>CM077155.1:110169906-111393215 GCA_039583875.1 Platanthera guangdongensis | reverse complement strand
GAAGTTGGCAAGATGGAAGTCTTGCTAAATCAGGAGTAGAAAGCTTTAGGCAGGAAAGTGTGATAGCATCACTGAGTGCTATAAGAAATTTTACAGAATAGTTAATGAACTCATGTCTTATGGAAGAGAGTTCAGTAACTATGACTAAATGACAATTTCCTAATGTCCTTAACCAAAGATGGGACACCAAGATCTGTGCCATAAGAGAAATGGCTAAGTTGGGGGAAATTCCCTCTCCCACTGTTTGGCAAGCTATTGTCTTATGAAATGCAGTTAACAGTGAGAAAAGAGGAGGAGAATAAACAGGACTGAGCACAAAGAAAGAACTGTTGCTTTCAAGACAGAAGTTCCCAGAAAGTGCAGGAATAAGTCCTTAACTCCACCTCCAGAGGTAGTTGAATCAGAGTTTGATGAGTCTGTCAGGCACAAAGTCTAAGAGCAGTGAAAGTTGATGAAGACTTTGCTGCTTTCACTAGACACTTTCAGAAGTTTTTTGAAAGAAACCAGTGGAGGTCAGGCCTTCTACATCACAAGGAAAGGAAGACTCTTATCAGAAAAGAGGTCTTCAAAGAATGACAAGAAAGGACAAATAAGCAAGGCAACTGGTTCAATGATTGTTTGCTATTGCTGCAATAGACAGGGCCATTTTTGCAGATTGTCCAGAGAAGAGAAAAGGAATCTGGTGACAGGAAAAAGACTCACTTCAAAGGGAAGAAAGAAAGTCTTTTGTTGCTAGAAGGAGAAGACTCTATCAGATATCTCTTCTTCAGAAACTGAGTCTGAGGCTGAAGCCTACATAGGCTGTTTGCTGAAGAAGAAGAGGAAGAATTCATGCAGATCTTGGAGTCAATTTATGAACAAGAAGACAGTCATTGCCAAGGGCTAATGGCATTGACAGAAAGTGCCAAATCCTGGAGCAGCCAGGACCCAGTCAGGTACAAGTTCAAGTTTAAATTCAGTTTCTTGTTCTAGTTCAGATTCAGATTCTTCTTCATCAGTGATGAGAATGTATCTGAGTCTGAGGATGATATTCATCAACTTATAGATGAATATAGAGTGCTGTTGCAAGCTTACAAGAAAAGCAAGTCCCTTGCAAAAGTCAGGCAAAGAATTGCTGATCTTAAAGCTGCTGCAACAGATTTTGAGAAGCAATTTTGATCAAAACTGAATGAGATAGCCAGGCTGAAACACATAACAGTGATTCAAATGGGAACTATCACCTATAAGAATGATCAAATTAAGAGACTGGAGATCAATCTTCAGAAAGAGAGAGAGCTTGTTGCTAGGTTTTCAAAACCTAAATCAGTGCTACCCTTAATTGATGAATTTGTTCATCATAAAGGCAAGGCTGGCTGGGTTTTGTTAGACCTGCAGGGACTGAGCAGTCCAAGTATAAGTCTAAGGGCAAAGCCCAACATTCAACAACCTGCTGTAGTCAAGACAGCCAAGGCATTACCTAAGCAAAGGTATAATAAATTTGAATGTTGGCTGTGGCAAAGTTGGCCTTTTGCAGTGGACTGTTGGCACAATGTGAGTGCCAAAGTGAGTTCCAAACTACCTGTTGGAAAGCCAGTAGGTAGGTTTGTCAAATTACAAACTAACAATCACCAAGGACCCAAGAATACTTTGGGTCTAAGGTTCATTAATTTGTTTTGCAGGTGAGTCCAAGTGGCCATACCCCTACATGGTACTTGGACAGTGGATGTTCCAGACATATGACTGGAACTAGGGGACTACTGAAGGACTACATTCCAATCAAAAATGGTCCTAAAGTGACCTTTGGTGGTTCTGAAAAAGGAATCATCAAAGGGTTTGGTAACATTTCTTCAAACTTAGTTACCATTACTCAAGTGGCTTATGTTAAAGGGTTGAAACACAACCTAATATATAAGTCAATTAAGTGATGTAGGGTATGACATCTCATTTGTTAAAAATGGTTGTCATATCAAGAGGTCAAGTGATCAAGAGATCATCTTGACAGGATATAGAAAAAGGAATGTCTATTGCCTAGACATTATGATTGAGACAATAGTTCTCCAGTTTGTCTTGTAGCTGATGAGACAGTCTCTCATTGTGTCAAATGGCACAAGAGGCTTGCCCATCTTAACTACAAGACTATTAGCAAACTCTTTAGCAAAGAGTTAGTGAGGAATGGGTCCTCAAGTTAAGTGTGTTAAAGATGGTATTTGCTCCACTTGTCAAAAGGGCAAGGCGACTAAATCCCCCTTTAAAAGCATAGAGAACAAAGATTCTGTGCGGTGTTTGTACCTCTGCATATGGATCTCTTTGGTCCAATGCCAGTTCACAGCTTAGGTAGGAAGGTCTATACCCTTGTAGTTGTAGATGACTACTCAAGGTTTTCCTGGGTGTTCTTCTTAAGACAGAAATCTGAAACACCTAGTGTCTTCTACAGCTTTGTCAAGCAAATTCAGAATGAACTTAATAGTACTGTGGTCAAAATTAGAAGTGACCATGGTACTGAGTTTCAGTCTGAAGGCATGACAAAACAATGTGAAGACTTTGGGATATTTCAAGAATTCTCTTCACCTAGAACACCTCAGCAAAATGGCATTGCTGAGAGGAAAAATAGGACCTTGATAGAGGCTGGTAGAACCCTACTAAGTGATACATCACTGCCTGAGTATTTCTGGGCTGAAGCAGTTAACACTGCATGCCATGTTATAAATAGGGCTACCATCACTAAAGGGCTTAACAAGACCCCCTATGAAGTAGTGAAAGGCAGGAAACCAAACCTATCCTATTTTAGGATCTTTGGTTGTAAATGCTTCATACTTAACAATGGGAAGTCTTACTTAACTAAGTTTGCTGCCAAGTCCCAAGAGGGAATTTTTGTTGGGTACAGCAATAATAGTAAGGCTTATAGAGTCTACAACTTGACTACACAAGTTGTAGAAGAATCTGTGCATGTAGTTTTTGATGAGACTAACTTATTAACAATGAGTTGTCTAGTACTGTATGCAGCCCCCAGGTTTATCAAAGAAATGGACAAGCTTACTATAGAAGAAGTGCCTGCTGCAAGACAAGCAAGGAGAAGAGAGTAGCTGTTGTCCAGGGGAGAACTACATGTGCCAGTTGCTGAAGAAATACAAGGAGTACAGCATGATGCAGATGCTGAAGTGGTTCAACCAGAAGTGAGGATGCCTCCACCCACAAGCATCTTAGAGATCATCCGTAGAGCTGATTATTGGAGATCCAAGACAAGGAGTTCAAACAGGAGCAGGATATCAGAATGCTGCAATCTATTCCAGCTTCTGTCTCAAGTTGAACCTAAGAAGTTTGAAGAAGCTATACTGGATCCATAATGGACTGAAGCAATGCAAGAAGAGCTTAATCAGTTCAAAAGGTGCAAGGTTTGGGAACTTGTTCCTAAACCTAAAGACCACAATGTAATAGGAGTTAAGTGGATCTACAGGAATAAGATGGATGAACAAGGTGTCATCATTAAGAATAAAGCTAGACTGGTTGCTAAAGGATATAGGCAAGAAGAAGGTATTGATTTTGATCAAACCTTTGCTCCAGTAGCCAGACTGGAAGCCATAAGAATGTTCTTGGCCTATGCAACCTATCAAGGATTCAAGGTATACCAAATGGATGTCAAGTCAGCATTCCTAAATGGTAATTTGAAAGAAGAAGTCTATGTGGAGCAGCCTTCAGGTTTTGTTGATCCAACTCTACCTCATTATGTCTATAGACTTAGGAAAGCTTTATATGGGTTAAAGCAAGCCCCTAGGGCTTGGTATGAAACCCTATCTAGTTTCCTCATTGAGAACAAGTTCTCAAGGGGGAAAATAGATAAGACTCTATTCCTTAGGGAATCTAGAGGCAAAGTCATACTAGTCCAAATATATGTAGATGACATTATATTTGGGTCTACTGAAAGCAGCCTTTGCAAAAAGTTTGCAAAACTTATGCAAGGTCAGTTTGAAATGAGTAGTATGGGAGAGCTGAAGTTTTTCTTGGGTCTCCAAGTTAAACAGACTGAAAATGGTTTATCCATATGTCAGTCAAAGTTCACCCTAGAACTCATAAGGAAGTATGGTATGGATTCATCAAGTACCATGAAGACTCCTATGGGGTCAAGTATGTCTCTTAGCAAGGATGATGCAGGGAAACCTGTAGATGAAACCTTGTATAGAGGGATAGTTGGCTCCCTATTATACTTTGACTGCTAGTAGACCAGACATCATGTATGCTACATGTGTTTGTGCAAGGTATCAAGCCTGCCCTAAAGAGTCTCATTTGACTGCAGTCAAAAGAATATTGAGATATCTAAAGGGCACTCCCTATCTAGGCCTCTGGTACCCTAGAAATGGAGACTTTGATCTAACAGGTTATTCAGATGCAGACTTTGCAGGATGCAAAGAGGATAGAAAGAGCACTACTGGAACCTGTCAATTCCTAGGGGGAAGACTAATTTCATGGAGCAGCAAAAAGCAAACCAGTGTGGCTATCTCCACAGCTGAGTCAGAGTATATGGCTGCAGGAAGTTGCTGTGCTCAACTTCTGTGGATTCAACATCAGCTAGAGGACTATGGATTTCAGGTAAGTAGAACTCCACTTTTCTGTGATTCTACTAGTGCTATTTCAATAGCTAATAACCCTGTATCCCATAGTAGGACAAAACATATTGAGATTAAATATCACTTTCTTAGAGAACATGTAGAAAGAGAAGATATTTCACTTGAATATGTTAAAATAGATGAACAAGTAGCTGATATGTTTACTAAGCCACTAGAAGAAGCTAAGTTCAATAGATTCAAAATTGAACTAGGAATGATAAACTTAGAATAAGTTTACAGATTTGAAAATGACTAAGTCAAAAGGTGTCGACACATAGACAAGTCTATGTCGGCACAGAATAGTGGTGTCGACACTTCAGGAAAAGGTGTCGACACATCTAGGAATGTGGTGTCGACACTTCAGAATGTTAGTGTCGACACATGACAAGTAGGTGTCGACACATCCAATATGGTGTCGACACTTAAGTTTTACTCAGAATTTTTCTAAGTAAAGTCTCGACAATGTGTCGAGTTATGTTGTGTCGACACATAACAAGGTGTCGACACATAAAATCTGTTGACTAAACTTGTGTCGACACATATGTGTCGAGACATTATAAGTCAGTGTCGACACTTATTGCCAGTGTCGACACATTTTAAGCTAGCTGTCCCGCCTGTTCATCTTCAAAATTAGACAGGTATAAATAGGGTTCTGTCTTTGTTTGTCGACACGCTTTCAAAGTTTCGAGACCAAAACTATTGTGTCGACACTTCTCTTTTCTAAAGACAAATTCTCCAAACCCTAATGGCTCCTAAGCTTGAGGAGAACGTTAACGAGAGCTATGAGCTAGTGCGCGGCGCGTTCGACGATGCAGATGCGGAAATCAAGGCAGTAGTAACCCTAGTCGCCGATTCTGGAATTGGAATACTTAGTTTCAGAACCAACAAAGATTTGGAAAAAGGAAGTTCTTGAATTCCTTAATGGAGCTGCTGTAGATGAATCTGGATACAGAATCAAATCCAGAGTTCATGGATCTAAGGTCAAGATTTCACCAAAAAGTCTGAGGAAGGTACTCCAGCTACCTAAAACACAAGATGAAGAAGAAGTAACTGCATCCAAGACCAGGGAAGCTCTTACCTGGTGTGGTCTTGATCCTAAAATGAAGATAGGATCTGTATTCAACAGGAAAGGCATGAATAACCAAGGAAAGTTCATGTCTGAGATTGTAGGAAAAGTCTTACTCAGCAAGACTGGAGGGCATGACCGAGTGTCTGCCTACATGTTTGAAATCATGACAAGAATAATCTTCACTCTGAAAACAGATTGGTCTCAAGTGGTGTATGAGAAAATCAAGGAGAGTCTGAAGAAGCCCAACCTGGGCAGAATACTTAGTCTCTACCTAGCTGGTACCATACCAGAGGTAATGAATACAACTGCTGGAAGTAAGATAAACCACATGAGGAAGATGGATCTAAGGATCTTTTCCAGATGGGACAGGGTATTGTCCAAGGAAATGCCAACTCCAGAGAAGCCAGTTACTAAGAAAGATTCTCCTCCAAGGAAGAAAAGGAAGACAGCTCCTGTGACACAGGAGTCCTCCAGCAGTTCAGGGAGTGAAGAACAAGTTGTTTTCACTCCTGATGATCAAGAGGAAGTGGCTGCAGAGAAGACCCCTGCTGCTCAAGATGTTGCTGAGATCCAGGGGGAGCTGCCTCAAGCTAGCCCCATTCATAGGGATCACAGCCAGGGGGAGCTCCCAGTTGTAGAGGAACCATCTACACTGGACAGTGAGCAAGCCACCATCATTATCCAAGAGGTACTCACTGACCTAAAAACTTTAGAATATCTTATAGAAGATGCTGATTTGTCTGATGTTCCTCAGCAAACTCAGCTGCCTAGCCAAGAACCAGATGTTGTTATCCAAGACACATCTGTTGTACTAGAAGTGGTTCCTGATCAAGTAGTTGAAGAACCAAGAACTTCTCCAGCTCCTTCATCACAAGAATTCACAATGGAAGACTTGTTCCTAAATCTGGATCAAGCAGATTTTGACAAAGAAATTGATGCTGCTGAAGAACAGACTGCTGCTGCTGAGGGGGAGCAAGTACAAGATCTGGAAGAGCCTATTAGGCTGGAAACTGAGCAAGCACCTGATGTGCAAACTGAGAAGCCTCAAAGCCCTAAGGACAGGGTTGATATTGCCAGCACTTCTGCCTCTGAAGATGAGGAGAGTGCTAGGGCCAAGAAGAAGAAACTCTATGTCTTCAAGAGGAGAAGTTAGAGTTATAAGAAGGCTTTGCAATCCATTGCCCCACAGCCTATAGTTCAGCAAGCTCCAACTGCTGATTATAGTGCTTTAATGGTTGCCCTACAGATAAAATTGGATGAGCAAAGGCAGGCCATAGAGAAGTATGTAGATGAAGGACAGAAGTCATTACAGTTTGATCTTGCTCAAGATATAAAGTCAATAAGGTTTGAGATGAACCTGAACAAGAAGGAGATGACTGACTGCTTCCACAAGGGTGGGAATGCAGTGGTCTATCTAGCAACACACCAGGAGAAGATCAAAGCCCAGGTAGATGATATAGCATTGAAGCAAGGGTATGTACTGGAAAATCAGTTAAGGATGAATGACAACTTGACTGCTTCACACAATGCTATAGTCACTGAATTGAAGAATAAGACTGCTGAACCTTCTACATCTGCTGCTGCAGTTAAGGCTGACTTTGATAAAGTATTTCAAGCTGAGATTACTGCTGTCAAGACTACAATTCAAGCCTCTCAGAAAGCTATCTCTGAACAACTGCAAAAGCTAAAACCATTCTTTAAAGAGGGAATCAGATATTTGGACAGTCAAATAAGATTTCAAAAGGATGATGTCAGAGATCATATGGCCAGAGAAGTCATAAAGGGGGAGAGAGTATTAGTCAAAGCTAGCTCTGACCATGCCAAATGGATATCTAACTCCATCAGAGCTACACTGGGCTATCCTCCACTCTGTGATGATGATAATGTTGCTGAATCAGGGATTCAAACTGCATATCTTGGAGGTGAGCAACCAGAGGTAGCTCAAGTGATTTATCCACCTCCAGATTTTGACATGGTTCAAGCAGATGTAAGCACCATGTATAGCCCACTTGAGGGCAAGGACAATGTCCACATTGAAAAAGTTGTTCAACCTATTTCTGCAGCTATGCAAGAGGCATTAGAGAAAGACGAAGAGACAAGGCTGTCAAAGAAGAGGTTTAGGGAACAGGCAGAACAAAAGCCAGATTTTGAACAGTGGAGCCCTACATCTAGAAATATAATATTAACTGCCTGGAAAGCTGCCAAGGACAATGCTCATGAAAGGAACAAGTGGTTCTCTGAAGTAGAATGGAGGAAACATGAAATAAGACAGGAGGCCATTGTTCAATATAGAAGAAAGGCAAAGATGGGAAAGCTACCTCCTACTGCAGTGGAGCCTAGCAAGTACTTCCCCAAGCCATATCACTACTTTGAAAGGCAGAAAATCAAAGCAGAAGAGCTGAAGAAGAAGGACTTAAAAGGCAAGAAGCCTGTTGTTGCTGAAACTGCTGAAGCCACTGTCAAAGCTCAAGTCCAATCTGGCAAAGGCATTGTTATCAAAGAACCAGATCAGAAATAGATTAGGAATTGACTTGAAGATTGTTGTAATCTTTTGAATGAAAAACATTTTTGTAAACCATTGAAGATGTATTAGAAAAATGTTAGAACAATATATGATAAATATATTTCATGATTGTTCTGAGAATATATCTATTTCTTGTTTGTTCTGCAATGATGAATGTGTATACATGTGTGAATTTCTACATATTTATGTTTACCCTGCTGAATATTATCTGCTGTACATCATTTTGTAATCTTTAATTATGAATGGTGTATATCATTGACCAAGGGTTATGACTTCTCCAAATAGGGGGAGATTGTTGGGTACATTGGGCAAATGTACCTGATTTGAAGAAGCCTCACCCAACTCAATGATATACATCATAATGTATTTGATGTATGTTTGAGTTACTTGTGCAGGTTAAGAAAGTACTGGACTGAAGCAAAAAGTTTCTAAGTCCATGTGTCGACACCCAGAGGGAAAGTGTCGACACTCAAGAAAGCTTGTGTCGACACCCAGACAAGCAGTGTCGACACTTGGAGTCATTGTGTCGACACCTGGGATGCAGAGTCGACACCAGACAGAAAGTGTCAACACTTGGAGCTGTGTCGACACTCAGTGAAGAAAAGTGCAGACAGAAAGTGTCGACACAAGGAGCTGTGTCGACACCCAGTGAAGCTGTGTCTACACCAGAAAGTGTCGACACTTGGAGCTGTGTCGACACTCAGCAAAAGTCTGCAGAGTCTAAGTACAAGTGTCGACACTCAACACAATGTGTCGACACTATGCAGAAGAGTGAGCACTTGAAGTAAGTGTCGACACTCAACACAATGTGTCGACACTCTACAGAAGAGTCAGCATTTGACGTATGTGTCGACACCCAGAACAATGTGTCGACACACAGCTGAAGACTCAACACTTAAAGAAAGTGTCGACACAAGGAGCTGTGTCGACACTCAGCAAAGAACAGAATTATCAACAAAATATTCTAAGTACAAGTGTCGACACTAAAGGAATGTGTCGACACTCAGCTGAAGTCTCAACAAGAAGAAGGTGTGTCGACACAAGGAGCTGTGTCGACACTCAGCAAGATTCAATATAGAAGACTATGTGTCGACACCAAGAAGTAGTGTCGACACTTGACAGATTCAACACAAGAAGTTGTGTCGACACAAAGGAGATGTGTCGACACATAGAAGAATTCAGCAAAAGCTAGAAGAACAAGTACTTGTGTCGACACTCAATTTCAGTGTCGACACATGCAGAAGAATCTGTGTCGAGACATACAAGGAGTTGTGTCGACACCTTGTAGACTTGTGTCGACACTTACACAACATGTGTCGATACTTGGACTATAAGTGTCGACACTTAAAGACAGAAAGTCTCGACACTTTCAGACAGTTAGAGAATTTCAAGAAATGACTGGATGATTTGACAGCTGCCGTTCCAGCCGGTCTACAGCACCTGTCAGAGATATCAGAAGTCAGTTATGGACCGGTCCAGCCGGTTACCATGAAGAAAGCCTATAAATAGGCACCTACAGTTTACAGAAACTGTTGTTGAAAGTAGTTCAGAGTTGTTGAAGTTGTTGATCACCTTGTTGAAGTAATTATTAAAGTGGTACAAAGAGTATCAACACAAGAAGATCTAGCAGTTCAAGTGCAGATCTAAGAAGTTGGAGAGAGAGGGCTCCATCCAAGAAATCAGCCTTTGGAACTAGGCTGAGAAGAAGGATTCAGATTCAGTCTGGATCTTAAGTGGCAGAGGTCAAGGAACAACTGCAGAGGATTCAGTCTTATTCAGTTCTACTCAAGAAGCTTTGAAGAAAGCTAAGTCAGGGTGAATCCAGCTGAGTTCTTCCAAGAACTCATCAAGAATCTCTCAACTCCCCTCCTTTAATTCTGAGTTGTAGAGTTATTATTTGTATTACATTTTTAACTTGTAGGATCCATTGGATCTGAGTGAATTGTAAGCCTGTATTTATAAAGGCTGAGGGTAGGGCTTGTTAGCCTGAGTGTAGGAGATAGAGATCTCTGAGTGTACGCCTTGTTGGCTGAGTGTAGGCCTTGGTTGGCTGAGTGTAGGCCTTGATTGGCTGAGCGTAGGCTTTGGGATAAAGCTGAGTTGTAAGGCTTTGGGCCTGAGGTGTAGGAACCAATTTGGGTTCTGAGACAGTGGAGAAGTTTGGCCGAATCTAGTACACTGCTAGATAGGCGAAGGGGGAAAGTGGATGTACCCATATCTTGGGGAACCACTATAAAACACTGTGTGCTGTGCTGTGATTGTGCTGTGGATTAGCTGTGTATGTTTTGTTATTGCTGTTTGCTGTGCAAAAGTAGTTAGAAATCTGTGATATAACTGTTTGGCTGCCAACAAAGTTAGAAAAGGATTAGGTCACCTATTCACCCCCCTCTAGGTGTTTAGGTACCATATCTTTCACCGTCGACCCGGCGAGGCAGCTCGACATTGCTGAGAACCTTCTCTCCCAAGCCGCAGACGGACTGGTAAGCATCAGGCTGCTTCCTTTCCTTTGTACTTAGAAATTTTCGCCCTCATAAATGTGTTTCTTTGTTCTTCAGGATGCCGAGGCTGCCGGGGAGTTGCTGACTCGCGCTGCCGGGCTGGAAGATGAGAATGGCCCGCTACGCGCCCCCCTTGCCGAGCTGGAGGGGCGAACGTGAAGTTGAAGGAGGAGAATATGAACCTCAATGACAAGGTCCGCCGCCATTCGGGGATCTTCTTCCCAGCTCGCAATGTCGAGCCTACCTTCCTGTATAAGAGCCCGAGGATCATCGGCGAGGCGGACGTCGCTGAGAGGCTGCAGGTCAACTCGATCCAGACTGCCGAATGTACTCTCCAGATGATGAAGGATACAAGAGTGCTGGTGGAGGGCTGCGAGGAGATCTCGGTCCGGGACCTCATGCCGAGCCTGTTCCCGGTGACGCCGCCCAGCGAAAAGGAAGATAGCCTTGACGCACTCTTCGGGAAGGGCTTCTAGGACTTGTCCGGTGAAGGGGGAGTATAGCCAGTCCGGCGAGGGGGGCAAATGCTGATCTTATTTTCTTTTTGTTTCTTGTAATCTCGCTGAGGCGAGCTCCCCATCTAACTCATTAAGTAATTGAATACACTTTTGATATAATCTTTATCTATTTTTCCATCTTTTTTCTGGGTTTCCTTGCTGTGCCCTGCTTGCTCGCGAGCCATTCTCCTGGCGACCTCGCGTAGAAAGATTTTGTGATTAGGATGGTTGTTAGGACTCGTTCCCGAGAGTAGACCTTGAGAGATCGCCAATTTTCAGATGTTCCGGGGGTGGACTACCCGCCATACTGGGCGCACCACCCCCCAACTCGCTCGCGAGCTGCGTATCTTTTTATTAATATAAGACCAAAATCAAAAAAATTTCATAAGTAAAACAGAGACGGGGTGAAGCGTCCGGCCAGAGCCCGCCTCTCTTCAGCGAGATCCAAGGGCCCGACTCGCCACCCTTCTGCCGATGCCGAGCTGAGCTGACTAGTCTTGACTCGCCTGTGAAGAGTTTTTCCCCGTTTTTAGGAAAAATGCCCAACTTCTTGGATAACATCTGGAGAGTACAGGACTTCCCCTAGTGATATCTAGCCCTGCCAGCTAGGTGAGAGCCTGGCAGCGAGATTTTCTCGGGGTCCGGGTAGACGACATAGAGTGACATCCAGCCCTGCCAGATAGGTGAGAGCCTGGCAACAGGATCTGCTCGGGGTCCGGGTAGACGCCATCGAGTGACATATAACCCTGCTAGCTAGGTGAGAGCCTGATAGCGGGATCTACTCGGGGTCCGGGTAGACGCCATCGAGTGACATCCAGCCCTATCAGCTAGGTGAGAGCCTGACAGCGGGATCTGCTCGGGGTCCGAGTAGACGCCATCGAGTGACATCCAGCCCTGCTAGGTAGGTGAGAGCCTGCCAGCGGGATCTGCTCGGGGTCCGGGTGGACGCCATCGAGTGACATCCAGCCCTGCCAGCTTGGTGAGAGCCTAACAGCGGATCTGCTCGGGGCCTGGGTGGATGCCATCGAGTGACATCCAGCCCTGCCAGCTAGGTGAGAGCCTGGCAGTGGGATCTGATCGGGGTTTGGGTAGACGCTATCGAGTGACATCCAGCCCTGCCAGCTAGGTGAGAGCCTGGCAGCAGGATTTGCTTGGGGTCAGGGTAGACACCATCGAGTGATATCCAGCCATGCCAGCTAGGTGAGAGCCTGACAGCGGGATTTGGTCGGGGTCAGGGTAGATTCCATCGAGTGACATCCAGCCCTGCCAGCTAAGTGAGAGCCTGACAGCGGGATCTGCTCGGGGTCCGGGTAGATGCCATCGAGTGACATCCAACCCTGCCAGTTAGGTGAGAGCCTGACAGCGGGATCTGCTCAGGGTCTATTGAATGAATACTTTGCCCTAACGTACGAGTTACTACAGCATAATTAGCACACCAACAAGCTTTATTAAGAATAAAACATCACTTACACATTCTCAAGGATAAAAACATTTCAGGTCGTCACCGCTCCAGGTGAGAGTTAGAGTCTCGCCCTCCAAATTTTGGAGTCGATACCCTCCTGATCTCAATGTTTCTTCTACAATGTATGGGCCTTCCCAGTTGGGGTTGAGCTTCCCCACAGTTGCCGACCTTCCCGCTGCATCTACCTTTTGTAGGACCAAGTCCCCCTCCGCGAATTGTTTGACTCTAACATGCTTGTCAAAGTATTTAGCCATTCTCCTCTTCACCTCTTCTTGTCGGATGGAGGAAAGGTCACGCATCTCCTCCACCATATCTAGGGAGAGCCGCAGCTCTTCCTCATTCTCGGCCCGCCATTCTTCCCTACCTTCCCCGACTGCGACAACTCGGGGCATTTGAACTTCTAATTCCATGGGGAGTACTGCCTCACACCCATGGGAGAGCTTGAAAGGGGTCTCGCCTGTGGCTATGTTGGGGGTGGTCCTCAAGGCCCAGAGAAATGAGGGAAGCTGCTCCACCCAGCTCCCTTTCAGGTTCTCTACATTCTTCTTTAGGAGGTTTATAATAATTTTATTTGCGGCCTCCACCTGCCCGTTGCTCCTAGGGTGGTGAACCGAGGCAAACCTGAGGTCGATCCCGAGCTGCCCGTAGAAGCTGGTGAATTCTGTGCTGGCAAACTAAGGCCCGTTGTCCGTGACAATGGCCTGGGGAAGCCCATGGAAGCAGATGATCTCCCCCCAAACAAAGTTCCTGATGACCTGGGAAGTCACCTTGGCCAGCGCCTTCTCCTCCAACCACTTAGAGAAATAATCAATCATTACCAACATGAACCTTCTTTGTCCACTAGCCTGGGGGAATGGTCCAACCAAATCCATCCCCCAAATTGCAAAGGGCTAGGGTTGTGATGCTCTTGAGGTGCTGGGACGGCTGTAGCTGGAGGGGGGCAAACAGTTTGCATTTGTGGCACCTCTTCGTGAATTCCACAACATTGCGGCCTAGGGTGGTCCAGAAATACCCTTGCCTGACGATCCTTCCTTCTAGGGTCCGAATCCCGGAGTGACTCCCACACTTCCCGGAGTGGGATTCTTCCAAGATTTTTTGTACTTCCCCCTCGGCCATGCAACGGTCCAGCATTCCCAAGAGAGCCTTCCTATATAGCTCCCAGTCCCGGAAGAGATTGTATGCCTCTTCTTATCCATCCCCTCTGGATACTCCCCTGTGGAGAGAAAAGTCGTGATCGGGTCCATCTACGAGGGGCATTGTTCTATCTACATCAGCTCTCCTTCTTCGATGGAAAGGCGGAATAGATTGGTGATGGTACCCCCACCCGGGGACCATGCTTCGCTAGCTGATTGACCTGCTCGTTCTCCTACCAGGGCACGTGTTGAATGGAAAAAGTTTGGAATGTGAAGATGACCCCCTTTACTTTAGCTAAGTATAGTCGTAGGGTAGGCTCTCTTGCCTCAAACTCCCTATTGATCTAGGAAGCTACTACCATTGAGTCAGTGAGGACCTCCACGTCCAACACTCCCAGCTCCCTGTCCAGGCACAACCCTGCTATCACGGCCTCATATTCAGCCTGATTGTTAGTGATGGGGAGGTGCACCACCACCATTTGCTCTATTCTAGTTCCCTGGGGGCTCTCCAAGATCACCCCCACCCCCATGGAATGCCGCCCTGAAGCACCATCTACCTTCACCTTCCACAGAGTTGGATGAGTGAGCTCTTCCTCTGCCACCTCGATTACGTAATCGGCCAAAAAGTCGGCCATTGCTTGAGCCTTGATCGAGAGGCGGGGGATGAAGGAGATGTTGAACTCGCTCAACTCCACGGACCACTTGGCCAACCCGCTTGAATGCTCCACCCCCTCAAAGATGTTGCGGAGGGGATGGTCAGTCACTAATCGGATGGAGTGTGCCTGGAAGTAAGGCCGCAGCCTTTGGGCCGAGATGATCACGGTGACGGCCAGCTTCTCCAGAATTGGATATCGGAGCTCGGCCTTCCTCAGAACCCGACTCACATAGTATATGGGGAGCTGCCTCTTCCCTCTTCACGCACCAAGACAGAGCTCAAGGCCTCCATTCCAACCCCGAGATACAAAAATAGGTCCTCCCCCTCTTTCGGCCCTTGGAGCAACGGAGCCTGCGGAAATTGCATTTTAAGGGCTTGGAATGCCTCCTCGCACTCCTTGGTCCACTCAAATTTTTGGCCCCCCCTCAGTGTTTTGAAGAAGGGGGAGCACTTCTCCCCAACCCGAGAGAGGAACCTACTTAACCCTGCCAGCTTCCCTGTTAATCGTTGCACCTCCTTAGAATTTTGCGGAGACCCCAGCTCCATGATAGTGTTGACCTTATCAGGATTTGTCTTGACCCCTACAGGGGTGAGGAGATGCCCCAAGAACTTCCCCCTGCTGCCCCCAAAGACACACTTCATGGGGTTGAATCGCATCTTGTACTTGCGCAGGGTGGCGAAGGTCTCTTCTAGGTCCTGGAGGTGAGATTCCACGTCCCGATTCTTGATCATGAGGTCATCCACGTACACCTCCAGGTTCCTCCCCTTTTGTTCCCTGAAGACCCTGTCCATCATCATTTCATAGGTCGCCCCTGTGTTTTTCATCCCAAAGGGCATCATCTTATAGCAGTAGCACCCATCCCCCGTGATGAATGAGACGTTCTTGACGTCCAGGGGGTGCATCCTGATTTGGTGGTAATTGAAAATGCATCTAAAAAGCTTATTACAGAAAAACTAATGGCTGAATCTACCAGTGCGTCGATCCGCGGTAAGGGATGACAGTCCTTAGGGCACGATTTATTAAGCAAAGAAAAGTCGATACACATGCGCCACCGACCGTCTCCTTTTTAAACCATGACTACATTGGAGACCCAGCCGGGGTATTGTATTTCGGATATGAAGCCGGCCTTGAGAAGTTTTGCCACCTCCTCCCTGATGGGCTCGACCAGCTTGTTCGCGGTGGACCTCTTCTTCTGTTGGACGGGGCATGCTCCCGGGTCTAGGTTGAGGTGGTGGCAAGCTACATCCACGTCAACCCCCGGCATCTCTGCGGCACTCCATGCGAAGATGTCCACATTCTTCTGGATACACGCTAGCATCCTGCCGTGAGTTTCTAGGGTTAGCCCTCCGCTGACGCGAAACTTCTCCACCCTGTCTTCGAGGGTGAGAACTTCCAGCTCCACCACCTCTTCCACAGCCTCTAGCCTGGACTGCTCCCCCATTCTCCGATGTCCCTCTCCCCTGGGATGATAACCTCTGCCTCCACCTCTTCCTCCACGGCCATTGCCTCGGCCAACTCCCAATATCCTCCAGCCACCTCTACCTCGGTGCAACTCTCCACCTCCATCTTCTCCCTGTCAGCCTCCTGCTCCACTGCCTCTATCCTTCGCTCCATCTCCTCGACTCGCTCTGCCAAGAGATGGTGTTTACGGCGGTGACATAGCACTCCCTTGCTACTTTGGTGTCACCCCGGACCCGGACCTGGATCCCCTCGTCATTAAACTTCAAGTATTGATGGAACAACGAGGGGACACAACAGAAGGCACTGATGAGGGGCCTCCCAAAGATGGCGCTGTAGCTGCTGGGGGAATCCACGATGACAAACCTGCAGTTCTGGGACTGCCACCCCTGGGTGACATGGAGCCCCACTCCTCCTTCTACCTCCTTCCTCTCCACCAAAAACCCAAACAAGGGCCCATCCGAGGCCGACACCCTCTTCGCCTCCACCTTCATTGCATCGAACGCCTTCTTAAAGATGACGTTGACGGAGCTTTCATTGTAGATGAGGATCCGGGAGACGGTGAAATTTTCGATGGCTGTCTGGATGATCAGCGCATCGCAAAAGGGATCCTCATGATCCCACAAGTCACCCATTGATAAGGTAATCTTCTCCTCCAGGGGTGGGGTATGGGATGCGGAGCCAACGCTCCGACGATACATAGTATGGAGGCTTGCCCTCCGAGAGGCCTCTAAACCCACCCCCCATGGATCACTCCGATCCCTCCCCGGGTCCCGACGTCCACCCGGTCTTCACATCGGTCCTCCTCCACTCAAGGAAAGACCTCCTCGATCCTCACCTCCTGGCGCCCTGTTGCGGTTACTGCTCCCTGTTTTCCCTCATCTCGAGGAACTCTGGGCACGTGGTCGTAGCGTGCCCTTCCTCTTGATGGAAATCGTAGTAGGGCAACTCCACCCTTACTTCTCTCCTCCTCCTCCGTGCTGCTCTCCTCCTCTCCCCCATGGCTGTGGCCATATCCTGGTCTTGATTGGGGAGTGGAGGTCTCTGCGTCTGCCTCCAGCCGGGGGGGGGTGGGGTGGGGGGGGGGGGGGGGGGGGGTGGAACTGATCCTGGCCCCCCGGTGGTGGTCCCTTACTTGGTATCCTCTCCGTGGCCTGATGGGTAAAACTCCAAAAATTATTACGAGCACGCGGCGCCCCGGGCGGTTTTATTTTAGAAAAGCAGATGTGGTTTTTATTTAGAAAATGGGGCGCGCGGATTTTATTTATTTGGATATAAATAGATGTGATCAAGTTTTAACGAAAGGAGGCAAGTGCACATATCGTGAGTAGTACATGATATTTTGGGTGGAATATCGAGGTCGTATTATTCTCGGGGTTGGTTCGATTATTTCTACACTTCCCTGGAGGGGACTATTATTTTACCGATAATTACTTGTCGGGTAATATATATAAACAAAAAGGCAGAAAATAAAAGCATAATAAAGGGTGGAGCCGATGAAGAGCTTAGCTAGAAGGCATTGAATTAAATTCGAACTAAAATAGACTTTTAATAAAAAGAGTTCCTAAATTTCTAATTAATTAAGGCGGAGACTTGGATGTGGAGGTTCTAATAAAATGAGCTCACCTATCTCTAGGACTATCGCTCACCTGAACATTAAGACTATTCGACCGGGCTCTCGTCCGACGAAAGATTCCTCTTAATGCCTGCATTACGCTAAGAATCCCGCTATTGGGTGGGGAAACCAATCCAGTAGAGTTGGCGCGCCTCCTCTCTCGAGGGTTAGTGCGGAACTCCATTTACTAAGGGGAAATCGGTCCATACGCACGACCTCTCGACTAGCTAGCGTATGGACAATGGAAATAGGGCCCACACATCGATTATGTGATCCTACGCGTCGTATACCCACGACAAACCTTAAGTGTTTTTAATTAATTAGAAAAATGAGACCTTTTAATTACTTTAAGTTATTTTATCTGTCCCAATGCTCTTCGATACTGAGGGCTAAGAACGTTAACCACTCATCGGAATGGGGACGACAACGATTGAAAGCAATAAAATAAAGCAGTAAAATAAAGCAGGAAAATGAAAGCAGTAAAGGTAAGCAGTAAATTGCAAGTCCTACTCAAACGAGTAGGAATGAAATGAAAGCTGTAAAAGTGCAAGTCCCGGCTCAAATGAGTGGGCGGGAAAAGAAAGCAAGTCATACTCAAACGAGTAGGAGAAAATAAATGCATTTACAAGTCCATTCCAATTATTATAATAAAGACTGGCCATTTAACTCAATTGAGTAGGCGGTAAATAAAATCCAACCATTTAACTCCTAGCGAGTAGGCAGAAAATAAAAGCTAACACTCACGCACTAGACATAAAATTAAAACACACCTACTTTACAGAAAGTAAACACACTTTATTGGAATTGAAATACACACACACACGACAGAAATGAAAATGCACACGTACAAGTCCTACTCAAATGAGTAGGCAGGAAATAAAAGCACGCCATTTAACTCTTAACGAGTAGGCGAAAATAAATGCAAGACACGCACGCACTCTACAGAATTGAAAGAAAACAGTTTAAACTAACTCATACATGCACGCACACGTACAAAAAATAGGAAAAGCTAAGTGACCGAAAAATTTAAACAACTACATTTTTACCGATGGAATGCGGTAGAAATGAATAAAAAGTGAAAATAAAATTTAAAGGAGCAAAAAAATTTGCAAATAAACGAAAAGTGCAAGTACTCAAAAAATTGAAATGAATACATTTCTACCGATAGAATGCAGTAGAAATGCATAAAATGAAGAAATAAAATTTAAACGGGCAAAAAGTTTTTGAAAATAAAAGCAAAAAATGAAGTGTTTGAAAAATTAAAATGACTATATATACGTTCCTATAACTCCGCAAAAGTGATTAAAAAGTGAAAATAAAGTGAAAAAGAAGAAAAGTTTTACGACCTAAAAGGATAATCTAAGTTAGTGAAAAATCAAAACCACTTTGAAAATGCTTTTTAAGGGCTTATAGAAATGCATAAAAGCTAGAAAAATCCTAAGTCTAACAAATATAAGTAAGAAATAACTAAGTATAATAGCACGAAAATTAATCTGATACACACACACATACATTTTAAAAGAACAAAAACAAAATTAAAACAAAATAAAAGAAATAAGATTGCATAAGAGTGGGCACATAGATGAAGTCCAAAGTCATGTAATGGAAATAAAATTACATTTGCATTAATAGTAAAAGGAGATTACAAAATAAAAATAAAAGAGAGAGAGGGGGGAGAAAATCACATTACAAGGCTTTGGAATTCATCTATCAGCTGGCCCCTTGAGCAAAATGGTACCAAAAAGTGGAACAGCAGCTCAAACAGAAGCTGGAAATTTATAGATAAAATTTTCAAAGTACACGCCCGCTGACACGGGCGTGTCAGGGGCGTGTTGACACTGTTCAAATGGCGGCCGTCCTATTTGATTGAGATTTGACTTGGCGGCAGAAATCGCAGCGGTCACGCCCCAGGTCACGGGCGTGACAGTGGGCGTGTTTGCTTTATTTATCATCAGAATTCGGCGATTTGACGGCGATTTGACATTGCGGCGGAAATCGCGGCGGTCACGCCACAGGTCACGGGCGTGACGGTGGGCGTGTCGGGGAGGTTGAACTGGGCGCCGTTTGCGTCGAAAGTCGTCGGCGGCTGTTTGTCGGGCCAGGTGGTGGGGTCACGCCCTAGGTCACGGGCGTGATGCTAGACGTGTCGGGTTGAGTCGACACTCGACAAACGTCGAGCGGAAAATGTCGAGTTGAAAATTCGTCGAGCGTGAAGCGCAGTCACGCCCTAGGTCACGGGCGTGACTCTGGGCGTGTCGCAGAGGTTTCGACGATCGTCGAGCAGAAGTCATCGAGCGGGATGGTCATGGGTCCCGGTCACGGGCATGACTGTGGTGATCCGGGCTTGTCACGCTATTTCTTCAAAAATTGTTCATTTTACTTGATTTTGCCGTGTCACGCCCTGGACACGGGCGTGACCAGTAAGTACACGGGCGTGTACTTACTGTTTTTGGCATTTTTTTGTACTTTTTTCTGAAAAATAAAATAAGTAAATTAGCAAAATATTTACAATAAAAGGAGCATTTTATTGAACAAAAACAACTAAAAATAAAGGAAAAACATAGAACCGACTAAATTTATGTACATAAAAATACGAATATTTACAACTTATCAAATACCCCCATACTTATGATTTTGCTATTCCAGAGCAAAAATTGGAGATGAATTTATAATGAATTAAAGAAATCCTAAGTTTATCTACCGCTTGACTTAATTGAAAGAAAGATCAAAATGAATATCTGGGGTTTTAAGAGTTAAATCCTAGATTATGATAAAATTTAAATAAAAGAAGAGTTTCAGCAAAAGACTTCTCGTTATAAGCAAATAGATAACAAAAATTTTATTTGTGAGGCTAATAAAAATAGATTGGATTTATGAAACTGTAGCTTGGAAAAATTAAAGGAAATAATTTAATTTATAAATTATGCTCTCAAAAAGATTTTAAAAATAAATCTAGAATTTGTTTTTGAATTTGGCGGAGGGAGATATCGTGGTATAAGAAGAAGGCTTTGGTTTAGAGGCGAGGGTATATTTTTTCGCTCGAACTTCTAATGAAATTTTTGTTTGAATGGAGATGTTGGGAAAACGAAATCTTATTTTCCATAACATAATTTTTTTTACAATCTTCATAATAATCCAATGTACATGTGTATGAGTAATGAATTTTATTCTCTTACTCCATAACATATAATCTTTTCAAATATTGGATGCCTATGTTTATGGAACGAAATCTTATTCCCATTGACATATGATCTTTTAAGATCGAAATCATGTCAAGTATGACATGAAAAAAAAAGTGATAGGTTTTTTTCAAAAATAAAATTAGGTTTAATAAAAAACTTTTGAGAGCAACCTTTATAAATTAAACATTTCTAAATTTCAAAAAAACGCTTGGAGTTATCATAACTTGAAATCTAAGATTGTTATTTCTAATAAAATAAATATGCAACTATTTAGATGAGTTAGAAGTAGTGCTGAAAACAGGTACCTTATATAAATAAAAAAGCATAATTTTTTTTTAAAACTTAACCCAGATATCTAAATCTATCGATGTCCAATTAATAAACGAATAGTAAGGAAAGAATTAACTAAAATTCGCTTATAAATATACTCGCAACTAAATTTTCGGAGAGCGAAAAGGGTTAAGAATGAGATAATTGATTTATTCGTTACATAATTAACAAAATATTTTTTAGATTTTTTAGAGTTTTCATCATTTTTTTGTATTTTATTTTTTTATTATCTTTTTTTTATTTTTAGAGTTTATTCTTTTTTAGGATTTTTGGTTTTTTCGAAAATGTTTTTTTCTACAAAAAAAAAGGACAAGGTAAAAACTCGATGTCCCGCGAACAGACTCTTATTTAGGTGGTTGGTTCGATGAGTCAAACGCCGCGGGTTTGCTAAAAAGCGAGTTTTTACAAATAAGAAGAGTGGGGGAGGAAAGAGAAAGATTTATTTTTATATAAAAATATTTACAAAGTAAAAGAAATAATTTTTTTTTGATTTTTGTTTTGTTTTATGGATTTTTTAGGTTTTTTGATTATAAAAACAAGAAAGAAGAAGAAAAAAAATGTTTGAGGTTTTAAATTTTGCAATTTTTTTATTTTTTATGATTTTTGTTATTATTGCAGAATATAAAATTGTAGAAATAAAATAAATAAGAAAACATCCCCATACTTAAATCCAACATTGTCCCCAATGTTACAAGCTAAGTATGCAGAACAATAATTAGCAAAATGAAATATGTACAAAAAGAAAAAGGAAGGGTAGAGGCTTCCCTAAGATGAGTGCGGGAGGCCCGGGTTGAAACCCTGCATTATTAAAAATAGCAAAAATAGAACAACAAAAACAAAAAAAACGATAAACGCGGCCAAAAGGGTGTGGGCGGTTGCGGGTGGCATGTGGGTGTGTGACTCGAAGCTAACGTCTTAGCAGTTGAGAGTGACAGATAAACGAGCCCCTAGCGCGCGAAACGTGTTGATGCAAATAAATATATAAGTTTTAGAATAAAAAGGTTTTATTTTTTGAAGGTATTTATTATTATTATTATTATTATTTTGTAAAATGTTTTTGCTTTTTGAAAAGGAAGAAGTTAAAAACAAAACATATAGACGTAATTTTTTTGTGTTTTTGGTTTTGCGGTTTTTTATAGTTTGTTATTATTATTATTATTATTATTATTATTATTATTATGTTTTTGTGTTTTTTTTTTATTTTTTTAAGGTTTTAGATTTTGAAGTTTTTTTTTGATTTTGAGGTTTTTTTTTGGTGTTGGAATTTTTTTTCATAAAAATAATGAATTTTTTTTTAAAAAGTTTTTTCATTTTTAGATTTTTTTGGTTTTATAGGTGTTTCAAGTTTTTAGTTTTATAGGTTTTTTTTATTTTTTTTGGAAACAACGCTATTTCAGTTTTTTTATATCTAAATATATATGAAATAATTAGTATAAAATAAATTACTCTTTTTTTAAGTTTTTTTTTAATTTTGGTTATAAATATTTTGAAAAAGGTAAAATTAATAATTCTCCAGAGTTTAAAATAACGACTCGAAATTTTTCCTCGGCAACGACGCCAAAAACTTGATGGTTAAAAATCCAAAAATTATTACGAGCACGCGGCGCCCCGGGCGGTTTTATTTTAGAAAAGCGGATGTGGTTTTTATTTAGAAAACGGGGTGCGTGGATTTTATTTATTTGGATATAAACAGATGTGATCGAGTTTTAACGAAAGGAGCCAAGTGCACATATCGTGAGTAGTATAGGATATTCCGGGTGGAATATCGAGGTTGTATTGTGTTGGATCCCTAGTTGATTTGGGCTAGGTTCACTGACTTAGGTTGTGACCCATCTTGTATAGCCAGGGTCAATTTGTGTTCTAGAGTCTAGGTTAAGTCCTTAGGCTCAACTCCAGATGGACCAGCTTTCAACAAGACCCTCAGAGACTCCAGACTCACAAGTTTTCAAGGCCAAGTAAAGTGAGTTCGACGTTCGTCGAACTCAGCTCGACGAAAGGAGTTTTGCGCTCAACGATCGTGAGACAATTCTTAGTGCTGAGCTCGACGATCAATGTTCTCTGTTCGACGAAAACTAAGTTTCTACATCAAGCCAAAGTCAGGAGAACTTCAAATTTTTCTAAGTCCAGCTTCAAGCTTCGGTCGACGAATTATATTCTGAGCTCGACGAACTTGGACCTCAAGTTCATAGCTTCTCAGGTCGATGAATGCTATTCTCTACTCGACGATTTTTGGACTTAGAGAATCTGTGTCGACACTTAGGGTTTGTGTCGACACCAGATAGTTTGTGTCGACACCAGAATTTCAGTCGACACCAGCTTATGTCGACACCAAGATTTCAGTCGACACCAGCTTATGTCGACACCAGGATTTGTGTCGACACCAAGATCAATCTGTCGACACCAATTTGTGTCGACACAGCATTTCAGCAGATGCATGATATTTTGTCTAAGTCCAGAACTTTTCTCAGGTCTACGATTCGATTCTTAGCTCGATGAATGAAAACTGTCTGTTAGATGAATGAAGATTGTCTGGTCGACGAACTCTCTCAAGCTCAGCTCGACGAACTCAAGCTCAGCTCGACGAACTGAAGCTCAGCTCGACGAACACAAGTTCAACTCGATGAAATGTGTTCTTCGTGCGACGAATTCAGATTAGGTTTTCTTCAAGGTTCCCGTCCCGTTTCTTGGCGCTGATTCCTGAACATTTAATGCCAGATCTTCTCGGAATTTTACCATTAGAACGTGTATTGACTATGGACGATTACATACCATTTTTCCATGGGACAGTTAGGAAAGTCATTGATTGATGATTCTTTCCAAGGCCGACTATAATTACTGCTCGACATTCAAAAGTTTGAACAGTCCTCATTCAGTCACAGATAGACTCAAGAGACATACAAATACACAAAAAATAGTGACACAGTAAGAGTATAGAATCAAGCAGAGTTCAAGATTCACAGTACAGAAGACACTCTGAAGTTGCAGAAGAACAAAATATTCTCAAATCTAAAGTTATTGACTGCAATCAGCCTTGACCAGAGAACTCTCTCAAGAAGAAGAACAGCTAAATTCAATCAAGAGTCTTCTTCTCTCTATTCACAGGATAACTTCAAAGGACAACAGAACTTTATCAGTCAAAAGAAGTTCCTGAAGAAGTTCTGGTCCAGGCATTCTAGGTCATTGAAGGCCTATCACCCTGAAGCAGTGCTCTAGCATTCCTGACCAATTCAAGATCTCAGGGGGAGCAAGAGCTGCTACATCAATCCACAAGTCTTCTCTTTGACTGTTGACAGAGAAGACACTATCACCCTCTCTCTAATTCCTGTACAGGGTTTTTAATCCCTTCAAAATTATTCTGGTTGCAAGTCTTCTTCCAAAAGACTTGAGGGTTTGGTTTTTGGGGACCTGATCAAAACCCATTGGTGCCCAGGACACATGATCAACTCATCCTGCAGTGGATTCCTACCTAGGGTGGTAGAAGAGTGGTTGTACCCAGATTGGTTGGGGAACCACTATAGCTCCTTGTGTCTTCTGGTTGCTTATTTTCTTTTGTTTTCTAGCTATGGTCTGTGATTGCTCTGTGTTTAGTTAGTTGCTGTGTTTACTTTATTTCATTTGCTTCCCTATTCACTTAGGAATACAACAAGAGTTGTAAAAAATTTTTAGCAAGCACCATACTCTATTCACCCCCCCTCTAGAGTATATCAGATCTAACCTGCACTTTCAATTGGTATCAGAGGGAGGTTGGTTAAAATACCACACCTTAGTGGTTGCACAGGCTAACACCTAAACCCCAAGATCCCTCTAGTTAGATCTGCTTGTTTTAAGTTTGTTGCTAGATTTATTTCTTCACAGAACATGGACCAAAACAAAGATTATGCTAGCACCAGACCTCCAGTGTGCAATCTATCTAAGTTTGCACTTTGGAAGATAAGGATTAGACTGTACATGAACTCTATTGATGAAGACATTTTCAATTCTGTTTTGACAGTGTGTCCAAGACCTCCAGAAAATACAAGTACAAGTGCTGTTCAACCTCCTTAAGGAACAGAAGCAAAAATCAAGAAATGAAAAGTTACAGATGCTAAGGCTATGAACATTCTAGCCCAGACTATGTCTGATGAAATATTCCAAAAGGTAGCTGAATGCAACTCAGCAAAGGACATCTGGGACAAGTTATCTCAGATAGTCTCAGGATCTGTTGATGAGAGAAAAGATAGAAGATCTCATCTCATAACCCAGTATGAGAAATTCAATAAAGGAGAAGCTGAGTCAGTAGCATATATGTATAATAGAGTCAGTCTCATAGTTAATGAGCTGAAAACTTTAGACAGAGATCTCGTTGACTGAGCTCAATGATAAAATCCTAATGTGCTTCCCAAGCACTTGAGACTCAAGGAACTTGCCAATTAAGGATGCCAGAAGCCTAAATGAGATCACAACTGAAGCTCTCTTGGGCAAGCTCAAGTCTTATGAGCTTCTCATCAAGAATAGAGAAGAAGAGCAGAAGGCTGCCTCACCAGCTACAAGAAAGGAAAAATCAATAGCTTTTAAAGCCATTGAAGATCAGCCTGAAGACAAAGTCACAGGCAATGAAGAGCTACTAAGCCTACTGGCAAAAAGGTTTTACAAAATGGCCAGGAAGGATTTCAGGAAAAGATCACACAGAGAGCATGACAAGCCAAGGTATGACAAATCAAATAACAAAGAGATTATTTGTTTTGGATGCAGGAAACCAGGCCACATTGTGCCTGACTGTCCAGAAAATAAAAATAAGGACAAGAAGGACAAAAAAGAAAGGAGAAGAGAAAATGACTTCAAGAAGTACAACAATGAAAAACCCTCCTCCAGCAAGAACAAAAATACAAGGAAGGGGTTTGTTGCTGAAACTTGGAGTGAGACAGAAGAAGAATCTGAAGCTTCATCCAGCTCAAGTGATGATGAAGATGATGCTGATGAAAAAGAATTCTGCATGATGGCCATCAATGCCTCACAACAAAATTCTGATGCAGAAGAGTTAGAATCTGAATCAGAGACTCAATCTGAAGAGGACCAGGTAATAAGTTCTTTTGATTTTAATTCTGAGGACTTCAAGTGTGAGTTTAAAGCACTATGTTTGGATTTATTAAAATCTGAGAAGGAAATCATTTCTCTCAGAAATCAGTTATCTGAACACAATACTTTAAAATCAGAAAACCTCAAACTCTCTGAGGAGTTGGAATGCTGTAGGGAGCAGATAGCCTCACAGAAAAGTGAACTATCAGAGGCCAAAAAGTTTGAAGAATCCCTTAATGGGAGAAGTATCAAGCTAATGGACATCACAAGCACAGTGAATTCAAGATTCAATAGTACACTAGGCTTGGGTGCCTCATCTAGCCAACCTATAGTATTAACAACCCCAATTAAGTTTATCTCTGATAAAGGTAAGATAGTTGTAGAGGTAGCTATGAAGAATTCTGACTTACCCAAGAAAACAAGAGTTCAACAGAAATCGTCGAACGGAGCTAGACGATCGTCGAATGAAGATCAAAGATCTCAGGCTAAATCGTCGAACTCAGGTCGACGATCTCTAAACCCTGAACTCTGCCACAGTCGATCTTCGAAAGGAGCTCGACGATCTGACCCAAGATCGTCGAACTCAGCTCAGCGATCGTCGAGCAGAGATCAGAGTTTTGAAAATTTTTTCAAAGGTAAATCAAATTTCAAACCTAGGGGTCCTTCATCCCAAAGATTTAACCCATATACTGAATGGATAATACCTCCAAGGAGATATCATCCTGAAGGCAATAGTAGTCAACCAGGGATGTCTTTTATTTCTGAATTCAAAGGTTATCAACCTAGGCCCAAGGTAAACTGGGTCAAAAACAAGTAAATTGTTTTATGTGCAGGTGAAGACCTATCCAACATCAAACCAGCAATGGTATCTGGATAGTGGGTGCTCAAAGCACATGACAGGAAACAAGGACAATTTCACATCCTTCAAAGCCAAGCTTGGACCCAAAGTCATATTTGGTGATTCAAACTTTGGACTAACAAAAGGATATGGTGCAGTCCAGATTGGCATAATCACATTCAAGAAGGTAGCCTATGTGGAAGGACTGAAGCACAACTTAATCAGCATCAGTCAACTGTGTGATGAAGGCTACCAAGTGACTTTCAGCAAATCCTTATGCTAGATCAAATCAGAGGACAACACAACTGTGTTGACAGGTAAAAGGAAAGGTAACATCTATCTTGTAGACTTTCTTTCAACTAAAGTAGACATATGCTTGTTCAACTCTATTTGTAGACCTAATGAATTATTGCATAAGAGATTAGGACATGAAAACCTTAGAACCATTGCTAGGCTATCCAAGGACAACCTTGTTAGAGGACTACCTTCTGGACCCTACAAGAAAGAAGGACTTTGCAGGTCTAGTCAATTAGGCAAGCAAACCAAAAATAGCTTCAAGTCACTTAATAAGAGTGATTCACCTAGGATTTTGTATCTGTTACACATGGATCTCTTTGGACCCATTACAGTACAAAGCTTAGGAGGGAAATCTTATACCTTAGTAGTTGTATATGACTTCTCTAGATTCATATGGGTGTTCTTTCTGAGGAAGAAGTCTGATAACTTTAAGTGTTTGACAGAGTTTCTCAAATGCATATAGAGTGAGTTCAATACTCACATTGCCCTGATCAGAAGTGATCATGGGATATAGTTTGATTCTCTTCTTATGCAAGAGTTCTGTCAAAGTGAAGGGATCAGACACACTTTCTCAGCTCCTAGAACTGCTCAACAAAATGGGGTAGCTGAAAGGAAAAATAGAACCCTTATTGAATCTGCTACTACATTGTTGTCAGATGCTCACCTTCCTCTATCCTTTTGGGCAGAGGCAGTGAATACCTCCAACTATGTGTTGAATAGAAGTTTAATACGTAAACTGAAGGGCAAGACTCCCTATAAATTACTCAAAGGGAAGAAACCTAAAGTAGATTACTTCAAAATATTTGGTTGTATTTGTTACATTCATAATAATGACAAGAGACACATAGCAAAATTTCAAGCTAAAGCTGATGAAGGAGTGTTTCTGGGATACTCCAAGGTCAGTAAAGCTTATAGGGTATATAATAAATCAACTCTCAAAATTGAAGAATCTGTTCATTTATCTTTTGATGAGACTAACATGTCATACAAGGAGAAAGAAATTTCTACCATAAGCTCTTTGCAGGTTCCACCACTGTGTGAGTCTATGGATGGACTGAACCTTACCCAAGAGGTATCAAACCATCCCACTCCACAGGATGCTGAAGATAATGATGAGGAAAGTCAAGAGGAAGTGGTTGAACTTCCCCCAACAGTTAGTATCATTCCCCAAGAGGAATTAAATACTGAAGCTGTTGCTCAACCAACTCCACCAACTGATCTTGTCACACTTAGAGATCACCCCAGATCTCAGGTGATTGGAGACATCTCAGTAGGTGTACAGACAAGGCATCAACTCAACCAAGACTTGATGCATGCCTGTTTTCTCTCTCAAATTGAACCTCTCACCATTCATAAGGCAGAGCAAGATCCCCACTAGATCATTGCAATGCAAGAGGAACTCAATCAGTTTGAGAGATGTAGAGTTTGGGATTTGGTTCCAAGACCCCATAACTACCCAGTTATTGGAACCAAATGGGTCTACAGGAACAAGTTGGATGCTCAAGGCAACATAGTGAGGAACAAGGCTAGGCTTGTTGCTCAAGGCTACACACAAGAGGAAGGAATAGAATATGACCAAACCTTTGCCCCTGTTGCAAGGTTAGAGCCCATTATGATATTCCTTGCCTATGCAGCTTACAAGAGATTCAAGGTCTACTAGATGGATGTCAAAAGTGCATTTCTGAATGGAATACTTCAAGAAGAGGTTTATGTAGAACAACCTCCAGGTTTTATCTCTCCAACTCAACCCTCTTTTGTTTTCAAATTGCATAAAGCTCTCTATGGTTTAAAGCAAGCTCCAAGAGCTTGGTATGAGACCTTAGCAAGCTTTCTTTTAGAGATGAATTTACAAGAGGACCCATAAATAAAACACTTTTCACTAGACATCATAAGGACTAAATATTGTTAGTACAAATATATGTGGATGACATTATTTTTGGGTCTACTGATCCCAAATTGTGCAAGAGGTTTGCTGACCTCATGCATTCAAAATTTGAGATGGGTAGCATGGGTGAGCTTTCCTACTTCCTTGGTCTCCAAGTGAAGCAGCTCCCAGATGGTATCTTCCTCTCCCAAGCTAAGTATGCTATAAAGTTTATCAAAAAGTTTGGGATGGGTGATGCTTCAGGGATGAAAACCCCTATGGCTACAAATGCTGTTGTGGATTCTGATGCAGCAGGGAAACCAGTGGATCAGAAAAATTATAGGGCAATTGTTGGATCCCTATTATACCTCACAGCTAACAGACCTGATATAATTTTTGCCATATGCCTTTGTGCTAGGTTCCAAGTGAACCCTAAAGAATCTCACCTTAATTTCCTAAAACAAATTTTGAGATATATAAAGAGTTGCCCTAGTCTAGGACTTCTGGTATCCTGCAGAGTCAGAGTTTGAGTTAACTGGATACTCAGATGCTGACTATGCTGGATGTAGAGTGGACAGGAAAAGTACCTCTGGAACATGCCAGTTCCTTGGTATGAGACTTGTCTCCTGGATTTGTAAAAAGCAGACATCTGTGTCTACATCAACTGCAGAAGCAGAATACATGGTTGCTGGTAGTTGCTGTTCACAAATGCTATGGATACAAAACCAACTCTCAGATTATGGTGTCAACTTAAATAATTCAACATTATTTTGTGATAATACTAGTGGTATTTCTATAGCACAGAATCCAGTTCACCATTCTAGGACTAAACATATTGAAATAAGACATCATTTCATTAGAGATAATGTGGAAAAAAAAGAAAATTAACTTGATCCACATTCCTACTGATCCACAGAGAGCAGATATTTTCACCAACCCATTGAATGAGAAAACCCATCTGTTCTTTATAAATCAACTGGGAATGATTGATGGAGAAGAGTTAACCTAGTTTCTGTCTGTATTCGACGAATTTTCCAGAGTTCGTCGAACGAAGTTCGACGAGTTAGGGAAAGTTTGAGAGATTCTCGTTGAACGAAGATCGACGAATTCTCTGTGTGAGGAAACAATTTTCGTCGACCAGAGATCGACGAACTTTGCTTTAGAAGACACTTCGTCGAACGGAGTTCGACGAACTGTTTTCGATTCTTCTGGATGAGATCGACGAATTATCTGTCTAAAATTTATTTCGTCGAGCTCAATTCGAAGAATTCTTCTTTTTCGTGGAACGGAGTTTGTCGATTCATATTCTGAAAATCTTATATCTAGGTTTTCTTCGACCTCTGTCCCGCGCTTTCAGTTCCTTTGCTCTTGATCGCCGTTTCTCTCTGTGTTTTTCTTGCAGGACATCAATGTCGATTCCCTCAGGTGCTTTGGTTGCAATGAAGTTTGACACTGGATTTGACATGGACTTTGAGTCGTTTCAACATTCTGACCCCATCTTTCTATACATCTTAGAACTACTAGAAGAACTAAGTTTAAAGGATTTCATGACCAGGCGCATTAAACTTCATGGAACGAAAATATGAGAATGGGTTTATACATCTACAGTTTTTGAAGAAGATATTTTGACCGGGAATATAGGGAACACTGCTGTCTCCCTCTCTCCCGAGTTCTCACTGAGATATTTGGATTAGTGAATGGAGAAGACAATCTGGAAATGGATTCTGAGGAATTCAGTGATATGCTGAAACTAATGGGTTTCTCTGGGAACAACCCTAAAAAGTTGTTGAAAGAGCAATTATCCGCCGCCTATCAATTTCTGGCAGATATTACAGGAAAGATTCTGATGGCCAAGCACTCTGCTCATGACTATATTACCCGTCACCAATTTATGATAATGTGTGCAGTAGTGAATAAGCGACATGTTGATTGGAGTAAGGTGTTCTTTGAATTGATTAAGAAGAAGAACAGCAAGAAGGAAGTCTACTTTGGCAGAATATTGGGTATATTTTTCAAGGAGAAGGCTGCTGATGGTATGGTCTACCCGACAATCTCCATAAACGCCAGCAAGTGCCTCACTTGCGCTCTGTTTGGCAGATGGGAGAGGACCATCTCCAAGCCCTCAAAGGATTCTTCCTCCTCCCTCCAAACTTCTGAGAGCACAGGGCTGTAAAGGCCGCTCCTCACCCTGTTGAAGAGGTTCCTCCATCTCAACCATCTCTTCCAGCACCTCTTCCTCCAAAGAAGCCTCCTCATGTACCTACCCCTCCTTCATCTCGACCACTTGACCTGAAAAACATTCCCTCTCCACCTCCATCTTCCCCTCTACAAGTTGATCATCAACCCACTCCTCCAGATTCCCCTCATGAGACAATACTTCCTACACCTCCACAGTCTCCTCTTCCCCCACACCTATCCACCATTCCATCCTACATTATACCATCAGATACAATCATGCTAGATGCCCCCACTCCATCTGTTATTCCTCCTCCCATCCCCTTCACCTTCCCCATTTGATCCATCTACCCTCATTTATTTGCTCACCCCTCTCATAAAATCTTTGATCCAAGAGGCCATTATACCTCTTGTGACCTCCATCAATTCTTTATCTGCCCAGATCTCTCTTCTATCTACTGTCCCCTCTTCATCTAGGGGCCTGGCTCCAGGTATTCCTGAACCCAGGCAGGGGGAGATGCTCTGTGATGAAGTTGCAGTAGATGTAGATACAGCAGCAGCAGCAGTGACAACAGTTCCCTCTCCAGCAGATTCAGATTCAGATGAGGATACAACAATCTTGACAGATTTTGATGCTGAGATGTTTGAGTTAATTCAATTCATGGATACTGACATTGATTTGGATGAGTCAGTTGCACAAATAACTCCTGTTGGTGATTTCTATTTAAATCCCACAGTGAATTTATCAGTTTTGTTGAGAAATTTTGATACTGTATATAAACAATCTCTTCCAGCTGATTTTACTAAGCCTTATTTGGCTATGGTACCTTATACCTCTCCAGCCAGTCCAGCAGTTGCCAAGCAACTCTGTGATAATTTTGCTCTTTCAGCTTCAGCCTCCTTCTCAGCTTCCAGCCCAAAAGTCATTCCAGAAGATACAACAATGCCAATCTCAGCACCAGATTTTATTATGGATGACTCTCCAATGCCTACTCTAGATGAGCTTATCCAGGCAGACATTGAAGAAGAGAATAAGGCAGCAGCTGATAGCTCTGTCTCCTTTGTTTCTGAATGTTGTATAGATAATTCTTCTCCTATTGCTGAAACTCTTATTCCTGAACCTTCTGCCCCTCCTCCAGCAAAGGCTGTTGTTTCTGATAAAGCTTTAAAAGATTTGGATGCATTGTATGATACCCCTCAGGATTCAGAATCTGATGATGATGATATTGATTCTGATGAGGATGCAGCTAGTAGGAAAAAGAGATTGTTGGCAAAGAAGAGAAAGGCTGCTCCTCCTCCCAAGTCAAATCCCACTACAGACACTCCCTACTACATTCTGCACAATGTGACTCCATATAAGGGAATGCCAGCATGGATGTGGCTCTCCAAAAACCAGTAAAAAGATAGAAAGAGAAGCAGGAGCTGCTCCCCTCCTCCAATACACAGATACAGGAAGGATCCTCCTCCTCCTCCTCCAGCAGCTGGTGCCAGTAGCTCTAGCTCCCAGAGATCTGCCCCAATGCAAACTTATCAAAGACAATCAGGGAGATCTTCTGGAAGCAGCCAGCAGAGGCCATCCTCCTCAGGAAGTCAACAGTATAAGCAGCAGCAGCAACAAAGGTCTGAAGTACAAAAAGCTGAAAGCCCAAAGAAGCCAGACTCCCCTCCAATTCCTTTTGAAGATCCAGAGACTGCAAATACAGCAAGAATGGATAGATACCAAGAGATGATTGGTTTATCTTTGATAAATAAAGCAAAAGTAGAAGGAAAAGATATCTCTGGTCTTTCAACCATGTCAAAATATAGAAAGGAAGAGCTGAAAAGGTTTGACAAAGGTAATAAATTATTTAATGTTGATGATTATATGAAACTTCATCCAGAAGCAGTTGTACCTAGAGCAACTTCATTGAATATTATTGGGGCAGCTGACATGACTATGACAATAGCTCAAGCTCGAGATTCAAACAGAGAAATCATTTTCAAGAAGACAGGAGAGCAGAAAACAGAAAACAACCTCAGTAGAAGAAGCCAAAGAAGTAATCTTTCTTATTGATTCATTTCTGTCTGTTTTTGTTTTTAAACTATGCTATCTGTTAAGCAAAGCTGTATACATATATATCTGTTGCATGTGTTATAATTCTCTGCCAGATATATCTCTTTTCTTGCTTTGTTTTTCTGTCTTGAGTCTCTGTTAGTGACCTCACCCAAATAGGGGGAGATTGTTGGATCCCTAGTTGATTTGGGCTAGGTTCACTGACTTAGGTTGTGACCCATCTTGTATAGCCAGGGTCAATTTGTGTCCTAGAGTCTAGGTTAAGTCCTTAGGCTCAACTCCAGATGGACAAGCTTTCAACAAGACACTCAGAGACTCCAGACTCACAAGTTTTCAAGGCCAAGTAAAGTGAGTTCGACGTTCGTCGAACTCAGCTCGACGAAAGGAGTTTTGCGCTCGACGATTGTGAGATAATTCTTAGTGCTGAGATCGATGATCAATGTTCTCTGTTCGACAAAAACTCAGTTTCTACATCAAGCCAAAGTCAGGAGAACTTCAAATTTTTCTAAGTCCAGCTTCAAGCTTCGGTCGACGAATTATATTCTGAGCTCGACGAACTTGGACCTCAAGTTCACAGCTTCTCAGGTCGACGAATGCTATTCTCTACTCGACGATTTCTGGACTCAGAGAATCTGTGTCGACACTTAGGGTTTGTGTTGACACCAGACAGTTTGTGTCGACACCAGGATTTCAGTCGACACCATCTTATGTCGATACCAGGATTTCAGTCGACACCTGCTTATGTCGACACCAGGATTTGTGTCGACACCAAGATCAATCTGTCGACACCAATTTGTGTCGACACAGCATTTCAGCAGATGAAGGATATTTTGTCTAAGTCCAGAACTTTTCTCAGGTCGACGATTCGATTCTTAGCTCGACGAATGAAGACTGTCTGTTAGATGAATGACGATTGTCTGGTCGACGAACTCTCTCAAGCTCAGCTCGACGAACTCAAGCTCAGCTCGACGAACTCAAGCTCAGCTCGACGAACACAAGTTCAGCTCGATGAAATGTGTTCTTCGTTCGACGAATTCAGATTAGGTTTTATTCGAGGTTCCCGTCCCGTTTCTTGGCGCTGATTCCTGAACATTTAATGCCAGATCTTCTCGGAATGTTACCGTTAGAACGTGCATTGACTATGGACGATTTCATGCCGTTTTTCCATGGGACAGTTAGGAAAGTCATTGATTGCTGATTCTTTCCAAGGCCGACTGTAATTACTGCTCGACATTCAAAAGTTTGAACATTCCCCAGTCAGTCACAGATAGACACAAGAGACATACAGATACACAAAAAATAGTGACACAGTAAGAGTATAGAATCAAGAAGAGTTCAAGATTCACAGTACAGAAGACACTCTGAAGTTGCAGAAGAACAAAATATTCTCAAATCTAAAGTTCTTGACTGCAATCAGCCTTGACCAGAGAACTCTCTCAAGAAGAAGAAGAAGAACAACTAAATTCAATCAAGAGTCTTCTTCTCACTATTCACAGGATAACTTCAAAGGACAACAGAACTTTATCAGTCAAAAGAAGTTCCTGAAGCAGTTCTGGTCCAGGCATTCTAGGTCATTGAAGGCCTATCAACCTGAAGCAGTGCTCCAACATTCCTGACCAATTCAAGATCTCAGGGGGAGCAAGAGCTGCTACATCAATCCACAAGTCTTCTCTCTGACTGTTGACAGATAAGACACTATCACCCTCTCTCTAATTCCTGTACAGGGTTTTAAATCCCTTCAAAATTATTCTGGTTGCAAGTATCCTTCCAAAAGACTTGAGGGTTTGGTTTTTGGGGACCTGATCAAAACCCATTGGTGCCCAGGACACCTGATCAACTCATCCTGTAGTGTATTCCTACCTAGGGTGGTAGAAGAGTGGATATACCCAGATTGGTTGGGGAACCACTATAGATCCTTGTGTCTTCTGGTTGCTTATTTCCTTTTGTTTTCTGGCTATGGTCTGTGATTGCTTTGTGTTTAGTTAGTTGCTGTGTTTACTTTATTTCATTTGCTTCCCTGTTCACTTAGGAATACAACAAGAGTTGTAAAAAGTTTTTAGCAAGCACCATACTATATTCACCCCCCCTCTAGAGTATATCAGATCTAACCTGCACTTTTATATTGTTCTCGGGGTCGGTTCGATTATTTCTACACGTTCCTGAAGGGAACTATTATTTTACCGATAATTTCTTGTCGGGTAATATATATAAACAAAAAGGCAGAAAATAAAAGCATAATAAAGGGCGGAGCCGATGAAGAGCTTAGCTCGAAGGCACCGAATTAAATTTGAACTAAAATAGACTTTTAATAAAAAGAGCTCCTAAATTTCTAATTATTTAAGGCGGAGACTTGGCCGTGGAGGTTCCACTAAAATGAGCTTACCTATCTCTAGGACTATCGCTCACATGAACATTAAGACTATTTGACCGGGCTCTCGTCCGACGAAGGATTCGTCTTAATGCCTGCATTACGCTAAGTACCCCGCTATTGGGTGGGGAACCCAATCCGGTAGAGTTGGAGCACCTCCTCTCTCGAGGGTTAGTGCGGAACTCCATTTACCAAGGGGCGATCGGTCCATATGAACGGCCTCTCGGCTAGCTAGCGTATGGACTACGAAAATAGGGCCCACACAACGATTATGTGGTCCTACGCGTCATATACCCACAGCAAACCTTAAGTGTTTTTAATTAATTAGAAAAATGAGACATTTTAATTATTTTAAGTTATTTATCTGTCCCAATGCTCTTCGATACTGAGTGCTAAGAACATTAGCCACTCATCGGAATGGGGACGACAGCGATTGAAAGCAATAAAATAAAGCAGTAAAATAAAGCAGAAAAACTAAAGCAGTAAAGGTAAGAAGTAAATTGCAAGTCCTACTCAAACGAGTAGGACTGAAATGAAAGCTGTAAAAGTGCAAGTCCCGGCTCAAATGAGTGGGCGGGAAAAAGAAAGCAAGTCTTACTCAAATGAGTAGGAGAAAAAAATGCATTTACAAGTCCATTCCAATTATTACAATAAAGACCGGCCATTTAACTCAAGTGAGTAGGCGGTAAATAAAATCCAGCCATTTAACTCCTAGCGAGTAGGCGGAAAATAAAAGCTAACACTCACGCACTCGACATAAAATTAAAACTCACCCACTCTACAGAAAGTAAACACACTATACTGGAATTGAAATACGCACACACACGATAGAAATGAAAACGCACACGTACAAGTCCTACTCAAACGAGTAGGTGGGAAATAAAAGCGCGCCATTTAACTCTTAACGAGTAGGCGAAAATAAATGCAACGCACGCACGCATTCTACAGAATTGAAAGAAAACAGTTTAAACTAACTCATACACGCACACACACACGTACAAAAAATAGGAAAAGCTAAGTGACCGAAAAATTAAAACAACTACATTTTTACCGATGGAATGAGGTAGAAATGAATAAAAAGTGAAAATAAAATTTAAAGGAGCAAAAAAAATTGCAAATAAACGAAAAGTGCAAGTACACGAAAAATTGAAATGAATACATTTCTACGGATAGAATGCGGTAGAAATGCATAAAATGAAGAAATAAAATTTAAACGGACAAAAAGTTTTTGAAAATAAAAGCAAAAAATGAAGTGTTAGAAAAATTAAAATGACTATATATACGTTCCTATAACTCCGCAGAAGTGATTAAAAAGTGAAAATAAAGTGAAAAGGAAGAAAAGTTTTACGACCTAAAAGGATAATCTAAGTTAGTGAAAAATCAAAACCACTTTGAAAACCCTTTTTACGGGCTTATAGGAATGCATAAAAGCTAGAAAAATCCTAAGTCTAACAAATCTAAGTAAGAAATAACTAAGTATAATAACATGAAAATTAATCTCATACACACACACACATTTTAAAAGAACAAAAACAAAATTAAAACAAAATAAACGAAATAAGATTGCATAAGAGTGGGCACATAGATGAAGTCCAAAGTCATGTAATGGAAATAAAATTACATTTGCATTAATAATAAAAGGAGATTACAAAATGAAAATAAAAGAGAGAGGGGGGATAAAATCCCATTACAAGGCTTTGGAAATCATCTATTAGCCGGCCCCTTAAGCAAAATGGTACCAAAAAGTGGAACAACAGCTCAAACAGAAGCTGGAAATTTATAGACAAAATTTTCAAAGTACACGCCCTCTGACACAGGCGTGTCAGGGGGCGTGTTGACACTGTTCAAATGGCGGCCGTCCGATTTGATTGAGATTTGACTTGGCGGCAGAAATTGCGGCGGTCACGGGCATGACAGTGGGCATGTTGGCTTTATTTATCATCAGAATTCGGCGACTTGACGACGATTTGACGTTGTAGCGGAAATCGCGGCGGTCACGCCCCAGGACACGGGCGTGACGGTGGGCGTGTCGGGGAGGTTGAACTGGGCGTCGTTTGCGTCGAAAGTCGTCGGCGGCTGTTTGTTGGGCCAGGTGGCGGGGTCACGCCCTAGGTCACGGGTGTGACGCTAGGCATGTCGGGTTGAGTCGACACTCGACAAACGTCGAGCGGAAAATGTCGAGTTGAAAATTCGTCGAGTGGGAAGCGCAGTCACGCCCTAGGTCACGGGCGTGACTCTGGGCGTGTCACAGAGGTTTCGACGATCGTAGAGCAGAAGTCATCGAGCGGGATGGTCACGAGTCCCGGTCACGGGCGTGACTGTGGTGACTCGGGCATGATATGGGCGTGTCACGCTATTTCTTCAAAAATTGTTCATTTTACTGGATTTTGCCATGTCACGCCCTGGACACGGGCGTGACCAGTAAGTACACGGGCGTGTACTTACTGTTTTTAGCATTTTATTGAACAAAAACAACTAAAAATAAAGGAAAAACATAGAACCGACTAAATTTATGTACATAAAAATATAAATATTTACAACTCATCATGGCCCCTTGTCTTACCACTCGAGCCTCCAGCCCAACCGACAGTTCGGCTCCTGACGCCCCCACCTGGGCTGCTGCTGCCCCTGGAGCTGCCTCTGCTCCCTCTATCGTGGCTCGGCTCTCCTCTCCTCCTGCCCTATTTCACCTCTTGGCTCCTCTTCCTCTGTGGCCCACCTGGCAAGCTTCTGGGCAAACTCCTGATTCGATGCCTCCCCGTCGACCTTTCTCTCTGCTCTCTCCATCAACTCCTCGTAGGAGAGAGGCGACACTCTCTTCAACTCTATCTTGAAGAAACACTGCTGCAGCCCCAGGGTGAAAACCATCATCAGACTATATCCCGACATCTCTTGGACCTGGGTGACCTCCTCCTGGAACCGGTCGATATAACTCCCCAAGGTCTTATTCACCCCTTGCTTGATGTGGAACAGGGACTCTGAATCCTTCTTCCTCCTCTTCGAGATAGTAAACCTCAGCATGAACGCCTGATGCAGGTCCTCAAAGCAGTAGATGGAGCTGGTCGGCAACTGGTGAAACCACTCCCTCGCCTTCTCCTTGAGGGTGATGGCGAAGAGTCGATACTTGAAGCCATCCGATATCTACCGGATCTAAACCACATCCTCGAACCATTGGACATGTTGGACCGAGTCCCCCTTCTCGGTGTAGTAGGACATTTCGGGTTCTCTGAACCCCTCTGGAACCAGGGCAGAAGAAATCAACTCCCTAAAGGGGATGCCTCCCCCTATTGGGCGAGCTAGCGCATCTCACGGCCCCAACTCGCCGATCTGGCCTCCTCTTGCCGAGCCAGGGAAGAGCATGCACCCGGGGAGCTCGCAACCCCTTCCTTCCTCGGTGACCTCCTTCCCAGCTTGCCTGCCGAGAGCGTCCTCGCCCAGAGATGGGGCGACAGCGATCTGGGCAGCTGGGATGAGCACTCGGCCTGCGCGCCGAGTGCGAACTTGACGAGGCTGAGCACCTCCATCCTGAAGTCTTCGAACATTCCCACCGTGGCTGGAGGTGGAGGGGGCGGCGAGTCCGACCTGTCAGATCCTTGTCCTCCTGTCATCGAGCTCGCTGAAGATTTTCTGTACTGACCACTCTCCACGCTCACCGTACCAAAATGTTGAAACCGAAAACTCGGTCTCTTGTGGAGTTCACCCGTGGGGAAGGGGTGATCGCGCACCTACTTCTCTCCTGCAAGCAAAACAACAAAGGAAGAAAAGAAGAACTGACCCAAGGGCTCGACGAGGAGGACCCACCACACACCCAGAAGATCTTAGAGCGATTCCCCTCCTTAGCCAAAAGCCGAGCTAAGGTAACCTCACAAAGCGCTTAGAAGATCAGAGAACAAGTGGGCACTAGAAGCATGTTTTCTGAGGTACCCCTTGGGTCCTATTTATAGATTTCTAAAAATGGCCTACAAATAGCCAACCTCTACTGTTCTAAACGGCTATTTGCAGTCCAGGTTGGCCTTCCAACACAGTAACTCCGCTGTTCTGAAAGGCTATGGCATGCCACTAGGGGAAAAATAGTAAAAATACCTCATAGATCGATGGACGAGTAGCCCTCGGCAGTCTCTACTCGGCAAGGGCGGCGAGCATGGTCACGAACTACCCTGCTCACGAGCTGCAAGCACGCCAAGCTGTCCGGAGTCGGCGAGCCATCTAGAGGTCGACAAGAAGGTCGAGAGAACGACGAACGTCGAGCTCCGTTTGACGAATGTCGAGCTCAGTTCGTATAACGCCGAGCTCGTGAGGTTGGCCAAACTAGCGTGGCTTGCGCCGGGATCGCTTGGGCGAGCTGGATGTTACCGAGCCCCATTCCCCCCTTGGTGTTCGCCCGAGTCTCAGAAAAGGGGGCCGGCCGGTTTGGTTCCTGGCAACCCCACTCGCCGTATACGGGGTTGTACAACCAGGGAGAAAGTCTGACACGTCACCACATAGAGTGTTATGTTCTTCTTCAACCCTGGCCACCTGAACAACTTTTTCATGTCTTTATAAATCTCTGTTCTCCCCGGGTGGATTGAGTACTTGGTAAAATGAGCCTTGTACATCAACTCCTCCCGTAAGGTGCCAAACTTTGGGACGCACAAGCGACCATCTTTATACAAATGGTTGTCTTCAAATGAAAACTCAGCATTTGACTCATCCATGGGGTCTGCTACGCAGTGCTTCATACTTTCATCAAGCTCCAACACTTGTCAAATCCTGTCCGCGAGGTCATATTGCACCTTCGTCCAGTTCAAGCATGCCTCCGTGGTAGTCCTCACGTCAACATAAAATATGTTTAAAGCCCCCAGCTCCATCTCTGCTCTCCTCACCCGTCAGCTTTCGCTTGATACCTTCCATCATGCTAAGTAGGGTTTGTTCCTCCTCTGTATAGATGTCACCCAACTCCTCTGCACTCTTAGTCATACCCAAATTGGCCCGGTAGCCACCTCTGCCACTGCGACCACGGCCACAACCACGACTACGTTCCCGTCCACAGCTCAAATCTCTCTCCTTGGGCAGCTTGGAGCATGCTTGTCTCCAGCGACCGACCTCGCCACAGTTGTAGCACTGTCGGGTTTCTTCCGGCTGTCCAGTAATATCAGAAACTGCAATTGCTAGTGCTGACTTCACATGAATGGACCCTCCTGTCCCTGCCTGTAGTTTGAGATGTGTCTCCTCCTGAATCATAGCAGAGATGACCTCCATGAGGGTGAGAATCGTCGCGACCACATTTCCGTTGTCTGGAATATAGTGAATTTTGAAGGTGTAGTCCCCGAGGAACTTCATACACCTCCATTGTCGAATGTTCAAGTCCTTCTGATCTATCAAATACTTTAGAATTTTATGATCCGCAAAGATATCGATCTTCACGCCATATAAGTAATGTCGTCATAGTTTAACAGCGAATATCACAACCTCCAATTCCAATTCATCGACCGGATAATTCCTCTCGTGCACTTCAATTGACGAGAGCCATAATCTATAACCTTTCCAAACCGCTGAAGAACACAACCTAAGCAGCTCCCTGAGGCGTTGCTATAGATTTCATAGCCTTCTGTTCCACATGACGAGCAAAACACAGACACCGTAGTCAAACGATTCTTCAATTACTCAAAAGCGCGCACACACTCTGGCATCCAAACGAACTTCTGATTTTTCTTTATTAATGTAGTGAGAGGTAAAACAATCCTCGAAAAGTTCTCTACGAAACGCCTATAATGTTTGGCAAATACTAGAGAACTTCCCACTTCCGTTACAGAAGCAAGTACATGCCACTCTCATATTGCAAATATCTTTACCAGTTCCACAACAATACCCTCTCCACTAACAACATGACCCAGAAATGCCACTGATGTAACATCCCGCTTCACACTAGGCCCCTCGCGTATGTTTTGAGTCAAGAGAATTGACTCAGGCTCGGGAAGCGTCGAGTTAGTCGACTGGACCCGACGAATAGAATAGATTTTTACTTAGAATAATTCTAGAACCTGAAGGCGTCGAGTGTGTTGACATCAAAGGGCATCATCTTATTATATATATATATATATATATATATATATATAGTACCCTCTTCTTTTCTCCGCCCGATGCCTAAGAGTTGTCGGGGGAGCGGATGTGATAGCCACTTGTTCTTTATGACTAACAGTTGCTACATCTTCCTTTTTAGGAGGAAATCCTTCAGATAGAGCAGCAGCAGGTTATGCAGTAGGGCAGCCAGGCCAGGATGACAGGGCCTGAAGTGACGATACCATCGCTGCCGTCAGTGACTGATGTGAGTTTTTGAGAGACTCATTTTGTAGCCTTCATGACATGTTATACTTTGATATTATAGAAGCCTTGGTTGCTTCTTTTTATTTGTTGTATTCATTTTGGACTGTAAACTTATGTGGATTTTGACGTCTTCTTTAATTCTTATGTTGGGTTGGCAATGATGATATTGTTTTTAGTCGGTAGGATAGACATCTTGTGGTACAGGTCGACCCGTGTGTTGGCGCTACCGCAAGATGGCTATTCTGCGCATAAGACTTCCCTCGGCTGTGTATTGTGTTCTGGGAGGGGGGGTCTTACAAATGGTATCAACTTGCTATGGTATCGAACTAACGAAGTCATTGAACAATGGTTCCACCCCCGTTTGATTAGTGAATTTGGCAACAAACTGACTTAGCTGAAGTAGTGGTGTGCCCATATGTAATTCACACTAAGTATGTCCAATTTTGACCCTACGATTAGCCAACCTGACCTTTGGTTTGTACCTTATGTGTAGATCCCAACACATGTAGAGCTAGTAGGGGGCACTCCCGCCCCTACCGTGCAGATGCTTGCTGCTATTTTAGATGTCTTTAGGTCCCAACAGGCTTCGGTGCAACAACAAGCCCCGTGCTCGAATTGGTTAAGCACTTTTCGATCTCTCTCTCTCTATTCTCTTACCTTGGGATAGAGTCGACCGTGCGTACAGAAGAATGGCTCGACTCAGTGCAAGACCTAATGACGGGAATCTGATGTCCAGCCAACATGGTTGTGACATTAGCCGTGTCACTATTGGAATCCCATGCCAAGATGTGGTGGAAGTCACTCATGGGCTCCCCCTTTCATGGTCGGGTGTACACGAAGATTAGTTGGAGTGAGTTTATGGAAGCCTTCTTGGAACACTTCATCCCTTCTACCGCTCGGAATGAACTTGAAGAAAGATTCCTACAGCTGAAACAGCGATCCAAGACAGTTACAGAATATCGACAAGAGTTTCTGCATCTCGCTAGGTTTGCAGACACATACGAGTTGAATGACAGGCTATATGCTAAGTGATTCTACAAAGGCTTGTGGGATCCCCTGAGGCAAGCCCTTTTGTTTATAGCAAATTCAAGCTTAGTGGAGATAATCGATATGGCGAAAAGGCTGGAGGCAGATAACTTGGGTAGTAATAAGAGACCCAGTGAGGGTGTGATGGAGGCCGACCCTAGCTATAGGAGGAGGCAGGATAACAGAGGGAGAAGAAACAACATAGGGGGGGGGTCTCTTCCACCAGAATTTTAGAATGGAGCATCCGACCCTGCAACCAGCTCTACCTCCAACGCAACAACTATACCTGTAGCCTAGGGAGCAACATGAGCGAGTTTGCTTCCAGTGCAACTAGTCGGGCCACATCCGGTGCTTTTGCCCACAGCTAGGTGGAAATGCTCCCCCCTACTCTTCCTCCGACAGCTCCACGAGGACGGGGAAATATGCGTGGTCAAGGATGAGGACCACGAGGGAGGAACCCCGGACCTGATGGGGATCAGGTGTTCGCACTGTACATGGTGCAAGAACAGAATCCTCAGGATGTGGTTGCTGGTATATTGTATTTTAATTACTATGTTATAAGCTTTTTCCTTTAACTAGTCTAAGATATACCAAGAGTCTATCTTGAGTTTATATAATTGATACCTAGGCACCGTGATGGTTGGTGGGAAACGAACTTATACTCTATTCAATACCGGTGTCACACACTCGTTTGTGTCCGCATATTTCGTTAAAGACCTAGAAGTAGTGCAATACTTCACTGATATTACTCGGAGAGTACGCCTCCCGGATGGCTCTTAGATGACTGCATCTGCCAAGTGTGAATTGGAGGTACTTCTTGGAGGAAAGTTCTTTGAAACTGTTGCCATAGTGTTGAGAATGCGAGAATTCAACCTCATTATGGGCATGGCATGGTTAGATTAGCACCACATCTGGATTGATTGTGCGGAGAAACAAATTTCCTTGAGGTATGAGGACTCTGAGGTCATCTTTCAAGGTATTAGACTTGCACCCTATATGTTTTTTCTTCAATTCAGACCTTAAAAGCCCCTATGAAATGGGATGAATTATATATGATATGCTTCGAACTAAAAGAAATGACAAATGATATGAAAGATGTGCGAGTGGTGCAGGATTTCCCTAAGGTAGTTCCTGAGAAGTTGTCAGGGTTACCCCTGCATAGAGAGGTGGACTTTCAGATTAAGTTAGAACTAGGCACTAAGCCCATCTCTCGGACCCCTTACAGAATGGCTCCAAAGGAACTCGCCGAGTTCAATTTCAAGAATTAGTAGAATCAGTGTTCGTTCGCCCCAGTTCATCACTATGGGGAGCCCCTTTCTATTTGCTGAGAAGGACAGAACCTTAAGATTGTGCATAGATTATCGGGAACTTAACTGACTGACGGTGCCGAATACCTATCCCTTACCCCGGATCGATGAGTTATTCGATCAGCTGGTAGGAGAGCATTGGTTTTCCAAGTTAGATCTGCGCTCGGGGTACTACCAGTTGAGGATAAGAGAAGAGGACATTAGGAAAACGTCATTTAGCTCGAGATACGGTTTGTACGAGTTCACCGTGATGCCGTTTTGGCTCACAAATGCCCCTTATGCATTCATGAGTTTGATGAACAAAGTGTTTGAGCCATATCTAAACGTCTTCATCATCGTCTTCATCGATGACATTTTGGTCTATTCAAAGACAAAGGAAGAGCATGTTGAATACTTGACCTTGGTGCTGAAGAAGTTAAAGGAGCATACCTTATTTGCCAAGTTTAGCAAGTGCGAATTTTAGCTCCGAGTGGTTGCCTTATTGGGCTATGTGATTAGTGGAGCTGGACTAGCTGTGGATCCGGCCAAAGTACATGTTGTGAAAGAATGGTTGCCCTTGAAGTCTGCGGTCGATGTGTGGAGTTTCCTTGTACTTGCGGGGTACTATCACAAGTTCGTGAAAGGATTCTTGAAGATAGCCCTTCGTATCACTGCACTGACAAAGAAAGGTGTGCCATACGAGTTGACACCCTAGTGTGAAGCTGCCTTCCAAGAGCTGAAAGATAGAATTACCTCCGCACCCATCCTAGCCCTTACATCTGGGAAGGAAGGATTTAAAGTCTACACTGATGCGACATATCAAGGGATCATAGCAGTACTGATGCAGCACGGACATGTGATTGCTTATGCTTCGAGGTAACTGAAGAAACATGAGGCCTATTGCCTAGTTCATGATTTGGAATTGGGGGGCAATGGTCTTCACCTTAAAGGTTGTGTAGGCACTATCTATATGGCGTCCACTACGAGATATTTTCAGATCATAAGAATTTAAAGTATGTTCATACTCAAAATTAGTTAAATCAGAGACAGCGGTGGTGGTTAGAATTTTTGTGTGATTATGAGTTTACCTTGAACTATCACCCCGGAAAAGCAAACTCTGTAGCTGATGCGTTGAGCAGAAAAGTACCAGAGTCGAGCCCAGAATCTCGAATGATGAGTATGAAATTGGCCCGTATGCTTGAGGAAATGGAGATCTTATTGGTATGTAAAGGTCATTTTAAGGGGTATACAGAGTACCTAACCGCAATGAGTTAGTTTGTGATATTCAAGATCGAATCTGGGTAGAGCAAGCAATGGATGCTGCTCTAGCCTCTATTATTAAGTCAATTTAAGATGGAACTACTGAAGAGTATGCACTAAAGAACGACTTCATTCATTCTCGTGGCCGGCTTTACATTCCCAAAGGCGGTGAAATCCGGGAAGATATATTGAGGGAGTCGCATTGCTCCAAGTATTCAGTACATCCCGGGATTTCCAAGATGTATAGTGACTTGCGGAAGATAATGTTCTGGCCCGGAATGAAGAAGGTTGTAAAGTATTATGTTATGCACTGTGAGGCTTGTCAGAAGGTAAAGGTGGAGTGCAAGAGCCTAGGAGGATTATAACAGTCATTGCCCATCCCCGAGTGGAAGTTCGAGGATATCTCCATGGACTTTGTTCACGGGTTGCCTCGCTCGCACTCTGGGAACGATTTAGTTTGGGTGATTGTAGAACGTCTGACAAAGGTCGCAAGATTTTTCCCTATGAAGAAGGAGGCACATGTGGATGTCTTAGTGCATCTCTTTGTGGAGTAATTTGTATGGTACTATGGCGTGACTAAGACGATAGTCTCCGATCGTGATGACCATTTTACCTCCAAGGAGTGGAAGGCAGTACAAGCATATCTGGGCTCTCGCCTTACCTTCAGCATAGCTTTTCATCTTCAGACGAATGATCAGACTGAGAGACCAACAGGACAATGGAGGATCTTTTAAGACTGTATGTATTGGATAGAGGAGAACCATGGGAAAGGCTCTTACCACTGGAAAAAGTTTCATACAATAATAGCCACCATGCTAGCATCGGGATTGTACAACCTCGTATCCGGCGAGCGGGGTGATCCAGGAACCAGACCGACCGTCTAAGATCACCCAGGACCCAGACGAGCTCGACAGAGAAACCCGAGCCTGAGCTCGGCATTCGTCGACCGCGAGCACAACATTCGCCGAGCTAAGCCAAGATTCGTCAAGCTGAGGTCGACTAATGGAGGCCGACCGATAGGCGAGCTCGCCATGCCAACTCACTCTCGTGCAAAAGAGCTCGGCAACAGCAGACGAGCAGGATCTACCGAGGTGGCCAGGCTCCCCAGCTCGCCCAGATCTCTGAGGTACTTTTACTATTTTGCCCCCGCTGGTCTGCCCATAGCCATTCAAAATAATGGAGTTTGGATGTTGGCAGACCCAACCAAGGGTATTTTGGTAACTTCAGATCAGTTCAGTTTGGTTATCTGCAGTTCAAATTCTGAAACCTATAAATAGGACCCAAGGGGTACCCCAGGAGGCACGCTTCCTGTGCTCTCTTGCTCCAGCTTTCAAGTGCTTTCTGAGGGTACCTTAGCCCGGCCTTTGGCAAAGGAGGGGAAGCACTCTCAGATCTTCCGGGAGTGTGGTGGGTCCTCCACGCCGAGCCCTTGGGTCATTTCATTCTTATTTTCCTTTGTTATTTTGCTTGCAGGAGCGAAGTAGGTGCGCGACCACCCCTTCCCCAAGGGTGAACTCCACAAGAGACCGTTTTTCGGTTTCAACATTTTGGTGCGTTGTGCGTGGAGCGTGGTCAGTATAGAAAAGCTTCAGTGAGCTCGATGACAGGAGGACAGGGACCTGACAGGTCGAGCTCGCCGCCCCACCTCTGGCCATGATGGGGATGTTTGAAGATTTCAGGAACGAGGTGCTGGGCTTGGTCAAGTTCACACTCGGCATGCGGGCCGAGTGCTCGACTCCAGCAGTCTAGATCATAGCCGCCCCCTCTCTGGGAGAGGACGCCCCCGGCAGGCGAGCTGGGAAAGAAGTGGCCGAGGAGGGCCGGGGGTGCGAGCTCCCCGGGCACGAGCTCTTCCCCGGCTCGGCAGGTAGAGGCCGACTCGGTGAGCTGAGCCCGCGAGACGCGCCAGCTCGCCCAATAGGGGGAGGAAGCCCCTTCAGTGAGTTGGTCTCTTCAGCTCCAGTTCCAGAAGGGTTCAAGGAAGCCGAGATGTCCTACTACACCGGGAAGGGAGACCCGGTCCAACAAGTCCAATGGTTTGAGGACGTGGTCTCGATCCGGCAGATGTCGGACAGCTTCAAATGCCGACTCTTCGCCATCACCCTCAAAGAGAAGGCAAGGGAGTGGTTCCACCAGCTACCGGCCAGCTCCATCTACTGCTTCGAGGACATACGCCGAGGGTTCATGCTAAGGTTCACTACCTCAAAGAGGAGGAAGAAGGAGTCGGAGTCCCTGTTCCACATCAAGTAGGGAGTGAATGAGACGTTGGGGAGCTACGTGGATCAGTTCCAGGAGGAAGTCACCCAAGTCCAGGAGATGCCAGACTACAGTCTGATGATGGCCTACACCTTGGGCCTGCAGCAGGGTTTCTTCAGGATGGAGCTGAAGAGAATACCCCCCTCTCCTACGAGGAGCTGATGGAGAGGGAGGCGAGAGAAGTTGACGTGGAGGCGTCAAATCCAGAGTTCGCCCGGAAGCTGGCCAGGTGGGCTACAGAGGAAGAGAAGGAGCCAAGAGGAGGAAGAGGACAGAAGGAGAGGAGAGAGCCCCGATAGAGGGAGCAGAGGCAGCTCCAGGGGCAGCAGCAGCACAGGTGGGGGCGTCAGGAGCCTGATCATCGGCTGGGCTGGATGCCTGAGTGTCAAGGGCAGGGGACATAGATAGGGTACCAAGATAGGGACCACCACCGGGGGGGGGGGGGGGGCAAGATCAATTCCACCCCCAGGCTGGAGGCAGGCCCAGAGACCTCGGCTCCCTGATCAAGAAGAGGCTATGGACATAACCATAGGGTAGAGGAGGAGAGTAGCAAGGAGGAGGAAGAGAGAAGTTAGGGTGGAGTTGCCCTACTGCGACTTCCATCAAGAGGATGGGCACGCCACAGCCACATGCCCAGAGTTCCTCGAAATGAGGGGTAACAGGGAGCAGCAGCAGCAGGGGCGTTAGGAAGTGAGGATCGAGGAGGTCCTTCCTCGGGTGGAGGAGGACCATTATGAAGACCGGGTATATGTCGGGACCCGAGGAGGGATCAGAGTGATCCACGGGGGAGGGGGGGGAGGGGGGGAGGGGGGGTGGGGGTTGGGGGTTGAGGCTTCCTGGAAGGCGAGCCTCCACACCATGTATCGTAAGAGCATTGGCTCCACATCCCAAACCCCACCCCCAGAAGAGAGGATCACCTTCTCCATGAGCGATATGCCAGATCATGAGGATCCTTTTTGCGATGCGCTGGTCATCCAGACAGCCATCAAAAATTTTACCGTCTCCAGGATCCTCGTTGATAACGGAAGCTCCGTCAATATCGTCTTTAAGAAGACATTTGACGCGATGAAGGTGGAGGCGAAGAGGGTGTTGGCCTAAGATGGGCCTTGTTCGGATTTTCGGGGGAGAGGAAGTGGAGGGAGGAGTAGGCCTCCATGTCACCCAAGGGGGGGGGGGAGTCCAGGAACTGTAGGTTCGTCACGTGGATGCCCCCAGCAGCTACAACGTCATCCTTAGGAGGCCCCTTATCAGTGCCTTCAGCTGCGTCCCCTCATTGTTCCATCAATGCTAGAAGTTCAATGCATAGGGGATTTAGGTCAGGGTCAGGGGGGACCCCAAAGTGGCGCGGGAATGCTACGTCATTGCCGTGAACTCCATCTCTTGGCAGGAGGGAGCCAAGGAGATGGAGCGAAGGATGGAGGAGGCAGAGCAGAAAGTTGGCATGGAGGAGCTGGAAGATAAGAGCTGCACAGAAGTTGAGGTGGCAGGAGGAGATCGGGAGGTGTTAGCCGAGGCGATGGACATGGAAGAAGAGGTGGAGGCGGAGGTCCTCATCCCAGAGGAGAGGGATGTTGAAGAATGGGGAGAGCAGTCCAGGTTGGAAGCTGTGGAAGAGGTGGTGGAGCTGGAGGTCCTCACCTAAGAAGGCAGGGTGGAGAAGGTCCGCGTCAGCAGAGGGCTGACCCCGGAGGCCCAGGACAGGATGTTAGAGTGCATCCAGAAGAACGTGGACATCTTCGCATGGAGCGCCGCGGAGATGCCGGGGGTTGACGCGGATGTGGCTTGCCACCACCTCAACTTGGACCCGGGAACACGCCCCGTCCAACAAAATAAGAGGTCCACCGCGGATAAGCTAGCAGAGCCCATCAGGGAGGAGGTGGCGAAATAACTCAAGGCCGACTTTATATCCGAGATCCAATACCCCGGCTGGGTCTCAAATGTAGTCATGGTGAAAAAAGGGGACGACCGGTGGCGTATGTGTATCGACTTCTCATTTCTTAATAAATCTTGTCCTAAGGACTGTTATCCCTTGCCTCGGATCGATGCGCTGGTTGACTCAGCCGTTGGTTTTTCTGTAATGAGTTTTCTAGATGCATTTTCAGGTTATCATCAAATCAGGATGCACCCCCTGGACGTGAAGGATGTTTCGTTCATCACGGGGGATGGATGCTACTATTACAAGATGATGCCCTTTGGGCTAAAGAATGCAGGGGCAACCTACTAGAAAATGATGGATAGAGTCTACAAAGAATAGAGGGGGAGGAACCTAGATGTGTATGTGGATGATCTCATGATCAAGAGTCAAGATGTGGACTCTCACCTCCAGGACCTGAAAGAGACCTTTGCTACCCTGCGCAAGTACAAGATGCGGTTGAACCCCCTGAAGTGTGTCTTCGGGGCTAGTAGGGGAAAGTTCTTGGGACACCTCCTCACCCCTGCAGGGGTCGAGCCGAATCCGGATAAGTTCGAGGCTATCATGGAGTTGGGATCGCCACGAAATGCTAAGGAGATGCAACGGCTGACGAGGAAGCTGGCAGGGCAAAGTAGGTTCCTCTCCCGGGCTGGGGAGAAGTGCTCCCCCTTCTTCAAAACACTTGGGGTGGGGGGGTGGGGGGGGGGGGGGGGGAATACGAGTGGACCAAGGAGTGCGAGGAGGCATTCCAGGCCCTCAAGATGCAGTTCAATCGGGCTCCGCTGCTCCAAGGGCCAAAGGAGGGGGAGGACCTGTATATATCTCGGGGTTGGGGCGGAGGCCTTAAGATTTGTCCTAGTTCATGAATAAGGGAAGAAGCAACTCCCTATATATTACGTGAGCAGGGTCCTGAGGAAGGCCAAGGTCCGGTATCCGATTTTGGAGAAGCTGGCCTTCGCCCTGGTCATCTCAACCCGAAGGCTGCGGCCCTATTTCCAGGCACACTCAATCCGAGTGGTGACTGACCATCCCTTCCGCAACATCTTTGAGGGAGTGGAGCATTCTGGCAGGCTGGACAAGTGGTCGGTGGAGTTGAGTGAGTTCGACGTTTCCTTTGTCCCCCGCCTCTCGATCAAAACCCAAGTGATGGACGACTTCCTGGCCATTTATGTGATTGAGGTGGCGGAGCAAGAGCACACTCGTCTGGCTCGTTGGAGGGTGAAGGTCGATGGCGCCTTGGGGAGGCATTCCATAGGAGTAGGGGTGATCTTGGAGAGCCCACAAGGGACTAGAATTGAGCAGACGGTGGTGGTGCACTTCCCCATCACCAACAATTAGGCCGGGTATGAGGCCGTGATAGCAGGGTTGCGCCTGGCCAGGGAGTTGGGGGTGTTGGACGTGGAGGTCCTTACCGACTCCATAGTAGTAGCTTCCCAGATCAATGGGGAGTTCGAGGCGAGAGAGCCTACCCTGCGGCTATACTTAGCCAAAGTAAAGGGGGTCATTGGCACATTCCAAACTTTTTCCATCCAGCACATGCCCCGGGTGGAGAATGAGCAGGTCGACCAACTAGCGAAGCATGGTCCCCGGATGGGGGGGGGGACTATCACCGATCTATTCCGCCCTTCCATCAAAGAAGGAGAGCTTATGGAGATAGATCAGCGGCCCTCGTGGATGGACCCAGGCACATCCTTCCTTTCCACGGGAAAATATCCGGAGGGGGCGGATAAGAAGAAGCTTAGGTACAAATCGGCGTACTACCTCCTCTGGGACGGGCAGCCGTACAGGAAGACTCTCTCGGGGATGTTGGCTCGTTGCGTGGCTAAGGGGGAAGTACAAAGAATCTTGGAAGAAGTCCACTCCGGGGAGTGTGGGAGCCACTCCAGAAGTCGGACCCTGGAAGGGAGGATTGTCAGGCAGGGGTACTTCTGGCCCACCCTGGGCTGTGATGCGACGGAGTTCGCAAGAAGGTGCCACAAGTGCCAGTTTTTTGCCTCCCTCCAGCTACAGCCAGCTCAGCGACTCGAGTATCACAGCCCCCTGACACTTCGCCATTTGGGGGATGGATTTGGTTGGACCATTCCCCTAGGCCAGTGGGCAGAGAAGGTTCCTACTGGTGATGATCGATTATTTCTCCAAATGGTTGGAAGTGAAGGCGCTGGCCAAGGTGACTTCCCAGGTCATCAGGAACTTCGTTTGGGGGGAGATCATTTGCCGCCATAGGCTGCCCCAGGCCATTATCACGGATAATGGGCCCCAGTTTGCAAGCGCGGAGTTTACCAGTTTTTGTGAGCAGCTTGGAATCGACCTCAGGTTCGCCTCAATCCATCACCCCAGAAGCAACGATAGGTGGAGGCCGCGAACAAGATCATTGTCAACCTCCTAAAGAAGAAGGTGGAAAACTTGAAGGGGAGCTGGGTGGAGCAGCTTCCCGTGGTTCTCTAGGCCCTGAGGACCACCCCCAACACAGCTATAGGAGAGAGCCCATTCAAGCTCTCTCATGGGTGCGAGGCAGTGCTCCCCATGGAATTTGAAGTTCAAACACCTCGAGTTGTTGCGGCCGGGGAAGGCAGGGAAGAATAGCAGGCTGAGAATGAGGAAAAGCTGCGACTCTCCCTTGACTTGGTGGAAGAACTGCAGGACCTTTCCACCATCCGACAAGAAGAGGTGAAGAGGAGGATGGCCAAGTATTTTGTCAAGCACGTCAGAGTCAAGCAATTTATAGAGGGAACTTGGTGCTGAATAAGGTGGATGCAGCAGGGAGGTCGGCAATTGTGGGGAAGCTCAACCCCAACCGGGAAGGTCCATTTATTGTAAAAGAAGCTTTAAGATCAGGGGAGTATCGACTCCAAAATGTGGAGGGCGAGATCCTGAGTCTCACCTGGAGTGGTGACGACTTGAAACATTTTTTCCCTTGAAACATGTAAGTGATGCTTTGATTTTTAATAAAAGTTCTTTAACACATCAATGCTGTCACAATAAGTTTGCATGAAGAAGTGAAGTGTATTTAGATCCCGAGTAGATCCCGCTGTCAGGCTCTCACCTAGCTGGCAGGGCTGGAAGTCACTCGATATTTTCAGCCTTGGATCCCGAGCAGATCCTGCTGTCAGGCTCTCACCTAGCTGGCAGGGCTGGAAGTCACTTGGTGTCATCCTTAGACCCCGAGTAGATCCCTCTATCAGGATCTCACCTAGCTGACAATGCTGGAAGTCACTCGATGGTGTCAGCCTTGGACCCCGAGCAGATCCCGCTGTCATGCTCTCACCTAGCTAGCAGGGCTGGATGTCACTCAATGGTGTCAGCCTTGGACCCCGAGCAGATCTCGCTATCAGGCTCTCACCTAGCTGGCAGGGCTGGAAGTCACTCGATGTCATCCTTAGACCTCGAGCAGATCTCGCAGTTAGGCTCTCACCTAGCTGATAGGGTTGGAAGTCACTTGATGGTGTCAGCCTTGGACCCCGAGCAAATCCCGCTGTCAGGCTCTCACCTAGCTGGCAGAGCTAGAAGTCACTCGGTGTCATCCTTAGACCTCGAGTAGATCTTGCTGTCAGGTTCTCACCTAGCTGACAGGGCTGGAAGTCACTCAATGGTGTCAGCCTTAGACCCCGAGCAGATCCCGCTGTCAGGCTCTCACCTAGCTGGCAGGGATGGAAGTCACTCGGTGTCATCCTTAGACCTCGCGCAGATCCCGCTGTCAGGCTCTCACCTAGTTGGCATGGCTGGAAGTCAATCGATGGTGTCAGCCTTGGACCCAGAGCAGATCCTGATGTTAGGCTCTCACCTAGTTGGCTGGGCTGGAAGTCACTCGGTGTCATCTTTAGACCTCAAGCAGATCCCACTATCAGGCTCTCACCTAGCAGACAGAGCTGGAAGTCACTCAATGGTGTCAGCCTTGGACCCCGAGCAAATCCCGCTGTCAGGCTCTCACCTAGCTGGCAGGGCTGGTAGTCACTCGGTGTCATCCTTAGACCTCGAGCAGATCCCGCTGTCAGGCTCTCACCTAGATGACATGGCTGGAAGTCACTCGATAGTGTCATCCTTGGACCCTAAGCAAATCCCGTTGTCAAGCTCTCACCTAGCTGGTAGGGCTGGAAGTCACTCGATGGTGTCAGCCTTGGACCCCGAGCAGATCCTGCTGTCAGGCTCTCACCTAGCTGACAGGGCTGGAAGTCACTCGGTGTCATCCTTAGACCCCGAGCAGATCCTACTGTTATGCTCTTACCTAGCTGACAGGGCTGGAAGTCACTCGATGGTGTCATCCTTGTACCCCGAGCAGATCCCGCTGTTAGGCTCTCACCTAGCTGGCAGGGCTGGAAGTCACTCGGTGTCATCCTTGGACCCCAAGCAGCTCCCGCTGTTAGGCTCTCACCTAGCTGACAGTGCTTGAAGTCACTCAATTGTGTCAGCCTTGGACCCCGAGCAGATCCCGCTGTCAGGCTCTCACCTAGCTGGCAGGGCTGGAAGTCACTCGGTGTCATCCTTGGACCCCGAGCAGATCCCGCTATCAGGATCTCACCTAGCTGACATGGTTGGAAGTCACTCGATGGTGTCAGCCTTGGACCCCGAGCAGATCCCGCTATCAGGCTCTCACCTAGCTGGCAGGGATGGAAGTCACTCGGTATAATCCTTAGACCTCGAGCAGATCCCGCTGTCAGGCTCTCACCTAGCTGACATAGCTGGATGTCACTCGATGGTGTTAGCCTTGGACCCAGAGCAGATCCCGTTATCAGGCTCTCACCTAGCTGGCAGGGCTGGAAGTCACTCGGTGTCATCCTTAGAGCTCGAGCAGATTCCGCTGTCAGGCTCTCACCTAGCTGGCATGGCTGAAAGTCACTCGATGGTGTCAGCCTTGGACCCCGAGCAGATCCTGCTATCAGGCTCTCACCTAGCTGGCAGGGCTGGAAGTCACTCGGTGTCATCCTTAGACCTCGAGCAGATCCCGCTATCAGGCTCTCACCTAGCTGACAGAGATGGAAGTCACTCGATGGTGTCAGTCTTGGACCCCGATCAGATCCCGCTGTCAGGCTCTCACCTAGCTGACAGAGCTGGAAGTCAATCAGTGTCATCCTTAGACCTCGAGCAGATCCTGCTGTTAGGCTCTCACCTAGCTGATAGGGCTGGAAGTCACTCGATGGTGTCAGCCTTGGACCCCGAGCAGATCCCGCTGTTAGGCTCTCACCTAGATGGCAGTGCTGGAAGTCACTCGGTTTCATCCTCAGACCTCGAGCAGATCCTGCTGTCATGCTCTCACCTAGCTGGCAGGGCTGGAAGTCACTCGATGGTGTCAGCCTTGGACCTTAAGAAGATCCTACTGTCAGGCTCTTACCTAACTCGCAGGGCTGGAAGTCAATTAGTGTCATCCTTTGACCATGAGCAGATCCCGCTGTCAGGCTCTCACCTAGCTGGCAGGACTGGAAGTCACTCGGTGTCATCCTTGGACCCATAGCAGATCCTGCTGTCAGGCTCTCACCTAGCTGACAGGGCTGGAAGTCACTCGATGGTGTCAGCCTTTGACCCTGGGCAGATCCCGCTATCAGGCTCTCACCTAGCTGGCAAGACTGGAAGTCACTCGGTGTCTTCCTTAGACCTCGAGCAGATCCCACTGTCAGGCTCTCCCCTAGCTGACAAGGCTGGAAGTCACTCGATGGTGTCAGCCTTGGACCCCGAATAGATCCCGCTGTTAGGCTCTCACCTAGCTGGCAGGGCTTGAAGTCACTCGGTGTCATCCTTAGACCTCAACTAGATCCCACTGTCAGGCTCTCATCTAGCTGACAGGGCTGGAGGTCACTCAGGGAAGTCCTGCACCCCCTAGGTAGTGCCTAATGAACCTGGCCCTTCTAAGATTAAGAGAGAAGAGCTCGGCAGGGGGTGTTCGGGATCGCCAATTCAGCTAGGCCTCGGTAGAAGGGTGGCGAGCCAGCCCCTTGGACCTCGTCGAAGGGAGGCGAATCCTGCCAGGACACCTCGCCCCCCGCTATGTTTTACTTGGGAAAAGTTAGAGAATTTGGTCTTATATTGATAAGGTTATGGGCTGCTCGCAAGTAAGCTCGGGCGAGTCCTGAGAATAGGCGTGCTCTCAAAATGTACTCTCAGGGGCGATTCCTAACGACTGTCCTACTCGCAACGCCCATCTACGCAAGGTTGCTGGGGAAATTTCGCAGGCAAATAGGGCACGACAGAGAAATCCAGCAAAGGATGAATATATATATATATATATATATATATATATATATATATATATATATATATATATATATATATATATATATATATATATATATATATATATATATATATATATATATATATATATATATATATATATATATAGTGATATAGTTATAGTGGACACAGAAGGTATCAAAATGTTATTTCATTAAGTAATGATATTTACAGGTAGAGCTCGCCTCGGCAAGATTACAAAAAAAGGTGGGGAAGAAAGAAATTTGAAGGATTAGCCCTCGCCCCCTTCGCCGGATTGACGATCCCCCTCCCCTCCGCCGGTTGGGTCCTGGAAGCTTTTCCCAAAGAGCACGTCCAGGCTGTCCTCCTTCTCGCTGGGCGGCGTCGCCAGGAACAAGCTCGGCATCAGGTCCCTGGCAGAGATCTCCTCGTACCCCTCCACCAGCACCACAATGTCCTTCATCATCTGGAGGGTGCACTCGACGGCCTGGATGGAGTTGATCCGCAACCTCTCGGCGAGGTCGACCTCTCCAAAGATCCTCGGCCTCTTACAGGGAAGGGTAGGATCGGCGTCGCTGGCCGGGAAGAAGATCTCTGCTTGGAGGCGGACCTCGCGGCTGAGGTTCTGATTCTCCTCCTTCAGCCTCACATTCGCCCCCTCTAGCTCGGCAAGCCGGGAGCGCAGCTGGCCGTTCTCCTCCTCCTGTTCGGCATTGTGAGCCCGCAACTCCCCGACAGCCTTGACATCCTGATGAGAAAGGAAAATTTGTTAACGACAACGCAAAATATTTTAAGTAAAAGAGGGAAGAGGAAGCCCGATACTCACCAACCCGCCGGCGGCCTGGGCGAGAAGACCCTCAGTGATGCCGAGCTGCCTCGCCTGATCAGCGACCTTGTCTTTGGCAACATTGTGGGCTTGCTTGGCTTTTTGGAGTTGGTTGCTGAGGCCGAAGCTGCTGCGGACCAACATATAATGGAGCTCCATGGCTCACAGGTGGGCCTGCATGCCCTCATGGCCGAGCTGCCGCAGGTTCATGCCCTTGTAGGCCTCGGCATCCTCCCGGCCATAGAGGCCGAAGCCGAGGGTGTAAGCATGACCGGTGGTGGGCTCGCGGTCATGCCAAGAGGGGTGAAGGGTGTAGATGGAAACCCGGTGGGCCAGCTCATCCCACTGTACCATGGGCTCGCCCGCCGAGTCTTTCCACCGCCCCCAAAGCTGAAGAGGGGATGTTCTTTCGACGTGCCGAGCTCGCGAGCCGTCCTCTTCACCGAAGGAGGTGGAGAGATTGCCGCAGGGGGAGCGGAGGCCACGCCACCCTTCCTCCCCTTGTTGGTGACTTCCTTCAGCGGGCTCTCCGGCGACGCATCAGGGACGACTTCAGGCGAGCTCATGTATCTGGGGCTGGATTGATGTTGTTGATGTTGTTTCCCCCGCGGAGCCAGCAAGTCTCTCTTCTTCTTTTTGGGTAGTTTTTGGCGATGGGGCGGGCTAGAGCCCGCATCTTCAGGCCGCCTATTGCTGAAAGAGGGTTTGGAGAAGGCCGCCTCGTCTCAGTAGGCTGCCGCCGCTGCCTTCTCGCGAGCGAGAGGGTCTGGGTACAATCCTGAGTCCACAAATGGTGGGTTCACGGGGATTAGCCACTCCCCTACAAGAAAACTTGGAAAACTTAGAGGAATTTCGTTGGCAAATGTGGCGAGTTGAGCAGTAGAGTAGATAGTACCTTCGCCAGGAAGGACGGGGCGGAGCGTATCGAGGCCCCTTCGCAGGAAGGCGACCTCGAAGTCCTTGTGGAGGAAGTACTTGTGGAGGTCGACATCATTGCCGGGCACGACCGGCGGGTGGGAGACCTCCTCTCCCTTTTGCTGGGGCGAGTAAGGGATGTTGCCGAGATCGCCCTTGATGAAGGAGATCTTGGTCATCCAATTGTGGTGTTTGTTCGCGATCTCGCGAACCTTGATCAGCAAGCCCCCGAAGTAGGCGACCCCATCTAGCGCCGCCTTGTAGGAAAAGAGCTTCCTAAACACAGTTAGGTTGAACTCTATCCTTTCTCACCGGAGGTAGCTCGCGAATGCCACCATCATGGCGATGGTGGCGGAATTCAGCTGCGCGGGCACCGCGCCGTAGTACTTCAAAATTTGCAGGATCTCTAGCCAGAGAGGGAGGTGCAGCCCCACCTCAAAGTGCGAGATGGGGAAGGCGAGCTCGTCATCATAAAAAGTGTTGATGGCCTCCACCTGCCTCGGCCGGCGAGCCTCGAAACCTGGCGGCACATGGTCGCGAACAAATTCAGCGAGCTCAGCCTCGCTTGTGTGTCCCTCAAAGATGCAGTAGTCAGTGAAGTGCTGGGCGCACTTGGAGCGGCCGTTGGCATCAGAGTTGGTCTTGCCCATGCTCGTAGATGAAGGGGTGGGGGGCGAGTAAGAAAGATAAAAGAAGAGAGAGAAAGAGCAAACAGTTAAGGAAGTAGTACAGGGGTTGGTGGGGGGGGGGGGGGGGCTATTTATAGAAAAAGTATTCTGAGGGCCAAGCTGTCCAATCGGCCTAGCTCACCGACCAAGCTCTCCAACCCCCAGCTCGCCGACTTCCAGCGCACACCAACCAAGGCTAAGCCAAATAAGAAGCAATATGATTACTATTATTCAAACACAAAGCACATCTAAGAATGTTTGCGGTTACTTATTACAGCGATATAGCGCCAGAAGAGAGAGAAAGAGAATAAAGAAGCCAGGCACGCGAGCGGGGGGGTGGGGGTGGGGGGCGGGGGCGGGGGGGGGGGGGGGGGGGGGGGAACCAGGGGGCGATTACCGGTCGGCTCGGCAAGGGAGACACCTTCTATCTTCCCCAGCCTCGCGTCCCCCGTCCCCCAGACTACCGCGCGCGGAGCTGCTCGCGAATCCTCCCCGAATTCCTCTGCGCTACCGAGAGGCCCTCGTCGATCTTGTCTAGGAGCCGGGAAGGAGACATCAACTCGCCAGCCTGGCCGCCTCGCACCTCGTCAGCAAGCCGAACATAGTCTCGCTGCAGCGCCTCGTTGATTTCCTGCACCTCGCGCATCCCGCACACCAGTTTCTTGAATAGCTTGACCCCCTCCTGGTCAGCTTGCCTTTCTACACTTCAGGACTTAGGTAAGAGTCCAGCGAGCTCGGGGAGGGGAGGGGAGAGTAATGGGCTACCCGCGAAGACTCCTCGGCAGCGGATTGGCTGGGTGGAGCTGCGAAGATAGGAGTATTAACAAAGGGAGGTGTGCTGGAAAATAGCATAAGAATCCAAGGCCAAGTTTACCTGACGAGCTCGTTATCCCTAAGGAGGTGCGGGGAGGGACGAACCTCAGGTCTTTCCCATGCCCCGGGGTCACAACTGCTCGTTGAGGAGAGGGGGCATGCACCAACGAGTTCGGCCTCTGCGAGCCTGATTGATATTTTCGCATCGGGTCCGAAAACTTGATGCAGTTAAAACTCCCAAAATTGGTGAGAATTCCCACGGCGCCCCAGGCGGTTTATTTAAGGAAAAAGGCGGATGTGGTTTTTATTTAGAAAACGGTGCGCGCGGATTTATTTATTTGGATATAAAACAGTATAGATCGAGTTTTAACGAAAGGAGGCAAGCGCACCTATCGCGTGTAGTACATGATATTCTGGGGTGGAATATCGAGGTCGTATTGTTCTCAGGGTCTGTTCGATTATTTCTACTCTTCCTTGGAGGGGACTATTATTTTACCGATAATTAAGTTGTCGGGATATTTATATATAATAAAAATGATAGAAAACAGAAAATAAAAACATAAAAAGAAAGCATAAAGGTGGAGCCGATGAAAAGCTTAACACGACGGAATCGAATAAAATTTGAACTAAAATAAACTTTTAATAAAAAGAGATTCTAATTTTCAAATTAATTAAGGCGGAGACTTGGCCGTGAATGTTCCACTAGAATGAGCTCACTTATCTCGAGGACTATCGCTCACCTGAACGCTAAGACTGTTCGACTGAACGTTAGTCCGACGAAGGATTCCTCTTAATGCCCGCATTACGCTAAGAACCCCGCTATTGGGTGGAGAACCCAATCCGGTAGAGTTGGCGCGCCTCCTCTCTCGAGGGTTAGTGCGGAACTCTCTTTACTAAGGGGTGATCAGTCCATACGCACGACCTCTCGGCTAGTGAAAGTCCACCTAGTGTCAGCTATGTGCACCTATGGGGGGGGGGGGGGGGGAATAGGTGACGAGTAGTGCTTTTGCGGAATTTACGAATGTACCTGCACAATAAAAACAACAAGCACAGCACACAGAATACACAGCAAATTTATAGTGGTTCCCCGACTTGGGTACATCCACTTTCCCCCTTCGACCTGTCTCCCCAACAAGGGACGACTCGGTCACTTCTCCAACGGGACTGAAATCCAATCCCTTCACTAACGGAAGGAGCCCTTCCACACGTGAGAGTCAACACTCCCACAAAACGGGTTGCACCCAACCCTTACAACACGGAACAAAAGTTCCTTTACAATGAAATTAAATATAGAGTGTACACGTGATACAAACTTCTTTTGGAGACTACGGTGTTTCTCTTTGTTCGACGACGTGTTCTTGAAGTCGATGAAGAGTCTACGACCTTGGTCTCACTTGGAGAGGATCTCCCCGGAACCGGCGGCGGCACACGAGCGGCGGCTAGCTTCGGGATCGGCGGCTACGATGAAGAGAGGCTGCTGAACTTGGAGATCCAAACTTCGTAGCAAAGCAAACTAGGTCTACCAACGGTCACTCTAGGATCGGTCGTCTCGATCGATTCGGACGGGGGAGTTTTTCCCGGTCAACAAATCGAGAGACAAGAGATCTCTGGATAGACACGTGAGACTCAAGCTTTGCTAAGCTTCTGTCGCCGGAGATCACGAAGGAATCTCGAATGTGGACGGCGACCAACAATCCCGAGCGCGACGGCGGCGGCGGAGAGAAGTCGCGGAATTAGGGTTAGGAGGCGGCTCAGTTTCTTTTTCTTTCTCCGTCCATTTACTGTTCAAAAATACTGGAATATATATACTGTTGAATTCTCAAATATGACCGTTTGCGGGACCCACAAAAGAAATCCCTAAGTCCGGTTCAAAATGGTCCAGAGGCAGAATCCGGTCCAGCAGCATCCTGAGAAAACGCCAAGGAAAAATCGGCGAGAATCGCAGGCGATTCTCGACGAATCGGCGAGAATCACCAAGTGATTCTCGACGATTCGTCGAGAATCGTTTGTGATTCTCGTCGAATCACTTATTGATTCTCAACGAATTTTACTTTGTATACATGGGCTGCTTGGCCACTGGTTCGGCGGGAATTACTAGTGATTCTCGCCGAATCTTACTTGGCACCATTTTGAGGTGGCCAGAAGGAGTCGGCGAGAATCACTAATGATTCTCGTCGATTCGGCGAGAATCACTAGTGATTCTCGCCGAATCGGCGAGAATCACTTGGTAATTCTCGTCGAATTTGCCTTGGACGAATTTTCGTCTTCCACCCAGGAGCTGCTCCTTGATCCTCCATGCTCCTTGTCTTCTCTTGCATATGAACTGCCCTGTACTTGAAAGTAAGTGCACTCCAATAGAGATAGTACACGTAGGTCAACACACTGACCTGCTCAACGAGGGATTACGTCGTGCAGACCCGTGTATATTGACCTACTGCACCCTGACATTGGTGTGCACTTAGCGTGGAGGAGCTGCAAGTACAACTTAAGATGTTTCATCAAATACATTGTGAATTCATCTTAGCTTGACAGGTGGCTTCCTCAAATCTAGGTAATCGTGGATACAATACCCAACAATCTCCCCCTATTTGACGAAGCCAAAACCCTACTAGCTAAGATGAATAACACTTATCAAATAATAAGCATAGCATTCAGAAATTAAACATGCGGCACAAGAGAATATATGCAATCAGATCAGGACTTGAGTCATTCACAAATTCAAATATATATACCAAGATAAATATATTCACATATAATCCAGAATTGTTTATATGATAATAATAATCATTAAATGTTCTTAAGACACAGTGACAAGCTATAAAGTGTTGACTATTTGTCCTTAGCTACGTCACCCTTAAGATTTTGAGCCAAGTACTTCTTGCTTTGCCTCTCCATGTATTCTTTGGGCTTCGGGTAGTACCTAGGAGGAGCAACTTTATCTGCATCCTTGTTGTTTCTGAAAAAGATGTTGCGTTTCGCTTCAAACGTTTTGTGCGTTTCCCATTCATATTGGCTATATACTTCGTTTCGATTGATCTCCCCTCTTTCTTGCAGCCGGAAGGTGTCTAAGATGATGTTCCTTGAAACTGGACTCCACCTTTCGTTTCGTACATCCTCCTCACTCATTCTGATTCTCTTCTCAGCTAGAGTCTCCTTGGAGGTCCCTTCCTGAACTTTTCTCTTTCCCCTTGCTCTTGCTAGGGCCTCTTGGTCAAACATGCTCCTCAGTTTAGCTTTGGAGAGAGCCCTAGCATCAGCTTCATGTGTGGGAATATCTGCAGCAGCACTTGCACTTACATCCTCAGCAACACTTACTTCCTCAGCAGCCTTAGATGTCTCAGGGACATGAATACCGGCAGGGTTGTCAGGCAGAACGACGCCTAACGTACCTAGCGCCTGTTGAAGCATCCACCAGCAGCTCTCATAGACATATTTGCTTGATTGTGCGAAATTTGTGTCCATGCTTTCTTGAAGCTCGGCCAACTTAGCTATATACTCTTTCTCCCCCTTTTTGGCTTCGTCAGCTATGCAGTTGGCATATGAGTGCAGGGAGTCATCAATATGCTTCGTTGTCTTGGTGAATTCAGTGATCAGGGCCTGCTGATTGGCATTTAAAGTGACCATATTACCATCAAACAGCTGAATGTTGTTGGCTACAATGTGTGCGTTCTGATTTACGACAGCCAGGGTATCAGTATTCTTTTTCAAACCGGCCATTAAGAGTGTGACAGCTTCGCCAGCCGCGGTGTACTTCTCCTCAAATTTCTTCTCCATCATGTCCAGCTTATGGTTGATTTCCACCATATTCTTGAGCATCAGATTTTCAGAAGTCTTAATCCTTTTCAGCAGAGTTTTCTGAGCTGTATCAAAAGAGTCTTTAAGCTCATTTACGATGCCCTGAATGATGTGCACAGTGTGAGTGGCTAGGTCATCGCGTAACGGAATAGCCGGAGGCACTTGTGGACCTTGCATTTCAGCAGACGTGTCGGTAGAGCTGGATACAATCACAGGCTCTAAAGGAGGAATGTTGGCTGCCTCTGTAGATTTATCTAACTCCCCCTCCACTGGTGCAGACTTGTCAGATGGAGGTTCAACAGTATCCGGAGTCTCAAGTACTTCATGTCCCTCAAGTTAATATAAGATTAATAAATACATGTTTATTGTAACGACAATCTATTTGGATTTGAGCGGGACTTCTCCAGACACATCTTGATGTCAATTGTGATTTGTCGAAATTTACAATGACATATCTTTGTTAACCTTTTATTGATGTGTAATGGTTTGCATGCCTCGAGTTAATCTCTCCATAAAGGTGCACACATACATGATAAGCATAAGTATACGTATACACAAAGATAGAAATATATATATATATATTTATTTTGAATGAGGATGCATCACGACACAAGTCCTTGAACTGATCAAAATTACCTGGGATTTTGAGAGTCATCGTCTTAGTCCCACAGGTAGAACACATTAGTGGCTCAAAGTGAGTATGCTCAAACAGGTAGCACATCTGTTATTGCAGACGCTTGTTCCAAGTTAGCCTTGAGCCACCTACTGTCTAGTTCCCATCATATTCACGGGGACCTAGACTACCCTGCAAGACAGAATTACTTTACCTTAGGAACCCAAATCATATTGGGTCCTAGGTTTCTATTAGCATAAGCACGCAACTGCCTTCCTTCAGAAAACCTGTCTGGAAGACTACCTCTGTCCCTAGAATGTGGATAAGCCCTTGCTGTGGGCACAGAGGGGTTGTGCCAACAGTCAATGGCAAAGTGCCCCACTTTGCCGCAGCACCAACAAGGGTGAATGTTGTATCGCCGTTTTCGACCTGATCTAGTGACTGACGTAGTCACGGTCCTAGGTCTAAACGGGATAGGGCATGTTCTTGTCACACAAATTCCTCTTCCATCGTGACACGTGGAAGGGTGGAACGAATACATGTTGTGAGCGTTATGAGTCCGAGAAGGTGGTGCCAATCTTTCAGGCATCTCCCTTGCTGAGGCCCCATGAAGCCTGACATCATGACCTCTATCCTCCCTATCCCGTGTCCTCGAATGGTGAGAAGTCTTCTGTGAGCTGGGACATGCAGATCCACACTGTGTTGTGGCAGTGGCCGTGAATACAAAGGGCTCAGAATGAGCCTTAGGTATTTCCTCATGGGTGGCCATGACGCCCCTTGCAATATGGACGTTTCCACATGGGGACAAATCACCCTTGCAGTGACCACGATTATTCCTGTGGTCATACCTGAAGGCATGATGAGTTGCCTTCCTGCTTGGAGTGGGGGGTCGGAACACCGTTTCCCCATTTCTCCATCCCTGAATAATCTGGGAGATCCAGCCGGTTTCTTGCTTTCTCTTTATAGCATCAACTTTGGAAAAGTTTGATACTATACGTTTCTCATTATCTAGAATATTCTCTAGAGCTGAGATCTTAGAGTCCTTGACCTTGTTGGACGCCAATTGGAGAACCAACAAGATCTTCAGTCGAGCAATCTCTCGAGCTTGCTCCTCAGCGAGCAGATTGCTTTCCTGAAGGGCTCTCTTCAGGGAATCAGTATTTTCTGGAGGAGAGCAGTTTCTGTCTTCAGAAAAGTCAAAAGATATGGGGCAGGGTGAAGATGTTACCTGCTCATCTGAGTTATTGTCATTAGAATCAGTGACCATTGTTTCGTCCTCGTCAGAGCTGCTTTCCTCACTGGTCTCGTCAGTCTCTGACACGGACACGGGAGCTCTGATGCAATCCGAGGGATCCTTGCATTCATCTTCAGAAGTGAGGACCCCCACATACGCTTCATCCTCTGATTGGCAGCATATTTCAGCTTTCTCTGACCCCCCCATCAGCTCTGAGATCATCATCCACAGAGATTTAGCCGTTTACATTTTTCCAATCTAGAGCGAGAGGCTCCAGACCAGACATCCATGATAATTTGTCGAATCCTCTGGTCCAGTTGAAAAAATGAGAGTTCCATCTCTGTCATCTCAGCAATGCACATGGGCACTTGGATCCCAGAGTCGGAGGTCTTCATGGGAATAAACGGACCCTCTTCCAGGATGAAGGATGCTCGAGGGTCGATAGCATCAAGGTGACATGACACTCTCATTCGCCAGATGGGATAATAATCCTTTGTGCAGGCGGGGAGTTTGAGTGGCGGCATCTCATACTCTAGATCCATGCTTCTGACACTGGTGGCAGGATTCTACTCAAGGTGTTAACCTTTTTGAAGAGTAACCTCCCTCTGATACCACTTGAAAGTCCACCTAGTGTCAGCTATGTGCACCTATGGGGGGGGGGAATAGGTGACGAGTAGTGCTTTTGCGGAATTTACGAATGTACCTGCACAATAAAAACAACAAGCACAACACACAGAATACATAGCAAATTTATAGTGGTTCCCCGACTTGGGTACATCCACTTTCCCCCTTCGACCTATCTCCCCAACAAGGGACGACTTGGTCACTTCTCCAACGGGATTGAAATCCAATCCCTTCACTAACGGAAGGAGCCCTTCCACACGTGAGAGTCAACACTCCCACAAAACGGGTTGCACCCAACCCTTACAACACGGAACAAAAGTTCCTTTACAACGAAATTAAATATAGAGTGTACACGTGATACAAACTTCTTTTGGAGACTACGGTGTTCCTCTTTGTTCGACGACGTGTTCTTGAAGTCGATGAAGAGTCTACGACCTTGGTCTCACTTGGAGAGGATCTCCCCGGAACCGGCGGCGGCACACGAGCGGCGGCTAGCTTCGGGATCGGCGGCTACGATGAAGAGCGGCTGCTGAACTTGGAGATCCAAACTTCGTAGCAAAGCAAACTAGGTCTACCAACGGTCACTCTAGGATTGGTCGTCTCGATCGATTCGGACGGGGGAGTTTTTCCCGGTTAACAAATCGAGAGACAAGAGATCTCTGGATAGACACGTGAGACTCAAGCTTTGCTAAGCTTCTGTCGCCGGAGATCACGAAGGAATCTCGAATGTGGACGGCGACCAACAATCCCGAGCGCGACGGCGGCGGCGGAGAGAAGTCGCGGAATTAACTTTAAATAATTAAAGTATCCACGATTATTGGCTAATCGTTCTTATTCCGATGATTGGCTAATCGTTCTTATCCCTCAGTATCGAAGAGCATTGGGACAGAAAAAATAACTTTAAATAATTAAAGGACCTTATTTTCTAATTAATTAAATTAACTTAAGGTTTGCTTAGGGTTTACGACACGGAAGGACCACATATCGATGTGTGGGCCCTATTTTCGTAGTCCATATGCTAGCTAGCTGTTGGGTATTGTATCCACGATTACCTAGATTTGAGGAAGCCACCTGTCAAGCTAAGATGAATTCACAATGTATTTGATGAAACATCTTAAGTTGTACTTGCAGCTCCTCCACGCTAAGTGCACACCAATGTCAGGGTGCAGTAGGTCAATATACACGGGTCTGCACGACGTAATCCCTCGTTGAGCAGGTCAGCGTGTTGACCTACGTGTACTCTCTCTATTGGAGTGCACTTACTCTCTCTATTGGAGTGCCAATTATTAGTGATTCTCGCGGAATTAGGGTTAGGAGGCGGCTCGGTTTCTTTTTCTTTCTCCGTCCATTTACTGTTCAAAAATACTGGAATATATATACTGTTGAATTCTCAAATATGACCGTTTGCGGGACCCACAAAAGAAATCCCTAAGTCCGGTTCAAACTGGTCCATAGGCAGAATCCGGTCCAGCAGCATCCTGAGAAAACGCCAAAGAAAAATCGGCGAGAATCGCAGGAGATTCTCGACGAATCGGCGAGAATCACCAAGTGATTCTCGACGATTCGTCGAGAATCGTTTGTGATTCTCGTCGAATCACTTATTGATTCTCAACGAATTTTACTTTGTATACATGGGCTGCTTGGCCACTGGTTCGGCGGGAATTACTAGTGATTCTCGCCGAATCTTACTTGGCACCATTTTGAGGTGGCCAGAAGGAGTCGGCGAGAATCACTAATGATTCTCGTCGATTCGGCGAGAATCACTAGTGATTCTCGCCGAATCGGCGAGAATCACTTGGTGATTCTCGTCGAATTTGCCTTGGACGAATTTTCGTCTTCCACCCAGGAGCTGCTCCTTGATCCTCCATGCTCCTTGTCTGCTCCTGCATATTTACAGCCCTGTGCTTGAAAATAAGTGCACTCCAATAGAGAGAGTACACGTAGGCCAACACACTGATCTGCTCAACGAGGGATTACGTCGTGCAGACCCGTGTATATTGACCTACTGCACCCTGACATTGGTGTGCACTTAGCGTGGAAAAACTGCAAGCACAACTAGAAGGATTTTATCAAATACATAGTCTATTGACCTTAGCTTGTCCAGGGGCTTCTTCAAATCAGGTGCATTGTGGATACAATACCCAACAATCTCCCCCTATTTGAAGAAGCCTAAACCCTACAAGCTAAGGTGAATAGAGCAGATGAGAATGAAAACCATAAACTGAAAAGAGAGTTGAGTGAGTTATCCATTACCAATATCAATTTCTTGGGAGCGAGCGTGGAGCCACCTTAGCCTTAGCCGAGAGGGTAATCTCCCCCTTTTCGGCTTCTACAAATCGGGGTCTGTAGCATTTGACCCTTTGCTCCCCCTCAGTTCTTGCACGGGCCTGGAGCCTCTGTAGTCTTCATTCGTCATAATTGAGCATCCCCAATTCAGTCTTGAAAATATTGAACTTGGCCTCGTCTAGGGGCTTTGTGAATATATCAGCAATCTGCTTGTCCGTGGGGACATAACAGAGAGAGATATCCTTGTTCTCCACGTGCTCCCGAATGAAGTGGTAGCGTACTTCAATATGCTTCGTTCTGCTGTGCGACACCGGATTGTTGGCAATGGCAATTGCACTGGAGGAGTCGCAGTACATGGGTACTTCCTTGAACTGAAGGTCGTAGTCGGCTAACTGATTTCTGATCCATAGAAGTTGTGCGCAACAGCTTCCTGCAGAGATATACTCTGACTCTGCTGTGGAGGTTGCAACACAATTTTGTTTCTTGCTGTTCCATGAGATAAGCCTCCTGCCGAGGAATTGACATGTCCCGGAGGTGCTTTTCCTGTCATCCCTGCTCCCTGCAAAATCAGCATCTGAAAAGCCTATTAGCTCGACGTCATTGTTTCTCGGGTACCACAAGCCAAGATTAGGAGTACCTTTAAGGTATCTCAGAATTCGCTTTGCGGCGACATAGTGAGATTCCTTAGTGTTCACCTGATATCGGGCACAGACACATGTGGAGAACATAATATCCGGTCGACTGGCAGTAAGGTAGTGCAGGGATCCAATGATGCTTCTGTATTTGGTTTCATCGAAAGGTTTACCTTTCTCATCCTTATCCAGAGACATGGTGGATCCCATTGGAGTCCTCATAGAGGTTGCACTCTCCATACCGAATTTCTTAAGGAGTTCATTTGTGAACTTCGTCTGAGAGATGAAGATTCCATCCTCAGACTGTTTCACCTGAAGTCCTAAGAAATACTTGAGCTCTCCCATACTGCTCATTTCAAACTTTCCTTGCATAAGTTTAGAAAACTTTTTGCAAAGATTGTTATCCGTTGAGCCGAATATTATGTCATCGACATAGATTTGCACCAGCAAAATCTTGCCTTTGACTGCCCTGAGAAACAATGTTTTATTTATTTTACCTCTGGAGAACTTGTTCTCAAGAAGAAAACTAGATAAAGTCTCATACCAAGCTCGTGGAGCTTGTTTCAACCCATATAAGGCCTTATTAAGAGAATAAACGTGATTAGGATAAGTAGGATCAACAAAACCTGGGGGTTGAGCGACGTATACTTCCTCTTTCAGGTCTCCGTTCAGGAATGCCGATTTCACATCCATTTGATAGACTGTGAATCCTTTGTGTGAAGCATACGCCAGGAACAACCTGATTGCCTCGAGCCTTGCTACTGGTGCGAAGGTCTGGTCGAAGTCAATCCCTTACTCCTGTCTGTAACCTTGAGCCACCAGCCTGACCTTGTTCTTTATGATGACACCATGTTCATCCAGCTTGTTTCTGAAGATCCACTTCGTGCCAATCACATTCTGCTTGTATGGTTTTGGAACCAGCGTCCAAACCTTGCAACGTTCGAATTGATGTAGTTCCTCTTGCATGGCCAGAATCCATGCCGCATCCTTGTTCGCCTCGTCGAACTTCTTTTGCTCAACAAGTGAAAGCGATAAAGAAAGCAGTAAATGAAAGCAGAAAAAGAAAGCAGCAAAGGAAAGAAGTAAATAAAGCAGTAAATTGCAAGTCCTACTCAAACGATTAGGACTGAAATGAAAGCAGTAAAGTGCGAGTCCCGACGCAAATGCATGGGCGGGAGAAATTAAAGCGAGTCCTACTCAAACGAGCAGGATAAAATAAATGCAACGCACACACACTCTCGATAAAAATTAAAACTCACGCACTATACTCGACATGAAAGTAAACTCACGCACTCTACTCGACATGAAAGTAAACTCACACACAAATCCTACTCAAATGAGTAGGGAAAAATAAATGCGGGTCCTACTCAAATGAGTAGGAGAAAATAAATGCACTCACTTTATGAAAAATAAAACAAACTCACTCTACTGAATTGAAAACACACACACACACACTACTGAAAACAAAGCGCCATTTAACTCTTAACGAGTAGGCGGAAATAAATGCGCACACGTACAGAAATGAATAAAAACTAAGTTATCTAAAAATTAAAACGACTGCATTTCTACCGCTAGAATGCGGTAGAAATGCATAAAAAGTGAAAAGAAAAATTAAACGAGCGAAAAGTTTTGCAAATAAATGCAAAATGGAAGTGCTCGAAAAATTAAAACGAATATATTTCTACCGCTAGAATGTGGTAGAAATGATTAAAATGAAGACAAAAAAATAAAAGGAGCAAAAGTTTAAACGAAAAATCAAAGTGCACAACAAATTAAAACGACTATATAATCATTCCTATAACTTCGTAAAAGTTGTTAAAAAGTGAGAATAAAACGAAAAGAACGAAAAAGTTTTACAACCTAAAGAGAAAAATCTAAGTTAAAGATAATGAAAATCACTCTGAAATCGTTTTACGGATCTATAGGAATGAAAAATAATGCTATAAAATCCTAATTTTAACAAAACTAAGTGAACACAACTAAATATAAAAGCATGAAACTAATCTCATACACACACGCACCCATTTTAAAAGACGAAAATAAAGATAAAACAAGTAAAGAAAAATAAGATTGCCTAAGGAGCGTTGCTTAGATTCATTCCAAACCCTTATAAAGAGAAGAAAAAAACATTTTATTAAGATAAAAATGGTTACAAAGGAACGAAAAGAAAAGCTAAAGGGAGGGGGAGGGAAATTTCCCTGACAAGGCTTTGGAAGCATCAAAACAGCATATCCCCTTAGGTAAAATGGCTCAAAAAGCAGAACAGGATTACAAGCAGAATGATGGAATTTATAGACAAACAATTTCACGGGACACGCCCTCTGACACGAGCGTGTCAGGGGGCGTGTCAACACTATTGAAGATTCGATCCGGCATGGTGACGACTTGGTTGACTTCGGACAGGACACGTGTCGGTATCGCGACGGTCATGCCTCAGGTCACGGGCGTGACTATGGGCGTGTCGGGGAGGTAGAACTGGGTGCGGGCCGCATCGAAAGTCGTGGGTGCAGTCTTGTCGGCCAGGTGGAGAAGGACACGCCCTAGGTCACGGGCGTGATGCTAGGCGTGTTGGGGTGGGTCGACGAACGTCGAGCACGATTCGTCGAGCTGGAACTCTTGATCATCGATCGGGATGGACACGGGCGTGTCGTGTTGGCTGCCACGGGCGTGTCATGTTGGTCGCTGATCGTCGAGCGGACAATCGTCGAGCGGAATTTTTGTCGAGCTTGCTGGAGATGTCATGCGGCAGTCACGCCCATGTCGCATCTTGACACGGGCGTGTCTAGTTGAGTCGACATTCGTTGAGAGGAAAATGTCGAGCGCGTTTTCGTCGAGCCAGGTGGAGAAGTCACGCCCCAGGTCACGGGCGTGACGCTGGGCGTGTCGACTTGTTCGATGATCGTCGAGCGGAAAACGTCGAGCGGAAAACGTCGAGCGGGAGTGACACTGCATTGGTCACGGGGCGTGTTAGGCTGACACGGGCATGAACCCGGGCATGTCAATCAATTTCTTTGCAAATTTGTTGATTTCACGGGTTTTGCAATGTCAGGCCCTAGTCACGGGCATGGCCCAAAGTACACGGGCGTGTACTTACTGTTTTGGCAGATTTTTGGATTTTTTTCCTGAAAAATAAAATAAATTTAGTTAGCAAAATATTTACAAAAATAGGAGCATTTTATTGAACAAAAATAAGTAAAAATGACTAAAATAAATGAAAACAACTAAATTAATGTACATAAAAATAAGTATATTTACAATTTATCAGAGACCAGCCCCAAAGTCCCGAAGGGAGGCGACGGATCCCGGGGGAGATTTTTCGAAGTTCTGAATCGCGAGTCGCCGACTATGTATTTGACTCGCGGGGTGGGGTCTCGAGGCGTGGCGCCTCCGCCGCCATCCAGCAGGCTATCTGGGCCATCACAAAGGTCAACAATGTTTTTGCCCTTGTCATGAGCATGCAAGTTTGAGGAGCCGGCGCCATGATCCAGGATTGTGGTCAGGATAGCGAGAATGGGCTCGGCTGTCGGGGGAAACAGCTTCGCCCTCTTGGAGGAGTCAGGCTTGGCCGAGCCACACTACGACACAACGGCTGGGACCACAGTTAGGGCAGCTATATGAGCAGAAGAGGCCTAGAGAGCTTGGCTAAGGCGCTCTTGGATCTCCTTTGGGATCGGCATCGCAGCAGGGCTATGACATAGGGAATGACACGAGTCAAGCAGGTATGCAAGTGTATATATAGCCACAGGTGGACCCCTCCCGAAGATTCCCTCCAGTTCACCCCGCGCTCGCCGAACAATTGGGGTTGGATGTTTCTTTCCGAGCTTTGCCAAGCTCAAAAAGAGCGGGGATTGTGTAAAACCCCGTATCTGGCGAGCGGGGTGAACCAGGAACCAGGCCGGCCAGCTCAGATCACCCAGGCCCCAGGAGAGCTCGGCAGAGAAACCCGAGCCCGAGCTCGGTGTTCGTCGACCGCGAGCTCGGCATTTGCCGAGCTAAGGAAAGATTCGTTGAGCTGAGGTCGAGTAATGGAGGTCGACCGATAGGCGAGCTCACCATCCCAACTTGCGCTCGCGCAAAAGAGATCGGCAACAGCAGGCGAGCAGGATCTGCCGAGGTGGCCAGGCTCCCCAGCTCGCCCAGATCTCTGAGGTACTTTTTACTATTTTGCCCCCACTGGTCTGCCCATAGCCCTTCAAAACAACGTAGTTTTCCTGTTGGCAGACCCAACCAAGGGTATTTTGGTAACTTCAGATCAGTTCAGTTTGGTTATTGTTAGTTCAAATTCTGAAACCTATAAATAGGACCCAAGGGGTACCCCAGGAGGCACGCTTCCTGTGCTCTCTTGCTCCAGCTTTCAAGTGCTTTCTGAGGGTACCTTAGGCCGACCTTTGGCTAAGGAGGGGAAGCTCTCAGATCTTCCGGGTGTGTGGTGGGTCCTCCACACAGAGCCCTTGGGTCAGTTCATTCCTGTTTTCCTTTGTTATTTTGCTTGCAGGTGCGAAGTAGGTGCACGATCACCCCTTCCCCAAGGGTGAACTCCACAAGAGACCGTTTTTCGGTTTCAACAGGGATGGCTCCCCACGAAGCACTTTATGGAATAAGGTGTAGAACTCCATTGTCATGGGTGCAGGATGAAGACCCAAAGGTTTTGGGGATAGAGTACATTAATGACATCGATGCGCTTGTTAGATTGATACGAGACCGCTTTATTGAGGCTCAAAGTCGACAGGCAAAGTACTATAATGCAAAGCATCAGATGGTAGAATTTCAAGTGGGTGACATGGTATTCTTGAAGATCAGGCCAATGCATGGAGTGTCGCGAGTGCGTGGTATGAAGAAGCTCAACCTGAGATATGTGGGGACCTATCTTATATTGGAGAGAATTGGCCCTTTAGCCTATCGGCTGGAGCTAACACCGAAGCTAGAAAATCTGTACGATGTCTTCCATGTGTCGTCGCTCTGAAAGGCACTAGTATGGCCTGACCAATGTGTCCCCACCCTAGATAGAGCGATATCAACCAATCGGATAGTGGACACCGAGACGAGGAACTTGCATCGAAAAAGCATACCTTTGGTGAAGGTCCTGTGGTCTAACAATGGGAAGGAAGAATATACATGGGAACCAGTGGACTTGATGCGGAAGCACTACCAGGAGTTACTTTCCCGAGGTAAGATTTCAAGCATATTATATTTTCATGCTATATTTCCCCCACAGCCTTAGCCTGATTTAGGGACGAAATCTTTTATTTTGTTTATAGGATTTGTAACGTCCTATTTCACGCCAGGCCCCTCACGTGCATTTTGAATCCAGAGAATTGACTTAGGTTCGGGAAGTGTCGAGTGAGTCGACTGGACTCAACGAATAAAACAGATTTTTTACTTAGAATAATTCTAGAACCTGAATGCATCGAGTGCATTAAGTGCACTTGACGCATTCGATGAATTATGCTGAGGCATTGAGTGGAATCAACACCACTCAACATATTTTACTTAGAATAGTTTTTGGAAGTTGAGGTGTTGAGTGAAGTCAATACGGCGTTGAGTGCTCTCAACGCCACTCAACACTTTTAACTTAGAATCATTTTGAGGGATGTTGGCATTGAGTGAAGTTAACGCGGCGTTGAGAGGTCTCAACGCCACTCAACGCTTTTAACTTAGATTCATTTTGGCTGCTGTTGGCGTTGAGTGAAGTCAACGCGACATTGAGTGGTCTCAACACACTCAATGCTTTTGACTTAGAAACTGTGGAATGCTGTTGGCGTTGAGTGGAGTCAACACGGCGTTGAGTGAGTCAACACGGCGTTGAGTGGTCTTAACGCACTCAACTCTTTTGACTTAGAAACTATGGAATGTTCTTGGCATTGAGTGGAGTCAACATGACGTTGTGTGGTCTCAACGCACTAAACGCTTTTGACTTAGTGGAATTTTGGCTCAGTCTGCTTGCTGCCACATGTACGGCCTGAACCAGAACTTCGGGATTAGCGCTAAATTATTTAAATTGCACACATCTTTACAAAAGGACATATTTAAAGTAATAATAGGCGGTCCAACAGTAGGGTGACACGTGACAAAGCGGTTCAACCCTAATTCCTCTTATAAAAGGAGATTTATGAAAAACCCTAGCCGTCACTTCATTCTTGCCGAGCCCTAGCTGTTACTTGCCGAAACCAACGGAAGATGAGTGGTCAGAGTCAGATTTCCTGGGAAAGTCTTTCCTTTCTCTTTCCCCATAAAGAACAACACCAACAAGGAGGAATATGTCGCCAAGGAGAGTGGCGAGATCCATGGCCGGAAATGCCAGAAACGAGGTGAGCTTCCTACCCTCTCCCTTGTTGCTAGATCTATAGTTATTTTTAGGAGAGATGTCGACTTAAAAGAGTTTGACTTATGAGATGAAGATCTCCTAGATAGAGACCATGGTAGGGCTTATGCCCCAGAGATGTGAGGTCTTCAACCTCTCCTCTCTTCTCTGTGAAGATAGTGGACTTGGTTTTGTGAAGAGAAATGATCTATTGAGGGTGCATAAGGGAGGAAAAAGTTCTGTATATAGTTTTGATTAAATGTCTAATGGAAAAAGATGAACCGATGTCGTTCATCTTGCTTTAAGATGCGTGCAGAAATCTATTTTCTGTGCGCAACGAACTTCAAGGATGTTTTCGGGTATGTTACGTCCAGATCTGAGCTTTCAACTAAACACGAAAGTCATAGCCCTTGGAAATACCTTTCTAATGGATGGTTACACGTTTTTATACGAGTCATGTAGATTCGGGAATGTCCAATCAGATTTGTTGTACAATCAAGTCTTAAGTACATGTTGTTCTCGGGTTAGTGTGGATCCGAGTTTGAACTTGGTAGAGAGGTCATGGTGACTTAACATGGAGATTTGTTGAACTTAATTTATGGATATTTGTGTTAAATAAAGGACTGATGAGATAAATCCTTAAGAAAGTAAATAAAGTTGAGGTTTTGATAGACTTAGCCTATACGTAATCATGATAAACAAATGGTTTGGTGGAACACGATTATACTAACAGTTTGAAAGAGGTTGACAACGAATGATTTGGGTATGCTAGTGAACAAATAAATTGATACGTTTGATTGTACAAATGATATTCCTGTGGAAGCATAATTGATTGTGAATGCTAGTCTTTAAAAAGAAATTTGATGAGGTTAATGCATGGCCATGTGGATTAATGATTAATGAGATGTGTTTAGTAGTCCACTGCTTAGATTTGTGTCTCCCTACGGGTAGAAGTGTGGGGTTGGTGTACTATCTAAGGTGTCTTGCCACCTTAGAAAATGATGAACCCTTGTGTGGTATGAAAATGTGGAAGTGTTGAAAGTGCATGTGTGTTTGCCGCACTAGAATGATGTGTTAACAAGGGACTCGGTGTGGAGCCCTTGTGTGCCGTTGAGCACAGAATGTGAATAAATAAAAGGGAATCAGAGTGGAGCCCTTAAATTTGAAATTGCATGCAGTGTGATTTGATACGTGGTGTCAAAATCCTGGGTTAAGGATGTTGGGTTTTACTAGATGACACAACACTTGTGCGCACAGCGGAAATAGAGAACAAGAAAACCCAAAGTGTTCGGACCTACAATATTCAAGAATCAAGAAGTAAAGCATGCTGTAATTAAAATTACCTTTGAGGGATTGAGTCTATACTCAACCTAGATGCTCTTGAAAAATCAGCTGGCCACACTGCGGCTCGAGTCCTGAGTGCAAAAAAATATTTGCGCCTCTATAGATAGTCCACATGATTGGGAGAACCCACAACAACTTGTCGCACAAGCACTAGGTTGGGAGATGACTCTCAATATCTCCACAGATTTCTAGATCTGTTAAAGGAGTGGCAGCCACAACACTCATCGGGATCGGGATCGGAGACGGCGATGGCGGAACGGCTTCCTTCGGCTTTCTAGGGTTATCGGTCTTATCACACAGTAATGGCTCGTGGGCTTAGACAGAATGATTAATCGCGTCAAGCATCCGGTTGGAACCCTAAAAACATCTATTTATATTCCAAGAGATAAATAGAATAGCTTCCGATGTTATTCGCAGACCCAAGACTTAGAATCCATAAATTCGGCCAGACAACCCTTGTCTCGACGATTCGTCAAGTATCCATGACATATACGATGAATCGTCGTGTATCATCTTATACTCGACGAATCGTCGAGTATCCATAAGATACACGACAAACTCAAAACCTACCTTCAGCCAAATCAACACTAGACATCGATGAAGGCGTTGAATGGACTCAATGCTGTCAACGCTTTCTGCGCTATGACGTTGAGTGCACTCAACGTACTCAATACCTAAGGCCAGATTCATCGAATGGCATTGAGTGAACTCAAATCACTCAACGCCTAAGGCCAAATTCGTCGAATGGAGTTGAGTGCGCTCAAAGCACTCAACGTCTAAGACTTAGATCCGTCAATTCAACACTTTGACTCGACAAATCATTGAATGAACTCAACACACTCAACGCTTAAGTGCAATACTCGATAAATCAACTCATTGACTCGACAAATCGCTGAATACACTTAACTCACTCAATGCCACCATTCAACGAGTCAACTCTTAACTCGACGAATGCGTTGAGTGGTCTCGACACACTCAACGCTTTTGCCTTAGAATATTTTAAGTACTTTTTAATTCATCATATGAGCTATACCATACAGATCTAATCTCCTAGTTTATCTACAATCTTATGTGCGAACCTGATAGGCTCATACTGAGTTGATAGTGAGGCCACATGCTTGATCACTTCAAGATCATAATGGTAACACCAACAGTCTCCCACTTGATCTTGAAAGTATCAAACAAAGGCTTCACAAATAATGAGCAACATCTAGAAATACATCATTTCTCCCCAAATAGTAAGAGTTTATAAAACTCAAAATCCATTGTGACAAATGTTATAGCATTGTCATGTCCCTTCGTCCCTTATATCCTGATAGAACTAGAGATATAGACCGTGTCACCCTCATAATAATTCAATCCCAATTTCCTAATCTAGAATGTACTTCCAGAAATCGGTGAGCCCAATATCATATATTGGCTCAACCAAGCATGACCATGAATTTCTCAGTATTATTCCATCAAGGGGTCCATTGATGCAACTCCTGTCATAAAGGAGGACAAATCCCATCTCTGCTCACATGCAAACACCCAAATGATTCGCAATGTACCCAATAACCACCTTTATCATCCAACTTTCTTAAGACTGTACTTTTGATAGCATCAAAGCACGCTCTTCCTCACTCGATGAATGCTGTGACTTCAGGTCAAGGGAACACAAACACAATTACCACTTGAGGCATACTTGTGACACGTTTATATAACAATCCACAAAGTATTCCCATTGTGGGTCTGTCCAGTACAACGTGTTCATAACAAGTACCCATGTGATGACATGATATCATAATATCATGACCTGTGAGGACGGGTCAGCAGTTAACGCACATACTAGTCTTAAAGGTATCATCATCGCCCTTAGCTTCTAAGATGATACAACGACTAAAGACCTTTAAGAATGAAGCTTCTGGGATCATAGGTTCTCACATTCAAGTCACCACTTGACCTATAGAAGCAAACACTTTAAGGTCATTTATTTAGTTAACTACTCTACCACAACAAAAATAATAACATAATAAAAGAAGTTGCCAAAATATATAAAATGAAATGCATATAGTACATTATTCATCAAATGAAAAATTACAACCAACAAACATACAATCCACAAGACTCTAACTAGAGTTGATCATTTAGGTATCGTATACCCATAGATCTAACATGACCATCATGATTTCTCTGTACGAGAGGCTTTGTCAGTGGATCCGCAATGTTCTCCTCGTCGACACTCTGCTAATACTCATATCTCCTCGATCGACAATCTCTCGAATTAGATGGAACCGCCGAAGTATGTGCTTGGAGTGCTGATGAGATCTAGGTTCCGAAGCAAGTGCAATTGCACCGTTGTTGTCACAGTAGAGATCTACGGGATAAACAATGCTAGGAACTACATCTAACTCGTCGATGAATTTCCTAATCCATACAGCCTCCTTCGATGCATTTACAACGGCGATATACTCGGCCTCAGTTATAGAATCGGCAACTGTCTCCTGCTTGGAACCTTTCCAGCTAACAACACCTCCATTAATGCAAAATATGAAACCTGACTGAGACTTTGGGTCGTCCTATCAGTATGGAAACTTACAGCCATGTAACCCCTTATAAAGAGATCTTCCTATCCACCAAATACCAAGAATGTATCCTTAGTCCTTCGCAAGTACTTTAGAACATTCTTAACGATAATCCAGTGGCTTTCACCGGGATCAGACTGATACCTGCTAGGCATGCTCAAGGAATAAGAGACATCGGGTCTAGTACATATCATTGCATACATGATTGACCAAATTGCCGAAGCATATGGAATGAACTTCATGCGGTCCTTATCTTTATAAGACTTAGGACACTAGTCCTTAGAGAGACTCACACCATGAGATATGGGTAAGAATCTTTTCTTGGACTCAAGCATGCTGAACTGTTTCAACACTTTGTCAATGTATGTACTTTGGGTCAAACCCAACAACTTCTTTGATATATCTTTATAGATCTTAATACCATGTATATAAGTCGCTTCAACCAAGTCCTTCATTGAAAAGCAGTCCCCTAGGTTGTTCTTAACAACTTGCAGTGTTGGTTTGTCATTCCCGATCAACAATATGTCATCTACGTACAAAATCAGGAAGACAACAATGCTCCCACTAATCCTCTTGTAAACACACGGTTCATCCTCATTTTTAATAAAACCAAAATCCTTGATCTTTTCATCAAAACGAAGATTCCAACTTCGAGAAGTCCGTTTTAATCCATAAATGGATCTCTACAGCTTGCATATTTTAGTAGCTTCACTTACAGATGCAAAACCCTCAGGTTGTGTCATATACACTTCCTTATGGAGGTTTCCATTTAGGAAAGCTGCTTTGACATCCATCTGCCAGATCTCGTAGTCATAATACGTAGCAATAACAAACTAAATTTTGATGGACTTTACGATGACAATAGAGGAAAAAGTCTCATCATAGTCAATAACATGAATTTGCTTGACATATTTAGCCACCAGTTGCCCTTTGAATGTCTGTACATTCCCATCCATGTAGGTCTTCTTCTTGAAAACCCACTTGCACCCTATGGGTCATACCCCTTAAGGTGGTTCCATCATAGTCCATACTTGGTTTTCATACATGGAGTCCAATTCAAATTTCATGGCCTCAAGCCACTTCTCGGAGTCCGGTCCACTCATAGCTTCGTGGTAGGTTACAGGCTCATCACTATTATCCATAAGCAACACATTACCTATTTGATATATGGGAAATCCATATCTCTCAAGCTCAAACCTTGGTCTACCAGATTTACGTGGAACTTGTGTTTCCTGGGTAGGTTCTCCAGCTACAACAACTTGTAGTCTTGACTCAGGTTCCAATTTCGGTTCATTCACGTTTTGTGGTTCTTGAACTTCTTCAAGTTCTACCCTAGCAGTCTTTCTACTTAAAAACTCTTTCTCAAGAAAGACACTAGTCCTTGAGACAAACACTTTGCCCTCAGACGGTAGGTAGAAATAGAATCCTTTAATTTCCTTAGGATATCCCACAAGATAACACTTATCTGATATGGGTTCCAGCTTGTCAGGAATTTGACGTTGCACATATGCCTTAGAGCCCCAAATCTTAATGAACGACATACTAGGACGCTTCACAGTACATATCCCATATAATGTCTTTAGATCTGCTTTCGTTGGAGCACAATTTAGTGTAAAAGCAGCAGTTTCTAGAGCAAAACCCCAAAAAGAAAAAGACAGATCTGCATGACTCATCATCGATCGTACCATATCTAACATAGTATAATTCCTCCGCTGAGACACACAATTATGTTGCAATGTTGTAGGTGAAGTTAGCTATGATATAATACTACACTCTTTCTGATGATCACAGAACTCATGACTTAGGTATTCTCCATCTCGATCAGATCGGAGTGCTTTAACCTTCTTACCCAGCTGGTTCTCTACTTCATTTTTAAACTCTTTGAACTTTTCAATGGTTTCAGATTTGCACTTCATAAGATACACGTATCCGTATCTACTGAAATCATCAATAATTGTAACAAAATAGAAGTACCCACCCATGACCATATAACTCATGGGTCCACATACATCACTATGTACTATATCTAAAAGATCATCAACCCTCTCATTATTTCAAGTGAAAGGGACCTTAGTCATCTTGCCTAACAAACAAGATTCGCATCTTTCAAACGATTCATAATCAAATGAGTCCAATAGTCCATCTCTATGGAGCTTGGATATACGTTTCTCAATTATATGGCCCAAACGACAATTCCAAATATACGTAGGGTTCGAGTCATTTGTTTTAGTCTCTTAGTACTTTCTATATTATAGATCTGATGGTTTAAGTTCAAAACATATAAACAATTAAATATTTGGGCTACACCATAACAAACATCATTCTTAAATATTGAACAACAATTATTCTTAATAATAAAAGAAAAACCCACCATGTCCAAACATGAAATGTATATAATGTTTCTAGCTATGGAAGGAACAAAATGACAATTATCTAGTTCTGTTACAAGCCCAACGGGCAAAGCAAGACGGTAAGCACCCACGGCAACTGTAGCAACTCTTCCTCCATTGCCAACACGTAGGTACACCTCTCCTTTACTCAACATTTTGTTGGGTACATTGGAAAGAATGTATTTAATTTGAAGAAGCCCTTTCAACTCAATGATATATACAAGTATGTATTTGATGTATGTTTCAGTTCATGCATGCAAGTTGCCTATGTCATATTGATTGGACAATTGATCCAAGTTATATTGACAGGTGGAATCAAAGAAGCTGACTAGAAAGGTAGAAAATTGCCTAAGTTCAAAAGCGTCGAGTGAAGCAATTTCACTTAATGCCATACATCTAAAAGTGCTGAGTGAAGTCAGGACAGTCAACGCCTAGCCACTTGCAGTGCAGAGAAATGGCTAAATACAAAAGTGTCGACACACTTCAACTATGTCAACACTTTTGCGGGAGTAGTGTCGAGACAAGTCTATTATCTCGACACTTTGAAGTGTAAGTAGCTATATCGAGACAATTCATTTGTCTCGACACCTTGAAGATTCGAGATAGCTGTGCCGAGACAAGTCATTTATCTCGACACCAAGAAGATTAAGTCTACAGTGTCAAGATAAGTCAAATATCTCGACACCTTAAAGCTCAGGATAGTAGTGTCGAGACAATATAACTGTCACGACACAATGAAGAGCTGAAGTGAAGACTTAAAGATGCCGACACCCGACAGACTAAAGTGTTGAGACAATTCAACTGTCTCGACAAAGTGAAAATTTAAAGCAAGTATAAAAGTGTCGACACCAGGAAGACAGTTGTGTCAAGATAATTCAACTGTCTCGACACAGTACAAATTTAAAGATGTCAATACAGTCGATAGTTGTGTCGATACAAGTCAACTCTCTCGACATCTTCAAGATTCAGACTAAAAATTTTACTAAGTAATATTGTGTCGAGACTGCTAAGATGTCTCGACACCTTCTATGAACACTAAGTAATATTGTTTCAAGACACTTGGGACATCTCGACACTTATGATTCTGAAGATGTACAGAGTCAAGACAGAAGTGTCAAGTCAAGTCAGAAATGTCACATCAACTACAGTAACATGATATCTCATCAGAAACTATTTGAAGGAGAACTTGAAGCATGATGTCGTAATGATGACATCATTAATCAGAAGCCAACAACCCGTAAAGGCTATAAATTCGTCTACACAGAAGAGAACAATCAGACAAATCAATCAATTCTCTCATTTTGATTTCTTCTAAGTCAGAGGAGGGCGACAACCCTATGAAGAAGGAAGACGAAGGTCTTCAAGAAAATCTTCAGATCCTTTCATCAAGTTGATCAGAAGATTAAGGTGGATCTGTACTGTTAACCCCAAAATAGGCGATCCTTCCCAAGGGAGTCAGCTCGCTCAACGCGGCCTGCCCCGGGTTCCTCCTGGAGGCCGTGATTCCCTAGGTAGGGCGGACAGAATTCTCTGTCCGCTCAGGCCGCACGGCCTGCGCGGTCTCAGCGGTCTGACCCCCCAGGCCGCGCGCTTTCCCTTGGTCGGCATGGTCCGTGGACTGCTCCCGCAGTCCGCCTCTGCAGGCCGCCCTCTTTTTTAGCTTAACCGCAAGGTTGTTTCCGCAGGACTCTCTCTACCGGACTCAACTTCCTATCCCCTCAAGCCGGCTACCACGACTTCTGCCTCACCAACATACACAGTCTGCCTCATCAAGATCGGAAGGTCGCTCGGTCCTTGCCCCCAGCAGCATGGGCAGCCGATTCCTCCAGCCCGCCTGCGGGGCGCAGACTCCAACTCCGGATACCCGCCAACACCAGCAGCAGTCCAAACTCCTTGCGAGCTGGGCGGACTGGAAGTGCGATCAGGACTTCCAGTCAGCCTTCACCGCTGAACCCCAACAGCCTCAATAGCCAGGCTCTCCATCTCCAACGTAAGCGGACTCAGCTTTGCAGCAGCCGCGGACTCAAAGGACTCTCTATGCAGTCCGCCCCTTCCCTTAGTCAGAACCAGCCTCTCGGCAGCAGCGGGGTCAACTCCTCTTCAGTCCACAGGCCTGTCGCAGGCTCAGCCAGTAGTGCCAGTTTGTCCCTCAGTCCGCAGCCTCCTTGCAGACTCAGTCAGTAGTGGGGCCTCCTTCCAGCCCGCCATGCATCAAGTCCTCCAGAAAGCAGTCCCAGTCCGCATAGCCTCGTGCGGACTCGCCGGACTCCGCAGTCTCTCTCCAGCTCGCATTCCTTCGCAGCTCGATCAGTTCAACAGTGGCAGACTCCGCGGATTCTCCTCGCAGTCCGCCACATAGCTTCCAGCATCCGCCACCCCAGCAGTAGGCAGACAGTCCCAGCTCAGTAGTGACGGACTCCGCAAACCCGCATCGCAGTCCGCCACTGAGTCTCCCATTTTGCCGACAGTAGCTCCGGCTTAAGTACCAAGTCCCAGTCCGCGCGGCATGTTGCGGACTCGGCGGACTCCGTCTCCATCTCGGCCAAGTTAACGTCTCACCGGGGTAACATCACCACAAGCCGTTACCTCCTCGGGCCTATAAATAGCCCCTCATGCCTCTCATATGGCAGCGGCGCCAGAGGTCTCATCATCGCCAAGGTGCTCTCGCGCTCGAAGTCAGCCAGCCATCCCAGCTCCTGCGGACTCCATTTCTCAGACCGCACCCGTCTCTGCGCCCTTAGTCGCGCGGCCTGCCAATATGGTTCTCCAGTCCGCGCGGTCTGCTTCCTTTGCTTAACCGTGCGGCCTGCCGGCTTCGCTCTCCAATCCACGCGGCCTCCTCTGGAATTCTTCCTCCTCCTTAGCCGCCAGCTTCCTTTTGTACCCCTTTATTGATTTGTTGTAAATGTGTATTAGCAAGTTGTAGCTCTCGCTATTAATAAAATGAAAGCCCGTCGCAAGAGTGGCATTTAAGCCGCGGCGGGCGAAGTCTGCTGTTGCCGCTGCTAGCGGCCCCTTCTCTCTCCCTTCTTCCTAGCTCAGCTCAGCTCTCTTGGTAACCAACATGGAAGCACAACCGTCATATTAACTGTCTGCTCGACAGCTCCTGATCAACCTCCTCCTCTCTTGATCAACCTTCTCTGTTGATCAAGCTTCTCCTCTGCTCATCAACCCTCTCCTCTATCCCCGCAACTCCTCGACAAGCTGCTTGCTGCACTCTCGAGCACTCAAAAGCTTCCTCTTCTCCTCTTCCCCCGTGACCTTCGTCCTCTTCCTCTCCTATCCTATGAGATCGAACACCCCCTCCGTGTTAGCTGCCCCGGTGCCGTTTTCGCGCATCAACAGTTAACACGCAACCTTCAGATCCGAACAGACGGTGAACAGCGACAGTTACCCATGTCAGATCATCACTCAGCCAAGAACTTTGCTCCAAGTCCTAGAGATGATCCTCTCTGGGAGGCCTTTGAGCAAACACGCCGTGAGAATGCTCAGCAGTTCCAAGGAATCAACCAAATGTTCGCTGTAATCACACAGCGACTAGACTCTCAACCAGCAGCTGCTCTAGCAGCTCCAGTTGCTCTAGCTGCTCCAATCAATCCAGCACCAACTTTTGGTCATCAGCAAGCTTGTCCTCAAGCTTGCCCGTCGTTCTATCCTCCTTATATAACAACCTTCCCGCAAGGTCCTGCAGCTCCTCTGCGACCTCAAGATGAAGAGTTTGCTGCTCGCCAAAACTTCTTCCGGGAGGCAGCCCGGGGAAGTCCTGCTAGATTTCTCAATTTTCAGGGAAGTCACCCCTACCCTACAGCTCCTGCCTTTGTTCCTCCTGCGGCAACTTTTACTTTTTATCCTCCTGCTTCTTTTGCAGCTGCAACTTATGCCCCTTTCTTTCCTTATGCTGTAGGAGATCAAGAAGAACCTTCGCCATTCACAGAGAATGTTCGCCATGAGCCAACTCCACCAAACTTCAGAGAGCCCCGGTTACCAATCTACACCGGAGAGACTGATCCAGTAAAGCATCTTCAAGCTTTTGAGTCAGCCGTTGCTCTCAAAACTCTGTCAGATGCAACCAAGTGCAAGCTCCTTGTCACTATGTTTGATGGGCAAGTGAGGGACTGGTTCTATGGCCTCCGTCCTCACTCCATCACTTCCTTCGTTGATCTATGAAGGGAGTTTCTTCTCAGATTCTCTACCACCACCAAGAGAAAGGGCGGTCCTAAAGCCCTCTTTGAGATCAAGCAGGGCAGTGATGAAACTTGGTCTCAGTTTGTTGATAGATTCCAAAGAGAGATTTTGGACATCGAAATTGTCGATCAAGAAATGTACAGAGTAGCTCTTATTCACGGTCTTCGTGAAGGGCCTCTCAAATTTGAAGCCAATGTCCGTGCTCCGAGGATGTACCAAGAGTTGATTGCCTTAGCCAACTCGTACATCCAAGGCGAAAAAAGCAACCTAGGCTTCATCTCCAAGATCTTATCAGAGAAAGATCCTTTTCACAAACAGCCTCCGAGGTCTCCTCGCAATCATTTCCCATCTCACTCAAGAAAGGAGAGAAGGTTTCAACGCCTTCGATACTCCTTCCTGAGCCGTGATCGTGCTCAAGACCCATTGCAACCACTAGCTTCTTCTCAAACAGCAGCAGTTCATCAGCAGCAAGACAATGACTTGCATGAGTCTGATCTTGACGAGGCCATGCAAGAAGTAAGACAAATCATGAAAGATAGGGCAAACTTCAAGAAGCCCTACCGACCAGCCGATCAAAGGTCAAAAGACTCCGAGCCATACTGCGAGTTCCACAAAGAGTCAGGTCACTTGACCGAGTACTGCCGAGCACTCCGCCAGCTTGTGCAAAGGATGCTCCGGCAGGGTAAGATGCGTGACCTGCTTCTCAAAAAACATCGCCCTGATCCATCAACCTCAATGGGCAAAGAAGTGGCAGATGTTCCTTGCTCCTCCAAAGGAGTGAACCTAGTCGAAGAGTCTAATCTCCTCGTTGTTAACAACACTGTCGAATGCTTCGATGCCGACGACGAGGGTGTGCTTAGAAGGCTATTCTAAGCAAGCAAAGGACTTCACAGTCCTCCAAATTCTCTCAACCATGATGGGTTATCTCAACTCTTGCTCTTACTCTTTTCAGACATTTTCATTTCAAAGCACTTCTCAGTGTTCATTTTTGCTTTTCAACAAGGCTTTTATTTGGGATCTTATACTAACACAGTTCCCTTCTTGTGATGCTTCCTCTCTATCTTTTCTCTTTGTCAAAGCGATCACTACACCAATGAGATATCGCCAAGTCTAGAATTCTCCCTTCTTTAGTTTGTTCTCTGGCACGACCTCTTCGACCACATATGATGGGAGTATACCCATATGTGTAGTGGGAGCTGTTCAATCTACGATGTTGGGCTTCAGACTTAGGATCCTAGCCGGCATCTGACACAGAGTGTGTGCTAGGGGAGCCCCATGTGTTAGCTCTGCTGTGATTCGCAAAGGATACATTACAGTTAAGATGATCTTTGCTTGACAAGCAATGGCGATCAAGCATAGCCTTGTCTCTTCGATAATCTCACAACTGTGATGGCCGAACACTCTCTGGTACTCTCGATCCGTGCCTTCGCGGGTTCCCACAACTCCACTGATCAATCCACAGACAAGCAATAGCCCACTTGGCGCAACTAGTCTCATTGATCAGTGACGATTGTACCCGAGGCAAGAGAGCAGTGCATCTAGCGATCCTTCTCAGGGTTTTACCCTTGCTTTTCTCTTTTGTTCCCTCCTAGAGGATGCGCGGCTAGCCCGCTTTGAGTAGGACTATACTCGGGATGATTTTCTCAGGCAAGCGATGCATAAGGCCCACGGGGAACACCTGTGGTAACATTTAGCCTTCTTTAGTCATCTCCGAGTATAGACCTCCTTTTTGTCAACTGCCTTCTTTTCGCACGTGAACAGGTTAATCCGACCTTCCAAGAGGATATCTGGCATTCATTTTGCTTATACTCATATTATATGCATCGCTTACTCAAGCTCTATCAGATGAAGATTCATAGAGATATTCACTACTCATCAAAATCTAATGGTTTCAAGCATTGATCGAAGAATCTTACTCTCCTCGATCATCAAACCCTGTTATTGCAATCTAGTTAAGATTGGCAGAATTCATCAAGTTACTTCTCTGCTAATCTGATCATGTCCATCCAGCCATATCAACAGTTAACGCTCGATTTATTGATTTGGGCTTCATGATAAAGAGTTCATCAAGCATTTTTCCTTGCTAATTGGTCATATCGGCCTTATCTCATCAACAACAAATACTTGCAAGCCTTCTCCACAGGTACTTGTAAGCTTCTTTCATATATATGTCTGCTCCTAACTCTTTCCTTGCAGAGACTAGCAGACACTTGCAAGCCCTCTCCCAGGTACTTGCAAGCTATTTACATGTTATGTTTGCTTCTAACTCTTCTCCTTGCAGAGATTAGCAAACACTTGCAAGCCTTCTCCACAGGTACTTGCAAGCTTTTTTCATATACATGATTGCTTCTAAATCTTCTCTTTGTAGAGATCAACAAACACCTGCAAGTCATATCCAGGTACTTGCAGCCTATTTTTGTATACAATACGTGCTCCTAACTCTCTTCTTATAGAGATCAGCAGACCCTTGGAAGTTTCTTCACAGGTACTTGCAAGTTACGCATATATATCATGTTTTGTTCCTAACTCTCATTTTGTAGAGATCATCCGATACTTGTGAGTTTCTTCACAGGTACTTGTAAGTTACTTTCATATACTGTGCATACCTTTAACTCTTCTTTTGTAGAAACCCGCAAAGACTTGCAAGTTCCTTCCAGGTACTTGCAGCTCATTTTTCCTACTCGTATACTCTTCATCCTTCCTTTTTTGCAGAGGATAACAGGTGCTTGCAAGCCTCCATCAGGTACTTGCAAGTTATTATGCTTTTATGTTTTCCTCTTACTTTCGCTTGGTCGGCAGGGTCCGCGGACTGCTCCCGCAGTCCGCCTCTGCAGGCCGCCCTCTTGTTTAGCTTAAATGCGAGGTTCTTTCCGCAGGACTCTCTCTGCCGGACTCAACATCCTATCCGCTCAAGCCGGCTACCACGGCTTCTGCCTCTCCAAGATGCGCGGTCTACCTCGTCAAGATAGGCAGGTCGCTCGGTCCTTGCCCCGAACAGCATGGGCAGCCGATTCCTCCAGCCCGCTTGCGGGGCGCGAACTCAAACTCCGGCTACCCGCCAACAACAGCAGAAGTCCAAACTCCTCGCGAGCTGGGCGGACTGGAAGTGCGATTAGGACTTCCAGTCCGCCTTCACCGCTGAAGCACAATAGCCTCAACAGCCAGGCTCTCCATCTCCAATGTAAGCGGATTCAGCTTTACAGTAGCCACGGACTCAGCAGACTCTCTATGCAGTCCGCCCCTTCCCTTAGTCAGCACCAGCCTCTCGGCAGCAGCGGGGTCAACTCCTCTTCAGTCCGCAGGCCTGTCGCAGGCTCAGCCAGTAGTGCCATTTTCTCCCTCAGTCCGCAGCCTCCTTGTAGACTCAGTCAGTAGTGGCGGCCTCCTTCCAGACCGCCATGCATCAAGTCCTCAAGAAAGTAGTCCCAGTCCGCATAGCCTCGTGCGGACTCGCCGGACTCCGCGGGCTCTCTCCTGCTTGCATTCCTTCGCAGCTCGATCAGTTCAGCAGTGGCGGTCTCCGCGGATTCTCCTCGCAGTCCGCCACATAGCTTCCAGCATCTGCAACCCCAGCAGTAGGAAGACAGTCCTAGCTCAGCAGTGACGGACTCCGTGAACCCGCATCGTAGTCCACCACTAAGTCTCCTATTTTGCCGACAGCAGCTCCGGCTTCAGTACCAAGTCCCAGTCCGCGTGGCCTGTTGCGGACTCGGCGGACTCCGTCTCCATCTCGCCCAAGTTACCGTCTCATCGGGGGTAATGTCACCGTAAGACGTTACCTCCTCGGGCCTATAAATAGCCCCCATGCCTCTCATGTGGCAGCAGAGCGAGAGGTCTCATCATCGCCAAGGTGCTCTCGCGCTCGAAGTCAGCCAGCCAGCCCAGCTCGTGCGGACTCCGTTTCTCAGACCACACCCATCTCTGCACCCTTAGTCGCGCGGCCTGCCAGCATGGATCTCCAGTACGCGCGGTCTGCTTCCTTTGCTTAACTCCGCGGCCTGCCGGCTTCGCTCTCCAGTCCGCGCGGCCTCCTCTGGCATTCTTCCTCCTCCTTAGCTGCCAGCTTCCTTTTGTACCCCTTTATTGATTTGTTGTAAAGGTGTATTAGCAAGTTGTAGCTCTCACTATTAATAAAAGGAAAGCCCGTCGCAAGAGTGGCATTTAAGCCGCGGCGGGCGAAGTCTGCTATTGCCGCTGCTAGCGGCCCCTTCTCTCTCCCTTCTTCCTAGCTCAGCTCAGCTCTCTCGACAACCAACCTGCAAGAACAACCGTCATATTAACCGTCTGCTCGACAGCTCCTGATCAACCACCTTGATATAAAATTATTAAGCGGAGAAGGGGTTATGCGCGGAGAAGACAAAGTTAAGGGAGGAGAAGGTGGAAGTGTAGTTGTGAGATGTTCTCCGATTCTATATTCGATGAAGGCAAGTATACCTTGTCGCATATATTATAGGATATTAAGTTCAATATCAAGGTCGTATTACCCGGGGCGAATTGAGTACTTCTACTTCAAGGAGTTCCTATTATCTTATCAATTAAAAGTTGTTTTGGGGGTTGCTTACTAAATTAGAGAAGTGAGAATGCTTGCTTGCAATTTTGAGAAAAGCTAAATGATGATTAAGCGATAGTACTCGATTGAGAATCACCTCGGCTTAAGTTGATCAAAAGATGCAATAATAAACTTTTTCAATTAAAAAGGCAAAAGACCTTGACCGTGGAGGTGCTAAAAGCAAGAACATGCTTCTCTCGAAGTCATGCCCATCTGAGTTTAGGAAGGTCTGACCGAACTTTCATCCGAATCGGAGGCCTAAAACCCGCTTTATGCTGCGAACCCCTCTATTGGATTTTACTCCAATCCGGGAGAATTGAACGTCTGCCTCTCTCGAGGGGTGCGAACAACTCCCTTTACTCTTGAGTGCTCATTTCAAACTTTCAGCCTCTCGGCTAGCCCAGAATGAAGCAAAGGTGGAGAGTATATATCGATGATATACCTCCAACCCGTGATAAATCAAGAGTAATTCAAGGCTAAACCCTCAAAAGGAAAGGTAAGATTCAAAGCATCATAACTTAATCACTCGAACCACGGATCATCAAGATCGAGTACAAGGAGGATTAGTTAATCATGGTGAGGTGGAAGAGGGGGGATGAGTAGTAAAGCATAAAGACACAAAGTAGTAAAGAGAAGAAAACAAGAGCACTTTTATTAAAATTAAGACGAGCTTACAACATGAAATTGAACGAGATTACAAGTGCATGGAATTGAAATCCTATTCTGGCCCTATCATTAGCAACTAAAGCATTAATAAAAGCTATTGCAAAAGCTTAACTAACTAGGATTAAGGAAAATACAAAGCAAGAGAGCATAAAAGTATAAAAGGAACATTAAACAGAGGGGCAAAACCTCCCCCTCTCAGCCAAAAAGAGTCCTGAACCCTTGGGGAAGGGCTCAATTTATAGCTTTTTTTCGGGATGGGTCACGCCCCCTGACACGCCCTGGTAGGGCGTGTACCTGGGGCGTGACACGGTCGGTGCGACTTTTTCGTGCTGAAATTAACTGCTGGAGTTGACGGGCGTGGTTGTTGAAGTACACGCCCATATGTCACGACCGGGTCGGGCGTGACCCGGGGGCGTGACACATTCGGTGCGACGGTGGAGCGGGAAAAACGAGCGCGCTGCGGCGATTCCTCAGAACCTGGGGACACGCCTCTAGAACACGCCCGTGTCGGATGTGACACGGGCGTGATAGAGGGCGTGTACACTAAGTTTCCACGGAATGCAGTTTCGGACCAATTGCTTCATTCCTCTAGGTTACACGTCCTAGGTACACGCCCGGGTAGGGCGTGACCCGGGGGCGTGTCACAGAAAAATTCGGCTGAAAGTCGTGAAAACCTGCAAAAAGCAGAAAAACGCATTAGCGACAAAAATATATACAAAGGTTGATCAAAATAAGCGCTTTTACAAGACATGATTTGATTTGAAATCCTGAAAATACCCTAATAAAATTGACTATAAACCGTATTATCAAATTCCCCCAAGCTTAAGTTTTGCTTGTCCCCAAGCAAAGATATAAAAACTAGCTAATCATAAAAAGTGACTAATTCAAAAAGTTTTAATCATGCTTACACAAGTACTATGCGAAATTCCAAGTAGGGAGAATGTAAAACGTAAATCTAAAACAATTATTTTGGTATGGTTTAACTTTTATAAACTTTACTTAACAAAAATAAATCATCCAGAATTTTGACGAGACTCTTTAAATGAATTTAAGCAAGGCAACGAAAATGAAAAGAACGTATTGAGTTTTTACTAGATCCAAGCAACGCATTATAATTATATCAATTAAATAACAAAAATCTAAGTTTAAATCCAGAACTAAAACTGATTTACTTTTCTTCTTTTCGTAGCTGTTAAATAAGATTTAAAAAGGCGTGAATCAAAAGGACTTAATAGGACCGAAACGTTTGGTTTAGGATCATGAATAGGAGTGAAATTCAAAGATAAACATGGAGGCTTAAAATCACACTAAACCAAAACAAAGAGTTTCAAAAAAAAAATTTTATTTTAAACAAAATATATATTTTTTGTTTCTTTTTCTTCTTTATTATTATTTATTTTTTTCTCATTTTTTTTCTTTTTTCAAAACAAAGGCCATAAAAATTTTTTCTTTCATGTTGAATTGGCCAAATAAAATCAAACATTGGTTTTGAGTACACTTTTTTTTTTCAATAATTTTTCCGAAGATAACACAAAATTTCCTATCATGATTATAAAAATTTTTGAATGAAACTCAAAAAAAAACTTTAGCATGATTAGATAGGTAGAAATTTTGGCTTTGGTGAAAATGAAATGCTATGTGGAGTTATCAAATGAAATTGGAAAAAAAGGCTCAAAAGCAGCTAACTAGTGGTAAAAGATGTTAGGTTGGCAGGAAAGCTCAAACGTAAACAAAAACGGCCTAAATCATTTTCACGCTTTTTAAATTTATTTAAAACATAGATTTGAAAAATTTCAAAAAGCAAGTCCGAGATAATAAAAGAAGATTGATGAAATTATCTTGAAAATAAAAATAATATGTGACTTGGATCGTTCATATCTACTACGTTATTCAAAAGTTGTTCTTACAAAAATTATCTAAAAACGAAAAGGAAAATAGTGGATGATGAATTTTAGGGAAAGTAAAGAAAATAAAGAACGGAAAACCATAATAGAAATGCGCGTTTTAGAGAAATATTTCACCTTAACATGCTACCGTGAATTAGAAACACAGCATGGCCAACATTTTACTTGTGAAATATGATTAAAAAAATAATGATTAGAGAAATTATAATTAACTACGTTGTTTATAAAAAGTTTTGAGAAAAACAAAACAAAAACATGAGGTACTATTGAAATACCAGAATGCAGTTATATAGTTTTTTTGGAAAAGTAAAAGATATTTACAAAAGGCAAAAAGAAGGAGGAAGTCCTCCCCCAAGCTTAAAATCTACATTGTCCGCAATGGAGAAGGAGGTTGGAGAACGAGAGAAAATTAAAGTACAGAAATGAAAGACAGAATTGAAAAACAGGTACTTCCCCGGTTTTAGTTTGCAGCGAAAGCTGAGTGGTGCGGCTCCTCCATGCTTGGGCTTTGAATCGTCCGGAAAAGTCTTTTGTTGGACTTTGTGATGGATTTAGCAGAATCGACGACGGTGATTTTTGAAGCCGCAACTTGTGTAGCCGTCCGGGGCAAAAAAGTGTAAAATAAAGAAAACAAAAAAAGTTGGGTTGCCTCCCAAGAGCGCCCTTTGTTTATAAAGGTCGTTTGAGCTCGACCAAAAGAATATTGTCCAACAATAAGAATTCTTAAACTATTAAAGTCCAAATGAAGGAGAAACGAAAGAGTTCATGAGTTTGATAGTAGTAATTGTTCCGTCGCAGCAGGAAGTAAATCATTAGGCAAATAGAGTTTTAATCGCTGACCATTTATTTTAAATTCACCCTTATCCGGGTGCGAAATGAGAACCGTCCCATACGGCCAAGCCTCTTTAACAATAAAAGGGCCGGACCATCGCGATTTTAATTTTCCATAGGTTCGCTTGGTATAGCAACTTCTTTTCTACTGCGGAGGGTAATGTAGTTTGCACGTTCTCTTGGATTTTGCTCGGTATTTCCTGGAAAAGCTCCTTGTTGCCGATCGGAGATCATCTTGGCTAGCTGTCCAACTTGGTTTTCTAAGTTTTTGATGGACCCGGCAATATTCCTGATATTTGTTTCATTTGTAGCAACGTATTTGGCAAAGACCTCTTCAAGTGAAGAGGGCTTTGCCTGTTGCGGTTGGAAACCAGGTGGATTTAAATTTAAGGGGGGAGCTAGATTAAATGGTTGGCTATGATTATGAGGGGGGTTATGGGGGCGTTGAGCATTTTCTTGGTTGCTCCATGAGAAATTCGGATGGCTCCTATAACCCGCATTGTAAGTGTTATTGTACGGTGCGTTGTTCGGGTTATAGGAGGGACGAGGAGCATTTCGCATGAAGTCAACATACTCTTCTGTAAAAGCAGAGTTATTATAATTATTAAACCAAGGAGGAGTGGCGGAGGAAATAGTCATCTCCGCCACTTGCTTTGTTAACCTCTCAACTTGGAGGGCAAGATTCGAAGTAGCGTCAATTTCAAATACTCCCGCTGGTTTGTTAGCCCGCACACGGGGTGCATTCCATTGATATGAATTCATAGCCATTTCCTCAAAAAGTTCCTGAGCGGCCTCTGGGGTTTTGTTATTTAGTGTCCCCCCTGCGGCCGCGTCGATCATTTGCCTTGTTAAGGAATTTAGGCCGTTATAAAATATTTGCACTTGTTGCCAAATTGGAAGCGCGTGGTGTGGGCAACTTCGCAATAGCTCCTTGAAGCGCTCCCATGTATTGTAGAGAGTCTCCGAGTCTATTTGCATGAAGGATGCAATATCCGTGCACAATTTGGCGGTCTTTGCAGGCGGGAAATACTTGGTAAGAAATTTCCCTGCCATCTCGGCCCACGTGGTGATGGACCCTCTAGGAAGAGAGCTCAGTCACTGCTTGGCCTTTGACCGCAAAGAGAAAGGGAAGAGACGTAATCGAATGGCGTCATCTGAGACTCCATTGATTTTAAAAGTATCACAGATTTCGAGAAAATTTGCAATGTGACAATTTGAATCCTCGTCCGGGAGACCATCGAAGGTTACCGACTGCTGCACCATTTGGATGATGCTGGACTTGATCTCAAAGTTATTGTTCGACACTGTGGGGAGAACAATACTTGATTGTGTACCCTCCAGGTTCGGCCTCGCATAATAGGACATAGTCCTTTGTTGGGCCTCATTTGGGTTGGGCGGATTAGGATCCATCGTTTCTGTGGCAGTGTCCCCGATCGACTCTTTGATGCCTAAATGCGATTCCTGGTCAAGAGAATGGAGGCGACGCAAAGCGGTGGGCTCTATCTCAGGATCAAAAGGAATAATCGATGAGCTTTCTCGGGTCATACACTTAAAAAGAGAGGAAGTGGGGGGGGGGGGGGAAAGAGATAAAACCGTTACGAGAGCGAGAGAAAAGGAAAAAATGATAAAATTAATTGCTATCCTTTTTTCAAAATATCAAAACCTGAGTCCCCGGCAACGGCGCCAAAAACTTGATATAAAATTATTAAGCTGAGAAGGGTTATGCGCGGAGAAGACAAAGTTAAGGGAGGAGAAGGTGGAAGTGTAGTTGTGAGATGTTCTCCGATTCTATATTCGATGAAGGCAAGTATACCTTCTCGCATATAGTATAGGATATTAAGTTCAATATCAAGGTCGTATTACCCGGGGCGAATTGAGTACTTCTACTTCAAGGAGTTACTATTATCTTATCAATTAAAAGTTGTTTTGGGGGTTGCTTACTAAATTAGAGAAGTGAGAATGCTTGCTTGCAATTTTGAGAAAAGCTAAATGATGATTAAGCGATAGTACTCGATCGAGAATCACCTCGGCTTAAGTTGATCAAAAGATGCAATAATAAACTTTTTCAATTAAAAAGGCAAAAGACCTTGACCGCGGAGGTGCTGAAAGCAAGAACATGCTTCTCTCGAAGTCATGCCCATCTGAGTTTAGGAAGGTCTGACCGAACTTTCGTCCGAATCGGAGGCCTAAAACCCGCTTTATGCTGCGAACCCCTCTATTGGATTTTACTCTAATCCGGGAGAATTGAACGTCTGTCTCTCTCGAGGGGTGCGAACAACTCCCTTTACTCTTGAGTGCTCATTTCAAACTTTCGGCCTCTCGGCTAGCCCAGAATGAAGCAAAGGTGGAGAGTATATATCGATGATATACCTCTAACCCGTGTTAAATCAAGAGTAATTCAAGGCTAAACCCTAAAAAGGAAAGGTAATATTCAAAGCATCATAACTTAATCACTCGAACCTCGGATCATCAAGATCGAGTACAAGGAGGATTAGTTAATCATGGTGAGGTGGAAGAGGGGGATGAGTAGTAAGGCATAAAGACACAAAGTAGTAAAGAGAAGAAAACAAGAGCACTTTTATTAAAATTAAGACGAGCTTACAACATGAAATTGAACGAGATTACAAGTGCATGGAATTGAAATCCTATTCTGGCCCTATCATTAGCAACTAAAGCATTAATAAAAGCTATTACAAAAGCTTAACTAACTAGGATTAAGGAAAATACAAAGCGAGAGAGCATAAAAGCATAAAAGGAACATTAAACAGGGCAGAACCTCCCTCTCTCAGCCAAAAAGTGTCCCGAACCCTTGGGGAAGGGCTCAATTTATAGCTTTTTTTCGGGATGGGTCACGCCCCCTGACACGCCCTGGTAGGGCGTGTACCTGGGGCGTGACACGGTCGGTGCGACGTTTTCGTGCTGAAATTAACTGTTGGAGTTGACGGGCGTGGTTGTTGAAGTACACGCCCATATGTCACGCCCGGGTCGGACGTGACCCGGGGGCATGACACATTCGGTGCGACAGTGGAGCGGGAAAAACGAGCGCGCTGCGGCGATTCCTCAGAACCTGGGGACACGCCTCTAGAACACGCCCGTGTCGGATGTGACACGGGCGTGACAGAGGGCGTGTACACTAAGTTTCCACGGAATACAGTTTCGGACCAATTGTTTCATTTCTCTGGGTTACACGCCCTAGGTACACGCCCGGGTAGGGCATGACCAGGGGGCGTGTCACAGTAAAATTCGGCTGAAAGCCGTGAAAACCTGCAAAAAGCAGAAAAACGCATTAGCGACAAAAATATATACAAAGGTCGATCAAAATAAGCACTTTTACAAGACATGATTTGATTTGAAATCCTGAAAATACCCTAATAAAATTGAATATAAACCGTATAATCACTCCTCCTCTCTTGATCAACCTTCTCTATTGATCAAGCTTCTCCTCTGCTCATCAACCCTCTCCTCTATCCCCGCAACTCCTCGACAAGCTGCTTGCTCCACTCTCGAGCACTTAGAAGCTTCCTCTTCTCCTCTTCCCCTGCGACCATCATCCTCTTCCTCTCCTAGCCTGTGAGATCGAACACCACCTTTGTGTTAGCTTCCCCGGTGCCGTTTTCCCGCATCAACATGTACTACAAGTTTTTCAAGGAAATCAAGCCGATAAACATTAAGAACTTATCGACTAGAGAAGAATCATTTCAACCAATTTGCTTTTCAAGAATCTATCCAGTGTTGTTGAATTGAAGAATCTGAATTCTCAGATAAGCCAGATTACAGAATTGCTATTTTCTGAGATTATATTCTTTATTATTTACTTCTTAATTTTGTAAGATCTCTTTGAGATTTGATTGGGTAGGAGATTTAATCTCTGAGTTATAAGCCTGATTTATAATGGCTGAGTTAGGATCCTTATGGGACCTGAGGTATGTGATTTGTGTGGGATCACTGAGGTGTAAGCCTGTATTATAAAGGCTGAGGTAGGGTTCTTGAGGGATCTGAGGTAGGTGATTGAGTGGATCTCAAAGGTAGGACCTGCTGGTCTGAGTTGTAGGTCTCTTAACAAAAATTGAGCTTGTCAGATCTGTTGATCTGAGTGGAAGAGGAGGATATATAACCTTATCTAGCACATTTCTAGTGAGGAAGAAGGGGGAAAGTAGATGTACCTTAGATAGGGGAACCACTATAAAATTTATGTATATTGTGGATTGCTTGTGTTGTGTTCAGTGGATTTCTTGTGCTGTGTTCAGTGGATTGTCTGTGCTGTGTACTTGTGAAGTTTATTTTTCAAATATCAGCTGAATAAATAATATAAGTGGCAAAGAATTTTAAATACACATATTCACCTCCCTTTAGGTGATTAACTACCCATAGATTTATCTTTCAAGTGGTATCAGAGGGAGGTTGTTGATGAGTTGTAAATATAAGTATTTTTACGTACAATAAATAAGTCGTTTTAGTTTATTTTTGTCTTTTTTAGTTATTTTTCTTTAATAAATTGCTCCTATTCTGTAAATATTATGCTAATTTAGATTTATTTTTATTTCCTGAAATTTTCAGGAAAATTTCCAAAAATTGCAAGTACACGCCCGTGTACTTTGGGTCACGCCCGTGATCTAGGCATGATACTCTAATTCCCGTGAAATCAGAAGAATTTGAAGAGAGAAATGTGAGACACCCTAAGACACGCCCCGTGACCTAGGCCCGTGTCACTCCAGCTCGATGAAACCGCGCACGACGATCGTCGACCCGACCCGACACACTCGTGTCAAGATGCGACACGGGCGTGTACTTCTCCACCTGGCCCGACAAGACGTCGCCGACGACTTGTTGACACGACGCCGCACCGAGATCAACCTCCCTAACACGCCCACCGCCATGCCCGTGACCTAGGGCGTGACCGCCACGTGTTCGACCAAAAAGTCAAATCGTCGTCAAATCTCGGAAACGACTCACCAACAGTGCTTACACGCCCCCAGTACACGCCCGTGACGTTGGGCGTGTACTTCGATTTTTTTGCATATAAATAGGAAGCTGCTATGTGAACTCGTGTTCCCTTTTCTTGAACCATTTTGCTTAAGGGGCTTTGCTGTTAGGTGATTTCCAAGGCTTTGTAAGGAGATTTTCTCCCCCTCTCCTTTATGTTTGTTTTAGCTTTGTAATGAACTTTTCATCTTTATAACATTAGTTACTTTTCCTCCTTACATTGTTATGGACTTCATCTATATGCCATCTCTTAAGCAATCTTATTTTTTTTTCTTATTTTAACTTTTATTTTTCTCTTTTTATGGGTGTGTGTGTATGAGTATAGCTTTATATTTTTATGTTTTCATTATTTTTACTTAGATTTGTTTAGATTTAGGATATTTATAGCTTTTTATTCATTCCTATAGATCCGTAAAAATGTTTTCAAAGTGATTTTCATTTTTCACTAACTTAGATTTTCTTGTTTAGGTCGTAAAACTTTTCGTTTTTTTTTACTTTATTTCTACTTTTTTAGCATTTTTACGGAATTATAAGAATGGATATATAGTCGTTTTAATTTTTCAAGCACCTTTATTTTGCTTTTATTTCAAAAATATTTTTGCTCCTTTAATTTTTCTGTCTTCTTTTTATGCATTTCTATCGCATTCTAGCGGTAGAAATGTATTTGTTTTAATTTTTTGAGCACTTTCATTTTGCATTTATTTGCAAAACTTTTGCTCCATTAATTTTAATTGCTACTTTTTACGCATTTCTATTATATTCCACAGGTAAAAATATAGTTATTTTAATTTTGAGAACACTTTGTTTTTGGCATTTTTTGTACGTGTGCGTGAGTGTATGCGTTAGGTTTTTATCATTTTCTTTCATTCCTGTAGATTGTGTGCGTGGAGTTTTTAATTTTTTTGTAGAGTGCGTGTGTGTGTATTTTATTTTTTGTAGAGTGCATGAGTGTATGAGTTAGTTTTTAATTCCTATCGTGTGTGTGTGTTTTCATTTTTGTCGAGTCAGTGTGTGTGTTTTACTTTATGTCGAGTGTGTGCGTGTGATTTAAGTTCTGTAGAGTGTGTGCATTTTCATCTTTATAGAGTGCGTGCATGTGTGCATTTATTTTCTCCTACTCGTTTGAGTAAGACTCACTTACATTTTCAGTCCTACTCGTTTGAGTAGGACTTATCTTTTACTGCTTTCATTTCCCCCTACTCGTTCGAGTAAGGCTCGCAATTTACTGCTTTCTTTACTGCTTTATTTTACTGTTTTATTTCCAGCTTTAATTTTATTACTTTCATTTTCTCGCTTTTTCCCGCAAAACTTCCCCATTCCGATGAGTGGCTAATCGCTCTTAGCCCTCAGTATCAAAGAGCATTGGGACAGATAAAATCACTTTAAATAATTAAAGGTTATGTTTTTCTAGTTAATTAAATTAACTTAAGGTTTACACCGGGTCTACGGCGCGTAGAACCACATATCAATGTGTGGGCTATATTTTCGTAGTGCATAAGCTAGCTACCTGAGAGGCCATGCGTATGGACCGATCACCCCTGGGTAAAGGGAGTTTCGTACTAACCCTCGAGAGAGAGGAGGTATGTAACTCTACCGGATTGGGTTCCTCACCCGATAGCGGGGTTCTTAGCGTAATGCGGGCATTAAGAGGAATCCTTCATCGGACGAGGGCCCAGTGTAATAGTCTTAATGTTCAGGTGAGCGATAGTCCTATAGATAGGTGAGCTCATTTTAGTGGAACCTTTACGACCAAGTCTCTGCCTTAATTGATTTGAAACTTAGGATCTCTTTTTATTAAAAATTTATTTTAGTTCAAATTTTATTCGATGCGATTGTGCTAAGCTCTTCATCGGCTCCATCTTTTAATGCTTTTATTTTCTGCCTTTTTTATATATAATTAATACCACGACAAGATAAATTTTCGGTAAAATAATAGTCCCCTCCAGGGAAGAGTAGAAATAATCAACCCAACCCCGAGAATAATACGACCTCGATATTCCACGCCGGAATATCCTGTACTACATGCGATAGATGCACTTGCCTCCTCTCGTTAAAACTCGGTTTCAACTTTTTTATAATTAATAAATCCGCGAGGCCTGTCCTTCCAAAATAAAAAATATAAACCGCTCTACAAAATAAATCCCGCGGTGTGGCGCGAGCTTTAACCATCAAGTTTTTGGCGCCGTTGCAGGGGAATATTCGTGTCGTTATTTCGAACTCTGGAATACTATTAATTTTACCTATTTTATATATCAAAAAAAATGGCCAACCACAAAAATTACTACTACTAATACTACTACTACTACTAATAATAATAATAATAATACTAATTATAAAACTACTTTAAAAAAACAAAAACTTAATTTTTTTTTCATATTATTATTATCTATAAAACAATTTTTTTGAAATGACGTCGTTTCCTACTAACAAAAAAAATGAAAAAAAACTAACTAAAAAAAAACTTTAAAAAATATAAAAAAAATCTTAAAATCTAAAAAAACAAAAAAATCTAAAAAACTTAAAAACTTGAAATTCTAAAAAAACTATAAAACTAAAAAATCTACACACTAAAAAAATTAAAAAAACTGTAAAATCTAAAAAAAATTGCTATCATTATTTTTTTATGATAACACAAACAAAAACTAAAAATCTAAAAACTCTAAAAACTAAAAAATCTATAAAACTTAAACAACTAAAAACCAAAAAACTACAAAACCAAAAAAGCTCAAAACTAAACCCTCAAAAAAAATATAACCAAAACAATTCTATAAAACATCAAAAATCAAAAACAGTAAAAAAAACCTAAAAAACCCAAAAAATTACGAAAAATAAAACTAACTACAAAAAACCCTACTTAAAAACACAAAAAAATCTGTATAATAATTTGTTATTTAAAATGTATATATCTATAAAAAAACCACAATCCACTCCTAAAAACCACAAAAAATTCTCGTATATATGTTCTGTTTTAACTTCTTTTATTTTCAAAAAGCCCACAAAATTTTTACCAAAAAGAACAAAACTACACAATGGAAATAAATAAAACTTTTTCTATTATTAAAAATTATATATCTATTTTCTCGTTTCGGCGCGCTTCCCGCTCTTGTGAGCGCTAGGTGATTGACTATCTGTACACCCTCATGTAGCTACGATGTTAGCTACTCCGAGTTCCACCCACTTGCCCCATACCACCCGCAAACTTTTGGCTGAATTTATCTTTTTCATTTTTATGTTATTTTTCTTTTTCTTTGTTATTAATAATGCAGGGTTTCCACCCGAGCCTCCCCGACCTCATTTTAGGGAAGATTCTACCCTCACTTTTTATTTTCGTACATATTGTATTTTGTCTATTATCGTTCCACATACTTAGATTGCAACATTGGGGACAATGTTGTGTTAAGTATGAGAGTGTTTTCCTATTCTGTACTTTTTACATTCTGCACTTAGCAAAAATAAAAAAAATGCATAAAAATTAAAACCTTCAAAATTTTTTTCCTTGTTTTTATAATCAAAAAATTAAAAAAATTCATAAAACACAAAATTTTCAAAAAAAAAAACTAAGACTTAGAAAACAAAAAAAAATTTATTGTTTTTATTTTTTACATTTTTTTGTAAAAACATTCTTTCTCTTTCATTCCTCTCTTCTTTTTTTAAAAAATCTTTCTCTTATCTTTCTCTTTCCTTACTCTATTCTTTTGTAAAAAATCTTTCTCTTCCCCCCTCTCTTCTTTTTATAAACAAAAAAAATTAAAAAATTTGTTGTTTTTTACTTTGTACATTTTTTGTAAAAAAATCTCTCTTCTCTTTTTCGTAAAAAGGGTCTTTCCCTTTTCCCACTATCTTCTTTGTACATAACACCTCTTTCTCTCCCCTATCTTCTTTGTATAATTTTAATTTTGTACATTTTTTGTAAAAAAATCTCTCGTTCCCCCTCTCTTCTTCGTAAAAAGGGTCTTTCTCTTTTCCCCCTATTTTCTTTGTACATAACACCTCTTTCTCTCCCTTTGCTTGTAAATAACTTGCTAAAAACTAAAAAAAAAACTAAAAACTCAAAAACTTAGAAATTCCAAAAATCCAAAAAAATGAGAATAATTCAAAAAAGTTTAAAAAAAAGAATAATAAATCAAAAATAAACAAAAAAGATAAAAACCCTAATAAATTCAAAAAGAAAGATAATAAATCAAAAAAATACAAAAAAAGAGGATATAAACTCTAAAAAAATTAAAAAAATGTTTTGAAATTATGTAACAAATAAATCAAATATCTCATTCTTAACTTTTTTCGCTCTCCAAAAATCTAGTTATGAATTTATTTATGAGCGAATTTTATTTATTTTTTATTTACTATTCGTTTATTAATTGGAGATCGATAGATTTAGATATCTGGGGTTAAGCTTTAAGAATTTCTTATGCTTTATTTTTTTATTTAGATAAGTTACCTGTTTTCAACACTACTTCTAACTTATCTAAATAGTTGCACATTTATTTTGTTAGAAAATAACAATCTTAGATTTCAATTATGTTACTCCAAGTTTTTTTTTTGAAATATAAGAACGTTTTATTTATAAAGGTTGCTCTCAAACATTTTTTTTATTAAACATAGTTTTCTTTCTGAAAAACCTATCACCTTTTTTTCATGTCATACTTGACATGATTTTGATCCTTAAAAGATCCTCTGTCAATGAGAATAAGATTTCGTTCCGTAAACATAGGCATCCAATATTTGAAAAGATTATATGTTACGGGGTAAGATGATAAAATTCATTACTCCTATACATATACATTGGATTATTATGGAGTTGTTAACAAATATTATATGTTATGAAATATAAGATTTCATTTTCATAAACATCCACATTCAAATCAAAAAAAAATTCTATTAGGGGTTCGAGCGAAACAAATATACCCTCGCCTCTAAACCAAAGCCTTCTTCATATACCTCAACATCCCACTCTGCCAATTTCAAATGATTCTAGAATTAATTTAAAATCTTTTTGAGAGCATAATTTTAAATTTCATTATTTCCTATAATTCTTACAAGATAAAGTTTTCATAAATCCAATCTATTTTTGTTAACCTAACAAATAAAATCTTTTGCTATCTATTTGATTATAACGAGAAGTTTTTAGCTGAAACTCTTACTTTATTTAAAATTTTATCATAATTTAGGATTTAACTCTTATACTCCGGATATTTATTTAGATCTTTCTTTCAATTAATTCAAGCGGTAGCTAAACTTAGGATTTCTTTAAATCATTATAAGTTCATCTCCAACTTTTGCTCTGTAATAACAAAAGCTTAAGTATGGGGGTATTTGATGAGTTGTAAATATACATACAATAAATAAGTCATTTTAGTTTATTTTTGTCTTTTTGGTTATTTTTCTTTAATAAATTGCTCCTATTTTGTAAATAATATGCTAATTTAGATTTAGTTTTGTTTCCTGAAATTTTCAGGAAAATTGCCAAAAATTACAAGTATACGCCCGTGTACTTTGGGTCACGACCGTGACCTAGGCGTGATACTCCAATTCCCGTGAAATCAGAAGCATTTGAAGAGAGAAATGTGACACGCCCTAAGACACGCCCGTGTCCTTTGACACGCCCCATGACCTAGGCCCGTGTCACTCCAGCTCGATGAAACCACGCATGACGATCGTTGACCCGACCCGACACACCCGTGTCAAGATGCGATACGGGCATGTACTTCTCCACCTGGCCCGATAAGACATCACCGATGACTTGTTGACACGACGCCACACCCAGATCGACCTCCCCGACACGCCCACCACCATGCCCATGACTTGGGCATGACCTCCACGTGTTCAGCTGAAAAGTCAAACAGCCGTCAAATCTCGAAACCGACACACCAACAGTGCTTGGATTTTTTTTGCCTATAAATAGGAAGCTGCTGTATGAATTCTTGTTCCCTTTTCTTGAACCATTTTGCTTAAGGGGCTTTGCTGTTAGGTGATTTCCAAGGCTTTGTAAGGAGATTTTCTCCCCCTCTCCTTTATGTTTATTTTAGCTTTGTAATGAACTTTTCATCTTTATAACATTAGTAACTTTTCCTCCTTACATTGTTATGGACTTCAACTATATGCCATCTCTTAAGCAATCGTATTTTTTTTTTCTTATTTTAACTTTTGTTTTTCTCTTTTCATGGGTGTGTGTGTGTGAGTATAGCTTTACATTTTTATGTTTTCATTATTTTTGCTCAGATTTGTTTAGATTTAGGATTTTTATAGCTTTTTATTCATTCCTATAGATCCGTAAAAATGTTTTCAAAGTGATTTTCATTTTTCACTAACTTAGATTTTCTTGTTTAGGTCGTAAAACTTTTCATTATTTTTTACTTTATTTCCACTTTTTTAGCACTTTTACGGAATTATAAGAATATATATATAGTCATTTTATTTTCAAGCACCTTTATTTTGCTTTTATTTAAAAAATCATTTTGCTCTTTTAATTTTTCTGTCTTCTTTTTATGCATTTCTATCGCATTCTAGCGGTAGAAATATATTTGTTTTAATTTTTTGAGCACTTTCATTTTGTGTTTATTTGCAAACTTTTGCTCCGTTAATTTTAATTTCTACTTTTTACGCATTTCTATTATATTCCACCGGTAAAAATATAGTTATTTTAATTTTTAGAACACTTTGTTTTTGGCATTTTTTGTACGTGTGCGTGAGTGTATGAGTTAGCTTTTTATCGTTTTCTTTCATTCCTGTAGAATGTGTGAGTGGAGTTTTTTAATTTTTTTATATAGTGCGTGTGTGTGTGTTTTATTTTTTTTAGAGTGCGTGAGTGTATAAGTTAGTTTTTAATTCCTGTAGTGTATGTGTGTTTTCATTTTTGTCGAGTGAGTGTGTGTGCTTTACTTTATGTCGAGTGTGTGTGTGTGTGATTTAATTTCTGTAGAGTGTGTGCGTTTTCATTTCTGTAGAGTGCGTGCGTGTGTGCATTTATTTTCTCCTACTCGTTTGAGTAGGACTCGCTTTCATTTTCAGTCCTACTCGTTTGAGTAGGACTTGTCTTTTACTACTTTCATTTCCCCCTACTTGTTCGAGTAGGTTTATCAATTTACTGCTTTCTTTACTTCTTTATTTTATTGATTTATTTCCTGCTTTCATTTTATTGCTTTCATTTTCTCGCTTTTTACTGCAAGTCGTCCCCATTCCGATGAGTGGCTAACCACTCTTAGCCCTCATTATCGAAGAGCATTGTGACAGATAAATTCTCTTTAAATAATTAAAGGTCCTGTTTTTCTAATTAAATAAATTAACTTAAGGTTTACTCTGAGTCTACGACGCGTAGAACCACATATCGATGTGTGGGCTCTATTTCCGTAGTGCATAAGCTAGCTAGCCGAGAGGCCGCGCATATGGACCGATCACCCCTGGGTAAATGGAGTTCCGCACTAACCCTCGAGAGAGGAGGCACACAACTCTACCGGATTGGGTTCCCCACACAATAGCGGGGTTCTTAGCGTAATGCGGGCATTAATAGGAATCCTTCGTCGGACGAGAGCCCGGTCGAATAGTCTTAATATTCAGGTGAGCGATAGTCCTAGAGGTAGTTGAGCTCATTTTAGTGGAAGCTCCACTGCCAAATCTCCGCCTTAATTGATTTGAAACTTTGGATCTCTTTTTATTAAGAGTTTATTTTAGTTCAAATTTTATTCGATGCGGTTGTGCTAAGCTCTTCATCGGCTCCATCTTTTAATGCTTTTATTTTCTGCCTTTTTTATATATAATTAATATCACGACAAGATATAGTTTTGGTAAAATAATAGTCCCCTCCAGGAAAGAGTTGAAATAATCAACCCGACCCCGAGAACAATACGACCTCGATATTCCACACCTGAATATCCTGCACTACACGCGATAGGTGCACTTGCCTCCTCTCGTTAAAACTCGATTTTAACTTTTTTATAATTAATAAATCCGCGTGCCTCGTCCTTCCAAAATAAAATATATAAACCGCTTTACTAAATAAATCCCGATGGGCGCAGCGAGCTTTAACCATCAGTTGTTCAAAGAAAAACCTAAAAGTTAGCAAAAATATCCTAAGGGGGTTGAAACATAACAAATCTAATGGCTTCTGAATCTCACAGAGAACTCAGTTATATGAAGCTTCCTATATATACAAAGGTTAACTTTGCTATTTGGAAGCAAAGGGTGAGATTGTTTATGGAGGCATTAGATACAAGAATCTTTGTCACAGTATAAGAAGGATCATATATTCCTATGAAAGTATCTATCTTAGATGCAAATCTGCAATCATATAAGAAATTGTCTAAGATGACAAAGGATGAGGTGGTTCTTACCACCATGGATAAAAAGCACAAAATATAATTGTTAGTGCAATAGATAATTCAACCTTTCAGAACTTAGTACACTGCAAAACATCCAAGGAGATATGGGACACTCTAATAGTCTATATGGAAGGCATAAACAAGTCAGAGATGACAGAAAGTCTCTACTCAACCAGCAATATGAGACATTCAGGCAAGGGAAGACTGATTCTATAGAACTTTGTTATGAAAAGTTTTTTAGAATAGTCAATGACTTAAAGAATTATGGCAGAGAATTTTCAAACTATGAGCTAAATGACAAGTTTCTGAGAACCCTAAACAAAGAATGAGATATAAAGATTTGTGTTATAAGAGAAATGGGCAATCTGAGGAACATATTACCCCAGGATTTATATGGGAAGCTATTTTCACATGAGCTTCAGTTAAATTCTAAAAAAACTGAAGATGAATCTGCCAGTAGTTCAAATTAGACTAGATCTGTGGCTTTCAAAGCTGACACAATAAAGAAGTATAGAAGAGAAATTCCATCATGAAGAAGGGATGAAGATATAGTTAGCACTGGGATAAGTTCTTCATCAGAAGAATTGTCAGATGGAGAATTGACAATGTTCACCAGGGAATTCAAGAAGATGATGAGAAGAAGGATGCAATGGAACAAGAAGACATCATCTGGTCCAAGTTCTAGAAAAAATAAAGACAAACACAGAAACAAATCTGTGGTCAGGTATGGTATAAACTAGAACAAACAAATTAAGACTGACATTATTTGTTATTGCTGTAACAGGTCTGGACATGTCATTTGCTGACTGTACAGTAAAAAGAAAGGAGAATAGAAAGTCCAAGGAAAAGTTCTATAAAAACAAGAAATCGAAAAAGGGTCTGATGGCAAATAAGCCAAACTTTATCTAATAGTGATACTGATTCAATTTGATCAGATGAAGAACATGCACACATTAGACTGCTCTCCTGTGAAGAGGAATTCATCAGAGAGGCCATATACAATGGCAGTAACTCCACAACTTCATCACTCCAGGGTGACTCTGAAGATGATATGGAGGTTAACTTGATGGAACTATCTGATGATCCAGAAACATAAATTCTTGACTATCAGGATACTTAGGTAATTTATGATAATTTTAGGCTCAAAAACTTGGGCTTTAGCCCGCTATTTACCGCTCGGCTCCACAGCACCTGCAAGCAACAATCCATCGCAACAGTGGCAAACAAAAGCAACGGTTAGCTATGCTGAACCAATTATAACGATCCCGCCCCCATAACCGGGGCGGCGATGCACTTTCCCTGCACATTGTTAGCATAACCAAGCAGCATAGTGAATAAACACTTCATCACAGGTGTGGGCACGCACGACCACACATGCCGTGCACTCAGGGCACATTCTCGGTGAACACGGTCAAAGTCCGCTGACTCACCACCGCCCCTTGGACGACAATAACTCGTGAGAATTTGGTCTTTCTGGCCACTACCTAAGACCCTCCGTCTATGCCAACGACGAGTACCACGTACTTTAGGTCTCTCTAACCAAACCACATAGATCGGGTACGGTTCTGCATAACCCGTTGCTCACACCGCAACGGTAATTTAAGTCGTCTGCGCAGGTCAAGCTTCCATGAGTCCCGTATCCAACACACAACACATAACCTAGTTATGTTCAGGTTGTATCCCAGGCCACCATGTTGGCAGAATCACGCATCTGCCCAGTTTTCTGGGTGCACCTTGGGGTTAATCCCCAAGGCTCCCTATTGCAATCTACCACATAGAAAACCCAAAAAACAAACATTCGCACAGAGTTTTCTCCGGCCATTCTTGCAATACAACATCACCGATCCAGACCAACTTGTCCGGGTAGGCTTCACACATCATGCCTATATCCATTCTCGATTACGGACTCTATATGTACACAACGGGGACTATTCATGTCTACTCGAACGAACGCCTCAACTCACCGCAAACTCACGAGAGCGGGCTTTCTATGCAAAGGAAAAGAGGACTTCACATATCCTAGGATGAGAATCATTACCCTAGCATTTTTCCTTGGTGCCATGGAAATGTATGCGGATGAAAAGCACCACAATCTCCTTGCCTCCGTAGATCCGAAGTCAGCTCGCGATTTGGAGCTCCGAAGCTCCGCCTGTGACCGGATCTAGCCTCCTTTCTTCTTCCTTGCTCTCCCCTCTTTCTAGACTTTAGAAAGAGACTAAGTGAAAGAGATGAGGGATTTGGAACCCTATTCCTGGGTATATCCCAGCAGGAACAACCCCAAGCCATCGGATCCCAAAATAAGGAAACGAACAACCAGGATCCGGAGCTGAAATGCAAAATCTGGGCCGAACACTACCTGTGATACGCCCGTGTCCATGGCTGTGTTCCCCACTCGTCGTCGAAACCGACGCATCCTGAAATTCACACGGGCACCCGACACGCCCGTGTTAGACCTGACATACCCGTGTCATCCAGTACACGCCCGTGTTCCCGGGCATGTTCCTCCATCAATACAGGACCAACACCAACCTGAGACACACACGGGTGTTGGACACACCCGTGTCCTATTTAACACGCTCGTGTTATACCCAAACATGCCTGGTCTCCAGGCCGTGTTCACTATCTCGACACTTTGTCGAGCATAGTTCGTCGACCACCCAATGCACCTTTGGACACGCCCGTGTCCTAGGCCGTGTTCCCTGTCTCGACACTTCATCAAGCGGAAATCGTCGACTCCCCGAGCAGATCGTCGACATGAGCTCGACACGCCCTGGGACACGCCCGTGTCTCAGGCCGTGTTCGCTGCTCGACGATAGTCGACTCCAAAATTCGTCGACCTCTCGGCCAGATCGTCGACCCAACCATGATACACCCCGGGACACGCCCGTGTCCCAGGCCGTGTGCCCACTGCCAAATTCCAAACTTGGCTCAAAATGCCTCCCGTCACTCTTTTGAGTTTCGGGGCGTTACAACTCTCTCCCTCTTGAAAGAATTTCGTCCTCGAAATTAAATAAAGGAAAGATAATCATAAACTTAAACGGTACCTGAGTGAAATAACTCCGGGTACTCCTCACGCATGGTCTGCTCTCGCTCCCAAGAGAGCTCTTCCTGACCGCAATTATCCCAACGGACCTTGACCATCCTGATCTCTTTGTTGCGTCGCCGCTTGACTTCTGAGTCCTCAATTCGAACGGGCTTGACCTTCGTCGTCAACCCATTATCGACCGACACTTGATCCACCGCGATCACATGCGAAGGCTCTTGCACCGCCTTCCGTAGAACCGATATATAGAAAACATCGTGTAGACCACTAAGCTCCAATGATAGCTTCAACCGATATGCTGCTTCACCAATCTGCTCCAAAATCTCAAACGGTCCAAGGTACCTCGGGTTTAGCTTCTTCAAGCACCGCACCCGTGAGATACCCTTGAACGACTTGATCTTCAAGTACACCCAGTCGCCAACAACGAACTCCACGTTCTTGTGCTTGGCATTATAGTACTTAGCTTGGCGGTCCTGAGCGATTAACAACCTTTCCCGAATCATTCGAACCAATGATGTAGCATCTTCCACCTCTTAGCGCCTGTACAACTTTGACTCACCCGTTTACAACCAAGACAACGACGTGCGACATCTTCTACCATAAAGGGCCTCGAAGGGCACCATTTGTATGCTCTCCCGGTAGCTATTGTTGTATGTGGAACTCCACCAAGTATAGGCGGTCTTCCCACTGCTTCCCAAAGTTCAGGACGCACATGCGAAGCATGTCTTCCATTGTCCTGTTGACTCTCTCAGTTTGTCCATCCGTCTGCGGATGAAAGGCTGTGCTAAAACTCAGCTTTGTTCCCAACATTTGCTGCACCAACCTCCAATCATTAGACGTGAAATGCCCATCTCGGTCACTCACGATGTTGCGGGGCACACCGTAAAGCCGTACTATGTTATCCATATATAACTTTGCCAATTTCTCAACCGGATCATCCTTCCTATGCGGAATGAAGTGCAACACCTTCATCAGGTGATCTACGACCACCCAAATGGCATCGTTCCCCTTCTGTGACCTCGGCAACCCGTGCACAAAGTCCATAGTAATGTCGTCAAACTTCCACTCCGGAATAGACAAGGACTTCAAGAATCCTCCAGACTTTTGGCATTCCACCTTCAGCAAGGCGCACGTCTGACACTTCGCCACATCCTTCTTAAGTCCTGACCACTAGAATAATTTCTTCACATCGTGGTATATCTTCGTTCTCCCCGGGTGAATCGTGTACTTGGTATGATGCGCCTTGTACAATAATTCCACCCGCAAAGTGCCCACATTCGGGACGCACAAACGACCGTCTTTCCAAAGCAATCCATCCACAAACTCATATTGGGAATTTGACCCATCCAAAGCCTCTATCATGAGCTGCTTCATGCTGCTATCCACATCCAAAGCCCGTCGAATCCGATCAGCCAGGTCATACTGAACTTCCGTCCAGTTTAATAGCGCTTCAACACTCGACTACTTGTCTATGCAAGAGATCTCCAACGCCTCCAACTCCTGAACCAACCGCTCGTCATGGACCGACAGCCAATTGGCTTGAGCTGGGGCCCGATGACTCAACGTGTCCGCAACCGCATTGCTTTACCAGGCACGTAATGGATCTTGAATGTGTAGTCCCCCAGGAACTCCATCCATCTACGCTGCCGCATGTTTAGATCCTTCTATCTAACAAATATTTCAGGCTTTTATGGTCGGTATAGATATCGACCCTCACCCTCTACAAGTAGTGCCTCCAAAGTTTCAAGGCAAAAATCACGGCCGCTAACTCCAAGTCATGGACCGGATAATTCCTCTCAAGCACTTTCAGCTGTCTCGAGCCATACGCTATCACACTTCCGTGCTACAGCAGCACACAACCCAAGCCACTGCCTAAAACATCGCTATAGATTTCAAAGCCTTTGGTCCCACTCGGCGAACTCAGCACAGGCGCCATGGTCAACCGACACTTCAACTCCTCAAAAGCTCGTGCGCACTCCGACGTCCAAACAAACTTCTGCTCCTTCCTCGTCAAAGTAGTGAGGGGTAACACTATCCACAAGAAGTTCTCCACGAAGGGCATGTAATAGCCGGCAAGCCCCAAAAAGCTCCGAACTTCCGCTACCATAGAAAGCACAGGCCACTCTCGTATCGCAACAATCATCGTCGGATCCACCGCAATGCCCTCTCCAGTTACTATATGACCAAGAAACGCCACTGAAGACAACCAAAACTCGCATTTGGAGAACTTGGCGTACAATTGATTCCTCGTCAGCGTCTCCAATACCAAATGAAGATGCTTGAAGTGATCCTCCTCACACTGTGAGTACACCAATATGTCGTCGATGAAGACGATCACAAAATGATCGAAGTACTCCCTGAAAGTCCTGTTCATCAAATCCATGAACACCGACGACGCATTCGTCAGCCCAAATGGCATGACCGTAAACTCGTAATGCTCGTATCTCATACTAAAAGCTATTTTGGGGATATCACTCTCCCTTATCCTCATCTGATAGTATCCAGACTTGAGATCCAACTTTGAGTACACCGTTGACCCTACCAACTGATCAATAGATCATCAATCCTCTGGATCGGGTACTTGTTCTTCTCCGTTAGCTTGTTCAACTCCCGATAATCAATACAAAGTCTCAAGCTCCCGTCCTTCTTCTTTACAAAGAGGACCGATGCGCTCCAAGGCGACGAACTTGGACGCACATACCCTTGCTCCAACAACTCTTGTAGTTGCACCTTCATCTCCGCCATTTCCTTAGGCGGTAGTCGATATGGAGATCGTGACACATGTTTCGCACTTGGCACTAGCTCAATCATGAAATCAATTTCCCGTTGAGGCGGGGCTCCAGGAAGATCGGCAGGTAACACATCAGGGTACTCAGCTACAACTGAAATACTATCCATCATAGGCTTAGGCTTTGCAACCTCCACTAGCGTAAAGAACAGCTCTGCACCAGCACGAACCGCCTTCACCACCTGAAGAGCAGACATCAACGTCTTGCTCGACCCTTTCAAGCCCGTAAAAGTCATCTCAAGACCTATTCCCAACTTAACTTCCTTGCGACCGCAATCAATATGAGCTTGCTGCTCCGAGAGCTAGTCCATGCTAAATATTACGTCGAACTCCACCAGTGGCAGTAGTGACGCTAGCAAATGGAACTCCTGACTCCCAATACGAATCTTAACGCCACAGATTCTCTCTGCGCACATCGAACATCAGTTAGGCAACAACACATCCAGTTTGTCCTTCACCACCGAAGAAGGTACTCCGATGCGCGATATGAATTCTTCGGACAAAAAGGAGTGCGAAGATCCCGTATCAAAGAGTGCTCTCGCCGGATTATCACAAATCAAAACAAATCCTAAACAAGCAGTGGTAAGGTATCACGTGCATAACAAGTATTTAAAAATTAACTTGCTATAAATTTAAATCATACCTGTCACCACATCCACTTGTTTGATGGCCTCTTGTTGGCCAAGATTATAAACTCTCGGTTGAGACAGAGCGTAATGTTACGCGGTTGACTCTACCACCTTGCCCTTCTCTTCATAAGTTGCTCCCGGCTTCCTCTCGAACTTGGGACGTCCGCTCCAGTAGTCACGGGCAAAGTGCCCCGGTTTTCCACAGGTAAAACATGCACCCAGGGTCCGACCCGTAGTCGCCCCAGAAGCACCAGAAGAGGGGGCTGGACCCGAAGTCCTAGCCTTCTTGTTGAACTTGCGATACCCAAACTTCGCATTAGCCGGCACTTTGAACTCTGTCTTCTAGTCACCAAAGCTTTTCTTCGCTTGTACATTCTTCATATCCTTCTCCAAAGACCGGGCCGTATTGACCAGGGTCAAGAAGCCCTGCGTCATCGGCCCTGAGAGCAGTAGCCTCAAGTCATCTCTCAGACCTTCATATAAACAGTTGGTCTTACGCTCCTCATCCACGAACGTAGAGCTAGCATATCGACCCAACCAAGTAAACTCGTGGAGATACTCATCCATGCTACTCTCTCCTTGCACCAGTTTCAGGAACTCATTCTCCAATGCTATCCTCTGCGCCGAAGGGAGGTACCTTGCCAAGAATAGTCTCGAGAACTCCTCCATCGAGACATCCGTAATTTGCCTACCCCTCAAGTGATGTAGCTCCAAGCCTTCCCACCACAACCTAGCATCACCGTCCAGAAGGAACGTAGCTATAGTGGTCATCTGCCACTCCTCCGTTTCAGTAGCTGTCAGGACTCTCTTCACTCGGGAGAGCCAGTGTTCAGCTTGAGATGGGGTTCCCAACCCCAAGAACACAGGAGGATTAAAGCTCATAACGTGCTTGAGCTATCATTCGGTTGCTCTCCTCGGCACCAAAGGCTCCACCACTACCTGCTCCACTCTTCTCGGTTCATCCCTTTGAAGTGGTACCTGCTCCGTCGCAGGAGCAGGCTGCTGCATTTGCCGTGCAGACTGCACATTGATCATGGCAAACACTGCTTCGGCCACCAATCGTATGGTTTCAGCCGAGGGAGGTGTTGTAGGAGCATCATTTGGTGCACTACTAGCCTCAGAAACTATACATTCTGACGTCCCTGCACCGCTTCTGGTCACCTATAGTTGTACAAAACCTGGTTAAGCGACCAAACAAAATTGCAAAACGCAATTATAGGAACACGCATGTTCCTCAAACACGTGTATTTTCATTCCTAAGTGGACATTCAAGGGTTCTTTTGATGTTATAATGATGACGCACACACATGTGCCCACCACCCCTTAAAAAGAATTCGTCCACGAATTCATTTTAAGCCTGACCGAAAGCAGTAGTCTGATACCAAATTGTAACACCCCATATCTGTCGCATAACATATAACAGTAGGTCCGGCTGGGGCCCGACGCCATATACCACAGACAGACCGAGTGGTTACTCAATAGAAACCATCCAACTAATAACCAACGTCCTACACAGAGTCATTCTAGCAGAATCAATTATTAAAGGTTGCAAATTAAAGAACCCAGCCACAAGCATAAATGTCCACTACTCAAAACAATAGGAATGAAGTACAATACACAAGTACCATGGCCTTATGGCCTTACAACTATTTACTCAAATAACATATTTTCCAAACCTCGGCACGCAGGCCGCTCACACATGAATAAAACAAGTAAACACTCAATTTAGGCATTCGAGGGCCGACTCAGCAACTTGGGCTTTAGCACGCAATCTACCGCTCGGCTCCGCAACACCTGCAAGCAACAATCCACCACAATGGTGGCAAACAAAAGCAACGGTCAGCTATGCTGACCTAATTATAACGATCCCGCCCCCATAACCGGTGCGGCGATGCTCTTTCCCTACACATTGTTAGCATAACCAAGCAGCATAGTGAATAAACACTTCATCACAGGTATGGGCACACACGGCCACACAACCCATGCACTCAGGGCACATTCTCGGTGAACATGGTGAAAGTCCGCTAACTCATCACCGCCCCTTGGACGGTCAATAACTCATGAGCATTTGGTCTTTCTGGCCACTGCCTAAGACCCTCCATCTATGCCAACGGCGAGTACCACGTACTTTAGGTCTCTCTAACAGAACCACATAGATCGGGTACGGTTCCGCCTAACCCGTTGCTCACACCGCAACATCAATTTAAGTCATCTACGCGGGTCAAGATTCCCCGAGTCCCATATCCAACACACAACACATAACCCAGTTATGTTCAGGTTGGCTCCCAGGACACCATGTTGGCAGAATCACGCATCTGCCCAGTTTTTCGGATGCATCTTGGAGTTAATCCCCAAGGCTCCCTGTTGCAATCTACCACGTAGAAAACCTGAAAAACAAACATTCGCGCGGAGTCTTCTCCGACCATTCATGCAATGCAACATCACCGATCCAGACCAATTTGTTTGGGTAGGCTTCACACATCATGCCTATATCCGTTCTCGATTACGGACTTTACATGTACACAACGGGGACTATTCATGTCTACCCGAAGGAACGCCTCAACTCACCGCAAACTCGCGAGAGCGGGCTTCCTATGCAAAGGAAAAGAGGACTTCACATGTCCTAGGATGAGAATCATTACCCTAGCATTTTTCCTTGGCGCCATGGAAATATATGCGGATGAAAAGCACCGCAATCTCCTTGCCTCCGTAGATCCGAAGTCGGCTCACGATTTGGAGCTCCGAAGCTCTGACAGTGACCAAATCTAGCCTCCTTTATTCTTCCTTCCTTTCTCTCCCCTCTCTCTAGACTTTAGAAAGAGACTAAGTGAAAGAAATGAGGGAATTTAAACCCTATTCCCGGGTATATCCCAGCAAGAACAGCCCCCAGCCGTCGGATCCCAAAATAAGGAAACGAACGGCTATGATCCGGAGCTGAAATGCAAAATCTGGGCCGAACACGGCCTGTGACACGCCCGTGTACAGGGCCGTGATCCCCACTCGCCATCGAAACCGATGCATCCCGAAATTCACACAAGTACCCGACACGCCTGTGTTAGACCTGACATGCCCGTGTTATCCAGTACACGTCCATGTTCCCGGGCATGTTCCTCCATCAACACAGGACCAACACCAACCCGAGACACATAGGGGTCTTGGACACGCCCGTGTCCTATTTGACATGCCCGTGTTATACCCGAACATTCCTGGGCTCCGGGCCATGTTCACTATCTCGACACTTTGTCGAGCACAGTTCGTCGACAACCCAACACGGCCTTGGAAACCCCCGTATCCTAGGTCGTGTTCCCTGTCTCGACACATCATCGAGCGAAAATCATTGACTTCCTGGGCAGATCGTCGACACGAGCTCGACACGCCCTGAGACACGCCCACATCTCAGGCCGTGTTCGCTGCTCGAAAATCGTCGACTCCAAAATTCATCGACCTCTCGGCCAGATCGTCGACCCAACCACGACACACCCTGGGACACGCCCATGTCCCAGGCCGTGTGCCCCATGCCAAATTCCAAACTTGGCTCAAAATGCCTCCCGTCGCTCTTTTGAGTTTCAGGGCGTTACGTTGAGGATGAGTCAGACTCATGTAACTCATATTTTGAGTCACATAAGTTCAACTCTGAGACTGAACTGCAGAAGCTCACAGTTAAATTTGGAAAACTGCTATAAGCTCTTGTAAAGAGAAATAAGCTTGTCAAAGAACAAGCCATAGAGATTGCATCAGTAAGAGGTTTTGAGTACCATTGTAAGATGGCTACTCAGAAGATTCGTATTCAAAGTTCAAAGTTTACTAAGATGACTAAGATTATTGATTATCAAATCATGTTGCTAAATTAAAAGGATGCAACCATTCAGGAGTTAGAACTCAAACTCTTGAATGAGAAAAGACTTGTTCAGTTATTTTCCAAACGTAAGACTGTGCTCCCTATTATAGATACCTTCTCAGTAACTCCTGGAAGTGGACTTGGTTATGTTAAACCTACGATAAGGAGAGGCAAAAAGCTGACAGGAAAAAAAGGGTCCAGTCATGCGACAACCTGTGTTTTAGACTAAGGGAAAAGAAATCCAAAAGTTTAGACCAGTTGGACCAAACTCATATGTGAATAGGAAAGCTATTCGTAATGTGCTTGCTCCAAGGAGGAATATTGTGACTGAGGCAAAACAACCATTTTGCTCTCAGTCAAAATACAACTGTTAAGTTTGCTGATTCCTGTCCTAAGGAATGTCAGCATAAAGTTCTTATTGTTCATCCAAAGAGGATGTACAACAGATATGAATGCTGGTGTTGTGGAAAGATTGGACACTTTCCCTGGACTATTGGTTCAATCACACTGTGTCTCATGGGTAGAAAATGTTCCCAGCTAAGAAATTTTCAGGTGTTCTCAATAGAGCCCCAACTAACCAGCACCTAGGACCCAATACAATTTGGGTTCCTAAGGAAAAATAAATTTTTATTTTGCGGGTATGTCCAAGCACCAGAGATAGACCAATCTGGTACTTAGATAGTGGATATTCTAGACACATGACTGGAATAATGAGTAATTTGAGGGAGTATATTCTAGCAAAGGATGGACCAAAGGTACATCAAGCACAATAGGATAATACTTGAAGTTAAAGGAGTTGTCAATAGAACACTCAGTTCCTGCAAGCCAAAGTATACTAGATGGAGTCAACATTGTTGAGTAAGAGCTTGCATAAGAACAACCAGAAGAAGAGACTCAGCAATAAGTTGAAGCTGTTCAAAGAGAAGAGGTCACATTTCCAGTTGTTGTCAGACATTTAAGGGATCAACCAATAGAACTGATTATTGGAGATGCAACACATAGTGTGACCACAAGAAGTAGACAACACAACATTGTAATGTACTCAAGTTTTTTTTGTCTCAAACAGAACCAAAGAAGTTTGAAGAAGCTAATATACACCCATTTTGGATAGGGGATATGCAGGAAGAATGGAACTAATTCAAGAGATGTAATGTCTGGAAGCTAGTTCCCAGAACAAATGACTGTAACATCATAGGAACTAAGTGGATCTACATGAACAAACTGGATGAGAATGATGTTATAGTCAGAAATAAGTCTAGACTGGTTGCAAAGGGCTATAAACAAGAAGAGGGTATAGATTTTGATCAAGCCTTTACACCAGTGGCTAGATTGGAAGCTATTAGACTCTTCCTGGCATATGCAGCCTAAAAAGGATTCAAGGATTACCAAATAGATGCGAAGTCAGCCTTCCTTAATGGTAACCTCAAAGAAAGGGTCTATGTTGCGCAACCCTCAGGTTTTTTGACTCTACTCATCCTAATCATGTTTATCTTTTATTAAGAGCTCTCTGTGGATTAAAACAAGTCCCAATGGCTTGGTATAAGACTCTGTCTAAATTCGTTATGGAGAACAAATTCTCAAGAGGGAAAATAGTCAAAATACTATTCCTAAGGGAAGTCAAAGGCAAGACCATCTTAGTACAAATATATGTAGATGCTATTATATTGGGTTCTACAGATGAGTCACTTTGCACTAAGTTTGCCAAACTTATGCAAGGTAAGTTTGAGATGAGTAGCATGGGTGAACTCAATTTTTTCATGGGTCTTCAAGTTAAGTAAACTATAGATAGACTTTTCATTAGTCAGTCTAAGTTCACTAAGGAGTTAATCAAGAAGTATGGCATGAAAATGACCACTTCCATGAGAACTCCTATGGGGTCCAGTATGTCTTTATAAGGATGGTGCTGGTAAGCTAGTTGATATCAACTTGTATAGGGGCATAGTTGGATCACTGCTCTATCTAACAACCAGTAGGCCAGACATAATGTATGCTACTTGTGTTTGTGCTAGGTATCAAGCTTGCCCTAAGGAGTCTCATTATATAGCAGTCAAAAGAATATTGAGATATCTAAAGGGCACACCTAATCTTGGCCTATGCTATCTTAAGAATAGTGATTTTGAACTAACAGGCTTTTCAGATGCAAATTATGTAGGTTGTTTATAAGACAAGAAAAACACTTCAGGTTCATGTCAGTTCTTTGGAAGAAGGCTGGTTCCATGGAGCAGTAAAAAACAAATAAGTGTAGCAATTTCCATAGCAGAATCTGAGTACATTTTAGCTGGAAGTTGCTGTGCACAATTACTATGGATTCATCATCAACTACAAGATTACAACATTCAGCTAAGTAAAATTCCATTATATTGTGATTCTACTAGTGTCATTTCAATTGCAAACAATCCTGTGTCACATAATAGAACTAAACATATTGAAATTATATATCACTTTATTTGGGAGCATGTAGAAAATGGAGATATTAATCTAGAAGTTGTTCATACAAATAAACAAATTGCTAATATTTTCACTAAGCCCCTGAAATAAATGGTAAACCTCTAATACCAATTGAAAGAGACTTAGGCAATTGATAATCCTTTGATTCCAATTGAAAGTCAAGGGGATAGATCTAACTAGCCTTTGAGGGGGGGGGGGGGGTGAATAGAGCTTTAAAATCTCTTTACAGATTTATATAATTTAGTTGTAAAATAGGTGATAACAAATATTATGTAAAGAGATTAAAGCTAAACTATCACAGCACAGTACAAAAAGAAAAGGGGCAACCAGACAACATAAGAAATTTTATAGTGGTTCCCCAAACTGGGTACATCGACTCTTCTACCACCCTGGTAGGAATCCACTAGCAGGTTTTGATCAGGTGACTGCCACCACAGGTTTTTGCTTAGATGACCTGTCACCACAAGATCTTTTTGCAGGGAGATCTCACAACCCTTTAGGCTTTTGATAAGGTGCCCAAAAACCAACAATAAAATTTTGAAGGGAGTTAATAAACCCTTTATACAGTGAAGGAAAAGTTAATGATGTCTTCTCTTTTTCTCTAAACAACAGAGAAGACAAAAGTGGATGTTTGTTGTCAAGGCTCCTCCTGAGATGTAGAGTAGGTCAGGAAAGAAGGAAGCTTTGCTTAAGGGTGTAGGGCTTCAGATTGATGTTGATCTCCAATAAGCTTTTTAGACTAATTGTATTCGATGTCTCTTGAAAGCTTGAAGAAGATTTACTGATGATGAAGACAAAATGAATATTCAGACTCCAAAACTTTTTGTGTCTGCCCGTATGACTTAGTAGATTCTCTAACTTCTCGTTTTCTCTCTTATGTCGTTAATAACAGATCATTCTTCTCTGTATCTCTTCTGAATCTGAAATTTACTCCTTTATTGACTGTTGGATTCTTGGAACTTGGAGAAACGGCTAGAAGGGCATTAATTTGATTCCTCAACTGTCCCAGTTATTAAGCCGAATTTTTACTATGTGAAATCCAGTAATTAATGCTGTCAATGAATGGCTATATTCATAAGAATATATGCATTTAATTACTCAGAGCAATATATGCAATAATATATTAAATCAGCCCTGGTCAATCTAGAAATAAACTGTAGAGAAGGAAATACTGAACTGACTGATTTCGTCGACCTCAGAACAGATTTCGTCGACCTGAACTCAAAGTTCGTCGAGCTGAGAAATCATCTTCATCGACCTGAGCTCAGCGAACATCAATCTGGAAATATCTTGCTAATTCTGAGCTCCAAGTTCGTCGATCAAAGAATCTGTCTTGAGGGAAGAAATCGTCGACCTGAGCTCGAATATCGTCGAGCTCAACTCAGAGAAAGAACTCTGAGTTCATTGATCCGAGATCGACGATCGTAGAGCTGAGTTTGAAGAACTTCGAACTAATAATCTGAACTCTGAATTCTTCTAAGTCTGATTCTCTTGAAGTCCACTGCAGGCTGGTCCATGAAGCTTGATTCTAAAGACTAGCCTAAACTCTAGGACTGACAAACTTGACCCTGACTATACAGGATGTGTCAAAACATCCTAATAGTGAAACTTAGACCAAATCCAAACAAGGGATCCAACAATCTCCCCTATTTAGGTGAGGTCACTAATAAACAAAATATAAGAAATAATCACAAAGCAAGACAACAAATATTTGGTAGAAAATAAAAAAATCTAGCAGATATATACAACAAGTGCTTTGTGACAAATTAATATAAATAGTTCAGAAAATAAACTAATCAAAAAGTTATTTAGGTTTCTTGGAATTGTCTTTCTCAGCTTTCTCAGAAGGTTGTCTGAAGATGATTTCCCTATTGGGATTGACAGCTTTTTTCTTAGACATTGTCATATCAGCTGCTCCAATAATGTTGCAAGAAGTTGCTTTTGGAACAACTGCTTCTGGGTGAAGACTCATGTAAGCATCTATATTGAAAAACTGATTTGCTTTATCATACCTTTTTAGCTCTTCTTTCCTATAGGAAGACATGGTAGAATATTGAGTGGGATCCTGGCCTTCTGCTTTAGCTTTGTTAATAAAAGATGGTCCAATTAGCTCTTGAAATCTGGCCATTTTAGTAGTGTTCTCCTGTTCAGGTTCAACAAAGGGAATTGGTGGAGATTCAGGCCTTTTAGGATTGCTGTCCTTCTTTGATTCACCATGAAATTTTGAAGGACTCTTTAGCTCTGTAGTTGAAGCTGGATTGCCTCATGTAGACTACTGCTGGTGCTGATGCCTGCTGCTCTGAGAATTTGGCTTGGAATGTCTTTGATATGTTTTAGTGATTGGAGTTAATCTATGAGAGACACTTCCAGAGGCCCTTGCAGATGGAGGAGGAGGAGGATCCCTTCTAAATTTCTTAGGAGGGGACCTGTATCTTCTTCTCTTCTTCCTTTCCTTTTGTTCATTCTTAGATAGCCACATCCACTGAGGCATACCAGGATAAGGAGTAATCTTGTTCAATATATAATATGGTGTGTCTGCAGTTGGATTAGGCTTAGGAACAGGCTTAGGAATAACTTTTCTCTTCTTAGGTATCTTTTTCTTAGATTTTGGTTCATCAGAGTCTTTAGAGTCATCATCATCATCATTATTGTCATCAGAAGAACCAGGATGATTATCATATAAGTCATCAATCTCTTTCAATGCTTCCTTGGAGATTTGCCTCTCAGCCTTAGGTAGCACTTGAAATTCTGGAACTTCTGGCTCAGCAATACTTTCAGCAATAATTTGATTTTTATCTTATTTTTCCATATCTGCAAACATGATGTCATCCAAGTTTGGCATTGGGGACTCAGCCCACATGCGAGGAGGAGGACTGCACACCTCTTCAGCAACTAGTATTTTTGAGATCACAGGGGCTGCCAAACTTGCCCTTATTTGGTCCATAACTTCTGGACTTACTGGAGCAGAATAACATACAATGGCTTTGGAGAAAACTTGCTCAGGAAGAGGAAGAGAATGATAAAGAGTATCAAAATCTCTTAATAAATTAGCTAAGTCCACAGAAGGGACTGGGAAAAAGAATGGTGCAGCTACTAAAGGTTCTGCAATCTCAACATCAGTGAGCTCAATAACAAATTCTGAAGGATCTGCCGCATGAAAATCTAATAGCTCTGTATCTATATTTACACTTTCTGTAACTACTATATCCATTTGTACATCTGTTGTTGCTGCTATTACTACTGCTGGAGGAGAAAGAACTGGAACTTCTTCACATGACATCTTCGCCTGCCTGGTTTCAGAGGGTCCTGAAGCCAGGTCCCCAGAAGAAGAGGGGACAGAGGGGGCAGCAGCAAAGAAAGCAGAGAGGGAGGAGATGGAATCAGCGAGAGGTGCAATTGCCTCTGCCATGAGATTCCTGAGGATTAGAGTGATGAGCTCCAGGATATTAGAGATGGATGGAGAATCCAATTACATAAACTCAGGAGGTGTCTGAGTAGATACAGATGGATGGATGATGGAGGACGAAATGAAAGGTGGAGTATCAGTCATGATTTCATCTGGAGATGATTTAATATGGTGAGGAGATGATGTTAGTAAGCCCAATGATGGAAGTCACAAAAGGTTTTGAAGTGGTATGTCATCAAGATGAGGTGGTAATGGAGATGAAGGTGGTGTGATGTGTTATGGATATGTAGGGGGTGTTGGTTGAGGCACTGGTGCGGCAGGGGTGTTGGAGATTGAAGTTGTGATGTTGAGGCAGTGAATCGTTGTTGGAGGGGAGTTGATGAAGGAAGTGAAACCTGTGTGTCATCAAGGTGAGGTGGAGATTATTATTGAGAGGGAGGTGATGGAATCCTGATGGAGGGAATTTCTTCTAGAGGGGGAGGAGTGGCTATTACTGCCCTTGTGTCCTTAGAAATTCTGGAAGAGGATGAAGCCATGGATGACTTAGTGATGGTCCTCTCCCATCTGCCAAATAAGGCACAAGTCAGTCTCTTGGATGCATTGATGAATATGGTCTGAGAGACCAGTGATTCAGATGCCTTGTCCTGGAGGAAAATCCCTAGAATCCTCCTAAAATAGACTTCCTTCTTAGTATTCTTCTTTTTGATTAAATCAAATAATATCTTTCCCCAGTGTACTGCCTTCTTGTTCACCACAGTACACATCACCAAAAACTGGTGCCTGGTAATGTATTCATGGGCATTGTGCTTGCCCAGCAAGACTTTTCCCACAACATTAGCCAAAAATTTATACTCAGCAGATAAATTTTTCTTTAATAATCTGTTAGGGTTTCCCTCGGACTGACCCATTTTTAGCAGCATATCATCATACTCAGAACTGTCTATTTCTATATCTTCTTGTCCATTATTAAAACCGAAAATTTCAGATAGAATAGTAGGAGTAAGAATAACCTGTTGTCCTAGTATTGTTCCTGTCATTGTCTAAGTATCAGGTGTGGTTGAAGTATATACCCATTCCTTTATTTTAGCCGCCGGTAACTTCATCCTTGTGTTCATGAACTTCTTTAACTATTATTCTTCAAATAACTACAGTATATCCATGAATATTTGATCAGAGTATTGGAAGGAGTCAAAATCAATATCAAACCCAGTGTCGAATTTCATGCTTGTGAGAGAGTTTGCTGGAATCGCCATTGTTTCCTGAAAAAAATAAGAAAGATCAAGTGCAAGAGAGTTATGAAGGCACATGATTTAGCTCGAAGAAAAACCCTATTATAAGGTTTTCAGAATATGAAGCGGCTAACTCCATCCTCCGAAAATAAAAATTTTTTGATCTCAGGTCAACGAATGCTAAAAGTTCGTCGATATCAGTTTGAAGAGGAGAGAAAATAGTTCATCGATCTTAGGTTGATGAAATATTTTTGGAAGCAAGTTCGTCGATCTCAGGCCGATAAAAATGACTTCACACTGAGATATCGTCGATCTCAGGTCGACAAAAAGTCTCAAGAAGATTTCTCAGCTCGTCGATCTCCGTTCGACGAACTTTGATAAATTCTTCGACCACAGACATAAATTAAATTAAAGCCTCTCCATTTATCATACCTAGCTGATTCATAAAGAACAGACGGTTTCTCTCGTCTAAGGGTTTGGTGAAGATGTCTGCTCTTTGCAAATCAGTGTATATGTAGACAAGCTTAATTTTATTTTTGTCCACACAATCTCTAATAAAATGATGCCTTATTTCTGTATGCTTAGTTCTACTATGATGCACTGGATTTTGTGCAATGGAAATTTCACTTGTATTATCACATAGTAAGGTTGAATTATTTAAGTTGAAACCATAATCTAGGAGTTGGTTCTGAATCCACAGTATCTGGGAACAACAACTGCCAGCTGTTATGTATTCTATTTCTGTAGTTGAAGTTGAAAAAGATGTCAGTTTTTTGTAAAACCAAGACACTTGTCTAGCACCAAGGAACTGACATATCCCTGAGGTGCTTTTTTTGTCCACTCTACATCCAGCAAAGTCAGCATCTGAGTATCCAATCAACTAAAACTCTGACTCAGTTGGATACCAGAGTACTAGACTAGGACAACCCTTTATATATCATAAAATCCTTTTTAGAAAAGTTAGGTGGGATTCTTTAGGGTTCACCTGGAACCTAGAACAAAGGCATGTAGCAAACATTATGTCTGGCCTACTTTCTGTTAGATATAATAGGGACCCAACAATGCCCCTATATAGTTTCTGATCAACAGGCTTGCCATATTCATCAGAGTCAATCACAACATTAGAAGCCATGCGTGTTTTCTTTGCTGAGGCATCTGACATCCCAAACTTTTTGAATAGCTCCTTAGTATACTTGGACTTTGATATGAAAATGCCATCAGGTAGTTGCTTCACTTGGAGGCTAAGGAAGTAAGAGAGCTCACCCATGCTACTCATTTCAAACTTGGAATGCATTAGGTCAGAGTACCTCTTGCATAGTTTGGAATCAGTAAATCCAAAAATAATGTCATCTACATAAATTTATACTAATAAGATTTGATCCTTATGATGTCTAGTGAACAATATCTTATCTACTATGCCCCTAGAGAATTTATGCTCTGAAAGAAAGCTGGCTAAGGTTTCATACCAAGCTCTTGGAGCTTTCTTTAGACCATAAAGAGCCTTATCCAATTTAAAAATATAAGAGGGATGAGTAGGAGAGATAAAACCTGATGGTTGCTCCACATAAACCTCTTCTTTAAATTCACCATTTAAGAATGCACTCTTGAAATCCATTTGATATACTTTGAACTTCTTGTAGGCAGCATAAGCAAGGAAGATTCTGATTGCTTCCAGCCTTGCAACAGGTGCAAATGTCTGGTCATAGTCAATGCCTTCCTCTTGTCTATAGCCTTGATCACCTAGCCTTGCCTTGTTCCTGATGATAATACCTTGGGCATCTAGTTTATTTCTGAATACCCATTTAGTTCCAATGACCGGGTAGTCTTTGGGTCTTGGAACTAACTAATAAACTCTACATCTCTTAAACTAGTTGAGCTCCTCTTGCATTGTAATAATCTAGTGTGGAACTTGCTCAACATCTTTTATAGATTGGGGCTCAGTTTGAGATATGAAGCAGGTATGCATCAAGTCTTGGTTGAGTTGATTCATGGTCTTCACACCTACTGACATGTCTCCAATCACCTGAGATACATGATGATCTCTAATTGTGACAAACTACATAGGTGGAGTTGGTTCAGCAACAGCTTGGGGAAATAATTCCTCTTGTAGAATTATGGGAGCTGTTGTTGGTTCAACATCCACTTCATTGGATTCATCTTAACTATCTTCATTCATATGTGGAGAGGGATGTGCAACAGTCTTATTTGTGAGGGTCAACTCATCCAACTTCTCACATAAGTGTGGTTCCTGCAAAGTTTCACTGGTAGAAGGATTCTTCTCCTTATAAGACATGTTAGTTTCATCAAATGATATATGTACAGTCTCTTCCATTTTCATAGTAGATTTGTTATATACCCTATATGCTTTACTGACTTGGGAATATCCTAGAAAAATTCCCATTGCAGCCTTGGCTTCAAACTTTCTAAGATATTTCTTGTCATTGTTATGAATGGAGCATAAACAACCAAAAATTCTAAAGTAATCTATTTTAGGTTGCTTCCCTTTAAGTAATTCATAGGGAGTCTTTCCCTTAAGATTATGTATCAGAATCCTATTCAGTACATAATTTGCTGTGCTTACAGCCTCTACCCAAAAGGATAGTGACAAGTAAGCATCTGCAAGTAATGTGCCTGCAGCTTCAATCAGTGTCCTGTTTTTCCTTTCAGCTACCTCATTTTGTTGAGGAGTTCTAGGAGCAGAGAAACACTGCCTGATACCTTCCATCTCACAGAATTCTTGCATGGGAAGAGACTCAAACTCAGTACCATGATCACTTCTGATCAATGCAACTGGAGTAAAATACTCAATCCTTATGCTCTTAAGAAAGTCTGTAAGAACTTTAAAGTTATCAAACTTGTTCCTCAAGAAGAACACCCAAGTGAACCTTGAGAAGTCATCTACAATCACTAAGGTATAAGATTTCCCTTCTAGGCACTGTACAATAATGGGTCCAAAAAGATCCATGTGGAGCAAATACAGAATCCTAGGTGAATCACTCTTATTAATGGCTTTAAAACTATTTTTAGTTTGCTTGCCTAATTGACAAGCCCTGCACATGCTTTCCTTCTTATAGGGGTAAGAAGACAATCCTCTTACAAGGTTGTCCCTAGATAATTTAGCAATGTTCTTTAAGTTAACATGTCCTAATCTCTTATGTCATAGTTCATTATTATTACTAACCTGGTTGAATAGGCATATCTCAGACCCAGCAGTCTTAAAATTTACTACGTAAGTATTTCCTATGAAACCTCCCGATTCGCACTAGGCCCCTCGTGCGCATTTTTGAATCAGGAGAGCTGACTTGGGTTTAGGGGAGTGCAGACAGCTGGGCTGCACTTGTAAATGTGAGGAGAAATCGGTACAAAATAGGACACGGGTAGAGACACGGGCATGTCCCTACCCGTGTGGGGGACACCAGTTCTCGAGTCGAGGACTCGAGTATGTCCAGAGAAGGACACGGGTAATGACACGGGCCTGTCACTACCCGTGTTCATGATGGCACGGTAGGGACACGGTATGTCCCTACCCGTGTGTGTCGAGTAGAGCTCAATGAGGTGTGTCCCGAGGAGGACACAGGTAGAGACACGGGCATGTCCCTACCCGTTTGCGTCGAGTTGAGATCGACGAAGAGTACCCGAGAAGGACACGGGTAGAGATACGGGCGTGTCCCTACCCGTATGTGTCGAGTTGAGTTCGTCGAGGCGTGTCCAGAGAAGGGCACAGCTAGAGAACACGGCCGTGTCATGTGGACACGGGTCGGGACACGGGCGTGTCCCTACCCATGTCGAGTATTGAACCGACACTAAAACCATCATTGACGCTTCGCCCGAGAAGGACATGGGTAAGGACACGGGCGTGTCCCTACCCATGTAACTTTTCAAATATAATGGTTGTGAAAACCCTAGACGTTTTCACTCTTCATTCCAGCCATTTTTCCTGAGAGAAACTTCTGTAGAGAGGGAAAGCTGCTGGAGCAAGTCCTAGAGGAGAAGATCCGCCGCCGCCGTGAAAGAGAAGATGCCGCCGAGAAGAGTCACAAGATCCATGGCCGGAAATAGTGGAAATGCCGGAAATGAGGTGAGCTTCCTCCCCTCTCCCTTGGTGCTAGATCTGTATATATTTTGGTGAGATGTCGACTCAAAAGAGTCTAGACTTGCGAGATGATGATTTCTCTAGGAAGAGGCCGTTCTAGGGCTTGTGCTCTAAGGTTAGTGGTGTCTTCAACCTCTCCAACCTTCTATGTGAAGATGGGGGATGGTTTCGTGAAGAGTCATGGCCTCATGAGGGTTAATAAGTGAGGAGGAATTTCTCATGTGATTTTGGAAGATCGACTTGAGGAGGAAGATGGACTGATGCCGTTCATTCCGCCTTTAAGATGCGTCCAGAATCTGTGTTCGGTGGGCAACGATCTTCTTGGCCATTTTCAGATGTGATATGGCCAGATCTGGGCTTTCAACTAAACATGAAAGTTGAAGTCCTTACAAATACCTTTCCAACAAATGGTTAAATGACTTCAGGCGAAGTCTGTAGCCACGGGAAAGTCTGAACGAAAATGACGTCCGATAAATCCTGCATTCAGAAATTGTATTCTATACACAGTGGAATTCAAGGCTGATTTCAAGTATGATAATTTTGAATCTGGGTTATGGTCTGAACATGAAAGTTGTAGCCCATGGAAATACCTTTCCATCGAGGGGTTATACGTCTTCATCGGATTCATGTAGATTCGAGAATCTCCTATCGAAGTTGCTGTCCAGATTTATCCTGTACTTAAATTCTGGGTTTGGAATAATATTGGATTTGGAATCGGTAGAGATAATGTTGCAAATTAACTCGAGGATTGGTGAACTCTTTTATGCTAACCATCTTAGTCCAATGAATGATGAAGTTTATTAATTGGATTCCACATAATTTATTTGTGAAGCGAAGCATACTTAAACGAAATGATTTGATAGAAATTGATAGACTATTATAAATGCGCATCATGATAATAACGTGTTGAATCATTTGGGATGAATGGTAGGATGATAACCTATGGCCATGTGTATAATTATTTAATGGAAAGAATCTAGTGTCCAATGCTTAGAGTGTCGTCTCCCTATGGTTAGCATTGTGAGAGGATGTAAGTGCGGTGTTGACCATCACTAGTTGGGATAATAATGAGATGAGTCAATGTTGGACGGTTGGGCTTGGTCCTCGGTGTTCACGTCCCGGGGCTCCTTCCGTGCCGAGTGGATGGTTATGCTTGGTCCTCATGATTTCTCCAAGGCTCCTTCCATGCCATGGTGATGTGGAATTACATGCGGTGTGAGTCGACACGCGGTGTCGTAATCCTGGGTTAAGGTTGTGTGGTAGGTCTACGGGCTCGCCGATCGTCACACCGATGGGAGTTGACAGTTAGACTTTGGGCGGTTGGGCTTGGTCCTCGGTGTTCACGTCCCGGGGCTCCTTCCGTGCCAAGTGAATGGTTGGGCTGGGTCCTCGTGCTTACTTCCGAGGTCCCTTTCGGGTCACACAAGGCCAGTTTGGGGCTTTGTTCTCGGTGCACATCTACCCGAGACTCCCGCTGGGCCATAGTACGCATTTTATCCGCTGTTGTGTTCTTAGAGTTTAGGCGTATAGAGGCCTAAGTGAAGCAGTATGGATGCCCGCTTAGTAGTAGAGAAGCCCGCTCTACTGTTGCCGCCTGGCCACGGCGGTTGATGCCTGAGAGGTTAGCTACCTGCTCGAAAAGTGGGAAATACTAGTCTGTGTCGGCACAACGGTTGCATGTGTGTGATCATGGGTGAGTCATTGCATAGCATACATACCATTACATAGCATTGCACAAACAAGATCCTCATCGTATAAGTTTGTATGGGCACTCTTACACGATAAGTTACTTTATGTAAATCGATCCTTAACTTATAAGCTTGTATGGGCATCCTTATAGGTTAAGTTACTTTCCTGCTGTAGATACGTAAACTTGATGGTTCGTTATTTCTTTTGTAGAACAGCTAGATTATACTGCTGTTAATCTTATCATACTATTACCACCTGCTTGTGTCTGCTTATACTATTTATTATACTTTGTACCCTTGCACTTTTGTCCGCCCGGTGCCGAGGAGTCGCCGAGGGAGCGGATGTGAAGCCACTTAGTCTTTTCGACTAACAATTGCTACGTCTTTCTTTTTAGGAGGTCACCCCGCAGGTAGAGCAGCCGCAAACTATGCAACAGGACAGCCAGGCCAGGACGACAGGGCCTGAAGTGACGGTGCCATCGTTACCGTTGGTTATTGATGTGAGTGTTGAGCGACTCTGATGTAGACCCGTTGGGTGTTTATTTGCTGTACTATGATATTGTAGAAGAATGTTTTAACTTCTTTATTTGATGTATTTAGACTATTATGCTTGTGTGGATTTGACTTCTTGATATTATTTTGGTTGGGTTGGCATAATTATTTATATTGGCTGTAGCCGGCAGAATAGGCGTCTTGTGGTACATGTTAGCCCGTGTGCTAATGCTAACACAAGGCGGCTATTCTGGGCATAAGCCCCCCTTCGTGCCGTGTTTTGGAATCCGAGAGGGGGGGGGGGTCTTACATCCTGTTCTAGTTCTAGTTAAAACTACTTTATTTTCTACAGAAGTGATAAAGCAGGAAGAGTTATTAAATGATACCTGAAACCCTTCATCGCATAATTAACTTATAGAGATTAGGTTGTGCTTCAGTCCACTTACATAAGCCACCTTTTTGAAAGTGACAGCTCCAATATTTACTTTCCAATATCCTTTAGTCTGGCCACAGTTGGAGTCACCAAAGATCACTTTTGGACCTAGCTTGTACTTATAGTTGGTTAGGTTTTCCTTACTGCCAGTTATGTGCCTTGAGCAGCCACTATCCAATTACAATTGTTCTTTTATGGTAGGATAGTCTTTCACCTGCATCTAAACAGATTAGATGTTCTTGACCCAGGTTACCTTGGGTCCTTGATTCTTTTCATAATTAAAACTGGAAATGTAAGAATATTCAGGTTGGTTTTTATACCCTAGGGGGTGATATCTTCTTGGTGGTATTATCCACTGGATGAATGGATTGAGATATTCCCTAGGTTGATTAAAGGTTCTGAAAGGATTAAGATTTTTGTTATCTTAAACTAGGTTCCATGAATTCTGGTTAGTTCGTTGATCTGAGGTCGACGAATGAGGATGAGTTCGTCAAACTCTGCTCAGAGAATGAAAATATTCATTCTCTGTGCCCCAATATCGTCGATCTCGGCTCGAAGAACCATACTGGTTTCGTCGATCGTAGTTCAAAGAATAATTATAATAAAAATATGCGTTCAGAGTTCGTCGACCTGAGTTAGACGAACTGTACACATTTCGTCGATCTGAGTTCGACAAAATCTGCTGAACATTGTTATAGTCAGAATTTTTCTTGTTCGTTTTATCTTTCTTATTTTTATATTTTAATTCTATTTGCTTGGTACTATGATCATCTACCATTAATATTTTTCTCAATTAATGAGGGTTGGCTTGATGAAGCACCTAAGCCCAACTTGCCATTAAGTCTGGCATTTACTATGCTTGTGATGTTCATCAACTTGATGCTTCTCCCATTTAGAGATTCTTCAAGTTGCCTTGGCTCAGCTAATTCCGTTTTTAGAGAGATGATTAGTTCATTAGCTAAAGTTAATTCATCTTTCAATTTGATGTTTTCAGAAATGAAATTATCTTGTTCAGTTAGTTTTTCTCTAAGGAGTTTGATTTTCTTCTCAGAGTTTATTAAATCAATATATAGTGATTTAAATTCAGTTCTAAAGCCATCTGAATTGAAATCAAAGGAGGACAGTACCTGATCTTCTTCAGATTGAGGTTCTTCACTGTCTGACTGCTCATATACTGAGAGGCTGCCTGATGCATCAATAGCCATCAAGCAAACCTCCTTTTCTTTAGTCACTTCTTCATCTTCACTGGAGCTAGAAGATGAAGATTCATCTTCAGTTTCACTCCAGGTTTCAGCAACAAAGCCTTTATCCTTCCTCTTATACTTGCTGGAGGAGGGCTTGCTGTAGTGCTGCTTCCTGTGCTCCTTTTCTCTTCTTCTCTCCTTCTTTTGATTCTCTAGACACTCTGATATGAAGTGTCTATGCTTCCTGCAACCAAAGCAGATAATTTCTTTAGTTGGGGTTTTATCATACCTGGGTTTGTCATCTTGTCTAGATGACTTCCTTCTGAAATCCTTCTTGCCCATTTTGTAGAATCTCTTAGCTAGGAGACTCAGAAATTCTTCACTAGCTGATGGAGCTTTTGTTTCTTCAGATGCTTGGGATGCTACATTTTGCTCCTTTCTAGCGGATGAGGGAGTCTTCTACTCAGCAGCTTCTCCAGTCTTTATTAACTGCTCATAAGATTTGAACTTTCGTAGTAGAGATTCAGTGGAAATCTTATTCAGACTTCTGGCCTCTTTGATTGGCCAGATTCTGGAATCCCATGAGCTGGGGAAGCACATGAGAATCTTATCATTGACCTCAGTGAGGGTTATGTCCTTATCTAGAGTTTTCAGCTCATTGATGATTGAGCTGAGTCTATTGTACATATCACTCACTAACTCTGACTCTTCTTTCTTGAAATACTCATATTGGGAGATAAGATTTGATCTTCTGTCTTTTCTCTCATCTGCAAATCTAGTAACCATCTGGTTTAGGGAATCCCAGATGGCTTTAGCTGAGGTACACTCTGCCACTTTCTGGAAAATGTCATATGACATTGTCTGAGCCAGAATGTTCACGGCCTTGGAATCAGCTATCTTGGCCTTCTTCTGTGCATCTGTCCACTCAGGTGGTGGAACAGCATGAGTGCTGGAGGTTATCGTAAATGTAGCCACTGAAGCTGGTGGACCTATCAAGATAAAATTAAAAATATCTTCATCAATGGAGTTCATATATAATTTAGTTCTTATCTTCCAGATAGCAAACTTGTTCAAGTTGCAAACTGGAGGTCTGGTGCTTGCATAGTCCTTATTCTGTGCCATGGTATAAGTAATGTGCTAGAGAAATTTAGATCTTAGAAGGATCTGTTGGTTCAAGTGTTACCTTGTACAACAAAATAAACTAAGCTCTGATACTAATTTAAAGAAATGTTAAACCTCTAATACCAATTGAAAGAGACTTAGGCAATTGATAATCCTTTGATACCAATTGAAAGTCAAGGGGATAGATCTAATTAGCTCTAGAGCTTTAAAAACTTTTTACAGATTTATATGATTTAGCTGTAAAATAGGTGATATCGAATATTATGTAAAGAGAAGCTAAACTATCACATCACAGTACAAAAAGAAAAGGGGCAACCTGACAACACAAGAAATTTTATAGTGGTTCCCCAAACTGGGTACATCCACTCTTCTACCACCCTGGTAGGAATCCACTAGCAGGTTTTGATTAGGTAACTGCCACCACAGGTTTTTTCCCAGGTGCCCTGTCACCACAAGATCTATTTGCAGAGAGATCTCACAACCCTTTAGGCTTTTGATCTGGTGCCCAAAAACCAACAATAAATTTTTGAAGGGAGTTAATAAACTCTTTATACAGTGAAGGAAAAGTTGATGATGTCTTCTCTTTTTCTCTAAACAATAGAGAAGACAAAAGTGGATCTTTATTGTCAAAGCTCCCCCTGAGTTGTATAGTAGTTCAGGAAAGAAGGAAGCTTTGCTTTAGGGTGTAGGTCTTCAGATTGATGTTGATCTCCAACAAGCTTTTTAGACTAATTGTATTCGATTTCTCTTGAAAGCTTGGAGAAGAATTGCTGATGATGAAGATAGAATGAATTTTCAGACTCCAAAAACTTTCTGTGTCTGCCCGTATGACTTAGTAGATTCTTTAACTTCTCATTTTCTCTCTTGTGTCATTGATAGCAGATCATTCTTCTCTGTATCTCTTCTAAATTTGAATTTTACGCCTTGATTGACTGCTGAATTCTTGGAACTTGGACAAACAGCTAGAAGGGCATTAATTTGATTCCTCAACTGTTCCAGTTATTAAGTCGAATTTTTACTATGTGAAATCCAGTAATTAATGTTGCCAATGAATGACTATATTCATAAGAATTTATGCATTTAATTACTCAGAGCAATTTAGGCAATAATATATTAAATCAGCCTTGGTCAATCTAGAAATGAACTGTAGAGAAGGAAATACTGAATTGATAGATTTCGTCGACCTCAGAACTGATTTCGTCGACCTGGGAAATATCTTGCTAATTCGGAGCTCCAAGTTCGTCGATCAGAGAATCTGTCTTGAGAGAAGAGATCGTCGACCTGAGCTTGAATATCGTCGAGCTCAACTCAGAGAAAGAACTCTAAGTTCGTCGATCCGAGATCGACGATCATCGAGCTGAGTTCGAAGAACTTCGAACTAATAAATTGAACTCTGAATTCTTCTAAGTATGAATGTCCTGAAGTCCACTGCAGGCTGGTCCATGAAGCTTGATTCTAAAGACTTGCCTAAACTCTAGGACTGACAAACTTGACCCTGGCTATACAAGGTGGGTCAAAAAATCCTAATAGTGAACCTTAGCCCAAATCCAAATTAGGGATCCAACAGCCCCTAAATAAAGTGAAATTCAATTTCTTTAAGTTTGAACTTGGCATGTTGAATCTTGAATATTTTATGCATACATAAAAACCATTAAAATAAAATAAAATAAATTAGTCAATAATTAAGTTTACTTACCTAAATATCAAGGATAGACCTCAAAAATGTCAAGTATCTATACTTTAGAGAACAAAATTTTGACCCTGTCAAAAGTTGTGTCGAGACACCAGAGAAAGTGTCGAGACATCTAAGAATGTGTCGAGATATAAAAGAAAGTGTTGAGACATCAAAGAATGTGTTGAGACACCAAAGTAATTGTGTGACATCAAAGTGTGTTGAGACCTTAAGGTATATGTCGAGAGACATTATCCTTGTGTCGACACATCTTGACCGACAATTTTTTTCTCTGTGTCGACACGAGGTCTTTACCTAAAAAACTGGAACAGTCTAAATACAACACAACATTTCTTCTTTAGAAAATATTAGACTATATATAAGGTGTGAGAGTAGAAGTCGACTACGCTTTCTTGATACTGAATTCCTGAGTGTCGAGCCCTAGAACCTAGATGAGTCGACACTCGTCGACCATTTCTCTCCACTCTCATGACACCAAAGAATGACGATAACATCTTTGAAGGTTATGAACTTGTTCGCAATGGATTCGACTTGGCACCTGAAGAAATGTCATAGCCCTAATCACTGAACCAGGATTGGAATTTTTTCTTTCAGAACCTACAAATGTCTGGAAATGAGAAGATTCAGAGTTCTTCTCAAAGGCTCATATCGATTCAAACACTGAAAAGATTAAGTCTAAAGTGAATGGAAAAAGGGTCAAAATCACAACCAGAAGGATGGACAAGATATTTCAATTACCAAGGATTGATTAAGAAGATGACCTAGATTTTGCCAAGACTACATAATCTTTGGAGTGTTGTGGATTTGCCCCAACCACAAAGATTGGAAGCACCCTGATCAGGAAGGGTATGAATACCTAGGGCAAATTCCTTTCTAAGATAGTAGGGAAGGTGCTGCTATGCAAAACAGGAGCACATGACAGGATTTCTACATATATGTTTGAGCTGATGACTAGAATTATCTTCAAAGTCAAGACTAACTAGAGTAAAGTAGTCTTTGACAAGATTGTAAAAAGCATCAAGAAACCCAATATGGTTAGAATTATAAGCCTCTACTTGATACAAGCCATTCCTAACAGTCTCAATCTGAAAATTAGATCTAAGATCCATCATATGAGGTGTACAACCCCGTATCTGATGAGTTGTGGTAGATAGAAAACAGATCATCCAAAGTCTAGCAGTCTGCCTCACCCAAGTGGGGTAGACTGTTTGAAGGGCGAGTGGAGCAGGTTGGCTCGCACTCGCCCCAGGGGCTCTGTAACACCCCCATCCGTCGCATGGCATATAACAGAAGGTCTAGCTGGAACCCGACGCCATATAACACAGACAGTCGGAATGGTTACATAAGAATATCCAAACATTCCAATTAAGACTACTCGTCCTACACAGAGCATTCTATCGGAAGCTTTTAAAAGTAGAAAGAACCCAAACTTGAATCCAAATAAAATGAATGTCCACAATCACTACCACTGGAATGAAATAATAATACACTGTAAGAAACTTGGCCTTATGACCTTACAGAGGTTCACTTAATTAAATAATGTTTTCCATACATCGGCTCGCAGGCCGGCCACACATGACAAAAGTAAAGTACAACTATTCACTTTGGCCTTGTAGGGCCAGCACAACAACATGGGCTCCAGCCCGCTATTTGGTACTCGGCTCCGCAGCACCTGCAAGCACATTCCACCGCACGGTGGCAAACAAAGCAACGATCAGCTAAAAGCCGACCAAATTATAACGACCCCGCCCCTTACTCGGGACGGTGGTGCTCTTTCCCTACATATCATTAGTCCAGTAAAACAATAAAGCGAAATTATACTACGCCACAGGTGTAGGCTCGCACGACCAAACACCCGTGCACTCAGGGCACATTAACGGTGAATCCTGACACTTCAGCGTCTTCACCACCATCCCAAATATGGCAACCACGCGAGCATTTAGCCTTTCTGACCACTGTTTAAGGCTCCCGACTATGCCGACGGCCAGTCCCCTTTTCGGGTCTCTCGCACCGAACCACATAGCCTAGGTCCAATTCCAATTGCCCGTTGCTCACACCACGTAGTCACTTTAAGACATACGCACGAGCCAAGCTTCTCTCGGATCCCATAACTTTTCCAAACAATCACATAACCCAGTTATGTTCAAGGCCGGTTCCCTGACCGCCAAGTTAGCAGAACACGTTTCCGCTCAGTTTTCCGGATGCGCCTTAGAGTTAATCCCCAAGGATCCCTGCTGCAATCTACCGCGTAAAAACTCGAAAAACCCAAAGCACGTAGTCTTCTCCGGCAAGACATATCAAATGCAACATCACCGATCCAGACAATACACGTCCTGGTAGGCTTCACACACAATGCCTATGCCCTTACTTCGATTCCGGACTCTATATTCCTCACAAGAGGGACTATTCACATCAACCCCAAGGAATACCACGCACTCACCGCACACTCGCGGGAGCAGGATTCCCTATGCAGAAAGGAAGAGAGCTTCACATGCTCAAGTAGAGAATCGTTACCCTTGTAGTCCGCTTTGGCACCATGGAAAATCTACACGGATAGAAGTCTTCGCAACGACCTTTCCTCCACGGATCCGCTCTCAGATCTCAAAACGGTGCTCCGATACTCCGCCGGCGGCCGGAATCCTCCTCGTCTTCCTCCTCTTTCTAACTCCTTGGAAAGAGAATGGCTTGGAGAGAATGAAGAGTTAACTCCCCCATTCCTGGCCTTAACAGAGCAGGAAACCACCTGGGCCATTGGATCTCAATTAAAGAAAATGAATGACTCAGATATGCACAAAGTTCCCCAGACCTGGGCCGAACACGGCCTCGCACACGGTCGTGTTCCAGGCCGTTTGCCTTGATCGAGGCACGATCGTCGAACGAAGAAAAGACACACGGGCAAAGACACGCCCGTGTCTCACCTGACACGCCCGTGTCGGGTCCTCGACACGCCCGTGACCAGGGGAGCGTGTCACATATAACCACCACAGCAACGGACACGAACCAACTGAACACGGGTAGGGACACGGGTAGGAACATGCCCGTGTCACTCGACAATCATCGATCGTCGAACGCAGAGGGTCACTCGACAATCGTCGAGCGCCGTTCGGCGATCGTCGAACGTAGGGGCACACGCCCTCCCGACACGCCCGTGTCCCCTGGCGTGTTCCTCCCGAACACTTTTCGTCGAATTCAATCGGCTTTTGGGAACACGGGTACAGACACGGTTAGGCACACGCCGTTGTGAAATGATACGCCCATGTACTTCAGCCGTGTTTCTAGCCGTGTCCTTCTCGGGATGTAAATGGCCAAAACCCCAGCCAGACACGGCCTTGGACACGCCCGTGTCCTAGGCCGTGTACCCCTATACAGGCACCAAAAATCCCTTTTTACGCGACCAACTCAAATATAATTTTTGGGGCGTTACAAATCTCCCCCACTTAAGGAATTTTGTCCCGAAATTAAGTAAAGGTACAGAAAAATTACAAGTTACCTGAATGGAACAACTCAGGGTATTCCTCCAACATAGTTTGATCTTGCACCCAAGAAAGCTCCTCACGTCCGCAATTATCCCAATGGACCTTAACCATTCAGATATCCTTGTTGCGGAGTCACTTGACTTCAACGTCTTCTATACGTATAGGCTTGACCTTTGTCGTTAATTCATAATCAACTGGCACTTGATCAACCGCAACTATCTGCGAAGGCTCTTGCACCGCCTTACGAAACACCGATACGTGGAACACATCATGTAGCCCACTTAATTCCGCCGACAGCTTCAATATATACGCCGCCACGCCAACACGCTCCAGGATTTCAAATGGTCCAAGGTATCTCGGACTCAGCTTATTCAAGCGTCGAACCCGCGAGACACCCTTGAACCGCTTAATTTTTAAGTACACCCAGTCGCCAACATTGAACTCTACATTCCTATGTTTGGCGTTATAGTACTTTGACTGTTTGTCCTGAGCGATCTTCAACCGTTCTTGAATTGTCCGTATCACTGAAGTGGCATCTTCACTTCTTGACGTTTGTAAAGCTTCGACTCGCCCGTCTCCAACCAAGACAACGGCATGCGACACTTTCTCCCGTACAAGGCCTCAAAAGGCGCCATTCCAATACTCGCCTGAAAGCTGTTGTTATACGCAAACTCCACCATGTACAGGTGATATTCCCACTGCTTTCCAAAATCTAGGACGCACATGCGAAGCATGTCTTCCATCGTCCGGTTGACCCTCTCGGTTTGGCCATCCGTCTGCGGATGAAAGGCTGTGCTGAACTTTAGCTTAGTACCCAACAGACTATGCACCAACCTCCAGTCATTCGACGTGGAGCGTCCATTTTGATCACTAATAATACTGCGGGGCACACCATGCAATCATACAATATTCTCCACATAGAGTTTGGCTAACTTTTCCACCGGATCTTCCTTCCTGACCGGAATAAAGTGCGACACCTTTGTCAACCTATCTACGACAACCCAAATGGCATCGTTTCCCTTCTGCAACTTCGGCAAACCATGCACAAAATCCATAGAAATGTCGTCGAATTTCCATTCTGGGATAGGTAGGGACTTCAAGAAACCTCCGGGTTTCTGGCATTCCGCCTTCACCAATGCACATGTACGACACTTGGCCACATAAAGTGCTACGTCCTTCTTCAATCCTGGCCACCAGAACAATTTCTTCAAGTCTCTGTACATCTTCGTGCGTCCCGGGTGGATTGAGTACTTGGTATGATGAGCCTCATACATCAACTCCTCCCGAAGATTATCCGCACTAGGAATGCATAAGCGACCGTCCTTCCTTAGCAACCCATCCTTAACGGCAAACTGGGAATTTGACCCATCCAAAGATTCATCCAAGATATGCTTCATGCTGTTATCCGGAACCAAAGCCCTCCAAACTCTATCAGCTAGGTCACACTGCACCTCTGTCCAAAACAGTTTCGCCTCAGCACTAGACTGCTTGTCGACGCAAGATATCTCCAAAGCCTCCAACTCATGGACCAATCTCTCATCATATACCGATAACCAGTTGGCCTACGTCGGAGTCCTGCGTCTCAACGCATCCGCCACTGCATTTCCCTTCCCAGGCACATAATGTATCTTGAAGGTGTAGTCCCCTAAGAACTCCATCCACCTCCGCTGCCTCATGTTCAGATCCTTTTGATCCAACAGGTACTTCAAGCTCTTATGATCGGTGTAAATATCGACCTTCACACCGTACAGGTAGTGCCTCCAAAGCTTTAGAGCAAATATCACGACCGCTAACTCTAAGTCGTGGATCGGATAATTCCTCTCATGAGCCTTCAATTGTCGTGAACCGTAGGCTATCACACTCCCATGCTGTAGCAGAACACAACCCAAACCACTGCCCGAAGCATCACTATAGATCTCGAACCCTTCGGTTCCACTTGGCGAACATAAAATAGGTGTTGTGGTCAACCGCCTCTTCAACTCCTCAAAAGCCTGCTCGCACTCCGGAGACCACACAAACTTCTGATCCTTCCTTGTCAACGTTGTGAGTGGTAGCGCTATCCGCGAGAAGTTCTCTATGAAGCGCCTGTAGTAGCCAGCAAGCCCCAAAAAACTCCGGACCTCTGCTACTGTAGTCAAAACAGGCCACTCCCGTATCGCCACTATCTTCGCCGGATCCACAACTATCCCTTCTCCACTGACAACATGACCAAGGAACGCTATCGAGGATAACCAGAATTCACACTTGGAGAACTTAGCATACAACTGATTCCTCCTCAACGTCTACAACACCATGTGCAGGTGATTGTAGTGATCCTCTTCACACTGCGAGTACACCAGGATATCATCGATAAATACGATCAAGAAACGATCCAGGTACTCTATGAACGTCCTGTTCATCAGATCCATAAACACGGATAGCGCATTGGTCAAACCAAATGGTATGACGGTGAACTCGTAATGCCCAAATCGCATGCTGAATGCTGTCTTTGGGATGTCGCTCTCCCTTATCCTCAACTGGTAGTAACCGGACTTTAGATCTAACTTTGAATATACCGTTGACCCAACCAACTGATCAAATAGATCGTCAATCCTGGGGATCGGATATTTGTTCTTCTCCGTAAGCTTGTTCAAATCCCGGTAGTCGATACAAAGCCGCAAGCTCCCATCTTTCTTCTTAACAAAGAGAACTGGTGCGCTCCAAGGCGATGAACTTGGACGCACATAACCTTGCTCTAGCAACTCTTGCAGTTGCACCTTCAACACTGCCATCTCTTGCTGCGCTATCCGATATGGAGAGCGTGACATCGGTTTCGCACCCGGTACCAGCGCAATGGTAAAGTCAACCTCCCGCTGAGGAGGGGCTCCTGGGAGATCATCTGGGAACACATCGGGATACTCAGACACAATTGGAATACTGTCAAGACTTGGCTTAGGCGTCGAAGTATGCACTAGAGTGACAAACTGCTCTGCCCCAGACCGAACTGCCTTGATCACCTGAAGGGCTGACATTAAAATCTTACCCGACCCCTTCATGCCCGCAAAAGTAGTCTCCCGATCAGTGTTCAGACCAAACATAACTTCCTTACGGTTGCAATCAATGCATGCACCCTGCTCCGAGAGCCAATCCATACCGAATATTACGTCGTACTCTGCCAACGGCAAAAGCGACGCTCGCAAATCAAACTCCTGGTCTCCAATCCGAATCTTCACTACGCAGATCCTATCCGCGTGCATGGAGCACCCATTGGGCAACAACACATCCAACTTGTCTTTTTCCATCGAGGACGGAACCCCTATGCGCGATATGAATTTTTCGGACAAGAAGGAGTGCGATGCTCCCGTATCAAACAGGGCTCTTGCCGAAAACTCAAAGATCAACACAAAGCCTAGCACCAACAAAAGTAAGCTAACAAATACGAAGATAACAACTATAAAAGTTAAACCACTGTAATTTAACTCATACCTGTCACCACGTCCGCTTGCTTTTTGGCCTCTTGCAGGCCAAGGTTGTAAACTCTAGGCTGGGCTGGAGCATGGTGGGACGCAGTTGACTCCACTTCCTTCCCTTTATCCTCATAAGTCACTCCAGGCTTCCTCTCGGACTTTGCACGTCCGCTCCAACACTCACAAGCAAAATGCCTCGTCTTCCCGCAGTTGTAGCAAGCTCCAGGGACTCGACTTGTAGTTGCCCCCGATGCACCAGACTGAGGGGCTGAGTTCGAAGTCCTCTGTTTCTTGTTCCACCTGCGAAAACTTGACTTGGTATTTGGCACCTTGAACTCGGACTTCTTTTCTCCTGGGTCCTTCTTCTCTTGAACTTTCTTCACAACCTTCTCCAATGACAGGGCCTAATTGACCAAGGCTAGGAAGCCCCGCGCCTTAGGCCCAACAAGTAGTATCTGTAGATCGCCACGTAGACCCTCATAAAATCGGTTGGTCTTCCATTCTTCTTCCATAAACGTGGCACCAGCATAACGACCCAACCGTGTGAACTCATGGAGATACTCGTCCACGCTCCTGGCTCCCTGAGTCAACCCAAGAAATTGGTTCTCCATCTCAAGCTTCTGAGCAGAGGGTACAAATCTGGCTAGGAACAATCTTGAAAATTCCTCCATAGGCACATCAGCAAGCTGCCTACCCACTAAGAGATGAAACTCCAATTCATCCCACCACAGCCTCGCTTCACCCACCAAAAGAAAAGTCGCTATGGTGGTCTTCTGCCACTCCTCAGTTAGCGTGGCTGTCAAAACCCTCTTTATTGAAGAGAGCCAGTCCTCGGCTTGAGCTGGCGTTCCAACCCCATCGAACCTCGGAGGATTAAAGCCCATTACATGCTTGAGCTGCTTCTCCGTAGTTCTCCTCGGCTCTACCAGATCAACTGCTGCGCGCTCCACCACTCTCGGCTCTGCCGTCCTAACCGGTTCTTGCTCATTTGCAGGAGGTGCACGATGCATTTGCCCTACAGGTTGGGCATTTATCATTGCAAATACCGTCTCAGCCACCAACCTGATGGTTTTTGCTTAAGGAGGTGTTGTAGGCACGTCCCTTGGTGCACTACTTTCAGCTGATTGCGGACGCTCTGACTTACCAGCACTGCTCCTAGCTGCCTATAGTAGCAAAGACACACGATTAGATGACAAACAAATTGCTAAAAGCAATCATTGGAACACTCAGATTCCACAAAACAAGTGTATTTTTATTCCTAAGTGGACATTCATGGGTTCTTTTTAATGTTATAACGATGATGCACACATGTGCTCACCACCCCTTAAAAGAATTCGCCCACGAATTAATTTAACCCTGACCGTAACCAGAAGTCTGATACCAAATTGTAACACCCCCATCTGTCGCATGGCATATAACAGAAGGTCCAGCTGAAACCCGACGCCATATACCACAGATAGTCGGAAGGGTTACATAAGAATATCCAAACATTCCAATTAAGACTACTCGTCCTACACAGAGCATTCTAGCGGAAGATTTTAAAAGTAGAAAGAACCCAAACTTGAGTCCAAATAACATGAATGCCCACAATCACTACCACTGGAATGAAATAATAATACACTGAAAGAAACTTGGCCTTATGGCCTTACAAAGGTTCACTTAATTAAATAATATTTTCCATACATCGGCTCGCAGGCTGGCCACACATGACAAAAGTAAAGTACAACTATTCGCTTTGGCCTTTTAGGGCCAGCACAGCAACATGGGCTCCAACCTGATATTTGGTACCCGGCTACGCAGCACCTACAAGCACATTCCACCACACGGTGACAAACAAAGCAACGGTCAGCCAAAAGCCGACCAAATGATAACGACCCCTCCCCTTACTCGGGACGGCAGTGCTCTTTCCCTGCATATCATTAGTCCAGTAAAACAATAAAGCGCAATTATACTACGCCACAGGTGTAGGCTCGCACGGCCAAACACCCCGTGCACTCAGGGCACATTAACGGTGAATCCTGACACTTCAGCGTCTTCACCACCATCCCAAAGATGGCAACCACGTGAGCATTCAGCCTTTTTGACCACTGTCTAAGGCTCCCGACTATGCCGACGGCCAGTCCCCTTTTCGGGTCTCTCGCACCGAACCACATAGCCTAGGTCCAATTCCACTTGCCCGTTGCTCACACCACGTAGTCACTTTAAGATGCACGCATGAGCCAAGCTTCTCTCGGATCCCAGAACTTTTCCAAACAATCACATAACCCAGTTATGTTCAAGGCCGGTTCCCTGACCGCCAAGTTAGCAGAACACGTTTTCGCTCAGTTTTCTGGGTGCACCTTGGAGTTAATCCCCAAGGATCCTTGCTGCAATCTACCGCGTAAAAACCAGAAAAACCCAAAGCACGAAGTCTTCTCTGGCAAGACATATTAAATGCAACATCACCGATCCGGACAATACACGTCCGGGTAGGCTTCACACACAATGCCTATGCCCGTACTTTGATTTCGGACTCTATATACAACACAAGGGGGACTATTCACATCAACCCCAAGGAACACCACGCACTCACCGTACACTCGCGGGAGCGGGATTCCCTATGAAGAAAGGAAGAGAGCTTCACATGCTCAAGTAGAGAATCGTTACCCTTGTAGTCCGCTTTGGCTCCATGGAAAAACTACATGGATAGAATTCTTCGCAATGACCTTTCCTCCACGGATCCGCTATCAGATCTCAAAACGGTGCTCCGATGATCCGCCGTCGGCCGGAATCCTCCTACTCTTCCTCCTCTTTCTAACTCCTTGGAAAGAGAATGGCTTGGAGAAAATGAAGAGTTAACTCCCCCATTCCCGGCCTTAACAGAGCAGGAAACCACCTGGGACATTGGATCTCAATTAAAGAAAATGAACGGCTCAGATCTGCACAAAATTCCCCAGACCTGGGCCGAACACGGCCTCGCACACGGCCGTGTTCCATGCCATGTGCCTTGATCGAGGCACGATCGTCGAACGAAGAAAAGACACACGGGCAAAGACACGCCCGTGTATCACCTAACACGCCCGTGTCGGGTCCTCGACACGCCTGTGACCAAGGGGCATGTCACATATAATCGCCACGACAACAGACATGACCCAGCTGAACACGGGTAGGGACACGGGTAGGAACACGCTTGTGTCACTCGACAATCATCGATCGTCGAACGTAGAGGGTCACTCGACAATTGTCGAGCACCGTTCGGCGATCGTCAAATGCAGGGGGACACGCCCTCCCGACACGCCTGTATCCCCTAGCGTGTTCCTCCCAAACACTTTTCATCGAATTCAATCGGCTTTCGGGAACACGGGTACAGACACGGTTAGGCACACGCCCGTGTCAAATGACACGCCCGTGTCCTTCAGTCGTGTTTCTAGTCGTTTCCTTCTTGGGATGAAAACAACCAAAACACCAGCCAGACACTGCCTTGGACACGCCCGTGTCGTAGGCCGTGTACCCATATACAGGCACCAAAAGTCTTTTTTTACCCAACCAACTCAAATACAATTTTCGGGGCGTTACAGGCTCGACGAGTAGTGGGCGAGTGGAGAAGGCTTGCTCGCACTTGCCCTAGGAGGATCGGCAGGCCTCAAGTGAGCGGGGAAGGCCTGGTCTGCAATCTCCCAAGGGGATAGAGGCAGTGAGTACCATCTCCTTCAAGCACTCGTTGCCCCCAGCGAGTGGAGGTTCCAGAGGGCCACTCGCTCGATCTCTTATAATGTGTTTTTTTACCATTTTACCCCTACCGGTCTGTCCATAGCCTGTTAGAACAGTGGAGTTACGCTGTTGGCAGACCCAGTTGGGCTGCATATAGCTGTTCAAAATAGTGGAGGTTGGATATTTGCAGGCCATTTTCAGAAATCTATAAATAGAGCCAAGGGGGTACCTCAGAACGCATACTTGTGCCCCAGGTCTTCTTGCGCTTTTTTGAGATACCCTTAGCTCGACATTTGTCTAGGGAGGGGAAGCGCTCTAAGATCTTCCAGGTGTGTGCTGGGACCTCCTCGCCGAGCCCTTGGGTATGTTCCCTGTTCCATTTCCTTAGTCATTTGGTTCACGGGAGAGAAGTAAGTGTGCAATCACCCCTTCCCCATGGGTGAACTCCACGAGACTGAGTTTTCGGTTTAAATATTTTGGTGCGGTGTGCGTGGAGCATGGTCAGCATAGAAAATCTTCAGCAGGCTCGATGGCTGGAGGAGAAGGGCAAGGTTCGGACAGGGCCGACTCGCCACACCTCGCCCTCTCGCTACGGTGGGGATGTTCGAGTAGTTCAGGCAGGAGGTGCTCGACCTCGTCAGGTTCACACTCGGTGCGTGTGCCGAGTTTTCGACACCAGCTGTCCCAGTCGCCACTGCCCCGACACTAGGAGAGGATGCCCCGGCTTGGCTACCTATGAAGGAGGTAGCGGAGGAAGGCAGTGGGAAAGATCTCCAGGGGCGAGTGCTCTTCCCTAGGTCGGCGAGTGGGAGCTGGTTTGGCGTGATGGGGGTGCGAGATCCTCCGGCTTGCCCAGCTGGGGGAGGCAGCCCCTTCAGCAAGTTGGTTTCTTCCGCCCCAGTTCTAGAGAGGTTCAGGGAACCGGAGATGTCTTACTACACCATGAAGGATGACCCGGTCCAGCACATCCAGGGGTTTGAGGATGTGGTTTCGATAAGACAGATGTCTGATGCCTTCAAATGCAGACTCTTCACCATCATGCTAAAGGAGAAGTCGAGAGAGTGGTTCCACCAGCTACTGGCCAACTCCATCTACTACTTCGAGTACCTGCGCCGGGGGTTCATGATGAGGTTCACCACTTCCAAGAAAAGGAAGAAGGAATCAGAGTCCTTGTTCCACATCAAGCAGGGGGTGAACAAGACCTTGGGGAGCTACGTGGATCGGTTCCAAGAGGAGGTCACCTAGGTCCAAGAGATGCCAGGGCATACCCTGATGATGACCTTCACCTTGAGGCTGCAACATGGTTTCTTCAAAATGGAGCTGAAGTGAGTGCCGACCCTCTCCTACGAGGAGCAGATAGAGAGGATGACAAGAGAAGTTGGCGGAGAGGCGTCGAACCCCGAGTTTGCGAAGAAGTTGTCCATGTGGGCCACGAAGGAGGAGAAGGGGCCAGGGGATGGCTGGGGTCAGGAGGTGAGGAGAGATGAATCTCGGCAAAGGGAGCAGGAGCATCAGCCTAGGTGGGGGCGTCAGGAGAAGAACAACTGGCTCAGATAAAGGCTGCTGGAGTGGCAAGACCAGGGCCAGTAGAAGGGTTTCCATGGAGAAGACTTTCGCCAGGGAGGCCAGGGTCAGTATCACCCTACAGGATGGTGGCAAGGCCAGAGGCCTATTCTCCCCGATTAACACCAGGCTATGATAATAGCCATGCAGAGGAGGAGGAGGGGGCAATAGAGAAGGAGGAGGGAAGTCAGGGTGGAGCTACCCTACTGTGACTTCCACCAGGAGGAGGGCCATGCTACGACCACATGCCTTGAGTTCCTTGAAATGAGAGGAAATAGGGAGCAACAACAACATCAAGACCGCCAGGAGGTGCGGATCGAGGAGGTCCTACCTCGGGCAGAGGAGGATAGGTGTAAAGACCGAGCGAATGTTGGGGCCCAAGGAGGGATCAGAGTTATCCATGTGGGGTGGGGCTTGAGGCTTCTCGGAAGGCCAGCCTCCACACCATGTATTGCTGGAGCACTGGCTCCACATCCTAGACCACAACCCTAGAGGGGAGGATCACATTCTCGAGGAAGGACATGCCGGATCATGAGGATCCCTTCTGCGATGCGTTTGTCATCCAGACCGTAGTCAAAAATTTCACCATTTCCCGGATCCTCATTGAAAACGGAAGCTCTATCAACATCATCTTCAAGAAGGTGTTTGACACGATGAAGTTTTAGGCCAAGTGGGTGTTGGCCTCAGATGGGCCATTATTCAGATTTTTGGGGGAGAGGAAGGATGTGGAAGGAGGATTGGGGCTCCATGTCACTCTGAGGGGGGGGGGGGGTGGTGGAGTCCCGAAACTATATTTTTGTCATCGAAGACGCCCCCAACAGCTACAACGCTATCTTCAGACGACCACTCATCAGTTCCTTCCACTACGTCCTCTTGTCTTTCCACTAATGCTTGAAGTTCAATGCCAAAGGGATCCAAGTCCAGGTCCGAGTTGACCCCAAGGTGGAAAGTGAGTGCTAAGTCATCGCCATGAACTCCATCTCTTGGTAGGTGGGAGCTGAGGAGATGAAGAGGAGGATGGAGGAGGCAGAGCAGGAGGTGGGTGTAGAGGATATGGAGGTGGAGGAGAGCTTCACCCAGGTGGAGGTGGCAGGAGGAGTTCGGGAGGAGCTGGCCGAGGTGATTATTATGGAGGAAGTGGTGGAGGCTGAGGAGGTCTTTGTCCTGGGAGAGGGGGATGTGGGAGAATGGTGTCACAACCCGCATTTTCTCAACGATAAAATCGTATCAGAGCAAGAGAAAACACGTGTCGTGATGCCACGTTGTGCAGGGGATAACTGCACACGCTCAGGCAAAACTCCAGATCTTAGATTTAAGGAAAATCGTTGATTAATTATGAAAGAAAAGCAGTTGGGTTGATTGGCCGTATCCCTCGGCACGGTGGATCAGCTAGTTCACAATTAAAAGTATAAGTATACGCAGCAGATAATAGTTTGGTTCATTTAAGTTGACACCCTAGTGAGCATAAGTGTCCCCGAGGGGCAACTCATGGTATGCACGACTCTAAAGTGAATATAATAGATATAAAATGGTAGTCTTTTTACGCTAAGGAAATATAGTGTCTTTGCTTTATAATTATGTTATGCATGATGTACATATAATAATGTTTTTAGGGTTTAAAATATCTAACATGCAACCTAACATAAATCCTTCCCAGAAGCAAGTAAACAACCACTAATAGGCAAAAACAGCAGTTTAAGTTCATACCCAGCATCGCAAGAAGCCACCAGTGGGCGCCAACAACCTGACACGAACCCACTGGTGAGTATGTATGTCTACACAGAAAAGTAAAGAGCTACCTCACAAAAATCGTGATCAGCTGTCTCAGCTACCCAAGAGGCCACAAACCAGCCCCTCCAAAAGAACTAGCCGCTGAACCGGCTACAACCTGGACCTGAGGCATTCAAGGAAAGAACACCTCAGCAAGGAAATAATCAAAAGAGTAAGTAAAACATTCGAATTAAGAGCAAAAAGAAGGGTTTACCAACCCGGCAACAAACTGCTATAAGCAAAAGAAAGGGGATGACAGTAAGAAAAGTGCACTGTCTAAAGCACAGCAAAGCACACCAAGTGCGAGCAATAAAAGCAACATGCTCAACGAAAGAGTCTAACATTCCTAATACGTGGGTAAGTGGCAGTGGTCAAAAACATGGATCTGATTACATAACCAAAATCAGATCCAACAAAAAGGGCTAAGGGGTCACCAGTGGAAGCTTTAGGGTCCTACACACCAACCCAAACCGGGGCAAAAAGGCGGTGGCCACAGCTCTCCACATCAAAATCCACCCCTCGAGAGGCCACTAAAACTCCACCACCTGCCACAACCCAAGAGTCGGCAAGCAAAAATTAGCCGAACACCCAATACCACCCCCTAAAGGAAGGGAAAAGTCACACTAACAATCCTAAGGTACACATGAACTCAAGACAGAAATGTCGAGCCCACTCGACGCAGCGTTGAGTAAGCTCCACTCACCTGACGCCTAAAAATACTTAGCCGCAAGTCCTACGCTGGGTGACGGCATTGAGTGAGCTCGTTTCACTCGATGCTGTCAGCGCTTTCCACTTAGGGTAAACGTAAGTCTTGCTAAAATCGCAGCTTAAGCCCTCTCATGCGCGAAAACAGAGAGTTGGAGATTTAATCCCAACCCACCGTTCCGTCCTAACTACTCGGAGCTATCGCAACTAACCCTAAACTGTAACTAACAGTAACCTCACCCTAACTCTAGCTGCCCACTGGACACTAAACCTCCGACAAAAAGAGAACATTGATTAAAATTCCAGAAAAAGAAATAAAGAATCAGCACTTGATTAAAAGCTTGATGTAATAACTCAACCTGCTGCCCTAGGGAGGAAAAAGACAAAGAGAACAGAGCTTATGCACAAGAAATAAAAACAGATCATGGGTTAGAAACAAATTTGGCAAGGGCAAGGGTCCACTTGCCTCTACCTCTTTGGAAAAACAAACAACAGCCGCACCACAGCTTGGCTCCGGCGGCAAGATCGGCCACCTAGTAGACCAAAGCTGAAACTTGAGGAAGGAAAAGGAATCAGATGTTTAGAAATTCCTGGAATCTACCCTAAATCAAGAAAAGCTTACATGGAAGGGAAGATCTAGCCGAGAGCAAGCCGGAGCCGCTATCACACGAGAAAAACGGGCTCTAACCCTCCCGAAATCGCCGGCCAAAACAACCACCGCCTCCTCTCAAAACCCTTCCGCTGGAAGCTCTCCAGACTCGGGAACGAAAGATGATTTCAGGAAAAAGTACGGAACACGCCCAAGACACGCCCGTGACACGGCCCGACACGCCCGTGTCACGGGGCGTGTACTCACACACTCGACGAACGTCGATCGCCACTCGACGAAAACACGGGACACGCCCCCCAGACACGCCCGTGACACGGCCCGACACGCCCGTGTCACGGGGCGTGTACTCATGCACCTACCCACTCGACAAAAGTCGATCTCCGCTCGACGAAGCAAGGGACACGCCCTGTGACACGCCCGTGTCACAGGCCGTGTACCAACCCGAACACCGCCCGACGATCGTGGAGCGCCGATCGTCGAGCAGAGAGACACGCCCCAGTGTCACGCCCGTGACAGGGTCGTGTTCTCACTAAAACACTGCCTGACGACCATCGAGCGCAGCTCGACGAACCGAAGGGGGACACGCCCGTGACACGCCCGTGTCACGGCCGTGTTCCTACAAAAAAAACCCCGTCGACCAAAAATTCGTCGACCGGAGAAACGAGAACTCTACCTGAGCACGACACGCCCTGGGTCACGGGCGTGACCCAGGCCGTGTCACCCAAACTTACACAGAAAAGAAACCTGCTAACACCTAGCAAACGAGAGACAAGGCACCAGCCTACAAGCTAAGCCACAACAGACCACGCACAGCACAACAAACATTACAAACATGCAGCTAACAAAACAACGCCGAAACGACGCGAAGGCAAACGATCTCGGATTTCGACCAAAACTCGCACCGTAGCTAAACAACCAAGCCACGAAAACAACGGTGAGGTCGAAAACAACATCCGACGATCGAACACTCGGGCTAACACCTCCCGAAGCCAAAACGCAAGCATTTCCCTAAGAGGCCCAACCGAGACACCAAAACAGACTCCGGCTAGCTGGGGAAACTTGCCAACTGGCTGCAACCAGGCTACACAAGGAACCTACAGAGCTAGGACCGCGCTCTACAACGGCGAAGGGCCGGAAATGCGTCATCGTAACGCCAATCCAATATCAAACAAAACAAAGAAAAAAAACCGGGGGCGTTACAGCCACTCCCCCTAAAAGAAAGTTTCGCCTCGAAACTTTACTCACAACACTCCTATGACGAAGGAGAGAGAAAGAGCCAGGAAAGGACTATATAAACATAAATAAAACAAAACATACCAGGCACAAGCTCAGGGAAACAGATGAGGGTGAGCCTCCCTCATAGCCGACTCCAACTCCCAAGTCGCGCTTTCTACATCCTGATTCCTCCATAAAACTTTAACCATCGGAATAGACTTCTTCCGCAGCGCACGAACCTGAGAATCCAGAATGCGGACAGGCACCTCCACATAAGAAAGATTCGGCTCCAACTGAGGCACATAATCCAAAACCTGCCTGCCATTCGATACACATTTCCGCAGCTGACTGACGTGGAAGACATTATGCACGCCAGGAAAATTTGCGGGCAAAGCCAGCCTATAAGCTGATATCCCAATCCGCTCAACAATCGGAAACGGCCCCACAAACCTCGGGTCCAACTTCCTGCTCTTGCCAAAACGCTTGACTCCGATCAACGGGGAGACCTTTAAGAACACTGAGTCCCCCACCAAAAATTCCAAATCCGATCTACGTCGATTGGCATTTTTCTCATATCTCTCCTGTGCTATCCGAAGCTTTTCCCGAATAAGCTTCACAGCAGTTTCCATCTCCTCGAGTGCTTCTGGACCTAACAAAGGTCTCTCGCCAACCTCAGCCCAAAACAAGGGAGTCCTGCAGCGCCTCCCATACAAAGCTTCGAAAGGAGCCATTTGCAAGCCTTCTTGATAACTGTTGTTATACGCAAATTCCATAAGCCGCAAGCGCTCATCCCACGCTCCTCCGTGGTCCAGAATATAGCATCGAATCATATCTTCCACAATCTGATTTACTCGCTCCGTCTGACCATTGGTCTACGGATGATAAGCTGTGGAATATCTCAAATCTGTACCCAACCCTTCTTGAAGGCTCTTCCAAAAACGAGACGTAAACCTGGAGTCTCGATCTGATATGATACTCACGGGTACACCATGCAATCTAATAACCTCATCCAAATACAGCTCGGCTATCTTCCTCATCGGATAATCGATCTTAAATGGTACGAAGTGAGCACTCTTCGTCAATCTGTCTACGATCACCCAAACTGAATCATGTCCTTTAGGACATCTCGGTAAGCCTGTAATGAAATCCATCGAGATACTCTCCCACTTCCACATCGGAATCTCTAAGGGAGTCAGCTTGCCACCCGGCCTCCCATGGTCGGCCTTCACACGCCTGCAAGTGAAGCACTCAGAAACAAATCTGGCTATGTCCTTCTTCATCCCATACCACCAGGCAATCTGCTTTAAATCATGGTACATTTTGGTAGACCCTGGATGGTAGGCAACACTAGATCCATGGGCTTCTTTGCACACCATATCCCGGATATCTCCAACTGCGGGAATGCAAAACCTACCACGATACTTCAAGGTACCCGCATCATCTATAGAGAAATCTGGTAATTCACCTTTTTCAGCTCGAAGGTACAAATGCAAAAGATCGGGATCATCCTTCTGATGCAGTCGCGTAAGCGCAATCCACGAAGGTTCTGCCACTGCCAAGCTACTCTGCGAATCACAGCTTCCTGCAGAAATGTCCATCAAAAGGAACTCTTCCACAAGACTCTCGGCGGAGAGATTGAAAATCTTTCCTGACTTCCGACTTAGGGCATCGGCCACCACATTCGCCTTACCCGGATGATACTGGATTTCAACATCATAGTCGGCCACGTACTCCAACCACCGCCGCTGGCGCAGATTCAACTCTTTCTGAGTGAAGACATACTTCAAACTCTTATGATCCGTGAAAATCTTGCACTGCGCGCCATACAGCAAATGCCTCCACAATTTCAACGCATAGATCACAGCTGCAAACTCCAGGTCATGCGTAGGGTAATTCCTCTCATGAGTCTTTAGCTGCCTCGACCCATACGCAATCACCTTCCCGCCCTGCATCAAAACGCAGCCCAGTCCGACGTGCGACGCGTCCACATATATAACATACTCACTATCTTCAGTAGGCAAAGACAAAACTGGGGCTGAACATAACCTTCTTTTTAATTCCTAAAAAGCCTCCTCACACTTGCTATCCCATATGGAGGCTGCATTCTTCTGCGTCAACCTGGTCAACGGCGCAGACAAAGTAGAGAATCCCTCTACAAATCTTCTATAATATCCACCCAAGCCCAAGAAGCTTCTGATCTCTTTGGGAGTAACAGGCCTCGCCCATTCCATAACAGCAGCGATCTTTTCTGGGTCCACCGATATTCCCTCCTTATTCACCACGTGGCCGAGAAAAGAAACTTGAGGCAACCAAAATTCGCACTTGTTCAGCTTGGCGTATAGCTTATGGTCTCTCAGAGTCGTCAAGACCAGCCGCAAATGCCGATTATGCTCCTCCGCATCTTTAGAATACACCAAAACATCGTCTATAAAGACAATCACAAACTTATCCAGGAAGTCCTTGAAAACTCTGTTCATCAGATCCATAAAAGCTGAGGGCGCATTAGTCAAACCAAATGACATAACTAAAAACTCAAAATGCCCATGACGAGAGCGGAACGCCGTCCGCGGAACATCTGACTCCCGAATCCTCAACTGGTGATAGCCCGAACGAAGATCTATCTTGGAAAACACGGCACTACCACGCAGTTGGTCAAACAGATCGTCAATCCGAGGCAAAGGGTACCTGTTCTTAATAGTAACCTTGTTCAGGTCTCTATAGTCGATGCATAGCCTCATCGACCCATCCTTCTTTTTAACGAACAGCACTGGAGCACCCCATGGTGAAGAACTCGGCCTGATGAACCCTTTTGCCAACATCTCATCCAGCTGAATTCGCAACTCTTCCAGCTCTCGCGGGGCCATCCGGTACGGCGCCTTGGCAATAGGACGCGTGCCTGGCTCCAAATCTATAGCAAACTCGACATCTCGATCGGGTGGAAGACCGGGAAGATCAACAGGAAACACATCAGAGAAGTCACACACCACAGGGATCTCTTGCAAACACGGCACTCTAACAACAGCCCCTACCAGAGAGACCACACAGGAAAAACAACCAGAATCAAGCAACTTCCGAGCACGCACCGCATAAATGACTGGAGACTCCTGGAGAGAATTCCCATAAACGCTCCCTGGCTGACCGTTGTCCTTGACAAAGTCCAAGCGCTTACCCTTGCACTGGATCACAGCATCGTACCTTGACAACCAGTCCATGCCCAAGATAACATCGAAGTCCTCCAGGTCAATCACCTTCAGATCTGCCTTGGCTAGAAAATCCCCCAAGAAAATCGGACAATCAAGGACACCCAGGTCCATAACCACAGAGTCACCGGAGGGGAACTTAACGCAAAAGGCACCACCAACACGATCTAGGCCCAAACTGAACCGCTCCACGAAGGATCTAGCCACAAACGAGTGGGTAGCGCCTGAATCGAAGAGAACGCGCGCCCAGCGGTTCTTTACCTTAAATCGTCCTACAAATATCGCACGCATCTAAGGAAACAAACGCAAAAGAAAAATGAAAACTACAACCGTAAAGGGATCATAACGAAACGACTGAGGAGAAGTCAAACCTGAGATAACCTGGGTCGAAGTCTGCGCTTCGTCTACCGAAAGCACACTCAGCTTCCCCTTTCCTCTATCCAATTGCTGAGGTGGTGGCAAAGCCTGGAGGGGTACTGGCTGCAGAATAGGCTGGGACTGTGGGCACTTTGTCTTGAGATGACCCTTCTGCCCACACTGAAAACAGACTTTATCTCTCGACCAGCAACGGGCCGCCTCATGCCCCTTCCTTCCACACAAGGCACACACAAAGTCTCCTCTGGGAGCACCCTGAATTGCGTGCACCTGTTCCTTCTTCTGCGCTCCAAATCTTTTGAAACATTTCTCAAAGGGGTGGCCTGGTCGGCCACAGAAACTACAAACCTCTTTGCTCTTCTTTCTCGAGACCGCATCGGGTTCCTGAGGGCTCTTCCCTCCACCGGACGTTCGCTTATCCTTCCACAACTGCTGACCTCTATTCTTGGCATTCTCAATGGCCTCAACCCTCAAGGCAGCTTCGACCACGCTGGCATAACTGACTACACCGTAGTTATTCGCTAACTGCTGAATGTCACTTCTCAGTCCACCCAGAAATCGCTTAACTCGGTCTGCTTCAACACTCACCAGACCAGGAGCAAACCGACTCAACTTACTAAACTCAATCTCATACTCACTGACCGTGAGTTTCCTCTGCTTCAAATTTAGAAAGTCATTCATCAGCCGGTCCCCCTCGACTGAAGGCAAAAACTTACTCAACAGCATCCCTTTAAATGACTCCCAAGAGCATCCTGCCACCAAGCTCTCTTTGTCCCTCAACCACCAATTCTTTGCTAAGCCCTTGAGCTGGTAGGCAGCGAGCATCACTCTCTGATCATCCGTAATCCCTGAATAAGAGAACATCTCCTCAATAGTAATCAGCCAGTCATCCAAAATCATGAAATCTGCTTGCCCATCATAAGTAGGGGGTCTTAGTCGCTGAAACTGGGATATAAACGCCATCTCCGGGGGCACCACAACCAAAGGCACGGGAGGAGCAGGAGGGGCAGGAACAGCTACCCCCTCAGCGGGGTCCGGAACTCTCGGGGCCTGTCCCGCCACCACTGCCACAAGGGACTGAATCTGAGCCTGCATAGCCACCACCTGCCTCGATAAGGTCTCATTACTCTGCCGCAGATTTTCTACCAACGCCTCGCTCTGCGCTCCTGACGTCTCACCCTCGGATTGGGGGGTCGACCTCGTTGCAGGACGTCTCGCCATCCTATAGTCGCACAAGCTTTAGACGAAACTTAGCCCAACAGCTAGAACAAAACTACCCGGTACAGACAAACACACTTAAATATGAACTTCAACTGCAAAACTTGCTCTAGGAGTTGTTTTATCATGATGATGTTATGCTTAACCTAAGATGGTTCACCACCATCAAACTAACTCTTGTGCCTAAACCATGAATGCATGTGTTTGTATTCTTTTTGACTCAAAACCATGTGTGTACATATGTCATCTTGCAAATCTTTAGCTTAACACGTTGTGCTTATGAAATGTTATGCTATGCATGATGTGCTATGCATTCTAAAAAAAAGCCTTAATGCATGCCATGGGCGGCGTACACATGAAAATGTTATGTATCCCATACTACATAACATTCCCATGCAACGAAAAAAGAAAATGTGCTAGCCGCATTCATGTGGTGAGGTTATGCATCCCATACTACATAACCCTCACATGTTGCCTCCTATGGTGGATCCATATACAAACACATATTATGCATCCCATACTACATAATATGCCCCGTATACTTCTTTATGCTCATGAGTGTAGTGTTCGTGCTTTAGCCAAGACGTGCTGATGACATATCGGTGTGTGTATGGTATGACGCTAACCACTAATGCGAACAAGGGGAAAGGTTGCCCGACCATTTGTCAAGCAACCTCCCTCTGATACCAACTATCACAACCCGCATTTTCTCAACGATAAAATCGTATCAGATCAAGAGAAAACAAGTGTCGTGATGCCACGTTGTGCAGGGGATAACTGCACACGCTCAGGCAAAACTCCAGACCTTAGATTTAAGGAAAATCGTTGATTAATTATGAAAGAAAAGCAGTTGGGTTGATTGGCCGTATCCCTCGGCACGGTGGATCAGCTAGTCCACAATTAAAAGTATAAGTATACGCAGCAGAAAATAGTTTGGTTCAATTAAGTTGACACCCTAGTGAGCATAAGTGTCCCCGAGGGGCAACTCATGGTATGCACGACTCTAAAGTGAATATAATAGATATAAAATGGTAGTCTTTTTACGCTAAGGAAATATAGTGTCTTTGCTTTATAATTATGTTATGCATGATGTACATATAATAATGTTTTTAGGGTTTAAAATATCTAACATGCAACCTAACATAAATCCTTCCCAGAAGCAAGTAAACAACCACTAATAGGCAAAAACAGCAGTTTAAGCTCATACCCAGCATCGCAAGAAGCCACCAGTGGGCGCCAACAACCTGACACGAACCCACTGGTGAGTATGTATGTCTATACAGAAAAGTAAAGAGCTACCTCACAAAAATCGGGATCACCTGTCTCAGCTACCCAAGAGGCCACAAACCAGCCCCTCCAAAAGAACTAGCCGCTGAACCGGCTACAACCTGGAACTGAGGCATTCAAGGAAAGAACACCTTAGCAAGGAAATAATCAAAAGAGTAAGTAAAACATTCGAATTAAGAGCAAAAAGAAGGGTTTACCAACCCGGCAACAAACTGCTATAAGCAAAAGAAAGGGGATGACAGTAAGAAAAGAGCACTGTCTAAAGCACAGCAAAGCACACCAAGTGCGAGCAATAAAAGAAACATGCTCAACGAAAGAGTCTAACATTCCTAATACGTGGGTAAGTGGCAGTGGTCAAAAACATGGATCTGATTACATAACCAAAATCAGATCCAACAAAAAGGGCTAAGGGGTCACCAGTGGCAGCTTTAGGGTCCTACACACCAACCCAAACCGGGGCAAAAAGGCGGTGGCCACAGCTCTCCACATCAAAATCCACCCCTCGAGAGGCCACTAAAACTCCACCACCTGCCACAACCCAAGAGTCGGCAAGCAAAAATTAGCCGAACACCCAATACCACCCCCTAAAGGAAGGGAAAAGTCACATTAACAATCCTAAGGTACACATGAACTCAAGACAGAAATGTCGAGCCCACTCGACGCAGCGTTGAGTAAGCTCCACTCACCTGACGCCTAAAAATACTTAGCCGCAAGTCCTACGTTGGGTGACGGCGTTGAGTGAGCTCGACTCACTCGACGCTGTCAGCGCTTTCCACTTAGGGTAAACGTAAGTCTTGCTAAAATCGCAGCTTAAGCCCTCTCATGCGCGAAAACAGAGAGTTGGAGATTTAATCCCAACCCACCGTTCCGTCCTAACTACTCGGAGCTATCGCAACTAACCCTAAACTGTAACTAACAGTAACCTCACCCTAACTCTAGCTACCCACTGGACACTAAACCTCCGACAAAAAGAGAACATTGATTAAAATTCCAGAAAAAGAAATAAAGAATCAGCACTTGATTAAAAGCTTGATGTAATAACTCAACCTGCTGCCCTAGGGAGGAAAAAGACAAAGAGAACAGAGCTTATGCACAAGAAATAAAAACAGATCATGGGTTAGAAACAAATTTGGCAAGGGCAAGGGGCCACTTGCCTCTACCTCTTTGGAAAAACAAACAACAGCCGCACCACAGCTTGGCTCCGGCGGCAAGATCGGCCACCTAGTAGACCAAAGATGAAACTTGAGGAAGGAAAAGGAATCAGATGTTTAGAAATTCCTGGAATCTACCCTAAATCAAGAAAAGCTTATATGGAAGGGAAGATCTAGCCGAGAGCAAGCCGGATCCGCTATCACACGAGAAAAACGGGCTCTAACCCTCCCGAAATCGCCGGCCAAAACAACCACAGCCTCCTCTCAAAACCCTTCCGCTGGAAGCTCTCCAGACTCGGGAACGATGAAAAATGAGGAGGAAAAACAGTTTACGGCAACAAAAGATGATTTCAGGAAAAAGTACGGAACACGCCCAAGACACGCCCGTGACATGGCCCGACACGCCCGTGTCACGGGGCATGTACTCACACACTCGACGAACGTCGATCGCCACTCGACGAAAACACGGGACACGCCCCCCAGACACGCCCGTGACACGGCCCGACACGCCTGTGTCATGGGGAGTGTACTCACGCACCTACCCACTCGACAAAAGTCGATCTCCGCTCGACGAAGCAAGGGACACGCCCTGTGACACGGCCGTGTCACAGGCCGTGTACCAACCCGAACACCGCCCGACGATCGTGGAGCGCCGATCGTCGAGCAGAGAGACACGCCCCAGTGTCACGCCCGTGACAGGGCCGTGTTCTCACTAAAACACCGTCTGACGACCATCGAGCGCAGCTCGACGAACCGAAGGGGGACACGCCCGTGACACGCCCGTGTCACGGCCGTTTTCCTACAAATAAAACCCCGTCGACCAAAAATTCGTCGACCGGAGAAACGGGAGCTCTACCCGAGCACGACACGCCCTGGGTCACGGGCGTGACCCAGGCCGTGTCACCCAAACTTACACAGAAAAGAAACCTGCTAACACCTAGCAAACGAGAGACAAGGCACCAGCCTACAAGCTCAGCCACAACAGACCACGCACAGCACAGCAAACATTACAAACATGCAGCTAACAAAACAACGCCGAAACGACGCGAAGGCAAATGATCTCGGATTTCGACCAAAACTCGCACCGTAGCTAAACAACCAAGCCACGAAAACAACGGTGAGGTCGAAAACAACATCCGACGATCGAACACTCGGGCTAACACCTCCCGAAGCCAAAACGCAAGCATTTCCCTAAGAGGCCCAACCGAGTCACCAAAACAGACTCCGGCTAGCTGGGGAAACTTGCCAACTGGCTGCAACCAGGCTACACAAGGAACCTACAGAGCTAGGACCGCGCTCTACAACGGCGAAGGGCCGGAAATGCGTCATCGTAACGCCAATCCAATATCAAACAAAACAAAGAAAAAAAACCGGGGGCGTTACAAATGGGGGAGCAGTCCCTCTTGGAGGCTGTGGAGGAGATAGTGGATATGGAAGTTCTCACCCTTGGAGGAAGGGTGGAGAAGGTGCGAATCAGCGGGGGGCTGACCCCGGTAGACTAGGGGAGGATGCTGGCATGCATCCAAAGGAACGTGAATTCTTCGCTTGGAGCACAGCAGAGATGTCAGGGATCGATGCAGACGTTGCCTGCCACTGCCTCAACCTGGATCCAGAAGCTCACCCAGTCTAGCAGAAGAAAAGGTCCATCACAGACAAGATGGCCGAGCCCATCAGGGAGGAGGTGTCCAAGCTCCTGAAGGCTGGCTTTGTGTGCGAAATTAAATACCCCAAATGTGTGTCGATTTTTCTTTACTTAAAAAATCATGCCCTAAGGATTATTACACCTTGCCCCGAATCTACACGCTGGTTGACTCAGCCGTCGGTTTTCCTGTAATGAGATTTTTAGATGCATTTTCAAGTTATAATCAGATCAGGATGCACCTCCCCGATGTGAAAGATGTCTCCTTCATCTTAGGCGATAGGTGCTACTACTACAGGATGATGCCTTTTGTGCTGAAAAACACAGGGGCGACTTACCAGAAGATGATGGATCGGGTCTTCCAAGAGCAGAAGGGCATGAACCTCGAGGTGTATGTAGACGCTCTGATGATCAAGAGCTGGGAGGTAGACTACTACCTTCGGGATCTAGAGGAGACTTTCGGCACCTTGCATAAATGTAAGATGAGGCTGAACCAGTTGAAGTGCGTCTTCGGGGCCAGCAGGGGCAAGTTCTTGGGCCATCTTCTCACCCCCGCAGGGGTGGAACAGAACCCTGACAAGGTCACGACAATCATGGAGTTAAGGTCACCTCGGAATGCTAAGGAGGTGCAACAGTTGACAGGGAAGTTGGCAGGACTAAGCCGGTTCCTTTCCCGGGCTAGGTAGAAGTACTCTCCCTTCTTCAAAGCATTGTGGGAACGCAAGAAGTTCGAATGGACTGAAGAATACGAGGAGGCCTTCCAAGCCTTGAAGAGGCAGTTAACTCAGGCCCCCTGCTCCAAGGGCCAAAGGAGGGGGAGGACCTGTCTTTATATCAAGCAGCCAGAGCTGAGGCCTTAAGCTCTGTCTTGGTTCGAGAAGAGGGGAAGAGGAAGCTTCCCATATACTATGTAAGCCTGGTCCTGAGGAAGGCAGAGTTCCGTTAGACCATCTTAGAGAACCTGGCCTTTGATATGGTCATCTCAGCTCGGAGGCTCCGACCCTATTTCCAGGCACACTCCATCCGAGTGGTGACTAACCGTCCCCTCCGAAACATCTTCGAGGGGGTGAAGCATTCGGTCAGGTTGGACAAATGGTTGGTGGAGCTGAGTGAATTCAATATTTACTTTATCCCACACCTCTCGATCAAGGCCCAGACGATGGACAATTTTCTGGGTGACTATGTGGTCAAGACGGCGGAGGCGGAACTCACTCGCCCAGTTCCTTGGAAGGTAATGGTAGACAGTGCGTTAGGAAGGCATTCCCTGGGGGTGGGGGGTAATCTTAGAGAGCCTCCAGGGAATGAGTATCGAGCAAACGGTGGTGGTGCACTTTCCCATCACCAATAACTAGGCCGAGTATGAGTCTGTGATAGCAGGATTGCGCCTGGCCAGGGAGTTGGGGGTGCAAGATGCGGAGGTCCTCACTGATTCCATGTTTGTGGCCTCCCAGATCAACGAGGAGTTCGAGGCAAGGGATCCCACTCTGCAATTATACTTGGCAAAGGTGAAGGGGGTCATTAACATGTTCTAGACCTTCTCCATTCGGCATGTGCCATGGGAGGAGAATGAGCAGGTTGACCAGCTGGACAATTATGGTCCCCGGGTGGGGGGGGGGGGTTCCATCACCGACCTGTTCCACCCATGCACCCAAGAAGGGGAGCTGATGGAGGTGGACCAAAACCCTTTGTGGATGGATCCTATCACGACATTCATATCCACAGGGGAGTTCCCGAAAGGGATGGGCACAAAGAAGTTCAAGCACAAGTCGGCATATTACCTCATGCACGACGGACAGTTATATAAGAAGACTCCCGTAAGGATGCTGGCACGTTGTGGGGCAGAGAGGGAGGTTCAGAGAATCTTGGAGGTGGTCCATTTAGGAGAGTGTGAAAGCCATTCAGGGAGCAGAACTTTGGAGGGGAGAATAGTCCGGCAAGGTTACTTCTGGCCGACCCTAAGCTGGGATGCCGCAGAATTCACAATGAAATGTCACAAGTGTCAACTGTTTGCCATCCTACAACTTCAACCGGCTCAGCGGCTCAGGAGTATCACGGCCCCTTAGACCTTTGCCATTTTGGGGATAGATTTGTTAGGACCTTTCCCCCAGGCCAGCGGACAGAGGAGGTTCTTGCTTGTCATGATAAATTACTTTTCTAAGTGGTTGGAGGTGAAGGCGCTGGCTAAGGTGACATCCTAAGTAATAAGGAACTTTGTTTGGGGGGGGGGGGGGAGATAATCTACAGACACGGCTTCCCCCAGGACATAGTCACGAACAACAAGCATCAGTTCACCAGAGCTGAGTTCATCAACTTCTGCGAGTAGCTCGGGATTGATCTCAGGTTCGAGTCGGTCCACCATCCCCGGAGCAACGAGCAAGTGGAAGAGGCAAACAAGATCATCATCAATCTACTCAAGAAGAAAGTAGAGAATCTGAAGGGTAGGTGGGTGGAGAAACTTCCCTCAGTTCTCTGTGCCCTTAGAACCAGTCCTAACACCGCCACAGGGGAGAACCCCTTCAAGCTCTCCCATGGATGCGAGGCAGTACTTTCAATAGAATTCGAGGTCTGGACGCCTCGGGTAGTGGAGGCGGAGGAAGGCATGGAAGAATGACAGGTTGAAAATGAGAGGAGCTACGGCTCTCCCTGGATATGGTGGAGGAGCTACGTGACCTCTCCGCCATCCTCCAGGAAGAAGTGAAAAGAAGAATGACTAAGTACTTTGACAAGCACGTCAGGGTCAAACAGTTTGCGAAAGGGGATTTGGACCTAAAGAAGGTGGATGCGGAAGGAAGGTCAGCCACAGTGGGGATGCTCAACCCCAACTTGGAAGACCCGTACATTATTGGGGAGGCTCCAAGGTCAGGAGGGTACCACCTCCAGAATGTGGAGGGCGAGACCCAAAGTCACACCTGGAGTGGTGATGACTTGAAACGTTTCTATCCATGAAAAAATGTACGTACTCTCTTTTAATGAATAAAGTTATTTGATGCCCCCACCCCTCTTGCAAGTCAAGCTTCTGGAAAATATTTATCAAGCTAAGTCATGAAATACCTCTGCTACCAGGCTTTCATCTAGCTGGTGGGGCCGGAGATTGGTTGATGAAAGACAAGTTTTCTCGCCCTGGGTTTAGGTCCCGGGATGCTCCCGCTGTTAGGCTCCCATCTAGCTGGCAGGGTTAAGATCCCCGTTAGATGTCATTATGACCTTGGGGCTGAGTCTGGTTAATGCTCAATACCCGCCATCAGGCTCTCACCTAGTTTATTGGGCCGATGGTAGCGCCCGAAGGTTAGACAAAGGCAAGTTATCTCGCCCCGAGGTTAGGTCCCGAGATGCTTCCACTGTCAGGCTCTCATCTAGCTGGCAGGGACGAGATCCCCATTGGATGTCGTTATAACCCTCCGGTTGATTCTGAAAATCCGCCATCAGGCTCTTACCTAGTTGATTGGGCCGGTGGTATCGCCCGGAGGTTGGACTGAGGCATGTTATCTCGCCTGGGGGTTAGGTCCCGGGATGCTACCGCTGCCAGGCTCCCATCTAGCTGGCTGGGCCGGGATCCCCGTTGGATGTTGTTATGACCCTTGGGATGAGTCCGGTGGATGCCCAACACCCGCCATCAGGCTCTCACGTAGCTGATTGGGCCGGTGGTAGTGCCCAATCGTTGTACAGAGGCAAGTTATCTCGCTCTGGGGTTAGGTCCAAGGATGCTTCACTGTCAGGCTCCCATCTAGCTGGCAGGGCAGGGATCCCCGTTGGATGTCATTATGACCTTGGGGCCTAGTTTCTAGATGCTCCCGCTGTCATGCTTCTATCTAGTTGGCAAGGCTAGAGGTCTCGCTGAACGTGGTGATATCTAAATCTGGGACCCAGACACTCGAACTTTGGAGGCAAAACTCATAGGGTTGACAGGTTGAGCTCGACAGGTCGGTGAGCTGGAAGTACCGAGTTGAGACCTCGGCAGGTCGGCGAGCCGAGACTACTGTTATCTACTACATTTCGTCCAGCCAAAAAATTGGCAAATTCATGGCTTTTTGCCAAGTTTCAAAGAAGGAGAGTAGTGACAGGCGAGCTGGGAATTCGCGAACCCAGCTCGGTAAGCCACCAGCCGATTGCCATGGGAAAGATAAAAGATGGCATGCTGGGGTCTTGGCATCCATGGAGGAAAGAAAAAGGAGGTGGTCCTTGACGGTATATCTCCACCCTCCTAAAATTTTACTTATGAATTTCTAGCGATTTCAGCTTGGCATTGGTAAGAAAGAGGAAAGCTCGCGGGCGAGCCGGGTAGACACGAGCCTAGCGCGGCGAGTGATCCTCCCTTGATCGTCAAGGGTTGGCGAGCACTCAAGGCCTCTCCGTGGGTGCGAATCCTAACTCAAGTGCATTCTAGCTACAAGTTCTACCTAGAGAGGTTGCTCTGTGAAGGAGGGCAGATCGCAGGCGAGTACATCATAACGAGTTCAACAAAAAATAGAGACAAAGGGGAGGCAAAAGTATTTTTCATTTACAAGTATTTTTACATTGGGAAGCTCGCCTCGACGAGATTACAAAAAAAGTGGGAGGGAAGAGAATTACAGCATAAAAAGAAAGAGAAAACAAAAAGCAGGAGGCGCGAGTCAACTCTCGCCCTCCCTTCCTAACGAGTGGTCTTTGCCTTCCCGACTAGATGTGTGGCCGTCCTTGTAGCACTTGATATCCTTGAACAATGACTCGAAGCTCTCATCCTTCTCGCTGGGAGGGGTAGCCGGCAGGAATAGGTACATCACCTGGTCCCTTGAGGTGATCTCCTCGCATCCCTCCACCAACACCTGCATGTCTTTCATAATCTATAAGGTGTAGTTGGCAGTGTTTATGGAGTTGATCCACAATCTCTCAGTGACCATGACCTCACTGTAGACCCTTGGCCACTTGGGAGGAATGCTCGGCTCACCGCCAGACAGGGGAAAGAATATGTTAGTTTGCCTAGTCAGCTCGTCTCAGAGTCTTTTGTTCGCCTCCTTCAGTGAGACATTCTCTTTCTCCAGCTCGGCGGCGCGAGCCTCCACCTCAGCAGCATGAGCTTGTAGCTTGCTCGCGGCCTCGGCATCCTGGAAAGGAGGGAAGGTAAGATCAGTATGCTAGAAAAATCCTCAGGGGAAAAGGAAAGGGATAGTCGACGCTTACCATCCAGCCGACCGCTTTTGCGAGCAGACTCTCAGCGACCTTTAGTCGCCCCGCCAGGTTGGCAATACCATACTTGGCAAGGTTGCGCTCCTGCTCGGCCTTCAGTAGGAGGTTGTTGAGATTGAAACCTCTACGGACCACCATATGGTGCATCTCCAGGGCCCGCATTTTAGCCTGCATGCCCTCGTGGTCGAGCTGGCGCTGGGTCATGCGATTGTAGGCCTCGACATCCTTGCGACCATACAGGCCGAAGCCGAGCGCGTAGGCATGACCTGAGGGGGGTTAGTGATCTGACCAAGAGGGATGAAGGGTGGAGATGGAGATCCTATGTGCCTCCTCATCCCACCGGACCATCGGCTCGCCGGCCGAGTCCTTTTGCTTCCCCCATAGCCGAAGAGGGGATGGCTCTTCAGTAGGCCTGGCTTGTGGGCCACGACTTACGCAACAGTAGGGGGAGAGGGCTCGCCACCATCCAGAACCTTTTTTGGCGAACCCTTCAGCGAGCTCGCTGACGATCCTTCGGGGGTGGACTCTCGGGAGCTGATGTAAATTTATTGTTGTTGTTTGATGAGTTGTAAATATACGTATTTTTATGTACATTAATTAAGTCGTATTTATTCATTTCTGTTATTTTTATTTAATATTTTTCAATAAAATGCTCCTTTTTTATAAATTTTATTCTAACTTGGTTTATTTTATTTTTCTGAAATTTTCCAGAAATTGTCCAAATTTCATGTTATAGGCCCGTGTACTTCAGTTCACGCCTGTGACCTGGGCGTGTAACCTTCAAATCCAGTGAAATCAGCCGCATTCAAAGAAAATTGCTGAACACACTCAAGTACACGCCCGTGTCAAATGTGACATGGCTGTGACCTAGCCCCGTGTCACGCCAGCTCGACGATTCCGCGCTTGAAGTTCATCGACACGACCCGACACGCCCGTGTCAAGATGCGACACGGCCGTGTACTTCTCCACCTGTCCGACAAGACGTCGCCGACGACTTAGTGACATGATGTTGTTCCTAGATCCACCTGCTGGACACGCCCATGCTACACGCCCGTATCATAAGATTCACGCTCATGACCGCCACGTGTACAACTGCAAAGTCAAACCAGCCATCAGTTCTCTGGATCACATCATGAACAGTGATTACATGCCCCCTTACACGCCCGTGACTTAGGGCGTGTACTTAGAATTTTTTGCCCGTAAATTGATGCTTTTTTGTTTGAGCTTCAGTTCCTCTTTTTGAACCATTTTGCCTAAGGAGTTGGCTGCTTAGATGATTTCAAGGCTATGTACGGGAAATTTCTCCCCCTCACTTTAGTTATTTGTCTTTAGCTTTCGTTGTAACTCGTTTTTACTTAATAAAATATGTGTTTTTCTCCCTTTATATGGTTTTGGATTCCATCTAAGCACCTCTCTTAGGCAATCTTATTTTAACTTGTTTTATTTTTGTTATTTTTGTTCTTTTAAAATAGGTGTGTGTGTATGAGATTAGATTTCATGCTTTTATGCTTAGTTATTTTTACTTAGTTTTGTTAGATTTAAGATTTTATCGCTTTTTAGTCATTCCTGTTAACCCGTAAAAATGTTTTCAAAGTGGTTTTCATTTTTCTCTAACTTAGATTTTCTCGTTTAGGTTGTAAAACATTTTTGTTTTTTTACTTTATTTCCACTTTTTAGCACTTTTACAGAGTTATAAGAATGAATATATAGCCATTTTAATTTTTCGAGCACTTCGATTTTCGTTTTAAACTTTTACTCATTTAATTTTTCTGTCTTCTTTTTATGCATTTCTATCACATTCTATCAGTAAAAATGTATTTGTTTTAATTTCTTGAGCACTTTGATTTCCCCTTTATTTGCAAAACTTTTTGCTCATTTAATTTTTATTGTCTTTTTACGCATTTCTATCACTTTCCACCAGTAAAAATATAGTTATTTTAATTTTTTAGAACACTTTGTTTTTCGTTTTTTTCGTATGTGTGCGTGCATGTATGAGATAATTTTTATAGCTTTTATTCATTCTTGTAGAGTGGGTGTGTTTGCTTATATTTTTGTAGAGTGCGTGTGTGTGTTTTATTTCATGTAGAGTGTGTGCGTTTCATTTCTGTAGAGTGGAGTTTTTACTTTATGTAGAGTGTGTGTGTGCGTTTTAATTTCCGTAGTGTGTGTACGTTTTCATTTCTATCGAGTGAGTGTGCGTGTTTTTATTTCAAGTAGAGTGCGTGTGTGTGTTTTCATTTATGTCGAGTGTGTGCGTGTGTATTAATTTCTGTAGAGTGTGTGCGTGTGTGCATTTATTTCCTCCTACTCGTTTGAGTAGGGCTCGCTTTAATTTCCTGCCAACTCATTTGAGTAGGACATTTAATTTACCGCTTTCTTTCCAGCTTTATTTTACTGCTTTCATTTTCAGCTTTCTTTTACTGCTTTCTTTTCCCGCCTACTCGTTTGAATAGGACTTGCACTTTCAAATTCTGCAATTTTCTTTCCGCAAGCCATCCCTATTCCGATGAGTGGTTAACCGCTCTTACCCCTCAGTATCGAAGAGTATTGGGACAAATAAAATCGCTTTAAATAATTAAAGGTCCTCTTTTTCACATTATTTAAATTTCTTAAGGTTTTCCCCGGGTTTACGATGCGTAGAACCACATATCTATGTGCAGGCTCTATTTCCGTAGTTCATATGCTAGCTAGCCAAGAGGCCGTGCATATGGAGCGAACACCCCTTGATAAATGGAGTTTCGCACTAGCCTTCGAGAGAGGAGGCACGGAATTCTACCGGATTGGGTTCCCCACCCAATAGCGGGGTTCTTAGCGTAATGCGGGCATTAAGAGAAATCCTTCGTCGGACGAGAGCCCGGTCGAATAGTCTTAATATTCAGGTGAGCGATAGTCCTAGAGATAAGTGAGGTCATTTTTGTGGAACCACCACAGCCGAGTCTCCGCCTTAATTAATTTTAAATTTAGGATCTCTTTTTATTAAAAGTTTATTTTAGTTCAAATTCTTTTAGATACCATTGCACTAAGTTATTCATCTACTCCATTTTAATGCTTTTATTTTTCGCTCTTATATATATATAAATAATATCCTGAGAAGATAAATTTTAGGTAAAATAATAGTCCCCACCAGGGAAGAGTAAAAATAATCAACCTGACCCCGAGAATAATACGACCCCGATATTCCTCACCGGAATATCCTGTACTACACGCGATAAGTGCACTTGCCTCCTTTCGTTAAAACTCGATTTCAACTGTTTTATATCCAAATAATAAATCTGTATGCCCCATCTTCCTTAATAAAACCAAATCCACTTTTCATAAAAAAACCGCCCGGGGCGCCGCGTGTCCTAAATAATTTTTGGAGTTTTAACCCCCATCATTGTTGCTCTCCACGGGATTGTTGTTGTTGTTGCCCCCCGATTTTGTTGTTGTGGTCCCATCCGGGAGACCACCACCGTCTTCAACCTCTTTGGTTGTACGGGGGGGGGGGGGGGGGGGGGGTGGCGAGATGGACCCTTCGAGGCCAGGTTTTTTCCGGATGGAGGAGGACCCACCTATCTCCAACTCGCCTCGGCAGGCTGCCGCTATTGCCCGCTCACGCGCGAGCGGGTCCGGGCCAGGTCCCGAGCCAGCATGAGGTGGATGCTAGGGAATTATCCGCTCCCCTGCAAGAAATGAGTTAGAGAAAGCAAGCAACAGTAAAAGGCGAGCAAATGGGAAGAGGGAGAAAACGTACGTTTGCCGGGGAGAACCGGGAGGAGTGAGTCGAGGCCCCTTCGAAGGAAGGCGACTTCGAAGTCCTTCTCCAGGAAGAATTTGTGCAGCTCGGTCAGACAACATGGGAGGCCGGTATACCTCCTTGCCCTTCTACTGGGGAGAAGGGTATATTGCCCAGATCACCCTTGAGGAAGACGATCTTAGACACACAGTTGTGATTTTTTTTCGCGGTCTCGCGTACCCTGATGTGCGAGCCCATCAGGTAGGCGACCCCATCATTGGTCGCGCGGTAGGTAAAGAGCTTGCGGAAGATGGTGAGGTTGAATTCAATCTGCTCGCCGCGGAGGTGACAAGCGAACGCGACCATCATAGCGATTGCATTCGGGTTTAGCTGCGCGGGCACCGCGCCGAAGTACTTGAGGATCTAGCGGATTTTCGACCAGAGGGGGAGGCCAACTCCACCTCGAAGTGTGAGATGGGGAAGTCAAGCTCATCCCGGTAGAAAGTTTTGATGGCCTCTCCCACCATGGACCGGTGCGCCACATAGCCGGGGTGGGGGGGGGGGGCAAGTACTCCATTTTGAAGGCGGCGATCTCACACTCAGTGGTGTTTCCCTCAAAGAAACAATATTCGGAGAACTGAAGGGCGCATTTGGATCGCCCGTCAGCATCAGGTCGGGTCTTGCCCATGCTCACGAAGGGGGTTGGGATGCGAGAATAGGTAGAGGAAAGTGCAGCAAGGAAGGGTCTTAATGCAGTAAATGCGATGGGCCTGGGGGTTTGTAGGGGGGGGGGGGGCTATTAATAGAAAACAGAATTTATGGCCGAGCCGACCGGCAAGTCCAGCTCGCCGGCCCCCGTCTTCTAGTCCCAGCTCGCCAATCCGGCGACCTGACCTATCCTAGTGCGAGCAGAAATCTAGTTGTCACATCCTATTATTTTCAATAGCATCCGAGTTTCTTAAAATTATTTTAAGTTATTATAGACAGGGACAATTGTAACCCCCAAAATAATGAAGTTCTTAGAAAGCAGAAGCTGTTCAGTCAGCCAGCACGACCTGGGGTGTCGGGGGGGGGGGGGGGGGGGGGGGCGAGGGCCAGTAGGCTCAGCAATGTAGCCATTTCCATCTACCCCGGCCTCACACCCCAATCCCTAGAGGCCAGCACGGGCTGAGGAACTCGTGGACCAGGCCCAGGTCCCGGCTTACAGATTATCATTGATACTCTCCATTACTGGGGTGGGGGACATCATCTTGCTCACTGAGCTGTGCTCCACCTTACCAGCGAGCAACACATATTCCCGCTCTAGCGCCTGCAGCCTCTGCTCGCAGTAGGCTACATTCGCCCGAAGTTGGCGTAGGGCAGCATCTTGCCTCCTCAATATTTCTACCATTCGTCATCACAGCTCTGCTGGATTCAACGAGCTGTCCAAGAGGTCTTCCATCCCGGGGTCAGGGGGTGGCGAATGGCGAGCTTGTTCAGAAGACTCCTCGGCTTCAGATGAAGTGGGGAGACCTGAAAAAAAAATGATCAACTCAGAAAGAAAGAAGGTGCGAGCATAATAAAGATGGTGAGACAAAAACTTTCTAATAACAATGGGGATTAGGAGATGAGCTTACCATTTCCTGGGAGATAAGTGGAGGTGGCAAGGCGAAGTTCTTACCACGACCCGAGGGGCGGACTCCCGGGGATATGAGATTGAAGCTGGGAATCGGAATGATTCCGGCTGCTTCCCCCGCAAGTACAGGAGCAGGTGCGGGTTGTTGGAAAGGGGTGCGAACTGGAAACCCGGACTTTAGCGAGTCCAGCCCTGTCGTCCCGTGGGGAGGTGATTTGCACTGATAGCGACCATCAGGGGAGTCTGAGGCTGCGGGTCATCGGGCGGAGTGTGGACTCGCTGTTTGGAGGACTCTACATCGGTCGGGTGGCGTTCAGGGTCGACGGGTATGTCGACGACCATTTTCCCCTTGGGAACAGCAGCCGGTTTCAAGGAAGCGAGCCTGGGAGTCAAGGTGGACTCTAGGTCACTGTAGATAGATTTGATGTCCTTCGGGATGGACTTGGCCTTCTTGGCAGGATTGGGCTTGGACTACTCGTGCAGTGCTACACTAGGGAGGCATGATGACTAGTGCATGAGCACGAGTGGTGTTGAGCTCGAGGGCGCGGTTAATCTTCTCCTGGAGCTCTTTGGAGAGTGGCATCTCGGCAGGTGATTTCCTAAGGGGAAGGGCAAAGGTCGCCCAGGTACGTGAACATATATATAGCCTCCAGTGGGCCCCATAAAAATATTCCCACTTCCGTCACAATCGCCGAATACTGCGTGGTTGGATGATTCTTTCTGAGCTTATGCCAACCTCACAAAAAGCGGGGATTGTGTACAACCCCATATCCGACGAGTTATTGTAGATAGAAACCAGATCGGCCAAAGTCTAGTAGTCTGGCTCACCCAAGTGGGGCACACCTTTTGAAGGGTGAGTGGAGCAGGTCGGCTCGCACTCACCCCAGGGGCTCGACGAGTAGCGGGCGAGTGGAGCAGGCCGACTCGCACTCGCCCCAGGAGGCTCGGCAGGCCACAGGAGAGCGGGGAAGGTCTGGTCCGCACTCGCACAGGGGGGATAGAGGCGGTGAGTGCCATCTCCATCAGGCACTCGCCGCCCCCCAGCGAGTGGAGGTTCCAGAGGGCCACTCGCCCGGTCTCTTATAATGTGTTTTTTTACCATTTTACCCCCATTGGTCTGTCCATAGCCTGTTAGAATAGTGGACTTACCCTATTAGCAGTCCCAGTTGGGCTACACATTGCTGTACAAAATTGTGGAGGTTGGCTATTTGCAGACCATTTTCAGAAATCTATAAGTAGTCCCAAGGGGGTACCTCAGAAGGCATGCTTACTTATGCCCTAGGTCTTCTTGCCCTTTTTGAGATACCCTTAGCTCGACATTTGGCTAGGGAGGGGAAGTGCTCTAAGATCTTTTGGGTATGTGGTGGGACCTCGAGGCCGAGCCCTTGGGTTTGTTCCCTGTTCTATTTCCTTATTCGTTTGGCTCGCGGGAGAGAAGTGTGCAATCACCCCTTCCCCAAGAGTGAACTCCACGAGACCGAGTTTTCCGTTTCAACATGAGGAGAATGGATATAAGAATACTAGCAAGGTGGGATAGAGTACTATCCAAGGAAACCCTAATAGTAGAGAAGGAGAAGGAGAAAAAGAAGAAAGCAGTGGTTGTGGAAGATGAATCTTCCAGTGCATCTGAAGTACAAGGAAGCACTAGCTCAGAAAAACAGGATGATACATTTGCTGAAAAATCTCTAAGGCCCTCTCCTGGAACTAGTGATCAGGTGCAGGGGGAGACAATACTAGAGATGGATTACATTGAGGAGGAGAACCTCAATACCCTTCCTGAAATAGTACAAGATTTTGTAAACACCATAGTGATGGAAGTAGTACAGGAGCTAGATACTGTTCTGGAACAAGTAGAGGTTCCTGAATAGGAGATACCTGATAGGGAAAATGAGGATGTGTTCTCTAAGGAGACTGAGGAAGAAATCTATCTAAATAAAGATATAAATATTCAAGGGGAGATGACTGCTCTTCAAGAGGACCCTGTTCCTGATGCTATAGCTCAACAAGATGAAGCCATCATAAAAGATGACAATCTTGATGAAGATGGTGCAAGAGTTGAGGGGGAGTTAGCAGATCTATCCCCAAATACTAAAGGAGCTAAAGAGACTACATTAGTTGAAGTAGTTAGTTATTCTGATTCTTAGGAGTAGGAAGCCTCTTAGATGAAGAAAAGAAAATTAACTGAACTCAAAAAGAGGAGTAGGAGCTTTAGGAAAACCATTCAGTCTGGAACAACACATGCTCCTTCTATGTATTTAAGCTCACTTATAATTCAAATGCAAATAATGTTTGATCAACAAAGAAATCAACTCGAAAAAATGTAGATGAATGCAATAAGGAGTTGCAGTTCCAACTGGCTCAGAAAATGAAAACCATTAGATTTGAAGTCAACTTGCTGAAGAAGGATATGACTTACTTCTTTCAAAAAGGAGCAAATACTGTAGTATACCTTGCTAAACAGCAGGAGGAGTCAAAGCAAACTCAAGATGAAGTAGCTGTTCAACAAGGTTATGTCATGGAAAACCAAATAAGAATGAATGAAAACATGATTGTAATGCATGATGCTTCACTGGTCAAGCTAGCTGAGCAAACTATAGCTCTGAAAACAAAGATAGCCTCTACCTTCAAGTATATTGAAACTCAGCTATCTACTCGCACATCTTCTGTGACTCAGGATATCAAGGCTTCTTGCAAAGAACTGGATGACCACTTGCTTGAAGCAAAAAATCATTTGTCCTCAGGGATTACACATCTAGAGGGTCAGGTCAGATTTCACAATAATGACTTAAGGGATCATGTAGAAATAGAAGTCATAAAGGGGGAGAGAGTGATGATAAAGTCAAGCTCTGAGTATGCTATTTGGTCCTCCAATAACATCAAAGAAACTCTAGGCTTTCCTCCCTTAAGGTATGATGAGGATCAAACTACTGAGTCTGGCTGCCAACCAGCTCAGTTTGAGGCCATTAAAACTGTAGTGCAGTCTATATAAAGTCCTCCACCAGAAATTTGGAATATAGTTTGTGAGGAGGTGAAGATGACTGCTTATGCATTAATCAAAGAAAAAGAAGCTGAGTTATCTAAGAAAAGATTCAGGGAGCAAGCTGAAGCAAAGCCAAATTTTAGGCAGTGGAGTCCAACTTCCAGATCAATTATACTCACTGCATGGAAAGCAGTCAATAACAATACAGATGATAGGGGAAAATCATATTCATAACAAGAATGGGTCAAGCATACAAAGCAGCAGGAGATCATCCATAAATTCAGAAAAGATCTGAAGGCAGGGAAGATCCCATATGATTCTGTAGAGCTTAACAAATACTTCCCCAAGCCATATCTTTATGCTAAAATACAAAGGCTAAAGGAAGAAGAAATCTCTAAGGCTACAGATGTCAAGGGCAAGAAAGTTGTTAATGACAAGGTGCCTGAAGTCAAAGCTAAAATACAATCAGGAAAGGGCATTGCCATCAAAAAGCTAGAACAATCTTAGAATATTGTTTCTTTTCTAGGAACTATGTAATTTTGTTTTAAGAAAATTGTAAAAAAATTGAAAGATGTAATATTTTAAATAATTGTAATGAAAAAGTTTGGTTGCACTTTATTATATCTGTGTTATCATTGCTGTGTTCTTTATAATTCTATTCAGCACTATTCATGAACATCTTAATTATCATATTTTAGTATTGTGGTGTATATCATTGAATTGGGGTTATGACTTCTCCAAATAGGGGGAGATTGTTGGGTATATTGGAAACAATGTACTTGATTTGAAGAAGCCCTTTCAACTCAATGATATACACAAGTATGTATTTGATGTATGTTTCAGTTCATGCATGCAGATTGCCTATGTCATATTGATTGGACAGTTGATCCAAGTTATATTGACAGGTGGAATCAAAGAAGCTGACTGGAAAGGCAGAAAATTGCCTAAGTCCAAAAGCATCGTGTGAAGCAAGTTCACTCAACGCCATACAGCTAAAAGTGCTGAGTGAAGTCAGGACAGTTAATGCCTAGACAGTTGCAGTGCAGAGAAATGGCTAAGTACAAAAGTGTCGACACACTTCAACTATGTCGGTACCTCTGCAGGAATAGTGCCTAAACAAGTCAGTTATCTCAACACTTTGAAGTGTAAGTCAGCTGTGTCAAGACAATTCAGTTATTTCGACACCTTGAAGATTCATGATAGCAGTGTCGAGACAAGCCAGTTATCTCGACACTTTGAAGATTAAGTCAGTAGTGTCAAGACAAGTCAAATATCTCATCACCTCAAAGCTCAGGATAGTAATGTCGAGACAATACAACTATCTCGACATAATGAAGAGCTGAAGTGAAGACTTAAAGATGTCGACACCCGACAGACTGAAGTGTCGAGATAATTCAACTGTATCGACATAGTGAAGATTTAAAGCAAATATAAAAGTGTCGACACCCGACAGACAGTTGTGTCAAGACAATTCAACTGTCTCGACACAGTGTAGATTTAAAGATGCCAACAAAGTCGACAGTTGTGTCGAGACAAGTCAACTGTCTCGACACCTTCAAGATTAAAACTAAAAATTCTACTAAGTAATATTTTGTCGAGACTGCTAAGATGTCTCGACACCTTCTAAGAACACTAAGTAATATTATGTCAAGACACTTGAGACATCTCGACACTTATGATTCTAAAGATGTACAGAGTCAACCCTGAAGTCTTAAGTCAAGTCAGAAATGTCACATCAGCTACAGTAACGTGATATCTCATCAGAAAGTATTTGAATTAGAACTTGAAGCATGATGGCGTAATGATGACATCATCAACCAGAAGCCAACAACCCGTAAAGGCTATAAATAGAGGGGTTGTCTACACAGAAGAGAACAATCAGGCAAATTAATAAATTCTCTCATTCTAATTTCTTCTAAGTTAGAGGAGGGCGACAACCCTAAGAAGAAGGAAGACGAAGGCCTTCAAGAAAATCTTCAGATCCTTTCATCAATTTGATCAGAATATTATGGTGGATCTATTCTACAAGCTCTTCAAGGAAATCAATCCGATCAACATCAAGAACATGCCGATCCAGAGAAGAATCATTCCAGCCAGTTTGCTTTTCAAGAATCTATCCAGTGCTGCTGAATTGAAGAATCTGAATTCTCAGATAAGTCAGATTACAGAATTGTGATTTTCTGACATTATTTTCTTTATTATTTATCTCTTAATTTTGTATGATCTCTTTGAGATCTAAGTGGCAGGAGATTTAATCTTTGAGTTGTAAGCCTGATTTATAAAGGCTGAGGTAGGGTACTTGAGGGACCTGAGGTACGCGATTTGTATGAGATCACTGAGGTGTAAGCATGTGTTATAAAGGCTGAGGTAAGGTTCTTGAGGGACCTGAGGTAGGAGATTGGGTAGATCTCTGAGGTAGGACTGCTGGTCTGAGTGGTAGGTTTCTTAATAGAAACTGAGCCTGCAAGATCTATTGATCTGAGTTGAAGAGGAGGTGATATAAACTTATCTAGCGCATTGTTAGTGATGATGAATGGGGAAAGTGGATCTACCATAGATAGAGGAACCACTATAAAACTTCTGTGTATTGTGGATTGCTTGTGCTGTGTTCTGTGGATTTCTTGTGCTGTGTTTAGTGGATTGTTTTGCTATGTACTTGTGACGTTTATTTTTCAAATATCAGCTGAACATATAATATAAGAGGCAAAAAATTTTAATGACACCTATTTACCCCTCTAGGTGATTAACTACCCATAGATTTATCTTTCACATTCTTCTCCTTCCTAGTTCCTGCACATTTATACAAATGTGAGAACCATATCTGGTATCTAATACCCAGGATAAAGGTGCAAAAAGGTTTATCTCTATAACATAAATACATGAAGCGGAAGTCATACCTACTTTCATCCTTTGCACACGCTCAAGGTATGAAGGACAGTTCCTTCTCCAATGACTAGCCTTGCTATAGTGGTGACACTTTCCCTCTTTCCCTGAACCTTTCCTTTTCAGTGTAGAAGACTTGGGCTCTAAAGCAGACTTAGGTACTACCTTCGTCTTCTTAAAGATCTTGACCTTGCCCTTACCTTTATGCACCATCAGTATATGGTTAGCAGGATTGGCCTTCTTCATGTTGATCTCGGCAGTTCAGAACATGCCTAGGAGCTCGAGCAGTGTCTTGTCCATTTCATTCATGTTATAGTTCAAGACAAACTGCTCATAACTGTCCAACAACGATTGCATGATTATGTTTGTGGCTAACTCTTGGCCTAGAGGGAACCCTAGTCTTTCAAGGTTCTCGATATACCCTGTTGAAGTATTAGACCGGGCGGCCTTGCGGTCTGGTCCTGCGGTTTGTTGACCGGGCGGTCTGGCGGTCTCACTCTGGAGCCTGGAGACCGGGCGGTCTATCGGTCGCCCATTGCGGCCTATTCTATCCTGCTGGAGTTGCCGAGCGGTTAACCCATCTGTTAAACCGCGCGGCCTGTGCGGTCTCCTTTATTTCTAGCCGCTCTGTACTGTAAATGTTTAGTCCCACATTATTTGTTTACTCTCTCTCATATCTCCTCCATTCTATATAAGGGAGGTTATACCTTTGTAAATGATATCTTTTTTGGATAATAAAATTTCAATTATTCAAAAGTCTATCCGTTTGTTCTTTCTTTTTCGCTACTTTCTACATGGTATCAGAGCGCACGGTCGTTTCCTCCTGATTGTGTCCGCTCTCTACTTCTCGCGGCTTGTTTCCGCTTTTCGCGACCTGTCTCGCGGCCTGCCTTTCTTCTGTCCGCTGCCTGTTCGCGCGGTTTGCTTCTCCTTGGTTCTCCCCTCCTCTTCTACTGCTATTCGTCGCCGCGACCTGTTTCGTGGTCGCCGCGCTCCTGCTTCTTTCTTGCCTCTCCAACTTCCTAGTCGTTGCGGCCTGTTTCTGTTCACCCGGCCTGCGACTTGTTCTAGTCGCTGCCTTTTGTCTTCTCTTCTGTTTGCTCGGCCTTTTCAGTCCGCGTGACCTCTTCCCCGCTGTGCCTTTGACTGCTTTCTAGCTGCTTCTGTTCGCGCGGCTTCTTCCTTTTCTATCCGCTGCGGTTTCTTGCTGGTTTTCTATGACTAGTTCCGGTCTCACCACCGCTCCTGCAGCTCCTTCTCCACCTCCTCCTTCGAGCAACCTTGGCACCCTTTCTAAGCTTGTGGGCTCCAACTATCCCGATTGGAGCGTTTCTTTCACTTTTCTCCTTCGCTCTCAACGCAAGCGTCATCACCTCACCGATGACCCTCCTCCTCGTACCTCTCCAGAGTTTGATGACTGGGATGCGAGTGATGCTCTTGTCCGCACCTGGCTGGCCAACAGCCTTTCGGATGAGTGCCTTCCCGTCATTCGCCATGATGAGACGGTCAAGGCCGCCTGGCTTCACCTCGCTGCTCTCTATTCGAAGGGGGGCCAGACGTCCCGCATTTACACTCTCTATGCGGACCTCTTCGCCCGCCCTTCCATGTCTCCTGCTGCGGCCTATCAGCAGGTTCAGGCTTTTGGTGCTGAAATCCTCCAGAATCGCCCCTTCTCCGTGGACTTGGCCGACCAGCACAAACATTTCCAGGAACTCCTGGTTATTTGTTATCTTCTTCGTCTTCCGGATTCTTATGATATGATCCGCAAGCAGATCTTGGGTGAGGTGGAATCTCCTACTTTGGATGCCACTGCGGCCCGCATTGCCGCTGTTACTTCGCTGCTCCAGCGGCCTCTTTTGGCCTCCCCCCCTTCCCAGGACTCCTTTGCTCACCAAACTCAGAGGGGGGGCCCTGGTAGCCGCGGCCCCTCCGGCGGACGGGGTTCATACAGATTTCTCTACTGTCACTGTGGTCGTACCGGCCATTCTGTTGACCGCTGCTGGCAGAAACATCCTCATCTTCGCCCTTCCGGTGATGCCCCTTCTTCGGCCTCCGCCTCTTCTCGGCCCTCTGCCTCTGTGGCCACGACGTCAGGTAGTGCCCACGTAGTTACCCAAGGTAAATGGCTGATTGACTCCGGTGCTACCAATCATATGACGGGCAACCCTCATTGCTTCTCCCATCTTGAGACACATGACCGCTTACCCCCGGTTCGTGTGGCGGATGGTTCACCGTCCCCGGTTCATGGGACGGGCATGGTTCAACTCACCCCATCGCTTTGCTTGGCGGACACCCTCTATGTCCCCAAGTTCCCGTGCAATTTGTTATCAGTTACTACTTTATGCCGGCAGCTTCAGTGCTCCGTCTTATTCACTCCCACTACTTGTTCTTTTCAGGACCCGAGAACCCAGCAGACGATTGCTACTGGGACTGAGAGCGGCGGCCTCTACTTCCTCGACGATGTTTCTGCTCTGTCCGCCTACTCCTCCTCCACAGATCTCCTTCAATGGCATCTTCGCCTTGGACATCCTCCTCCTCGGATTCTCCGCCAGCTTCTGCCCCACTTACCTCCTACCAGTTCTCCGCTCAACTGTGATGCGTGTCAGCTTGGCAAACATCATCGCTCCTTCTTCCCACCGAAGCAAGGCCGTGGCTCCTCTCGCCCGTTTGATCTTATTCATTCTGATGTATGGGGTCCTGCTCCTACCCTCATTGTTGGTCGGGGCAGTTCCTATTTTGTCACTTTTATAGATGATTTTTCACGCTGTACTTGGGTGTATCTGTTAAAAGATCGCTCTGAACTCTTTTCTGTTTGGCAATCATTTTATTTTATGATTCAGACTCAATTTGCTATTTCTATTAAAGTTTTACGTTCTGATAATGCCAAGGAATATCTGAATCATGAGTTCTCCTCTTTCTTTCACCAACATGGCTTGCTTCATCAAACGACTTGTGTTTACACCTCCCAGCAGAATGGGGTGGCGGAGCGTAAAAACCGTCACCTGCTTGATGTTGCTCGTACTCTCATGACGCAGATGCACGTCCCTCGCTCCTACTGGGGCTACGCTGTGCTCCTCGCCTGCTATCTCATAAACCGCCTTCCCTCCACAGTTCTCCACGGCCAGACCCCCTTCTCCATTCTCTACCCCCACAAGGAACCTTTTCCTCTCCCTCTCCGTGTCTTTGGCTGTACGGCCTTTGTTCATGCTCCCTCCGATACCCGCGACAAGCTTTCCCCCCGTTCCACCAAGTGTGTCTTTTTGGGGTACTCTACCACTCAAAAAGGCTATTGCTGCTTTGACCCCCTTCTCCGCAAGCAGTTTGTCTCCGCGGATGTCACTTTTTTCGAGACTGCTTCCTATTTCTCTCCTACCTCTTCTCTTCCTTCTGATATCTCCGTTCCTTCCACGCCTCTCGACGTTTTCCCACCTCCGTCTCCTCCTCCACCGACTCCTTCCCAGTCCGTCTCACCACCCACCCCTCCTCCCTCCTCTCCGCCGCCGTCTCTCTCTAGTCCCGGGCCAGCCTTCTCCGCCACGGACGCTCCGGTCGCTGACGCTCCCGTCGACCTGGATCTTCCCATTGCTCTTCGCAAAGGGGTGCGGGCGTGTACTCAACACCTGCTTGCGGCAGTTGTTTCCTATGATCGGCTTTCTCCTTCTCGCAGGTGTTTTGCCTTGGCTATCTCTGCTACTACTACTCCCCGCACCTACCAGGAGGCTCTTGCTCTCCCTCATTGGAAGTCTTCCATGGATGAGGAGATGGCTACTCTTACTGAACGGGGTACCTGGACCCTGGTTCCTCCTCCCGTGGGCACTGATGTGGTTGGCTGTCGCTGGGTCTTCGTTGTGAAGTTTCGCCCCGACGGCACTGTGGATCGCTATAAAGCCCGGCTGGTGGCCAAGGGCTTCACTCAGACTTACGGCATTGATTACTTTGATACCTTTTCTCCCGTTGCTCGCCTCAGCACCATCCGGGTTCTTCTTTCTGTGGCTGTTAACCGGGATTGGGCTATTTCCCAGCTTGATGTGAAGAATGCCTTTCTCTATGGCGATCTTCAGGAAGATGTCTATATGGAGCAACCTCCTGGGTATGTTGCTCAGGGGGAGGCACGTGTATGTCATTTGAAGAAGGCCATTTATGGCCTAAAGCATAGCCCTCGGGCATGGTTCGACAAGTTCAGTGGTATTGTGGCTACCATCGGCTTTCGAAGGAGTTCGGCCGATCACTCCTTATTCATTCGCAAAACGGCCTCGGGACTGGTGGTTTTGGCCGTATATATGGATGATATTCTTCTTACTGGCGATGACCGAGATGGGGTGGACTTGACAAATAAGTACCTCCGTCAGCACTTGGTCACGAAGGATATGGGCTCCCCGAAATACTTTTTGGGGATAGAAATCTCTCGGAAACCTGACTCGTTGGTTCTCTCCCAACGAAAGTATGCCCTTGATCTTCTACAAGAAGCAGGATTGACAGGTGCCAAACCGGCTCGGTTTCCCATGGCTATTGGAGAAGAGAAAACGTGGACGGATGACTCGCCTCTTCTATCTGATGTCACAAGGTACAGACGTTTGGTAGGCAAACTCATCTATCTCACAGTGACTAGACCCGACATCGCCTATACTGTAGGCAAGGTCAGTCAGTTTATGCAAGCTCCCAGGGACTGCCATCTTCAGTCCGCTCTGAAGATTTTAGAGTATATCAAAGCAGCACCAGGCAAAGGGTTACTCTTTCAGAAGAATGGTCATCTGAGGGTTGAGGCCTACTCAGATTCAAGTTACGCGGATGACAAAGGCGATCGTAAATCCACATCAGGCTTTTGTACCTTTGTTGGAAGTAATCTCGTGAGTTGGAAGAGCAAGAAACAATCTGTTGTCTCCAGATCCAGTGCCGAAGCCGAATACCGGAGTATGGCGTCAACCACATGTGAGTTAAAGTGGTTGCGGGCTCTCATGCTTGACCTGGGTGAGGTATATGACTGTCCTCTCCCTATGTTCTGTGACAACAAGGCCGCTATATACATATCCAGAAATCCGGTCTTCCATGAGAGAACAAAGCATATAGAGGTTGACTGTCACTTCATTCAGGAAGAGATTTTGAAGAAACAGATTTGTACTCCATTTGTCACCTCTGACAAGGAATTGGCAGATATCTTCACCAAGCCGGTTTCTACTTCCTTCTTCCACATTTGTGACAAGCCTGGCATGATTGATATCTATGCTCCAGCTTAAGGGGGAGTGTTGAAGTATTAGACCGGGCGGCCTTGCGGTCTGGTCCAGCGGTTTGTTGACCGGGCGGTCTGGCGGTCTCACTCTAGAGCCTGGAGACCGGGCGGTCTATCGGTCGCCCATTGCGGCCTGTTCTATCCTGCTGGAGTTGCCGAGCGGTTAACCCATCTGTTAAACCGCGCGGCCTGTGTGGTCTCCTTTATTTCTAGCCGCTCTGTACTGTAAATGTTTAGTCCCACATTGTTTGTTTACTCTCTCTCATATCTCCTCCATTCTATATAAGGGAGGTCATACCTTTGTAAATGATATCTTTTTTGGATAATAAAATTTCAATTATTCAAAAGTCTATCCGTTTGTTCTTTCTTTTTCGCTACTTTCTACATACCCAATCATCTTGAGTATGTGAGTCCCTACTAGGTCCCGAGCTCCATCTTGCACTAAAACAATGCCTTAGTGACATCAAATCTCTCTTGACGAGCTTTCCCTTAAAACATTTTCTTGAGATGCTCGTCAATATCCTTGCAACCCATGTTCGCATGTTGCTTTTGGAGCTCAGAGTTCATGGTCGCTAGCATGAGACATTCAACATACAAGGAGTCATCAAGACACTTCTTATAAGTATCCTTATCAGCACGGGGTGCATTCTGATAATACATTTTATAGTTTAAACTACTAGGGTAATTATTAGTTTTTAATATTGAAATCATGTTTGTAAAGTTTTATTTTGACCTCGTTTTGTATATATTCTAATACCACTAATGTTTTCTCTTTTTTTTGCAGATTTTCTCAGTTTTCGGCCAAAATGACTCGACACGCCCCTCTAACACGCCCTCCCTGGGCGTGTAGCCTAATCCTGAGGAAGAGTGCTGCCAGAAGCCATTTCGTTGAGCTCATTTCGTCGAGCTAAGTTCGTCGAGCTCAACCTTCAACCTAGATTTCGTCGATCTCAGCACAATTTGTCGACCTCAGCCTTCAGCCAGATCGTTGACCTCAGCCTTCAGCCATCTCGTCGAACTCAGCCTTCAGCCAGTTTGTCGAGCTCACTTCGTCGATCTCCCATCCTCTGTCTCTTCTCTCCATTCGTCGAACTTCTCTTCAGCCATTTTGTCGAACTCACTTTCTGTCTTCGACGTACTCCTATGATTTCGTCGAGCTCCCCCTTCTCTTCTCAGTTTGATTTTTCTCTCAGCCATTTCTTCGAACTCCGCCTTCTTTCTACTTTCGACTAACATCTCCCAGTTTGTCGACCTCGCCTTCTGCATTCGACGATCGTCGAGCTCTCCTCCGCCATCTCTTTTCATCAATTTCGTCGAGCTCTCCCTCCTTCTCCTTTGATTTTTTCGAGCTCCCTCCTCCAGTTCATTGAGCTTACCAGCTGCGGAGGACGTGTCCTGCCTTTTTCACAAAACCCTGTTGCCGCCATAAATGCACGTCAACCCGCACCATTTCAATCATCATTTCCCGCCAAAACTCGTACCAAGGCCTGACCCCGTACCTGTCACGCTCATCTGACATGCCCCACCGGGCGTGACATGGGGGCGTGACCAACCAAAGAACTCTATAAATAGAGCCTCGACCCTTGAGAAAAAATAAGGGATTTTTGGGAGAGGGGAAGTGCTGCCATTTTCATTTCTCCCTTAGTGTTCTTCCCCTCTCATGTTTTTATTTTAATTTCTATATTTGTTTTTTATTTCAGTTTTTTGTAATAGCTTAGTGTAATTTCAGTTCAGTTTTAGTACTTGCTTAAGTTCTCATTTCATGCCATTGTAATCTTTTATATTTCAAGTGTAGCACTCTGTTTGATTTAATTTAAGATTTGTTTAATTTTTCTTGTTTCTATTTTTGTTTCCATGCACTTATACTCATCTTTCTCCCTCCACTTCACAATGAGTAACTAATCCTCCTTATACGCGATCTTTATGATCCGAGGTTCGAGTTGATTAAGTTTTGATGCTCTAGTTTGCTCTTTGTTTGTAAGGCTTAGACCTTTGATTTACTCTTGATGAATCATGTTTGGAGATATATTATCGATGTATATTTTCCATCTTTGTTTCCTCTCTTAGTTAGCCGAGAGGCTTGTAGTTTGGAGTGAACGCTCAAGAGTAAAGAGAGTTGCACACACCCCTCGAGAGTGGCAGATGTTAAATCTCCTCGATTGGAGTGAAATCCAATAGCGGGGTTCACAGCGTGAAGCGAGCTTTAGGCCTCCGATTTGGACGAGAGTTCGGTCGGACCTTCCAAAACTCAGGTGGGCATGACTTCGAGAGAAGCGTGTTCATGCTTTTGGAACCTCTACGGTCAAGGACCTTTGCTTTATTAAGTTAGAGTTTATAATCACATGTTTTTGATCAACTTTAACCGAGGTGATTCTCGATCAAGTGCTTTTCTTTATCATTGTTCAACCCCTCGTTGTAATCGATTTAATAGCTCCCTATTTAACTGAAAGTAGTTCTCTTTTTAGAGCAATATTTCTTTTCTTAATCGCATTTAGCTTTTTCTTAAACCCTAAAACAATCTCTCGATAGGATAATAGCTTTCGTGTGAGTAAGATTACTCAACAGTTCCCGGATTTTAATATGAAACTTTTGTACCCTAACTACAATTCGATAGGTATACTTGCCTCGTTGGATTGCTAGTTCGGTTTTTATTCTCTTTGCTAATATTATTCCACCAAGTTTTTGGCACCGTTGCCTTGGGAGCAACTTTTGTTGATAATTTGAAACCACAAACCTATTACTTTTATAACTTCTCTTTCTCACTGTAAGACCCCCCCTTTTTTTAAAGCACCGGGGTCTTAGGCCCAGAACCGCCACTTTGCGATGACACCTTCACGCCCGGGAATTTCATCACTACAGAACGCTGATCCTACTAGCCAAATCGATCACAACAGTAGCAAAATAATAAAAGGCAAGTCCACAAATGTCACATATATAACAAATAATCTCTACGAAGGGAGTGTCCACAGATATAATAAAAGTACTAAAACTTGGGCTCATGCCCAGTACATCAATGTCCTCACTACATATCTCTCATCGCGGAAGCAAAACTAAAAAAACTACTAGCGATCAGGACTCACAGTCAATGCTATCTGAACTTCGGTACTAGACTATCCCATCTCCAAGCGTGCCGACCTCCGGGGCTGCTCCTCCATGCTGGGCTCCATGATCCCCTAAAATAATGTGGTTCGAAAACCATTAGTCTAAAAGACTAAGTCCTATCATCCCCCGCCACTTCCCCCAAGGCTCCTAGGCACCGAGCGGGGAGGAGGAAAGGAGAGGACATGAGAGTGGAGAATTACAAATATAAGCAGGTGGCGGCGGAACTAATCTAGCAGTTCTATAGTGTATAAGACAGAATGAAGATAAGAAAGACTGAACAAGAAAAAGTAAAATTAGCTTATATGAAAACACATAAGCCAAGGGATCTTTTGCAGGGCTCCTATCGTATAAAATGTCCCATACCAATTTATACGATACGGTGTCGGTTTCTAGCAAACATACATATATATTTATTGAATAAAAACCTTAACTTATAAGCACTCTCGTGTGAACTTATAACCAAGCGGTTGTTTTGCAAGGCCTATTGTATAAAATGTCCCATACCACTAATACAATAGGTGTCGGGGTTATATGCAATGGTTATTCTATGAAATGCAATTATGCTATGATGTTAACATGCAAGTGCAACTCATCCACTCGACTCTATGTACACAGACCTTTAGTTCCCCCTTTCTGGAGCCGAACCTCCCAGGATACCTCCGTAGTGGCAAACAGAAGTGGTGGGTTGGGCCTCGCCCACCTCTAAACCGGTAATTGCACTACCAGTCAGACCTATCGTACGCCTCAACGCTGGTGCACTAAGCGGAGCTCCTACGTACTCTTGCCGGCTAGCACACCGGACTTTATTTGGCCAAGTGCTAAACCACACTTGTCGAGTCAACGTATTGGCGTCGGTGCATCTACCCTCCAATACTGAAGACCCACCATCTTATACTTTATGCACATGCAACCTTATGTATCAGCTACCGAGCAAAAGCTCCCCAGACCATCCCGTCCGTCACAAGCAACAACCGAGCCAAAGCTAGCCGGGCCAACCCGCCCATCACCAAATCCACCGAGCCTACTGCCCTAGTGACCCAACTTAACATCCCGAGACATCGAGGTGAGTGGAAGTGAATCCCTAGTTATACTAGTTACTCTTGTAGTTTATTTTGCCTACAGTTTAGGTTAACCCAGGACTGCCCCCGGTATTCCCCGTGAAGGGCTCTCAAAGGGCACTAGGAACTATGATGGTAGCTGAAGCCCATCGTTCCCTTTCGCAAGACACTTATTATTATTGGTTAATACCCGATTCCTGATCCCTTTAGTATTACACTGGTACTAACCCTAATGTGTTTTGACCCTCTCTCTCCTACAGGGAAGACGATGTTTCGACGACCCCGAGCACCTCTTAACACTAGTCAACAACCCACTCCTCAACACAACTCCTGATGATGAAATCATTTCACTTATCAGATCAACACACCAACATCCCAACTCCCTAGGTTCATTTGTACCCTATTATGAATTCTGCAATTTTACTAAACGCAGACCATCCTAAGCTATACGGAGTATACAATGAGAGGAACTCAAAATAATCATCCAATATCCATATAATATTTATTGGGGGTCTATCATAACACGTTTAGCCTAAATACAGAAATTCATAATTTTCTTAATTTATCTGATAATTTATTTAATTTTTCTAGTAATCTAAAAACCCAAGTTTGAACATGAACTACACATTTCAGACATGTAAATGCCCCACAAAAGTTATGACGAATAGAAGATGACTATGAAACAAAGAATCCGAAGTCTACCAATTTTTCAGCAAGGTTTAGGCCTCTAACCCTAATTTTAACTATAGCCTACATTCATCATTTTTAAGAGACAAGTACAGCAAGAATACTTCCAAAAATTCTAAGAAAATGCAAACATGTTCATAATGATCAATAAACAATCTAGGCCAAGTTTCATACTTTTCTAGTTAATAATAAACTCTAAGCCTAATTTTGAACAATAATACATATTGGTAATTTAATGAACTAAGTGCAGAAATTATTGATTTAAAAATTGTAACAAAATCTCCACCAGAGCATGTTGACCTAGAATCACTACTGATCAAGTCTCACAATTTGTCAACAAATAATGAGCTCTGAATAAAATATTGAACAAGTTTCCAAATTTATGAACTTGTGAAGTAGGTGCTGTAATTATGTATTTAAAAATTATAATAAAATTCATACATGAGCATAATGTTCTAAAACTCCCTCTGCCCAATTTTCATGACTTTCCAATGGATAGTGAGTTCACAATATCTAAATAATTAAGTAGGGCTAACTCATACATTACAAAGGAAGTACTAAGATTAATGCTCCAAAATTCCCATTAAAATTTCCAAGGACTCATACCAACCCTATGACTACACTACCCAAGTTTCATCACTGTTCCATGAGATTTAATACCCTATTCTATCACTACAAAGTTTGTACCCTAAAGTAGGGTTAGGGTTCTGAGAGGTTTAACAACTTCTAAATACAATAAGATTTTTACCAGAGGGCTTTAGCTACCCTAGTACCCTCCCTACCAAATTTCAAGTCCATACAATGGCATTTGACCACATGCACTTCACAAGACTCCAAAGACCATCCTTAGGGTTTGGTCTTGGGTCCCAGGGCAAATCTACCACAATCCACCCCATATTCCATGGGAGGGTGTTAAAAGTCATGCCAAGTCTGTGGCCTAAATTTCAACCTATGTTGAGGTGGTTTGGCCACCTAAACCCACAAGTGCACTTTTGAACTAAATACCCTTATTATGACAAGGCTAGGGTTTGCATGAATTCAATCCAATCCATCTCCAAATGAGATGAAATTTTATCCAGAGTCTTATGATGACCCCAAGGACCACTCACCAAAATTTCATTTGGTCCCTTAATTAATTTACCCTAGAGTAATTAAATAATTACAAAAACTATAAAAAACTTAACCCCCAAAATTCTCATTTTAGGCAGGACCTAGGTATAGACTAGGGTGACTCCCTCTCCAAATTTCAAGTCATTTGGACAAGACATGAAGTCTGGGCACTCATTTTAATCTATGCCTAGCTCTAGGTATAGATCCCACCAACATGAGTGCCCTGGTCAAACCAGGCACCCAAATTGGTTCAAACTAATTTTAAATAAAGTAGACCCATATGGGTACAAATTATATGTTGGCCATTTTCTCTGACATAGCCTCTAGGTATTTTTAATAATTAAAAACATTAAATAAAAACTGTGTGACAGAAATGATATAATAAGAAATTTATAACCTAAAGTTTAATTCATCGCCAGCGCAAATCTTGGCACAGATCGGGCGACTGCCGGTCATCTTCAACCTCCAGCCAACGACCACGATCCAGCCGTCCTAGAGCAACTTCCAACCCACTTTACCGACCATCCGGCCACCTCCCTGGCCGACCACCGCCACCACCACCTCCGTTAAGGTGGTGGCTATCGCCAGACAGGGGCATAGCCGCCAGAGGGGCCATTTCCGATGATCCCGACAAGATGAAAAACGCGGAAAAACCAGGAAATTACAAACTTCGATCGGGCTCAATTGAGCCCGATTCCCATTCTAAATGAACCCTATGATCTACCCATGGATGAAGGAGAAGGGGAGGATATGAGTGGGTTCCACTTGGCTAAGGGAAGGTTAGTTGACCCTATGTAGGTCAGTTTGACCCATTTAGGGTTAGAGTTGACTTTGGTCAACTTAACCACTTTGACTGCACTCCATGGGTCCTTAGTGACCCATTGGCCCCACTTTGGGTCTAGGAGGACCCTGGTAGGGTTGGCTGGGCTTACTAGGGGCACACTGCCCTTAGTTAGGGCACCTTGCCCAATTTAGGCTTAGGGTGGTTCTAGGTCAACTTGGCCACCCGGGGTCTACTCCAATGGACCCTTAGGGCTCTAATGGACCTTCCAATAGATTGGTGAGATCATGGTGGGGTCTTGGAGTCTTGGTGAAGCCCCATGATCATCCTAAACTAAGGTTTAGGAATCTACTATTTGCAGACCATAGTGATATCACCTACATTCCCAGGTTCACTTGGTCTTCTTGGGCTTCCTAGGGTTTTGTCATGACCTAGTCATGACAAAACCACTCCTAGGGGTCTACTTGTTTGAGGGATGTTACAAATCCTAATATATATAAAAAAAATTTCGTCATCGAAATTCTCGTTAGGCCTGCGGGGTTTCAAGTATGAAAGGTAAATTGTAACATCCCGAGAGGTTGTGAGTAATACCTGACTGAAAAGCTCCAGGTACCTTTGTTGCATCCAGTCCCGAGGCTCCCATGTGTGTTCCTCTCGCCCATGATTCCTCCACAGGACCTTGACCAATGGAACCTTCTTGCGGCGCAAGACTCGTATTCCCTTGTCGTCAATCCGGATCGGTTCCAGGTGAACTGACCGATTCGATGCTACCGGCCCATCTGTGGCCGTAATCTGCTGCTCTGGGTGCAGAAGAGCCCTCCTAAAAGAGGATACATGGAACACGTCGTGCAGACTCGCCAGCTCCGGTAGCAGCTCCAGCCTGTATGCCAAGGGATCGATCCGCTCCATGATCCTATAAGGCCCCATATATCTTGGGCTGAGCTTCTTCTTCAGACCGCGTACCCGTGAAACACCATGCAACAGTCGGATCTTCAAGAATACTCAGTCGCCCACCTGAAACTCCACCTGACGATGCCGAGCGTCGTAATACTTAGCCTGTCAGCTCTGTACCTCTAACATCCTGTCTCGTATCAGCATCATCTGAGCCTTGGTGTCCTCAACAAACTCCGAACCCAAAGCCTTCGGATCCTCGTCCTGTATCCACGACAGTGGAATCCTACATCTCCGTCCGTATAGGGCCTCATAAGAAGCCATCCCTATGTTGGACTGGTAGCTGTTATTATATGAGAACTCGATCAGTGGCAACAGCCTTTCCCAAGGATCACCGCGATCCAATATGCAAAGTCGAAGCAGATCTTCCAAAGTCGAAGCAAATCTTCTGTCTGCCCATCAGTCTGGGGATGAAAAGCTATACTGAATGCAAGCCGAGTGCCCAAGTAAGTCTGCACTGATCTCCACTCCCTAGGTGTAAACCGTCTATCCCGATCCAATACAATCGTCCTGGGTACGCCATGATAACGGACGAACTGCTCCACGAATTTCCGAACCAGCACACCAACCGAGTCATCCTTTCTAATTGGGATAAATCTGACTACCTTCGTTAGCCGGTCGATAATCACCCAGATTGAATCGTTCCCCGTTCGCAATCGGGGAAGCCCATGTATGAAGTCCATTGCGATATCATCGAACTTTCACTCCTGCACTGGGAGTGGCTGCAACAATCCTGTGGGGTTTCTGCACTCTGTCTTCACCAGCAGGCATTCCTCGCAGTGGGTTATGAAGTAGGTGATTTCCTTCTTCATGCCTGGCCAGTACATGGCCTTCTTCAGATCCGCAATCATCTTTGTAACTCCCGGGTGTACCAAATACCGACTGTAGTGATCCTCCATCATGATATATTCCCGGACCTGGCCTCCCTCTGGTATGTAAATCCGTCCTCTGAAGCACACTAGGCCATCCCTCAGTATGTAATCTCCAGTAGTGCCTGCTTCTAAGGCCCGGAATATCGACTCTAACTTGGCATCCTGCCTCTGCCCATCTCTGACTCGGTCTCGAATGTCATCTGTAGCAACCAACGACGATAGGTACTCCCGACATAGCTCTGGGTGATCCTTGGACACCAGGGATATATGCATCTTGTCTAACATCTGGAACAACTCCAAGGCCATCAACTGCGGTCCTACTCCAGAGATTGTGGCCTTCCGGCTCAGCGCATCTGCCACCACATTTGCCTTCCTTGGTTGGTAGTGCATCTCGTACTGGTAATTTGCTAGAAACTCCACCCATCATCTCTGCCTGATATTCAGCTCCTTCTGCTTGTCCACATACCTCAAATTTTTGTGGTCGGAGTATATGTCGCAGTGGACACCGTATAGATAGTGCCGCCAGATTTTTAGAGCAAATACGACTACTCCCATCTCTAAGTCATGAATACAGTAGTTCTGCTCATGCTTCTTCAGCTGTCGTGAGGCGTACGCTATCACATGACCATTCTTCATCATCACTGCACCCATGCCCTAGTAGGAAGTGTCGGTGTAGACCTGAAATCCTTCTTTCCCCGAAGGAAGGGAAAGTATTGGAGCCGAGGTGAGTCGATCCTTCAGCGCCTAAAAATCCACCTCGCACTACGGGGTCCGGACAAAGGGCACATCCTTCCTCGTCAGGGATGTGAGTGGAAGGGCAATACGAGAAAATCCCTCCACGAACTTCCGTTAGTAACCGGCAAGTCCTAGAAAGCTCCGCACGTCTGTGGCCAACTTCAGTTGCACCCAATCCCGAACTGCCTGAATCTTGGCCGGGTCCACTGCCAACCTAGCACCAATGATGATATGGCCTAGGAAAGCCACCTCCTTCAACCAGAACTGGAATTTGCTGAACTTCACATAAAGCTGGTGATCCCACAGTCTCTCTATGGTTAGTGTCAGATGTCGTGTGTGCTCCTCCTCTGTCCTCGAGTAGATGAGGATGTCATCAATAAACACAATGATGAACACATCCAAATATGCCTCGAACAACCGATTCATGAGGCTCATGAATGCCGACAGTGCATTCGTGAGCCCGAAGGGCATCACGGTAAACTCGAACAACCCATATCTGCTACTGAAGGCAGTCTTCGGAATGTCCTCCTCCTGGATCTGCAGCTGGTAGTAGCCCGATCTCAAATCCAATTTTGAAAAGAAATGCGCCCCTCTAGCTGATCAAACAACTCATCTATCCTTGGCAATGGATAGGTATTCCGGACTATCAGTCAGTTCAGTTCTCGGTAGTCGATGCATAATCTAAGTGTCCCGTCCTTCTTCTTGACGAACAACACCGGGGCTCCCCATGGTGAAGAGCTTGGTCGGACAAATCCGGCTTCCACTAGTTCCTGCAGCTGGCTTCGAAACTCTGTCAACTCCTTCGGGGCCATCCGGTAAGGGGCTCTAGATGCCGGCTTAGACCCTGGCACCAGCTGTATCCAAAAATCCTGCTCCCAGTGTAGGGGTAGCCTTGGCAGCTTCTCTGGGAATACGTTAGCAAAATCTCGCACCACCGGGATATCCAAGATGGAATCCTTGGACTCAGCCATTTCAAACAACACTTCATAGACTTCCTTCCCCTGCAAGTGGGCCTTGACGGCCTGCATGGGTGACAACAAGAGACGGGGAATAAGTTTAATAACTTCGATGATGATGTAGGAATCCCCATGCCTTACGGTGATCCTCTTTGACAGTCAGCCAATCTGGGCATTGTTCCAATGCAACCATGTCATGCCTAGGATCAAATCAAAGACTGGCATCTTCAGGATCGTTGCTGGTGCTTCAAATGCCTTTCCGCCGATCTCCGCCTCCATGTTGCAACGGGCGGAGGTGAATAGATCCGATCCGTCTGGTAGCCGTATCCTCATCATCAAGCCTGTGAATCGCTCCACGCCTTCCAGCCCTTCCACGAAGGCTTCCGACACGAACGAGTGCGAAGCACCCGTATCGAACAATTTATAGGCGGGCTTGCCGCTGATGAAGACCATGACTGGGGTAGTTAATGTCTTAGAAATCTAATTATGGTTTTCTTTCCTAGTTTATCAATTTTATACCCATTACTCTAATTACCTAGGGAAGAGAAAACTTAAAATTAACTGGCGTACCTGTGATCACTTGCTCCGGATTCCGTTGTTGAGTCAGATCCAGTGCATACACTTGCTCTCTCTCCTACCTACGGTTCCTGCCCTAGTATTCACGTCCTCGACCACATCCTCAGCCTCCAAAATACTTAGCTGGCGGTGTAGCCAGTGGTGCTGGAGGTGGTGCCCCCTCATGGGAAAGTTTCTCCGAATATGCCCCACCTGATGACAGTTGAAGCACTCTAGCGAGGGATATGCCATACCCCCGGGTCTCTCCATCTCCCTCATCTGGAGTGGCTGAGGGGCCACCACTACTCCCTCAGCTCCTGTCTCACCTCCTGACGAGGCTGGCCCTCTGCTCTTCTCCCATCTCTTCCATCAGTGATGCGGCCCCATCGCTGATCATTTCTGGCTCCCTGGCCCCGATCCTCAGTTGGCCGCTTCCGGCCTCGGTTAGTGTACCAATCTGCCTCGATCCTCTTCGCCATCTAAAATATCCGAGGAATAGGCCCGTCAGACACGAACAATAGAGCCTCCCTCAGATCCTCTCGCAGGCCCTTATAGAACCTCGTAGTGTATCCTGCCTCATACAACTGATACGAATCCGCAAACCAGGCTAGATGATTGAACTCCCAGTAGTACTCCATAACTGTCTTGATGCCCTGCCTCAGATGTAGAAATATGTCTTCCAGCTCATCTCTGGCCGACTGCGGAACAAAATGCTCCAATAGTGCGGCCCTAAACTCCCCCCAAGCAATCTCTGCAACCTTTCTGTCAACAAACGTCGTGCCCAGCGATGTCTTACACCATCTCTTGGCATGGGACTCCAAGCAAGAGACAACCAAAGGAACCCTCTCCTCCCACGGACACCGTATCCCAGTCAGCATCTCATACATGATGTCCAGCCACTCCTCTGTCCGAACGGCCGACTCTGTCCCCAAGTAGGATGGGGGAGAAAGTCCTCGGAAAATAATCAGCCAATTGGCCTCCGGGTTTGGCTACGGAGCCGGAACCTGTTGAGCCCTGAAAGCCTCCAGAATAGCCGTCAGAGTCTGCCCCATCTTTCAGAGTAGGAATAGAGTGGGGACCGAGGGAGGTGGTGCAACATTCAGAGTCTACTGGACTCCGCCCTGTGGTGTAGGCTGTGCTGGGGGCTGCGTAACAAAAGCCACTTGTAAGTAATCATTCAACCCTAATTAAAAGTGGACAATTTACGTGTGATTTTCCCATATGAGCACACCACTACTTCCGCTGCATAGTTTGTCCCCAAACTAAACACGCGCGGGGGTGACCCAGGGGTTGTGGACTGCTACTTTTCGATTGAGGTCTGCTCTGATACCACTTGTAAGACCCCCCCCCCCCCCCCATTTTTTTTAAAAGCACCGGGATCTTATGCTCAGAACCGCCGCTTTGCTGTGACACCTTCACACACGGGAAGGTCATCACTACAAAACGCTAATCCTGCCGGCCAAATCGATCACAACAGTAGCAAAATAATAAAAGGCAAGTCCACAAACGTCACATATATAGCAAATAATCTCCACGATGGGAGTGTCCACATATATAATAAAAGTACTAAAACATGGGCTCATGCCCAGTACATCAATGTCCTCACTACATATCTCTCATAGCGGAAGCAAAACTAAAAAAACTACTAGCGATCAAGACTCACAGTCCCTGCTATCTGAACTCCGGTACTATACTGTCCCATCCCCAAGCGTGCCGACCTCCGGGGCTGCTCCTCCATTCTGGGCTCCACGGTCCCCTAAAATGATGTGATTCGAAAATCGTTAGTCTAAAAGACTAAGTCCTATCATCCCCCGCCACTTCCCCCATGGCTTCTAGGCACCGAGCGGGGAGGAGGAAAGGAGAGGACATGAGAGTGGAGAATGACAAATATAAGCAGGCGGCAGCAGAACTAATATAACAGTTCTATAATGTATAAGACAGAATGAAGATAAGAAAGACTGAACAAGAAAAAGTAACCTTAACTTATATGAAAACACAAAAGCCAAATGATCTTTTGCAGGGCTCCTATAGTATAAAAAGTCACATACCAATTTATACGATAGGGTGTCGGTTTTCTAGCATGCATACATATATATTTACTGAATAAAAACATTAACTTATAAGCACGCTCGCGCGAACTTATAACCAATGGGTCATTTTGCAAGGCTTATTGTATAAAGTATCCCATACCACTTATATAATAAGTGTCGGGGATATATGCAATGGTTATGCTATGAAATGCAATTATGCCATGATGAAAACATGCAAGTGCAACTCACCCACTCGACTCTGTGTACACAGACCTTTAGTTCCCCCTTTCTGGAGTCGAACCTCCCAGGATACCTCCGTAGTAACAAACAGAAGCGGTGGGTTGGGCCTCGCCACCTCTAAACCAGTAATTACACTACCAGTCAGACCTATGGTACGCCTCAACACTGGTACACTAAGAGGAGCTCCTGCGTACTCTTGCCGGCTGGCGCACTGGACTTTATTTGGCCAAGTGCTAAACCATACTTGCCGCGTCAACGTATTGGCGTCGGTGCATCGACCATCCAATACCGAAGACCCACCACCTTATACGTTATGCACATGCAACCTTATGTATCAGCTACCGAGCCAAATATCCCCAGACCATCCCGTCCGTCACAAGCAACAACCGAGCCAAAGCTCATCGGGCCAACCTGTCCATCACCAAATCCACCGAGCCTACTGCCCGAGTGACCCAAACTAACATCCCGAGACATTGAGGTGAGTGAAAGTGAATTCCTAGTTATACTAGTTACTCTTGTAGTTTATTTTGCCTACAGTTTAGGTTAACCCAGTACTGCCCCCGGTATTCCCCGTGAAGGGCTCTCAAAGGGCACTAGGAACTATGATGGTTGCTGAAGCCCATCGTTCTCTTTTGCAAGGCACTTATTATTATTGGTTAATACCCGATTACCGTTCCCTTTAGTATTACACTGGTTCTAACCCTAATGTGTTTTGACCCTCTCTCTCTTACGGGGAAGACGATGTTTCGACGACCCCGAGCACCTATTAACAATAGTCAACCACCCACTCCTCATCACAACTCCCGATGATGAACTCATTTCACTTAATAGATCAACACACCAACATCCCTACTCCCTAGGTTCATTTGCACTCTATTATGAATTCTGCAGTTTTACTAAACGCAGACCATACTAAGCTATATGGAGTATACAATGGGAGGTACTCAAAATGTTGGATCCCTAGTTGGATTTGGGCTAGGTTCACTAAGTTAGGATGTTTGACCCAACATGTATAGCTAGGGTCATGTATGAGTCTTAGAGTATAGGCTAAGTCATTAGAGTCATCACTGCATGGACCAACCATCAATAGACTGCAAAAAGACTCCAGACTTAGAGATCTCAAAGACTCAGGAAAATGAGTTCGATGTTTGTCGAACTCAGGTCGATGATAGTCATGCTCAGCTCGACTTACTCAAAGACAATTCTCTGAGCTGAGCTCGGCGAACTTGGTACTCAGTTCAACCACTTATGGACACTATATTTCAATATTTCAAGTCCAAAAATTCTCTGAACTCCAGTCGAGGAACTCAGTTCTCAGGCCGACGATCTATGGGTATTCTACTTCAACATCTTATTCCAGAAACAACTAAATATTCTAAGTCCAGGATCATACTCCAGTCGACGAATTCACCTTCTTAGCTCGACGAACTTAGGCCACATTCCTGACAAGACTTATCTAGCAGTTAGAAGTTCTCAACTCGATTAAACTAGTTCTCACGTCGACGATTTCTGGACATTTTAATTAAAACATTTTTGAGTCCAAGAAACATGGTATTCTGAACTACAGTCGACGAAGTTTTATTCTCAGCTCGACAAACTTCATGCACAGAATTGGCAAGGTTCTTTAGAAAGCAGTTGTCTGTTCTTAGGTCGATGATCTTGGATCTCAGCTCGACGAACAGCTATTTTTAGATCGACGAACATAACTTCTCAGCTCGACGAACTATGGACTCAGCTCGACGAATTCTATTCTCTGTTTGACAATTACAGACTTGGTTATTTTCATCCTTCTGTCCTTATTCTATTGAAATAATTCCTGAGTAATTAATGATGAAATATTCTCTGAATATTATCGTTAGACGGAGCATTGATTATGGTCTTCTTCAGGATTATTGTTTGCCATTTTTCAATGAGACAGTTGGGGAAATCAATCAATGCAAAATATTCTCCAGGCCGCCAGCAATGAATGCAGAAGAAATTCAAATTTCAAATGAAAATTTACATGGAAAATATAAAAAGGATTTCTTTTCTCTTCCTAGATAACGAGTGATCAGAGAATACAGAAGATAGAAGAAATACACAGTTCTCTGGAACACAACAAGAATTACACAGCAATACAACATATAGTGATACAGAGAAACATCCCTAGACTAGAAACATCAAAGAAATCTGAAGAAGAAGAAGAATAGATAATCAAAATCAAGAGTCTTCTTCTGTCTTCTTCCAGGATTCTTCAAAGGACAACAACTACAATATCTGTCAAGAAGGTCTTGGAGCTCATCTGGTCAAAGCAATAGTTTGAAGGCCTATCACCCTGCAGCAAAGCTCCAACTTCCTGAACCGTTGTACATCTCATTGTACAACCCTGTAGCCAGGCGAGTGGGGCCCTCTCCAAATATCAGCCTAGGGGCGTGTTATGGGCGACGAGTTGGTGCGACCCCGTTCGAAGACGTGCGGGTCCTCGTGCGTGCGTGCAGTGGTTTTGTGCGTGTAGGCTTTTACAGATGTTCGATTGATATTATAATATAGTAATATATATTATATTTATAATATAATAATATATATTATATTTATAATATAATATATATTATATATATGTATAGGGGGCTGGGTAGAGAGGGGAGCAGATGAGGGAATAAAAAAAAAGGAAAAAGAAGAATAGAAGCGGAGGAGAAATGGGAAAGGGGGGAACCCTAGCCCGTGGACCTGTAGTCCAGCCACCGCCGCCCGCCTCCCCCCATCTCTCCCGACCTCTCCTCTCCCGTCGCCGACCAAGGAAGGGCAGCCCAAGCCCCATTTTCCTCCAAGAATCGCTCTCTGTCGCCCCTTTCATGCTGAATCCATCATCCTTCCAATCATCATCGGCCTTAGTTTTGAGAATCGAAGCTCCTGGATGCATGATCGATAAACCCCCGAGACCTCATTCCAAGTCCAGGAAGAAAGAGCACCATCTCTGGATGAAGAGAGATTAAGCAGGTTCCGGCCAGAAAGCTCTCCATCTCGCCCGTATCATCTACAAGCTTCCCGACGACAAGGATGCCGTCACCGCCGTACTGGATTACTGGACTGCTTGGGAAACCGAGTTCCCCATCATTACATCTTCCAAAGCTCTCGAGATTTTGGGTCGGAGAAATCAATGGCGGAGAATCATTCAGGTGAGTAAGTGGATGCTAAGCAAAGGCCAAGTTCTCACCATAGGAACCTGCGATACTCTGCTGCTAGCGCTGGACAGGGACTGCAAGCTTGAAGAGGCGAAGGAATTGTGGCGTATGATTCTGCAGATGAACACCAGACATGGAGGAGCTTGGCGTGCGACCTGAAGATGATACAGTGAGAAGGGTGTCTTCAGTGTTTGCAAATCGGGGAGAATATAAAAATCAGAAGCTGGTTTTGAGGAAGTATCAGAACAAATGAAAGTACCTTCGTTTCAATGGGGAGAGGGTTAGGGTTCGAGCAGCAGAAGAACAATGACTGGGGCCGCACCTTATTATTATTTCTCTTCTGGAATCATTTGATCTCTGAATACCTTGTTTAGGGTTTTTCTTCATTGAAGAAGATGACTAAAAAAATTACAATTGCTGGATGAAGAAGATGACCAACAAAATTGCAATCTTTTCCTTGTGTTGAACGGGTAACGCCATCGCTGGAGCATAAGAGTCTTGGGACTCGGTTTTGGCCGACCAAGAGGAGGGGAGATCTTGAATGGTCTTCTTGGAGCTCGGACCAATGCGTCATTAATGCGTGGACAACAACAACGCTCCCTAGACGCCTAGCCTCTTGCGAGATGTTCAGTTGTGGCTCCGCCAAACACGCGACAAGGGTAACGATGTTTCTACTTGGGCAGGTGAAGCCCTCAGTTTACATATTTGAATGGAAGCCCCTCTCCACCAACGGGTGGGGGGAAGGGAGCTTTCCGACGGGTTGACGTGTACGTCCATACAGTTAATTGCATTAGTACCCTGAAGCGTGAGTACGGGTTTAGGCATGATGTGTGATGCCCATCCGGACGTGTGAGCCGGATTGGTGATGTTCTGGGGTTCCCGGAGAAGACTCCGAGGAAGTTGTTTATTAGCCACTTGCAGGGAATGCACGATACAAACCCCAAAGAAGGGGTGTGCGTAATATGTTTGGCCCGCTTATGTTAGCCGACCGATGACTGGTTGGCCGCCGCTCGTCGAGACGTTGGCGTATAAGTGTTGCAGTACCAAGAGGGGAATAGCGGGCTTAAGCCCGAGCTCATGCCGGCCCTCGAAGGACTTTTTTGTTTATATTGCCGGCCTGCGTGCTGAGTATGGAATTCATATTCCTATAATATTTTTTAATATCTGTGATGCTCTGTGAATATATAGTTTACTCCTCATGTCTTGGGCGAGTGGTGTGTTCGTGAACCGCTCCCCCCGTGGGGCCCCGAGTAATAAATGCCGGGAAGCCCCTGATGGCATGTTGTCATCCTTTTAGAATAGTGGAGTTTCGCTGTTGGTGACCCAACTTGGGCAGCGTGTCGTAGAATTACTCGGCGAGATTGAACCATTAGCAAGGCGAGCGGGGAACATGTTACATAGACCCGAGGTGGCACCTCTAGTTTGGTAGTAGATCTTGAGATCCTCCTTAGATGTTCCGGTCGGCCAAGAGAGCCTTCCGAAGGTGCCTTAGCTCAGCCCTTGGCTTGGGAGGGGAAGAGTTTGTTAGTCTTTCGGGTATGCGGCGGGTCCTCCACGCTGAGACCATGTGTCTGTCCCTTATGTTCCTAGTCTTGTGCCTAGATCGTTCGCTTAAGGGTAGTAGGTGCGCGGTCACCCCTTCCCCAAGGGTCGAGCTCCACAGGAGACCAATTTTCAGTTTCAACACTCCTGGGGAGCCCTTTGCTAACATCAAGATCCACATAAGTCTTCTCAGAGTGTATTTGAGAAAGAGAAGACAAAATCAATCTCTCATCCCCCACTGTAAAAAGGGTTCTTAACTCCCTTTAAAAGTTATTCCTGGTTGCAAGTCACTTGATCAAAAGACTTGAGGTTTGGTTTTTGAGCACCTGATCAAAAGCTCATTCGTGGCAGTCAACTGATCAAAAACCTGAGTGGATTCCTACCAGGGTGGTAGAAGAGTGGATGTACCCAGGTTGGGGAACCACTATAAAATTCTTGTATTGTCTGGTTGCTCTTTCTTTTATTCTTGCTGTGGCTGTGCTAGTTAGGATTGATATGTTTGTGTTTAATTAGTTTATATTCTGCAGCACCTGTGATAGTCTATTTTATCTCAGGTTTGATCAACTCTGCAGAAGTTCTATTTACACCAAAAATGTTTGAAAGTTTAAAGATACTCTATTCACCCCCCTCTAGAGTATTCCTTATCTAACCCCTCACTTTCAAATGGTATCAGAGCTTGGATTCCTTTGGTTGGACAAGCTAACCCTTGAACCAAAGATCCTGAGTTAGATTTGCTTTATATTCCTATTAAGATTATACATACAACATGGCATAGAACAAAGACTATGCAAGCACCAGACCTCCAGTATGCAATCTAAACAAGTTTGCCATCTGGAAGGCACAAATTAAATTGTATATGAACTCTATTGATGAAGATATCTACAACTCTATCTTGACAGGCTCCCCTCAGGCATCTACCTCTACAATAACATCCAGCACTAATATAGTACCACCACCTGAGTGGACTGAAGCCCAGAAGAAAGCTAGAGTTGCTGATGCTAAAGCCATGAATATTCTGGCCCAAACTATGTCTGATGACATATTCCAGAAGGTTGCTGAATGCACATCAACCAAGGCCATTTGGGAATCCCTTAACCAAATGGTGGCTAGATCTGCAGATGAAAGAAAGCACAGAAGATCCAATCTTATATCCCAATATGAGAATTTCAAGGAGGAGGAAGCAGAATCAGTTGCAAAAATGTATAATAGACTGAGCTCAATCATCCATGGGCTAAAGACATTGGATAATGATATCACCCTCACAGAGGTGAATGACAAAATCCTTATGTGCTTCCCAAGTTCATGGGATTCAAGGATCTGACCCATCAAGGAGGCCAGAAGCCTAAATGAGATTTCCACTGAATCTCTTTTAGGAAAACTAAAGTCCTATGAGCAGCTCATCAAATCCAGAGAAGCAGCTGAGCAGAGAACACCTCCACCAGCAAGGAAGGATCACATCATTGCATTTAAAGCTGCTGAGGAGATAGAGACTCCAACAATTAATGGAGAGTTGATGAGTCTATTTGCCAGAATATTCTACAAAATGGCAAAGAAAGACTTCAGAAGAAAGTCATCCAGGCAGGATGACAAGCCAAGGTATGACAAAAGCCCCACTAAAGAAGTGGTTTGCTTTGGCTGCAGGAAACCTGGACACTTCCTCTCAGAATGTCCAGAAAATCAGAAGAAGGAGAAGAGAAGAGAGAAGGATTCTAGAAGATAGCATAGCAGCAGGCCTTCCTCCAACAAATATAAAAAGAAGGAGAAAGGCTTTGTAGCTGAAAGCTGGAGTGAAACAGAAGATGAATCCTCATCTTCCAGCTCCAGTTAAGAAGAAGAAGAGGCAAGGGCAAAAGATGTGTGCCTCATGGCCATTGATGCTTCCAGAAGCCAGTCAGATGAAGATGCATTTGACAGTGAAGAAGCATGCTGACAAGCTACTTTCTTCTTTTGATTATAGTTCTGATTCATTCAAATATGAATTAAAAAACCATGTGCATTGATCTAATAAATTGAGAAAAAGAAATTAAGACACTTAGGGAAATACTAGGAAATCAAGAAAATGTTATCTTTGAAAACAATAGGCTAAAAGATGAACTCACATTAGCTAATGAACAAATTATTGCTTTAAAATCTAAGCTATGTGAAGCCAAACAACTTGAGGAATCTCTCAATGGGAGAAGCCTCAAGCTGATGGACATTACAAGCACTGTAAATGCCAGACTAAATGGCAAGCTAGTCTTGAGTGCTTCATCAAGTTTGCCCCCCATTCTTAAGTAGAATATTTTGTAAACCCCCATCAAGTTTGTTTCTGTTAAAGGCAAAGAGATAATAACTAATAAACAAATCACAGAAGAAATGCCCAACCTTAAAAATCAAAATAACAGAAACCAGATTACAAGTAAAAACAAAGTTCAGCAGATTTTGTCGAACTTAGATCGAAGAAATGTGGCCAGTTCGTCGAACTCTAGTCGACGAACTCTGAACGCAGAGTTTAACTATAATTATTCGTCTTACTGTGATCGACGAACTCTGTATGGTTCGTCGATTAGAGATCGACAGACGCAGGGTACAGAAAATGACTATGTTCATTCTCTGGGCAGAGATCGATGATCTCATCCCAATTTGTCGAACTCTGGTCGACGAACTCACAACATTTCGTCGAACCTAGAAAGACTTAACTAAATTGTAGCCATAACAACCACTCTATTAAAACTAGAAAACCATTTAATCCATTAGCTGATTGGATAATTTCACCCAAAAGATATCATCCATTAGGATACAAATCTCAACCAGAATTTTCTATGATATTCAGTTTTTCATATTAGCAATATAAAGGACCCAAGGTAACCTGGGTCAAGAACAACTAACTGCTTTCATTACAAGAAAGGGGCTGTCCAGTGACTAATCAAACCTAGTACCTGGACAGTGGATGCTCCAAACATATGACCGACAGCAAGTACAATTTAATCAACTACAAGTCCAAGCTGGGACCAAAGGTAATCTTTGGTGACTCAAAATGTGGCCTGTCAAAAGTCTATGGAGAAGTGAAAATTGGAGCATTCACCTTCAAGAAAGTGACTTATGTAAGAGGACTCAAGCATAACCTCATCTCCATAAGCCAATTATGTGATGAAGGTTATCAGGTACATTTTAACTCAACATATTGTATCATTTCAAATAAAGAAAAACAAAATGTTTTAATTAGGAATAGACAAGGAAATATATACTTAGTTGATTTTCATTCTACCAATTCAAATATCTTCTTACTTAACATAATTAGTAATCAGAATGAATTATGGCATAAAAGGCTAGGACATGTAAATATGAAAAACATTGCTAGGCTATCTAAAGATAACCTTGTGAGAGGTTTACCTTCTGGTCCCTACAAGAAGGAAGGCCTTTGCAGGGCTTGTCAACTAGGCAAGCAAACTAAATCTATCTTTAAATCAGTAAATAAAAGTGATTCACCTAGGATCTTGTACCTGCTACACATGGATCTCTTTGGACCCATTGCTGTACAAAGCCTAGGAGGGAAATCCTACACTTTAGTTATTGTGGATGAATTCTCAAGGTTCACTTGGGTGTTCTTTCTGAGATCTAAGTCAGATACCTTTAAAGTTCTTACAGATTTTCTCAGGACCATACAGATTGAGTACTCTACTCATGTTGCATTGATCAGAAGTGATCATGGTACAGAGTTCGAGTCTCTTCTTATGCATGAGTTCTATGAGAAGGAAGGTATCAGGCACTGCTTCTCAGCTCCTAGAACTACCCAACAAAATGGGATAGCTAAAAGGAAAAATAGGACCATAATTGAAGCTGCAGGCACATTACTTGCAGATGATTACATGCCCCTATCCTTTTGGGCAGAGACTGTAAGCATAACAAATTATGTACTGAACAGGAGTTTGATACATAAACTAAGGAACAGGACTCCCTATGAATTACTTAATGGGAAGAAACCTAAAATCACCTACTTTAAAGTATTTGGTTGTATTTGCTCTATACATAATAATAATAAGAAATACATTAGAAAGTTTGAAGCTAAGGCTGAAGAGGGAATTTTTCTAGGATATTCTCAATTAAGAAATGCTTATAGGGTGTTTAATAAATCATCTTTAAAAATTGAAGAGTCTATACATGTTACTTTTGATGAAGCTAACATGTCTTGCAAGGAGAAAGAAGTTTCTACCAGTAATCCTTTGCAGGTACCTCACTTGTATGAGAATTTGGATGGACTAAGCCTCACCCAAGAGTCTCCAACACATCCTTCTCCACAGGTTGATGAAGACAGTGAAGAAGAACAGTTGCAAGAAGTTCAACCTCATCCAACAGCAAACTCAATTCTACAAGAGGAATTAATTCAAAATGCTGTTGCTGAACCAACTCCACCAAATGATTTTGTCACACTGAGTGATCACCCTAGATCTCAAGTGATTGGAGACATGTCAGCAGCTGTACAGACAAGGCAACAACTCAACCAAGAATTGATGCATGCCTGTTTTCTCTCTCAAGTTGAGCCTCAATCCATTCATGATGCTGAGCAGGATACCCACTGGATCATTGCTATGCAAGAGGAAGTCAATCAGTTTGAGAGATGTAGAGTTTGGGATTTGGTTCCAAGACCAAAAGACTACCGAGTCATTTGAACCAAATGGGTATATAGAAATAAACTAGATGCCCAAGGTACAATTGTGAGAAACATGGCTAGGCTTTTTGCTCAAGTATATAGGCAAGAAGAAGGCATAGATTATATTCAAACCTTTGCACCAGTTGCAAGGTTAGATGCCATCAGAATTTTTCTGGCTTATGCTGCCTAGAAGAAATTCAAGGTATATCAAATGGATGTAAAGAGTGCTTTTCTGAATGGAGTACTAAGAGAAGAAGTATATGTTGAACAACCTCCAGATTTCATCTCTCTAACCCATCCTTATCATGTATTTATATTGCATAAAGCCCTCTATGGTCTAAAGCAAGCTCCAAGAGCTTGGTATGAGACCTTAGCTAGCTTTTTGATAGAGCATGATTTCACTAAAGGCATAGTAGATAAAACACTATTCACTAGACATAATAAGGATAAAATCTTATTAGTACAAATCTATGTGGATGACATCATATTTGATCTACTTACTCTAAACTATGCAAGAAGTTTTCTGACCTCATGCATTCTAAGTTTGAGATGAGTAGCATGGGTGAGCTCTCCTACTTCCTTGGTCTCCAAGTGAAGTAGATACCTGATGGCATCTTCATCTCCCAAGCTAAGTATGCTAAAGAGCTTCTTAAGAAGTTTGGGATGGCTGAGGCCTCAGCCAAGAAAACACCCATGGCTAGTAATGCAGTAATAGATTCTGATCTACATGGGAAACCTGTTGACCAGAAATTATATAGGGGCATTGTTGGGTCCCTACTATATCTTACAGCTAGCAGACCTGATATGATGTTTGCCACATGCCTTTGTGCTAGGTTCCAAGTGAACCCTAAAGAATCTCACCTAATTTTTCTAAAAAGAATTTTGAGATATATAAAGAGTTGTCCCAGTCTAGGCCTATGGTATCCTACTGAGTCAGAATTTGAGTTAACTGGATACTCAGATACTGACTTTGCTAGATGCAAGGTTGACAGAAAAAGTACCTCAGGAACTTGCCAGTTCCTTGGTATGAGATTAGTCTCATGGTTTTGTAAGAAGCAGTCATTTGTGTCCACATCAACTGCTGATACAGAATATATAGCAGCTGGCAGTTGCTGTTCACAGATGCTGTGGATCCAAAACCAAATCCTAGACTATGGCTTCAACTTAAATAATTCAACTCTCTTATATGATAACACAAGTGCTATAGCCATAGCACAGAATCCAGTCCATCACAGTAGGACTAAGCATATTGACATTAGGCATCATTTTAATAGAGAGTGTGTAGACAAAAACAAAATTAAACTTGTCTACATCTACACTAATTTACAAAGAGCTGATATTTTCACCAAACCCTTGGATGAAAGAAATCACCTGTTCTTTATAAATCATCTTGGAATGATCAATGGAGAAGCCTTAGTTTAATTTCTGTCTGCACTCGACGAATTTGCCAAAGTTCGTCGAACGGAGCTCGACGAATTGTGGAAAGTTCTTGAGATATTCGTTGAACGGAGTTCGACGAACTCTCTGTGAGTGAAGTCATTTTCGTCGAACAGAGATCGACGAATCTACTTCAGAAAACTTTCGTCGAACGGAGCTTGACGAAATGTCTTCAAATCTTCAGACTGAGCTCGATGAATTATTTAACTGCAAATTACTTCGTCTACCTCAGATCGAAGAATTATTTTATTTTTCATGGAACGGAGTTTGTCGATTCATATTATGGAAAACCTTATATCTAGGTTTTCTTCGTCCTCCGTCCGGTGCTTTCAGTTCCTTTGCACTTGATCTTCGTTTTTCTATTGCAGGTGCTCTAATGGCGATTCCAGCAGGAACTATTGCGGCAATGAAATTTGACAACAAGTTTGATGTCTATTTCGATTCTTTCCAGCATTCAGACCCCATCTTCCTGGGAATCCTGCAACTGCTTGAAGACCAGCAACTGAAAACTATGCTGTCCACTAGAATAAAGATATCTGCCACAGAAATCAGAGAGTTGGTGTATACCTCTTCTATAACAGCTGACAACACCATGACTGGAAATATAGCGGGTAATGCTGTTTCCCTCACCCCCACCGTTTTAACAGAAGTTTTTGGATTAAACAATGGTGCAGAAGAACTGGAAATTGAGAATGAAGAATATGATGAGATGCTAAGTCTGATGGGTTATTCTGGAGAAAACCCTAACAAACTGCTGAAGAAACATCTTTCTGCTGAATTTAAATTCTTAGCAGATACAGTGGGGAAAGTGCTGCTAGGCAAGCATACTGTACATGACTACATAACCAGGCACCAATTCCAGGTTATGTGTGTTTTGGTAAATAAGAAGAAAGTGAACTGGGTTTAGATCATGTTTGATCTGATTAAGAAAAAGAATACTAAGAAAGAGGTTTGTTTTGGAAGGATCTTAGGGATCTTCCTGAAAGAAAAGGCCGCTGAATCCCTGGTCTCCCAGACCATTTTCATCAATGCCTCTAAGAGGCTAACTTGTGCCCTTTTTGGCAAGTGGGAGAGGACCATCACCAAGCCCTCCAAGACTCCCTCCTCTTCCACCAGGGCTTCATGGAGTACTAGGGATGGTTTAGCCACTCCCCACCCTACTGATGAGATCCCTTCTCCATCTCCATCCTCTTCCACCACTCCTTCTCTACAACAAACACAACAACAACCACAAGAATAACTACAACAACAACCACAACAACCTGTTCATATTCCTACTCCAGCTACATCTCCTGCAACCTCTCCACAAATAAATTTCACTGAAATTCCCTCCTGTCCCATCCAGGAATACCATCAACCATCTCCTTCACAATCTCCACAACCAACCCCACCTCAATCCCCCCATTATACACACATTCCCTCACCACCTTTATCTCCCTTACCCCCTCATTTGGACAACATCCCATTCTTTACTCTACCTACTTCCCCTCCTCATACTTCCTCTCTTCCAGATGTCCACATGCAAGCTGATCTCCCTCCTACTCCACCAACTATTACCATCCCCACTTCTGTCTCCATTCCAACACCCTCTGCCACCCCCTCTACCACTCCACTGTTGGATCAATCCACCATTTCTTCTCTTATTACACTATTTACTCCTCTCCTCAAAAATCTTATAGTATAGGCTATCTCACCTCTTGCTATTTCCATCTCCTCCTTAGCTGCCCAAATCACTGCCCACTCTGCTGCCCCCTCTTCAGTAAGGGGTCTGGCTTCAGTTTCCACTGAAACCATACAGGTGGAGATACTTGATGAAGAAGAAGCAGCAGTACCAGCAGCAGCAGAAGTAACAGCAGTAGCATCAGAAGAAGCAGCAGCAGCTACTGATGATGAATTATTTGATTTCATTAATTTCATTAATACTGACATGGATGTGGATGATACTGGCACAGAAGAAATAACTATTGTTGGTGATTATATTATTAATCCCACAGTAGATATGTTAGATTTATTGAAGGTTTTTGATACAACTTATTTCAACATACTTCCAAAAGACAGCACTAAGACATCCATGGCTATAATTCCTTACACCACACCAATAAGCCCCAAAGTTGCCAAGCAACTCAAGGCCATTTTTGCTACTCTAGAGATTCCAGCCATTCCATCTCCACCCAGAGCTATTTCACACATTATTTCATCTCCTCCAACAGATATTTCAGTTCCAGTTTTTGTAATGGATGACTCACCTATGCCTGATCTTGATGCGTTGATCATGGCTGATATTGAAGAATAAAATAAGACAGTGGCTGAAAGCACTATTATTAATAGCCCTCCTGCTCCTCGTCCAGCTCCATGTAGTCCTCCTCCTCTAGCTCCCTCTCAGGCTGAGAAATCTCCAATATCTACTGAAGCCCTAAAAGCATTAAATGCATTATATGATAATCCTCAGGACTCCACTGATGATGATGGGGATGAAGATGAGGACTCAGATGAGGAACCCAAGAAAAACAAAGTTTCCAAGAAGAGGAAAGCTCCTCCACCTCCTGCTCCAAAGCCCAACCCAGCGAATGACACACCTTATTATATACTCCAGAAGATCACTCCTTATAAGGGAATGCCAACATGGATGTGCGTGTCCAAGAATGAACAAAAAGAGAGAAAGAAGAGCAGAAGATATTCACCTCCTCCTACTCAAAGATATAGAAAGGATCCTCCTCCACCTCCTCATCCAGATGCTGGTGCTTCAGGCACAACATCTTAAAGGTCTACCCAGTTTCAAGCATACCAAAGACAATAAGGTAGAACTTTATCTTCAGGAAGAAGCCAGCAGAGACACTATTCATCTGGCAAGCAGCACCAACAACAACAGCAGCACCATCAACAACAAAAATAGCAACAACTCCCTGAACATCAAAAAGCTGAAAGCTCCAACGGGCCTGCTTCCCCTCATGTACCATTTGAAGATCCTGAGACAGCTACAACAGCAAGGATGGATAGGTTACAGGAACTGGTTGGCCTTTCCATGATCAACAAAGCTAGAGCTGAAGGGAAGGATCCATCTAAATACACAACAATGTCCAAGTATAGAAGGGAAGAGCTCAACAGGTTTGCTAAGGCGAATAGAGTTTTCAATGTTGATGACTATATGAAACTGCATCCAGAAGCAGTAGTGCCCAGGGCTATATCTCTAAAAATCATAGGGGCTACTGACATGACTATGACAAAGGTGCAAGCTGCAGATCCCAACAGGGAAATCATATTCACTCAGTCTGGAGAGAAAGTCAAAGATGAGAAGCACAAGGAGAAAAAGCAAAAGAAATGATACTTGAACTATCTTTAGTCTTTCTGAGTTAGTTTAAAACTACTTATCTAATTTCTGATACAAAACATATTGTATATATATCTCCTGCATATGCTAATTTTTCCTGCCAGATATATGTTTTCTTGCTTTGTAAATTTTTTTATTATGAGCCTGTGATTAATGACCTTACCCAAATAGGGGGAGATTGTTGGATCCCTAGTTGGATTTGGTCTAGGTTCACTAAGTTAGGATGTTTGACCCAACATGTATAGCTAGGGTCATGTATGAGTCTTAGAGTATAGGCCAAGTCCTTAGAGTCATCACTGCATGGACCAGCCATTAACAGACTGCAAAAGTCTCCAGAATTAGAGATCTCAAAGACTCAGGAAAATGAGTTCGATGTACGTCGAACTCAGGTCGACGATAGTCATGCTTAGCTCGATGAACTCAGAGATAATTATCTGAGCTGAGCTCGACGAACTTGGTACTCAGGTCGATGACTTATAGACACTCTACTTCAATATTTCAAGTCCAAAATTTCTCTGAAATCCAGTCGAGGAACTCAGTTCTCAGGTCGACGATCTATAGGTATTCTACTTCAACATCTTATTCCAAAAACAACTAAATATTCTAAGTCCAGGATCATACTCCAGTCGATGAATTCACCTTGTTAGCTCGACAAACTTAGACCACATTCCTGGAAAGACTTATCTAGCAGTTAGAAGTTCTCAGCTCGACGAAACTAGTTCTCAGGTCGATGATTTCTGGGCATTTTACTTAAAAACATTTTTGAGTCCAAGAAAGATGGTATTCTGAACTCCAGTCGACGAAGTTTTATTCTCAGCTCGACGAACTTCATGTACAGAATTTGCAAGGTTGTGGGGAAAGTAGTTGTCTGTTCTTAGGTCGACAATCTTGGATCTTAGCTCGACGAACAGCTATTATCAGATCGACGAACAAAACTACTCAGCTCGACGAACTGTTGTCTCAGCTCGACGAATTCTGTTCTCTGTTCGACAATTCCAGACTTGGTTATTTTCATCCTTCTGTCCTTATTCTATTGCAATAATTCCTGAGTAATTAATGCTAAAATATTCTTTGAATATTATCGTTAGACGGATCATTGACTATGGTCTTCTTCAGGATTATTGTTTGTCTTTTTTCAATAGGACAGTTGGGGAAATCAATCAATGCAAAATATTCTCCAGGCCGCCAGCAATGAATGCAGAAGAAATTCAAATTTCAAATGAAAATTTACATGGAAAATATAAAAGGGATTTCTTTTCTATTCCTAGATAACGAGTGATCAGATAATATAGAAGATAGAATAAATACACAGTTATCTGGAACACAACAAGAATTACACAACAATACAACATACAGTGATACAGAGAAATAGCCCTAGACCAGAAACATCAAAGAAATCTGAAGAAGAAGAAGAACAGCTAATCAAAATCAAGAGTCTTCTTCTGTCTTCTTCCAGGATTCTTCAAAGGACAACAACTACAATATCTGTCAAGAAGGTCATGGAGCTCATCTGGTCAAAGCAACAGTTTGAAGGCTTATCACCCTACATCAAAGCTCCAACTTCCTGAACCGTTCTACATCTCGGGGGGAGCCCTTTGCTAACATCAAGATCCAGTTAAGTCTTCTCAAAGTGTATTTGAGAAAGAGAAGACAAAATCAATCTTTCATCCCCTACTATAAAAAGGGTTCTTAACTCCCTTCAAAAGTTATTCCTAGTTGCAAGTCACCTGATCAAAAGAGTTGAGGTTTGGTTTTTGAGAACCTGATCAAAAGCTCATTGGTGGCAGTCACCTGATAAAAAACCTGAGTGGATTCCTACCAGGGTGGTAGAAGAGCGGATGTACCCAGGTTGGGGAACCACTATAAAATTTTTGTGTTGGCTGATTGCTCTTTTATTTTGTTCTTGCTGTGGCTGTGCTCGTTAGGATTGCTGTGTTTGTATTTAATTAGTTTATATTCTGCAGCACCTGTGTTAGTCTATTTTATCTCAGGTCTGATCAACTCTGCAGAAGTTCTATTTACACCAAAAAGGTTTGAAAATTTAAAGATATTCTATTCACCCCCCTCTAGAGTATTCCTGATCTAACCCCTTACTTTCACAAAATAATCATCCAATATCCCTATAACATTTATTGGGGGTCTATCATAACACGTTTAGCCTAAATCCAGAAATTCATAATTTCCCTAATTAATCTGATAATTTATTTAATTTTTCTAGTAATCTAAAAACCCAAGTTTAAACATGAAGTACCCATTTCAGACATGCAAATGCTCCACAAAATATATGTCAAATATAAGATGACTATGTAACATAGAATCCAAAGTCTACCAATGTTTCAGCAAGGTTTAGACCTCTAACCCTAATTTCAACTATAACTTACATTCATCATTTTTAAGAGACAAGTACAGCAAGAATACTTCCAAAAATTCTGAAAAAATTCAAACATGTTCATAATGATCAATAAACACTCTAGGCCAACTTTCATACTTTTCTAGTTAATAACGAACTCTAAGCCTAGTTTTGAACAATAATCCAAATTGGTAATTTAATGAACTAAGTACATAAATTATTCATTTAAAAATTGTAATAAAATCTCCACCAGAGCATGTTGACCTAGAATTTCTACTGATCAAGTCCCACAATTTGTCAACAAATAATGAGCTCTGAATAAAATATTGAACAAGTTTCCAAATTTATGAGCATGTGAAGTAGGTGCTGTAATTTTGTATTTAAAAATTCTAATAAAATTCATACATGAGCATAATGATCTAAAACTCCCTCTGCCCAATTTTCATGACTTTCCAATGGACAGTGAGTTCACAATATCCAAATAATTAAGTAGGGCTAACTCATGCATTAGAAAGGAAGTACTAAGATTAATGCTCCAAAATTCCCAATTAAAATTTCTAAGGACTCATATCAACCCTATGACTACACTACCAAAGTTTCATCACTGTTCCATGAGTTTTAATACCCTATTCTATGACTACAAAGTTTGTGCCCTAAACTAGGGTTAGCGTTTTGAGAGGTTTAACTACTTCTAAATCCGATAAGATTTTTACCAGAGGGCTTTAGCTACCCTAGTACCCTCCCTACCAAATTTCAAGTCCATACAATGACATTTGACCACAAGCCCTTCACAAGACTCCAGAGACCATCCCCAGGGTTTGATCTTGGGTCCTATGGAAAATCTGCCCCAATCCACCACATCTTCCATGGGAGGGTGTTAAAAGTCATGCCAAGTCAGTGACCCAAATTTCAACCTCTGTTGAGGTGGTTTGGCCACCTAAACCCACAAGTGCACTTTTGACCTAAATACCCTTATTATGGCAAGGCTAGGGATTGCATGAATTTAATCCAATCCATCTCCAAATGAGATGAAATTTTATTCAGAGACTTATGATGGCCCGAAGGACCACTCACCAAAATTTGGGTGAGTTTGGAGGTCATTTGGTCCCTTAATTAATTTACCCTAGAGTAATTAAATAATTTCAAAAACTATAGAAATATTATCCTCAAAAATTCTCATTTTTGGGCAGGCCTAGGTATAGACTAGGGTGACTCCCTGTCAAAATTTCTAGTTATTTGGACAAGAGATTAAGTGTGGGCACTCATTTTAATCTATGCCTAGCTCTAGGTATAGATCCCACCAAAATGAGTGCTCTGGTCAAACCATGCAACCAAATTGGTTCAAACCAATTTTGAAATAACGTAGACCCATAGGGCTACAAATTATATTTTGGCCATTTTCTCTGATTTAGTGTCTAGGTATTTTTAATAATTAAAAACATTAAATAGAAAATGTGTGATAGAAATGATATAATAAGAAATTTATAACCTAAAGTTTAATTCATCACCAGCGCGAATCTTGGCGTAGATCGGGCGACTGCCGATCGTCTTCAACCTCCAGCCAATGTCCACAATCCAGCCCGCTTGGAGAGCCTTCCAACCCACTTTCCCTACCATCCGGCCACCTCCCTAGCCGGCCACCACCACCACCACCTCCGTTGAGGTGATGGCTATCGCCAGGCGGCGGCACAGCCGCTGGAGGGGCCATTTCCAGCGATCCCGACAAGATGAAAATGCGGAAAAACCAGGAAATTACAAACGTCGATCGGGCTCAATTGAGCCCGATTCCCATTATAAATGATCCCTATGATCTACCCATGGATGAAGGAGAAGGGGAGGACATGAGTGGGTTCCACTTGGCTAAGGGAAGGTCAGTTGACCCTATGTAGGTCAGTTTGACCCATTTAGGGTTGGAGTTGACTTTGGTCAACTAAACCACTTTGACTGCCCTCCATGGGTCCTTAGTGACCCATTGACCCCACTTTGGGTCTAGGAAGACCCTAGTAGGGTTGGCTGGGCTTACTAGGGGCACACTGCCCCTAGTTAGGGAACCTTGCCCAATTTAGGCCTAGGGTGGTTCTAGGTCAATGTGGCGACCCTGGGTCTACTCCAATGGACCCTTGGGGCTCTAATGGACCTCCCAATAGATTGGTGAGATCATGGTGGGGTCCTGGAGTCTTGGTGAAGCCCCATAATCATCCTAAACTAGGGTTTAGGAATCTACTATTTGTAGACCATAGTGATCTCACTTACATTCCCAGGTTCAGTTGGTATTCTTGGGCTTCCTATGGTGTTGGCATGACCTAGTCATGACAAAACCACTCTTAGGTGTTTAGGTATTTGAGGGATGTTACAAATCCCAATATATAAACAAAAAATTTCATCATCGAAATTCTCGTTAGGCATGCGGGGTTTCAAGTATGAAAGGTAAATTGTAATATCCCGAGAGGTTGTGAGTAATACCTGACTGAAATGCTCCGGGTACCTTTATTGCATCAAGTCCCGAGGCTCCCATGTGTGCTCCTCTCACCCATAATTCCTCCACAGGACCTTGATCGATGGAAACTTCTTGCGGTGCAAGACTCGTATTCCCTTGTCGTCAATCCGGACCGGTTCCAAGTAAACTGACCGATCAGATGCTACCGGCCCATCCGTGGCCGTAATCTGCTGCTCCAGGTGTAGTAGAGACCTCCTAAGAGAGGATACATGGAACACGTCGTGCAGACTCGCCAGCTCTGGTGGCAGCTCCAGCCTGTCTGCCAAGGGACCAATCCACTCCAGACCCCATATATCTTGGGCTGAGCTTCTTCTTCCGACCGCGTACCCGTAAAACCCCATGCATCGGTCGGATCTTCAAGAATACTCGGTCTCCCACCTGAAACTCCACAAGATGATGTCGAGCATCGTAATACTTAGCTATTCGGCTCTGTGCCTCTAACATCCTCTCCCGTATCAGCCTCACCCGAGCCTCGGTGTCCTCAACAAACTCTGAACCCAAAGCTTTCGGATCCTCATCCTGTATCCACGACAGTAGAGACCTACATCTTCGTCCATATAGGTCCTCATAAGGAGCCATCCCTATGCTAGAATGGTAGCTGTTATTATATGAGAACTCGATCAGTGGCAACAGCTTCTCCCAAGGCTCACCGAGATCCAATATGCAAAGTCGCAACAGATCTTCCAAAGTCTGATTGGTGCGTTCCGTCTACCCATCAGTCTGGGGATAAAAAGCTATACTGAATGTCAGCCGAGTGCCCATGTAAGTCTGCACTGATCTCCACTCCCTGGACGTAAACCATCCATCCTAATCTGATACAATTTTCCTGGGTATGCCATGATAACGGACAAACTGCTCCACGAATCTCTGAACTAGCCCACCAACCGAGTCATCCTTTCTGATCACGATAAATCTGGCTACCTTCGTCAGCCGGTCGACGATCACCCAGATCGAATCATTCCCCTTCCGCGATCGGGGAAGCCCATGTTTGAAGTCCATCGTAATATCATCGAACTTCCACTCCGGCAATGGGAGTGGCTGCAACAATCCTGCGGGGTTTCTTCACTATGCCTTCACTAGCTGGCATGCCTCACAGTGGGTCACGAAGTAGGTAATATCCTTCTTCATGCCTGAACAGTACATGGTCTTCTTCAGATCCGCAGTCATCTTCCTAACTCCCGGCTGTACCGAATACCGACTGTAGTGAGCATCCGTCATTATATATTCCCGGACCTAGCCTCCCTCTGGTATGTAAACCCATCCTATGAAGTACACTAGGCCATCCCTTAGTGTGTAATCTCTAGCAGTGCCTACTTCCAAGGCCCGAAATATCGGCTCTAGCTTGGCATCCTGCCTCTGTCCATCTCTGACTCGGTCTCGAATGTCATCTGTGGCAACCAACGATGATAGGTACTCTCGGTATAGCTCTGGGTGATCCTCGGACACCAGGGATATCTGCATCTTGTCTAACATCTGGACCAACTCCAAGGCAATCAACTGCGGTCCTACTCTAGAGATTGTGGACTTTCGGCTCAGCGCATCTGCTACCACATTCGCCTTCCCTGGGTGGTAGTGCATCCCGTACTGGTAATCTTCTAGAAAATCCACCCATCATCTCTACCTGATATTCAGCTCCCTCTGCGTGTCCACATACCTCAAATTTTTGTGGTCGGAGTATATGTCGCAGTGGACACCGTACAGATAGTGCCGCCAGACTTTGAGAGCAAATACGACGGCTCCCATCTCTAAGTCATGAACAGGGTAGTTCTGCTCATGCTTCTTCAACTGCCGTGAGGCGTATACTATCACATGACCATTCTGCATCAGCACTGCACCCATGCCCTGGTAGGAAGCGTCCGTATAGACCTGGAATCTTTCTTTCCTTGAAGGAAGGGCAAGTATAGGAGCCGAGGTGAGTCAGTCCTTCAGCTCCTAAAAAGCCACCTCGCACTGCGTGGTCTAGACAAAGGGCACATCCTTCCTCATCAGGGATGTGAGTGGAAGGGCAATACGAGAAAATCCCTCCATGAACTTCCGGTAATAACTGGCAAGTCCTAGAAAACTCCGCACGTCTGTGGCCGACTTCAGCTGCGGCCAATCCCGAACTGCCTGAATCTTGGTCGGGTCCACTGCCAACCCAGCACCACTGATGATATGACCTAGGAAAGCTACCTCCTTCAAAAAGAACTGGCATTTGCTGAACTTCTCATAAAGCTGGTTCTCCCGCAGTCTCTCTAGGGTCAGCGTCAGATGTCATGTGTGCTCCTCCTCTGTCCTCGAGTAGATGGGGATGTCATCAATAAACACAATGACGAACACATCCATATATTCCTCGAACACCCGATTCATGAGGCTCATGAACGCCGATGGTGCATTTGTGAGCCCGAAGGGCATCACGGTAAACTCGAACAACCTATATCTACTACTAAAGGCAGTCTTCAGAATGTCCTCCTCCTGGATCCGCAGCTGGTAGTAGCCCGACCTCAAATCAAATTTTGAAAATAAATGCGCCCCCTCCAGCTGATCAAACAACTCATCTATCCTTGGCAATGGATAGGTATTCTGGAGTGTCAGTCGGTTCAGTGCTCGATAGTCGATGCACAATCTAAGTGTCCCATCATTCTTCTTGACGAACAACACCGGGGCTCCCCATGGTGAAGAGCTTGGCCGGACAAATCCGGCTTCAACTAGTTCCTACAGCTGGCTTCGAAACTCTGTGAACTCCTTCGGGGCCATCCAGTAAGGAGCTCTAGATGCCGGCTTAGCCCCTGACACCAGCTGTATCCGAAAATCCTGCTCCCGGTGCGGGGGTAGCCCTGACAGCTTCTCTGGGAATACGTCAACAAAATCTCACACCACCGGGATATCCGAGATGGAATCCTTGTCCTCAGCCATTTCAAACAGCACTTCATAGACTTCCTCCGCCTGCAAGTGGGCCTTGACGGCATGCACGGATGACAGCAAGAGAGGGGGAATAGGTCTAATACCTTCGATGACGATGTAAGAATCCCCATGCCTCACAGTGATTCTCTTTGACAGGCAGTTAATCTAGGCATGGTTCCAATGCAACCATGTCATGCCCAGGATCAAATCAAAGACTGGCATCTTCAGGATCATTGCTGGTGCTTCAAATGCCTTTCCGCCGATCTCCGCCTCCATATTGCAGCGGGCGGAGGTGAATAGCTCTGATCCGTCTGGTAGCTGTATCCTCATCATCAAGCCTGTGAATCGCTTCACGCCTTCCAGCCCTTCCACGAAGGCTTCCGACACGAACGAGTGTGAAGCACCCATATCGAACAATGTATAGGTGGGCTTGCAGCTAATGAAGACTATGCCTGGGGTAGTTAATGTCTTAGAAATCTAATTATGGTTTTCTTTCCTAGTTTATCAATTCTATACCCATAACTCTAATTACCTAGGGAAGAGAAAACTTAAAATTAACTGGTGTACATGTGATCACTTGCTCCGGATTCGGTTGTTGAGTAAGATCCAGTGCATACACTTGCTCTCTCTCCTTCCTGCAGTCTCTACCCTGGTATCCACATCCTCGGTAATGACTACTTTTAGTCATCATTTTGAGGGTAGTTTAGTATGTAAAATTCCTAAGTTTATTTATATTTTTATATTTTTTATGCTTGTTATGTTTTATTTTGTATTTAATGTCTAGTTATGAAATATAACTATTATTATGTTATGTTATGCTTGTTATGTTTAGTTTTATTTTTAATAACTAATATTATGTTATGTTGTAAAATATATCTAACATTTTGTTTATTTGTTTTGTTTTATTTGTAGGTTCAAGCCCTCAAGTTGAAGTCCACGTACAAGCAGCCCCTCTACATGTATGATGCAACCCGAGCCCCCACCATGCAGCCCACATGATGTAACCTGAGCTCCTCTTCATGGTGAACACGAGCCCTCCAAGTGCAGCAGCCCACTTCAAGTCCAGCCACCTTTGCATGGCTCTCTCCATACTTTGGCCCATTTGAGGCCCAGGCATGGCCGACCCTCTCTCTCCCCCTTTCTTTTTATATTTTTTCCCCCATACATGCATTGCCGGCCACTCCTCCCCTCTCTTTTCTTTATTTCTCATTAACCCCCCTTTCCCCTTCTCTCATCCTCATTTAAACCCATCCATCCCCGCTCTTATATTTATTTTATTCTTTTTTATTTTCCAAAATAAAAATACATGCTTGTAGCCTTTTCTCTCTCCCCCATTAAATATCATTCATGCATCTCCCCATTCATGAATGGCCGGCGCCCCTTTCCCCCCTTCATATCCACTTCCCTGTAGAACCTTCCCCCTCATCTATAAAAGGAGCCCTCGCCTCAAGCTTTGGAAGAGTTGGATTTTGGAGAGGAAGTGAAGTGCAAGTTTAAGAGAGAGTTATTTTCTTACATGTTGTTGTTGAGTTTTTATTAGTGTAATCATTTTCTTGTTATTGTAATCTTTTCTTTGGTAGCATAATCTTCTCCCTTTTATTATTTTGTACTTCCCTTTTTATCAAGAAATGAAAATTATTCTCTTTCTGTTATTTTTGTGCTTTCTTTCCTAACTATGCGTAGCTAATTTTCCGTTAGCATTCGATCATGAGGATCCATGAAATGAGATGAGTTTTCCTTTTACTTCTTAGTTTTATTTTTGTCAAATTTATTCTCGATCCTTCTTTAATTTATCCCGTGTCGACTCCGTATTTCCGGTATACGATAGTATGCAATTTGATCTCATTTCATAGTAGTCGAGAGACTCGTTGATTTGAAAGATCACTCAAAGAAGGAAGGAGTTGCACGCAATCCTAGAGATAGGACGACATAAATCCTCCGGATTGGAGTCAAATCCAATAGTGCGGTTCACTTCGATAATACAACTTTAGGCCTTTTTGATTTGCAAAGAGATTTCGGTCAAAATGTCTATAAGTTAGGAGATTTAATGCTCTAGCGAGATTATTTATTATTTTCGGATCCGTCACGGTCGAGTTTGATTTGCAATCATAAAACTATATTTTTTTTATCCTTCTTATCCTCTTTTCATGGTGAATCATTGACCGAATGCTATCCTTTTTATCCGAAGTTTTCGTATTGTCTTTAGTTTAATTTTAAATTCTCAAACAACAACAATCGTATGGTAGGATAATAGTAGAAGCATGAGTAATAGTACTTGACAACCCCGAGTTTTAATACGACATTAGTACTACAATTCGATAGGTACAATTACTGTTTCAGGTTGATAGTGAAATCAATTCACCAAGTTTTTGGCGCCGTTGCCGGGGAGGCTTTTTCGTCAATATTAGGAAAACGCTTACGCTATTACTTCTGCAAAAAATCAAAAAAAAAAATTTTCTTTCTTTTTGGTCACAGTTTGTTTTATGGAATCGTCTTCTTTTGGCGCTTTTTGTAATTTTTATGGGTCTCCCGACCACTTTTATTATAAATGTATTTCGGGAACCCCTCCCTCTTTTGATTTCAATTTTTCTGGAGTAGGTCAAAGTGGCCAATTTGACCATTACTCCAATTTTTATCCTACTTGGGAGGTGGGGAACCCGTATTATTTTTCGCATGATTTTACCCCACAAAGCACCGTGCCTCTAAATTGTAATTCAATCGATAATGGGTATTTTGAATTGCAAACTTCTCTTGATAATATTAATTCGTATTTCAAAACTATTTTGGGTTATTTTTCTCATGAGGTCGCATCATTTTCTTCGTCTTCTTCTCCGTCTCCATCTCCTCCAATTTCTTCCTGTAATGAGTCACTGGATATCCCGACTTGTCTTTTTCCTCTCGAGGAGGATAACTATTCGGATATTCCGGATTATTTCCTTCCTCCTTCGGATGACACCCCTATGGATATTCCGGCTTGCTTCTTACCCTTTGAGGATGACGGGACGTCTCTTAATTCTCCTTCTGAAGACGTTTGTGATTCCATTTCAATCTCAATTTCAACTGTTTCAAATTTTTCTATTTTTAGCGAATCTTCTTCTTTTATTTTAGATAATTCTTCTTTCGTTCTTTATACCCCTCCTTCTCCGAAAATTTCACAAGATTCTCCTTCTTCTTGTGAAATTTCCGTAAATGAAACTTCTTTTTCACCTACTTTTATTCTTCTTTATATTTCTTTTTCTTTTTTCCTCTTCTTCTTTTGAAGACCCCTTCTGTACGGTGGAGTTCTTCTATAACTTCATCTGTTCCTTTTTGGAAGTCATTCCCTTGAAGATTCCACCGCATATAGGTGCAATTCTTCACTTTTTTTAATTTACTCTCCTAAGCGCATACTTAGGGAGTTACCACTTCACTTTACTTTTTATTATCCATTTAGCTAACCCATAATGTCGGGCTCAGACGACGTTAAACAAAGTGCTCTCTTGGGAGGCACCCCTTGCTTATCACTTTTTGTTTTTTCTTTTTCTTTTTGTTTGCTTCTTTTGTTTTGTAGGAATAATGCCCCCGGCGGTTCGTTTGGCTCCATCCTTTCCTCTCTTCCTTAGGCCTGCGCCGGTATCCAACTCAAGCATGGGGGAGCAACATCTGCATTCAACCTTACGAACCCTGGGAAGTCCTATTCTTTTTATTTATTTGTTATCTTTACTTTACTGCATTTTCTATCCCCCCTCTTCTCCTTCTCTTTCTCTTTTCTTTTGTTTTTCATTGAGGGCAATGAAAAATCCAAGCATGGGAGAGGGTTTAGTTGTTTTTTTTTCTTCTTTCCTTTCTAGAAAAAATTGTTTTAAATATCAACAAAAAAAATTATTATAGTTATATTAAGCCTCTTAGGAGTACTGTTTTTTCTTTAACTTTATCAAAAATCCAAAAAATAGAAAAAACAAACACCCAAAAAAATAAAAAAAAATCAAAAAATCCAAAAAACCGCTAAAATCTATTTGAAAATCAAAATCAAAAATTATTTTCAATCTTTATTTTTATGTTTCTTCTAGTGATGTGTAGGCCCATGCGGTTTTTTAGTTCTAAGTAGATTTCTTTGAATCGATTTTCTAAAGTTATCATTTTAACATAGCTTAGTCTTACTAGTTTCTAGTTCTTAAATATAGGCATCGTTTTTTTTAACGTTGTAAGTTAGAAAACTGTAGTTGTTCTTTTTATTCGGTTAGTTGCGTATGAATGGTTGCTAGATAACATTATCACCTTTTCATTTGTAGGGTAATACTTTTTTGGTGTCTAGAACTTGTCTCTAGCTACTCTCGAAGCATTTGCGCTGTTTTTCACGTACTTTAGAAATGATTTAGGCCACCCGTTGATCCGTTTGAGCTTTTTTGCCCACCAAAATATTTCACCTTTGCTAGAACAATTTTGGGCCCTTTTCCATTTTTGTTTTCTTTATTTAGCTCCACCTTTCATTATTTTTCACCAAAGCCTAAATGCCCTTCCTAATTTCACACTAGACTATGAGCTTAAAATATTATTGTGTTGGGTTATCTTTTAAAATGAAAAGGAAAAATTTAAAGCTTACATTTGGAGCTCCCCTAAAAGAAAAAAAAGTTATTATCAAAATGTGAAGTCAAAATGTAAAATCAAAAAAAAAGAAGAAAAAGTAGTATATTTTGGCCAATTTTATTAAAAGAGGAAAAATGCATGGCCTTGTTTTGTTAGTTTGAATTGGAGAAATGATGTACTTGTCATTTCTCATTTTTATCATTTTATGTTTATTTGGAGCTCACCCTTAGTTTAGTGTGTTTTATCCATCACGTTTATCTTTGATTTTCAATTCCTAATCATTTTCCTAAGCCAAGTCTTTATGCATATTTAAGTCCTTTTGATCTTTAGACGTGAACCCGCGTAGTGGAGAGAGTGTGAACGGACAAGCCTATGGCCACCATCATTGATGGGTTTCTTTGGAGGTTATCTTGAGGTGATTTAGGGATAATTGTTATTTAGCAACCTAGTAATTCGTTCAATGCGCCGTTTATTTAGAATCTCTACTTTTGTTTTTCTTATTTTCATTAATTTTGGATGCCTTGTTTTAGGGATTTAGAAATATGTAATTCTTCTTTATGTTCTAATAATATTTTTAGATCTCCATTTTCAAGTTTTCTATTGTGCACTTCTCACCCCACTAGTTGTTAACATAGAAATTAGGATAGTTTAATTTTTCATGTTTTGGTTTTCTTAATCTATGAAATCTAAATTGCTTGTTTACTTTTATTTCCCTCCCCTAGTTTTCATTTTCATTTGCTTGAGGGCAGGCAAATACTGTAGTATGGGGGAATTTGATGACTACTTTTAGTCATCATTTTTGGGGGTAGTTTTGTATGCAAAATTTCTAAGTTTATATATATTTTTATGTATTTTTTATGCTTGTTATGTTTTATTTCGTATTTAATGTCTAGTTATGAAATACAACTACTATTATGTTATGTTATGCTTGTTATGTTTAGTTTTATTTTTAATAACTAATATTATGTTATGTTGTAAAATATATCTAACATTTTGTTTATTTTTTTTATTTTATTTGCAGGTTCAAGCCCTCAAGTTGAAGTCCACGTACAAGCAGCCCCTCTACATGTATGATGTAGCCCAAGAACCCACCATGCAGCCCACATGATGCAACCTGAGCTACTCTTCATGTTGAACCCGAGCCCTCCAAGTGCAGCAGCCCACTTCAAGTCCAGCCACCTTTGCATGGCTCTCGCCATACTTTGGCCCATTTGAGGCCCTTTCATGTCCGACCCTCTCTCCCCCTTTCTTTTTATATTTTTCCCCCATACATGCATGGCCGGCCACTCCTCCCCTCTCTCTTCTTTATTTCTCATTCACCCCTCTTTCCCATTCTCTCATCCTCATTTAAACCCATCCATCCCCCCTCTTATATTTATTTTGTTCTTTTTTTATTTTACAAAATAAAAATGCATGCATGTAACCTTTTCTCTCTCCCCCATTAAATGTCATTCATGCACCTCCCCATTCATGCATGGCCAGCCCCCCTTTCCCCCCTTTATATCCACTTCCCTCTAGAACCTTCCCCCTCATCTATAAAAGGAGCCCTTGCCTCAAGCTTTGGAAGAGTTGGATTTTGGAGAGGAAGTGAAGTGCTAGTTCAAGAGAGAGTTATTTTCTTACATGTTGTTGAGTTTTTATTAGTGTAATCATTTTCTTATTATTGTAATCTTTTCTTTGGTAGCATAATCTTCTCCCTTTTATTATTTTGTACTTCCTTTTTTATCAAGCAATGAAAAATTACTCTCTTTCTCTTATTTTTGTGCTTTCTTTCCTAACTATGCATAGCTAATTTTTCGTTAGCATTCGATCATGAGGATTCATAAAATAAGATGAGTTTTTCTTTTACTTCTTAGTTTTATTTTTGTCAAATTTATTCTCGATCCTTCTTTGATTTATCCCGTGTCGACTCCGTATTTCCGGTATACGGTAGTAGGCAATTTGATCTCATTTCATAGTAGTCGAGAGACTCATTGATTTGAAAGATCACTCAAAGAAGGAAGGAGTTGCACGCAATCCTAGACATAGGACGACGTAAATCCTCTGGATTGGAGTCAAATCCAATAGTGCAGATCACTTCGATAATGCAACTTTAACCTTTTTGATTTGCAAAGAGATTTCGGTAAAAACGTCTATAAGTTAGGAGATTTAATGCTCTAGCGAGATTATTTTTATTTTCGGATCCGTCACGGTCGAGTTTGATTTGCAATCATAAAACTATATTTTTTATCCTTCTTATCCTCTTTTCATGGTGAATCATTGATCGAATGCTATCCTTTTTATCCGAAGTTTTCGTATTGTCTTTAGTTTAATTTTAAATTCTCAAACAACAACAATCGTACAGTAGGATAATAGTAAAAGCGTGAGTAATAGTACTTGACAACCCCGAATTTTAATACGACCTTGGTAGTAATATTTGATGGGTACACTTGATTTTTCGGGTTGATATTGAAATCAATTCACCACTTGGACACATCCTCGGCCTCCAAAATACTGAGCTGGCGGGGCAGCCGGTGGTGCTGGAGGTGGTGCCCCCCCCCCCTCAAGGGGCATTTCCTCCGGATATGCCCAACCTGATGATAGTTGAAGCACACTAGCGGGGGATACGCTATACCACCGTGTCTCTGCATCTCCCGCATCTAGATAGGCTGAGGGGCCACCACTACTGGTTCCTTCTGCTCCTGTCTCACCTCCAGATGAGGCTGGCCCTCTACTCTTCTCCCATATCTTCCATTAGTGATGTGGCCCCGTCGCTGATCATTTCTGGCTCCCTGACCCTGTTCCTCACTTGGCCGCTTCCGGCCTCGGGCAGTGTACCAATCTGCCTCGATCCTCTTCGCCATCTCCAATATCCGAGGAATAGGCCCGTCGGACACAAACAACAGAGCCTCCCTCAGATCCTCTCGCAGGCCCTTATAGAACCTCTTAGTGTATCCTGCCTCATACAACTGATAAGAATCCGCAAACCAGGCTAGATGACTGAACTACTGGTAGTACTCCACCACTGTCTTGCTGCCCTGCCTTAGCTGTAGAAATCTGTCTTCCAGCTCATCTCTGGCCGACTGCGGAACAAAATGCTCCAACATTGCAGCCCTGAACTCCCCCAAGCAATCTCCACAACCTCTCTGTCAATAAACGTCGTGTCCAATAATATCTTCCACCATCTCTTGGCATGGGACACAAGCAAGACATAACCAAAGGCACCCTCTCCTCCCACGTGCAACGTATCCCAGTCAGCATATCATACATGATGTCCAGCCACTCCTCCGTCCGAACAGCCGACTCTCTCCCCAAGTAGGATGGGGGAGAAAGTCCTCAAAAAATACTCAGCCAATTGGCCCCCGGGTTTGGCTGCGGAGTCGGAACCTGTTGAGCCCTGAAAGCCTCCAGAATAGCCATCAGAGTCTGCCCCATCTCTGACTGTAGGAACAGAGTGGGGACCGAGGGAGGTGGTGCAACATTCAGTGTTTGCTTGACTTCGTCCTGTGGTGTAGGCTGTGCTGGGTGATGCGTAACAAAATTCATTTGTAATTAATCATTCAACCCTAATTAAAAGTGGAAAATTTATGTGTGATTCCCCAATATGTGCACACTACTGCTTCCGCTGCATAGTTTGTCCCCAAACTAAACTCACGCGGGGGTGACCCAGGGGCTGTGAACTGCTACTTTTCGATCGAGGTCTGCTCTGATACCACTTGTAAGAGCCCCCCCCTTTTTTAAAAGAACCAAGGTCTTAGGCCCAGAACTGCCGCATTGTGGTGACACCTTCACGCCTGGGAAGGTCATCACTACAGAACGCCGATCCTGCCGGCCAAATCGATCACAACAGTAGCAAAATAATAAAAGGCAAGTCCACAACCGTCATATATATAGCAAATAATCTCCATGAAGGGAGTGTCCACAGATATAATAAAAGTACTAAAACTTGTGCTCATGCCCTATACATCAATGTCCTCACCACATATATCTCATCGCTGAAGCAAAACTAAAAAAAACTACTAGCGATCAGGACTCACAGTCCCTGCTGTCTGAACTCCGGTACTAGACTGTCCTATCTCCAAGCGTACCGACCTCCGGGGCTGCTCCTCCATGCTGGGCTCCACGGTGCCCTAAAATGACGCGTTTCGAAAACCGTTAGTCTAAAATACTAAGTCCTATCATCCCCCGCCACTTCCCCCATGGCTGCTAGGCACCGAGCGGGGAGGAGGAAAGGAGAGGACAGGAGAGTGGAGAATGACAAATATAAGCAGGTGGTGGCAAAACTAATCTAGCAGTTCTATATTGTATAAGACAGAATGAAGATAAGAAAGACTAAACAAGAAAAATGAATCTTAACTTATATGAAAACACATAAGCTAAGGTATCATTTGCTGGGCTCCTATGGTATAAAAAGTCCCATACAAATTTATACGATAGGGTGTCGATTTTCTAGAAAGCATACATATATATTTACTGAATAAAAACCTTAACTTATAAGCACGCTCGCGCGAACTTATAACCAAGGGGTCGTTTTGCAAGGCCTATTGTATACAACATCCCATACCACTTATACAATAGGTGTCGGGGTTATATGCAATGGTTATGCTAAGAAATGCAATTATGGCATGATGAAAACATGCAAGTGCAACTCACCCACTCGATTCTGTGTACACAGACCTTTAGTTCCCTCTTTCTGGAGTCGAACCTCCCAGGATACCTCCGTAGTGGCAAACGGAAGTGGTGGGTTGGGCCTCGCCCACCTCTAAACCGGTAATTGCAATACCAGTCAGACCTATTGTACGCCTCAATGCTGGTGCACTAAGCGGAGCTCCTGCGTACTCTTGCCGGCTGGCGCACCAGACTTTATTTGGCCAAGTGCTAAACCACACTTGCCGAGTCAACATATTGGCGTCGGTGCATCGACACTCCAACACCGAAGACCCACCAACTTATACTTTATGCACATGCAACCTTATGTATTAGCTACCGAGCCAAAGCTCCCCGGACCATCCCGTCCGTCACAAGCAACAACTGAGCCAAAGCTCTCCGGGCCAACCTGCTTATCACCAAATCGACCGAGCCTACTGCCCGAGTGACCCAACCTAACATCCTGAGACATCGAGGTGAGTGGAAGTGAATCCCTAGTTATACTAGTTACTCTTGCAGTTTATTTTGCCTATAGTTTAGGTTAAACCAGGACTGCCCCCGGTATTTCCCGTGAGGGGCTCTCAAAGGGCACTAGGAACTATGATGGTAGCTGAAGCCCATCATTCCCTTTCGCAAGGCACTTATTATTATTGGTTAATACGATATTCCCGATCCCTTTAGTATTACACTAGTTCTAACCCTAATGTGTTTTGACCCTCTCTCTCCTATGGGGAAGACGATGTTTCGATGACCTCGAGCACCTCTTAACACTAGTCAACCACCCACTCCTCATCATAACTCCCGATGATGAACTCATTTCACTTAACAGATCAACACACTGACATCCCAACTCCCTAGGTTCATTTGCACCATATTATGAATTCTGCAGTTTTACTAAACGCAGACCATCCTAAGCTATATGGAGTATACAATGGGAGGTACTCAAAATAATCATCCAATATCCCTATAATATTATTGGATCCCTAGTTTGATTTGGGCTAGGATCACTAATTAGTATGTTTGACCCACCTTGTATAGCTAGGGTCATGTCTTTGTGTCTTAGAGTTTAGGCTAAGTCCTTAGAAACAACCACACATAGACCAGCCAACAGAAGATAGTAGAAGACTCAAGACTTAGAAGAAAATCAAGTTCTGAAAAGTGAGTTCAATGTTCGTCGAAATCAGCTCGACGAACATCGTGCTCCGCTCAACGAACTTAGAGTAAATTCTATGAGTTGAGGTCGACGATATTCAAGCTCAGGTCAACGATTTCTAGAAGCTCAACTTCAACACATTAAGTCCAGAATCCTTTCTCTGAACTCAGGTCGACGAATTTACATTATCAGCCCGATGAACTTAGAGCACAGAAATGGGAAGTTCTTTATAGAAAGCAGTTAGCTGATCTCAGGTCGACGAACTTAGTTCTCAGCTCGACGAACATGGATCCCCAGGTCGACGAACAAGATTTCTCAGCTCGATGAACTCTGGACTCAGTTTGACAAAATTTGTTTTCTGCTCGATGAATTCTATGCAGTTCCAGACTTGGATTTTTCCTTCTTTTGTACTTATTTTGTTGTAGTAATTCCTGAATAATCAATGCTTAATATTCTCTAAATATAACTGTTAGAAGCAGCATTGATTATGGTATTCATCAAGATTATTGCTTGCCGCTTTTCAATAGGACAATTGGGGAAATCCATTAATGCAGATATTCTATCCAGCCGTATTACATTCTCTAGGCCGTCAGCAATTAATGCAAAAGGAATTAAAAAAATTCAAAAGAGAAATTCGACTGATCATATAAAAGAGATTTTCTCTCTTTTCAACAACAAGATAGTCCAGACCAGAAAGAAAATACAAGGCACACAGAGAAGATCAACAACAATCACATTCTAATCCTTCTCTATGCAGAAATCAATCTTGCTTTCACCTTGACATTGCTGAAGAAGAAGAAGAACATTCATTTCAAATCAAGAGTCTTCTTCAACCTTCACTCTAGGATTCTTCAAGGACAACAAACTTCTACCAGTCAAGAAGTTCCTGGATCTGTTCAAATCAAGGCTGAAGATAGAAGACCTACACCCAGAAGCAAAGCTCCAATCTTCCTGAATAATTCAATATCTCAGGGGGAGCTTTGACAACATCAAGATCCACTTGTCTTCTCAGTTGTTTTGAGAAAGATAAGACACCATAAATATCTCACCCCCTCACTGTACAAAGGGTTCTTTAACTCCCTTCAAAAGTTATTCCTTGATTGCAAGTCTCCTGATCAAAAGACTTGGGTTGGTTTTTGAGCACCTGATCAAAAGCTCATTGGTGGAAGTTACCTGATCAAAACCTGCTAGTGGATTCCTACAAGGGTGGTAGAAGAGTGGATGTACCCAGGTTGGGGAACCACTATAAAATTTCTTCTGTTGTCTGGTTTCCCCTCTTCTTTTTGTTCTTGCTTGCCTGTGTTAGTTTAGTTTTGTTGTGGCTGTGTTAGATTAATTTATCTTAGGTTATCCTTTTGCTTACAGTAAATATTAGTATCTATTATTTACTCTACTCTGAAAAGTTTATAAACAGCAAAACGGTTTAAAGATACTCTATTCACCCCCTCTAGAGTATATCAGGTCTAACCCTCACTTTCAATTGGTATCAAAGCAGTGTTTCTTTGGTTGTACAAGCTAACACTTAAACCAAAAGGTCCTATGTTAGGTCTGACCTTTTATTTCTCTTAGGATTATTGTCACAGCATGGCACAGAACAAGGATTATGCAAGCACCAGACCTCCAGTGTGCAACTTGAATAAGTTTGTCATCTGGAAGACAAGAATTAAACTTTATATGAATTCCATTGATGAGGACATCTACAACTCTATTTTGTCAAGTACTCCACAACCAACTGCATCTACATCTACATCTACATCAAGCACATATGTTGTTCCACCATCTGAGTGGACAGATGCTCAAAAGAAGGCAGAGATTGCTGATGCAAAGGCCATGAATATTCTGGCTTAGACTATGTCTGATGACATCTTCCAGAAGGTGCTTGAATGCACATTAGCCAAGGATATTTGGAACTCTCTTAACCAGATAGTAGCTGGTTCTGCTGATGATAGGAAAGATATAAGATCAACTCTCATGTCCCTGTATGAGAACTTCAAAAAGGATGAGTCAGAGTCTGTTGCTGACATGTACAATAGATTGATCTCAATAATTAATGAGCTGAAGACTTTAGAAAAGGACATCACTCTTACTGAAGTGAATGATAAGATCCTCATGTGCTTCCCAAGCTCATGAGATTCTAAGATCTGACCAATCAAGGAGGTCAGGAGTTTAAATGAGATTTCCATAGAATCTCTATTGGGAAAGCTCAAGTCTTATAAGCAGCTGATAAAGTCTAGAGAAGCTGCAAAACAAAGGACTCCTCCACCTGCAAGAATGAAGCAAAATATAACATTCAGGGCTGCTGAAGAGACTAAAGCTTCAACAGTTATTGAAGAACTAATGAGTCTCTTTGCCAAGAAATTCTACAAAATGGCAAGAAAAGACTTCAGGAGAAAATCATCCAGGCTGGATGATAAGCCCAGGTATGATAATACCACCATTAAAGAAATAGTGTGTTTTGGCTATAGGAAACCTGGACACTTTATCTCAGAGTGTCCAGAGAATCAGAAGAAAGAAAGAAGAAGAGAGAAGGACTCCAGAAGACAAGAATACAGCAGGCCTTCCTTAGCAAACAGAAAAGCAAGGAGAAGGGATTTCTTGCTGATACTTGGAGTGACATAGAAGATGAATCCACATCTTCCAGTTTTAGTGAAGAGGAAGAAGAGGCAAAGGCCACGGATGTCTACCTCATGGCCATCAATGCCTCTAGCAGCCCATCAGATGATGAAGAAGAATCTGATAATAAAGAAGCTTCAGAATTAGAAGCTGATCAGTTACTATCATCATTTGATTATAATTCTGATAGTTTCAAAATTGAATTTAAAACCATGTGTATTGAATTAATTAACTCTGAAAAAGAAATCAAAATGCTTAGGGAAAGACTGACTAATCAAAAAAATTTAATTTCTAAAAACACTAAATTAAAAGATGAGCTAACCCTAGCAAATGAACAAATTATGTCTTTAAGATCTGAACTGACTGAGGCAAGGAAACTTGAAGAATCCCTGAATAGGAGAAGCATTAAGTTGATGGACATCACTAACATAGTGAATGCCATACTTAATGGCAAGCTGGGCTTAGGTGCTTCATCAAGCCTACCCCCACTCATTCAGAAAAACATATTAACCACCCCAATAAAATTTGTGTCTGAAAAGGGCAAGGAGAAAGTAAAAGATGACAATCTTAATCAAACTGAAATTACACACAAGAATAAGAAAAGAAGAAAGAACAGAAAAAATAATAACCAGAATAATGTTTAACAGTTTTCGTCGAACTCCAATCGACGAAACATGTACAGTTCGTCGAACTCAAGTCGACGAACTCCGAACGCAGATCTATATTATAATAATTCGTTGAAATACGATCGACGAAACCAATATGGTTCGTCGACCAGAGATCGATAATTTTGGGGCTCAGAAAATGACTTCTATCATTCTCTGAGTGCAGTTCGACGAACTCATCCTAATTCCTCGAGCTCAGGTCGACGAATTCACCAGATTTGATCGAACACAGATCAATTTAATAGAAATTTAAATTTCTCTAAAACTTATAACAAACCAAGAATATTCAGTAATCAGTTTAATCAGTGGATAATTCCTCCTAGAAGATATCACCCTTTAGGGTATAAAAGCCAGCCTTAATATTCTTACATTTCCAGTTTTTCTTATGAAAAGAATCAAGGACCCAAGGTGACCTGGGTCAAGAATATCTAAATTGTTTCCTTGTAGTTGAAGAACTATCCTATCACTCAAAATAAGAGGTATCTAGATAGTGGGTGATCAAAGCACATGACCGGATGCAAGGATATCCTAATCAATTTCAAGGCAAAGCTGGGTCCAAGAGTGATCTTTGGAGATTCCAGCTTTGGACAAACTGAAGGCTATGGAGTCTTCAACAGTGGAGCTGTCACTTTCGAAAAAGTGGCATATGTAAATGGTCTCAAACATAACCTAATATCCATAAGTCAGTTATGTGATGCAGGTTATAAGGTTTGCTTTACCAATTCCAAATGTATTATTTATTCAAATAACCAAACTGTTTTAACAGGGTGTAGACAAGGGAATATATACTTAGTAAACTTTAATTCTGCTAATTCAGAACTATATTTATTCATTCAAGTTAGCAATAACAATATTCTTTGGAATAAGAGACTAGGTCAAGTTAACCTTAAGAATATCTCTAAGCTATCTAGGGACAACCTTGTCAGAGGATTGCCTTCTGGCCCCTACAAGAAGGAAAGCCTATGCAAGGCTTGTCAAGAAGGCAAGCAAACTAAAAATAGCTTTAAGTCAATTATTAAGAGTCACTCACCTAAGATTCTGTACTTGCTACATATGGATCTCTTTGTACCCATTGTTGTATAAAGCTTATGAGAGAAGTCTTACACTCTAGTTATTGTAGATGACTTCTCTAGATTCTCTTGGGTGTTCTTCTTGAGAAACAAGCCAGATAACTTTAAAGTCCTTACACACTTTCTTAAGAGCATAAGGATTGCGTATTCTTCTCCAGTAGCATTGATCAGAAGTGATCATGGTACTGAGTTTGAATCTCTTCCCATGCAAAGATTCTGTGAGGAGGAAGGTATCAGGCATTATTTCTCTACTCCTAGAACACCTCAACAAAATGGGGTAGCAGAAAGGAAAAACAGAACCCTCATTGAATCTGTAGGAACATTGCTTGCAGATGCACACATGTCCCTATCCTTTTGGGAAGAGGCTGTGAGCAAAACAAACTATGTGTTGAATAGTAGTTTGATACACAAACTTAAGGGTAAGACCCCCTATGAATTACTCAAAGGGAAGAAACCTAAAATTGATTACTTTAGAATTTTTGGGTGTAGATGTTTCATTCATAACAATAATAAGAAACGCATTAGGAAATTTGGAGCTGAAGATACAAAGGAAATTTTTCTTGGATATTCCCAAGTTAGAAAGGCTTATAGGGTTTTCAATAAATCATCCTTAAAAATGGAAGAATCTGTACATATTTCTTTTGATGAAGCTAACATGTATTATAAGGAGAAGGACTCTTCTACCTCAGATCTTTTGCAGGTATGCCACTTGTGAAAGAAAATGGATGAACTAAACCTTGCACCAAAGGTCATATCACATCCTCCTCCACAAGCTGATGAGGACAATGAAGAAGAATTTTTAGAAGTGATTGAACCTCCTCCAACATCAGATATTACTCCACAAGAGGAGTTAACTCCAAATGCTATTGCTGAACCAACTCCACCCACTAACCTTGTCACACTGAGGGATCACCCTAAATCTCAAGTGATTGGGGACATGTCAGTAGGTGTACAGACAAAGCATCAACTCAATCAAGATGTGATGCATGCCTATTTCCTATCTCAAGTTGAGCCTCAATCCATAAATGATGCAGAACAAGATCCCCACTTGATCATTGCAATGCAAGAGGAGCTCAATCAATTTGAGAGATGCAGAGTTTGAGACTTGGTTCCAAGGCCCAAAGGCTATCTAGTAATTGGAACCAAGTGGGTATTTAGAAACAAATTTGATGCCCATGGTATAATTGTGAGAAATAAGGCTAGGCTTGTTGCTCAAGGCTATAGGCAAGAGGAAGGTATTGACTATGATCAAACCTTTGCTCCTGTTGCTAGGCTAGAAGCCATCAGGATTTTTCTTGCATATGCTGCCTACAAGAAGTTTAAAGTATACCAAAAAGATGTCAAGAGTGCTTTCTTGAATGAAGAATTAAGGGAAGAGCTTTATGTTGAACAACCCCCAGGTTTCATCTCTCCAACTTATCCTTCATATGTCTTTAGATTGCATAAATCTCTTTATGGTTTAAAGCAAGCTCCAAGAGCTTGGTATGAGTCCTTAGCTAGCTTCTTGATTGATTATAAATTTACTAGAGGCATTGTAGATAGGACATTATTCACTAGGCACCATAAGGATGAAATATTGTTAGTATAAATTTATGTAGATGATATTATATTTGGGTCTACAGATTCCAAACTATGCAAGAGGTTTTCTGACCTCATGCATTCAAAGTTTGAAATGAGTAGCATGGGTGAGCTCTCCTACTTCCTTGGTCTCCAAGTGAAGCAGCTACCTAATGACATCTTCATATCCCAGGCTAAGTATGCTAAGGAGCTTCTCAAAAAGTTTGGGATGGCTGATGTGTAACACCCCGAAAATTGTATTTGAGTCGGTCGCGAAAAAGGGATTTTTGGTAGCTGTATAGGGGTACACGGCCTAGGACACATGCGTGTCCAAGGCCGTGTCTGGCTGGTGTTTTTGGTCGTTTTCATCCCGAGAAGGACACGGCCAGGAACACGGCTAGATGACACGGGCGTGTCATTTGACACGGGCGTGTGCCTACCAGTGTTAGTACCCGTGTCCCGTTGGGTCGTGTCCGTTGCCGTGGCGGTTATGTGTGACACGCCCCCGGACACGGGCGTGTCGAGGAACCCGACACGGGCATGTCAGGTGAGACACAGGCGTGTCTTTGCCTGTGTGTCTTTTCTCAGTTCGACGATCGTGCCTGGATCGAGGCACACGGCCTGGGACACGGCCGTGTGCCAAGCCGTGTTCGGCCCAGGTCTGGAGATTTTTGAACGGATCTGAGCCGTTCGTTTTCTTTAATTAAGATCCAACAGCCCAGATGATTTCCTGCTCTGTTAAGGCCGGGAATAAGGGAGTTAATCCTTCATTTCTCTCCAACCATTCTCTCTCTCAAGGAGTTGGAAAGAGGAGGAAGAAGGAAGGGATTCCGGCCGCCGGCGGAGCATCAGAGCACCGTTTCGAAGTCTGAGAGAGGATCTGCGGAGGAAAGTTTGTTGTGAAGATTTCCATCCGTGTAGTTTTTCCATGGCGCCAAAGCGGACTACAAGGGTAACGATTCTTTACTCGAGCATGTGAAGCTCTTTCTTTCTGCATAGGGAATCCCACTCCCGCAAGTGTGCGGTGAGTGCATGGTGTTCCTTGGGGTTGATGTGAATAGTCCCCCTTATATTGCATATAGAGTCCGGAATCGTAAGTACGGGCATATGCATTGTGTGTGAAGCCTACCCGGACATGTATTGTCTGGATCAGTGATGTTGCATTTGATATGTTTTGCCGGAGAAGACTCCGTGCTTTGGGTTTTTCGGGTTTCTACGCGGTAGATTACAGCTGGGATCCTTGGAGGTTAGCTTCAAGGCGCACCCGAAAAACTGAGCGGAATCGTTGTTCTGCTAACTTGGCGGTCTGGGAACCGGCCTTGAACATAATTGAGTTATGTGATTGTTTGGAAAATTTTGGGATCCGAGAGAAGCTTGGCCCATGCGTAGGACTTAAATTGACTAGGCGGCGTGAGCAACGGGCAAGTGGAATCGGACCTAGGCTATGTGGTTCGGTGCGAGAGACCCGAAGACGGGGACTGGCCGTTGACATAGTCGGGAGCCTTAGACGGTGGTCAGAAAGGCTAAATGCTCACATGGTTGCCATCATTGGGATGGTGGTGAAGCCACGGAATTGACCGTATTCACCGTTAATGTGCCATAAGTGCACGGGGTGTTTGGCCGTGCGAGCCTACACCTGTGGCGTAGTATAGTTGGGCTTTATTACTTTATTGGGCTAATGTTATGCAGGAAAAGAGCACCGCCGTCCCGAGTAAGGGTCGGGGTCGTTATAATTTGGTCGGCTTTTGGCTGACCGTTGCTTTGTTTGCCACCGTGCGGTGGAATGTGCTTGCAGGTGCTGCGGAGCCGAGTACCAAATAGCGGGCTGGAGCCCATGTTGCTGTGCTGGCCCTAGAAGGCCAAAGCAAATAGTTGTTTTTATTAAGTGAACATTTGTAAGGCCACAAGACCATGTACTTTTTTTAGTGTATTTGGGTTTCATTCCTGTGTTGTGGATGTGGACATTATTGTGTTGGAACCCTAGTTCTGATTTGGGTAAAGAACACTATTAGGAATATGAGATTGACCCAACATGTATAGTCAAGGGTTATAGGATTATTTCTAGGACAGGTCATTCAGAAGGTTTCTCCGGAATTGCTGAAAGAAGTCCAAGAAATGCAGTTAAGACAAAATCAGAGAATCAGATCGACGATCGTCGAACGCAGTTCGACGAATGGCGATCTTCGGTCGACAAATTCTGAGTTGCTGAACTCAGGTCGACGATCTCAATTCTCAAGAAAGGCTGTGTCGACACCATCACAGTAACTGTGTTAACACTCAACAACTCTCTCAGCTCGACGAACACATAAGCTGAGCTCGACGAACTGCAAGCTCCGGTCGACGAACGCATGCAAGATATTTAGCTCGACGAATGTAGCTGAGTTCGACGAATGTCGAACTCAGGTCGATGATTGATGAACTCGACAAAAGTTCAGGTCGACGATTTTTGAGCAATCAGTAACAGTTGGCAGAATTAATTGAGGATTAATTACAGTCAACATTCCCAGTGAAAATAGCCGTTCAAATGGACAATTATAGAGGAATCAAGTGAGGATCAGTTTGCAAAGCATCTTCACTCTCGGGAATGTTTCTTCCACCATCAAGTCTACGGAATTCAAATAGAGGGAAGAAGAGAGAACAAATAAAACAGACAGGAAAAGAAGAAAATTCACTGTAGAGAATGACATAGAGAAAGAAGAAGAAGAGAAAGATACAGAAAGGGTAATATCACTACAGTAACTAGAAGCCATAGACTAGAGCGATAACAGCCATCTGAATAAGAAGAAGAACATCTGATCACTATCAAGAGTCTTATTCTTCCCTATCACTGTAGGACAACTTCAAGGACAACAAATCTCTATCTGTCAGAAGTTCCTGAGGGATACTCTTGTGCAGGCCTGAAGATTGAAGTCATATCACCCTGAAACAGTGCTCCAGATTTTCCTGCTCCAATCAATATCTCAGGGGGAGCATTTACTACCATCAATACCCACAAGTCTTCTCTCTGATTGTTGACAGAGAAGACACCATCACTCTTTTCCCCCTCCTGTATAAAGGGTTGTCATCTCCCTTCAAAAGTGATTCCTGGTTGCAAGTCTCGCTTCAAAAGACTTGAGGTTTTGGTTTTTGAGGACCTGATCAAAACCTATTGGTGTCAGGCACCTGATCAGAAACCTGAGTGGATTCCTACCAGGGTGGTAGAAGAGTGGACTACCCAGATTTGGGGAACCACTATAAAATCCTTGTGTCTTTTCTGTGCGGCTTGATCTGCTATGTTCTTTTTAGTTTTTAGTTTTGTTTTTGTGCTGTGACAAACTCTACCCTTTTTGCTTAAGATCTATCACTTTCAATTGGTATCAGAGTCAGGTTGGTTAAAACATCACACCTTAATTGGTTGTACATGCTAACACCGGAACCATAAAGATCCTTTGATAGATCTTAAGAATCTTTTGAGTTTTATCATGACACAAATTGCAGATTTTTCAAGCACCAGACTGCCCATGTGCAATCTAGATAAGCTTGCACTATGGAAGACAAGGATTAGGCTTTTTATGGACTCCATTGATGAAAACATCTTCAAATATATTTTGACAGGTCCAGCTCAACCTCAGAACACAACAAGTCCAAATACTGGTCCATCATCTCAATGGACAGATGCCCAGAAAAAGATGAAGATTGCTGATGCACAAGCAATGAACATTCTGGCACAATCAATGTCTGATGACATTTTTGAAGAACTTGCTGAATGTTCATCTACAAAAGAGATGTGGAACTCCATCACAGCAATGGCTGCTGGAACAGCAAAAGAAATTATATTTGATGCTGAATCTTGGAGTGACTCAGATGCTTCCTCCTATTCAACTGAGGATGAAGAAGAAGCAAGAGCAAAAGAATTTTGCCTAATGACAATAGATGCTTCTCGCAGCAGCTATGCTGTAGAATCTGAAGAATCAGAGTATGAATCAGATGAAGAGGATTAGGTTATTTCTTCCCTTGACTCTTCTTCAGCTAAACTTAACACTGATTTCCTATTATCACATGAAAATCATCAGAAAATCTTAGTTCAAAATATTTCGTCGAACGGAGATCGACGACATCAATATTATTCGTCGAACTCAGATCGACAAACTATGAACAAAGATTTTGTTTTGAACTATTCGGGACTCTATGCTCGACGAAACAAACTTAATTCGTCGAACAGAGATCGACGAAAATGGATCACAGAAAACAATTATTCTGTGAATAGAGATCAACGATCTCAATATCATTCGTCGAACTCTGATCGACGAAAATAATTTTCGTCGAACTCAGAATTTCAAAACAGAGATTTTTATTCTTTTATTTCTGACTATTATAAAAGAGAACCAGGACCCAAGGTTATCTGGGTCCAGAACTCCTAACATCTCATTGCAGGAAAAGAATTCAGTCCAGCAAATATATAGGATATCAGTGGTTGAATAATTTGTGCAAGGCTATGCATATAGGGGGAGATGCCTGTAAATGAAGCTGCATAAATTCCAGCAGTAGCAGCAGGTTTTGGGGATTGTAGCAGCAGCAACAACAACAGGTTATAATGCTGCAGATTTGGGCAAGGATCAACAACAGCTGTAACAGCAGCATTAGCAACAGCAGAAATACAGGATCTAGATTTAAATTGCCTTGTATTTTACTTATATTTATGTAAATAGTGTCCATACCCAAATAGGGGGAGATTGTTGGAACCCTAGTTCTGATTTGGGTAAAGAACACTATTAGGAATATTAGATTGACCCAACATGTATAGTCATGGGTCATAGGATTATTTCTAGGACAGGTCATTCAAAAGGTTTCTCCAGAATTGCTGAAAGAAGTCCAAGAAATGCAGTTAAGACAAAGACAGAGAATCAGATCGACGATCGTCCAACGCAGTTCGACGAACGGCGATCTCCGGTCGAAGAATTCTGAGTTGCTGAACTCAGGTCGACAATCTGAAGTCTCAAGAAAGGCTGTGTCGACACCATCACAGCAACTGTGTCGACACTCAACAGCTCTCTTAGCTCGACGAACACAGAAGCTGAGCTCGACGAACTGCAAGCTCCGGTCGACGAACGCAGGCAAGATATTCAGCTCGATGAATCTAGCTGAGTTCGACGAATGTCGAACTCAGGTCGACTATTGATGAACTCGACGAAAGTTCAGGTCGACGATTTTTGAGCAATCAGTAACAGTTGGCAGAATTATTTGAGGATTAATTACAGTCAACATTCCCAGTGAAAATAGCCGTTCAAACGGACAGTTACAGAGGAATCAAGTGAGGATCAGTTTCAAAAGCATCTTCACTCTCGGGAATGTTTCTTCCACCATCAAGTCTACGGAATTCATATAGAGGGAAGAAGAGAGAACAAATAAAACATACTGGAAAAGAAGAAAATTCACTGTAGAGAATAACATACAGACAGAAGAAGAAGAGAAAGATATAGAAAGGGCAATATCACTACAGTAACTAGAAGCCCTGAAACAGAGCGATAATAGCCATCTGAAGAAGAAGAACATCTGATCACTATCAAGAGTCTTCTTCTTCCCTATCACTGCAGGACAACTTCAAGGACAACAAATCTCTATCTGTCAGAAGTTCCTGAAGGATACTCTGGTCCAGGCCTGAAGATCGAAGGCCTATCACCCTGAAGCAGTGCTCCAGATTTCCCTGCTCCAATCAATATCTCAGGGGGAGCATTTGCTACCATCAATATCCACAAGTCTTCTCTCTGATTGTTGACAGAGAAGACACCATCACTCTTTTCCCCCTCCTGTATAAAGGGTTGTCATCTCCCTTCAAAAGTGATTCCTAGTTGCAAGTCTCCCTTCAAAAGACTTGAGGTTTTGGTTTTTGGGGACCTGATCAAAACCCATTGGTGTCAGGAACCTGATCAAAAACCTGAGTGGATTCCTACCATGGTGGTAGAAGACTGGACAACCCAGATTTGGGAAACCACTATAAAATCCTTGTGTCTTTTCTGTGTGGCTTGATTTGCTCTGTTCTTTTTATTTTTTAGTTTTGTTTTGTGCTGTGACAAACTCTACCCTTTTTACTTAAGATCTATCACTTTCATCTTGGATATGGATTTAAGATTTTGGTTCTTTCAACTTTAAAAGCTTCTGCTAGAATGCTCTGTGTAGGACGTGTAGTCTTAATTAGATAGTTTGATTATTCTTATTTAACCCTTCCGACTGTCTGTGGTATATGGCGTCGGGTTCCAGCTGGACCTTCTGTTATATGCCATGCGATGGATGAGGGTGTTATAATTTGGTATCAGACTTCTGGTTACGGTCAGGCTTAAATAAATTTGTGGGCGAATTCTTTTAAGGGGTGGTGAGCACATGTGTGCGTCATCGTTATAACATCAAAAAAGAACCAATGAATGTCCACTTAGGAATGAAAAATACACTTGTTTTGTGGAATCTGAGTATTCCAATGATTGCTTTTAGCAATTTGTTTGTTGTCTAATCGTGTGTCTTTGCTACTATAGGCTGCTAGGAGTGGTGCTGGTCAGTCAGAGCGTCCGCAATTGGCGGAAAGTAGTGCACCAAGGGACGTGCCTACTACACCTCCTTCAGCGGAAACCATCAGGATGGTGGCTGAAGCCGTGTTTGCAATGATAAATGCCCAACCTGTAGGGCAAATGCATCGCGCACCTCCTGCGAATGAGCAAGAACCGGTTAGGGCGGCAGAGCCGAGAGTAGTGGAGCGTGTAGCAGTTGATCTGGTAGAGCCGAGGAGAGCTACGGAGAAGCAGCTAAAGCATGTGATGGACTTTAATCCTCCGAGGTTCGATGGGGTTGGAATGCCAGCTCAAGCTGAGGACTGGCTCTCTTCGATAAAGAGGGTGTTGACAGCCACAATAACTGAGGAGTGGCAGAAGACCACCATAGCGACTTTTTTTTGGTGGGTGAAGCGAGGCTGTGGTGGGATGAGTTGGAGTTTCATCTCTTAGTGGGTAGGCAGCTTGCTGATGTGCCTATGGAGGAATTTTCAAGATTGTTCCTAGCCAGATTTGTACCCTCTGCTCAGAAGTTGGAGATGGAGAATCAGTATCTTGGGTTGACTCAGGGATACAGAAGCGTGGACGAGTATCTACATGAGTTCACACAGTTGGGTCATTATGCTGGGGCTATGTTTACGGAAGAAGAGAGGAAGACCAAACGATTCTATGAGGGTCTTCGCGGTGATCTACAGTTACTCCTTGCTGGGCCTAAGGCGCAAGGCTTCCTAGCCTTGGTCAATTCGGCCCGATCATTGGAAAAGGTTGCGAAGAAAGTTCAAGAGAAGAAGGACCCAGGAGAAAAGAAGTCCGAGTTCAAGGTGCCAAATACCAAGTCAGGTTTCCGCAGGTGGAGCAAGAAGCGAAGGACTTCGAACTCAGCCCCTTCGGCTGATGCGTCGGGGGCAACTACAAGTCGAGTCCCTGGAGCTTGCTACAACCGTGGGAAGACGGGGCATTTTGCTCGTGAGTGTTGGAGCGGACGTGCAAAGTCCGAGAGGAAGCCTGAAGTGACTTATGAGGAGAAAGGGAAGGCGGTGGAGTCAACCGCATCCCATCATGCTCCAGCCCAGCTTAGAGTCTACAACCTTGGTCTGCAAGAGGCCATAAAGCAAGCAGATGTGATGACAGGTATGAGTTAAATTGCAGTAGTTTAACTTTCATAATTGTTACCTCTTTTGTTTGTTAGCTTACTTTTGTTAGTGCTAGGCTTTGTGTTGATCTTTGAGTTTCCAGCGAGAGCCCTATTTGATACGGGAGCATCGCATTCCTTCTTCTGCGAAAAATTTATATCGCGCATCGGGGTTCCGTCTTCGATGGCAAAAGACAGGTTGGATGTGTTGTTGCCCAATGGGTGCTCAATGCACGCGGATAGGGTCTGCGTAGTGAAGATTCGTATTGGAGACCAGGAGTTTGTTTTGCGAGCATTGGTTCTACCGTTAGTAGAGTTCGACATAATATTCAGTATGGATTGGCTCTCGGAGCAGGGTGCATGCATTGATTGCAACCGTAAGGAAGTTAAGTTGGGTCTGAACACTGATCGAGAGACTACTTTTGCGGGCATGAAGGGGTCAGGGAAAGTTTTGATGTCGGCCCTTCAGGTGTTCAAGGAAGTTCGGTCTGGAGCAGAGCTGTTTGTCACTCTAGTGCAGACTTTGACGCCTAAGCCAAGTCTTGACAGTATACCAGTTGTGTCCGAGTATCCCGATGTGTTCCCAGATGATCTCCCAGGAGCCCCTCCTCAGCGGGAGATTGATTTTACCATTGAGCTGGTACCGGGTGCCAAACCGGTTTCACGATCTCCGTATCAGATAGCAGTAAGAGAGATGGCAGAGTTGAAGGTGAAACTGCAAGAGTTGTTAGAGCAAGGTTATGTGCTTCCAAGTTCGTCGCCTTGGAGCGCACCAGTTCTCTTTGTTAAGAAAAAAGATGGGAGCTTGCGACTTTGTATCGACTACCGGGAATTGAACAAGCTTACAGATAAGAACAAATATCCGATCCCCAGGATTGACGATCTATTTGATCAGTTGGTTGGGTCAATGGTATATTCGAAGTTAGATCTGAAATCCGGTTACTATTAGTTGAGGATAAGGGAGTGCGACATCCCAAAGACAACATTCAGTATGCTGTTTGGGCATTTCGAGTTCACGGTCATGCCTTTTGGGTTGACAAATGCGCCATCCGTGTTTATGGATCTGATGAATAAGACATTCAGAGAGTACTTGGATCGTTTCGTGATAGTATTTATCGATGATATCCTTGTGTATTCGCAGTGCGAGGAGGATCACTACAATCATCTACACATAGTGTTGGAGACGTTGAGAAGGAATCAGTTGTATGCTAAGTTCTCCAAGTGTGAATTCTGGTTATCCTCGATAGTGTTCCTTGGTCATGTTGTCAGTGGAGAAGGGATAGCGGTGGATCCGGCGAAGATAGTGGCAATACGGGAGTGGCCTACTTTGACTATGGTGGCGGATGTCCGTAGTTTTCTGGGACTTGCTGACTACTATAGGCGCTTCGTAGAGAACTTTTCACGGATAGCACTTCCACTCATGATGTTGACAAGGAAGGATCAGAAGTTTGTGTAGTCTCCGGAGTGCGAACGGGCTTTTGAAGAGTTGAAGTGGCAGTTGACCACGGCGCCTATTTTATGTTCGCCAAGTAGAACCGAAGGGTTCGAGGTCTATAGTGATACTTCGGGCAGTGGTTTGGGTTGTGTTCTGTTACAGCAAGGGAGAGTGATAGCCTATGGTTCACGACAACTGAAGGTTCACGAGAGAAATTATCCGGTCCATGACTTAGAGTTAGAGGCCGTGATATTTGCTCTAAAGCTTTGGAGGCACTACCTGTATTATGTGAAGGTCGATATTTACACCGGTCATAAGAGATTGAAGTACCTGTTGGACCAAAAGGATCTGAACATAAGGCAGCGGAGGTGGATGGAGTTCTTAGGGGACTACACCTTCAAGATACATTCTGTGCCTGGGAAGGGAAACACAGTGGCGGATGCGTTGAGTCGCAGGATTCCGGCGTAGGCCAACTGGTTATCGGTACATGATGAGAGATTGGTCCATGAGTTGGAGGCTTTGAAGATATCTTGCGTCGACAAGCAGTCTAGTGCCGAGGCGAATCTATTTTGGACAGAGGTGCAGTGTGACCTAGCGGATAGAGTTCGGCGGGCTTTGGTTCAGGATAGCAGCATGAAGCAGATCTTGGATGAATCTTTGGATGGGTCAAATTCCCAGTTTATGGTTGAAGATGGGTTGCTAAGGAAGGACGGTCGTCTATGCGTTCCTAGTGCGGATAATCTTCGGGAGGAGTTGATGTATGAGGCTCATCATACCAAGTACTCAATCCAACCGGGAAGCACGAAGATGTATAGAAACATGAAGAAATTATTCTGGTGGTCGGGTTTGAAGAAAGATGTAGCACTTTATGTGGCCAAGTGCCGTACATGTGCATTGGTGAAGGCAGAATGCCAGAAACCCGGAGGTTTCTTGAAGCCCCTACCTATCCCAGATTGGAAATTCGATGACATATCTATGGATTTTGTGCATGGTTTGCCGAAGTCACAGAAGGGAAACGACGCCATTTGGGTAGTCGTAGATAGGTTGACAAAGGTGTCACACTTTATTCCGAACAGGAAAGAAGATCCGGTGGAAACGTTAGCCAAACTCTACGTGGAGAATATTGTACGATTGCATGGTGTGCCCCACAGTATTGTTAGTGATCGAGATGGACGCTTCACGTCGAATGACTGGAGGTTGGTGCATAGTCTGTTGGGTACTAAGCTAAAGTTCAGCACAGCCTTTCATCCACAGACGGATGGCTAGACCGAGAGGGTCAACAAGATTATGGAGGACATGCTTTGCATGTGCGTCCTAGATTTTGGAAAGTAGTGGGAAGATCACTTGTACATGATGGAGTTTGCGTACAACAACAGCTTCCAGGCAAGTATTGGAATGACGTCTTTCGAGGCCTTGTACGGGAGGAAGTGTCGCACGTCGTTGTCTTGGTTGGAGGCAGATGAATCGAAGTTGTATAAACGTCAAGCGGTGGAAGACGCCACTTCAATGATACGGACAATTCAGGAAAGGTTGAAGATCGCTCAGGACAGACAGACAAAGTATTACAACGCCAAGCATAGGAACGTGGAGTTCAGTGTTAGCAACATGGTGTATCTAAAAATGAAGCCGTTCAAGGGTGTATCGCGAGTTTGACGCTTGAAGAAGCTGAGTCCGAGATACCTTGGACCATTTGAAATCCTGGAGCATGTTGGCGAGGCGGCGTATAGATTGAAACTGTAGGCGAAATTGAGTGGGCTGCATGACGTGTTCCACGTGTCGGTGTTGCATAAGGCGGTGCAAGAGCCTTCGCAGATCATTGCGGACAATCAGGTACCAGTTGATTATGAATTAACAACATCAAGCCAGTACGTATTGAAGATGTTGCAGTCAAACGACTCCGCAACAAGGAGGTCCGAATGGTTAAAGTCCGATGGGATAATTGCGGACGTGAGGAGCTTTCTTGGGAGCGAGAGCAAGCTATATTGGAGGAATACCCCGAGTTATTCCACTCAGGTATTATTTAGATTTGTGTACCTTTACTTAATTTCGGGACGAAATTCCTTAAGTGGGGGAGATTTGTAACGCCCCGAAAATTGTATTTGAGTCGGTCGCGAAAAAGGGATTTTTGGTGCCTGTATAGGGGTACACGGCCTAGGACACGGGCGTGTCCAAGGCCGTGTTTGGCTGGTGTTTTTGGTCGTTTTCATCCCGAGAAGGACACGGCCAGGAACACAGCTAGATGACACGGGCGTGTCATTTGACACGGGCGTGTGCCTACCCGTGTCAATACCCGTGTCCCATTGGGTCATGTCCGTTGCCATGGCGGTTATGCGTGACACGCCCCCGGACACGGGCGTGTCGAGGAACCCGACACGGGCGTGTCAGGTGAGACACGAGCGTGTCTTTGCCCGTGTGTCTTTTCTCAGTTCGACGATCGTGCCTGGATCGAGGCACACGGCCTGGGACACGGTCGTGTGCCACGCCGTGTTCGGCCCAGGTCTGGAGATTTTTGAACGGATCTGAGCCGTTCATTTTCTTTAATTAAGATCCAACGGCCCAGATGATTTCCTGCTCTGTTAAGGCCGGGAATAAGGGATTTAATGCTTCATATCTCTCCAACCATTCTCTCTCTCAAGGAGTTGGAAAGAGGAGAAAGAAGGAAGGGATTCCGGCCGCCGGCGGAGCATCGGAGCATCGTTTCGAAGTCTGAGAGCGGATCCGCGAAGGAAAGTTCGTTGCGAAGATTTCCATCCGTGTAGTTTTTCCATGGCGCCAAAGCGGACTACAAGGGTAACGATTCTCTACTTGAGCATGTGAAGCTCTTTCTTTCTGCATAGGGAATCCCGCTCCCGCGAGTGTGCGGTGAGTGCGTGGTGTTCTTTGGGGTTTATGTGAATAGTACCCCTTGTGTTGCATATAGTGTCCGGAATCGTAAGTACGGGCATAGGCATTGTGTGTGAAGCCTACCCGGACGTGTACTGTCTGGATCGGTGATGTTGCATTTGATATGTTTTGCCGGAGAAGACTCCGTGCTTTGGGTTTTTCGGGTTTCTACATGGTAGATTGCAGCAGGGATCCTTGGAGGTTAGCTTCAAGGCGCACTCGGAAAACTGAGCGGAATCATTGTTCTGCTAACTTGGCGGTCTGGGAACCGGCCTTGAACATAACTGGGTTATGTGATTGTTTGGAAAATTTTGGGATCCGAGAGAAGCTTGGCCCGCGCGTAGGACTTAAATTGACTAGGAGGCGTGAGCAACGGGCAAGTGGAATCGGACCTAGGCTATGTGGTTCGGTGCGAGAGACCCGAAGATGGGGACTGGCCGTTGGCATAGTCGGTAGCCTTAGACGGTGGTCAGAAAGGCTAAATGCTCACATGGTTGCCATCCCTGGGATGGTGGTGAAGCCACGGAATTGACCGGATTCACCGTTAATGTGCCCTGAGTGCACGAGGTGTTTGGCCGTACGAGCCTACACCTGTGGCATAGTATAGTTGCGCTTTATTATTTTATTGGGCTAATGTGATGCAGGGAAAGAGCACCGCCGTCCCGAGTAAGGGGCGGGGTCGTTATAATTTGGTCGGCTTTTGGCTGACCGTTGCTTTGTTTGCCACCGTGCGGTGGAATGTGCTTGCAGGTGCTGCGGAGCCGAGTACCAAATAGCGGGCTGGAGCCCATATTGCTGTGCTGGCCTTAGAAGGCCAAAGCGAATAGTTGTTTTTATTTTTATCATGTGTGGCCGGCCTGCGAGCCGATGTATGTAAGACATGTTTTTATTAAGTGAACATTTGTAAGGACACAAGGCCATGTACTTTTTTAGTGTATTTGGCTTTCATTCCTGTGTTGTGGATGTGGACATTCTTGGATATGGATTTAAGATTTGGGTTCTTTCAACTTTAAAAGCTTCCGCTAGAATGCTCTGTTTAGGACGTGTAGTCTTAATTGAATAGTTTGATTATTCTTATGTATCCCTTCCGACTGTCTGTGGTATATGGCATCGGGTTCCAGCTGGACCTTCTGTTATATGCCATGCGATGGATGGGGGTGTTACATGACGTCTCAACAAATAAAACACCCATGACCACTAATGTTGTAATAGACTCTGATGAACATGGGAAACCTGTTGATCAGAAATTATATAGGGGCATTGTTGGATCCCTATTATACCTTACAACAAGCAGACCTGACATAATGTTTGCTATATGTTTTTGTGCTAGGTTCCAAGTGAACCCTAAAAAATATCATCTAATTTTCTTAAAATAAATTTTGAGGTATATAAAGAGTTGTCCTAGTCTAGGACTCTAGTATCCTACTGAGTCAGAGTTTGAGTAAACTGGATACTCAGATGCTGACTTTGCTGGATGCAGAGTAGACAGAAAAAGTACCTCAGGAGCATGCCAGTTCCTTGGTATGAGATTACTTTCATGGTTTAGCAAGAAACAGTCATCTGTGTCTACATCAACTGTTGAAGCAGAATATATAGCTGCTGGCAGTTGCTATTCCCAAATGCTGTGGATTCAGAACCAACTCCTCGACTATGGGTTCAACTTAAATAATTCAACTCTATTATGTGACAACACAAGTGCTATATCCATAACACAAAATCCAGTCCATCACAGTAGGACCAATCATATAGACATTAGACATCCTTTCATAAGAGAGTGTGTAGACAAAAATAAAATTAATCTTGTCTATATCTACATTGATTTACAATGGGCAGATATCTTCACCAAACCTTTGGATGAGAGGAATCATCTGTTCTTCATAAATCAACTTGGTATGATAAATGGAGAAGAATTAATTTGATTTCTGTCTATGGTCGATGAATTTTTCAGAGTTCGTCGAACATAGATAGACGAACAGAGAAAAGTTTTAGAGAAATCATCAAACGAAGTTCGACGAACTCTCTGTGAGTGAAGCTAGTTTCGTCGAACGGAGATCGCCGAATTTGCTTCAGAAAACTTTCATCGAACGAAGCTCGACGAAATGTTTTCACATCTTTTGACAGAGATCGACGAATTCTTTTGACCATCAAATAATTCGTCGACCTCAGCTCGAAGAATTTTTAATTTCTCGCCGAACGGTGTTTGTCGATTCATATTCTGAAAAATAAACCTTATATCTAGGTTTTTCTTCAACCTCCATCCCGCTCTTTCAGATCCCTTTGCACTTGATCTCTGTTTTTCTCTTGCAGGTGATATCATGGTGATTCCAGCAGGCGTTCTTGGAGCGATGAAATTTGATACATGCTTTGATATCGACTTCGAGTCATTCCAACACTCTGATCCCATCTTCATGGAAATTCTGCAATTGCTTGAAGATCAACAGTTGAAGAATCTGATGACCACAAGAATAAAGATAGTTGGTGTAGAAATACGAGAATGGGTTTACACCTCCTCCTCCCCAAATGAGAATACCATGATGGGAACCATATCGGGTAATGAAATATCTCTTAACCCCGCCGTCTTAATAGACATTTTCGGATTGGTTAATGGTGAAGAAGAACTAGATATCGACAGTGATGAATTTGATGAGATGTTAACTAAGATGGGTTATTCTGGAGCCACACCCAATAAACTGCTAAAGAAACATTTGTCTGCTGAATACAAGTTTCTAGCAGAGGTCGTTGGCAAGGTACTGCTGGGAAAACACGCAGCCCACAACTACATCACTAGGCATCAATTCCTTGTGATGTGTGCTGTTGTGAATAAGAAGCCTGTAAACTGGGCTAGTATCTTGTTTGAGATGATCAGGAAGAGAAACACCAGGAAAGAGGTGTGCTTTGGAAGGATTCTGGGAATCTTCCTTCAAGCCAAGGCTGCTGAATCCCTGGTCACACCGACCATATTCATTAATGCCGCCAAGAGGATTACTTGTGCCCTCTTTGGCAGGTGGGAGAGGACTATCACCAAGCCATCCAAGGCTCCCTCCTCCTCCTCCAGACCTTCTAAGAGTACAAGGGTTGTTCCAGCCACTCCCCACCCTACTGAAGATGTTCCACCTCAACCTCCTCCAGCCTCCCCGATTCATCTCTCCTCACCAAGTCATACCTTAGTCCATACTCCTACACCTCCATCATCTCCAGTACATCATCCACAAACTCATATTCACTCTCATACACCAACTTCATCACAACATGGTACACCAACTCCATCACACCATGGTACACCAACTCCATCACAACATGGTACACCAACTCCATCACAACATGGTACAACAACTCCATCACAATATGGTACACCAACTCCATCAAAACATAGTACCCCTCCCTCATCTCCTCGACCACCACATCTATCTAACATTCCCCTTTCCAACCTTCTCTCACTACCATCATTCAATCTACTATCATCCCCCATTTATACTCCATCTTCACCAGATGAACAAATGCCAGATTCTCTACCTTCTCCTCCACCATCATCTTGCATCCACCCTTCTGTCTCCATTGAGACACCTCCCGAGTTCATGCAACGGGACCCCTCCTTCATTCCACCTCTTCTGGCTATACTCACTCCACTCATCAGAAACCTGATAGTAGAGGCTATTTCCCCTCTTGCTACTTCTATCTCATCCCTTGCTGCTCAAATTTCTACCCTCTATGTCCCTCCTTCATCAGTAAATGGCCTGACTCCAGTGCCTACTAAAACCAAGCAGGGGGAGATACTCCATGAAGAAGAAGCTCCAGCGAAAGCAGCAGCAGACATAGCAAAAGCAGAAGCAGCAGCAGACACAGCTATTCCTAATGATTTGCTTGATTTTATTGAATCTAATATGGATATGGATGACACAGCTATAGATGAAATAAAAACTGTTGGTGATTACATTATAAATCCCACAGTAAACATTTTGAGTCTATTAAATATTTTTGATACAGCTTACTTAAACTTTCTTCAAGAAGATAACTCTAAGCCTTCTATGGCTATAGTTCCCTACACCTTCCCAATAAGCCCTAAAGTTGTCATGCAACTCAAGGCCAGTTTTACAAGAACAGAGGCTCTAGTTATTCCATCTCCACCAAGAGTAGATCCTTTAATTGTTTCATCCCTTCCCAAAGCCATCTCTCCTCCAACATTCATGATGGATGATAGTCATATGCCTGATCTAGATGAGTTAATCATGACAGATATAAAAGATGAAAATAAATCAGTTGCTGAAGGCACTGCTGTACATAGTCCTCCAACTCCAGCTCCAGCTCTTCCTCAGGCTGAAAAATTGTTGATATCTGTAGAAGATTTAAAAGAAACAATTGCCTTATATGATACTCCTCAGGGATCTTCTAATGATGAAGATGAGGAAGATGATTCTGATGATGAGCTAAAGTCCAAGAAGAAAATCTCTAAGAAAAGGAAAGCACCTCCAGCTGCTGCTCCAAAACCAAACCCAACTCATCATAACCCATATTATATTCTTCAGAATATCACTCCTTATAAGAGCATGCCATCTTGGATGTGGTTGTCCAAGAATCAGCAGAAAGACAGAAAGAAAAGCAGAAAGTATTCTCCTCCTCCTCAAAGATACAGGAAAGATCCTCCTCCGCCTCCACCTACTGCTGGTGCTTCAGGCACTTCTTCTCAGAGATCAACCCAATATCAAACTTATCAGAGACAGCATGGTAGATCCTCCTCTCACTCTGGAAGCATCCAGCATAGGTACTCCTCATGCAAGCAATATCAACAGCATCAACATCAACAACCTCAGTAACATCTACAACAAGCTCCAGAATATTAGAAAGCTGACTGTCCAAAGAAGCCTGTATCACCTCCTGTTCCTTTTGAGGATCCTGAAACAACAACCACTGCCAGAATGACCAGGTTTCAAGAACTGGTTGGCTTATCTATGATAAACAAGGCCATAACTGAAGGAAAGGATCCCTCACAATATTCAACAATGTCAAAATACAGGAAAGAAGAATTAAATAGGTTTGCAAAAGCTAATAAGTTCTTTAATGTAGATGATTATAAAAAATTACATCCAGAGGCTATTGTGCCAAGGGCTACTTCCCTCAACATCATTGGAGCCGCTGATATGACTATGACAAAGAGTCAAGCAGGTAATCTTAACAGGGAGATCAAATTCACTCAGCCTGCTGATAAAGCAAAGGAGGATAAGCAAAAGGAGATAAAGAAGAAGAAATGAGTATAAGATGTTCAGTTTTTCTGTATGTCTTAAATTGTTTATATCCTGTCACAAAGCTACACAATATAAATATCTGCTGCAAGTTTTCAATCTTCCTGCCAGATATATCTTCCAGCTTTGTGATTGTTTTTATTTATGTTTGTATTAGTGACCTCACCCAAATAGGGGAAGATTGTTGGATCCCTTGTTTGATTTGGGATAGGATCACTAATTAGGATATTTGACCCACCTTGTATAGCCAGGATCATGTTTTTGTGTCTTAGAGTTTAGGCTAAGTCCTTAGAAACAACCACACATGGACCAGCCAACAGAAGACAGCAGAAGACTCAATACTTAGAAGAAAATCAAGTTCAGAAAAGTGAGTTCGACGTTCGTCGAACTCAGCTCGATGAAAGTTATGCTCCGCTCAACCAAAGTAGTGCTCTGCTCGACGAACTCAGAGTAAATTATCTGAGTTGAGCTCGATGATATTCGAGCTCAGGTCGACGATTTTTGGAAGCTCAACTTCAACTAATTAAGTCCAGAATCCTTTTTATGAACTTAGGTCGATGAATTTGCATTATCAGCCCGACGAACTTAGAGCACAGAAATGGGAAGTTCTTTACAAAAAGCAGTTAGCTGATCTCAGGTCGATGAACTTAGTTCTTGTTAGAAAGTAGCGAAAAGAGGCGAAAAGTAGAGAACAAGCGAATAAACTTTTGAATAATTGAAATTTTATTATCCAAAAAAGATATCATTTACAAAGGTATGACCTCCCTTATATAGAATGGAGGGGAAGAGAAAGAGAGTATACAAACAATGTGGGACTAAACATTTACAATACTGAGCGGCTAGAATAATGGAGACCGCATAGGCCGCGCGGTTAGATAGACAGGATAACCGCTCGGCAACTTCAGCAGGATGAAACAGGCCGCAGAGGTAGACCGATAGACCGCCCGGTCTGCAAACCGCTGGATCAGACCGCTAAGCCGCTCGGTCAACAAACCGCAGGATCAGACCGCTAAGCCGCCCGGTCTAATACTTCAACACTCCCCCTCAAGCTGGAGCATAGATATCAATCATGCCCAGCTTGTCACAGATGCGGAAGAAGGAAGTAGAAACCGGCTTGGTGAAGATATCTGCCAACTCCTTGTCAGAGGTGACAAAAGGAGTACAAATCTGTTTCTTCAAAATCTCTTCCCGAATGAAGTGACAGTCAACCTCTATATGCTTCGTTCTCTCATGGAAGACCGGATTTCTGGATATGTGTATAGCGGCTTTGTTGTCACAGAACATAGGGAGAGGACAGTCATATACCTCGCCCAGGTCAAGCATGAGAGCGCGCAACCACTTTAACTCACACGTGGTTGACGCCATACTCCGGTATTCTGCTTCGGCACTGGATCTGGAAACAACAGACTGTTTCTTGCTCTTCCAACTCACGAGATTACCTCCAACAAAGGTAGAAAAACCTGACGTGGACTTACGATCGCCTTTGTCATCCGCATAACTTGAATCTGAGTAGGCCTCAACCCTCAGATGGCCATTCTTCTGAAAGAGTAACCCTCTGCCCGGTGCTGCTTTGATATACTCTAAAATCTTCAGGGCGGACTGAAGATGACACTCCCTGGGAGCTTGCATAAACTGACTGACCTTGCCTACAGCGTAGGCGATGTCGGGTCTAGTCACCGTGAGATAGATGAGTTTGCCTACCAAACGTCTGTACCGTGTGACATCAGATAGAAGAGGCGAATCATCCGTCCACGTTTTGTCTTCTCCAACAGCCATGGGAAAACGAGCTGGTTTGGCACCTGTCAAGCCTGCTTCTCGAAGAAGATCAAGGGCATACTTCCGTTGAGAGAGAACCAAGGAGTCAAGTTTCCGAGAGATTTCTATCCCCAAAAAGTATTTTGGGGAGCCCATATCCTTCGTGACCAAGTGCTGACGGAGGTGCTTCTTTGTCAAGTCCACCCCATCTCGGTCATCGCCAGTAAGGAGAATATCATCCACATATACGGCCAAAACCACCAGTCCCGAGGCCGTTTTGCGAATGAATAAGGAGTGATCGACCGAACTCCTTTGAAAGCCGATGGTAGCCACAATACCACTGAATTTTTCGAACCATGCCCGAGGGCTCTGCTTTAGGCCATAAATGGCCTTCTTCAAATGACAGACACGTGTCTCCCCCTGAGCAACATACCCAGGAGGTTGCTCCATATAAACGTCCTCCTGAAGATCGCCATAGAGAAAGGCATTCTTCACATCAAGCTGGGAAATAGCCCAAGCCCGGTTAACAGCCACAGAAAAGAGAACCCGGATGGTGCTGAGGCGAGCAACCAGAGAGAAGGTATCAAAGTAATCAACGCCATAAGTCTGAGTAAAGCCCTTGGCCACCAGCCGGGCTTTGTAGCGATCCACAGTGCCGTCGGGGAGAAACTTCACAACGAATACCCAGCGACAGCCAACCACATCAGTGCCCACGGGAGGAGGAACCAGGGTCCAGGTACCCCGTTCAGTAAGAGTAGCCATCTCCTCATCCATGGCAGACTTCCAATGAGGGAGAGCGAGAGCCTCCTGGTAGGTACGGGGAGTAGAAGTAGCAGAGATAGCCAAGGCAAAACACCTGCGAGAAGGAGAAAGCTGATCATAAGAAACAACAGCCGTGAGCGGGTGTTGAGTACACGCCCGCACCCCTTTGTGAAGGGCAATGGGAACATCCAGGTCAACGGGAGCGTCGGCGACGGGAGCGTCAGCGACCAGAGCGTCCGTGGCGGAGAAGGCTGGCCCGGGACTAGAGAGAGACGGCAGCGGAGAGGAGGGTGGAGGGGTGGGTGGGGAGACGGACTGGGAAGGAGTGGGTGGAGGAGGAGACGAAGGTGGGAAAACGTGGAGAGGTGGGGAAGGAACGGAGATATCAGAAGGAAGAGAAGGAAGAGAAGAGGAAGGAGAGAAATAGGAAGCATTTTCGAAAAAAGTTACATCGGCAGAAACAAACTGCTTACAGAGAAGGGGGTCAAAGCAGCAATAGCCTTTTTGAGTGGTAGAGTACCCCAAAAAGACACACTTGGTGGAACGGGGGGAAAGCTTGTCGCGGGTGGCGGAGGGAGCGTGAACAAAGGCCGTACAGCCAAAGACACGGAGAGGAAGAGGAAAAGGTTCCTGGTGGGGGTAGAGAAGGGAGAAGGGAGTCTGGCCGTGGAGGACCGTGGAGGGAAGGCGATTAATGAGATAGCAAGCGAGGAGCACGGCGTAGCCCCAGTAGGAGCGAGGGACGTGAATCTGCATCATGAGAGTACGCGCAACATCAAGCAGGTGACGGTTTTTACGCTCCGCCACCCCATTCTGTTGGGAGGTGTAAACACAAGATGTTTGATGAAGGAGGCCATGTTTGTGAAAGAACGTGGAGAACTCATGATTTAGATACTCCTTTGCATTATCAGAACGTAAGACTTTAATGGAAATAGCAAATTGAGTCTTAATCAGAAAGTAAAAGGATTGCCAAACAGAAAATAGTTCAGAGCGATCTTTTAATAGATACACCCAGGTACATCGAGTAAAATCATCGATAAAAGTAACAAAATAGGAACTGCCCCGACCAACTGTAAGGGTAGGAGCAGGACCCCATACATCAGAATGAATAAGATCAAACATGCGAGAGGAGCCACGGCCTTGCTTCGGAGGGAAGGAGGAGCGATGATGTTTGCCAAGCTGACATGCATCACAGTTGAGCGGAGAACCGGTAGGAGGTAAGTGGGGCAGAAGCTGACGAATAAGCCGAGGAGGAGGATGTCCAAGACGAAGATGCCACTGAAGGAGATCGGTGGAGGAGGAGTAGGCAGAAAGAGCGGAAACATCGTCGAGGAAGTAGAGGCCGCCGCTCTCAGTCCCAGTAGCAATCGTCCGCTGGGTCCTCGGGTCCTGAAAAGAACAAGTAGTGGGAGTGAATAAAACGGAGCACTGAAGTTGCCGGCATAAAGTAGTAACTGATAACAAATTGCACGGGAACTTCGGGACATAGAGGGTATCCTCCAAGCAAAGCGATGGAGTGAGTTGAACCATGCCCGTCCCATGAACCGGGGACGGGGAACCATCCGCCACACGAACTGGGGGTAAGCGGTCATGGGTCTCAAGACGGGAGAAGCAATGAGGGTTGCCCGTCATATGATTGGTGGCACCGGAGTCAATCAGCCATTTACCTTGGGTAACGACGTGGGCACTACCTGACGTCGTGGCCACAGAGGCAGACGGCCTAGAAGAGGCGGAGGCCGAAGGAGCATCACCGGAAGGGCGAAGATGAGGATGTTTCTGCCAGCAGCGGTCAACAGTATGGCCAGTACGACCACAGTGAGAGCAGAGGAACCGGGAGGAACTCCGGCCGCCAGAGGAGCTACGGCCACTGGGGCCCCCCCGCTGAGCTTGGTGAGCAAAGGAGTCCTGGGAAGGGGGGGAGGCCAACAGAGGCCGCTGGAGGAGAGAAGTAACGGCGGCAATGCGAGCCGCGGTGGCATCCAAAGTAGGAGATTCCGCCTCACCCAAGATCTGCTGGCGGATCATATCATAAGAGTCGGGAAGACGAAGAAGATAACAAACAACCAGGAGTTCCTGGAAGTGTTTGTGCTGGTCGGCCAAGTCTGCGGAGAAGGGGCGATTCTGGAGGATTTCAGCACCAAGAGCCTGAACCTGCTGATAGGCCGCAGCCGGTGACATGGAAGGGCGGGCTAAGAGGTCCGCATAGAGAGTATAAATGCGGGACGTCTGGCCCCCCTTCGAATAGAGAGCAACGAGGTGAAGCCAGGCGGCCTTGACCGTCTCATCATGGCGAATGACGGGAAGGCACTCATCAGAAAGGCTGTTGGCCAGCCAGGTGCGAACAAGGGCATCACTCGCATCCCAGTCATCAAACTCAGGAGAGGTGCGAGGAGGAGGGTCATCGGTGAGGTGATGACGCTTGCGCTGAGAACGAAGGAGAAAGGTGAAAGAAACGCTCCAATCGGGATAGTTGGAGCCAACAAGCTTGGAAAGGGTGCCAAGGTTGCCCGAAGGAGGAGGAGGAGAAGGAGCTGCAGGAGTAGTGGTGAGACCGGAGGTAGTCATAGAACCCGACAAGCAGAAGAAGCCGCGCGAACAGTAGCGGTTAGAAAACAGAAGAAGCCGCGCGAATAGTGGCGGCTAGAAAGAGGCAAAGGCACAGCGGGGAAGAGGTCGCACGGACTGAAAAAGGCCGAGCGAACAGAAGAGAGGAGAAGAGCAGGTGACCGCGACCAAGATGCAGGTAAGAAAGGTACAACCCGCACGGTCAGGCAGATCACAGCAGCTGCTAGAAGGCGGTCAAAGGCACAGAGGGGAAGAGGTCGCGCGGACTGAAAAGGCCGAGCGAACAGAAAAGAGGAGAAGAGCTGGTGACCGCGACCAAGATGCGGGTGAGAAAGGAACAACCCGCATGGTCAGGCAGATCACAGCAGCGAACCGCGAGTAGAGGGACAACACTCGCGGACAGGGACAGACCGCAACGACTAGGAAGTCGGAGCCAGCAGGAAAGACCAAGGAGCGCGGCGACAAGGAAACAGGTCGCTGCGACAAAGAGCAGTAGGAGAAGAGAACCAAGAAGAAGCAAGCCGCGAGCAACAGAGAGCGCACAGAATCAGGAGGAAATGACCGTGTGCTCTGATACCATGTTAGAAAGTAGCGAAAAGAGGCGAAAAGTAGAGAACAAGCGAATAAACTTTTGAATAATTGAAATTTTATTATCCAAAAAAGATATCATTTACAAAGGTATGACCTCCCTTATATAGAATGGAGGGGAAGAGAAAGAGAGTATACAAACAATGTGGGACTAAACATTTACAATACTGAGCGGCTAGAATAATGGAGACCGCATAGGCCGCGCGGTTAGATAGACAGGATAACCGCTCGGCAACTTCAACAGGATGAAACAGGCCGTAGAGGTAGACCGATAGACCGCCCGGTCTGCAAACCGCTGGATCAGACCGCTAAGCCGCTCGGTCAACAAACCGCAGGATCAGACCGCTAAGCCGCCCGGTCTAATACTTCAACAGTTCTCAACTCGACGAACATGGATCCCCAGGTCGACGAACAAGATTTCTCAGCTCGACGAACTCTGGACTTAGTTTGACGAAATCTGTTTTCTGCTCGACGAATTCTGTGCAGTTCCAGACTTGGATTTTTCCTTCTTTTATCCTTATTTTATTGCAGTAATTTCTGAATAATCAATGCTTAATATTCTCTGAATATAACCGTTAGAATCAGCATTGATTATGGTATTCATCAGGATTATTGCTTGCCGCTTTTTAATAGGACAGTTGGGGAAATCCATTAATGCAGATATTCTATCCAGCCGTATTACATTCTCCAAGCCGTCTGTAATTAATGCAAAAGGAATTCAAAAAATTCAAAGGAGAAATTCGACTGATCATATAAAAGAGATTTTCTCTCTTTGCAACAACAAGACAGTCCAGACCAGAAAGAGAATACAAGGCATACAGAGAAGATCAACAACAATCATATTCTAATCCTTCTCTGTGCAGAAATCAATCTTGTTTTCACCTTGACATTGCTGAAGAAGAAGAACATTCATTTCAAATCAAGAGTCTTCTTCAAACTTCACTCCAGGATTTTTAAAGGACAAAAAACTTCTATCAGTCAAGAAGTTCCTGGATCTGTTCAAATCAAGGCTGAAGATAGAAGACCTACACCCTAAAGCAAAGCTCCAATCTTCCTGAACAATTCAATATCTCAGGGGGAGCTTTGACAACATCAAGATCAACTTGTCTTCTTAGTTGTTTTTAGAAAGAGAAGACATAATAAATCTCTCACCCCCTCACTGTACAAAGGGTTCTTTAACTCCCTTCAAAAATTATACCTTGGTTGCAAGTCTCCTGATCAAATGACTTGGATTGGTTTTTGAGCACCTGATAAAAAGCTCATTGGTGGCAGTCACCTAATCAAAACCTGCTAGTGGATTCCTACCAGGGTGGTAGAAGAGTGGATGTACCCAGGTTGGGGAACCACTATAAAAGTTCTTGTGTTATCTGGTTGCCCCTTGTTGAAATTTGTGAAGCGAAAGTGGGTGAATAGAGCGCTTGGACCTATCCGCGCGGACTACACAGACATGGTTGGCGGACTGCTAAGCTGGCAGGGTTGTTGCAGATGGTTTGCTCTGTAGCGGCCTGGGCAGTCTGTTCGCGCGGATTACGTGGATAGCAGCGGCGGTTAGCCAGGCCAGCTTGTGCTCAGCAAGCCGTTGGATCACAGGAAGTAACTGGGTGGCTAGAAATTCTAGCCGCGGAGTCCGGCATGAAGCAGACTGTAGAACTGGAGCGGCAAGTAGAAGTCGCAGAGACTTCCAGTCAGTGCGGACTGATGCTGGAGCTCTCCAGGAGAGGCGGACTGGTTCCAGTGTCCTCCAGTATGTGCGGACTGGCCCTAATGGCCAGTGGTGTGGACTTGGTTGGGTCTGAACCAAGTCTATGTTTGTCATAGTCCGGGGAGATCGCGCAGTGGAGCGTAGACTGCTTCTCAGTCCGCCAAGCTTGGCAGAAGTGCATGTGCCTTGGTTGCGAGTTTGGGGATAAGCATTCTGAAGGTTGTGTCCGCAAGTGTGTGCGTAGTGGAGCTGGAGTCCGCGGAGTCCGACAGCTAACTTGCTGGTATCCTGGTTAATTGAGGAATGAGGACTGGTGCAGTCTGCAGGATACGTGGACTGGAGAAGCCTGTAAGTAATGCAGACTGGGATGTCTGCAGGGTTATGCAGACGAGCTATCGGAAGTATGTGCGGACTGGATTGGCATGTCCGCTGAGTCCGGAAGGTGCCTTTATTGCAGCAGTGGGCTCGGGATGTGCGGACTGAAGCCGGGTGTTCGCTGAGTCCGGCAGCTGCCTTGGTGGCTAGGATACGAGCTCGAGATAAGCAGGCTGATGTTGTGTACGCGGATTAGCGGACTGTTGCTGTGGAGTCCGGCTATGGTGGTCCTGGCTTAGCCCTCGACGAAAAGGCGGACTGGTGTTGCTGTCCAGCCTTGGTGATGTCTTGGAGGCTTGGCCTTTGGAGACAAGGCGGACTTGAGATTGGAGTCCGGCCTTGGAGAAGCTAGGCGAGTTGGCTATCTTGCTCAGGTGCGGCGGACAAGTATGTATCCGTGGACTGCGGAGAAGTTTTGCTACAGGATGTGGCGGTAATCCTATCGGCTAGGGCGGTGACCACACTCATCATCGTGCCTATAAATAGGACCCATGTCACATCAAGAATAGTGACCTCCATGCGCAAGTGAACAGTACCTTGAGCTCGCAACAGTTGCTGCAGACTGAACCTTTGTGTCTGCCTGGTTTGATTGAGTTGACCGGGTTATGCTATGCAGGTTGTGCGGATAGGTCTGGAAAGCCAGGACTTGGCTCTGATTGTGGTTCGAGACAGTACGGACTCTGCAGTTAAGCAACATGCGAAAAACAGCAGGTCGCAGACAGCGACCAGACGGTCTTCTCTTTGGCAACTTGGTTCGGGTTCAAGAAGTCGCCTCCCTCAGGTGGACTGTTCTATTCGGCATCGCAGCTTGTGCGGTCTAGTGGCTAGGCGAACTTACGTTCAGACGGCTTGCAGATCGGCGGCTAGAGCTAACATTGGAATAAGGTGTAGTCCGCGCGGATTGGGTTGCGGTCTGGCAACCTGGCGGACTGAGCGGACTCCATAGTAGTAGACCGACGGCTTGTAGTTGTGTCCACGTGGCTTGTTTCTCTTATCTTGTTTTTTTTAGTCTCTGCTTTCCGTTGGGTGTTGTTTGGTGAAGCATGTATCGCCATGTATGTCTCACTATGTAAAGAAGTTAGATGTGAATCAATAAAGACTCTTGTGCTGTATGTGTTTGCTGGTTGATTGACTTCAGTTGAGATCACTCCTGCTCACTTAAAGGTCCAGGGAATTTTCTGCGTGATCAAGGTGTGAACTAGATAGTTCTGAGAATATTAATTTGGCTTTAGGCTATCCTGTTGACCCCCTGGAGAAAATTCAACGTGGTAGTAGTGTCAGACTGTGGAATTTTAACATGGTATCAGAGGGAGGTTGGAGTGGATAAGCATTGTTCAACTGAAGTGGTTGTTACTCTTTGAAGAGGGAACCAGTGGTAGAACTATGACAGTGGAGGATGGAAGTTGTCTTGGAATTGATCTCCTTATAGAGACAAACTTTGATAGGTGGAAGTCTTGTATGGAGAGCTTTCTTCTTGGCGAGGACCTTTGGGAGGTTGTATGCAGAGCAGAAGGACAAGAGGCTACTACTGGCAATGCTGAAGAGATGAGAGCTTGGAAGGAGAAAAATGCAAAAGCGGAGTCTATTCTCAAGCAGGTGATCTCATCGGAGGTCTTGGACTACATTAGTGTATGTCGGTCAGCTGCGGAGGTTTGGACTTCCCTTGATGGGTTGTTCAGGAAGGAGGTGAAGGTTGCTGCGGAGGATGGTCCTTCTACTTCATATCAACAGGAGAGGAGTGTTTCTCCTAGGCATGATGGGAAGAGGAAGGAAGGACCAAGGTGCTATAAATGCAAGCAGCATGGTCATCTCAGGAAGGAGTGCAAGATTACCTTGCTCTCGGCGAACGTAGCTTATGTTGAAGGCAAGGAAAAGAACTTTGTTGGGTCTTTAACAAGTTCTGGTGCTGATCGGATGAAGGCCAGTGATAGTGCAGCTATCTGACATAAAAGACTGGGGCATGTAGGGATGGACAAGCTGAAAGTAATGACAGTAGAAGACTCGTAAGAGGATTGCCTAGATTGACATCCTATGGCGATGGTCAGGAGTGTGAGGGATGTTAGCAAAGTGAAGCTTATTGCTTCATGGTTGATAAGGCACAATCCAGATGTAAAGCACCATTGACAGTTGTCCATTATGCTTTTGTTGGACCGACCATCACCACCAGTCTTAGAGGCAGCAGGTTCATGCTGATATTAGTTGATGACTATTCAATGTATACTTGGGTATACTTCATGAAGAAGAAGTCCAATATGATGCACTTGTTTGTGGAGTTCAAGAAGCTTGTGGAAGGCCAGCTTGGCCTGAGGATCAAGAAATTGAGGACAAGCATTGGTGGTGAGTTTGGCTCAACCGAGTTCTCAAACTTTTGCAGGAAGCAAGGGATCCGGAAGGAGCTTTCTTGTGGATATACTTCACTGCAAGGCAGTATTGCAGCTCAGATGATCCGTTGGTTAATGGAGACCTCCAAGTGTTGGCTTCAGAGTAAAGTCGTTCCTAAGGCTCTTTGGGCCGAAGGGATGGCCTGTGCTGCTCATGTCATCAATCGGATGCCTCTTAGTCCGATCTATATGAAGACTCTTTATGAGCTGATGTTCGGAGTAAAGCACAGTGTAAAGCACCTATGGGTGTTTGGATCTACCTACTACATACACTCTCCGGGTGCTCTCAAGATAAAGCTAGTATTTGTTCGGTATGATGAGTAGAGGAGAAGATGGAGGTGTATGGATCCTGCAATGAATGAGAATAATGACTTGATCCCGGCACGGACGGTGACGAGGTGGCTAATGTGTATTGACCATCGTAAGTTAAACGACGCGACCCGCAAGGACCACTTTCCCTTACCGATCATCGATCAAATTTTAGAGCGATTATCCGACCATAGCTTTTACTGTTTTCTCGATGGTCTCTCGGGGTACTTTCAAATCCAAATCTCTCTCGAGGACCAGGAGAAAACTACGTTTACTTGTCCCTTCGGCACCTTCTCTTATCAAAGAATGCCGTTTGGATTATACAATCCGCCGGCTACATTCCAGCGATGTATGCTCACTATCTTCGACGAGTACGTAGAAAGCATTATGGAGGTATTTATGGATGATTTCTCCGTGTTGGCGATGCCTTTGATAGTTTCTTAGAGAACCTCAAAAAGTCTTAGAAAAATGCGAAGAAACTAACCTTTCCCTAAATTGGGAAAAATGTGATTTTATGGTGAGGGAAGGGTTAGTTTTGGGTCATAAGATTTCTGCAAGAGGAATTGAGGTAGACATAGCTAAGATAGAAGTTATTGAGAAGCTACAACCACCTACGAACATCAAAGCTATAAGAAGTTTCCTAGGACACGCTGGCTTCCATCGCCGCTTCATAAAAGACTTCTCCAAAATCACCAAACCCCTTACTCATCTTCTGGAAAAAGACGCCCCATTTATTTTTGATGACCTTTGTCTATCTGCCTTTGAAACAATAAAAAAAAGTTAATTAATGCCCCTGTTATGATAGCTCCGGTGTGGGACCTTCCCATTGAAATTATGTGCAATGTGAGTAGTTTCGCGGTGGGAGCCATATTAGGACAACGAATATCTAAAAACTTCCACCACATCTATTATGCAAGTAAAACACTTACATCAGCACAAGAGAATTATACCACAATCGAGAAGGAGCTCCTAGCTATTGTTTTCGCTTTTGATAAATTTCGTTCTTATATTACGCTTTCCAAAATTATCATTTTTACGGACCACTCGGCCCACCAGTATCTTCTTGCTAAGACGGATGCCAAGCCGCGCCTGATTCGCTGGGTCTTACTCCTCTAGGAGTTTGATTTAGAAATCCGTGATAAGCGAGGAGCCAAGAATTTGGCCGCCGACCATCTCTCATGATTAGATAATCCTTATATAGAAAAATTAGATGAAAAATCTTTTAATGATTACTTTCCCGATGAGAAGATGCTTTTAATTAACACATCCACTACTCCTTGGTTTGCACACAATGCCAACTATCTAGTGGCTCGTGTGCTCCCGAAAGAGTTCTCCTCTCAGCAAAAGAAGAAATGGTTTTCTGAGTTGAAGAACTATTTTTGGGAGGACCCACATCTTTTCCGAGTCTGTGGGGACCAAGTGATAAGGTGATGTGTCTCTTTTGAACAAGGATTAGATATTTTAAAACATTTGCATGAAGGACCGACTGGTGGTCACTATCAAGCTGCTCGCACTGCCCACAAAGTGCTTTACGCGTGTTTTTACTGTCGTAGCCTGTTTAAAGACGCGCAAGCCTTTGTAAGTAGGTGTGATAGTCGCCAACGGTCGGGAAATATATCCAATAAAAATGAAATGTCGCAAAATTATTTATTGAGTGCTAAGTTTTCGACCTTTGGCGAATTGATTTTGTTGGCCCCCTTCCTTCTAGCTTCTGGAATAAATACATTTTAGTTGCTGTAGATTATGTTTTGCGGCGGGCTGAAGCCCAAGCTCTTCCTACTAATGACGCCTGAGTCATAATTATGTTTTTGAAAAAAAATATTTTCTCAATTCGTTACGCCATGAGCCATCGTTAGCGATAGGGGTTCACATTTTTGTAACGCGCAGTTTTCAAAAATTCTTATTAAATACGGCGTTACGCATAAGCTTTCAATTGCCTACCACCCCCAAACCAACGGACAAGTCGAAGTAGTGAACAGAGAGCTTAAAAGAATTTTAGAAAAGACTGTTTCCACCTCTTGAAAAGACTGGTCAACCAATTTAGACGATGCTCTATGGGCATACCGAACAACATACAAAATCGCCACCGGTTTTACGCCGTATCGGTTGGTCTATGGAAAATCGTGCCATTTACCCGTCGAATTAGAACATCGTACTTTTTGGGCCTTAAGGATTTTAAATTTCGATCCCCACACTGTCGGCGACCTTAGCAAATTTCAACTTAACAAACTCGACGAGTGACGCTCTTATGCTTACGAAAATAACAAATTTTATAAAGAGCGGACGAAACGTTTTCATGACAAACACTTAAGGCACCCAAAAACCTTCAAGCCGGGCGACCAAGTTCTTTTATATAATTCACGTTTACATTTATTTCCGGGCAAGTTAAAATCACGATGGTCTGGACCGTTTACTGTTAAAGAAGTTTTTCCGTATGACGCTGTTTTAATTTCACATCCTGATAAGGGTGAGTTCAAAGTGAATGGGCCCCATCTTAAACTTTATTTCTGTGGTGATGATGTCAGTCCGAACAATGTAAATTTTATTCTGCATGAACTCTAACTAGCTTAACACTCTTTATTTTTGTTAAAAACTTTGATTATTATTTTGGACATCATTATTTTGGACAATAATCTTTTGGAGAATATTATTTTGTTGCGTCGATCTCAAACGACGTTTTAAACAAAGGGTGCTCTGGGGAGGCAACCCAAGTTATTTTTCTGTTTTACACTTTTTGCCCCGGATGGCTCCGACAAGCTGAATCCCTCCAACACTGGTGAATCCATCACAGAGTCCAAAGAAGACATTTCATGAAGATCCAAAACGCAATCATGGGAGAGCGACATCAATCAACCTTCCGCGACTCGTAAATCCGGGGAAGTACCTATTTTTCAATTATGTACTTATATTTATGTTTTAATTTTTCTCTCTCATCTTCCCCTCCTTTCTCCATTGAGGACAATGTCTATTTTAAGTTTGGGTGAGGATTTCCTCCTTCTCTTGCCTTTATTTTGTTTCCTTTGAAAAAATCAAAATAAATTTTTTTATATATCTTAAAAATACAAAAAAAGTGAATATCTTAAAAATCCAAAAAAGAGAATATTTCAAATATATATATATATATATATATATATATATATATATATATATATATATATATATATATATATATATATATATATATATTTTATTTGTTTAGTTTAAACTGATTTTTGTATTTCAATAGTACCCTTTATTTTTGTTTTGTTTTTCTCAATATTCCTTATAACGACTTAGCTAATTATAATATTTCTAATCATTCTTTCTAATTATGTTTCACAAGTAAAATGTTGGCCTTGCTGTGTTTTTAATTTGCTGCAGCATGTTAATGTGAAACGTTTTTTCTAAAACTCGCATTTCTATTTTGGTTTTTCGTTCTTTATTCTCTTTACTTTAAAAAAATATTCCATCCACTATTTTCCTTTTTGTTTTTGAATAATTTCTGTAATGTCAACTTTTGATTAGCATAATAGATGTCAACAATCCAAGGAACTTATTATTTCTATTTTCAAGATAATTCATTAGTCTTCTTTTATTTTCTAGGACTTGTTTTTTGAAAATTTTCAAAACTAATGCTTTAGATAAATTTTAGAAGCATGAAAATGATTTAGGCCGTTTTTGTTTTCGTTTAAGCCTTCTTGCCAACCTAAATTTTTTTCCCTACTTAGCCGCTTTTGAGCCTTTTTCCTATTCCATTTGACAGCTCAACTTATCATTTCATTTTAACCCAAACTAAAATGTTCCAACCTATCTAATCACACTAGCCTTTTGAGTTTCATTAAAAATTTTCATGATTATGATGGGGTTGTTTTTGTGATTTGATAGGAGAATTTTTTGAAAAATATATGCTCAAAAGAAGTGTTTACTTTTTTTTGGCTAATTTTGAAGTGAAAAGACAAAATATTTATGGCCTCTATTTTGAAAAGAAGAAAGAAAGAAAAAGAAAAAAAAGGAAAAGAAAATGAAAAAGAAAAAGAAAGAAAAATTGTTTATTTATGATGAAATTTTTTGAAATTTTTTTATTTTAGTTTAGTGTGATTTTAAGCCTTCACGTTTATCTTTGAATTCCATTCCTAATTATATGCCTAAACCAAACATTTCAGTCCTAATAAGTCCTCTTGATTCATGCTTTTGATTTTTATTTATTACCTAAGTGAAGAAGAAAAGTAAAATAGTATAGCTTTGGATTTAAATTTAGATTTTTGTTATTAGATTGATATAGTTATAATGTGTCCCTTAGATCTAGTAACAACTCAATGTGTTTTTTTCATTTTGTTGTTTTGTTTAAATTAATTTAAAGAATTTTGTTAAACTTTTGGAAGATCTATTTTCGTTAGTAAAGTTTATAAATTGTTAAACCATGTTTAAGTAATTGTTTTAAGTTTAATTTTCACCTTCTCCCTACTTAGAATTTCGCATGGTACTTGTGTTAGCTTAATTAGAAATTTTCCTATTTAGTTACTTTTGTGATAACTAGTTTTTATATTTTTGCTTGAGTACAACCAAAGCTTAAACTTAAGCTTGGGAGAGTTTGATAATATATTTTGTAATTTAAACTACTAGGGTAATTATTAGTTTTTAATATAGAAATCATGTATGTAAAATTTTATTTTGACCTCCTTTTGTATATATTCTAATACCACAAATGTTTTCTCTTCTTTTTGCAGATTCTCTCAGTTTTCGGCAAAAATGACCTGACACCCTCCCTGACACGCCCTCCATAGGGGTGTCACCGGCCGTGTAGCCTGATCCCGTGGAAGAGTGCTGTCAGAAGCCATTTCATCGAGCTCATTTCGTCGAGCTAAATTCTTCGAGCTCAGCCAGATTGTCGAGGTCAACCTTCAACCCAGATTTCGTTGATCTCAGAACAATTCGTCGACCTCAGCCTTCAGCCAGATCGTCGATCTCAACATTCAGCCATCTCGTCGAACCCAGCCTTCAGCCAGTTCGTCGTGCTCATTTCATCGATCTACTGATTATTTGGACGGTAAGTGCACCAGTCGCACAAGTAATATAAAATGGGTGAATTTCCCCAAGTATCGATCTCTTCAAGAAACACAGTAAGGTGAAGTTAATTTCGAGGAGGACTTCAGATTGAAGTCCTTAGGTCGGAGTTAACTAAGGGGGATTTTGCTGGTTGCGGAAACAGAAAATAAAATTGAAAGTCCACCTAGTGTCAACTATCTTCACCTATGGGGGGGGGGGGGAATAGGTGATGTGCAACGTTTTTGCGGAATTTAAAATTGTACCTGTACAAGAAAATAAAACAACACAGCAAACAGAGTACACAAGCTATTTATAGTGGTTCCCCGATTTGGGTACATCCACTTTCCCCCTTCGACCTATCTCCCAACAAGGGACGACTCGGTCACTTCTCCAACAGGATTGAAATCCAATCCTTGCACTATCAGAAGGAACCCTTCCAAACGTAGGAGTCAACACTCCCACAACATGGGTTGCACCCAACCCTTACAACTAGGAACCTACGTTCCTTTACAACAAAAGTAAAACTAGAATGTACAAAAGATACAAACTACGTTTGGAGACTAAGGTGTCCCTCTTTGTTGACGACGTGTTCTTGAAGTCCACAAAGAGTCCACAACCCTAGATCCCTCTTGGAGAGGATCTCCCCGGAACCGGCGACGGCAAGATGGGCGGCGGCTAGGTTCACGGGATCAGCGGCGACGACGATGTGCGGCTGCTGTACTTTGGAGATCCAAACTTCGTAGCGAAGCTAGCTAGGTCTACCAACGGTCACACTAGGATCAATCGTCTCGATCGATTCGGATGGGGAAGATTTTCCCGATCAACAAATCAAGAGACAAGAGATCTCCGATTAGACATGTGAGACTCTAAGCTTGGCTAAGCTTCTGTCGCCGGAAGATCAGGAAGAATCACGATCAAAAGCGGCGACCAACTAGCGCGAGCGGCGACGGCGTCGGCGGAGCAGTTTCGCGATTTTAGGTCAAGATCGTCGCTCGGCTTCTTTCTGTATCCCTACTGTTCAAAAAATACCCGTATATATACTGTAGACACTTTCAATATGACCGTTGTGGGTCCCACAAGTAGAAACCCGAAATCCGGTTCAAAATAGTGCCAGCGGAAGAATCCGGTTCAGGGGGTTCCAGAAAATCGTCTAAGGCAAAATCGGCGAGAATCGAAGAAGATTCCCGCCGAATCGGCGAGAATCAGCTAGTGATTCTCGACGATTCGGCGAGAATCACTAGTGATTCTCGCCGAATCACTTGATGATTCTCGACGAATATTACTTGGCCCTTATCTGCTCAACGAGGGATTCGGCGAGAACCAGTAGTGATTCTCGACGAATATTACTTAGCGCCGCTTTGAAGTAGCTGGATAGAGTCGGCGAGAATCAGCCAATGATTCTCAACGAATCAGCGAGAATCACTAGTGATTCTCGCCGAATCGGCGAGAATCACTTGGTGATTCTCGTCGATTTACACTTGGACGATTTTTCGTCTCTCCACCCATGAGGGGCTCCTTGACCCATCCTTGCTCCTTGTCTGCTCTTGCCTTAACACAACCCTGTACTTGAAATTAAGTACACTCCAATAGAGAGAGTACACGTAGGGCAACACACTGATCTGCTCAACGAGGGATTACGTCGTGCAGACCCGTGTATATTGACCTACTGCACCCTGACATTGGTGTGCACTTAGCGTGGAAAAACTGCAAGCACAACTTGAAATATTTTGTCAAAAACATTACCTATTTACCTTAGCTTGTTCAGGGGCTTCTTCAAATCAGGTACGTTGTGGATACAATACCAAACAATCTCCCCCTATTTGAAGAAGCCTAAACCCTACAAGCTAAGGTGAATAAAGCGTATGGGAATGAAAATCATAACCTTGAAATTTAGCTGAGAGAGATATTCATTACCAATACCAATTTCTTGAGAGCAAACTTGGAGCCACCTTAGCCGTAGCCGAGAGGGTAATCTCCCCCTTTTCGGCTTCTGCAAATCTGGGTCTGTAGCATTTGACCCCTTGCTCCCCCTCAGTTCTTGCACCTGTGCTCACAATGGAGTTCCTGGCAGAGGCTCCCCCTAGAGGCATGATCCTGGAGCTTCTGTAGTCTTCATTCCTCATAATTTAGCATCCCCAATTTAGTTTTGAAAAGACTGAACTTGGCCTCGTCTAAGGGCTTTGTGAATATATCTGCAATCTGCTTGTCCGTGGGGACATAACAGAGAGAGATGTCCTTGTTCTCCACGTGCTCCCGAATGAAGTGGTAGCGCACTTCAATATGCTTCGTTCTGCTGTGCGATACCGGATTGTTGGCAATTGCAATTGCACTGGAGGAGTCGCAGTACATTGGAACTTCCTTGAACTGAAGGTCGTAGTCGGCTAACTGGTTTCTGATCCATAGGAGTTGTGCGCAACAGCTGCGTGCCAAGATGTACTCAGACTCTGCTGTGGAGGTTGCAACACAATTCTGTTTCTTGCTATTCCAGGAGATAAGCCTTCGTCCGAGGAATTGACACGTCCCGGAGGTGCTTTTCCTGTCATCCCTGCTCCCTGCAAAATCAGCATCTGAAAAACCTATTAGCTCGACATCATTATTTCTCGGGTACCACAAGCCAAGATTGGGAGTACCTTTAAGGTATCTTAGAATTCGCTTTGCAGCGACATAGTGAGATTCCTTAGTGTTCACCTGATATCTGGCACAGACACATGTGGAGAACATGATATCCGGTCTACTAGCAGTAAAGTAGAGCAGGGATCCAATGATGCTTCTGTATTTGGTTTCATCGAAAGGTTTACCTTTCTCATCCTTATCTAGAGACATAGTGGATCCCATTGGAGTCCTCATAGAGGTTGCATTCTCCATACCGAATTTCTTAAGGAGTTCATTTGTGAACTTCGTCTGAGAGATGAAGATTCCATTCTCAGACTGTTTCACTTGAAGTCCCAAGAAATACTTGAGCTCTCCCATACTGCTCATTTCAAACTTTCCTTGCATAAGTTTAGGAAACGTTTTGCAAAGATTGTTGTCCGTTGAGCCGAATATAATGTCATCGACATAGATTTGCACCAACAAGATCTTGCCTTTAACTTCCCTGAGAAACAATGTTTTATCTATTTTACCTCTAGAGAACTTGTTCTCAAGAAGAAAACTAGATAAAGTCTTATACCAAGCTCGTGGAGCTTGTTTTAAACCATATAGAGCTTTATTGAGAAAATACACATGATTCAGATAAGTAGGGTTGACAAAACCTGGGGGTTGAGCGACGTATACTTCCTCTTTCAGGTCTCCGTTCAGGAATGCTGATTTCACATCCATTTGATAGACTATGAATCCTTTGTGCGAAGCATACGCCAGGAACAATCTGATTGCCTCGAGCCTTGCTATTGGTGCGAAGGTCTGGTCGAAGTCAATCCCCTCCTCCTGTCTGTAACCTTGAGCCACCAGCCTTGCCTTGTTCTTTATGATGACACCATGTTCATCCAGCTTGTTTCTGAAGATCCACTTGGTGCCAATCACATTCTGCTTGTATGGTCTGGGAACTAGCGTCCAAACGTTGCAACGTTCGAATTGATGTAGTTCATCTTGCATGGCCAGAATCCATGCCGCATCTTTGTTCGCCTCGTCGAACTTCTTTGGCTCAACCTGTGACAGAAAGCTAAGATGCAAAATTTCGTTAATAGTACCTCTTCATGTTCTGACACCGACATGAGGATCTCCGATGATCTGATCTCTAGGATGATCCCTCACGTGCCGGAGCTCTAGAAGTCTGGCGTCTGGAGCTTCGACTACTTCTTGGGCTTCTCCTTCTTCTAAGAGATTTGTTCCATTTTGATCTTCAACGTTCCCAGATGACGTGGAGGTGGAAACTTTGACGTACTTAGGAGTTTCATCTTTAGCGGTCTCATCGAGATCCAGCTGTTCAAGTCGTGCACCTGCATCTTCAAGAATACCACTGGAAGAATTGCTGTTAAGCAAACTTCCTTCATCAAATACAACATTAATTGATTCTTCTACCACTAGGGTTTTCTTATTGAAGACCCTATATGCCCGACTGTGGGAACTATAGCCCATGAATATGCCTTCGAAGCATTTTTCACCAAATTTAGTACGCGGGTACTTCCCATTATTCAGTACATAGCATCTGCAACCAAAGATCCTCAAGTAGGACATGGTTGGTTTCCTGTCTTTCAGTAGCTCGTAAGGCGTCTTACGATGATGCTTGTTGATCAATGCTCGGTTTTGTACATGACAAGCTGTATTGACGGCCTCTGCCCAAAAGTATTCTGGGAGAGAAGCGTCTTTCAACATTGTCGTGCACGCTTCAATGAGAGTTATATTTCTCCTCTCCGCAACTCCATTTTGCTGAGGAGTGCGCGGGGAGGAAAACTCATGAAAGATACCTTGTTCTTCACAAAACTCTGTCATAGCACCAGATTCGAATTCTGTTTCATGGTCACTTCTGATTTTGACCACTGAGCAGTTAAATTCGTTCTGAAGCTGCTTGACAAAGCTAGTAAAGATGTCAAACGTATCTGACTTTCGTTTTAATAAGAACACCCATGTAAACCGAGAATGATCATCAACTATCACTAGCGTATAGGACTTTCCTCCCAAGCTATGAACTTGCATTGGACCAAACAAGTCCATATGTAGAAGATAAAGACACCGGGAAGAGTCTTTGTCTGCAATGCTCTTAAAGGTAGCCCGAGTCTGTTTTCCCATCTAGCATGCAGGACATGGACTATCTTTGATGCACTTGATACTGAGAGCATCCCTTACTAAGTTCTTAGAAAACAGCATACTAATTGTCTTGAAATTAATATGTGCCAATCTCTTGTGCCATTGATCACAAAGAGATGCACTGCCAGCTGCCACTAGGCATACGGGGGTAGATGAATCTAAACTGAGAAAATCTAAGCAGAAGATATTTCTGCTCCTAATGCCTGATAATACCGTCTCAGAAGAGGTACGTGAAATTATCAGACATTTATCCTTGCAGAACTTAACGTCATAACCTTTGTCACATAACTGACTTACACTGATCAGGTTATGGTTTAACCCTTCAACATAAGCCACGTCAGTGATAGAGATTATACCGTTGGAAATCATACCGTAACCTCTGGTGACTCCTCGATCTGATCCTCCAAAGATGACTTTGGGTCCATTCTCGACTGGAGTGTAATCACGCAGCAGGCTTCTTGTCCCAGTCATATGCCGGGAGCATCCACTGTCCAAGTACCAGATCGGCGTTTTGGTGGCCTTTGGACATTCCTGCAAAACAAGATTAATTTCCCTTAGGAACCCAATCGAACTTGGGTCCTAGATTCCTAGTTAGCATACTCCCCCTCGGTTGGTTAACCCTACGAGTGGTCGGCCTCGCATTGCTAACATAGGGAGTCTCATGATACCTTGGATTAAACTAACAATCCACGACAAAGTGACCGACTTTGCCACAACACCAACAGTCAAATCTATTGTACCTCTTCCTAGTCTCCTGCCTTCCCCTGGGAATGGTGGGTACAGCCGGGGCCTTGGATCTGGAGGTGGAGGCCTCATAGTGATTGCAGTCACATGACTTCTTCACCTTCTGTTCCTTCAGTATAACAGGCTTGGCTCTTGGTGCTTGCTTTCCATTATGGCCGCTAGAGAATTGACCATAATTTCCCATGTGGATTTCCTCATAAGGTGCCTTGAGGGCACTCTCACTGAAGTTCCGGGGAAAGGTCCAACCATCATATCGGCTCTTTGGCTTTGCAACCGAGGGCCGGAAATGATGACCAAAGGTAGATTCAAAGTCATGTTGGTTGCAAGGAAAGCTAGGCTTTCTGAATGCAACAGGACTAAGCGAAGCCTTTCCCTTTTCATCAGCAGAGGCCTTCTTGGCGGCCTTATTCTTCCTCGTGTTCCTGTCTCTCATGGATGAGGAACCAGATACCCCTACATGCCCCAAGCCAGCTCCTTTGGCCTGAGAAGAGAAGGTATCAACTACTGGAAGAACGGTTTTTGGCATAGAGAAGCTCTTAATGGTCTTCCTTTCTGCCACAAGTTGTTCTTCCAACTTGTCGACTTCCTCCTGCTTAAGATCCAGGAGCTTAAGAGACTCTGAATGCTTTGAAGTCAGGTCAAGGTGCTCCTGTCGGAGAGAAATCAAACTAGTGACCTCTTCCCTTAGGGATACACACTCACCCTTAAGGAATTTCACTTCCTTTTTCTCAGCCTTCAGTCTCTTACGGCACTCCTCGAAAGTGTTGAGCAGAAGCTCATACTTCTCGAGGAGCTCCGCTTCACGGGCCGAAAGGCTATCTTCAGGTTCATCATCCTGAGACTCAGGATCAGATTCAGAGTCGGAGAGAGGGGTGTGAGCTTTTACCTTCCCAGTAAATGGGGGGCATTATCCTTCTGAGTCGGAGCGACCCACCAGCCCGAAGTAGGCTTCCTCATCATCACTGGAGTCTGAGGAATCAGACTCACTCAGTGTCTTTGGCCTTTTGGCAATGTAGCTCCGCTCTTTCTTCTTATCTCTAGAGGATTTGTGCTCCTCTCCTTTCCCTTTTTCTCTCTTGCCTTGATAGCAGTCGGCCACGACGTGTCCTGGCTTATTGCATCCAAAGAAAATAATGTCAGAGGAGCGATGTTTATTCGGTTTAGAAGCATACCTGTCAGAAGAATAATTTTGCTTCTGATGCCTGGAGGAGGAGCCATCTTTCTTTCTTTGATTCCTCATCTTGAGGAACTTCTTGAATTCTCGGGTGATGAGGGAGAAATCCTCCTCCGACAGCTCTGAGCTAGAGGAGTATGGCTCGGAGTCCTCCTCCTCATCCTTCTTCCTGGCACGGTATGAAACCGCACCCTTGCCTTTTCTGGAGTGACTGGCTTTTAGAGCCACAGTCTTTTCTTTGGCTGCAGCCTTCTCTGCTTCTTCTTCTGCTTTCCTGGTGTTCAGCTGAAGCTCATAGGACATCAGCTTCCCAAACAGAATTTGCGGGTCTGTTTCAGCTAGTCTGCTAAACTCTCGGATGGCACAGATCTTTGTGTCCCATTCCTTAGTAAGGGACCTAAGGAATTTATCATTGAGTTCACCATTAGTGAACACTCTTCCATATCCTTTGAGGGCGTTGACAATCTTGAGGAAGTTCTCGTAGGTGACTCCGATCTCTTCCTTAGGCCCTTGTTTGAAGGCCTCATATTTCTGGTTCAGGAGGATTCTCCGATCATCCCTCACTTCATCAGTGCCCTCCATTAGGATGATCAGGCAATGCCAGATCTCCTGTGCTATCCTGCAGTTGCAGAAGTTCTGCATCATTGAGTCATCAACTGCGCTGACCAGAATGTTCTGCGCCTTCTTGTCAAGTCCCACTAGCACCATCTCGTCCTTGTCCATTTCAGAAAGTGTCTTCGGCACTTTCTTGGTAGGATCAATGGTGGAGACCTTAGTGGGGACATAAGGTCCCTCCTCCACGATCATGAAGAGTCGAGGATCAACTGCTTCCTTGTAGAACCTGATTCTTTCCTTCCAGATAGGAAAGTTGAGCCTGGTGCACACTGGGATCTTGCCTGTGAACTTGAGCCCGTCCATAGTAGATGTTTGCCTCCTTCTTGACACTAGCGGCAGGATTCAACTCAAGGTGTTAACCTTTTTGATGAGGAACCTGGCTCTGATACCACTTGAAAGTCCACCTAGTGTCAACTATCTTCACCTATGGGGGGGGGGGGGAATAGGTGACGTGCAATGTTTTTGCGGAATTTAAAATTGTACCTGCACAAGAAAATAAAACAACACAGCAAACAGAGTACACAAGCTATTTATAGTGGTTCCCCGATTTGGGTACATCCACTTTCACCCTTCGACCTATCTCCCAACAAGGGACGACTCGGTCACTTCTCCAACAGGATTGAAATCCAATCCTTGCACTATCGGAAGGAACCCTTCCACACGTAGGAGTCAACACTCCCACAACACGGGTTGCACCCAACCCTTACAACTAGGAACCTACGTTCCTTTACAACAAAAGTAAAACTAGAATGTACAAAAGATACAAACTACGTTTGGAGACTAAGGTGTCCCTCTTTGTTGACGACGTGTTCTTGAAGTCCACAAAGAGTCCACAACCCTAGATCTCTCTTGGAGAGGATCTCCCCGGAACCGGCGGCGGCAAGATGTGCGGCGACTAGGTTCACGGGATCGGCGGCGACGACGATGTGCGGCTGCTGTACTTTGGAGATCCAAACTTCGTAGCGAAGCTAGCTAGGTCTACCAACGGTCACACTAGGATCAATCATCTCGATCGATTCGGATGAGGAAGATTTTCCCGATCAACAAATCAAGAGACAAGAGATCTCCGGTTAGACACGTGAGACTCTAAGCTTGGCTAAGCTTCTGTCGCCGGAAGATCAGGAAGAATCACGATCAAAAGCGGCGACCAACTAGCGCGAGCGGCGATGGCGGCGGCGGCGCAGTTTCGCGATTTTAGGTCAAGATCGTCGCTCAGCTTCTTTCTGTATCCCTACTGTTCAAAAAATACCCGTATATATACTGTAGACACTTTCAATATGACCGTTGTGGGTCCCACAAGTAGAAACCCGAAATCCGGTTCAAAATAGTGCCAGCGGCAGAATCCGGTTCAGGGGGTTCCAGAAAATCGTCTAAGGCAAAATCGGCGAGAATCGAAGAAGATTCCCGCCGAATCGGCGAGAATCAGCTAGTGATTCTCGACGATTCGGCGAGAATCACTAGTGATTCTCGCCGAATCACTTGATGATTCTCGACGAATATTACTTGGCCCTTGATCTGCTCAACGAGGGATTCGGCGAGAATCAGTAGTGATTCTCGACGAATATTACTTAGTGCCGCTTTGAAGTAGCTGGATAGAGTCGGCGAGAATCAGCCAATGATTCTCAACGAATCGGCGAGAATCACTAGTGATTCTCGCCGAATCGGCGAGAATCACTTGGTGATTCTCGTCGATTTACACTTGGACGATTTTTCGTCTCTCCACCCATGAGGGGCTCCTTGACCCATCCTTGCTCCTTGTCTGCTCTTGCCTTAACACAGCCCTGTACTTGAAATTAAGTACACTCCAATAGAGAGAGTACACGTAGGGCAACACACTGATCTGCTCAACGAGGGATTACGTCGTGCAGACCCGTGTATATTGACCTACTGCACCCTGACATTGGTGTGCACTTAGTGTGGAAAAACTGCAAGCACAACTTGAAATATTTTGTCAAAAACATTGCCTATTTACCTTAGCTTGTTCAGGGGCTTCTTCAAATCAGGTACGTTGTGGATACAATACCCAACAAAAATACTAAGAACTACTCCTATGCAACACCACTATACGATGCTTCGCCAGGCAGGATGGAAGACTACATGGGCCGCTATGCACCGAATCGCTAGGCGAATGGACGAGTAGGCTTGCGGATGAGGTGGTTAGAATGGCAGAATGAGGGTTGAGAGCACCTCTTCGTTAGGCACCGCTCTAGCAATTGCTAGAGCGTCAAATCCGGATGTGGTGGTGGAAAGAAATAAAGGCGTACCTCAAACAAATAACATAAATAAGAAATCACATAGACATGATTGTATACATATGTTTTACCAAACTAAGCACACTTCATCAAATACAAGAGATTAAGCTACACCATCAACAACAAGATAAGAAAAGTGTGCGAAATCGACCAGATCCGAAGTCTTGCGGAGGATTCTCGAAAGGAATCGCTGGGATGTCAATCCGCGTCCTAGCTCGGTCCTCTACTGCGTCCGAGGTAGATGAGGCTGTCACTTACTCCCAATGGACCCGTCTTCTTCGTGTCACGATCCGATGGAGGACGGCACAAACTTCTCCTAACTTGATGGAGAAAGTTAGATCAAACTCTCCTTGAAGCTCAAGGATGAAGGAGGAGGCCGAGAGGAAGCTCGGGCTTGAATATGGAGTTGAAAGCTTGCCCGGAGCACCTCCCTAAGGTGGAAGATGAAGGAAAATGGCGGAACCCTTCCTTGGAGGCGGAAAATGGCGGAGGAGAAAGTCTCTCCTTGATGGAAGAAAATCTGCGCTCTAAATAGAAGCAGGTCAGAAAAATAGGCACGCACGATTTGGCGCACGACCATGCTCTAACCGTGCATTATTAACTGCCTGGCCAAGATTGCAAAAGATGAAGCGTTAACCCGTGAATTTTACTTCGCGCACGAGCAATTCCGCCCGTACGTGAAGGAAATCGCACGGGTGGCGATAGAAAGCAGGAATATAGAATAAAACAGGGGAACCGTGCATTTTACTCGCACACAGGCGCTGCCGCCCGTGCGTGAACACAACGCACGATTAGCCACAAAAAGAAACAACCAAAAAGCTACAAGAAAACCGTGCATTTCATTCACGCACTGTTCCGAAGAAACCGTGCGTCAACCGTGCGTTAAGAAATTCGTCGAGCTTAGTTTGACGTTTCTCCTGCACAAATAAAACGCACGATCACAAAGAACCATGTGCCAAGAAAACACACGACCGTACATTTTCCTCAAACCTGCATTCCAGCCTTGAGAAAAATGCACTACCTGCATACAAACAATTAAATCCAAAGAGAACCCTCCAGTGTCACAGAAATGCAATGAAAATAGCCGGAAAGGGCCATGGGGAGCACCATGTGCTTACCCCCAAAAATAGAATGCGCAATTGCACACCCAAAGTGCCAAAACAATGCACTTACCGTGAAAAACTATATAAATTCAATATCAACGATAACATACTAAAAGTGAAGTGCAAGTGCGTGAAAACTAGCCCAGATGAGTCCAAAAAACCGTATATAAATCAGACTCATCACACCACCACACTTAAACATTTGCTCGTCCCGAGCAAATCATATCTACGTAGAGTTAAAGAAGGCTAGTTGACTTAGCAATTGCATAAATGTAATACCATGTGAAGTCATACCCTCATGTACAAAAAGCAATAGTAGAGAACTCTTTTATGCATGCAAAAAAATTTCTAATTCCTATAAAGGTAAAGAAGATATTACAAAAACTCCTAAAGTGAATCACGGTGAATCACTCGGCGGCGCGTAGAACGAAAGCAGACGGACAATGAGGTGAGCATTGCCAAAGATCAGGTCTCAGGAAAATCTCCAAAGGAATCCACCAATGTCGGTAAACATATGCTCGCCCGTTCAAACTCTCTCCACGGCACTAGTTTGACTCAAGCACGAATCCGTAGGACTTGGAGTATAATATATGCTTAGGCGAAGGTGGGGTATAAAAAGATAAACAAGACAGACACGCACACACAAAATGAAATCGCCCAAAAACACTCACAGCTAACTCAACAAACAAACACGTGCGGCGCACCACCAGACTTGGACTTTTGATGGTGTGTGCACGCCCATAACGCCACAATACAACAAAATTTCCAACTCAAGAACAATTTTTTTTCTTTTCTCTTTTATTTCACATTTGGAATTTTCATTTTTTTCTTCTTTTCTCTTTTTTTATACAAATAGCCAAAACAAAATATGAAAACACGGCAACACCACAAGCTGCACAAACACCCTCATAACTGCCACACATAACAGATACAAACTACAACAAAACAAGCTAACCGAGCGACCACATTCAGATGTGTGAGTAGGAAAGGCTATATGGCTTTGGTAGCGAGGCATAGAGATGTCAAAGGAAGGGATAGGCTAAACGGGGATAACAACGGATAGATGTCGGGAATGGTATATGGCTCAAACTAGACAAAGTGACGACCTACATCACACGCTCACTTGGTTAACCATGTACCCATGCTTCGAGAGTAGCTTGGGGCAAGTTCTTAGCCACCGAGAAAGATAACCCTTCCTCCCAACTCGAGCAATACGAGGCTATTGAACTCCCACACACAATCGTAGACCATCGTTTGATTCATAGCCAGATTCACAACTAGTGTACCGCAAACAAAATCTACGCTAATAGAAAAATAGAAACTATAAGCATATAAAGAATTTTAATCTACACAAACTCTAAGTGATCATGAGTGCACGCCTAGGAACACTCTTGTAGTCAACATTTTACTCCATCACGCAATCCTAAACTAACACATCATTCTTAATTCTACGCACAAGTGATAAACAAGCTCAGCGCGTGCAAGTGCTTAAGTAAACGGTCTCAAGTGGGTGTTGTGGAGTGCAAAGAAAATACAAATAATATAATAATAAAATTTCCTAGTATGCAAATTAGATGTGCACGTGAGCGGATAACAACTCGAGTCTCTCCCCCACCAGAGTTAATCCATGGAACCTAACATAAGATTTGCAATAAAAATAATGAAATATAAGTAGGGGAGAGGTTACCCCATGCTCAGCCAGTGAGAATACCAGAAGATTCACGTTAAAGCATGAAGCCAAACCTGCGAAAATATTTAGCTCCTTTGCCGCGCCAAAGAAAGGCCACCTACAAAATAGCTTAAACAAAAAAATGTATACCAAGCCATAACAGATATAAGCTAAGCAATACTCGCGATTTAGTAGAAAACACAATATCACATCACATATATCAAATGAAACTAGACACAATGGTACAAGAAAGACAGACAATACCAACAAAATAACTAAAAACCACCCTGAGGACGATGCCCTAGCTGAATAGAGTAATGTATACAAAAAGTCAAAATAACCAAAATACAAATATGAAGCAAAAATTACAAATAATCCCAATCGAGAAGAGCAGCAGCAATAACTCTGGCGGATCAGAAAAAGGTTGAGGCAGAGGCAGAGTACGGTCACGAGAAGTCGAAGCTCGAGCAGGGGCAGCAGGGGGCACCTGAAGAAAGTCAACAATGCATGTCGTCAAGCCATGCTGCTCGCGCAATAGCTCCTCCATCTACATATGCCGCGCGTAGAAGTCGGGATAATCCTCTGCGATACTCCTACGATACGAGGCATGGGCAAAAGAAGGTGAAGGGCCCAATGGCATGGTATGGATAGGAACTACATCGTCGAACCGATGGGACTACGAAGAGGATTCCACATCTGTGGAAGAAGCCCTAGCTAGCTGGTCACGCTCCACAATACGAATGACGTAGCTCCACAAACTGCCAGAACAAACACGACGCACCAATCTGAAGCAGTCATCATGGTCGCAAAAATAAAATTGCCACGGGAAACTGGAGTCATCGCGGGCAAAGTGTCAAAAACTCCTAATCCCTTGTCGATTATCGTAATATAATGCGAACCACAGATGGCCTTCAGATGTACGTACGTGGCCTGGTGAAGGAAGTAATCAGCAAGAATGCGACCTATGTGGAGAGGGATGCCATGATGAATACTATAGAGGTAGAGCAGATCCGACCACCCTGCTACGTTCTGGTTCATCGAGCGGGCATTGATGTTGTTCCCGATCAAATACTGACCATAGCGGAGCGCGGGAGAAATGATCTGGTATGACTTGGCAGAATGTGCTTCGTACTGCTATGGCAATCTAGTGATCTCCTGCCAGAATGCGTGGGGAGAAGCGCCGGTTGGGAACTCAAAGGGTCGGGATAGAACGCCCGATTTCGTGATTTCATCAACCGCGTATTTCCCCGCATAAATGGCAAGCATGCCCACACTACAAGTGTACTGGCGCAAGTTCATCCGAAATACCACCGCAGTGGACTTACCGGTGGTTGTGTTGCGTCGTTCCAAAATGCGGAAGGTGGAGAGGAATTTGAGCGTGAGTTCACAGAATCCTGTCCCCACAATGCAGAAGTATTGACGCCATGAACCCATGTCGAATAATCAATCCACCTCCAAGTTTAGACCGACTACCGCAAGCTCCTTATCCGAAATGAAACAAAAATCGAAAAAGGGTTTATGTACCAAGCGTTCATTCCTAGTGACCATTTTAGGTCTACCAAAACGGAGCATCCGCTCCGCGCCTTCAGCATTCACCGGAGCAATCAGAGCACCTTACGGATCCGCCAGAACCGAAGCTCGTGAAGAAGAGGAAGAGGCACCACCAAAGCTACGCAATTTGCTAATCACCTTCTTGTAACCCATGGTGGTGAAGAGGAGAGAAAGTGGAAGAGAAAGAGAGAGGAATGGGGGAAGATTTGGAAGAGGAGTATGAGATCTTGCCTGAGAAGAAGGAGCCGAGGCGGACGATTGCAGCAGACGCACGAGTATTAGGGCCACCGTGCGTCAAAAATGCTCGGCCTGTATTTTTATAAATAAAAATGCATGGTCGTGTGTTTTCGCCACGCACGTTTTCCCAAACTGTGCGTTTTGCAAAAACAGCCCGATTCGTGTCATTTTCTCCGGCAAGTCTCGTCCTGCCACAATAGAGAGAAATACAAAAACAAATGGAACAAATAACCTCCTGAGTGACTAGGTAATCTTCCCGAAGTGGGCACAAGCACACAAAACTCTCGCAAGTAAGCATTAAAGCAAAAATAAATAAAATGACAAGCAAAGCTATTTTTAAAACAGAAAAACAAAAAACTAACTAACTAATCCTACTCCTAGATAAGTATTGGGGTTATTGTCATCCCAGTATGACTTATTCGAAAAACTAAAAGTGCTAGCTAATGGGCCTATGAAAGAAAAAGTGCACAGGCAACTGTTCCATTATCCGTTGCGGTAACGGGTGCCTATACGGAGATAAAATAGTTACCCCTTACCTAAATAATAATACCTGCCCAACACAGGTAGAGGAAATAGAAAATAAGAAGGGGAGGAGCGTTGGCCCTCACTCGTCTTATCACAAAATAAATCCTTGTCTAACAAGGCGTTGTCAACCACAGATGTGTAGGAAGCGATGGCAACAGCATGAACACCAAGATCATCATCATCCCAGCGTACCCGTAGAGGCTCAGCCTGCACAGGCTCAGATAAAGAAGGGGGATCAAGTAATAAAAGAGACGAAGAATTAAAATAATCAGAAAAAGGGAGAGTGGTCCCGGTATCACTCTCAGTGAGATCTAAGCATAGATCATCGTCGGTATCATACGAGTCGTATCATAGGGTATCCGAGAACTCGAGGTCCACGATGGAAAGGGGTATGACCTCGTCCAATAAGGAGGTGCTAACCTCCGTATCGGAAAAAGGATATTCCTCATCCCACCGGGGTGCGTAAAAGTGCTCCAAAGATCCACGTTCTCCGTCAGAGATAAAAGAATCCTCATCCCACTTTGGCACAACCTCAGGCACTTAATCATCCAAAAATACGACATCATCATCCGACTAACAAGAAAAAGGAGTAGCAAACTCAGGAAAAAATTGCGGAGGGGCGGAACTGCTCTCAAAATCAGGTATAGAATGCGCAGGACCCATCACAAACTCTATCGCAGATGCCATCCCGTCGACAGGAATAATCTCTGCGTCCCATACAGGAGCGCCTATGGATTCCTGGTCCTCTTTTTGCTGGCTACCATAAGAGTGATCGTCATCACTCAAGGGAAGCTCGTAAAAAGGGATCGAGGGACCCATGAAGGATCTATATGCAGCGAGAGATTCTTCCGTAATCTCAACGGGTAAAGAATGAGCAAGGTGTGCTATGTCAGTGTATGGGCCAGGAAACACCCTGGTAGGCCTATCCACAACAGTCTTCCGCAAATGGGACGCTGTTGCGTACACTCCCTTAGAGGGGGGAGGCTCACACAAGCAAGGGCAATCCTTCACCATGTGGCCTATACCTCGACATAACAAACATCTAATGTAATGCTCGGCTTTCATATCAGCCATGGCATCGATGCATCAGCGCAAAGCGTCATAAAGATAGCACTCGGCAACAGAATACATCACGAACAAAATAATTGCTGAAAAAGTGGTACACAGCTAGAATACAAATAGCACGGATCTGCTATCTAAATCACAAATTAGTAAAGGGCAAAAGAAAAATAAGCAACAAATTCTAAAAACAAAAGCAAAGAAGAAACATGAAATATACAAATGGAAAAGGGCTTCGATCTACTATCTCCCTCTCCAAAAACACACACGACTATGTTGTAACGACCCGTGTTTAGGCCAATTGGGCCGCCCTACGGCGTCGCCGGCCTACCAGCGGCCCAGGTTTAGAGCTCAGAGGCCCACCGCACCCTTCCCTAGGCCGGTGGCTTGTCTCGCCCCACGACACCACTGGTAGTAAGCCTAAACATCAAGGCCTGCAGGCCCATTGCACCCCAACAAAATCTCCGCGCCTGTTTATCAGCAACGGTAGGTTGTTGCCACGGGGTCTCGAACCCGAAAATTGTATTGGAGTCCGTCGCGTAAAAATGGGTTTTTGGTGCCTGTATAGGGGTACACGGCCTAGGATATGGGTGTGTCCAAGGCCGTGTCTGGCTGGTGAGTTTTGGCCATTTTCATCCCGAGAAGAACATGGCCAGGAACACGGCTAGATGACACGGTCGTGTCATCGGACACGGGCGTGTGCCTACCCGTGTCAGTACCTATGTGCAGTTGGGTCATGTTGGTTGGCATGGCGGTTATGTGTGACACGCCCCTGGACACGGGTGTGTCGAGAGACCCGACACGGGCATGTTAGGTGAGACACGGGTGTGTCTTTGCCCGTGTGTCTTTTCTCAGTTCGACGATCGTGCCTGGATCGAGGCACACGGCCTGGGACACGGCCGTGTGCCAAGCCGTGTTCGGCCCAGGTCTGGAGATTTTTGAACGGATCTGAGCCGTTCGTTTTCTTTAATTAAGATCCAACGGCCCATATGATTTCCTGCTCTGTTAAGGCCGGGAATAGGGGAGTTAATCCATCATTTCTCTCCAAGGCTTTCTCTTTCCAAGGTGTTAGAGAGAGGAGGAAGAAGAAGGAGGATTCCGGCCACCAACGGAGCATCGGAACACCGTTTCGGAATCTGAGAGCGGATCCGTGGAGGAAAGTTCGTTGCGAAGATTTCCATCCGTGTAGTTTTTCCATGGCGCCAAAGCGGACTTCAAGGGTAACGATTCTCAACTTGAGCATGTGAAGCTCTTTCTTTCTGCATAAGGAATCCCGCTCCCACGAGTGTGCGGTGAGTGCGTGGTGTTCCTTGGGGTTGATGTGAATAGTCCCCCTTGTGTTGCATATAGAGTCCGGAATCGTAAGTATGGGCATAGGCATTGTGTGTGAAGCCTACCCAGACATGTATTGTTTGGATCGATGATGTTGCATTTGATATGTTTTGCTGGAGAAGACTCCGTTCTTTGGGTTTTTCGGGTTTCTACGTGGTATATTGTAGCAGGGATCCTTGGAGGTTAGCTTCAAGGCACACCCGAAAAACTGAGCGGAAACGCGTTCTGCTAACTTGGCGGTCTAGGAACCGGCCTTGATCATAACTGGGTTATGAAATTGTTTAGAAAATTTTGGGATCCGAGAGAAGCTTGGCCCGCGCGTAGGACTTAAATTGACTAGGAGGCATGAGCAACAGACAAGTGGAATCGGACCTAGGCTATGTGGTTCGGTGCGAGAGACCCGAAGACGGGGACTGGCCATTGGCATAGTCGGGAGCCTTAGACGGTGGTCAGAAAGGCTAAGTGCTCACTTGGTTGCCATCTTTGGGATGGTGGTGAAGCCACGGTATTGACCAGATTCACCATTAATGTGCCTTGAGTGCACGGGGTGTTTGGCCATGCGAGCCTACACCTGTGGCGTAGTATAGTCGCGCTTTATTATTTTATTGGGCTAATGATATGCAGGGAAAGAGCGCCGCCATCCCGAGTAAGGGGCGGGGTCGTTATAATTTGGTCGGCTTTTAGCTGACCATTGCTTTGTTTGCCACCGTGTGGTGGAATGTGCTTGCAGGTGCTGCGGAGCCGAGTGCCAAATAGCGGGCTGGAGCCCATGTTGCTGTGCTGGCCCTAGAAGGCCGTAGAATAGTTATTTTTTACTTTTATCATGTGTGGCCGGCCTGCGAGCCGATGTATGTAAGACATGTTTTTATTAAGTGAACATCTATAAGACCATAAAGCCATGTACCCTTTTCAGTATATTTGGGTTTCATTCCTGTAGTTGTGGTCATGGACATTCATATGTTTTGGATTTAAGATTTTGGTTCTTTCAACTTTAAAAACTTCCGCTAGAATGCTCTGTGTAGGACGTGTAGTCTTAATTGGATAGTTTGAATATTCATTTGGTAACCCTTCCGACTGTCTGTGGTATATGGCGTCGGGTTCCAGCTGGACCTTCTGTTATATGTCATGTGACGGATGGGGGTGTTACATATGTTCCCCGGCAACGGTGCCAGAAACTTGATGCATTGGACGACAAGTGTACCTGTCGCACAAGTAATATAAAATGGGTGAATTTCCCCAAGTATCGATCTCTTCAAGGAACAAAGTAATATGGAGTTAATTTCGAGGAGGACTTGAGATTGAAGTTCTTAGGTCGGAGTTAACTAAGGGGGATTTTGATGGTTGCGGAAATAGAAAATAAAACACTAAGAACTACTCCTATGCAACGCCGCTATGCGATGCTTCGCCAGGCGGGATGGAAGACTACACGGGCCGCTATGCACCGAATCGCTAGGCGGATGGACAAGTAGGCTTGTGGATGAGGTGGTTAGAACGGTGGAATGAGGGTCGAGAGCACCTCTTCGTTACACATGCCTCTAGCAATTGCTAGAGCGACAAATCTGGATGTGGTGGTGGAAGGAAATAAAGGCGCACCTCAAGCAAATAACATAAATAAGAAATCACATAGACATGATTGCATACATATGATTTATAGAACTAAGCACACTTCATCAAATACAAGAGATTAAGATACACTATCAACAACAAGAGAAGAAAAGTGTGCAAAATCGACCAGATCCGAAGTATTGCGGAGGATTCTCGGAAGGAATCACTGGGTTGTCAATCCGCGTCCTAGCTCGGTCCTCAACTGCGTCTGGGGTAGAGGAGGCTGTCACTCACTCCCAATGGACCCGTCTTCTTTGTTTTACGATCCGATGGAGGATGACACAAACTTCTCCTAACTTGATGGAGAAAGTTAGATCAAAATCTCCTTGAAGCTCAAGGATGAAGGAGGAGGCCGAGAGGAAGCTCGGGCTTGAATATGGCATTGAAAGCTTGCCCGAAGCACCTCCCTAAGGTGGAAGATGAAGGGAAATGGCGGAACCCTTCCTTGGAGGCAGAAAATGACGGAGGAGAAAGTCTCTCCTTGATGGAAGAAAATCTGCATTTTAAATAGAAGCAGGTCAGAAAAATAGGCACGCACGGTTTGGCGCACGACCGTGAGCTAACCGTGCGTTATTAACTTCCTGGCCAAGCTTGTGGAAGATGAAGCGTTGACCCGTGCATTTTACTTCGCACACGGGCAATTCTGCCCGTGCGTGAAGGAAATCGCACGGGTGGCGACAGAAAGCAGGAATACATGATAAAAAAGGGTAACCGTGCATTTTACTCGTGCACGGGCACTGCTGCCCGTGCGTGAACACAATGCATGATTATCCACAGAAAGAAACAACCAAGACGCTACAGGAAAACCTTGCATTTCCTTCGCGCATTGTTCCGAATAAACCGTGCATAAACCGTGCGTTAAGAAATTTGTGGAGCTCAGTTCGACGTTTCTCTTGCACAAATAAAATGCACGATCACAAAGAACCGTGTGCCAAGAAAACACAAGACCGTGCATTTTCCTCAAACCTGCATTCCAGCCTTGGGGAAAACACACTACCTGCATACAAATAATTAAATCCAAAGAGAACCCTCCAGCATCATAGAAATGTAAAGAAAATGGCCGGAAAGTGCCATGGGGAGCACCATGTGCTTACCCCCAAAAATAGAATGCGCAATTGCACACCAAAAGAGCCAAAACATTGCACTTAGCATGAAAAACTACATAAATACAATATCAATGAAAACATACTAAAAGTGAAGTGCAAGTGCGTGAAAACTAGCCCAGATGAGTCCGAAAAACCCTATATAAATCGGACTCATCATCTACCGTCCACCTTCTCTTCTCTCAATTCATCGAACTTGTCTTCAGCCATTTCGTCGAACTCACTTTCTGCGTTCGACGAACTCCTCTGATTTTGTTGAGCTCCCCCTTCTCTTCTCAGTTTGACGTTTCTCTCAGCCATTTTGTCGAACTCCGCCTTCTTTCTGCGTTCGACGAACTTCTCCCAGGTCGTCGACCTCGCATTCTGCGTTCGATGATCGTCGAGCTCCCCTCCGCCATCTCTTTTCTTCAATTTCATCGATCTCTCCCTCCTTCTCCTCTGATTTTGTCGAGCTCCTTCCTCCAGTTCGTCGAGCTTACCTGCTGCAGAGGATGTTTCCTGCCTTTTTCACAAAAGCCTGCTGCCGCCATAAATGCACGTCAACCCGTACCATTTCAATCATCATTTCCCGCCAGAACTCGTACCAAGGCCTGTACCTATTACGCCCATCTGACACCGCCCCACTGAGCGTGACATTGGGGCGTGACCAACCTGAAAACTCTATAAATAGAGCCCCAGCCCTTGAGAAAAAATACAAAATTTTGGGGAGAGGGGAAGTGCTGCCATTTTAATTTCTCCCTTAGTCTTCTTCCCCTCTCATGTTTTTATTTTAATTTGTCTGTTTGTTTTTTATTTCAGTTTTTTGTAATAGCTTAGTGTAATTTCAGTTTAGTTTTAGTGCTTGCTTAAGTTCTCATTTCCTACAATTGTAATTTTTTTATATTTCAAGTGTAGCTCTCTGTTTGAATTAATATAAGATCTGTTTAATTTTTCTTGTCTCTATTTTTGTTTCCATGCACTTCTACTCATCTCTCTCCTTCCACTTCAGCATGAGTAACTAATCCTCCTTGTACTTGATCTTGATGATCCGAGGTTCATGTTGATTAAGTTATGATGCTCTAGTTTGCTCGTTCTTTGTAAGGCTTAGAACTTTGATTTACTCTTGATTAATCATGTTTGGAGATATATTATCGATGTTTATTTTCCATCTTTGTTTCCACTCTTAGTTAGCCGAGAGGCTCGTAGTTTGGAGTGAACGCTCAAGAGTAAAGAGAGTTGCACGCACCCCTTGAGAGAGGTAGACGTTAAATCTCCTGGATTGGAGTGAAATCCAATAGCGGGGTTCATAACGTAAAGCGAGCTTTAGGCCTTCGATTTGGATGAGAGTTCGGTCGGACCTTCCTAAACTCAGGTGGGCACGACTTCGAGAGAAGCATGTTCATGCTTTTGGAACCTCCATGGTCAAGGTCCCTTGCCTTATTAAGTTAGAGTTTATTATAGGATGTTTTTGATCAACTTTAACAGAGGTAATTCTCAATCAAGTGCTTTTCTTTATCATTATTCAACACCTTGTCGTAATCGATTTTAGTAGCTCTCTATTTAACTGTAAGTAGTTCTCTTTTTAGCGCAATATTTCTTTTCTTAATCGCATTTAGCTTTCTCTTAAACCCTAAAAAAATCTCTCGATAAGATAATAGTTTTCATGTTAGTAAGATTACTCCACAGTTCCCAGATTTTAATATGACACTTGTGTCCCCTAGCTACAATTCGATAGGTATACTTGCCTCGTTGGATTGCTAGTTCGGTTTTTATTCTCTTTGCGAATATTCTTCCACCACATTCCCGGCAGGCTCATCAGGGGATTCCTCTTCCAAAACATAGAGCTTGCGCTCTTGCCAGAGAACAATTCTCAAGCTCCTATACCAGTCCAAATAATTCGTCCCGCTCAGCTTTTTCTTCTCAAGGATCGCTCAGAGGGACAGGGGGGAATGTGAACCACATGCCATGGAAATTCTACAAAGATCAAATAAAGCAAATTAGTACTGTATTTCAAAAATATATTTTTTCTTTCGATTAAGACTTTAATCAAAATAACTCCCACTATTTTTATCAAACTGATAGCCCTCGATATCAATTCGAAGAGTTTATGTGAGTAACTCTCTTAGTGGACAAGATCCATATTTCACCAACACTATGAGTCAGCTTTCTTTTCTCTCACAATGCAGCTATTTAGGTATGCAATGCTTGCCAATTGCATCACAATGCAATTCTAGTATGGTTGGTGAATAACTCATTATTCACATACATTATATGGTGCATGCCAACCCCTTGCCTCTGGGAACTCAACCTTTGAGGTCACCCAGTTAAGCTTGACTCGATGTCGATAGTGGTATATTACAATTATCCGCTCGCAGCCTTACCAAGATAGATTAATGCACCTTGCTTTGACAAGCCCACACTTCATCGATCGAGGCAGGAAGAGTGTCATCCATCCGATGACATCCAGATACTTAACATTGCTTAAGAGATTTTGATACTTGATTAACATTTAATCACGGTTAACAATTAACCAATGTGCACATCCACAAAATAAAACAACAACAATCATAATCCAAATGCATCCCAGATGTGCACAATAAAACCATCATCAACACTTGATGAGCTAGGCTAAATCTGAATATCTAGAACACTTCTAAATCTTCAGATTTACATGCACTAGACATGAGCAACACGAACTCCTCTTACATAATAGACAAGCTCGTCACTTTATGTGTGAGATTCCAAAATCTACCATATACTTGGTTTCACAAACCAACAAGAGTAACAATTAGTGTTAAGGAGTAGCAAAAAAGAAATCACATGCATTCTTGGTGGAGTTCCAAGAATAGATATGGGCTTTTTAGAACACTTCTAAAATTTCCCATATTACAAGCCATGAATTTAGCAACTTCTGAAACGATGAACGTTGCCCGAACCTCACTTTGATACCACTGATGGGTTTTACTAGATGACACAACACTTGTGCGTGCAGCGGAAATAGAGAACAAGAAAACCCAAAGTGTTTGGATCTGGCAATATTCATGAATCAAGAAGTAAAGCATGCTGTAATTAAAATTACCTTCGAGGGATTGAGTCTATACTCGACCTAGATGCTCTAGAAAAATCAACCGACCACACAACGGCTCGAGTCCTGAGCGCAGAAAAATATCCCCGCCTCTATTGATAGTCCACACAATCGTGAGAACCCACAACAACTTGTTGCACAAGCGCTAGGTCAGGAGAGGACTCTCAGTGTCTCCACAGATTGCTAGATCTGTTAAAGGAGAGGCGGCGACGACACTCGCCGGGATCGGGATCAGGATCAGCGACGACAATGGCAGAATGGCTTCCGTCAACTTTCTAGGGTTATCAGTATTATCACACAGTAATGTCTTGTGTGCTTTGAAAAAATGATTAATCGCGTCAAGCATCCGGTTGAAACCCTAAAAACATCTATTTATACTCCAAGAGATAAATAGAATAGCTTCTGACACTATTCGCAGACCCAAGACTTAGAATCCAGAAATTCGGCCAGACAACCCTTGTCTTGACGATTTGTCGAGTATTCATGACATATACGACGGATCGTCAGGTATCATCATATACTCGATGAATCGTCGAGTATCCATAAGATACACGACGAACTCAATGCGTACCTTCAGTCGAATCAACACTTGACATCTACAAAGGCGTTGAATGGACTCAATGCACTCAACGCCTAAGGCCAGATTCGTCGAATGATGTTGAGTGAACTCAAAACACTCAACGCCTAAGGACAAATTCGTCGAATGGCATTGAGTGAACTCAAAGCACTCAGCACCTAAGACTCAGATCCGTCAAGTCAACACTTTGACTCGATGAATTGTTGAATGGACTCAACGCACTAAACACTTAAGTGAAAAACTCGACGAATCGCTGAATACACTCAACTCACTCAACGCCACCATTCGACAAGTCAACTCTTAACTTGACGAAGGTGTTGAGTGATCTCGACACACTCGATGCCTTTGACTTAGAATATTTTAAGTCCTTTTCAACTCATCATATTAGCTATACCATACAGATCCAATCTCCCAATTTCTCCACAATCTTTTGTACGACCCTGATTGGCTCATACTGAGTTGGCAGTGAGGCCACATGCTTGATCACTTCCAGATCACAATGGTAGCAACAACAAAGGATAGTATGACAGGTTTACAGGCACGCCAGTCATCACACCAACAGGAGTTGACAGATAGACTTTGGACAGTTTGGCTGTGTCCTCGATGCTCATTCCCAAGGACCTTTCCGTGCCAATTGGACGGATTGGCTGTGTCCTTGATGCTCATTCCCAAGGTCCTTTCCATGCGACAGTGATAGACCAGTTTGGGCTGTGTTCTTGGTGCACATCTACCCAAGACCCCTCTGAGCCATAGTACGCATGTGAGCTCCGTTGTTGTGTTATTAGCGTTGAGGCGTACGAAGGCCTAGGATTGGTAGTGTGGATGCTCGCATCGTAGTGGAAAGCCCGTTACACTGTCACTGTCTGGCCACGACGGATGACGCCTGAGAGGTTAACTACCTGCTCGAAAAGTGGGAACTACAAGTCTGTGTCAACATAGAAATTGCATGTGTGTGAGCATGGGTGAGTCATCACATTGCATTCATAACATTGCATTGCATTACATACACAAGATCCTCATCATATAAGTTTGTATGGACACTCTTATATGATGAGTTACTTTACTATTAAGACGATCCTTCACTTATATGTCTCTATGGGCATTCATATAAATTGAGTTACTTCCTATGGTAGATTCATACTTGAACACTGCTGTTGATTGTATAAATTCTAGTATAGATTGTTGTCGTTACATGTTATATATACTGCTGATTACCCTGATATTACTTAGCTCTTTACCACCTGTTTGTACTACAACTCTCTCTCTCTCTCTCTCTCTATATATATATATATATATATATATATATATATATATATATATATATATATATATATATATATATATCTATATATATATTGTACCCTCTTCTTTTCTTTGCCCGGTGCCTAAGAGTCACCAGGGGAGCAGATGTGATAGCCACTTAGTATTTATGACTAACGGTTGCTACATCTTCCTTTTTAGGAGGAAACCCAGTAGATAGAGCAGCAACAGGTTATGCAGGAGGGCAGTCAGGCCAGGATGACAGGGCCCGAAGTGATGATACCATCGCTGTCGTTATTGATTGATGTGAGTTTGAGAGACTCATTTTGTAGCCTTCATGGCATGTTGTACTCTGATATTATAGAAGCCTTGGTTGCTTCTTTTTATTTGATGTATTCGTTTTGGACTATATACTTATGTGGATTTTGACTTCTATTTTAATTCTTACATTGGGTTGGCAATTATGATATTGGTTTTAGCTGCCAGGATAGACGTCTTGTGGTACAGGTCGACCCGTGTGTTGGCATTACCGCAAGGTGGCTGCTCTCGGCATAAGACTTCCCTCAGCCGTGTCTTGTGTTCTGGGAGGGGGGTCTTACAACTAAAGATAGACAAAACTCATACATGGAGAGCTTGATATATAGTTGATTCCTCCTCAGGGTATGTAGAACCAATCTCAAATAATCCGCATGATCCTTTTCTGACTGAGAGCATACCAGTATGTTTTCAATACAAACGATCACAAACAGGTCCAAATACTCTCTAAAAGTCTTGCGCATCAGGTCCATAAACACGGTTAGCACATTAGTGAGGCCAAACTATTGGTGTTACCATTGAGATCTGAAAGTGATCAAGCATGTAGTCTCACTGCCAACGCAATATGAGCCTACAAGGTCGCACATAAGAGCATTTGGAGAAATGGGAGGAATGGATTATATTGGACTTACTCATATGTGATGAGTGAAGGACTAAGCACAGTCAGGCGTTGAGTGTGTTGAGACCACACTGCCAGGCATTGAGTGCATCAAGACCACTTGACGCATTTGTCAAGTTAAGTGTTGATTCATTGAGTGGACGCATTCGTCGAGTCAAGTGTTGATTCGTCGAGTGCTAGCATCGATTGTGTCAAGATAACTCGACGCATTCATCGAGTCAAGTGTTGATTCATCGAGTGCTGGCATGGAGTGTGTCGAGTCCACTCGATGCATTCATCGAGTCAAGTATTGATTCGTCGAGTGCTGTCGTTGAGTGTGTCGAGACCACTCGACGCATTTGTCCTGTCAGGTGCAGATTCGCCGAGTGCTAGTGTTGAGTGCGTGGAGACCAATCGACACATTCGTCGAGTCAGGTGTTTATTCGTCGAGTGCTGGCAGTGAGTGCGTTGAGTCCTCTCGACGCTTTGTCGAGTAAAGTGTTGATTCGTCTAGATAACTTCCATGTGTTACGGGTCTGCCGATAGCGACGATTTTCTGCTATTTATTCCTTTGGGTATAAATAGAAGATGTCTTATGGTTTTTAAAAGAGCTGTGAGCCGAGTGAGACAGTAAACCAAGAGGAAAAAGGCCGATGGAAATAGTTTCTGAAAGTCTCGATCCCATCGCCGTCGCTCAGCCCGTTTCCGGCACCTGTCGCCGTCACCTCTTCTAGAGCAGATTTAGCAGTCTATGAAGATGCATAGTGTTTTCCTCCAACCTAGATCTTGTGTTATAAGAGTCTAAGGGTTCTCCTGTTCGTGTGGATCACATGTAGAGGCGTGAACACATTTCTGCACTCGAAACTCCAGACATTAGTATTTGCCAGATTTCTTGGAGCATCTCAATTAAGTAGTGATTCAATCCCGTAACGGTAAATTTTATTTACAGCAACTTTGCTTCTTGATCAATGTTCATCAAAATAACTATTTCTTTTGGGGTTTTCTTGTTTCCTTATTCCGCTGCGCACAAGTGTTGTGACGTATAAGAAAACCCAACAGTGGTATCAGAGGGAGGTTCAACGATGATCATTGTTTCAGAAATTGTTAAATCTATTACGTGTAGATTTGGAAATTTAGAAGTGTTCTAAATTCTCAAATCTGTTCTTAGAACCCCGCCAAGAACGCATGTGATTTATTATGATATCCTTGTTTCTCCTTAACAATAACTGCCCCTCTTGTTGTTTTGTGAAACGAAGTGTGTAAGATTTGGAATCTCACATAGAGAGACGAGTTTGTCTACTGTGTAACTGGAGTTAGTGTTGCCCATGTCCAATACATGTAAATATGAAGATTTAGAAGGGTTCTAGATGTTAAGATTTAGCCCAGCTCGTCAAGTGTTGATGATTTTTCTTGTGCACATCTGAGATGTATTTGGATTGTGAATGCTATAAATTTGTCCTATGGATGTGCACATTGGTTAATTAGTAACCATGATTAAGTGTTAATCAGTTATCTTAAAATCCCTTAAGCAATATTAAGTAGTCGGATGCCTTCTGATGGATGACACTCTTCTTATCTCGTTCAATGAAGTGTGGGCTTGCTAAATCAAGGTGCATTAATCTATCTTGGTAAGGGTGCGAGTGGATAATTGTGATATTCCACTATCGACATTGGGTCAAACTTAACTGGGTGAGCTCAAAGGTTGAGTACCCAGAGGCATAGGGTTGGCATGCACTATATGATGGATGCAAATAAAAAGTTATTCACCAACCATACAAAAGTTGCATAATGATGCAATCTACAAGCGTTGCTTACCTAAATAACTACATTGTGAGAGAAGCCAAAGCTGACTCATGGTGTTGGTGAAATACGGATCTTATCCACTAAGAGAGCAACACACATAAACTCTCCGAATTGATATTGAGGGTTATCTGTTTGATTAAAATAGTGAGAATAATTTTAATTAAAGTACTAATTGAAATAAAAATGTATTTTGAAATGTAGTACTGAGTTTTTCTTTGCATAAATCCTAGTAGAATTTCCATGACAAGTGGATCTCACTCTACCCTGTCCCTCAGAGATATACTTGAGAAGGAGAAACGGAGTGGGACAAATTATTTGTACTGGTATAAGAACCTGAGAATTGTTCTCAGGAAAGAGCGTAAGATCTATGTATTGGAAGAGGATTCCCCTGAAAAGCCATTCGGGAATGTGTCCCGGGATGATAAAGGTGCTTATAAAAAATATCAAGACGAATCCTTGGATGTCGAATGCCTCATGCTTGACACCATGAACTCTAAGCTTCAGAAGCAATATGAGAATATGGGCTGTAAGGAGATTGACAAGCATCTTAATAAAATGTTTCAAGGGCAAGCTCGACAAGAGAGGTTTGACGTCAGCAAGGCGTTATTTTAGTGTAAGATGGGAGCTCAAGACCTAGTAGGGACTCATATACTCAAGATGATTGGGCATATAGAAAATCTTGAAAGACTAGGTTTTCCTTCGGGCCAAGAGTTGGCTTACAGATCTGATCCTGCAATCGTTGCCGGAGAGTTATGAGCAGTTTGTCTAAAATTACAATATGAATGAAACTGACAAGACACTGCCCGAGCTCCTAGGTATGTTAAGAACTGCCGTGATAAATATGAAGAAGGCCAAGCCTGCTAGCCCCATACTGATGGTACATAAAGGCAAGGGCATGACCAAGGGTTTCAAGAAGATAAAGGTTGGACCTAAGTCTTCTCTTGAGCCCAAGTCTTCAGCACTAAAGAAAAAAAGGCCTAGAAAAGGAAGGGAAATGCTATCACTGTGGCAAGGCTGGTCATTGGAGGAGGAACTATCCTTATATTTAGGGTCTGTAGAAAATGAAGGGAGGTATGACTTCTACTTCTAGTATTTATGTTATAGAGAGAAACCTTTCTGCTCCTTCATCCTGGCTATTGGATACCGGATGTGGTTCTCACATTTGTATAAATGTGCAGGAACTGGAAAGGAGAAGAATGCTTAGTAAAGGAGAGGTGGACCTACGTGTTGACAATGGAGCAAGAGTTGTTGTCGCCGTTGGAGTTTACCGTCTTTCTTTGCCCAGTGAACCTGTAATAGAACTTGATAATTGTTATTATGTTCCTTCCATAACTAGAAATATTATATCTGTATACTGTCTTGACATGAAAGGATTTTCATTTATAATTAAGAATAATTGTTGTTCAATTTTTATGAAGGATGTTTGTTATTGTGTAGCCCAAATGTTTAATGGTTTATATGTTTTGAACTTGGACCATCAGATCTATAATATAGAAAATACTAAAAGACTAAAAACAAATGACTTAAATCCTACGTACTATAACACCTCCCCTATTATGACCATATAATATGGGTCCGGCCGGGGCCCCACAACATACATACACCCCAACTTAAGCATTATAAGATGATATAAAATACCGAACTCAAAACTATTACTAAACACAACGTAAATAAATAACAAGACTAGAAGTCATCCACTAGCACAAGAGTATCAAATCGGCCTTAAGGCCTTAAAACACTTTTTAGTCCAAAACTAAAACAATAGCATATCAACGTGCAAAAGCACTCCTAGGCTATCTCGACATGCAAGTCGGATCATAGTGCACTAAGCATAACATTCACCCAAACAAAGCAACCAAACAAAGAGATCGCTTCATGAGGCTTCAGACTTTTTGGCCGACGAGCTTGCTCCCGTTTGTGAACCTTGCCCTGTAAAAATTGGTTATAACATGTGTCGGCAAAGGCTGACCTCAACTGTGTAACCAACACATCTCCTTCTGGTCGTCCCTAGCGGACCCCGGGGCACTCTATCAGCCTATAGGTCTGCACTTCATATGAAAATATACATGTACATTGAAAGTAATAAAACAGTTTGGATGTCTCATACAACAAACATGTTTTTATGTTGAGCATATAATAAAAGGGGCCTATAATGCAGCATTACGTAAACCTGGGCTTCACCCAAGGCACCCTATTGCATATGAATCTAACACATCATCATGCATGAACAATCGGGCACTTCCAATTTCCTCTTCAGCGTTCAAGCCACAAACACATGGGTACTTCCATTTTCCCCAAACGACATACAAGCTTCCACATGGAACTCTTTCCTAGGCCCCACCGGCTCGTGGGTCTCAAACCCGGGCTTGCCTGCAAGCTCTGACTTCCACATCAGGATTCCACCACACAAACAAACTGATGCTAAGAACCCTTGCTAGACGCACCCGCTCATGACGACCCAGGCCGGACTCCAATATCGGGACCAAGTCCAGCGAAGGAGACCCAGCGGGACCCAGCTAGTATCGTCTGAGCTTGTACAAAGCTTGGAGTTCTCATCTGTTTCATAGAAGGGGAGTTGTCCCGTTGGGACACTCTCCACGCATGACTTTGCAACGTCACAATCTAGCCAGCCGACCACAGAGACAAAGTCCCGCCTTAGCACATCACAATCCCAAGCCTTTCCTGCCCCAATCCACCATTCATATCGTACCGTCCCAGTGCCCCAACGTGTACTCTAATATCTACCTAGTCTGGTTCTGGTTACACGTACTCACATGAAATAGGGCGAATACAACATCACAAATGGCGTCTTGCCGCTAACGGATTTCTAGCAAAATCCTTAAGGCTCGATATGCAACATCACCGAGTCGGACTAACGGTCGCGATTACGGCTTCTCCCACAATGCCTAATACACTAACAAAGCGGATTTCTAATACAATATCATGTTGGGGATGGACACAATCGACCCGGTGGTTTCTCTTGAACCATGACAACCCGAATCTCTCTCATTTGAGAGATCCGGTGCCTAGAATGCTAGAAAAAGCAAGAAAACGTGAGCCTTCAAGTCCTCTCCACGGATCTGGCCTCGGATCAACTATCGGAGCCCTGAAGCTTCGTCAATGGTGGTGGAAGACCTTCTCCTTCGTCCTCCAAACTCTATCTCTCAAACCCTAACTCTCACTCCAATTGACTAGAATGAGGGAGAACAACCATTCAACCCTACTTAAGTCCCTTGGACGGAGTATCCTGGGCCTTAGGATCAAATCTTAAGAGAAATCAGACGGCTAAAAATCCAAACGATGAAAATTCTTTCGTATGCTATCGCCGGGCGGTAACTTCCTACCGCCGGGTGGTAGCTTCCCGAGAGCTCGACAAAAAAAAAAGGCCGCGCTAACACCATCAGGAGTACTATCGCCACGTGATAGCACTCTCAATGCTTTTTGCTCAATGCCTTGAGCTACCGCCAAGCGGTACCTAGCTAACACCGCACGCTATAACTCAATGCTCTCAATGCCTTGTCACTCAACGCTCTCAATGCTTAGCTACCGCCGGCCAATAACTACTATTGCCGGGCGATAGCTTCCAGAGGCTCCGTTTTGGAAAATTGAGGTGTTACAACTCCTCCCCCCTTAGAAGAATTTCATCCTCGAAATTAAGCATGCACTGAAACAAAAGCATACCCGAAATAAAAAGTCCTGGGAAGTCCTCCCGCATTGCCCGATCATGCTCCCAAGAGAATTCGCCTCGCCCGCTGTTGTCCCAACACTCCTTTAAGAGTTTGACCTCTTTGTTCCGCAACTGCTGAACTTCTAAATCTTCTATGCCAACCGAACGTACTTTTGTCCTCAAATCCTCCTATACAGGCACCGCCGCCGACTCGACCATAACATTTGCCTCTATCAAGACCATCCTCAAGACAGAGACGTGGAAGACATTATGTAATCCAATCAGCTCTGCAGACAATGCTAACCGATAAGCTGCTTCTCTAATACGTTCCACGACCTCGAACGACCCCAAAAACCTCAGACTCAACCTCTTGAGTCGGTGAATCCGTGAAACTCCTTTGAATGGCTTAATCTTTAGGTTCACCCTATCGCCTACAGCAAACTCCACGTTCTTATGGCAAGGATTAAAGTACTTCGCTTGCTGATCCCGAGCAACCTTTGTGCGCTCATGAATTGTTCGCACCAACTCGCAAGCATCAGTCACTGCCTCTTTTCCCAAAAGTTTGGTGTCTATCATCTCCATCCATGACTTCGATGTTCGACACTGCCTTCCATACAAAGCCTCGTATGGCGCCATCTTTATACTTGCTTGGAAACTATAGTTATAGGAAAACTCCACCATGAAGAGGTGATCTTCCCACTTCCTACCAAAGTCAAGAGTACGCATCCTCAGCATATCCTCCATTATACGATTCATTCTTTTAGTTTGACCATCAGTTTGAGGATGGAACGTCGTACTGAACCTGAGCTTCATTCCCCGACTCTTCTGTACCAACCTCCAGTATTTGGACATGAACTGACCATCGCGATCACTAACAATACTCTTAGGAATCCCATACAGCCGCACAATGTTGCGAATATACAATTAAACTATCTTCTCCACGTTGTCCTCTTTCCGATTTGGGATGAAATGAGCCACTTTGGTCAAGAGATCCAAGATCATCCAAATCACATCATTTACCTACTGCGACCGAGGTAAGTCATGCACAAAGTCCATTGAGATGTCATCAAATTTCCACTCGGGGATCGGGAGAGGCTTCAGGAATCCGCTCAACTTCTGGCATTCAGCCTTCACTAAGACACATGTTTGACACCGACTCATATACAAAGCTACATCCCGCTTCAAACCGGGCAACCAAAAGGATTTATTCATATCCAAGTATATATTTGTACTCCCAGATGAATGGAGTACTTCGTGAAATAAGCCACAAACATTAACTCCTTATGGAGCTTGCCAAACTACGGTATGCATATCCTTCCGTCCTTCCTTAAGATCCTATTAATCATCTCCCAGGCACTACCCTCGCCTTTTTCAGCTTCCACCACAAATGGCTAAAACTTTGCATCTATACTGGTCTCTTCCCGAATAGGATCGGACAAGTCATTCTGCAACTCTATCCAGTTCAATCGAACCGTACCAGACTCGCCTCTCGCTACACACTCCAAGCTAAGGGATTCACAATCCTGCATCAACCGCTCATCATGAGCTTCAATCCAATTACCTCGTCCAGAAAATTTTCTACTAAAGGCATCCGCCACCATGTTGGCTTTGCCTGACATATACTGAATTACCATGTCATAGTACACAAGGAACTCGACCAATCTGCATTGCCTCATGTTCAAATCTTTTTGATCTAGGAGATACTTCAGCCTTTTATGGTCTATGAAGATCTCCACCTTCGCACCATACACATAGTACCGCCACCACTTTAACTCAAAAATTACTGCCGCCAATTCCAAGTCTTGGACGACGTAATTCCTCTCATGTGGTTTCAACTGCATAGACCCAAATGCTATCACCTTGCCATGTTGCACTAAACAACAACCCAAACCGCAACCTGATACGTCACTGAAAATCTGAAATCCTTCAGTCCCTTTAGGGAGACTTAGGATTGGAGCCGTCATCAGTCTCTCCTTCAAGTTGTCAAACGCTTGACTGCACTCCTGAGTCCACACGAACTTCTGGTCCTTATGTGTTAAAGAAGTGAGGGGTAGAGCTATTCACGAAGAGTTTTCAACAAACCTTCTATAGTTCTCGGCTAGTCCAAGAAAACTCCTCACTTCCGCCACGGTGCATAGAACTCGCCAATCTCTGATGACCTCAACTTTTGCTGGATCCACCCCCACCTCACCACTAATCACATGGCCCAAAAAATGCCATCTTGTCCAACCAGAACTTGCACTTCGAGAACTTTACATACAGCTGGTTCTCTCTCAGAGTCTGCAAGACTACTCTGAAATGATCCACATGCTCTGCCTCTATTTTAGAGTAGATCAAAATATCGTCAATGAAGACCACCACAAATGAGTCTAAAATCTCCTGAAACACTCAGTTCATCAATTCCATGAATACTAATGGCATGTTCGCCAACTCGAACGACATTACTGAGAACTCGAAGTGACCATACCTCGTACCAAACACTGTTTTGGGTATGTCCTCGTCTCGAATCCGCAACTGGTAGTACCTTGACTTTGCGTATAATTTAGAGTACACAACTGACCCCACCAACTGGTTGAATAGGTCTTCTATCTGTGGAATCAATACTTATTCTTGATGGTCAATTTATTCAACTCTCGAAAGTCTATACACAGCCGCATACTAACAACTTTCTGCTTTACGAACAGCACGGGCGCGCTCCGTGGAGAAGAGCTAGGTCTCATGTACCCCTACTCCAACAGTTCTTGCAACTGTACCTTGAGCTCAGCCAACTCTTTCTGTGCCATCCTAAATGGAGGATGTGACACCGAGCTATCTTCTGGCGCTAACTCAATCGAGAAATCGATCTCCCATCGAGGAGGTGCTCAAGGAAGCTCCTCAGGAAACACATCCTCGAATTCTGCCACTACCTGCACTTCTCCAATTGATAATTTGGATAGTTGAACTTCTAGTAATGCTACGAAAGCAACTCCTCCCTGGTTAACTGCCCGCACCAACTGCATGACTGAAATCAGGGAATAAGCCACTCCACTAAGGCCTTCAAATTTAACTTCTTCGTTTCCTACGCTCCTCAAAGTCACCACCTTAGATAAGCAGTCAATTATGGCACGCTGCTCTGCAAGCCAATCCATCCCCAAGATTACATCAAATTCAGTTAATGATAGAACCACTGCTACTAACACGAAGTCTACTCCGTCTAGACTCAAATCAATGCGCTCTTTCATTTCGGTAGTCATGAAAGACCCATTGGGCATGCGTACCCAAAGTTCTGCGCCTGTCTAAAAGGGCTCAACTCCAATTCTCTGGATAAAGCTTTCCTACAGAAAAGATTGTGACGCTCCCATATCGAATAATACCCTATCGGGGTAACTGAAAACTAGCACAAAGCCTAAAGTAACAACGACATACATTAAAGATCTCGAAATTGTAAAGCAAATAAATGAACTTAAACTTTCTCATACATGTCACCACATCGATTTGGTAGATCGCTTCCTGCTGCCCAAAATTGTACGCCCTTGGTTGTACGGGTGGGAAATGTGAAGCACTCGACTCCGCCATCTTTCCTTTCTCCACAGCGCTAGGAATGGAATGCACTGACTGCTCTTGCCTTGGATCCTGCTCAGTGCCACCATCAGTACAAAAATGAGGTATGTGGCCCAGCTTGCCACACTTGTAGCACGATGGTGGTCCCTTGAAGCCATATCCCCCCGATATCGTATTGCTATTCTCCCAAGACTTGTAGGGATGAGGCTTCTTTTTCCACTTACTCCCTTCCGACTTTCCTTGCGATTGAGAAGGCTTTCCTTTTACCTGCTTGGCTGCAAAACCCTTCTGACGTTGGGTTCGTTCCATATCGCTCTCCAACATCCTAGTGGCCTCGATCAACTCATTGAAGCCCTTATTCTTTAAAGCTATGAGGGGTTGTCTCAGATTCTCCCTCAATCCATGGTAAAAGAGGTTGTCCCTCTCTTAATCGTCGGCCATGGTCGTTGCAACATAATGACCCAATCAACTAAACTCCTAAACATACTCATCCATAGTCTTGTCTCATTGCACCAACTGCAAAAATTGCCTCTGAAGGGCTAACCTTGTCGACGAAGGGATATATTTTTTTTCAAGAAGGCATTCCCAGACTCTTGTAAGGATGGGGTGCGTCCCGGAAACTGGCGGCCGCTATGGCTCACCCACCACAACTTAGCATCACCTTCTAACATGAAGGGTGAAAACTAAGACTGCTTCTATTCGCAAAACTTAGAAACAGGACATCATGGTCCCGCGATACTCCTATGTGGATAACTTCTTAACGCGATCCGATTATGACATTTGACCACGAATCCTTACTTTGGACACCAACCACCCTCTGATACCAAATTGTAACACCTCCCCTATTATGACCGAATAATCTGGTTCGGTAGGGGACCCACAACATACAGACGCCATAACTTAAGAATTATAAGATGATATAAACAACTCAACTCAAAACTCAGACTAAACACAACAAAAATAAATAACAAGACTAGAAGTTATCCACTAGCACAAGAGTATCAAATCGGCCTTAAGGCCTTACAACATTTTTGAGTCCAAAACTGAAACAATAACATATCAACGTGCAAAAGCACTACTAGGCTACCTCTACATGCAAGCCGGATCACAGTGCGCTAAGCATAACATTCACCCAAACAAAGCTACCAAACAAAGAGATCACTTCATGAGGCTTAGGCCTTTTTGCCGGCAAGTTTGCTCCCACTTGAGATCCTTGCCCTGCAAAAATTGGTTTTAACTGTTGGAACCGTTGTTTCGCTTTCCCTATGTTTGAGAATATCAAATCCCAGGCTTTATTTGATGACATTGTGTTGATAGAGTGTGCAGGTTGACAGATTCAAGCAAAGAAAAGAAGTCTCCTATGGATGTTAACGCCAAGCGATAGAAGTTAACGCCGAGCAGTAGCAGTGAATTAATTGGACAGAGCTCTCGGGAACTTACCGCTCCCGGCTATTCTACCACCCTTGCTAGCTCGACGAATTAATTGACGAAGCTCTCGGGATCCTACTGCGCAGGCAATAGCATGGTACCGTGCCGCGGTAGTCCACTCAACACTCCAAGGAGTTGAGTCCACTCAATACTCCAGGGCATTGAGTGCATTGGGACAAGTCTAGCGCTGAGCGATAGATTGGTACCAAGCCGCGGTAACCCACTCAACGCTCCAAGGTAATGAGTCCACTCAATGCTCCGAGGCAATGAGTGAGTTAAGACTGACCTACCCCCGGGCACTATCTTCTTATCGCTCTGTGCTAGTAATGGAAAAAGGAAAATATTCATTTTGAATATTTTTCCTAATTTGGAGGACAGCTGGCACATCAAGCGCGCAAACTTACTGCCGGGCACTTGTCTTATCGCTGACGACAACCTATTTTCACGAAGACATATATAAGGCAACCTCTATTTTTTTGCCTTAAACATCTGACAATGAAAAGAGACAGGAGTTCGTGCATTCTAGGGTTCGACCACACTCTTTGCGTTCCATTCCAAAAAAGTATTCGTCTAAGATGAAGAAAGTCGTCTCCCTCCCATTCGTGAATGAAGAACTCCGGGGATCCAAGATCTACATCAACTACGACGAGCCGACCGGTTGCTAGCATATGAAGATCTCAAGCACCTGCTGTAGATCGCTCAACGGAGAAGTCGTCAAGGGGGAGAACATCATCTTTTAGATTCTTTACATACTTACTTTTGTAATCTCTCCTTTTTCTGAACCTTGTGGTGAGGAAAATTGATCGGTAAGGGTCGTCAGAATCCGAGGAGGATTCCGTGGAAAATCATCCGGGGGATAGGGACGTCTAGATTGGAGGATCTAGCGGGGCTCTAAGACCCTTCCATGCGTGGATGTGAAGAGTCGTCTTGACCACCTTTCTCGGAGGGAAATGGATAGAGCCAACTGGTCCATGAAGCGGGTCGGTATAGAAAGCACAAGAATTTTATTTCTCACCGCCTTCGATCTCTGGCATCACGTAGATCACAATTGTATAGTTGTTCAAGAACTATTATTATTTTTAAATCTTGCAATGAAATTATTTTTCTGTGATATTACCTACATAAGTATGCTGCGAATACTATTTTGATATCTTGTGTGTGGTGCTCAAGTATAATTTCCCAGGAAAATGAGTTACGAGACTTACCGCCAAGCGTTAGCTACCTAACACTCCGTGGTAGCTTCCAGAACTTGATTTTCTGGGTCGAAATATTTTAAATTTCATTAAACTCGAAAAACCTTTTTCACCCCCCGCTAGGATTGGCCACGAGATCCAACAAGTGGTATCAGAGGCAGGTTACTTCTAAAGGCTTAAAATCCTGAAGTAAGATGTCCAACTCTGTTCACGCGTTGTCTGAGAGACAAGTTGTGAGTAAACCTCCACTCTTTATGCGGAGTGACTGTAACATCCCATTTCCAACTAGACCCCTAAGAGTGGTTTTGTTATGACTAGGTCATGACAAAACCCTAGGAAGCCCAAGAAGACTAAGTGAGCTTAGGCATGAGGTTGGAAATCACCATGGTCTGCAAATAGTAGAATTCTAAACAATAGCTTAGGATGACCAAAGGGTTTCACCATGACTCCATGACCCCACCACAACATCCCTAACCCATTATAGGGTCCATTAGTGCCATAGGAATCCATTGGGGTCAACCCAAAGTGGTCAAATTGACTTAAGTCCACCATAGCCCTAAATTGGGCAAGGTGCCCTAACTAAGGTCAATTGTCCTCTAACATGCCTAATTGACCATTACTAGACCTCTCCAAGCCCTAAGGGAGGCCAATGGATCACCAAGGACCCATTGGGGTCAACCAAAGAGGCTAAGTTGACCAAAGCCAACCTTAGCCCTAAAAAGGTCAAAGTGCCCTAACTAAGGGACAAGTGGCCTTCAAGTTGCCCAACCAACCCTACCTAGACCCTAGGGGAGGCCAATGGGTCACTAAGGACCCATTGGAGTCCACCCAAAAGGTCATTTTGACCAAGGTCAACTCCACCATTGAAATGGGTCAAACTAGCCTGAATGGCTTGCTCAAGCCCATTCCACTTGGGCTAAGCCCAATTAAGGTGGATCATTGGTTTATGGGGGCTGAAAAATATCATATTAGCCATCTAATTCCTGTAAATGCTGTCTAGGAGAGAGAAGCTTCATTTGCCCTTTAATGGAGGAGAGATAAATGGGTGGAAGACCATTCATGGCCAAGGAAGACCAAGAGCCCCTCCCTCCACCTCCAAGGGGACTGATTCAACTCCCCATTCAATCTGGGGAAGGTCGGGGGCCATATTGGTGGTTGTTCATGGCCGGAACAATGAATCCATCCATGGCTTTGCCAAGATTTCAATGGCCATTAATGGCCATTGATGGCTTGGCCTCTCCCCTCCCCAACTGGTATTTTAAACACCATCAGTGTCATGAGAGGAGCTACCTCCTCCTTCGTGTTTCCTGTGATGATCATGTCATCTACGTATAAGAGTACCAGGACCAGAAGCTCCCCCTTCTTCTTGACAAACAAGCTCAAGTCTGAATTTGAAGCAAGATAGTCGTAGAACTGGAGGTATTCTGCAATCTTCCCATACTAGGCTGAAGGTGCCTGCTACAAACCATAAAGGGCATTTCGGAGCTTGCAGACGTAGTCCGGATGTTCTTCAGATACGTAACCAAGCGATTGATCCTTGAAGATGTCCTTGTCGATTTCCCCGTAAAGAAAGACATTCTTTACGTCCAGCTGCCACATCTTCCAGCCCTGACAAGCCGCCAAAGCTATCACCACTCGTACTGAAGTCATCTTTGCCACAGGATTGAACGTATCCTCATAGTCCTCACCGTACTATTGTGAAAACCCTCAAGCTACAAGGAGAGTCTTCTATCGCTCGGTGCTTCCATCTGCCTTCTTCTTCAGCTTGTAGACCCACTTGTTAGTTACAGGAGTAACGCCATCAACCTTGGGCACCAAGTCCCAAGTTTCGTTCTTCTTTAGGGAAGCCATTACCACATCCATGGTATCGTCACACTCCTTGACTCTAGTGGCTTCTTCAAACTTTGAAGGCTCCCACTCATCCAGGGGGCTTGCGAAGAAACAAGACACAAAGCTCACCGTTTTTCCTTAACAATACCGAGCTGGTAGCTCGATGGTCCTCTTCGATCTCCAAAGAGTCTGCTCCTTTCTCACCACCTCCGCTGCTTCTTCAGAACCAGCTCTGTTCCTGAGCATACTTGGAGCATCTCTCCCCCTACTTCCCGAAACAGAAGCATCTGTCCCAGAGCTTGAAACACCTGGAGCTCCTGGTGACACAGGCAGCTCCACCTAAAGATCTTCAGCAGCTTTCTTCTACCCTTCATCAAACCTGCTCTCCTACAGCTCAACAGAACCACCTCCATACGACGTCAACTCATCAAAGACAACGTCTCTTGATATAAAGAACTTCCTTTTTGTAGGATCCATGCACTTCTAGCCCTTCTTACGCTCATCATAGCCGACAAAGATGAGTTTCCTTGCCTTTTCATCAAGCTTGGTCCTCTGAGCATCCAAGATGTGAACATAGCAGGTTGATCCAAACACCCAAAGGTGGTCCATGCTCAGCTTCTCCTTGAACATCATTTCAATGGGAGACTTCATGTTGATCATACTCAGAATCCAATTGATGACGTAGGTTGCACAAGCCATTCCTTCCGCCCAAAAGGACCTGGGAATGCCCTTTACATGAAGCCAACACTTGCAAGTTTCCATTAAGTGACGGATCTTCTTCTCCGCTACTCCATTTTGTTGTGGAGTATGAGCATAAGTAAGCTCTCTTTGGATCTCGTGCTTCCTGCAGAAGTTAGAAAACTCAGATGAAACAAACTCGCCCCAGTTGTCCGATCTGAACTTCTTGATTCGCAAGCCAAGTCGGCCTTCCACCAGCTTTTTTAACTCCACAAACAATTAGAAAGCTGCTGACTTCTCCTTCATGAAATACACCCAAGTGTACCTTGAGTAATCATCAATAACCACGAGCATGTATCTGCTGCCTCCAAGACTAGCGGTAACAGTTGGCCCCATCAGATCACCATGGATGCATTCCAATGGTGCCTTGCTCTTTATTTGTGACTTGTCAAACGGAAGGCGATGAGCCTTACCATACTGACACCCCGTGCAAATGTGACCATCTTCGTAGGACAACAAATTCGACAAGCCTTTCACAAGTCTCCTCATCGCCATAACTTTCAGCTTGTCCATCCCAACGTGCCCTAGCCTTTCATGCCAAATAGTCGCGCTATCGTTGGCCCTCATCCGATCAACATAAGAGCTTGTTGATAAGACAAACAAGTCTCTTACTCTTCCTCCTATATGAGCATCATCAGCCTTTACTGCTGATACATTGCGAAAAAACCATACTTCAGTTGCGCAAAACAGAACATGATAGCCCGCATCAACTGCGTTGGTCACTAAGAAGATGTTCTTTTCATGCTAGGTACGTGATACACACTCCTTAACGTAAGTGGACCCTGAGCACTATCTAAAGAAATAACACCCTCCTTCTCTATAGTATGAACAAAATCATCAGCTATAATAATAGCTTCATTACTTGAGAATGCTTGCAACGATGAGAACTTCGACTCGTCTCCAGTGAGGTGATGACCACAACCTGAGTCAACTATCCATTCATCTTGGTAGTCGACAGTGGAAAGAGCATAACCACACATGCTTGTCAAGAAGGCTCCTCCCCACCCGGCTTCCTCAGCACTAGAACCAGCTCCCTCCTTGTCTACAATAAGCCCAGGTTGTAGCTTGACCTTGCAGTCACGCTTGAAGTGTCCTGGCTGATTGCACCTGTATCACGTGAACTCCTTCCAGTTCTTCTTAAGAAAAATGCTCCTCTCTTGCTGATAGGAAGTTGAAGGCCCAACCTCAGCAACAGGCTTCTTATTCTTCTCCCATCTCGTTTTTTTTATCAGTGAAGAGAGCTTCACTACCTCCTTCAGAGATAGTCAACCCGGCCATCTGCCTAGCCATGCTCTCCTGTGACGCCAGCAGATTCTACAGCTCCAACAAAGATGGCTGAGTCGCCCATCCTTGAACTAAAGTCACAAAGGCATACTCCTTCCGCAACCTGCGAACTATGTGCCTCTTCTACTTAGCTTTAGAAATGGGCTCATCAGGATCCAATGCTGATATTTCAACGCACATGTTCTTAATCTTGAGAAAGAACTTCGAGATGTAAAGATCTCCTTGAGTTGCCTTAGCCAACTCATTCTCTAAGAACTGTAGCCTTGCTACATTCTTCCTGTTGAACAAAAAATCAATGGTTGTCCAAATATCAGCAGCAGAATCATATCCTAAGATGTGTTCAAAGAGCTCCGGTGAGACAGCTCATTTGAGAGCAAACTCTACCTTTGCATTAGTCTTCCTCCAAACTCTCACCTGCTCAGCAGAACCAGTTACAGCAGTCACTTCTTGCTTGTCGTCCCCACCGACGACTTCCCATAACTCCACGCCTAGAAGAAAGCTCTTCATGAACAACTTCAACTTCTTGAAGTTAGTCGCTGTAAGAAGTTCAATGGCAAGACATCTTGCGTAAGCTCCTTCCATTACACCAACCACTAATTATTAGCTTCTAGAAGCGCCCAGCACAACTGAGGTTGATCACTGCTCAAGCCACTGTTCCCTCTTATACCATGTTGAAATTTCACAAGTTGATCAACCGGTAGTTCTGGTATCAAGCAAAAACTTCTATAGCTATCAAGCTGACCATTTGATCAAGCGGAAAGCAGGAACCAGGCGCAGGAACACTCCAACTATAAACTGAGCTAGGTAATCAGAAACAACAGAGAGCAACCATAAATCTTGTATTATCAACAATCAACTTTATAAGTCTAGGTATACATGGCGAGACATGATTTTGCCAAGTGCAATAGAGAAGCATACAAGTAAACAAGAATTTTCAAGACTGGCAGACTGCCTCAAAGACCATCGAGTCCACCGAGTTCGCTGAGACTGCCAAGCCGCTACTGCTACACCAATGATCTATGGAGTCCGCAAAGTCTGCGGACTACCCGTTATTCTACTGAGGCGACTGCTCTGCAAGATGACGCAGAACTGAAAGAACAGACCGCCTAGTCCGCCGAGACTGGCGAACAAGTTATTAAACTTCATTTGCTGGAGAGAAGACTGGCTGGATGTAAAGTGCGACCTGCTGCAAACCGCCGATTGTAACTGCAAGCTCCACTGATTCCTGACCGCAATCAGAACTATACTCCTGGCATCACAGTGCTAGCCGCACAACCTGGAAACAATAACCAGTTAATCCTTCTCAATCTGCGCGGACTAGAAAATCGAGGCCGCAATAATTAATCCTCGCTCAACTTACTGTTCATTCAGTTACTACTGAAGTGATGGTCCTATTTATAGGTGGGGTGAGTTGTGTGGTCACCGCCCTAGTGGATAGAAACACCAGCCCAGCTCGCAGCTAGCACAACACAGTCTGTCGAGTCCGCAAGGGCAAGGCCGGACATCAGACCATTCGCCAGACACCAAGTCAGGAAGCCAGTCCGCTACCTAGTGAACACCGCATCAGTCCGCACTCTATATAGCATGCAGACACAGCGATAGCCCACACACTCCATCAGTATGCATGCTATATGCAGACACAGCACCAGCCCGCACAGCTCGCTAACACCGCACCAACCCGCCACACGAGTCTACGACCAACAAGTACAGATCGCCCGGTCAACCAGCAGACTCTGTGGACTCTGCGAATACCCTGGACTTGTCTTAGAATGTGACCAAGTCCAGCAACCCACCAAACACCTGGCACGAGCTCGGCAGACAAGAAGCCAAATCGCCAGCTCCGAAGACAGTCCACCACCAAGAATGCAGTTATCACCAACCGCAGCACCAGAGATCAAGGGCATGGGCCAATACTGATCTCGCAATCCCTAAACGCAGTCCGCCACAACAGACTCCGCGAACTCAAACATAGTCCGCCACATTCCCGCAGATACACCACCAATCTGCCCGGTTACTTCAAGGAACAACCAACTGCAGAACCACAGGCCGAATTGACAGAACACAAACACCTGGCCGCACCATCAGTTAACCCAGACCGCACCCTCAGTCCGCCCAGGCCGCGCGGTCTGCTTAATCAACCTCCACTTTCACTTCACAATTTTCAACAGAAATTTATGGACATTTACGTGAGAAATTTGATAGTGTGATTCTTGAGAAGAAGTCCATGCAAAATGAGAATAAGAAAATAAAAAAGGACTTTGAAAACTTAAAGAATTAACTAATAAAGAGTGGCAAAGAGAAGATCGAATGTATATAGTGTCCTCACTCGATGACAATGATCGAAGAACTAAAAGCAAGTCTCTCCAAGGAATCATTGAGAACAACTAGTCTCATCAATGAAAAGAATGTCTTGTAGAAAATACTTCAATTGTCTCTTGCCAAGATAGAGGAAGGCAAAAAGCAATTTGTTAATCAGTGCATAATGCTAGTTGCTGAGAACACCGCCTTAAAGGCGAGGGTACATGATCTCAACCGTGCTGTCCAAAAATTGGGAAACAACCAAAAATCATTGTATATATTGTTGGGAGCACAGTGTCATGGATCTGGGAAATTTGGACTAGGTTACGTTAGTCCAACATCACCACAGAGCGGAAATCACTATAATGCCAAGTATAAGTCCAACTTTAACAAATCTAAAGATAAGGTTAAAAGTTCTGGAGGGCTATCCCCATCCGCAAGCAAGAGCTCAAGCAACTCGATAAAGGCAACATCCACTACTTACACTTTGTGTGCAAACTATCATACGTTTGGTCACATATCTGGTTCGTGTTTGAGGAAAGGTTCCAAGAAAAATTTGCAAGTCTGGCTACCAAAGTCTTCTACTTATCGTATGGGTGGGACAAGTTGGGTAACCATATATTTACCCTCATCTTCTTGTTAGGTGTGTTGGCAGAATAAGGATAAAGGGAACATGTGGTACTGGACTCTGGTTCCTCCATGCACATGACATGTTTGGGAATTGTGCCCTCCAATGTTCCTCAGGATTTGAAGAGGCATCACCAATCATGCTAAGGGGCATAATGTTTTTGATGTGTGCTTAAGTTCATGCATGCAGGTTGTCCTTGATTGGATAGGTGAAGAAAAAGAGTAAGCTGGAAGTCAAATAATTTGACTAAGGCAAAAACATCGAGACAACTGAGATAGCTGAGAAGAAGGTCTCAGATAACCGCTGAGATAGCTGAGTAGCTCAATAAAAGCATTAAGAGAAGTGTTGGTCTCAATACAACCGCTGAGACAGGAGATAATCTCAGCTGTGAAGAAGAAAGCGTTGAGACAGTTCAGAAGGAACCGATGAGATAAAGCTAGTAAGTTAACTTAACGCTTCTAATAAATAGCCAAGTCAGCGTGCATTGAGTGATTCAACATCACTCGGCGCTTAATGAGTTCTGGAATTTTTCTAAGTCCACAAAATGATGACCACTGCTGACGTCACCAGAAGTCAACAAGTCAAAGTATTTCATGCCGTTGTGGTAAAGCTACAGTAGCGCCAGATTACCACTGCTGACGTCACCAGAAGTCAACAAGTCAAAGTATTTCGTGTCATTGCGGCAAAGCTATAGTAGCACCATAAGCTACTATTTGTCTTCTTCTAAGCGATGTGGTGCACACCATACTTGGCTGGGCCCACACTCAAATAGTTCCATTGATTCAAATCAACAGATATAAAAAGAGAAAAATGAATTGAGAAAAAGGGGGATTAGGTTTATGGAAAATAGAGGCGACTGGACTTCATCTTCTCCGACGAGCTTGAAAGCCAAGTCCAGTAGTGCAAACCAGCAAGCAAAGAAAAGATAGCTGAAGTTTTTCCAGTTTAGCAAGTTTGTTCTGTGCAGAACAAGTTGGCTGATTCATCCAATCAGTAAGAAGAGATAGGTGTGTGAAGGGCCGTCAGCCTTCAATAGCAGATAGATGTTCCTCAGTGCAGCCGAGAATCAGTTAGCTGTAGAAGATGACTAATTCCTTCTATAGCAAGAGGGATAGACTAATACCTGCTCAGTCCAGCAAGGTAGACTCTGAGATTTATCTCTGAGTTAGTGTTTTAATTTAATTCAATTCCATATTAATTTCCTATAGGATTCAGGTTGCCTGAGTCTGAGTTGTAGGGCCTTTTGTGCCTGAGTTGTAGGTGACTAATTAGTCACTGAGGTAGGAGCCATGCTGGGGTACTGAGATAGGATCCAAGTGTGGATCTGAGAGTAGGGCTGTACTCCCAGCCAGATTAGTAGGGCCTAGTGACTGAGGTAGGTGAATGTTGAGTCACTGAGCTATAAGAGACAAGTGTGTCACTGAGTTATAGGTCTTGGAGGAGACTGAGTGTAGGGAATTTTGGCCTGAGGTAGGTAACAAGTGTGTCACTGAGCTGTAGGTGCCTGGAAGGGCACTAAGGTAGGTACCTGTAAGCATACTAAGCTGTAGGAGTGCTACAACACTCTAAGAGTAGGGCCTTGTGCCTGAAGTTATAGGGCTGAAAAGCCAGAGCTGTAGGCCTTAGAGATAAGGTTGAGGTAAGTAGTTTAAGGACCACTGAATTGTAGGAGCACTGCAGGGATTTGAGGTAGGAACCTTTGTGGTTCTGAGTTAGGGTTCTAAAGAGAACATGAGTATAAGGCTGAGGGCCTGAGGTGTAAGCTCTGAGGAGAATTTTGGAGGAGTTTGGGCCTTATCTAACATAAGTTAGAAAGGTGAAAGGTAAAGTGGGTGTACCCAATTGGGAAATCACTATAAATATTTGTGTGCTTTGCTGTGTTGTTTGTTCTTCTTTTATATTGTAGGTACTAAGGGCAAGCTATAAGATCACTTTAGGAAGAAAGTAAAAGAAAGCTAAACAGTTAGTAAGAAAACAACAAAAAGACTTATGAATTTTCGAAAACTATTCACCCCCATCCTCTAGGTGACTAGCTAACCTTACATTAATAACTTTCAAGTAGTATCAGAGGGAGGTTCCTCAAAAAGGATTAAACAATTTGAGTGTACCTCCAAGGTTGTCTATAAGATATAATTATGGGGTCAGGAATGAACTATAAGGAGCTAGTGGCCATGAAACTACCAATTTGCAGGAAGGAAGGTTTTGGCCTCTGGAAGCAAAGGGTCAGACTATTCATTGAAGCATCTAACCCTAGGATCTATGTAACAGTAGTGGAAGGTCCTTTTATCCCCACAAAGGCTTCCATCATAGATCCAACTCTGAGAGTGCCCAAGGCATATACTGAGATTGACAAAGATTAGGTAATTCTGTCTACCATGGATAAAAGGGCACAAAATATTATAGTCAGTGCCATTGATATCTCAACCTTCCAAAATATTGTACACTGCAAGACCTCCAAGGAAATGTGGGACACTCTTGTGGTCTACATGGAAGGCTCAGAAAAGTTAGAGATGATAGGAAGTCCATGCTCAGCCAAGAGTATGAGGCTTTCAGATAAAGCAAATCAGAAGATAAAGAGGAAGAAGCCTATATAGGGCTGATCTCTATTGGTGCAACTCCAGAAGAAGAATAGGAATATCCTGCTCCCAGGAAAGGAATAAGGGCCCCTCTTCACACTCAGACAGTGATAATGAGGTGGATGAAGAAGACTGTGGATGCCAAGGGTTGATGACAATAACTAAAGAGGAAAGAAATGAGGAACATACAAAATCATTCAAGGTACAACCTCTCTCCACTTCTTCATCTTCCTCTAACTATGAATCTAGTTCAGATACTGGTGCATCTTCATCCTGTGATGAAGATTGCTCAAAATCTGAGACTGCTGTCAATCAATTGATTGATAAGTATGGACTGCTCCTAGATGCTCTAAAGAAGAGCAGAAATCTTGCCAAAAGGCAAGCAAAGAAGATTGAAGTCCTCAAGCCTTATGAAACTCTTTATAATAATAAATCTATTGAGTTTTATAAGAAAAGTTATGAGGTGTCTGAACTTAAGAAAAGTCTTGAGTGTCAGACAAAGGTTCTAGAAGAAAAATATAAACATATTAGATATCTAGAACAAAAGTTAACTGAGAGATTAGGGATTGTGATTAACCCTTCTCAATCACTTGGTATGTTGCCAAAAGTTCCAACTTGTCAAACCTCTGAGAAGCTGGGTATTAATTGTAACACCCATATCCGTCACATGGGATATAACAGAAGGTCCGACCAGGGCCCCACACCATATACCATAGACAGCTAGTGGAGTTACGTATTAATACCAAAATACTGTGAAAGGAACATGCATCCTAACTCAGAGCATTCTAGCGGAAGCTTTTAAAACAGTTATAAGAACCCAAGACACAGGATGAATGTCCACTAAAAACCCACAACAGGAATGAGCATACAAATACACAAACTCTTTGGCGTTATGGTCTTACAAGAATTTACTTTAAATAATACATGTCTTCCAAACATTGACACGCAAGCTGGCCACACATGAGCATAAAAGTAAACATTGGCTTTTGGCCTTCGAGGGCCGGCTCAGCAATATGGGCGACATCCTGCTACTTGCCACTAGGCTCTGCAGCACCTGCAATCAACATTCCACCACAACGGTGGCAAACAAAAGCAACAGTCAGCTAAAGCTGACCAAATTATAACTACCCCACCCCTAAATCGGGGCAGCGGTGCTCCTTCCCTGTAATTTATTAGTATAACCAAACAAGATATTAAACGTACAATTTAAGCACACTTCACCACAGGCGTAGGCACGCACGACCACACACCCTGTGCTTTTAGGGCACATTCTTGGTGAATCCGGTCCATTCCATGGCTTCACCAATACCCCCAGGATGACAAACAACGTGAGCATTTTAGTCTTTCCGGTCGAAGCCTAAGACTCGCCCTCTATGCCAACGGTAAGTGCCACGTACCTTAGGTCTCTTTAACTGAACCGCATAGAGCATGTACGGTTCCACTCAACCCATTGCTCACACCGCCACGTCAATTTAAGCCATAGGCGCAGGTCAAGCTTCCCGGAGTCCCAAATCGAACACAAAGTTTTTACATAACCCAGTTATGTAGAAGTTGGCTCCCAGGCCACCAAGATGGTAGAACCTCGCATCTGCCCAATTTTCCGGGTGCACCTCGGGGTTAGTCCCCAAGGCTCCCCGTTGCAATCTACCATGTAGAAAACCCGAAAACAACCATCGGCATGGAGTCTTCTCTGCTACTCATACATAATGAAACATCACCGATCTAGACCAACTTGTCTGGGTAGGATTCACACACCATGCCTATGTCCATGCTTCGATTTCAGACTCAACATGCAAAACTCAGAGGACTATTCATATCCACCCGAAGGAATACCTCACACTCACCGCATACTCGCGAGAGCTGGTTTCCTATGCAGAAAGGAAGAGGACTTCACATGTCCAAGAAGAGAATCATTACCCTAGAAGTTCTCTTGGGCGCCATGGGAAAACTAGCCGGATGGAAAGCACCGCTAAAGCCTCGCCTCCACGTATCTGGACTCTGCTCGCGATTTGGTGATCCGAAGCTCCAACGACGGCCGGATTTCTCCTTCCCCTTCTTCCTTGCTCTTCCCTCTCTCTAACACTTTAGAAAGAGAATGACCAAAGAAAAATGAGGAGTAAACCCTACACTCCCGAATAAAACATACCAGAGAGAGCCCCAGGCCGTCAGATCATTTCCAAATGGAACGAAAGGCCCTGATTCGCTCTTAAAATAACCTTCTTGGGCCGAACACGGCTTATGACACACCAGTATCACAGGCCGTGTCTCACGATCTGAACACGATCGTCGAATTTAGAATAAGACAAAGGCTCCGAAAAGCCTGTGTACTGCTTGACACGCCCGTGCCAGTTGATGACACGCCCGTGTCACGGAGCATGTCCCTCAAGTGATAAAGGAACGGTCGCGTCTCGACCAGGACACATGCTTAGATACGCCCATGTCAACACTTGACACGCCCGTGTCGACAAGTACACGGCCGAGTTTTAGGCCGTGTCCCTTACTGGACAGCGCCAAGCCAACATAGAGCAGGACACGGCCCTGGACACGCCCGTGACTCAGGCCGTGTGCCTGACCTCCAAAGATCGTCAAACACATTTTGTCGACCACACGGAGAATCGTCAAACTCGTAGTAGGACATGACCATGGACACGCCTGTGTCCCATGCTGTGTAAGACCCCCCCCCCCTCCCGGATCCCAAAACACGACATGAAGGGGGTCTTATGCCCGGAACATCCGCCTTGCGGTAGCATTAGCGCACGGGCTAACCTATACCACAAGACGCCTATTCCGCCGGCTACAACCAATATCAACATAAACATGCCAACCCAACCAAAATATAAGCAAGAAGAAGAAGTCAAATCCACACTAAGTAATTATTCCAAATAGAACAAAAAGAGAAGCTAAAACATGCTTCTGCAATATCAGAGTATAGCTATAAAAAGTTGCCCAAACAGGCTACATCAGAATCTCACAACACTCATATCCGTAACCAACGGTAGGGACGGTACCATCACTTCAGGCCCTATCATCCTGGCCTGGCTGTCCTGCTGCAAAGTTTGTGGCTGCTCCACCTGCGGGGTGACCTCCTAAAAAGGAAGACGTAGCAACCGTTAATCGAAAAGACTAAGTGGCTTCACATCCGCTCCCCCGGTGACTCCTCGGCACTGGGGGGAGAAAAGAGCAAGAGTACAAGTATAATAAATTATGTAACAGGTAGAAGCAGGTGGTAATGGTACAATAAGATTAATAACATTTTATTCTAGCAGTTCTACATAAACAATAACAAACTATCAAGTACATGTGTCTACAACAAGAATGTAACTTAACTTATAAGGATGCCCATACAAGCTTATAAGTTAAGGATCGGGTTACATAAAAGTAACTCATCATATAAGAGTGCCCATACAAACCTATACGATAAGGATCTTGTTGTGCAATGATATGAAATGGTATGTATGCTATGCTATGACTCACCCATGATCACACACGTGCAATTGTCATGTCGACACAGACTAGTAGTTCCCACTATTCGAGCAGGTAGCTAACCTCTCAGGCATCAACCGCCGTGGCCAGGAGGTGACAGTAGAGCGGGCATCTCTACTACTAGGTGGGTATCCACACTACTTCACCAAGGCCTCTGTACGCCTCAACGCTAAGAACACAACAGCGGTGCCCATGCGTACTATGGCCCAGCGGGGACTCTCGTAGATGTGCACCGATAACATAGCCTGAACTGGCCTGGTGTGACCCGGAAGGGGCCTCAGAAGAAAGCACGAGGACACAACCCAACTGTTTACTTGGTATGGAAGGGGCCTCGGGACGTGAACACCGAGGACACAGCCCAACCGCCCAAAGTCAAACTGTCAACTCCCGTCGGTGTGATGATCGGCGAGCCCGTAGTCCTGGCACACTATCCTTAACCCAGGATTACGACATCGCATGTCGACTCACACCGCATGCAAATTCCATATCACCGTGGTATGGAAGGGGCCTCGGAAGTAAGCACGAGGACACAGCCCAACCAACCATCTATACCTCATCTCAACTCGAACCCAACTAGCGACGGTCAACACCGCACTTATATCCCTCCACAATACTACCTGTAGGGAGACTACGCTCTAAGTATTGGACTACTAAATTTCATTCCAACCCTCAAATATACTCATGGCCATAGTCTATCTTACTATATGTCATTCCAAATGATTTCAACATAATATAACATAAAGCACATAAATAATAGTCTACCAATTTCTAACAAGTCACTTTGTTCAAATAAGCTTGCTTCACAATTAAGTTATATGAAATCCAGTTAGTAATCTTCATCATTCATAGCACTACGGTGGTTAACATAAAATAATTCACCAAAATCTCGAGTTAAATTTGTAACGTTAATTCCACCGAATCCAAATTCATATTATATAAAAACCCAAAATTTAAGTGCAGAATAAATCTGGACATCAAATTCAACCGGCGATTCCCGAAGCTATATGAAACCGATAAAGATGTGTAACCCCTAGATGGAAAGGTCTTTCCATGGGCTACAACGTTTAAGTTCAGACCACAACCCAGATTCGAGAGTATAAAACTTGAAATTGGCCTTGAAGTCTGCTGCGTACAGAACACAATTTCTGCATGCAGGATTTATCGGACGTCATGTTCATTCAGACTTTCCTGTGGCTACAGACTTCGCATGAAGACGTGTAACCACTCGCTAGAAAGGTATTTTCAAGGTCTTCAACTTTCACGTTTAGTTGAAAGCCCATATCTGGACATATCACATCAGAAAATGGCCAAGAATATTACTGCGCGCAGAACACATATTCTGCACGCATCTTAAAGAGGAATGAACGGCATCGGTTCATCTTCCTCCTCAAGTCAATCCTCCAAAATAACCTCCAGAAATTCCTCCACCCTTATTCACCCTCATGAGGCCTTTACTCTTCACGAAGCTATCCCCCATCTTCGCATAGAAGGTTGGAGAGGTTGAAGACACGACTAGCCTTAGAGCTCAAGCCCTAGGACGACCTCTTCCTAGAGAAATCACCATCTCGCAAGTATAGACTCTCTTGAGTCGACATCTCGCCTAGGTAACTACAGATCTAGCACCAAGGGAGAGAGGAGGAAGCTCACCTCATTTCTAACGCTTCCACTATTTCCGACCACGGATAGTGTAACTCTTCTCAGTGGCATCTTCTCCTTCACGGCGGCGACAGATCTCCTCCTCTAGAATTAGCTACAGCAACTTCCTTCTCTCAACAGGAGTTTCTCTCAGAAAATAGGGGATGAAATGAGCATGAAAATGGCTAGGGTTTTCATTTCCCTTTATATATTAAAAGTGACACGGGTAGGGACACGCCCGTGTCCTTACCCGTGTCCTGCTTGGGCGAAACGACAATGACGGTTTCTGTGTCGGTTCAATACTCGACACGGGTAGGGACATGCCCGTGTACAGACCCGTGTCCATATGACATGACCGTGTTCCCTGCCATGTCCTTCTCTGGATACATTTCGACGAACTCAACTCGACCCGACGACACACGGGTAGGGACACGCCCGTGTCGCAACCCGTGTCATACAATTCGTCGATCTCGACACGTAGTTCGTCGATCACGACACGCTCTGTCGAGTGTAACTCGACACACACGGGTAGGGACATGCCCGTGTCGCTACCCGTGTCATACAATGTTGACACAACTCGTCGATCTCGACACGCCTCATCGAGTTCAACTCGACGCACACGCACACGGGTAAGGACACGCCTGTGTCTCTACCCGTATCACTTCATATGGGTAGTGACACGCCCGTGTCACTACCCGTGTCCTTCTCTGGACATACTCGAGTCTTCGACTCGAGAGCTGTCCACTCCCACACGGGTAGGGACATGCCCGTATCTCTACCCGTGTACTATGCTTGACTGATTTCTCCTCCTGTCCACATGTGCTGCCCAGTTGTCAGCACTCCCCATGAACCCTAGTCAGCTCTCCTGACTTAAAAACACGCACGAGGGTCCTAGCGCGATTCGGGACATTACAGGATGTGTGACCCTTATCAAGCCCCAGATTGGCCTTAAGATGCTACCAGTTCATTTCCGTGTTTTGGGGCGTTACAACTCACCCCCCTTAAAAGAATTTCGTCGGGAAATTATACAATAAAAAGTACTCAAACTTAAACGGTACCTGAGTATAAGAGCTAGGTATACTCCTTAAGCATGGTCTGCTCTCGCTCCCATGAATGCTCCTCATGGCCGCAGTTGTCCCATCGGACCTTGAGCATCCTGATGTCATTGTTACGAAGTCATTTGAATTCATAGTCCTCAATGCGAACGGGCTTGACCTTCGTCGTAAACCCACTATCAACAGGTACTTGATCGACCGCAATCACTTATGAAGACTCTTGCACCGCCTTCCGCAACACCGATATGTGGAATATGTCATGTAAACCACTCAATTCCACTGATAACTTCAGTCGATAGGCCGCTCCACCAATTCGCTCTAGAATCTCAAACGGTCCAAGGTACCTCGGACTCAGCTTCTTCAAGTGTCGTACCCACGAGATACCCTTGAACGAATTAATTTTCAAATATACCCAATCGCCAACAGCGAACTCAACATTCCTGTGCTTGGCATTATAATACTTAGCCTGCCTGTCCTGAGCGATCAACAATCGTTCTCGTATTGTTTTGTACTAATGAAGTGGCGCCTTCCACTTCTTGTCATTTGTACAGCTTCGACTCACCCATCTCCAACCAAGACAACGACGTACGACATTTTCTACCGTATAGGGCCTTGAATGATGCCATTTGAATACTCGCTTGGTAGCTGTTGTTATAACCAAACTCCACCATGTACAGGTGATCTTCCCACCGCTTTCTGAAATCCAAAATGCACATGAGAAGCATGTCCTCCATCGTCCTGTTGACCCTCTCGGTCTGACCATCCATCTGTGGATGAAAGGCCGTGTTGAAACTGTAACACCCCAAAGTCCTAGTTGGGTTTCAGGTTGGGTGACATGGCCTGGGACACGGGCGTGTCCCAAGGCATGTCGTGCTTGAGTTGAGTAGTTGGGTGTGCGGTCTGTAACACCCCGATGTTAATCGGATCAAGTTGAGCAAAATCGGGTTCAGGCTTGGGTGACACGGCCTGGGACACGGGCGTGTCCCAGGGCGTGTCAGGCCTGGGTAGTGTCGAGTCGGGCAGTCGACGAAATTCAGAGTCGACATAGTGGACACGGCCTGCGACACGGGCGTGTCGCAGGGCGTGTCGGGGCCGTGTCGACGATCGACCGTGATGTCGACGAATTTATCTCGACGATCGGCGAGTGTCGCGTGTCGAGTGAGGACACGGCCTGTGACACGGGCGTGTCACAAGGCGTGTCAGTAGTCATCGAGCTCAACTCGACGGTTCGAGCTAGGGCGTGTTTGTGGGACACGGGCGTGTCCTGGTGCACACGACCATGAACATGGGCGTGTGCCAGGCCGTGTGCCAGGCCGTGTGAAGTCTCGGGTTGGTTTGGGATTATTTTCGTTGAGGCACACGGCCTCAGACACGGGCGTGTCTGAGGGTGTGTTGGGTACACGGCACGCGACATGGGCGTGTCACATGGCCGTGTACTGGTTGGATTGAGTCGGTTGTCTGCCGCTTAGAGGGACACGGCCTATGACACGGGCGTGTCACAGGGCGTGTCAGGCCGTGTTTTAGCTTTTCTGGCCAGATCTGAGCCGTTTGTTTCCCTCTTCCTGGATCCAGTGGCTGGGCTTTGTCCAGGTGTTGTGAAGGCCGAGAAAAAGGGGATTTAAACCCTCTTTTCTCTTCTTCTTCTTCTTCTTCATCTTCATTCCAAGAGAGAGAGAGAGAAGAAAGGCCTAAGGGAGAGAGAAGGGAGGAGTCTACCAGCTGCTGTAGGAGCTGCGGAGTGCGGATCGAAGATCCGAGAGCGGATTCGTGAAGGCAGAGCCGAGGCGGTGATTTCCATCCGGCTACTTCATGGCGCCGAAGCGATCTTCAAGGGTAACGATCTCCTTCTTGGACATCGAAGTCCTTTCTTTATACATGTGCTTGGAATCCTCCACCAAGAGGTGGATTTGCGGAAGAGATTCCTTTGTTGAGTCTGCATTTAGAGCCGGAAATATGGAGTACGGCATAGGCATGCTGTGTGAAGCCCATCTGGACCGGTAGTCTAGATTGGTGATGTTCATGGGGAAACCGGAGAAGACTCCGTGGTTTTGATGATATGTAAATGAATTTCTATTGTGATGAATGTATGGATGTGATGATAAGGAGGCTTTGGCAAAGCTCCTGGTTGTGATATGATCAATTGGTAACATGTCTGGGGAGCTCGTGATAAACCCGACTGTTACACCACTAGGGTGGGTTGATCTAGTTAGTTAGCGGGATCGATGGGTGGCAATGCTAGGGGAGCCGAGGTAAACCCGGGTTGCTGCACCACATAGTGTGGGTCGATCGGATTAGGAGGGGGGTCGATGGGTAGACATTGCCTGGGGAGCTTAGATAAACCCGGCGTGCTACACCACATGTTGTGGGTCGACCTACTCTGGTTGTTGCTGTGAGGATGGACCTCTGAGTGGTTTGGGCGGGATGTCGCCAGCTTGCGAGACTGGTGGACTAGGGCCGGTCAACCAACAAGTTAAAACCTCGAATCAGCGGTGTATGACTGGTGGATTCCGGTACACCAAGAAGGTGCCCTGAGTGCACAGAGCGTCTGGTGGATGCCAGCGTTTGTGATGAAATGTGTTTGCTAGCGGAATAAAGCATGATATACATATGATGATAGATGACAGCACTGTATACAGGGAAGGAACCACTACCCCGGGTAGGGGGTAGGGTCGTTATAATGGGTCAGCCAAATGCTGACCGTTACTTTGTTTTCTGGTTTGTCTTGGATGTGGAATTACAGGTGTTGCGGCTGGAAATGCATAAGAATGGCTAGCTTGATGAGGCCCTTGAAGGCCATGCGGAGAGTGTTGTTTGGATTTCATGTGTGGCCGGCCTGTGTGCCGATGTACGAAATTGTTGTTGTGTAAAGAGGAACCTGTAAGGCCATAAGGCCGGTGTGTGTGAGTTGTATACATTCCTGGTGTTGTTATATAAATGTGGTATTTATATATGGGTGGACATTCTGGTTTGAGTTCATGCTAACAAGTAAAAATGCTGCGCTAGAATGGAATGAGTTAAGGATACGCATAGATTTTGATTTCCACACGTAATTCCTTCGCTTGTCTGTGCCATATGGCATGGGGCCCCGGCCGGACCCACTGTTATATGTCATGTGACGGGTGGGGGTGTTACAAAGTGGTATCAGAGCCAGGTTGAGATTGTTTGGGAGGAGAGAACATAATTGAACTCATGAATGTCCACTAGGAATGTATGTCATGCACATGATGTGCGTGAGTGTGTAGTCAATGTAGCAGTACCGTTATGATTTGAAGTATTAATGGTGTTCTATACATTGATAGGTGGCGAGGGATGGAGCTGGGCCGTCTGAGCCACAGCGGTCTGATGAGAGTGCAGCACCCGTGGAAGCGCCTATGCCTCCCTCGGCAGAAGCCATACGGGTGGTGACGGAGACAGTGCTTGCAGTGTTACAAGCACAGCCAACTGGACAGGCAAGACCTGGTGGAAGGCAAGAGCATGCTGCAGTGGTGATGGAAGCGCAAGCAAGTGACGACTCTTTGTCACGTTTTATGCACTTCCATCCACCTACGTTTGGTGGAGCGCTTTCACCAACGCAGACAGAAGATTGGTTGGCAAGAGTAAAAAGGATCCTGACTGCAATCCGGACGGTCGAGGAACAGAAAGTGATGTTGGCCACTTTTCTGTTGGAAGGAGATGCGAGATTATGGTGGGATGAAATTGAAGTGCACCACTTGGCAGGTCGAGGTTTAACGGAGATTTTAATGGAGGAATTCTCCCAACTATTTTTAGCCAAGTATGTGCCAGTGTCGCAGAGGATTGCGATGGAAAATGAGTTTCTCCGCTTGGTGCATGGTGAGCGAGATATTGATACTTACCTGCATGAGTTTACAAGATTGGGGAGATATGCGGGATCGACCTTTGCGGAGGAAGCGCGAAAGACAAATCGATTTTATGAAGGATTGCGGGATGAATTGAGGTTGGCACTTTCGAGTTCCGTGAGCCAAGGCTTCCAAGCGTTGGTCGATACAGCCCGTGCCTTGGAGAAGGATATGAAGCGAGTACAAGCGAATAAGAGACGGGCAACGGAGAAGTCAGAGTTTAAAATGTCACCATCGGATCAATCGGAGTTTCGACGACAAGAGAAGAAAAGATATAGACCTGCGGAGTCAACGTCGTCGACTGTTTCTTCAGGGGCGACTTATGGGTCAGGACGTGTGGATACACGTATCTGCTATAAATGTGGACAGCAAGGACACATCGCAAAATTTTGTTGGAATGCCCCTCCAGGGAGTGAGAAAAAGATGGGTGCGTCCTATGAAGAAAAGGGAAAAGCAGTGGCCGAATCATCTGCACCCCGGATGCAATCTCGAGTTCATGCAATGGAAGTACAAGAGCCGCAAAGTTCAGTTGGTGAAATTCAGCCTCGGGCGTTTAAGTTGTCTCTTAATCATGAATTTCAAAATCGGGAGGCTGAGCGGAAGTGACGTGTGATGCGAATTATTTTTGACTGAATCGAAACTTGATGGATCATCCATAGGGGTGTCTGTACATGATGTTGATATATATATCGTTGTATGTAAACTAGATGATAGATGAATAAAATCGTGATGTTGACAATCTTGATTACACTATGGTGCACGTGTGATGGTAAGGCGATACGAAATCATGTTGTTTTGTTTTGAGGTCTTCTGTGGTTGAATGTGCATAAGGGGAAGATAGGGATGTTTGTTTGTAATGTATGTTTGTTAGTTTGTGCGGAGGCTTGGGGTGTACGCTTTGATGATGTTGTGGCCGCTTGGAGTCAATTTCGAGGACGAAATTATTTGAAGGGGGGGAGGATTGTAACACCCCGATGTTAATCAGATCAAGTTGAGCAAAATCGGGTTCAGGCTTGGGTGACACGGCCTGGGACACGGGCGTGTCCCAGGGCGTGTCAGGCCTGGGTAGTGTCGAGTCGGGCAGTCGACGAAATTCGGAGTCGACACAGCGGACACGGCCTGCGACACGGGCGTGTCGCAGGGCGTGTCGGGGCCGTGTCGACGATCGACCGTGATGTCGACGAATTTATCTCGACGATCGGCGAGTGTCGCGTGTCGAGTGAGGACACGGCCTGTGACACGGACGTGTCACAGGGCATGTCAGTAGTCGTCGAGCTCAACTCGACGGTTCGAGCTAGGGCGTGTTTGTGGGACACGGGCGTGTCCTGATGCACACGGCCATGAACACGGGCGTGTGCCAGGCCGTGTGCCAGGCCGTGTGAAGTCTCGGGTTGGTTTGGGATTATTTTCGTTGAGGCACACGGCCTCAGACACGGGCGTGTCTGAGGGAGTGTCGGGTGCACGGCACGCGACACGGGCGTGTCACACGGCCGTGTACTGGTTGGATTGAGTCGGTTGTCTGCCGCTTAGAGGGACACGGCCTATGACACGGGCGTGTCACAGGGCGTGTCAGGCCGTGTTTTAGCTTTTCTGGCCAGATCTGAGCCGTTTGTTTCCCTCTTCCTGGATCCAGTGGCTGGGCTTTGTCCAGGTGTTGTGAAGGCCGAGAAAAAGGGGATTTAAACCCTCTTTTCTCTTCTTCTTCTTCTTCATCTTCATTCCAAGAGAGAGAGAGAAGAAAGGCCTAAGGGAGAGAGAAGGGAGGAGTCTACCAACTGCTGTAGGAGCTGCGGAGTGCGGATCGAAGATCCGAGAGCGGATTCGTGAAGGCAGAGCCGAGGCGGTGATTTCCATCCGGCTACTTCATGGCGCCGAAGCGATCTTCAAGGGTAACGATCTCCTTCTTGGAAATCGAAGTCCTTTCTTTATACATGTGCTTGGAATCCTCCACCAAGAGGTGGATTTGCGGAAGAGATTCCTTTGTTGAGTCTGCATTTAGAGCCGGAAATATGGAGTACGACATAGGCATGCTGTGTGAAGCCCATCTGGACCGGTAGTCTGGATTGGTGATGTTCATGGGGAAACCGGAGAAGACTCCGTGGTTTTGATGATATGTAAATGAATTTCTATTGTGATGAATGTATGGATGTGATGATAAGGAGGCTTTGGCAAAGCTCCTGGTTGTGATATGATCAATTGGTAACATGTCTGGGGAGCTCGTGATAAACCCGACTGTTACACCACTAGGGTGGGTTGATCTAGTTAGTTAGCGGGATCGATGGGTGGCAATGCTAGGGGAGCCGAGGTAAACCCGGGTTGCTGCACCACATAGTGTGGGTCGATCGGATTAGGAGGGGGGTCGATGGGTAGACATTGCCTGGGGAGCTTAGATAAACCCGGCGTGCTACACCACATGTTGTGGGTCGACCTACTCTGGTTGTTGCTGTGAGGATGGACCTCTGAGTGGTTTGGGCGGGATGTCGCCAGCTTGCGAGACTGGTGGACTAGGGCCGGTCAACCAACAAGTTAAAACCTCGAATCAGTGGTGTATGACTGGTGGATTCCGGTACACCAAGAAGGTGCCCTGAGTGCACGGAGCGTCTGGTGGATGCCAGCGTTTGTGATGGAATGTGTTTGCTAGCGGAATAAAGCATGATATACATATGATGATAGATGACAGCACTGTATACAGGGAAGGAACCACTACCCCGGGTAGGGGGTAGGGTCGTTATAATGGGTCAGCCAAATGCTGACCGTTACTTTGTTTTCTGGTTTGTCTTGGATGTGGAATTGCAGGTGTTGCGGCTGGAAATGCATAAGAATGGCTAGCTTGATGAGGCCCTTGAAGGCCATGCGGAGAGTGTTGTTTGGATTTCATGTGTGGCCGGCCTGCGTGCCGATGTACGAAATTGTTGTTGTGTAAAGAGGAACCTGTAAGGCCATAAGGCCGGTGTGTGTGAGTTGTATACATTCCTGGTGTTGTTATATAAATGTGGTATTTATATATGGGTGGACATTCTGGTTTGAGTTCATGCTAACAAGTAAAAATGCTGCGCTAGAATGGAATGAGTTAAGGATACGCATAGATTTTGATTTCCACACGTAATTCCTTCGCTTGTCTGTGCCATATGGCGTGGGGCCCCGGCCGGACCCACTGTTATATGTCATGTGACGGGTGGGGGTGTTACACGGTCGATGAAATTTGGTCGACGATCGTCAAGTGCAGGGTACACAGCCGGTGACACGGGGGTGTCATATGGCATGTCCCTTGCCAGATTGCATGTCTTGCTGGACACGGGTGTGTCCTGGTGTATACGGCCTGGGACACGGGCATGTCCCATGGCCGTGTCCCTCTCGGGTGAAGTGGAGATTGTGTTGTGTGAAGTACACGGCTGGTAGATACGGGTGTATCGGGCATGACACGGGCATGTAGGGTGTGACACGGGCGTGTCACACGACCGTGTACTGGTTGGATTTGAGTCGGTTGCCTGCTGCTTAAGTGACACGACCTGTGATACAGGCGTGTCACAGGGCGTGTCAGGCTGTGTTCAGCCTTTTTCTGGGCAAATCAGGGACATCCATTTTCTTACCCTGGATCTAGTGGTCTAGGCTCCTTCAATGTGGATAAAGGCTGAGGAATGAGGATAAAATCCCTTCATTCTCATCTTCTTCTTATTCTCATTCACAAAGAGAGAGAAAGAGAGAGGAAGAGCAAGGGAAGGAAAGGATGCAGGGGAAAACCAGCTGCTGGAGGAGCTGCGGAGTGCGGAATCAAGATGCGAGATCGGATTCGTGAAGGCAAAGCCGAGGCGATGGCTTCCATCCAGCTACTTCATGGCGCCGAAGCGATCTTCAAGGGTTACGATCTCCTTCTTGGACATCAAAGTCATTTCTTCATGCATGTGCATGCGATCCTCCACCAAGAGGTGGATATCGCAAGCGATTCCTTGGTTGAGTCTGCATCTAGAGCCGGAAGTGTGGAGTATGGCATAGGAATGATGTGTGAAGCCCATCTGGACGGGTAGTCTGGATTGGTGATGATTATGGGTAAACCGGAGAAGACTCCGTGGATTTGATGATACGAAAGGTTATGCTTTGTTGGATGGATGTATGGATGGATGTATGGATGTGCTTATGAATGTGTGGATGCTTTGAGTAAGCTCCTGGTTGTGATGAGAGATCAAATGGTAGCATGTCTGTGGAGCGCGGGATAAACCCGGCCTGCTACACCACTAGGGTGTGTTGATCTGGATAAATAAGGGATCGATTGGTCGCAATGCCTGGGGAGCATAGTTAAACTCGGCTTGCTACACCATAGGGGTGGGTCAATCAAAAATAGGTGAGGGGTCGATTGGTGGTAATGCCTGGGGAGCACGATAAACCCGTCTTGCTACACCACTTGGGTGGGTCGATATGCTATGGTTGTTTGTGGATGCTGTGAGGTAGTACCTCTGAGTGGTATGGACAGAATGTCGCCATCCTGTAGGATTGGTGGACTAGGATGGAACTAGCCAACCAACAAGTGAAGAACCTCTGATCGGCGGTGTATGACTGGGATGTCCGATCAAGCAATAAGGTGCCCTGAGTGTAGGGAGCATCTGGTGGATAGCGACATTTGTGATATGGTTGTGATTGGTAGACTGATAGAGATTGTTATGGCAATGCATACAGGGAAGGAACCACTGCCCTGGGTAAGGGGTAGGGTTGTTATAATTGGTCAGCTCATGCTGACCGTTACTTTGTTTGCTACTCCTGGTTGGATATCGAATTGCAGGGGTTAATGCTGGAATTAACTTGATCGGAAATGGCGGATTGCTGCTTAAGGCCCTTGAAGGCCATGCGAAGCGTGGTTGGATTTCATATGTGGTCGGCCTGCGTGCCGATGTATGAACCTGTTCATATGTGTAAAGAGAAACTTGTAAGGCCATAAGGCCATGGGTGTGTGTGTTGTATACATTCCTGATTTTGATATATAAATGTAGAGTTTGTATATTAGTGGACATTCAATGAGCTGAGTTCATCCAACTTAAAATGCTGCGCTAGAATGTTTTGAGTTAGGGTACGAGTAGATTTTGATTTCCACACGTAATTCCACCGCTTGTCCATGAAATATGGCGTGGGGCCCCAGCCGGACCCACCGTTATATTCCATGTGACGAGTGGGGGCGTTACAGAAACTCAACTTGGTACCCAACATTTGCTGCACCAACCTCCAGTCATTGGACATGAAGCGCCCATCTCGGTCACTCACGATGCTGCGAGGCACACCGTGCAGTCGAACAATGTTGTTTATTTTTGAGTTTTGCTAGCTTATCCTCTGAATCATCCTTCCTATTCGGAATGAAGTGCGACACTTTCGTCAATCTATCTACGATCACCCAGATGACGTCGTTTCCCTTCGGCGACTTTGGCAACCCATGCTCAAAATCCATTGAAATATCGTCAAACTTCCACTCCGGGATAGGCAAGGGCTTCAAGAAACCTCCAGGCTTTTGGCACTCTGCCTTCACCAAGGCGCACGTTTGACACTTCGCCACATAAAGTGCCACGTTCTTCGTAAGTCCTGGCCACCAGAATAACTTTTTCATATCACAAAACATTTTTGTGCTCCTCGGGTGAATCGAGTACTTGGTATGTGAGCCTCGTACATCAATTCCTCCCGCAGTTTACCCACATTTGGGATGCATAGATGACTGTCCCTCCATAACAGTCCATCCTTAACAATAAATTCGGAATTTGACCCATCCAATGCCTCATCCATGATCTGCTTCATGCTGTTATCCAAATCCAGGGCCTGCCGAACCCTATCAGCAAGGTTATACTGCACCTCTGCACAATTCAATTGTGCTTCATCACTCGTCTGCTTGTCAACACAAGAGATCTCTAATGCCTCCAGATCCCGAATCAAATGCTCGTAATGAACCGACAACCAGTGGGCCTGCGTGGGAGCCCTACGGCTTAGCGCATCCAGAACTGCGTTGCCTTTCCCAGGCACATAATGTATCTTGAATGTATAGTTGCCCAGGAACTCCATCCACCTCTGCGCCGCATGTTTAGGTCTTTTTTATCCAATAAGTACTTCAAGCTCTTGTGATCAGTATAGATATCGACCTTCACACCGTACAGGTAATGCCTCCACAGCTTCAGAGCAAATATCATGGCCACTAACTCCAAGTCATGGACCAGGTAATTCCTCTCGTGCACCTTCAGCTGACGCGAGCCATAAGCTATTACACTCCCATGCTGCAGTAGAACACAACCTAAGCCACTGCCTGAAGCATCACTGTAAATCTCAAAACCTTCGGTCCCACTCGGCGAACATATAATAGGCGCCGTGGTCAACCGACATTTCAGTTCATTGAAAGCTTGCACGCACTCCAGCGACCACACAAACTTTTGATCTTTCCTTCTCAAAGTTGTGAGGGGTAACGCTATCTGCGAGAAGTTCTATACGAAGCGCCTGTAGCAGCCGGCAAGTCCAAGGAAATTCCCGACTTCTTCCACTGAAGATAACACAGGCCACTCCCGTATCGCAACTGTCTTCGCCGGATCTACCACAATCCCTTCTCCACTAACTATATGACCAAGGAATGCTACCGAGGATAACCAGAATTGACATTTAGAGAATTTCGCATAAAGTTGATTCCTCCTCAATGTCTCCAACACCATATGCAGATGCTTGAAATCATCATCCTCGCACTGTGAATACACCAATATATCATCAAAAAATATTATCAAAAAGTGGTCCAGGTATTCTCTGAATGTTCTGTTCATCAAATCCATAAACACAGATGGCGCATTAGTCAGCCAAACGGCATGACGGTGAACTAATAATGCCCATATTGTGTGCTGAAAGCTTTCTTGGGGATATCACTTTCCCTTTTCCGCAGTTGATAGTATCCGGATTTCAGATCCAACTTTGAGTACAGAGTCGAGACCACCAGCTGGTCAAACAGATCATCAATCCTTGAGATCAAATACTTATTCTTCTCTGTTAGCTTGTTCAACTCCCGGTAATCGATACAAAGCCAGAAACTTCCGTCCTTATTCTTAACAAAGAGGACCGGTGCGCTCCAAGGCGATGAGCTTGGACGCACATAACGCACCTCCAACAGCTCTTGCAGCTGTAACTTCAACTCTGCCATCTCCTTAGGCACTAACCGATACGGAGAGCGTGACACAGGTTTTGCAACTAGCACCAGCTCAATGGTGAAGTCGATCTCATGCTAAGGCAGGGCTCCAGGGATATCGTCAGGGAACACGCAGGATACTCAGACAAAACTGTGATACTGTCCATATTAGTCTTGGGCTTCAAAGTCTCCACTAAAGTGAAAAACTGCTCTGCACCAACACGAACTGCCTTAACCACCTGGATAGCAGACATCAAAGTATTGCTCGACCCTTTCATGCCCGTAAATGTTGTCTCATGATCAGCTCCCAATTTAACCTCCTTGCGGTTGCAATAAATGTATGCCCGTTGCTCCGAAAGCCAATCCATCCCAAAGATCACGTCGAACTACATTAACGGTATTAATGACGCTTGCAAGTCAAACTCTTGACTCCCGATCCGTATCTTTATGCAACAAACTCTATCCGCACGCATTGAACACCCATTAGGCAACAACACATCCAATTTGTCACTTGCCATCGAATAAGGTACTCCGATGCACGATATAAATCCTTCGGACGAAAAGGGATGCGAAGCTCCCATATGGAACAGTGCTCCCGCCGGATAATCAAAAATCAAAACAAAGTCTACCACAAAAAGTCATAAGCTAACGCGCAAAAAGGTAACAAATATATAAAGTTAATCTTATTTTAATTAACTCACACCTGTCACCACGTCAGTCTGCTTTATGGCCTCCTGAAGGCCAAGATTGTACACTCTGGGCTGAGCTGGAGCATAGTGGGATGCAGTTGACTCCACCGCCTTCCCCTTTTCCTTGTATATTGCTCCAGGCTTTCTCTCGGACTTTGGACGTCAGCTCCAACAATCTCGGGCAAAGTGCCCTGGCTTCCCACAGTTATAGCATGCACCCGGGGTTCGGGCTGTAGTTACCCCAGATGGACTAGAAGAAGAGGCTGGACCTGATTTCCTATCCTTCTTATTCCACCTACGGAAACCAGACTTTAAGGAGGTCGGTACCTTGAACTCCGTCTTCTTCGCCCTAGAGTCCTTCTTCTCTTGGACTCTCTTCAGATCCTTCTCCAACAATCGTGCCGTATTGACCAAGGTTAGGAATCCCTGCATCATAGGCCCTGAGAGTAGTAGCCTTAGGTCATCCCGCAAACCCTCGTAGAACCGGTTGGTCTTACACTCCTCATTGGCCAAAGTAGAGCTAGCATAACGACCCAACCGTGTAAACTCGTGGTGGTACTCATCCACGCTCCTATCTCCCTGCGTCAGCCTCTGGAACTCAATCTCCATAGCGATCCTCTGAGCCGAGGGGAGGTATCTTGCTAAGAATAACCTCGAGAACTCCTCCATCGAAACATCCGTGAGTTGCCTTCCAGCCAAGTGATGTAGCTCCAACCCTTCCCACCACAACCACGATTCACCATCCAACAGGAAGGTGGCTATGGTGGTCTTCTACCATTCCTCTGTTTTCGTGGTTGTCAAGACTCTCTTCACCTGAGAGAGCCAATCTTCAGCCTGGGTTGGAGTTCCAGTTCCCAAAAACACTGGAGGGTTAAAGCTCATTACATGTTTGAGCATCTTCTCTGTCGCTCTTCTAGCTATCAATGGCTCCATCACCACTTGTTCCACACTTTTGGGTTCTGCTTCTCGATGAGGCACCTTCTCCCCTGCATGGGCAGGATGTTGCACTTGCGTTCCATGCTCGGTGTTTATCATTGCAAACACCGCTTCAGCCACCAGTCTAATGGTTTTTGCTGAAGGAGGGGTTGCAGGCACATCATTAGGTGCACTGCTCTCCGCCGATTGCAGATGATCCGACTGTCCAGTACCGCTCCTAGTCACCTATAATAGCAAAAACCCTCGATTAGGAGACAAATAGATTTCTAAAAGCAATGATTGGAACACTCTGGTTCCTCAAAACAAGAGTATTTTCATTCCTAAGTGGACATTCATGGGTTCTTTTCATGTTATAATGATGACGCACATACATGTGCTCACCACCCGTTAAAAGAATTCGCCCACGAATTCAAATAAGCAAGACCGAAGCAATAGTCTGATACCAAATTGTATCGCCCACATCCGTCACATGGGATATAACAGAAGGTCCGGCCGGGGCCCCACACAATATACCACAGACAGGTAGTGGAGTTACGTATTAATACAAAAATACTGCCAAAGGAACACACATCCTAACTCAGAGCATTGTAGCAGAAGCTTTTAAAATATTTATAAGAACCAAAGGCACAACATGAATGTCCACTAAAAACCCACAATAGGAATGAGCGTACAAATACACAAAGTACTTGGCCTTATGACCTTACAATAATTTACTTTAAATAATACATGTCTTCCAAACATCGGCACACAGGCTGGACACACATGAGCATAAAAGTAAACATTGTCTTTTGGCCTTCGACGGCCGGCTCAGCAACATGGGCGACAGCACGCTACTTGCCACTAGGCTCCGCAGTACCTGCAATCAACATTCCACCACAACGATGGCAAACAAAAGCAACGATCAGCTAAAGCTGACCAAATTATAACGACCCCACCCCTAAATCGGGGAGGCGGTGCTCCTTCCTTGATATTTATTAGTATAACCAAACAAGATAATGAACGTACAATTTAAGCACACTTCACCACAGGCGTAGGCATTCACGGCCACACACCCAGTGCTATCAGGGCACATTATTGGTGAATCCGGTCCATTCTGTGGCTTCACCACCGCCCCGAGGACGGCAAACAACATGAGCATTTTAGTCTTTCCAGCCGAAGCCTAAGACATGCCATCTATGCCAACGGTAAGTGCCACGTACCTTAGGTCTCTTTAACCGGACCGCATAAAGCGGGTACGGTTCCACTCAACCCGTTGCTCACACCGCCACGTCAATTTAAGCCATAGGCGCGGGTCAAGCTTCCCCGAGTCCCAAATCGAACACAAAGTTTTTACATAACCCAGTTATGTACAAGTTGGCTCCCAGGCCACCAAGATGGCAGAACCTCGCATCTGCCCAGGTTTCCAGGTACACCTCGGGGTTAGTCCCCAAGGCTCCCTGTTGCAATCTACCACGTAGAAAACCCGAAAACATCCATCGGCACGGAGACTTATCTTGCTATTCATGCATAATGAAATATCACCGATATAGACCAACTTGTCCGAGTAGGCTTCACACACCATGCCTATTGTTGAAACCGGAACCCGGCTTCCTGTGGAGCTCGCCCTTGGGGAAAGGGGTGGTCTCGCGCCTACTTCGCTCCTGCAAGGAAAAACAACAAGACAAGGAGAAACAGACCCAAGGGCTCGGCAGGGAGGTCCCACCAAAAACCCGGAAGATCTCAGAGCGCTTCCCCTCCTTAGCCTGAAGCCGAGCTAAGGTACCCTCAGAAAGCACTTAAAGATTTTGGGGAGAAGAGCACAGGAAGAATCTGCTTTCTGGGGTACCCCTTTGGTCCTATTTATAGTTTTTGAAATCCGGACTGCTAATAACCAAAACAGCTGACCTGAAATTACCAGAAAACCCCCGGCTGGGTCTGCCAACAGCCAAACTCCGATGTTCTGAAGGGCTATGGGCAGACCAGCATGGGTAAAACAGTAAAAGGCACCTCTGACACCCGGGCGAGCTGAGAGCTCCGGCCACCTCGGCGTGCTCTGCTAGCACGCTGCTGCCGAACTCCACTGCGAGGGTGCGAGTTGCAGCCCGCTCGGCGAATGCCGAGCTCGGGGTCGCCGATCGACGATCTCTGGCCGACGGATGCCGAGCTCAGCCTCGCCCCTGCCGTCTGCCGAGCTCGCCTGCTTCTCCCAGCCTGATCTGCTCGCCCCCTGGTGATCTTGCTCGCTGGACACGGGGTTGTACACAATCCCCGCTCTTTTCGCGCTTGTCAAAAGCTTGGAAAGAAACATCCAACCCGAAGTGTGCGGCGAGCTCTGGCTGGCGAGTTGGAGGGAATCTTCTGGTGGGGGCCACCTGCGGCTCTATATATGCACCTGCTCTGCTGCGTGGTTCTTGCCATTCCCCCTGCTGCCTTGTCAAGATGCCCCTTCCCAAGGAGATTCAAGAGCGCATAGACCGAGCTCGCCAGGCTTCCGCGGCTCGCGTTGCCGCGCTAACGGCGGTCCCCGCGAAAGTTCCTCAAATTGATTCTGCCGAGCCGAGCTCCAAGAGGACAAAGCCATTCCCCGAGGCGGCCTAGCCCATCTTCCACGACCTGAGGGCCACCCTGGCTCGCGAGACCGGCTCTTCTACTCGAACTATTCCAGAGAATGACAGGGAGGTTGTTGTAGTCGGCGACGATCAGGGCGGCCTACCATATGGCGAGGGCACTGCGCCGCGGGTCCCCACGCCGCGAGGCGAGGTCGCGCTCGCCACTTCGCGACTCTCGGCACCGGACAGCCATCCCCGTGATCCGCCGCTCCTCTTCGGGATCCTGCCAGTGAGCTCGCAGAGGCCAGCTTCACCACAGGGCTCCCCTCCGCGGCAAACTGACCCGGCCGCCGGGGGAGGTCTGGGGTCCATTCCCATCCCGGGCTTCGAGTTCATCTCGCCGGGAGCTCGCGGCCCAGGTCGCGGGAAGGACCTGAGATTCGTCCCCCCCCCCCCCCCCCCCCCCCGCGTCTCCTTTGAGCCGCCGAGCTCTTCAGGTCAGCCTCGCTCAACCCTGTGCTTCACAAGCTTTTGCTCTGCTGACATGTCTTTACAGCTCTTCCCAGTCAATCGGCTACCGAGGAGTCCTCGCGGGCAGCCTACCACTCTCCCCTCCCATCTCCCAGCTCGCTGGACTCTTACTTGGGTCCGGAGGTGGATCAGGGCGAGCTGTCGAGGAGGGAGGTCAAGCTCCTCAAGAAGCTGGTGTGCGGACTGCGCGAGGTGCAAGGAGTCAACGAGATGCTGCAGCGCGACTACGCGCGTCTTGCTGAGGAGGTGCGCCTCGGCCGAGCTGGCGAGTTGATGTCTCCCTACCGACTCCTGGATGAGATAGACGACGGTCTCTTGGTTGCGCAAAGGAATTCCGGGAGGATCCGCGAGTTACTCCGCGCGCGGCAGCTTGGGGGGCGGGGGTCGCGAGGCCGGGGTAGGTAAGTCTGCGGGCTCCCCTGCCGAGCCGACCGGCGCTCGCATCCCGGTGCTCTCCCTGCTTGCGCGCCCTGTTTTCTGTTCTGAACTTTCCCTTTCTGTGATGAATAACTCTTAGAACATTCTTAATTATGTTATTTAAATAAAAAGTCGTAATGTTTGACTTAGCCTTAGTTGGGATGTGTCAGAAGTCGGCGAGCTCGGGTGGCGAGCTGGGGTGGCGAGCTGGGGCGGCGAGCTGCGCCGATGTGACAGCCTGCCTTCAGATTCCTTTTCCTATAAATAGCCCCCCCTCACCTACCCCCGTACTGCCTTTATTGCTCTGCCTTCTTTTCCTTGCTTTTTCCTTTCCTTGCTCGCGCTGCGCTTCTTCTCTGCGATCATGGGCAAGACCAACCCGGACGCCGATGGCCGCTCCAAATGCGCGCAACACTTCACAGATTACTGCTTCTTCGACGGCCACACCAGCGAGGAGGAGCTCGCAGAATTCATAGCCCTGTATGTGCCGCCGGGCTTTGAGGCACGCAGGCCGGGGCCGGGCGAGGCCATTAACACATTTTACGAGAACGAGCTCGCCTTCCCCATCTCGCACTTCGAGGTGGGGCTGCGACTTCCCTTGTGGCCGGAGATCCGGCAGATCCTGAAATACTACGGGGCCATCCCCGCGCAGCTGAACTCAAACACCATCGCCATGATGGTGGCGTTCGCGAGCTACCTCCGGCGGGAGAGGATCGAGTTCAACCTGACGGTGTTCAGGAAACTCTTCTCCTATAAGGTGACGACGGACGGGGTCGCCTACTTCGGCGGCTCCTTGATCAAAGCTCGCGAGATCGCGAACAAGCACCATACCTGGATGACCAAGATCGCCTTCATCAAGGGCGATCTCGGCAACATCCCCTACTCGCCGCAACAAAAAGGCAAGGAGGTGTACCGCCCGCCGGCCGTGTCCGGCAACGACGCCGAGCTCCACAAATTCTTCCTCGACAAAGATTTCGAGGTCGCCTTCCTGCAGAGGGGAATCGACGCGCTCCCCCTGGTTCTGCCTAGCGAAGGTATGCCCTCCTCATCTTGCCGAGCTCGCCTACTCGCCGAGCTCGGCACATCATCATATCTGGAATCCCTAACCTTTCCAAGTGTTTTTCTGCAGGGGAGCGAATAATCCCCGCGAACCCGCCGTTTGCGGACCCGGGGCTTGATACCGACCCTCTTGCCCGCGAGAGGGCGGCGGCGGCGGCGTGCCGAGATGAGGCGGCCCTCTCGCAGCCCTCTTCCGGCAAGAGGCGATCTGAGGATGCGGGGTCGAACCCGCCATCCGGCCCCCGTCAGATGAAAAAGATGCGGAGAGCCCTGCTGGCTCTGCGGGGGCAACAACAACAACAACATCAGTCCAGCCCCAAGTACATCAGCTCGTCGGAGACTCCTCCCGACGCGTCACCGGAGAGCCCGCTGAAGGAGACGACCAGCAAGGGCTGAAAGGGTGGCAAGGGCCCTTCTTCCTCGGCTGCGATCTCCCCTCCTCCTTCGGCGAAGAGGGCTGCCCGCGAGCGCGCGCCGCCGAAGCAGCACCCACTCTTCAACTTCGGTGCGCGCTGGAAGGATTCCGCGGGCGAGCCCATGCTGCAGTGGGACGAGCTCGCTCATCGAGTCTCCGTCTCCACTCTGCACCCATCCTGGCACGACCGCGAGCCCGCCACCGGTCACGCCTACGCCCTCGGCTTCGGCCTTTATGGCCGGGAGGATGTCGAGGCCTACAAGAGGACGACCCTCCGGCAGCTCAGCCATGAGGGTCTACAGTCCCACCTGCGGACTCTGGAGCTGCACCACATGCTGGCGCGCCGCAGCTTCGCCCTCAGCCATCAGCTCGAAAAGGCCGAGCAGGCTCGCGACCTCGCCAAGGAGCAGGTCGCCGATCAGGCGAGGCGGCTCGGCATCGCTGATAGTCTTCTCACCCAGACTGCTGGCGGGCTGGTAAGTTTTTCGCACCGCTCTCTTTTACTTAGAAAGCTTTGTGCTGCGACTAAATGGGCTTTTCTCCAGGATGCCGGGGCGGCGGGCGAGCTCCAGGCTCGCAACACTGAGCTGGGAGAGGAGGTTAGCCGGCTGCGCGCGCAACTGGCCCCGGATGCCGACGCTGCTGGCGAGCTCCAGGCTCGCAATGCCGAGCTAGGGGAGGAGAACGGCCGCCTGCGCGCGCGCCTTGGTGAGCTGGAGGGCGCGAACGCGAAGTTGAAGGGGGAGAACCAGCACCTTCTCGGCGAGGTGCGTCGTCAGGTGGAGATCTTCTTCCCATCGCACAACATCGATCCCACACTCCCCTACAAGAGCCCGCGTATCTTCGGCGAGGCCGACCTCGTCGAGAGACTGCGGATCAACTCAATCCAGACCGCCGAGTGCACCCTCGCGATGATGAAGGACTCCGGGGTGCTGGTGGAAGGATGCGGGGAGATCTCTGCTCGGGACCTGATGCCGAGTCTGTTTCCGGCGACGCCGCCCAGCGAGAAGGAAGATAGCCTGGACGCAATGTTCGGGAAGAGCTTCCAGGACCATTCGGGCGACGGCGAGGACCAGTCCGGCGGAGGGGGCGAGGCCAGCTGATAGCCTTGTATTTTTTTTTCTTTTTTCTTTCTTTCCTTTTTTGACTACTCGCCGTGGCGAGCTCCCTGTACATTTGTGAATAATCAATGAAAGTCTTTTGATCATACCGGTGCTCCTTTACTATGCTTGTTGTGTTATGAATGTGTGCGAGTGCTTCCTCCCGCGACCTCGCAGGGACAGGTTCCGCGAGTAGAGTGATTATGAGAGCGCGCACGCGGCCGAGACGCGCTTGGGGTGTTCGCCGACCCCCGAACGATTTCGCGGCGAGTTGCTCTTCGCCCTCATCGCGCCACTATTGCTTGCACGCGAGCCACCCAGGTTGTGCCCGTCGAAGGGGGAAAATTCTGAAGTGTAATGGGCCAGGGAGGCGAGATCCCCAGGTCCGGCTTGCCTTCCTTTGGCGAGGCCCGGGCTTGCGGCCTACTCGCCAATGCCGAGCTGGAGATGACGAGCCCAAACACGCCCATGCAGAGCCCTTCAGCCCGGCCTGCCTTCTTGACTGTGCCGAGTTGAGTTTGCCGAGCCCGAGCTCATCCTGGCAGGACCCTTCCCCCTGGCTCCCTACCACAGACTGGCCTGCTCCTGATGACTTTAAGGCCGACATCATCGAGTGACTCCCAGCCCTGCCAGCTAGGTGAGAGCCTGACGGCGGGATCTACTCGGGGTCCATTACCACCACCATCGAGTGACTTCCAGCCCTGCCAGCTAGGTGAGAGCCTGACAGCGGGATCTGCTCGAGGCCAAGGATGACACCGAGTGACTTCCAGCCCTGCCAGCTAGGTGAGAGCCTGACAGCGGGATCTGCTCGGGGTCCATTACTACCGCCATCCAGTGACTTCCAGCCCTGCCAGCTAGGTGAGAGCCTGACAGCAGGATCTGCTCGAGGCCAAGGATGACACCGAGTGACTTCCAGCCCTGCCAGCTAGGTGAGAGCCTGACAGCGGGATCTGCTCGGGGTCCATTACTACCGCCATCGAGTGACTTCCAGCCCTGCTAGCTAGGTGAGAGCCTAACAGCGGGATCTGCTCGAGGCCAAGGATGACACCGATTGACTTCCAGCCCTGTCAGCTAGGTGAGAGCCTGACAGCGGGATCTACTTGGGGTCCATTACTACCATCATCGAGTGACTTCCAGCCCTGCCAGCTAGGTGAGAGCCTGACAGCGGGATCTGCTCGAGGCCAAGGATGACACCGAGTGACTTCCAGCCCTGCCAGCTAGGTGAGAGCCTGACAGCGGGATCTGCTCGGGGTCCATTACTACCGCCATCGAGTGACTTCCAGCCCTGCCAGCTAGGTGAGAGCCTGACAGCGGGATCTGCTCGAGGCCAAGGATGACACCGAGTGACTTCCAGCCCTGCCAGCTAGGTGAGAGCCTGACAGCGGGATCTGCTCGGAGTCCACAACACATCACATTCTATCATGCAGGCTAGTTACAACATTATCAGAGGACTTGAAGAAATTTATTATAATCAAAGTGCTGCTTACATGTTTCAGGGGAAAAATCGTTTGAGGTCGTCACCACTCCAGGTGAGACTCAGGGTCTCGCCCTCTACATTTTGGAGTCGGTAGCCCCCTGACCCCAAGGCTACCTTTACAACGAATGGTCCCTCCCAGCTTGGATTGAGCTTCCCTACGGATGCAGACCTCCCTGCCGCATCCACTTTCTTCAGCACCAAGTCCCCTTCCACGAACTGCTTGACCCTGACATGCTTGTCAAAGTACTTGGCCATTCTTCTTTTTACTTCCTCCTGTCGGATAGCGAAAAGGTCCCTAACCTCTTCCACCATGTCAAGGGAGTGCCTCAGTTCTTCCTCATTCTCTGCTTGACATTCCTCACGGCCCTCTTTGGCCGCCACGACTCGTGGTGTTTGGACTTCGAACTCTATGGGGAGCGCTGCCTCGCACCCGTGGGAGAGTTTGAAGGGTGTCTCTCCCGTAGCCGTGTTGGGGGTGGTCCTTAGGGCCCAAAGAACCGCAGGGAGCTGCTCCACCCAGCTCCCCCTCAGATTCTCCACCTTCTTCTTGAGGAGGTTGACGATGATCTTGTTTGCGGCCTCCACCTGCCCGTTACTCCTGGGGTGGTGGACCGAGGCGAACCTGAGATCGATCCCAAGCTGTTCGCAGAAGCTTGTGAACTCGGCACTGGCGAACTGGGGCCCGTTGTCCGTGACGATGGCCTGCGGCAGCCCATGGCGACAGATGATCTCCCCCCAAACAAAATTCCTGATCACCTGAGAGGTCACCTTGGCCAACGCCTTCACCTCCATCCACTTCGAGAAGTAGTCGATCATCACCAGGAAGAACCTTCTCTGGCCGCTGGCTTGGGGAAACGGCCCAACCAAATCCATTCCCCAGATTGCGAAGGGCCATGGGGCCGTGATACTACGGAGACGCTGGGCCGGCTGCAGCTGGAGAGGGGCAAACATTTGGCACTTATGACATCTCCTTGCGAATTCTGCAGCGTCTCGGCCGAGGGTGGGCCAGAAATACCCTTGCCTGACTATCCTCCCTTCCAGGGTCCGACTCCCGGAGTGGCTCCCACATTCCTCGGAGTGGACTTCCTCCAAGATCCTCCGTACTTCACCCTCGGTCACGCAGCGGGCTAGCATCCCCGAGAGGGTCTTCCGGTATAGCTGCCCGTCCCGGAGGAGGTAATAGGCTGACTTGTGCCTTAGTTTCTTCTTATCTACCCCCTCCGGATATTCCCCTGTGGAGAGGAAGACCACGACTGGATCCATCCATGAAGCTTGCTGATCGATTTCCATGAGCTCCCCTTCCTCGATGGAGGGGCGGAACAGGTCGGTGATGGTGCCCCCCACCTGGGGACCATGCTTTGCTAGTTGATCGACTTGTTCATTCTCTTCCCTGGGCACGTGTCGGATGGTGAAAGTTTGAAAAGTGCCAATGATCCCCTTGACCTTGGCCAAGTACGATCGCAGGGTGGGCTCCCTTGCCTCAAACTCCCCGTTAATCTGAGAAGCCACTACCGTGGAGTCAGTGAGGACCTCCACATCTGATACCCCCAGCTCCCTGGCCAGGCGCAGCCCTGCTATCACGGCCTCGTACTCGACCTGGTTGTTGGTAATGGGAAAGTGCACCACCACTGTTTGCTCAATACGAGTCCCTTGAGGGCTTTCTAGGATCACCCCTACTCCTAGGGAATGCCTCCCCGAGGCGCCATCCACCCTCACCTTCCAAGTGGTCGGGCGGGTGAGTTCTTCCTCCGCCACTTCAACCACGTAGTCGGCTAGGAAGTCGGCCATCGCCTGAGCCTTGATTGAGAGCCGCGGGATGAAGGAGACATCGAACTCGCTCAGCTCCACCGACCACTTGGCCAGCCGGCCTGAATGCTCTACCCCCTCGAAGACGTTGCGGAGAGGGTGGTCGGTCACCACCCGGATTGAGTGTGCCTGGAAGTAAGGTCGCAGCCTCCGAGCCGAGATGATTAGGGCGAACGCAAGCTTCTCCAAGATCGGATACCGGAGCTCGGCCTTCCTCAGGACCCGGCTCACGTAATAAATAGGGAGCTGCCTCTTCCCTTCTTCACGAACCAAGACGGAGCTCAAGGCCTCTACCCCGACCCCGAGATATAGGAACAGGTCCTCCACCTCCTTCGGCCCTTGGAGCAGCGGGCCTGTGTCAACTGTACCTTGAGGGCCTGGAACGCCTCCCCGCATTCCTTGGTCCATTCGAACCTCTGACCTCCCCTCAGTGTTTTGAAGAAGGGGGAGCACTTCTCCCCTGCCCGAGAAAGGAAGAGACTCAGCCCTGCTAGCTTCCCTGTCAACCGTTGGACCTCCTTTGTATTCCGCGGGGACCCCAACTCCAGGATAGCCTTGACCTTGTCTGGATTCGGCTCGACCCCCGCGGGGGTGAGGAGATGCCCCAAGAACTTCCCCCGGCTGGCCCCAAAAACACACTTAAGGGGATTCAGCCGCATCTTGTACTTGCACAGGGTGGCGAAGGTCTCCTCCAGGTCCCGGAGGTGGGAGTCCACATCCTGGCTCTTGATCATGAGGTCATCTACATACACCTCCAAATTCCTTCCCCTTTGCTCCTTGAAGACCCTGTCCATCATTTTCTGGTAGGTAGCCCCAGCATTTTTCCGCCCAAAGGGCATCATCTTGTAGCAGTAGCATCCATCCCCGGTGATGAATGAGACATCCTTGATGTCTGGGGGGTGCATCCTGATCTGATGGTAACCTGAAAAAGCATCCAAAAAACACATTACAGAAAAACCGACGGCTGAGTCAACCAACGCGTCGATCCGAGGCAAGGGGTAATAATCCTTAGGACAAGCTTTATTAAGTAAGGAAAAGTCGAAACACATCCTCCATTGGCCATCCCCCTTTTTAACCATAACCACGTTGGAGACCCAGCCGGGGTACTGAATCTCAGACACGAAGCCTGCCTTGAGGAGTTTCGCCACCTCCTCCCGGATGGGTTTCGCCAGCTTGTCCGCGGTGGACCTCTTCTTCTGCTGAACGGGGCGTGTTCCCGGGTCCAGGTTGAGGCGGTGGCAAGCCACATCCGCGTCAACCCCCGGCATCTCCGCGGCGTTCCAGGCGAAGATGTCCACGTTCTTCTCGATGCACTCCAGCATCCTGCCTTGGTCCTCCGGGGTCAGCCCTCCGCTGACGCGAACCTTCTCCATCCTTCCTCCCCTGGTGAGCACCTCCAGCTCCACCACTTCCTCTGCCGCCTCCAGCCTGGGCCGCTCCCCCCATCCTTCTGCGTCCCCTTCCTCCGGAACGGGGGCCTCTACCTCCATCTCTCCTCCCATGGCCCTTACTTGGGCCACCTCTTCCAGATCTCCTCCTGCCGCCTTCTCCACGCAGTCCTCCACTCCCAGCTCTTCCCCTCCGGCTTCTTGCTCGACCTCTTCCATCATCCGTCCCATCTCCTCGGCTCCCTCCTGCCAAGAGATGGTGTTCACCGCAGTGACGTAACACTCCCGCGCCACCTTTGGGTCCCCCCTGACCCTGACCTGGACCCCCTCAGCGTTGAACTTCAAACACTGGTGGTAAGACGAGGGGACGCAGCGGAAGGCGCTGATGAGAGGCCTCCCGAAGATGGCGCTATAGCTGCTGGGGGCGTCCACAATGACGAACTTGCAGTTTCGAGACTGCCCCCCCAGGGTGACATGGAGTCCAACTCCTCCCTCTACTTCCTTCCTTTCTCCTGAAAATCCGAACAAGTGGCCATCTGAGGCCAGCACCCTCTTTGCCTCCACCTTCATCGCGGCGAACGCCTTTTTGAAGACGACGTTGACAGAGCTCCCGTTATCCACGAGGATCCGAGAGACGGTGAAGTTCTCGATGGCCGCCTTGATGACCAGCGCATCACAGAACGGATCCTCGTGGTCTGGCAGGTCACTCCTGGAGAAGGTGATCCTCTCCTCCGGTGGCGGGGTTTGGGATGTAGAGACGACGCTCCGCCGGTACATGGTGTGGAGGCTTGCCTTGCGGGAAGCCTCGATCCCTACTCCCCCGTGGATCACCCCGATCCCTCCTCGGGTCCCCACATCCACCCGGTCTTCACAGCGATCCTCCTCCGCCCGAGGCAGGACCTCCTCGATCCTCACTTCCTGCCGCGCCTCCTGCTGCTGCTGCCGCTCGCTGTTCCCCCTCATCTCCAAGAATTCCGGGCACGTGGCTGTTGCGTGCCCCTCTTCCTGATGGAAGTCGCAATAGGGCAGCTCCACCCTGACCTCCCTCCTTCTCCTCCTCCACACTCCTCTCCTGGCCCCCAAGGCTATGGCCATGGCCTCCTCTTGATTGGGGAGCCGGGGCCTCTGGCCCTGCCCCCAGCCTAGGGGGTGGAATTGGACTTGCCTCCCCTGAAAGTGACCCCTTCCGAAGTTCCCCCTCTATGGCCCGTGCCCCTGCCACTCTGGCCTCCAGCCTAACCGACGGTCGGGCTCCTGACGCCCCCACCCCGGCTGCTGCGGCCCTTGGAGCTGCCTCTGCTCCCTCTGCCTCGGTTCCCCTCTTCTCTCCCCTTGTGCCTTCACTCCTCTAGACTCTTTCTCTTCCTCTGTGGCCCACCTGGCCAGTTTCCTTGCAAATTCCGGGTTCGACGCCTCCCCGTCGACCTCTCTCGCCGCCCTCTCCATCAACTCCTCGTAGGAGAGGGGGGGAACTCTCTTCATCTCCATCCAGAAGAAACCCTGCTGCAGGCCCAGGGTAAAGGCCATCATCAGACTATGGCCCGGCATCTCCTGGACCTGAGTAACCTCCTCCTGAAATCGGTCCATGTAGCTCCCCAATGTCTCGTTCACCCCCTGCTTTATGTGGAATAAAGACTCGGACTCCTTCTTCCTCTTCTTCGAAGTGGTGAATCTCAGCATGAATCCTCGGCGCAGGTCCTCAAAGCAGTAGATGGAGCTGGCCGGTAGCTTGTGGAACCACTCTCTCGCCTTTTCCCGGAGGGTGATGGCGAAGAGCTCTCACTTGAATCCGTCCGACATCTGACGGATGGAGACCACGTCCTCGAACCATTGGACATGCTGGACCGGGTCTCCCTTCCCAGTGTAATAGGACATCTCGGGCTCCCTAAACCCATCTGGAACTGGAGCTGAAGAGACCAGCTCGCTGAAAGGGCTCCCTCCCCCCACTGGGCGAGCTGGCGAGTCTCGCGAGCCCTGCTCGCCGAAGCGACCTCGGCCTGCCGAGCCGGGGAAGAGCTCGCACCCGGGGAGCTCGCACCCTCGGCCTTCCTCGGCCACTTCCTTCCTAGCTCGCCTGCCGGGAGCGTCCTCGCCCAATGAGGGGGCGGCCGCGATCTGGTTTGCCGGAGTCGAGCACTCGGCCCGCGTGCCGAGTGCGAACTTGACCAGATTCAGCACCTCATTTCTGAAGTCTTCGAACATTCCCACCGTTGCGAGAGGCGGGGGGGGGGGGGGGGGGCGGCGAGCTCGGCCTGTCGGATCCTTGTCCCGTCATTGAGCTCGCGGAAACTTTTCTGCGCTGACCACTGTCCACGCTCACCGCACCAAAATGTTGAAACCGGAACCCGGCTTCCTGTGGAGCTCGCCCTTGGGGAAAGGGGTGGTCTCGCGCCTACTTCGCTCCTGCAAGGAAAAACAACAAGACAAGGAGAAACAGACCCAAGGGCTCAGCAGGGAGGTCCCACCACAAACCCGGAAGATCTCAGAGCGCTTCCCCTCCTTAGCCTGAAGCCGAGCTAAGCTACCCTCAGAAAGCACTTAAAGATTTTGGGGAGAAGAGCACAGGAAGAATCTTCTTTCTGGGGTACCCCTTGGGTCCTATTTATAGTTTTTGAAATCCGGACTGCCAATAACCAAAACAGCTGACCTGAAATTACCAGAAAACCCCCGGCTGGGTCTGCCAACAGCCAAACTCCGCTGTTCTGAAGGGCTATGGGCAGACCAGCAGGGGTAAAACAGTAAAAGGCACCTCTGACACCCGGGCGAGCTGAGAGCTCCGGCCACCTCGGCGTGCTCTGCTCGCACGCTGCTGCCGAACTCCACTGCGAGGGTGCGAGTTGCAGCCCTCTCTGCGAATGCCGAGCTCGGGGTCGCCGATCGACGATCTCTGGCCGACGGATGCCGAGCTCAGCCTCGCCCCTGCCGTCTACCGAGCTCTCCTGCTGCTCCCAGCCTGATCTGCTCGCCCCCTGGTGACCTTGCTCGCCGGACACGGGGTTGTACACCTATGTCCATACCTCGATTTCGGACTCTACATGCAAAACTAGGAGGACTATTCATGTCCACCCGAAGGATGTAACAACCCATTTTCAGCAGGCTCATTTTGGGGTGACACGGCCTGGGACACGGGCGTGTCCCAGGGCGTATCCTGCGTCGACGAGTGTTCGGGAGGAACAGTCGACAAGTGGTCGACAAAATTTGTTCGACGATCTTCGAGTGCTTAGGACACGGCCTGTGACACGGGCGTATCACAGGGCGTGTCAGCGCGGTCGACGAACTCAGCCCGATGAATTTGAGATGGGGCGTGTCTAGTACCATGTCATGGGCAGACGGCCTGAGACACGGGCGTGTCATAGGATGTGTGAGTCTCGGGTGATTTTGAGATTTTTCAGCCTGACGAACACGACCACAGACATGGGCGTGTCTAAAGGCGTGTCGGGTTACACATCCCATGATATGGGCATGTCACATGGGCGTGTCACTGGATTCAATAAGTCGGTTGAGCACCGCTTGAGGCATACGGCTTGGGACACGGGCGTGTCACAGGCCGTGTCAGGCAAAATTTATGATTTTTGGTGAAATTGTGGCCATCCATTCCTTCAGTCTGGATCCAAGGGCTGAGAGGCCTCCCTGTCTTCTTAAGGCTGAGAATGGGTTGAGGAAACTCATTTGGATTTTGACTACCTCTTACTACACTTCTAAAGAAAGAAAGAGAGAGTAAGAAGGAGGAGGAGGAGAGGGGGCTGATCACCGGTGGTGCTGCGGTTTACCGATGAGAGATCCGAGGCCGACGTTGCGGAGGAAAAGCTCTTGTGAGTCGTTTGAGCTAGCTTAGAGCTCATGGAACCAAAGAGGTCTTCAAGGGTAATGACTTTTCTTCATATCCATGTGAAGCCTCCCTTTTTGCATATGCACATGATTCCCCCACCAGCGGGTGGTCGATTATGGGGATCATTGGGTTGATTCATGAAATCCCCAACTGGTTAGCATATAGATCCGGAAATGAAAGTACAGAATAGGCATGCTGTGTGAAGCCCATCTGGACAGGTTGGTCTGGATTGGTGATGTTGCATACGAACCGGAGAAGACTCCATGATAAACGCGTAGTTTAGGAGTCAACGGGTTGGATCTGTGAAAGGAAGTAGCATGAAGTACTGGAGTGGTAGTCCAGGAAAATACCCGTAGATTGCTTGTGCTGCTTGTGCTATTAGGTTCGACCTGTGAAAGGAAGTAACAGGAAGTACTGGATTGGAATTCCAGGAAATACCCTTTGTAATGCTTAATGTTCATAGGGTGTCCACCTGTGAACAGAGTAACAGGAAGTACTGGCGTGGTAGCCAGGAAAGCCCACTGACATTTGTGTTATTTGCGGTGTCCACCTGCGAAGAGAGTAGCAGGAAGTACTGGTGTGCCCAAGAAAGACCCGCTAATGTTGTGAGAGAATGGATGTAAGTGTTATGCCCAGGCTTGAATGCCAGAATAGGATCGGTGAGACCTACTCGCGCCTTTATTTAGCTGCGAGTACGTCGTACTCGGTGATGGCAAGGCGATTTGAGCAACGGGGGGTGGAGGATCCGACCTGCGTTATGTCCGTCCGACATGAGACCAGAAGGTGCGGTCTGTTGGAGCGCATAGCAAGAGTCTTAGGCCTACGTGTCGTGATACAATGGGGGCTACAACCAATCCCGGTTCACTAAGACTATAAAACTCTGGTTGCACGCCATGGAGTAAATGCTCAAGTGAGTTGTCGTTGGGCTGTGACCCTGATACAGTGGTGGGCAATTGATTTGCCAGTACACCAAGAATGTGCCCTGATTGCACGGACCATTGGGCCGGGTGGCTGACGGTTGTGATGGCATGTGTGCGTGAAAGCACATTATATGATATATATATACATGCTTGTGATATGCTATGCCTGTAGAGAAGATTACCGCTGCCCCGATAAAGGGGTGGGGTCGTTATAATTTGGTCAGCTGAATGCTGACCGTTGCTTTTGTTTGCCATCGTTGGGTGGTTTTTCCCTGTACAGGTGCTGGAGAGCCAAGCGGGAAAAAAGGGTTGATGTCCCTACTGTTTTCGCTGCTGCTGCTGTTAGCCCTCGAAGGCTCATTTTGATAAATGTTATGTTTTCTTTTGATGTGGTCGACCTGCGTGCCAATGTTTGGGCCACTGTTTGAAAGCTCTGTAAGGCCATAAGACCAACTCTTTTTGTGTATTGTAAGACATTCCTATGATGTATAAGATGGGGAGTTTATATATTCGACATTCAAGTGAGGAGTTCAAATGTAGTGTTATAGGCTTCCGCTAGAATACAATGTGTTAGGTGCTCTGTGCTACTCTGGTATCACTCCGTAGCTTCATCGTCTGTTTTTTGGTATATACTGTGGGGCCCCGGCCGGACCTTCTAGTATATATTATATGAACGGATGAGGTTGTTACATTTTTTGTACCATCTGTCTTGGTGTTTCCCTCTCGACGTCGTGGTCGACTTCTTTTGTGGGGGTGGCGAGCACGTGTTTGTGCAAACCACGTTAACACATTTGAACTCCTGAATGTCCATGATAGGAATGCAAATTTTTGTGTTTGAGGAACCTGCACGTTCCTATCTTGTTGCTTACTTGTGTAATTTTTCGAATGTAGGCGTCTAGTGCGATGACATGGCAGCAGGAACCCTAACACTCGATGGGAAGCATGAAATCAACTGTCGTACCAACATCTCCTCCATCGATAGAAACGGCTCGACTGATTGCCAATGTGGTGTTTGCAACACTCAATGCTTACCATGAGTGACAGGTTCAACCCTCTGATCCGGTAATGTGTCCCATGCCGGGTAATGAACTTGAGCAGACGGCAAGGGGAAGTGCCTCAGCTTCGTCGGTGAATGTGTGTTTGAGCCAAGGAGAGTACACGGTTGAGGACTATTTTCTTGCATTTGTTGCAATGAGACAACAACCTGAGTTTGTGTTTGAAACCGAGGGGATTAAGATCAATCGGTTTTATGATGGGCTACGTCAGGAACTCCATTTCTTGTTGATGAGTCCTAAGTTCTTGGGATTCCAACCACTGGGGGAGGCAGCTAGACTGTTGGAAATGGACTTGCTGAGAGCCCAGCAGATGCCTGCGACCAGGAAAGTGCACACTTCAAGGGTTGGGAAGCCTGCTCACCGTAAGAGTCAAAGACTCGAGAAGCGTACTTGTTATGCTTGTGGTCAGGTAGGACACATTGCTCGTGACTGTTGGGATGGTGTTCAGCAGCCAAAGAAGCAATACAAGTGCTATTCGTGTGGTAAAGCAGGACATAAAGCCCGAGATTGCCGTGCTGGCTCATAGCAGGCAATAAAGGAGAAGGAAATGTCGACATAATGATGTACATAAATAATTGGGCTCCTCATGTATGGTGGATTATGCATGTGTTATATGTGCAGTAAGACGTTTTGGATGCTAGTTCTATGATGGCGTTTATGTTATCTAACTACAATACATGGATGTGTGGAATCAACGGGTTGTAGGATAGTCGTGAACCCGACTAGCTTGTTGATGTTTTATGCCATGGGGACACTTGTGCCCAGCCTTATCAGGAGTCGTCGACGTCTAGTTTAGCAGGAAATTGGAGCGTCTTATTTGGAGACGGGAAAAGCAGTGGTGGAGTCCTTTGCATCCCAGGCGCAATCCTAAGTGTTACGTGTGCACGATAATCGTATTGCTTGCTTTTGTTTGCATCTTGTGTATGTTGATTGCGTGTATTACGTGCACCACAGGCTTTGCAATGATTCAGAACACGCTGATGCAAGCACTGTTTGATACAGATGCTTCGTATTCTTTTCTGTCTAGCGTGTTTCTAGCACGGCTTGGGATACCTAGTCGTGTGAAGACAGATAGCGTCAGAGTGGTGTTGCAAAATGGCTGTTGGATGCTTGTGGATCAAGCTTGCGATGTGGCGGCCCAAATAGGAAGTCGGGATTTTAGTTTGACTGCATCTGTATTGCCACTATTGGAATTCGACGTGATATTGGGTATGGATTGGCCTGCGGAGCAGCATGCTTTGATTGCTGTTGTTGTCTGCACTCTAAGTCTGGAAGGCTGTTCAGAAGGGTACGGAGTGCTACTTCGCCCTGATTCAGGCTGTTGAGCCAAAGGACAGTGTGCGTGATGTTCCGATTGTGTCGGAATTTGCAGATGTGTTTCCCAAGAATCTCCCTAGGCTACCACCCTAGTGTGAGATTGACTTCACAATTGAGTTGGTGCCAGGTGCGAAACCTGTGGCCTGCTCTCCATATCGCGTCGTACCTAAGGAAATGGCGGAGTTGAAAGTCCAACTACAAGAATTGATGGAGCAGGGTTATATATGGTGGCTTGCGGTTATGTATTTATTACCACAAATGAAATAAGTTGACCAAGAAGAATAAATATCCGATTCCGCAGATTAATGAGCTATTTGATCAGCAAGTGGGATCGTCCGTCTACTCGAATATGGACTTGAAATCTGGTTATTACCAATTGAGGATCCGGGAAGAAGATATTCCCAAAACTGCATTTGGAACAAAGTAAGGCCACTACGAGTTCACGGTCATGCCGTTTGGGTTGTGCAATACACCCTCGGTAGTTATATACTTGATGCACCGAATATTCCGCGAGTACCTGGATCTGTTCATGATAGTGTCCATTGATGATATCCTGGTGTACTCGAGATTGGAAGCCGATCATGAGAAGCATTTGCGGTTGGTGTTGAATACATTGAGGCAGATTCAGCTCTCAGCCAAGTTCTCGAAGTGCGAGTTTTGGCTATCATCGGTGGCTTTTCTGGGCCATGTGGTGAGTGCAGCGAGCATAGCTGTAGATCCAGTGAAAATAAGGGCCATAGAAGAGTGGCCAGTGTTGTCTTCAGTGGCCGAGGTCAGGAGTTTCCATGGAATTGCAGGCTACTACCGAAGATTTGTTGAAAACTTCTCGCGGATTGCTTTGCCGCTAACCACGTTGATGCGAAAAGAACAGCAGTTCGTTTGGTCGGTAGAGTGCGCGCGAGCTTTTGAAGAGCTGAAGATTCGGTTGACCACGTCGCCTGTGTTATCATCGCCATGTGGTACCGATGGATTTGTAATCTACAGTGATGCCTCAGGGAGCGGCTTAGGCTGCGTACTTCTGCAAAATGGATAGGTGATTGCTTATGGCTTACGCAAGCTGTAAGTGCATGAGTAGAACTATCCCGTCCATGATCTTGAGTTGGCGGCGGTGATCTCTGCACTAAAGCTGTGGAGACACTATCTTTATGGTGTGAAGGTGGAGATCTATACAGATCATAAGAGCTTGAAGTACATATTGGAGCAGAAGGACTTGAATATGCGATAACGAAGGTGGTTGGAGTTCCGCGGGGACTACACCTTTGAGATTCACTATACTCCCGGGAAGAGAAATATCGTCGTGGATGCCTTGAGTCGACAGACTCCGGCAAGAGCAACTTGGTTGCAAAGGCATGATGAACGTTTCATCCAGGAGCTGGAAGCATTAGAGATTTCTTGTGTTGACAAGAATGCCACTGCCAATGCATGTTTGAACCGGACGGAGGTGCAATGTGACCTTGCGGACCGAGTTCGACGGGCAATGGAGTTGGATGGAGATCTCCTACGCTATGCAAAAGCTGGGCCAGAAGGAAAGTTCTCCTGAAATGACGGTCTTTTGTGAAAATAAGGTCGTTTATGAGTCCCAAATGTGGGTAAATTGAGGGAAGAACTGATGTATGAAGCACATTATACGAAGTACTCAATCCACCCAGGGAGCACGAAGATGTTCAAAGATATGAAAAAGATATTTTGGGTGGCCAGGGCTAAAGAAAGATATTGCTCTTTATGTGGCCAAATGCCAAACCTGTGCTATGGTGAAGGCGGAATGCTAGAAACCGTGCAGTTATTTGCAGTCGTTGCCGATTCTAGAGTGGCAATTGACGATCTTTCTATGGATTTCGTGCACGGGTTGCCGAGATCTCAACGAGGGAACGATTCCATCTGGGTGACTGTTGATCGGCTGACAAAAGTGACACCTGTCCTACCGAACAAGCGAGATGATTCGGTAGAAAGTTTGGCAAAGCTGTATGGGAAGAAATTGTACGGCTCCACGGTGTTCCTCGGAGCATCGTGAGTGATCGATATGGGCGATTCACGCCAAAGGATTGGAGGCTAGTTCACCAGCTGTTGGATACGAAGTTGACTTTTAGAACGGCCTGTCATCCCCAAATGGATGGCCAAACTGAACGAACCAACAGAACGATGGAGGACATGCTCTGAATGTGCCCCCTTGACTTTGGAAAGAGATGGGAAGATCATCTCTATATGGTGGAGTTTGCTTATAATAACAGCTATCAGGCGAGCATCGGGATGGCACCGTATGAAGCTCTATATGGAAGGAAGTGTCGTACTCCCTTGGCTTGGGTAGAAGCGGGCGAAGCTAGAGTTTCTAATCGTAATGACGTTGATGAAGCAAACTCAACCATTCGTGCTATTCGAGAGAGGCTACGCATAGCCCAAGATCTTCAAGCGAAGGACTACAACGCCGAGCACCGGAACATGGAGTTCGCGGTAGGCGATTTGGTCTACTTAAAGATCAAGCCCTTCAAAGGTGTCTCCAGGATTCGACGTTTGAAAAAGTTGAGTCCAAGATATTTGGGTCCAGTTGAAGTGATTGAGTGAATCGGAGAAACTGCGTATCGGCTAGTTCTTTCGGCAGACTTGGGTGTATTACATGATGTGTTTCACATCTCGGTGTTTCGGAAGGCCGTGAAAGATCCTGCTCAAGTGATCATGGATGATCGTGTGCCAGTGGAGTATGGGCTAACAACGAGAGTTAGACCCATTCAGATCGAGGATCGAGCCGAGAAACAGTTGCGAAATAAGACGGTCAGAATGGTTAAAGTCCGATGGGACAATTGCGGCCGTCGTGAGGAGCTTACATGGGAGCGAGAGCAAACCATACGAGCAGAGTTTCCCGAGCTATGTTTGTAGCGATTGCATCGTGAATATTTTATTATAACATAAACGTTTCATGTTGTAAACAATTTTGGTTGCTGATTGCCTTCCTGTATACAAATTTTGAGGACAAAATTTCTTGTAGGAGGGGAGGGTTGTAACAGCCCATTTTCAGCAGGCTCATTTTGGGGTGACACGACCTGGGACACGGGCGTGTCCCAGGGCATGTCCTGCGCCGACGAGTGTTCGGGAGGAACAGTCGACGAGTGGTCAACAAAATTTGTTCGACGATCTTCGAGTGCTTAGGACACGGCTTGTGACACAGGCGTGTCACAGGGCGTGTCAACACGGTCGACGAACTCAGCTCGACGAATTTGAGCTGGGGCGTGTCTAGTGCCGTGTCATGGGCACACGACCTGAGATACGGGCGTGTCACAGGCCGTGTGAGTCTCGGGTGATTTTGAGATTTTTCAGCCTGATGAACACGACCACAGACATGGGCTTGTCTGAAGGCGTATCGGGTGACACGGCCCATGACACGAGCGTGTCACATGGGCGTGTCACTGGATTGGATATGTCGGTTGAGCACCGCATGAGGCAAACGGCCTGGGACACGGGCGTGTCATAGGCCGTGTCAGGTAAATTTTTTTGATTTTTGGTGAAATCGTGACCATCCATTCCTTCAGCCTGGATCCAAGGGCTGAGAGGCCTCCCTGTCTTCTTAAGGCCGAGAATGGGTTGGGGAAACTCATTTGGCTTTTGACTTCCTCTTACTACACTTCTAAAGAGAGAAAGAGAGAGGAAGAAGGAGGAGGAGGAGAGGGGGCTGATCACCGGTGGTGCTGCGGTTTACCGACGAGAGATCCGAGGATGACGTTGCGGAGGAAAAGCTCTTGTGAGTCGTTCGAGCCAGCTTAGAGCTCATGGCACCAAAGAGGTCTTCAAGGGTAACGACTTTTCTTCATTGCCATGTGAAGGCTCCCTTTTTGCATATGCACATGATTCCCCCACCAGCAGGTGGTCGGTTATGGGGATCATTGGGTTGATTCATGAAATCCCCAATTGGTTAGCATATAGATCCGGAAATGAAAGTACGGAATAGGCATGCTATGTGAAGCCCATCTGGACAGGTTGGTCTGGATTGGTGATGTTGCATATGAACGTGAGAAGATTCAGTGATAAACGCGTAGTTTAGGAGTCAACGGGTTGGACCTGTGAAAGGAAGTAGCAGGAAGTACTGGAGTGGTAGTACAGGAAAATACTTGTAGAATGCTTGTGCTGCTTGTGCTATTGGGTTCGACATGTGAAAGGAAGTAGCAGCAAGTACTGGAATGGAATTCCAAGAAATACCCTTTGTAATGCTTAATGTTCATAGGGCATCCACCTGTGAGGAGAGTAACAGGAAGTACTGGCATGGTAGCCAGGAAAGACCCCTGACATTTGTGATATTTGTGGTGTCCACCTGCGAAGAGAGTAGCAGGAAGTACTGGTGTGCCCAGGAAAGACCCGCTAATGTTATGAGAGAATGGGTGTAAGAGTTATGCCCAGGCTTGAATACCAGAACAGGATCGGTAAGACCTACCCGCGCCTTTATTTAGCCGCAAGTACGTCGTACTTGGTGATGGCAAGGCGATTTGATCAACGGGAGGTGGAGGATCCGACCTGCGTTATGTCCATCTGATATGAGACCAGAAGGTGTGGTCTGTTGGAGCGCATAGCAAGAGTCTTAGGCCTACATGCCATGATACAATGGGGGGCTACGGGCCAATGCCGGTTCACTAAGACTATAAATCTCCGGCTGCACGCCATGGAGTAAATGCTCAAGTGAGTTGTAGTTGGGCTGTGACCCTGATACGGTGGTGGGCAACTGATTTGCCAGTACACCAAGAATATACCATTAGTGCACGGACCGTTGGGCCGGGTGGCTGATGGTTGTGATGTCATGTGTGCGTGAAAGCACATTATATGATATATATATATATATACATGCTTGTGATATGTTATGCCTGCAGGGAAGATTACCGATGCCCCGATAAAGGGGTAGGGTCGTTATAATTTGGTCAGCTGAATGTTGACCGTTGCCTTTGTTTGCAATCGTTGGGTGGTTTGTCCCTGTACAGGTGATGGAGAGCCAAGCGGGACTAAAAAGGGTTGATGTTCCTGCTGTTTTCGCTGCCGCTGCTGCTGTTAGCCCTCGAAGGCTCATTTTGATAAATGTTATGTTTTCTTTTGATGTGGCCGGCCTGCGTGCCAATGTTTGGGCCACTGTTTGAAATCTCTGTAAGGCCTTAAGGCCAACTCTATTTGTGTATTGTAAGACATTCCTATGATGTATAAAATAGGGAGTTTTATATATTGGACATTTAAGTGAGGAGTTCAAATGTAGTGTTATAGACTTCCGCTAGAATGCAATGTGTTAGGTGCTCTACGCTACTCTGGTATCACTCTGTAGCTTCATCGTCTGTTTTGTGGTATATGCTGTGGGGCCCCGGCCGGACCTTCTAGTATATATTATATGAATGGATGGGGTTGTTACAAAGTAACACCACACACTCACCGCATACTCACGAGAGCTGTTTTCCTATGCAAAAAGCAAGAGGACTTCACAAGTCCAAGAAGAGAATCGTTACCCTAGAAGTTCGCTTGGGCGCCATGGGAAAACTAGCCAGATGGAAAACACCGATACATCCTCGCCTCCCCGGATCTAGACTCGGCTCGCGATTTGGGGCTCCGAAGCTCCACCGGTGACCGAATTTCTCCTTCCCCTTCTTCCTTTCTCTCCCCTCTCTCTAACACTTTAGAAAGAGAATGGCCAAAGAAAAATGAGGAGTAAACCCTACACTCCAGAATAAAACATACTAGAGAGGGCTCCAGGCCGTCGGATCATTTTGAAATGGAACGAAAAGCCCTAATTCGCTCTTAAAATAAAATTCCTGTGCCGAACATGGCCTGTGACACGCCCGTGTCACAGGCCGTGTCTCACGATCTGAACACGATCGTCGAATGCAAAATAGGACACGGGCTCCGACATGCCCGTGTACTGCTTGACATGCCCGTGTCAGCTGATGACATGCCCGTGTCATGGGGCGTGTCCCTCAAGTGACACAGGAACCGTCACGTCCCGGCCGGGAAACAGGCTTAGACACGCCCATGTCAACACTTGACACGCCCGTGTCGACAAGTTTACGGTCGTGTTTCAGGTCGTGTCCATTACTGGACACCGCCAAGGCGACAAAGAGCAGGACATGGCCCTGAACACGCCCGTGTCTCAGGCCGTGTACCTGACCTCCAAAGATCATCGAACATATTTCGTCGACCATACGGAGAATCGTTGAACTCATAGCAGGACACGGACATGGACATGCCCATGTCCCAGGCCGTGTGACCCTTATCAAGCCACAGATTGGCCTTAAGATGCTACCAGTTCATTTCCGAGTTTTGGGGCGTTACATTAATCACACAAATTATCAAGTCAAATCAAATCTCCCTAATAAGTTGATAGTATTTCAAAAGGTGAATTTACCATCTAAAACTGTCAAGTTTGCATCTCCCCATAAGGATCAAACAAATGTGTGCTCTACCGGTGAGGTAAAGACACATGATCTCAGAAGGAGTGATCATGTCCACTCTAGCCATAAAGTTCAGGATAAGACCTTTAGATTTGGATCCAATCATCCTTTATCTAAAGAGATGAGAGTGACCACTAGATGGCAGGCTCCATAAATTCAATTGGCCCATCCTGGACCAGTTGTATTTAGTTCTTCAGTACCTTCACTCAGGAATAAGGAAGCAACATCATGTAATGCTCATCCAGCAAAATCTGGAGCTGCTCACATCTCTCATGGACAACAATTATGTGCTGTCCAGAAGAGAAGATACAACATTCATAAATATTGGTGGTGTGGGAAGCTGGGCCACTTTGCCATTGATTGTTGGCACAACCTGAATGTGGTTAGTGGACAAAAAGGTGCTCAGCCCATGCAGAGAGTTGGACAAAAGCTTTATAATCCTAATATGAACCTAAGACCCAATAACTATTGAGTTCATAAGGGAAAATAAAATTTTTTTTGCAGGATAGTCCAAATACTGATCTAAATAAGACTTGGAAATTGGACAATGGATGTTCCAGTCACATGTTTGGGACAAGATGTTTGCTCAAGTACTATGCTCCAAGTAAAGTAATAAACAAAAGTTGAGGCTGTTAAGTGTGTAATCCTCAAAAGCTAGAGGCAGACAACCTAAAGGTAAGTCTCTCTCTCTTTTGTATAGAGACTAAGTTTATATATTTTTGAATTCAGTTAGATGCACTTAAATAAACTAATCAAGCACATCAGTTGGAGAACAATGATTTACTTATTTATTAGATTATCTGCACTGTTAAATTTTGAAGATTATTTTCTCTCTTGCTCAAATAACCTATAAACCAGTGCATAATAAGTCTGCTAATAAAAACTACCTTATTAGCATAATAGGTCTTCACTCTACTCAAAATTGATAAAATGTTTGGATAATAGTGTACATCAAAATAGTGATGTGATAGGTGGTCACAAAGTGAAGATGCTAGAAAGGCAGGAATTTGCCATACAACAAGAATCTGAGTTCATCGAACTGAGTTCAAAATTAGTCGAACTGAGTTCAGAGTTTGTCAAGCTGAGCTCACTGTTTGTCGAACTCAGTTCTGAATTCGTCAAACATAGATCAGAATTCATCGAAGTGAGTTCAGAGTTGGGTGCACTGTCTCATAATAGGAAGCGAGGAATAAGCTTTAAAACCTAAAGTACAATCTTAAGCTAACATGATTAATCACTTAGTCTTATGATAAAGTAATTAAAATTTTTCAAAAAATACATAAGGGCAACATAAAACAAAAATCCTCACTATTCTAAAAATCCCTAACTCCTGCCGTCGAGACAAGACCCTTCTCACCGTCTCACCACAGTACTTCAATGGAGCCGAAGATTTCAAAGGAGCTCTAGGATGGCTATGAAATAGTCAGAAATGGATTCATTCATGCCTCTTCTGAGATTAGGGAATTCATAAGGATGATTGAGTCCTCAGGATTGGAATACACCCTATCTGAAGCCTCCACCATTCTTAGAGAAGAGGTAGTAGAATTCTTCTCCAATGTTAAGGTGTCTTTTTCTCAAAACTCACTTAAGTCTAAGATTGAGGACATCAAGATTAAGGTAAACCCTAAGAGTCTAGGCAAAGCCATTCATCTACCCTCCTTCAAGCCTAGTGAGGAAGAAGAGCCCACCATCAAGGACATAGACAGATCTCTCAGGTGGTGTGGATATAGTGATGCAAAACCTGGGTCTCTTAAGAGGAAATTCTTCAATCAGAGTGGTAAAATGCTGGAAAATATTGTAGGGAAAGCCCTTATCTCTAAACATGGATCACATGACACAATCTCCTGGTCAGTGTTTGATGTCATGACTAGGATAATCTTCAATAGGCAGACCTCTTGGTCTTCTCTCATCTACCAGAGAGTAGTAGACTGTCTACACACTCAAAATATGGGCAGAATTTTTTCTTTGTACCTAGTAAACACCTACCCTGATACATTCAAGCATGAGCATAGAGTGAAGATTCACTACCTGAAAAGGATGGATATAAAGACATTGGATAGATTCACTAGGATCCTACCCAAGATCTATCCTTCAACAACAAAGGACTCCTCAAGTGATAAGGGAAAGGAAGTTGTTGAAGTGGACAGTTCATCCTGCTCTGAACCTGAGCTAGGAACCTCTCCCCTGTTGATGTTGGTCTGCAGAAAGACATATCCCTGAGTCTCTGCTCAGCAAACATTCAACTCCAGGATAATGTTGTGCATGTTGATAAAATCCATGCCATCCCTAGGTCAGGTCAAGTTTCAAAGATTGCTGCTAAAGAAGAGATTGTTGCAGAAGATGAGGCAGGTATGGCTGATACTGATAATGTAGCTGCAGTTGAAGATATCCCTGCTATAGAAGATAACTGCGAGCCTCCTGAGGCATTAGATGCTTATCTTGATGTGTCAAGCATGAATAAGGATGCTTAGTCTGAGGGGGACCATAATCAGATGGATTTGACAACTTTGGATCAAGTTGTCAACAGAATGGTTGAGTATGCACTTACTACAGGTAATACTCATACCCTCTTAATTAGTAGTGTTAATACAACTTTAGCTAAGGAAATGTTTCCTTCTATAGGTGCTGTAGTTGAGGAGGAGTCTTCACAGGTCCCTTCTCAAGAAGGTGTCCTTCCTCCATTAAGACAACTACCCACTACCCAAATCTCTAATGAGTTACTCCTCAACCATATCAAAGCACTCATGTATGCTTAGACCACAACCCTCAAGGAGTATGTTGACAACTCAGTTGCCAAGCTAAGGGATGAATTATTAACTGAAGTCAAGGAAAGTAAAAGAGAAACCTCTCACTTAAACAAACAGGTCACCACCTGGTTTGATATGGCTGGAACTGCTGGCATAAAGCTGACCACCCTCATGAAATCCTTGGAAACAAGCCAAAAATTCTTTGTAGCTGACATAGGATATGCCAAGAACTCTGTGAGTGCAACTGATGAGGTGATCAGGGGTGCAACAGATCATATAAATCAGCATGTCACCAATGTTGTTGTCCACTCTCTGAAGGAGACAATGCTTCTGAAAAATGACCTGCTTGCTGACAATGAGAAAATATTCCAATCTATATCAAGCAAAAATGAATCCAACACCACCCTACTGCATAAGACCATCTTTGAAGAAGGCAGAAAGGGGGAGAACAACCATGCTACGACAATAGCACTCATTGAAGATCAAGACTTCAATGTAATTCAAGGGAGCAGGGTGGCACTACACCCGCCCCTCCTGGATAAAAAGAGGCCAGAGGACCTAGACTTTCCAGCACAAGCTAGAGTTGCACAAGATGCACAACTTGCTGCCAGAAGAAAGAGAGAAGGAACTCAGATGGCTAAAGAGTTCATATCAAAGAGGAGAGCTAGGAACGGAGATGATCCAGATCATGAATAACTAAGTGATGCCTCTGAATCCATCATTATCAATGCTTGGGTAAGCCATGGACAAATCATAAAGAATATTGATAGTTTATATCCTTTTGAGGAATGGATAAAGCACCTGGAAAGAAATTCCCTAAGGTAAAGAATATTCAAAGAAAATCTGGTAAGGAAGATTAACCCTAAGAAAATGCCTCCCAGATATATTCCAAAGCCATTCCTTTACTTCAAACGGCAGTAGAACAAAGCTGAAAACTTTAAGAAAACTGCTGCTGCTGCTACTACCAAGGATGCTGATTCAAGTTCATCAAAGAAGAACTAACATGAGGCTGCAAGACCTAGGGTTCTTTAAATATTTAATCAAGGTCTTGTAATAAAAATCAATGGCGTAACAATATCAAATTTCTATCAATGAAATTAATATGAGTTGGCCCGGACTATATTATTGTGATAAATGTGCATGCAAATCTTACTTATATATCTGTGATTAATGAATATGCAATTCTTTCATAGATTTCTTATAATCACAAGTTTTGCCTACTATTGTTTGGCTAAGGCTCTCTAAATTAGTTAATGATTAGGTATATCTTAATCATAATGTTTAACTTATTAATGATTAATAAAACTTTTGTTGTTAATCATACTATAACATTTTTAATGATTGATAATTCACTAGTACTATTGGTTAATCAATTATAGTATTAAGCCATCTCATCTAGGGGGAGTTATCCTATACTGGGATGGATAGTTGTCATGATAATGTCTCATTAGGTCTATCATGATACTTTTTTGTTGATGCACCTTAGTATGGATGGGTGTTCTGTCATCTTCAAATAGGGGGAGATTGTTGGGAATTGTGTCTTCCAATGTTACTCAGGATTTGAAGAGGCATCACCAATCATGTTAAGGGGCATAATGTATTTGATGTGTGCTTAAGTTCATGCATGCAGGTTGTCCTTGATTGTATAGGCGAGCAAAAAGAGTAAGCTGGAAGTCAGATAATTTGACTAAGGCAAAAGCGTCGAGACAGCTGAGACAACTGAGAAGAAGGTCTCAGTATAACAACTGAGACAGCTGAGTTGCTCAAAGCATAGCATTGAGAGAAGTGTTGGTCTCAGCATAATTGCTGAGACAGGAGATAATCTCAGTTGTGAAGAAGAAAACATTGAGACAGTTGAGAAGGAACCACTAAGACAAAGCCAGCAGGTTCACCGAACGGTTCTAATGAAGAGCCAAGTCAGCGCGCGTTGAGTGATTCAACTTCACTAAATGCTATTTTTTGGAATTTTTCTAAGTCTAAAAAACTATGACGACTGCTGACGTCACCAGAAGTCAACAAGTCTAAGTATTTCATGTCGTTGGTAGAAAGGTACAGTAGCGCCGAATGACGACTACTGACGTCACCAGAAGTCAACAAGTCAAAGTATTTCATGCCGTTGCAGGAAAGCTACAGTAGCGTTGAAAGCTATTGTTTGTCTTCTTTTAAGGGAGGTGGCGCTCACCATCCTTGGCTGGGCCCACACTCAAATAGTGTCATTGATTCAAATCAACAAATATAAAAAGAGAAAATTGAATCAAGAAAAAGGGGGATTACGTTTACGGAAAATAGAGGCGGTGGACATCATCTTCTCCGCCAAGCTTGAAAGCCATGTCCAGTAGTGCAAGCCAGCAGGGAAAGAAAAGATAGCTGAAGTTTTCCAATTCAGTAAGTTTGTTCTGTGCAGAACAACTTGGCTGATTCATCCAATCAGCAAGAAGAGATAGGTGTGTGAAGGGCCGTCAGCCATCAACAACAGATAGTTGTTCTTCAGTGCAACAGAGAAGCATTTTGCTATAGAAAATGACTAATTCCTTCTACAGCAAGAGGGCTAGACTGATACCTGCTCGGTCCAACAAGGTAGACTATGAGATTTATCTCTGAGTCAGTGTTTTAATTTATTTCAATTCCTAATTAATTTTCTGTAGGATTCAGGTTGTCTGAATCTGAGCTGTAGGGCCTTTTGTGCCTGAGTTGTAGGTGAGAAATTAGCCACTGAGGTAGGTGCCCTGCTGGGGTACTGAGGTAGGATCCAAGTGTGGATCTGAGATTAGGGCTATCCTCCCAGCCTGAGTAGTAGGGCCTAGCACCTGAGATAGTTGACTGTTGAGTCACTGAGCTGTAGGTGACAAGTGTATCACTGAGTTGTAGGTCTTGGAGGAGACTGAGTGTAGGGCCTTTTGTCGTGAGGTAAGTGACAAGTGTGTCACAGAGCTGTAGGTGCCTAGAAGGTCACTGAGGTAGGTACTTGGAAGGATACTAAGTTGTAGGAGTGCTGGAACACTCTAAGAGTAGGGCCTTGTGCCTGAAGTTGTATGGTTGAAAAGCCTGAGCTGTAGGCCTTAGAGATAAGGCTGAGGTAGGTGGTTTGAGGTCCACTGAGTTATAGGAGCACTGTATTGCTCTGAGGTAGAAACCTTTGTGGTTTTGAGGTAGGGTTCTGAAGAGAACCTGAATGTAAGGCTGAGGGCCTGGGTTGTAAGCTCTGAGGAGCATTTTGGAGGAGTTTGGGCCTTTTCTAACATAAGTTAGAAAAGTGGGAGGGAAAGTGGATATACCCAATTGGGGAAATACTATAAATATCTGTGTGCTTTGTTGTGTAGTTTGTTCTTCTTTTATATTATAGGTACTAAGGACAAGCTCTTAGATCACCTTAGGAAGAAAGTAAAAGAAAGCTAAACACTTAGTAAGAAAATAGCAAAAAGACTTACGAATTTTCAAAAACCTTTTCACCCCCACCCTCTAGGTGACTAGTTAACCTTGAATTAATAACTTTCAACAGGAGATAAAGACAAGTTCCTTAGCCTGGAGAAGAAGGAGGCATGGTAAAATTTGGGGACAATAGCAAAGGATGAATACTTAGAAGAGACACTATAGGTAACAAGGCATTTTCTATTTCTAATGTTTGTTTGTAGATGCACTTAAGAATAATCTCATTTCTATTAGACAATTGTCATCTTCGAATCATCTACAAATACTTGCAAAATTATTGATCCCAAAACTACTAGTATATTACTTGTAGCTCATAGAACTCATAATGTTCATACTATTAGTTTTGATGATATATCTGCGTTTGATTTGAAATGTCTAGTTACCAAGAATGAGGAATTAGATCTTTGGCATAGGAGATTAGGACACTCTGGGAGTAAGCTTATTGTTAAATTATCTAAGAACAGGCTAGTTCGGGGACTTTCCATACTTTGTGGTAGTGTAAGTTCATTATGTTGTCCGTGCCAAAAAGGCAAATTTGATAAAACCTCATTCAAAAGTAAAAATGATGTTTCCATGACTAGACCACTAGAACTCATTCACATGGATCTATTTGGTCCCCTTAACACATGTAGTCTAGGTGGCAAACGATACACGTTCGTGAAAGTGAGGGTTAGATCTACAATACTCTAGAGGGGGTGGGTGAATATAGTATATTTAAAATTTATTAGGTCCCAATAAAGGTGCTGTTACAGCTTTTGCTGTAAACTAAAAAGGTGCAGTAATTAGGAAACTGGAAAACATAAAATATTAAACCTAATCACAGCCATACAGCAAGAACAAAAATGAAAAAGATAGGCAACCAGACGACACAAGAAATTTATAGTGGTTCCCCAAATCTGGGTAGTCAACTTTTCTACCACCCTTGGTAGGAATCCACTCAGGGTTTTGATCAGGTGCCTGACACCAATGGGTTTTTATCAGGTCCCCAAAAACCAACTCAAGTCTTTTGATTAGGAGACTTGCAACCAGGAATCACTTTTGAAGGGAGATGACAACCCTTTATACATGAGGGGGTGAGAGAGTGATTTTGTCTTCTCTTTCTCAATAAACTGAGAAGACTTATGTGGATTGATGTTTAGCAAAAGCTCCCCCTGAGTTATTGAATGGTTCAGGAAGATTTTGAAGCTTTGCTGTAGGGTGATAGGTCCTCAATCAGAGTTCTTGACAAGCAGTGATGCAGGAGCTTCTTGACTGATTTGATATATGTTGTCCTTGGAAGTCCTGGAGAGAATATTGAAGAAGAAGACTCTTGATATTATATGATTGTTCTTCTTCTTTTTGAATGAAGATCACTGCCAGTCACTTGTATGTCCTATATGCTTCAGTGATTTTTTCTGTATGAAGATTTTTCTGAATAATGAATGTACTGTTATTCTCTCTAACAGTCTGTATATTTCTGTGTGTATTACTTTCTGTATGACTGAGTATATTCTACTGTTCTTCTCTGTCTTTTCAAAAATTTGAATCCTCTGTAATAAATGCTGACGGTCTAGAGAATAATCAGCATTGATTAATTTCTCAACTGTCTTGTGGAAAATCGGCAAGTAATATTCTTGAGGAAGACTGTAATTAATGCTTCTTCTAACGGATATATTCAGAGAATGTTGAGCATTAATCACTCAGGAATTTCCGCATTAGAATGGGGACAGAATGACGAAAATGGCTAAGTCTGGAATCGTCGAACAGTTGGCAGATTTTGTCGAACTGAGTTACCAATTTGTCGAGCTGAGATACTGTATTCGTCGACCAGACAGCTTTAAAAGAATTAGTGCCTAACCACCTAGAGGGGGGGGGGGTGAATAGGTGTACTTTTTCTTTTGCTTTTAAGACAGAAACTCTGTTTAGTTAATTAACTAGAAATTGCAAATTCTACTACTACATAACACAGCAATCACAGAAATAATTCAACACAGAGTGCAAACAGATTTTTATAGTGGTTCCCCAAGGTCTGGGTACATCCACTTTCCCCCTTCCCTATCTAGCAGTGTACTAGGTTCGGCCTAACTTCTGCACTTCTCCTCAAATCCTAAGATCTTACAGTAGCTCAGAACCCAAACCAGGTTCCTACAACTCAGAGTGTCCCCACTCCTACAACTCAGGCAAACAGCCCTACCTCAGCCTTCACCAAGGCCTACGCTCAGAGAACACAGTCTCCTACAACTCAGGCACAAGGCCCTACCTCAGTCTTCAACAAGACCTACACTCAAAGATCTAAATCTCTTACACTCATCCTTCATATAATAGGCTTACAGCTCAGATCTATAATAGATCTTACAGAAATTTGATTAAACAAAGTTAAATAACCACCACCCTGACAAAGAGAGAAGGGTTGGATGGCTTCTTGAACAGTTCTTGAAAGAACTTGATGGCAGAGATCAACCACTCTTAGCTTTCTTCAAAGCTTCTTGAATCTGAACTCAGTAGGGTTGAATTTCCTGAGAAGATGATCTTCAATCAGCTTCTAACTTGAGATTCAGATTTCAATCTGAATCTTTCTTGGCAGCCTGGTTTAGCAACTGCTCTTCTTAGATGGAGCTCTCTCTCTCTCCAACTTCTTCTAGATCTTCTGTCGAAAATCTTCTGTATAATTACTTCTATCTGTATTGCTCAGAATCTGTATTCTTCAATGATTGATCATTTCTTTTTGTTGAAGGAGAAAGCCTTTATATAGTCTTTCTCCATGATAACCGGCTGATCCGGTTTCTAACAACCTTCTGACAGCTCTCACAGTAACAGTTGACCGGTTAGAAATGGCAGCTGTCAAGTCATCCAGTCACTTTTTGAAATCACTGTCTCTGTCTGAAAGTTTCGAGACTGATCTTCATTATGTTCGACACAAATAGACTAAGTGTCGACACAAGTAGACTAAGTGTCGACACATGCCTTGGTGGTGTCGACACAACTTCTTTTGTTGTTGTAACAACTTCTCAACACAACTTCTTTAGAATGTATCGACACAGATTTTGTGTGTCGACACAAACCTTCTTTTTTTTAACTTTGTTGAAACTTGCTGAGTGTCGACACATCTCCTTTGTGTCGACACAAGTACTTATTTATTTAAACTATGTTGAAGCTTGCTGAGTGTCGACACATCTCCTTTGTGTCGACACAAGTACTTCTTTACTTTAACTTTGTTGAAGCTTTGCTGTGTGTCGACACAAGTCCCGTGTGTCGACACAGTTGATGTTGACAAATACTTCTGTGTGTCGACACAGCCTCTTGGTGTCGACACAGTTGATGTCGACTAAGTATTCCTGTGTGTTGACACTGCCTCTTGGTGTCGACACAGATGATGTCGACAATACTTCTCTGTGTGTCGACACTGCCTCCTGCATGTTGACACAATTTCTTCTGGTGTCGACACAGCCTTTCCAAGTGTCGACACTTTCTACTACAAGTGTCGACACAGCTTTTCTCTAGTGTCGACACAAGCCTTCATAAGTGTCGACACTGCTTATCTAGGTGTCGACATATGGACTTAGAAATTTTTCTGCATTTCCTGTAATTACTTAACCTGCACATATAAACTCAAAACACATCAAATACACCTTGATGCATATCATTGAGTAGGGTGAGGCTTCTTCAAATCTAGTACACATTTTCCAATGTACCCAACAATCTCCCACTATTTGGAGAAGTCATAACCCTTAGTCAATGATATACACCATACATAACAAATACACAATATGATGTATAACAACATTATATGACAGGGTAAATACTTAAACAAAACATATAAAACAAAACATCACAGAATAATAATAATGCTAACATAGAACAAGCATTAACCATGTTTTGCTTCAACTATAAAAGTTTCTTTAATAGAAGTTTACATAGATTTTAAACATTAAATTTTACAATGTGAAATAATCTAGTACATCTAATCTAAGTCTGCTCTTGCTTCTTGATGACAATGCCCTTGCCAGATTGAATCTTGGCTTGAACTGGAACATCTGTGTCATCAACTAGGTTTTTGCCCTTTTGATCTTTCTTCTTTAGCTCTTCAGCCCTCATCTTTTGTCTTTCAAAATAATGATAAGGCTTTGGGAAATATTTGCTAGGCTCCTGTGCATTAGGAGGTAGCTTCCCAAGTTTTGCCTTCCTTCTATACTGTACAATAGCTTCGTGCCTGACTTCATGTTTTCTCCATTCTTGGTCAGAGTACCATTTGCTCCTCTCTAGGGTATTGTCCTTTGCAGCTTTCCAAGCAGTCAGTATAATATTCCTAGATGTTGGCTCCACTGTTCAAAATCTTGCTTTAACTCAGCCTATTCTCTGAACCTCTTCTTTGACAATAGAGCTTCTTGCTCTTTCAATACTGCCTCTGGCATAGGCTTATCTACTTTCTCAAGAATAATATTTTTATTACCCTCGGGAGGGCTATACATTGATTGTACTTCATGATGTATCATCTCAAAATCTGCCAGAGGATAAATGACTTGAGCAACTTCAGCTGGCTCACCTCCAAAAATAGCAGGATTTATTCCAGATTCAGCCACATTGTCATCATCACACAGGGGTTGATATCCAAGAGTGGCTCTGATGCTATTGGAAATCTATTTAGCATGATCAGATCCAGCTTTGACTAGTACTCTCTCCCCCTTTATGACTTTTCTAGCCACATGATCTCTAAGATCATCCTTCTGAAATCTGATCTGTTCATCTAGAAAATTAACTCCATCCTTATAAAAACCCTTTAACTTGAGCAGCAGTCCAGAAATAGTCTTTTGAGAATCTGTAATAGCAATTTTTACAGTAGCTATTCCTTCTTGTAATTGCTTATCAAACTCTTCCTTGGCATTAGTCTTTTCCTCAGTTGGGGCAATTGCAATATTCTTCATTTCAGTAATAATTGCATTATGGGATGCAGTCAGATTATCATTCATTCTAATCTGATTTTCTAAAACATATCCCTGCTTCACTGCTATATCATCAACTTGTGTCTTTATCTTTTCTTGATGGGTAGCAAGGACAACCACTGCATTACCCCCTTTATGAAAACAATCAGTCATTTCCTTTTTATTTTGATTCACTTCAAATCTTATAGATTTGATGTCTTGGGCTAAGGAGAATTGGAGATATTTGTGAGTCTTATCCATATACTTCTCCATTTCTATCCTTTGCTCATCCAACTTCACTTGTAAAGATATTAACAATGAACTGTAATCAATTGTTGGGGCAGGCTGTGGAGCAACTGTTTGTAATGCTTTTTTTATAGCTTTGGCTTCTCCTTTTGAAGACCATAAGCTTCCTCTTCTTTGCTTGAGCTTCAGCTGCATCCTCAGAATCAGAGGTACTAGCTATATCTACTCTATCCTTTGGACTAGGAGGCATGTCCTGTGCAGTCTTAGGTAGCTCCCCCTGAGTCCTTTGCTCCTCAGTCTCAGTTCTACTTTGCTCTTTCTCAAGATTAGCTTGCACTCCCTAAAAGACAGTTTTCTCCCCCTCAAAACTAGCATGCTCCCCCTCAATATCAGGAAATATCTCTTCTAAGTAAACTCTTGTTGAGAAGGCACAAGAGATTCTCTTATCTCTAGAGCATCAGCAATTGCTGATGTATCCTCCATTACAACATCTTGAGCTTGACTGTTTAATTGAGTTGGTTGGTCAACATTAATCAAATATTCAGTTAGTATTTCATCTTCATTATTGAAATCTGTTTGATTTACTTCATGCATTACATCAAGTATGGTTTGTGTTGCCATTTCACTATACAAGTGAGTAGGCACTTCCTCATGGTGAGGCTCCCCCTGGAGTGGATCCAGGTGGATGGGGCTAGCAGATGGTTGCTCCCCCTGCCTCTGTGCATCTTCATCTGCAGGGTCTTGTGCAGTAATTTCTTGTGCTGTTGATTTTTCTGGAACTTCTTGCCTTTCCTCATCAGGTATGTCCTTAGTTATGACACTATCCCATCTTGAGATAATCCTAATGTCCATCCTCCTCATGTGATTAATCTTGGATCCAGCTGACTGTTCCATCACTTCAGGAATAGTTCCAGCCAAGTAAAGACTCATTATCCTACCCAGATTGGGCTTCTTCAGACTTTCCTTAATCTTTTCAAAAATCACTGCTGACCAGTCAGTGTTTAGTCTGTAGATGATCCTTGTCATTAAGCTGAATATATGAGCTGATATCCTATCATGCCCACCTGGCTTGCACAGAATCACCTTTCCTACCACTTCAGACAAGAACTTGTCTTGCATATTCATTCCTTTTCTGTTAAATACTGAGCCAATCTTCATGGTGGAATCCAGTCCACGCCACTGAAGTGCTTCCCTTAGCATAGAAGCAGGTACATCTTCTTCCTCTTGAGTTCTAGGTAGATGTAGAACTTTCCTTAAACTTTTCATAGTCAGTTTAACTTTCGCACCATGAATTGCAGACTTGATCTTGAGTCCAATTGAATCCAACGTAGCTGCACCATAGAATTCGAGTACTTCCTTCTTCCAAATCTTGGTTGGCTCAGAAACTAAATACTCCAACCCATTATCAGTAATTAGGGTTACAACATCCTTAAATTCTGGTTCCGCATGGTCAAATGCATTGCGTACTAGCTCATATCCTTCATTGACGTTCTCCTCGAGCTTTGGCGCCATTAGGGTTTTGAGAAATCTTGAATTTAGATGAGAGAGATGTCGACACAAAGTTTTAGTCTCGAAACTGTTGAGAGCGTGTCGACAAACAATGTTGAAGACCTATTTATACCTTTCTAAAAACGAAGGTGAAAAGGCGCGTCATAATACTCTAAATGTGTCGACACTGTTGAAAAGTGTCGACACTGACTACTTAAGTCTCGATAATGGTGTTGACTACTATGTGTCGACACTAATATAGTCGACAGAATTTATGTGTCGACACTTATACATCTGCGCTCGACGATTAGTCGAAACTTTACTCGACGAAATCTGTATTGAACCTAAGTGTCGACACCACTTCTGGATGTGTCGACACCTACTCTGGATGTGTCGACACTATTTCTCTGAAGTGTCGACACAGACTTTCTTGATGTGTCGACATCATTTCTCTGGAATGTCGACACCACTTCTATGTGTCGACACAGACAACTCCTTGTATCGACACCATTTTACTTAGCCAATTTTATTAAACTATTATAAGTTCAACATTCTTAATTCAATTTTAAACTCATTTAATTTTGTTTCATCTAGAGACTTAGTAAACATATCAGCAATTTGATAATCTGTTTTAACATATTTTAGTGAAATGTCCTCTTTCTCTACATGTTCTCTAAGAAAATGGTATCTAATTTCTATGTGCTTAGTCCTACTATGTGAGACAGGATTATTTGCAATAGAAATAGCACTTGTAGAATCACAAAGCAAAGGTATTCTACTTACTTGAATACCATAGTTTTCTAGCTGGTGCTAAATCCACAATAGTTGTGCACATCAACTTCCTGCTACCACATACTCTGACTCAGCTGTGGAGATTGCCACACTGGTCTGCTTCTTACTACTCCAAGACACTAGTCTTCCACCTAAAAATTGACAGGTGCCTGTAGTACTTTTTCTATCTTCCTTGCAACCTGCAATATCTACATCTGAATAGCCTGTTAGTAGAAAATCTCCATTCCTAGGGTACCAAAAGACTAGATAAGGTGTGCCTTAAGATATCTCAAAATCCTTTTTACTGCAGTTAGATGAGATTCTTTAGGGCATGCTTGGTACCTAGCACAAACACATGTAGCATACATGATATCTGGTCTACTAGCAGTCAGATATAGTAGGGAGCCAACTATCCCTCTATACAAAGTTTCATCTACAGGTTTCCCTGCATCATCTTTGCTAAGAGACACACTTGAACCTATAGGAGTTCTCATGGTAGTGGATGATTCCATACCATTCTCCTTTATTAACTCCAGGGTGAACTTAGACTGGGATATGGACAAGCCATCTTCAGTCTGTCTTACTTGGAGACCCAAGAAGAACTTAAGTTCCCCCATACTGCTCATTTCAAAATTTCTTTGCATAAGTTTTGCAAACTTTCTGCAAGGATTACTTTCAGTAGACCCAAATATTATGTCATCAACAAATATTTGGACTAAGATTATCTTTCCTTTTGATTCCCTAAGGAATAAAGTCTTGTCTATTTTCCCCCTTGAGAATTTATTCTCAATGAGGAAACTAGACAGAGTTTCATACCAAGCCCTTGGGGCTTGTTTTAACCCATACAATGCTTTCCTAAGTCTATAAACATAATCAGGTTTGAGAGGATCAACAAAACCTGAGGGCTTCTCTACATAGACTTCTTCCTTTAGATTTCCATTTAAGAAAGCTGACTTTACATCCATTTGAAATACCTTAAAGCCTTGGTATGTTGCATAAGCAAGGAACATCCTGATTGCTTCCAATCTTGCTACTGGGGCAAAGATTTGATCAAAGTAAATACCTTCTTCCTGCCTATACCATTTTGCAACAAGTCTTGCTTTATTCTTCACAATGATCCCATTCTCATCCAATTTGTTCCTAAAGATCCACTTTGTTCCAATGATGTTGTGGTATTTTGGTTTAGGAAATAACTTCCAAACCTTGTATCTTCTGAACTGATTCAGCTCCTCTTGCATGGCATCAATCCAATGTGGGTCTAGAACTGCTTCTTTAAATTTCTTTGGTTCCTCTTGTGATAAGAAACTGGAGTATAGAACTGTGCTCAGATTCCTGCTTCTTGTTTGCACTCCTTGTCCTGGATTACCAATTATTTGGTTTGCTGGATGTTCCTTTAAGTGTCTATTGGCTAGAGGTAGTCTATCTTCAGGTTGAACACCTCCAGCCTCTTCATTAAGCTGCACCTCTTGGTTTTCTTCAGCATCTTGAGAGTATTGTACTCCCCCTGGACAGCAGCCACCATTTTCCACTTCCTGAGTTGTAGTAGAATCTTCTGTAATGGTAAGCTTGTCCATTCTCTCATTTATACCTGTAGAACTGCAAGCACTACTTGGCAACTCACAGTTAATCAGTCTTGTTTCATCAAAGACTACATGTACAAACTATTCTACAACTTGAGTAATCAAGTTGTAGACCCTATAAGCCTTACTATTGTTGTTGTACCCAACAAATATCCCCTCTTGGGATTTGGCAGCAAACTTGGTTAGATAAGACTTGCCATTGTTAAGTATATAGCACTTGCAACCAAAGATCCTAAAATAGGATAAGTTTGGTTTTCTGCCTTTCACAATCACATAGGGAGTCCTTTTGTGGCTTTTGGTAATAGTAGACCTATTGATCACATGACATGCAGTGTTTACTGCCTCAGCCTAGAAATATTCTGGGAGAAAAGTGTCACTCAATAGAGTTCTACTAGCCCCTATCAATGTTCTATTCTTCCTTTCAGCAATACCATTTTGCTGAGGTGTTCTATGTGAGGAAAATTCTTGAAAAATCCCAAATTCTTCACACAGTTTTGTCATACTTTCAGACTGAAATTCAGTGCCATGGTCACTTCTGATTTTGACCACTATACTGTCCAACTCATTCTGAATTTGTTTAACAAAACTATATAAGATACTTGGGGTTTCAGATTTTTGTCTTAGAAAGAATACCTAGGAATATCTAGAATAGTCATCTACCACCACAAATGTGTAGACCTTCCTACCTAGACTGTGAACTGGCATAGGACCAAATAGATCCATATGCAAGAGGTATAGACACCTCACTGAATCCTTGTTTTCAAGGCTATGAAAGGTGGATTTGGTCTGCTTGCCTTTTTAACAAGCTGAGCATATCCCATCCTTTATACACATAAATTGAGGACCATTCCTGAGTAACTCTTTGCTAAAGAGTTGGCCAATAGTCTTGTAGTTAAGATGGGCCAGCCTCTTGTGCCATTTAACACAATGTGAGACTCTCTCATCAGCTACAAGACAAATAGGAGAACCATTGTTCACACACTCAAAGTTAAGACAATAAACATTTCTCTTTCTATATTCTGTCAAAATGACCTTTTGATCACTTGACCTTTTGATATGACATCCATTCTTAATAAATGAAATGTCATATCCTAAATCACTAAACTGACTTATGCTTATAAGGTTGTGTTTCAAACCCTTCACATAGGCCACTTGAGAGATAGTAATTTGGTTATTAGAAATGTTACCAAAGCCTTTGATGATTCCTTTTTCTGAACCACCAAAGGTTACTTTAGGGCCATCCATGATAGGTGTGTAGTCCTTCAGCAACCCCCTTGTTGCAGTCATGTGCCTGGAACATCCACTGTCCAATTACCATATTGAGGCATGGCAACTTGGACTTACCTGCAACACAGATTACTTAACCTTAGAACTCAAATAACTTTTGGGTCCTTGGTGCAAGTTAGTCTGAACTTTAACAAATCTACTTGTAGCTTTTCTAGCAGGCAGATTGCTACTCTCCTTGACACTGGAATTGTGCCAACAATCTGAGGCAAAGTGGCCTACCTTGCCACAACACCAGCACTCGAACATGTTGTACCTTTGTTTAGGTACAACCCTAGCTGAATTATCTACAGCAGGCTTCTTGTTTTGTGCTGGGGCTTTGCCTTTAGATTTGGACCTAGCAGTCCAGGAAGTTTTCTTAAACCCTAACCCAGCCTTACCCTTATGAGGTACAAACTCATCAATCAAGGGTAATACAGATTTAGGTTTAGAAAAACTGGCAACTATCACTTTCTCTTTCTGAAGTCTAACCTCCAGATTTCTAATCTGATCATTCTTGAATGTGATAGTACCCATCTGAATAATAGTAATGTTTTTCAGCCTGGCTATCTCATTCAGTTTTTGATCCAGCAACTTCTCTGAATCTACTGCAGCCAACTTAAGATCTAGAATTTCCTTATCCTGGGATTTGGCCAGGTTTTTGCTCTTCTTAAGTGCCTGTAGCAAGTCTCCATATTCATCTATCAGCTGATGAATATCACCTTAAGACTCGGACCCATCCACATCACTTGATGTAGATGTTGCTGAATCTGACTCAGTACTGCTATCTGAAATTCTAGAATGACATTGTACCTTACTAGGACCAGGCTTATCCTGGAACTTGTCTTCTTCTGATATATCCATCAGTCCCTTGCACTGATGGTCTTCTTGTTCATATGTAGAGTTCAGCACCTGGAGATACTCTTCTTCTTCATCTGCTGTATATAAACCAATATAGGCATCAGCTTCAGATTCTGACTCTGAAGATGATTGGTCTAACAAGGTCTTCTCCTTCTTAGCAACAAAGGACTTCTCCTTCTTGCTCTGGTGTTGACTCTTCTTTTTATTTGTAGTCTCTTTTCTTTTATCTGGACACTCAGCTACTACATGTCCAGGCCTATTACAGCAGTAGCAAAAAATCTTTGATGTAGTAGACTTGTTTGGCTTAGACTTGCTCCTGTCTTTCCTGGATGACTTCCTCATTTGATAGTAATCATCCTTAGGCTTAGATGTGGAAGGCTTGGACTTCCACTGCTTCTTCTTCAGAAATCTCTGAAACTGCCTTGTGAAGGCAGCAAAATCTTCATCTGAGTCACTGCTTTCAGAACTTTGGTTATTAGAATTATCTGAAGGTGTTTCAGCAACTTTCTTAGGAGGTGATGGAGACATCCTCCTATTTTTCTTAGTGGCTTCAACCTTGAAGGCCGCAGATTTTTCTCTATGCTCACCTTTTGCACTTTTCTCTTTCTCTTTCCTTGCCATTAGCTGCATCTCATATGACAGCAGCTTTCCAAACATTGTTGGAGGTGAGATATCTGCAAGTTTGGCCACTTCCCTAATGACACAAATCTTTGTGTCCCAATCCTTTGTTAAGGATATTAGGAATTTATCATTCAGTTCATAAGTACTGAAGATTCTCCCATAGGACATCAACTCATTCACTATCCTATTGAACATTTTATAGCACTCAGTAATACTGTTGGACTTTCCTTGTCTGAAACTTTCATATTCTTGGTTTAGCATAGATTTTCTATCTTGTCTTACTTCTTCAGATCCCTCCATGTAGACTATTAAAGTATCCCACATTTCCTTGGAGGTCTTGCAGTGAATCAAATTCTGAAAGGTTGCATCATCAATGGCACTCACTATGATGTTCTGGGCTCTCTTATCCATAGTGGCCAAGATGATCTCATCCTTGGTCATCTATGAATAATCCTTAGGAATTCTTTGGTTTGCATCCAGAATTGAAATCTTCATTGGGATATAAGGACCTTCCTTGACTGTAATATAGATCCTTGGATCAGAAGCCTCCATAAATAGCCTGACCCTTTCTTTCCAGATGCCAAATATCTCCTTTCTACATATGGGTAATTTCATAGAACCCAGCTCCTTTTGATTTTCACCTGAACCCATTTTCTTGATTCTTGAATCTACCTTATGGATCTTACTCTGACTGTTAAGTCCTTCTTTGAGTAACTGTTGGAACCCTAGTTCTGATTTGGGTAAGGAACACTATTAGGAATATTAGATTGACCCAACATGTATAGTCGTGGGTCATAGGATTTTTTCTAAGACAGGTCATTCAGAAGGTTTCTCCAGAATTGCTGAAAGAAGTCCAAGAAATGCAGTTAAGACAAATGCAGAAAATCAGATCGACGATCGTCGAACGCAGTTCGACGAACGGCGATCTCCGGTCGACGAATTCTGAGTTGCTGAACTCAGGTCGACGATCTCAAGACTCAAGCAAGGCTGTGTCGACACCATCACAGCACCTATGTCAACACTCAACAGTTTTCTCAGCTTGACGAATACAAAAACTGAGCTCAACGAACTGCAAGCTCCGGTCGACGAACGCAGGCAAGATATTCAGCTCGACAAATCTAGCTAAGTTCGACGAATGTCAAACTCAGGTCGACGATTGATGAACTCGACGAAAGTTCAGGTCGATGATTTCTATGAAATCAGTAACAGTTGGCAGAATTAGTTGGGGATTAATTGCAGTCAACATTTCTAGTGAAAATAGCCGTTCAAACGGATAGTTACAGAGGAATTAAGTCCGGATCAATTTCCAAAGCTTTTACTACACTCGGGAATGTTTCTTCCGCCATCAAGATTAGGAATTCAAATACCGGGAAGAAGATAGAGAACAGAGGATACAGAAGAAATAGTGAACAGAACGACAAAAAAAGGTTTTCTAAAGAGAAGGAAGAACTCTGCATCAATCAGAACAATCATCAGTGTTCTTCTCTGGCTCCAGGCTTCAAGAGACAACCATTCAATATCAGTCTAAGAAGCTTACTGAAGACATCATCTCCTAGAAGACCTATCACCCTGAAGCAAAGCTTCCTGCTAACCTGAACCAATCAATATCTCAGGGGGAGCTGCTTGCTAACATCAATATCCATATAGTCTTCTTAGCTGTTTTGAGAAAGAGAAGATTTCCATCACCTCTTTTCCCCCTCCTATATAAATGGTTATCATCTCCCTTCAAAAGTGATTCCTGATTGCATGTCTCCTTCCAAAAGACTTGAGGTTTTGATTTTTGGGGACCTGATCAAAACCCATTGGTGTCAGGGCACCTGATCAAAAACCTGAGTGGATTTCTACCAGGGTGGTAGAAGAGTGGACTACCCAGATTTGGGGAACAACTATAAAAATCCTTGTGTTTTCTGTGTAGCTTGATCTGCTTTGTTCTTTCTTGCTTTTTGTGCTGTGACAAACTCTAGCCTTTTTTCTTAAGATCTATATCTTTCAATTGGTATCAGAGACAGGTTGGTTAAAAATACCACACCTTAGTGGTTGTACAGGCTAACACCTGAACCACAAAGATCCTGTGATAGATCTTAAGAATCTTTTGAGTTTTATCATGGCACAAATTGCAGATTTTTCAAGCACCAGACTGCCCATGTGCAATCTAGATAACTTTGCATCATGGAAGACAAGGATTAGGTTCTATATGGACTCCATTGATAAAAGAATTTTTAATTCCATGTTGACAGGTCCTTATCCATCAGTGGAAACAATAAGCATCAATGCTGTTCCATCATCTCAATGGACAGATGCCCAGAAAAGGATGAAGAGTGCTGATGCACAAGCAATGAACATTCTGGCTCAATCAATGTCTGATGATATTTTTGAAGATCTTGCTGAATGTTCATCTGCAAAACAGATGTGGGACTCCATCACAGTAATGGCTGCTGGATCAGCAAAAGGGAGAATAATTGAAGCTGAATCCTGGAGTGATGAAGAAGAAGCAAGAGCAAAAGAATTTTGCCTAATGGCAATAGATGCTTCTCGCAGCAGCTATGCTACAGAATCTGAAGAATCAGAGAATGAATCAGATGAATAGGATCAGGTTATTTCTTCCCTTGACTCTCCTTCAGCTAAATCTAACATTGATTTTCTATTATCGCATGAAGATCACCACAAAATCTTAGTTCAAATTATTTCGTCGAACGGAGATCGACGACATCAATTCTATTTGTCGAACTCAGCTCGACGAACTATGAACAAAGATTTTGCTTTGAACTATTCAGGACTCTGTACTCGACGAAACAAACTTAATTCATCGAACAAAGATCGACGAAAATGGATCACAGAAAATAATTATTATCATTCTGTGAACAGAGATCAACGATCTCAATATCATTCGTCGAACTCTGATCGACGAAAATATTTTTCATCGAACTCAGAATTTCAAAACAGAAATTTTTATTCTTTTATGTCTGACTATTATAAAAGAGAACCAGGATCCAAGGTTTTCTGGATCCAGAACTCCTAACATCTCCCTACAGGAAAAGGATTCAGTCCAGCAAATATACAAGATATCAATGGCTGAATAATTTGTGCAAGGCTATGCATATAGGGGGAGATGCCTGTAAATGAAGCTGCATAAATTCCAGCAGTAGCAGCAGTTTGTGGGAATTGTAGCAGCAGCAGCAACAATAGATTATAATGCTGCAGATTTGAACAAGGATCAACAATAGCTATATCAACAGCAACAGCAACAGTAGTAGTACTTGATCCAGATTTAGGGGGAGATTGTATTTAATTGCCTTGTATTTTAATTATTGTTTATGTAAATAGTGTCCTCACCCAAATAGGGGGAGATTGTTGGAACCCTAGTTCTGATTTGGGTAAGGAACACTATTAGGAATATTAGATTGACCCAACATGTATAGTCATGGGTCATATGATTTTTTCTAGGACAGGTCATTCAGAAGGTTTCTCCAGAATTGCTGAAAGAAGTCCAAGAAATGCAGTTAAGACAAAGATAGAAAATCAGATCGACGATCGTCGAATGCAGTTCGACGAACGGCGATCTCCGGTCGATGAATTCTGAGTTGCTGAACTCAGGTCGACGATCTCAAGACTCAAGTAAGGCTGTGTCGACACCATCACAGCACCTGTATCGACACTCAAAAGTTTTCTAAGCACGACGAACACAGAAACTGAGCTCGACGAACTGCAAGCTCCGGTCGACGAACGCAGGCAAGATATTCAGCTCGACGAATCTAGCTGAGTTCGATGAATGTCGAACTCAGGTCGACGATTGATGAACTCGACGAAAGTTCAGGTCAACGATTTCTGTGAAATCAGTAACAGTTGGCAGAATTAATTGGGGATTAATTGCAGTCAACATTTCCAGTGAAAATAGCCGTTCAAACGGACAGTTACAGAGGAATTAAGTCCGGATCAATTTCCAAAGCTTTTACTACACTCGGGAATGTTTCTTCCGCCATCAAGATTAGGAATTCAAATACAGGGAAGAAGATAGAGAATAGAGGAGACAGACAAAATATTTAACAGAACGACAAAAAAAAAGGTTTTCTACAGAGAAGGAAGAACTCTGCATCAATCAGAACAATCATCAGTGTTCTTCTCTGGCTCCAGGCTTCAAGAGATAACCATTCAATACCAGTCTAAGAAGCTTGCTGGAGACATCATCTCCTAAAAGACCTATCACCCTGAAGCAAAGCTTCCTGCTAACCTGAACCAATCAATATCTCAGGGGGAGCTGCTTGCTAACATCAATATCCACATAGTCTTCTCAGCTGTTTTGAGAAAGAGAAGATTTCCATCACCTCTTTTCGCCCTCCTGTTTAAATGGTTGTCATCTCCCTTCAAGAGTGATTCCTGGTTGCAAGTCTCCTTCCAAAAGACTTGAGGTTTTGGTTTTTGGGGACCTGATCAAAACCCATTGGTGTCAAGGCACCTGATCAAAAACCTGAGTGGATTCCTAACAGGGTGGTAGAAGAGTGGACTACCCAGATTTGGGGAACCACTATAAAAATCCTTGTGTTTTCTGTGTGGCTTGATCTACAATGTTCTTTCTTGCTTTTTGTACTGTGACAAACTCTAGCCTTTTTGCTTAAGATCTATATCTTTCAGTAACCTCGCTTTGATACCACTTGAAAGAATTAGTGCCTAACCACCTAGAGGGGGGGGGGGGTGAATAGGTGTACTTTTTCTTTTGCTTTTAAGGCAGAAACTCTGTTTAGTTAATTAACCAGAAATTGCAAATTCTACTACTACACAACACAGCAATCACAGAAATAATTCAACACAGAGTGAACACAGATTTTTATAGTGGTTCCCCAAGGTCTGGGTACATCCACTTTCCCCCTTCGCCTATCTAGCAGTGTACTAGATTCGGCCTAACTTCTGCACTTCTCCTTAGATTCTCAGATCTTACAGTAGCTCAGAACCCAAACCAAGTTCCTACAACTCAGAGTGTCCCCATTCCTACAACTCAGGCAAACAGCCCTACCTCAGCCTTCACCAAGGCCTACACTCAAAGAACACAGTCTCCTACAACTCAGGCACAAGGCCCTACCTCAGTCTTCAATAAGACCTACACTCAGAGATCTAAATCTCTTACACTGAGCTTTTATAAAATAGGATTACAGCTCTGATCTATAATAGATTTATAGAAATTTGATTAAACAAAGTTAAATAACCACCACCCTAACAAAGAGAGAAGGGTTAGATGGCTTCTTGAATAGTTCTTGAAAGAACTTGATGGCAGAGATCAACCTCTCTTAGCTTTCTTCAAAGCTTCTTGAATCTGAACTCAGTAGGGTTGAATCTCCTGAGAAGATGATCTTCAATTAGCTTCTAACTTGAGATTCAGATTTCAATCTGAATCATTCTTGGCAGCCTAGTTCAGCAACTTCTCTTCTTAGATGGAGCTCTCTCTCTCCAACTTCTTCTAGATCTTCTGTCGAAAATCTTCAGTATAATTACTTCTATCTGTATTGCTCAGAATCTGTATTCTTCAATGATTGATCATTTCTTTCTGTTGAAGGAGAAAGCCTTTATATAGTCTTTCTCCATGGTAACTGGCTGATCCGGTTTCTAAAAACCTTCTGACAGCTCTGACAGTAATAGTTGACCGGTTAGAAATGGCAGCTGTCTAGTCATCCAGTCACTTCTTGAAATCACTATCTCTGTCTGAAAGTGTCGAGACTGATCTTCATTATGTGTCGACACAAATAGATTAAGTGTCGACAAAAGTGGACTAAGTGTCGACACATACCTTGGTGGTGTCGACAAAACTTCTTTTGTTGTTGTAACAGCTTCTCGACACAGCTTCTTTAGAATGTGTCGACACTGATTCTGTGTGTCGAAACAAACCTTCTTTTCTTTAACTTTGTTGAAACTTGCTGAGTGTTGACACATCTCCTTTGTGTCGACACAAGTACTTCTTTATTTTAACTTTGTTGAAGCTTGCTGAGTGTCGACCCATCTCCTTTGTGTAAACAGAAGTACTTCTTTACTTTAACTTTGTTGAAGCTTTGCTGTGTGTCGACACAAGTCCTATGTGTCGACACAGTTGATGTTGACAAATACTTCTGTGTGTCGACACAGCCTCTTGGTGTCGACACAGTTGATGTCGACTAGGTATTCCTGTGTGTCGACACTGCCTCTTGGTGTCGACACAGTTGATGTCGATAATACTTCTCTATGTGTCGACACTGCCTCCTGCATGTTGACACAATTTCTTCTGGTGTCGACACAGCCTTTCCAAGTGTCGACACTTTCTACTCCAAGTGTCGACACAACTTTTCTCCAGTGTCGACACAAGCTTTCATAAGTGTCGACACTGCTTCTCTAGGTGTCGACATATGGATTTAGAAATTTTTCTGCATTTCCTGCAATTACTTAAACTGCACATATAAACTCAAAACACATCAAATACACCTTGATGCATATCATTGAGTAGGGTGAGGTTTCTTCAAATCTGGTACACATTTTCCAATGTACCCAACAAGCTTCTTGTTCGTCGAGCTGAGTTCTAAGATCGTCGGGCTGATAACAGAACTGCATGCTTCAGAACCTTTGTCTTTTCTATCTGAAGTTCATCGAGCTGATAATTGCATTCATCGACTGGAGTTCAGCAATAATTCTTGACTTAGTCCAGTATTTTGTGTTGACTGATATTCTATGTGTCGACATGAATCTTCTGGTGTCGACACAGGTGGGTGTCGACTGATTAGTCTTGGTGTCGACACAAATCTTCAGGTGTCGACATAAGTTGGTGTCGACAGATTATTCTTGGTGTCAACACAAGTTTTCTGGTGTCGACATATGTTGGTGTCGACACATGCCCTAAGTGTCGACACAGATCTTCTGGTTCCAGAATTCGTCGAGTAGAGTACTGAGTTTGTCGAACTGAGAAGTTGACTTTGTCGACTTGAGAAGTTGACTTCATCGAGCTGAGAAGGTGTGAACTTGAGTTCCAAATTCGTCGAGCTCAGAATCTTGTTCGTCAAACAAAGTCTAAAGATGTACTTAGAATAATCTGCAGTTATCCTGACTTTAGTTTGTTGAAGTATCCCAGTTTTCATCGACCAGAGAATGAAGATCGTCAAGCTCAGCTCCGAGAAATATGTCAAGATCGTCGAGCTGAGAACGTCTTTAGTCGATCTGAGTTCGACGAACGTCGAACTCATTTTTACTTAGTCTTGAAATCTTCTAAATCTTGAGTCTTTGATAGTCTTGTTGATAGCTGGTCCATCTGATGTTGACTCTAAGGACTTGACCTAGACTCTGGGACACAACTATGACCCTGGCTATACATGTTGGGTCACATCATCCTAAGTTAGTGAATCTAGCCCAAATCAACTAGGGATCCAACAATCTCCCCCTATTTGGGTGAGGTCACTAATAGACTCAAAACAAAAACATAAAAATAAACAAAGCAAGGAAAAAGGTATATCTGACAAAGATTTACTAACACATGCATTAGATATATATATACATGAGCTTTGTTTTAAATAGACAGATCGGTTTTAAAACTAATGCAGAGAAAAGAAATTGAAGCAATGTAAAGATTATTTCTTCTGCTTATCTGTGGACTTGTCTTCTTTAGTCTTTTCACCTGGCTTTCTAAAGATAATTTCTCTTTTTGGATCCAATGCCTGTGCCTGTATCATTGTCATGTCAGCTGCCCTAATAATATTCAGAGGTGTAGTTCTGGGGACAACTGCTTCAGGATGTAGCTTCATGTAATCATCAATATTGAACAATTTATTTGCTTTATCAAATCTTTTGAGTTCCTCCTTTCTGTATTTGGACATTGTTGAATATCCTGATATATCTTTGCCTTCAGCTTTTGCTTTATTAATCAAAGATAGACCAACAATTTCCTATAATCTAGCCATTCTAGCAGTGTTTTCTGTTTCAAGATCCTCAAAAGGAACATGAGGTGAAAATGGTCTTTCAGGACTATTAGCTTTCTGGACTGTAGAGATACTTTGTTGTTGCTGCTGATGTTGTTGATGTTGTTGATGTTGCCGTTGTTTACTTCCTGAAGAGTGATGCCATTGCTGACTGCTTCCAGAAGATCTCCCTTGGTGTCTCTGATAGGTTTGAATGGGGGCAGACCTCTGAGAGCTAGAGCCAGTAGCACCAGCTGATGGAGGAGGCGGAGGAGGTGGATCTCTTCTGTACTTATGAACTGGTGGAGGAGAATATTTTCTACTTCTTTTCTTCTCCTTTTGCTGATTTTTAGACAACCACATCCATGCTGGCATTTCTTTATAAGGAGTAATATTTTGGAGAATATAGAATGGAGTGTCATTCTTTGGGTTTGGCTTAGCAGCAGGAGGAGGAGGGGCTTTCCTTTTCTTTGACAACATTTTCTTCCTTTTCTTAGCAGCTTATTCATCTGGATCTTCTTCATCATCATCCTCATCATCTGAATCCTGAGGATTATCATATAAAGCATATACATCTCTCAAAATGTCCTCAGATACAATAACTTTTTCAGTCTGAACCTGAACTGAGCTTTCAGCTACTTTTGTTTCTTCTGCAATGTCAGCCAAGATCAACTCATCTAGATCTAGTATAGGGGAGTCATCCATTACAAAAGGTGGTGCAAAGAGAGCTACTGGAGGGGATGGAATGACTGCCAAGGTTGGTGCAGATACTGGAATTACAGGTGCAGATACTGGAATTACAAAGCTATCACATAGTTGATTAGCAACTGCTGGACTGACATGAGAGGTATAAGGGATAATAGCCAAATGTGGCTTTAGTAAATTCTTCTGGAAGATAATACATATGTATAGTGTCAAAAGTTTTAAGTAATTTTTCTAAGTAAACTGCGGGATTTAGGATAAAGTCACCAATAGTTTGGAATCCTTCAGAAGCTGACTCATCACAATCCATGTCAGTATCAATGAAATCAATTAACTCTTTACTTATACAATCTATATATTCTGTTGTGAAGACTGGAGTATCTGCTGGTGCTGGAGCTGAAGATTCTGAAGCTGTAGCTACTGCTTCATCATCAGGCATCTCCCCCTGCCTGGTTTCAGTGGGAACTGAGGCCAGGCCCCTGACTGAGGAGGGGGCAGCAGTGAGAGCAGATAGTTGGGCAGATAAAGATGTAATAGTGGTAGCAAGAGGGGTAATGGCCTCTACTATAAGGTATTTCAGAAGGGGAGTGATGATGGTGATGATAGATGAGAGGGTAGTGGGGTCCAATGAGAAAGTAGTAGATGATGTTGCAGTTGGTGTGGAAGAGGGAGCAATTATTGATGGAATAGAAGTTGGAACATCAGCTATGGGAAGGGTAGATGTTGATTGGGATGGAAAGGTGGCATCTTGCATCATGGTGTCTGATGGTAGGATGTAAGATGGTATGGAAGATAGATGTGGGGGAAGTCGAGACTGTGGGGGTGTAGAAATGTATGTGTCATGAGGGGATTCAGGAGGTGTGGGTGGTTAATTTTCCTAAAGGGGGGAAGAGGGAATGTCAGTGATGGTGATTGGTAAAGATGGAGTGACTGGGTATTTTGTTATTGTTGGAAGGGGGGCTGGAAGAGAAGATGTGGAAGGAATGTTCTCTTCAGCAGGGTGGGGAGTGGCTTTAATAGCCCTTGTGCCTTCAGAAGATTTTGTGGAAGAGGTGGAAGCCATAGAGGGCTTAGTGATGGTCCTCTCCCATGTGCCAAATAAGTCACATGTCAGCCTCTTACTGGCATTTACGAATATGGTCTGGGAGACCAGGGATTCACCAGCCTTTTCCTGCAGGAAGATTCATAGAATTCTTCCAAAACAGACTTCCTTCTTAGAGTTCTTCTTCTTTATCAAATCAAATAGAAGCTGTGCCCAGTTTATTGGCTTCTTGTTGATGATTGCACACATAACCAGAAACTGGTGTCTGGTGATATAATCGTACGCAGTGTGTTTTCCAAGTAGCACTTTGCCAACCAAGTCTGCTAAAAATTTATAGGGAGCAGACAAGTGTTTCTTCAACAGTTTGTTGGGATTGTCTCCAGCATACTCCATGAGGTTTAACATCATATCAGACTCCTATGTTTCAATATCGAGGTCCTCTACTCCATTTCTCAATCCAAAAATCTCAATTAAGATTGCGGGGGTTAAAGGGACTGAGTTACCCGCGATAGTACCCGTCATGATGTTCTCTTCTGTGGACGACAGTGTATATACCCATTCCATGATTTCCATGCTGTGCAATTTGATCCTTTTCATCATCAGGGTTTTTAGTTCCTGTTCTTCAAGAAGTTCCAGGATATACAGAAAGATTGGATCGGAATGCTGAAACGAATCGAAATCCACGTCAAATCCTGTGTCAAACTTCATTCCTGTGAGATTGCTTGCCAGAGTCGCCATTGAAATCACCTGTAAGAAAGACACAAAAATGGCGATCAAGTGCAAGGGAATAGATAGCGCGGGATGGAGGTCGAAGAAAACCTAGATATAAGGTTTTCCAGAATATGAATCGACAAACTCCATTGCACGAAAATAAAATTAATTCTTCGAACTGAGGTCGACGAAATAGTTTAGAGTTAAATAATTTGTCGAGCTCATCAAAAGATTTGAAGACGGTTCGTCGAACTTAGGTCGACGAATATCTTCTAAAGCAAAGTACGTCGATCGCTGGTCGACAAAAATTGTTTCACTCACAGAGAGTTCGTCGATCTCCGTTCGACGAGTATCTCTCAAACTTTCCCTGGTTCGTCGAACTCCGTTCGACGAACTCTGGAAAATTCGTCGAATGCAGACAGAACTTAAACTAAGTCTTCTCCATTGATCATTCCCAGCTGATTTAGAAAGAAAGCATAATTTTTCTCATCCAGAGATTTGGTGAATATATCAGCTTTTTGTAAATCAGTGTAGATATTGACAAGCTTAATCTTATTTTTGTCTACACACTCCATAATGAAATGATGTCTTATGTCAATATGTTTTGTCCTACTATGGTGAACTGAATTTTGTGCTATGGCTATAGCACTAGTATTATCACAGAATAAGGTTGAATTATTTAAGTTGAACCCATAATCTAGAAGCTGATTCTGTATCGAGAGCATCTGTGAACAATAGCTGCCTGCTGCAATATATTCTGCTTCAGTAGTTGAAGTTGACACTGATGTTTGCTTTTTACAGAACCATGATACTAATCTCATACCCAGGAACTGGCAAGTTCCTGAAGTACTTTTTCTATCAACCCTGCATCCAGCAAAATCAGCATCAGAGTATCCAGTTAACTCAAATTCTGATTCAGCAGGATACCATAGGCCTAAATTAGGACAAATCTATATATATCTTAAAATCCTTTTTAAGAAAATTAGATGAGATTCTTTAGGGTTCACTTGGAACCTAGCACAAAGGCATGTAGCAAACATAATATCTGGCCTACTTGCTGTGAGGTATAATAGGGACCCAACAATGCCCCTATAAAGTTTTTGATCTATAGGTTTTCCTGGTATATCAGAGTCCACAACAGCATTGGTGACCATGGGAGTTTTCTTAGCTGAGGCATTAGCCATCCCAAACTTCTTTAGAAGTTCTTTAGCATATTTTGCTTGAGAGATGAAGATGCCATCAGGAAGCTGTTTCACTTGCAGACCAAGGAAATATAAAAGCTCTCCCATGATACTCATTTCAAATTTAAAATGCATGAGGTCAAAAAACCTCTTGCACAATTTTGAATCTGTAGAGCCAAATATAATATCATCTACATAGATTTGCACTAACAAGATTTGGTCCTTATGATGTCTAGTGAAAAGGGTTTTATCTACAGTTCCTCTTGTAAATTTATGCTCTAATAAAAAACTTGCTAAGGTCTCATACCAAGCTCTTGGAGCTTGCTTTAGACCATAAAGAGCCGTATTTAATTTAAAAACATAAGAGGGATAAGTTGGAGAAACAAAACCTGGAGGTTGTTCTACATAAACCCCTTCTTGTAATACTCCATTTAAGAAAGCACTTTTCACATCCATTTGAAAAACTTTAAAACTTTTGAATGTTGCATAGGCAAGGAAGATCCTTATAGCTTCCAACCTTGCAACAGGTGCAAAAGTCTGATTATAGTCAATTCCTTCCACTTGCCTATATCCTTGAACAACAAGCCTAGCCTTGTTCCTCACAATGACTCCTTTGGCATCAAGCTTATTCCTGAACACCCATTTGGTTCCAATAACTGGGTAGTTTTGGGGTCTTGGAACCAAATCTCAAACTCTACATATCTCAAATTGGTTTAGTTCCTCTTGCATTGTAAGGATACAATGGGTATCTTGCTCAGCATCATGAATGGTTAGAGGTTCAACCTGAGAGAGAAAACAGGCAAGCATCAAGTCTTGGTTGAGTTGATGCCTTGTCTGTACACCTGCTGATATGTCTCCAATTACTTGAGATCTGGGGTGATCCCGAAGTATGACAAAATTAGTGGGTGGAGTTGGTTGTGCAACAACATTTTGAATAAATTCCTCTTGTGGAATTATATTTGCTGTTGGTTGTGGCTCATGTTCTTCAGCTTCATCTTCTTCACTATCTTCAATGGCTTGTGGAGAGGGATGAGTGGGAACCTCTTGGGTGAGGTTTAGTCCATCCAATGTCTCACACAAGTGGGGTACCTGCAAGTTGCTACTGGTAGAAACTTCTTTCTCCTTGCAATACATGTTAGTTTCGTCAAAAGAAACATGAATTGACTCTTATACTTTTAATGTTGATTTATTAAATACCCTATAAGCCTTGCTTACTTGGGAGTATCCTAGAAAAACTCCCACTTCAGCCTTAGCTTCAAACTTTCTAATATATTTTTTGTTGTTATTATGTATATAGCATGTACAACCAAAAACTTTAAAATAGTTTATTTTAGGTTTCTTCCCTTTGAGCAATTCATAGGGAGTCTTGTTCTTCAGTTTGTGAATTAAACTCCTATTCAGGACATAGTTTGCAATGCTTACAGCCTCTGCCCAAAAGGTAAGTGGCATGTATGTATCAGTAAGCAATATACCTGTAGCTTCAATGAGTGTCCTATTTTTCGTTTTAGCTACCCCATTTTGTTGGGGAGTTCTAGGAGCTGAGAAGCAATGCTTGGTACCTTCCTTCTCATAGAAATCATGCATAAGAAGAGACTCAAACTCTGTGCCATGATCACTTCTGATCAATGCAACATGAGTAGAGAACTCAATCTGTATGGTCCTGAGAAAATCTGTAAGAACCTTGAATGTATCTGACTTTATTCTCAGAAAGAATACTCAACTGAACCTGGAGAAGTCATCCACTATAACTAAAGTGTAAGATTTCCCTCCTAGGCTTTGTACAACTATGGGTCCAAAAAGATCCAAGTGTAGCAAGTACAAGATCCTAGGTGAATCACTCTTATTAATTGATTTGAAACTAGTTTTAGTTTGCTTGCCTAGTTGACAAGCCCTGCAGAGACCTTCCTTCTTGTAGGGAGCAGAAGGTAGACCTCTAACAAGGTTGTGCTTAGATAACGTAGCAATGTTTTTCAGGTTTACATGTCCTAGTCTTTTGTGCCATAAGTCATTCTGATTACTAGTTAAATTCAGTAAACAGATATCAGTTGTGGGAGAACGAAAATTTACTAAATAAATGTTTCTTTATCTACTTCCAGTTAAAACAGTTTGGTTATTTTTATCAATGATAGAGCAAGTAGATGGGTTAAAGTATACCTGATAACCATCATCACATAATTGACTTATGGAGATGAGGTTATGCTTCAGTCCACTTACATATGTCATTTTTCAGAATGTGGAAGCTCCTATTCTCACTTCTCCAACTCCTTCTGACTAACCACATTTTGAGTCACCAAAGATAACCTTTGGCCCCAACTTGGACTTATAGTTGAATAGAATGTCCTTGTTGCCAGTCATATGCTTTGAGCAGCCACTGTCCAAGTACCAAGTTTGATTTTCCCCTGGACACTTTTTCACCTGCAATACAAACAGTTAATGATTTTTGACCCAGGTTACCTTGGGCCCTTTGTATGGCTGATAAGAGAAACTAGAAATAACAGAAAATTCTGGCTGGGATTTACATCCTAGGGGGAACGGTCCAGTCAGCCAATGGATTAAATTGTTTCCTAGAAGTATTTAAGTTTCTGTTGAAATTATAGTTTTGACCAAGTCTTTCTGGGTTCGACAAATTTATGTAAGTTCGTCGATCAAAGTTCGACGAATTGGGTTGAGATCGTTGATCTCTTCCCAGAGAATGAACATGTTCATTCTCTGTGCCCCACGTTCGTCGAGCTCTGCTCGACGAACCATACAAAGTTCGTCTATCACAGTTAGACGAATAATGATAACTATAGTTGGCGTTCAGAGTTCGTCGATCTGGGTTCGACGAACTGGCCCCTTTTCATCGATCTGAGGTCGACAAAAATTGCTGAACTTTGTTTTTATTGGGTGTTTTCCGTTTTTCAATTTTGTCCTTAGTTTTAATTTGTTCAAAAATTTTATTTACCTTATATACTTGATCAGTATTCTTCTTTCCTTTCTCAGAAATAAAATTTATGGGTTGTGACAGGTGGTTTTTCTGAATACTAGGTGGTTCACTAGATGATGCACCTAATCCTAACTTACTTCTATTAAATCTAGCATTAGATATGTTGGTGATTACTGCTAGTTGTTTGCTTCTTCCATTTAGTGATTCTTCTAGCTGTTTTGCTTTACTTAATTCATCTTTCATAAAAGTGATCTATTCACTAAACATGTCTATTTCATTTTTTAATTTAGTGTTTTCTAAAACTAAGCTATCATAGTTAACTTGTTTATCTCTGAGAAGTTTGATTTCCTTCTCAGAGTTGATTAAATCTAAACACATGATTTTAAAATCTGATTTAAAAGATTCTGAACTATAATTAAAACATGATAATACCTGACCAGCTTCTGATTCAGAAGCTTCCTCATTTTCTGAATCTCCTTCTTTTGAGTTGCTTCTTGAGGCATCAATTGCCATGAGGCAAACCTCCTTTGCTCTTTCTTCTTCCTCATCTTCACTAGAGCTTGAGGATGTTGACTCTTCTTTAGTCTCACTCCAGGTCTCAGCTACAAACCCTTTTTCATTCCTCTTGTATTTGCTGGAAGAGGGTTTGCTGGTGTACTGTCTCCTGGAATCCTTTTACTTTTCTCTTCTCTTTCTTCTAGTTCTCTGGACACTCAGAGAGAAAGTGCCCAGGCTTCCTGCATCCATAGCACACCACTTCCTTTATTGGTGTCTTATCATACTTTTGCCTGTCATCTTTTCTTGATGACTTTCTTCTGAAGTCCTTCCTAGCCATCTTGAAAAATCTCTTAGCCAAGAGACTTATAAGTCCTTCATTTGATGTTGAAGATTCTGATTCTTCTGAGGCTTTGAAGGCTATGTTCTGTTCTCTTCTAGTTGCTGGAGGTGTTCTTTGTTCAGTAGTTTCCCTTGTCTTTATTAACTGCACATAAGACTTTATTTTACCCAGTAGAGATTCAGTTGAAATCTCATTTAGGCATCTGGCCTCCTTGATGGGCCAAATTCTTGTGTCCCATGAACTTGGGAAGCACATCAGAATTTTGTCATTCACTTCAGTGAGAGTGATGACCATGTCTAGAGTTTTTAGCTCATTGATAATTGAGCTTAGTCTATTATACATCTCTGAAACTGTCTCAGCTTCCTATTTCTTGAAATTCACATATTGAGATATTAGATTTGATCTCCTATCCTTCCTTTCATCAGCTGATCCATCAACCATTTGGTTTAGGGAATCCCAAATGGCTTTTGCTGATGTGCACTCAACAACCTTCTGGAAAATATCATCAGACATTATTTGTGCCAATATGTTCATGGCTTTTGCATCAGCCATCTTGGCATTCCTGTAAGCATCATTATAGTATGGAGGAGGTACTACAGTCATATTTGTAGAGCTACGTGGAGGAGCTGCAGGTGGTGGAGGTACTCCTGTTAAGATGGAAGCAAAGATATCTTCATCAATAGAATTCATATATAGCTTGATTCTTGCCTTCCAGATTCCAAACTTTTGCACGTTGCAAACTGGAGGTCTGGTGCTTGCATAATCTTTATTCTGTGCCATGGCTGTGTTTCTACTATAATAGTTAAATGTGAATGGAGGTGATGTGTAGATCTAACAAAGGATCTTTGGTTCAATGGTTAACTTGTCCAACCAAAAGAACCTTCCTCTGATACCAACTGAAAGTGAGGGTTAGATCTACAATACTCTAGGGGGGGTGAATAGAGTATATTTAAAATTTATTAGGTCCCAATAAAGGTGCTGTTACAGATTTTGCTGTAAACTAAAAAGGTGAAGTAATTAGGAAACTGGAAAATAGAAAATATTAAACCTAATCACAACCACACAACAAGAATAAAAAAGAAAAAGATAGGAAACCAGACGACACAAGAAATTTATAGTGGTTCCCCAAATCTGGGTAGTCCACTCTTCTACCACCCTTGGTAGGAATCCACTCAAGTTTTTGATCAGATGCTTGAAACCAATGGGTTTTGATCAGGTCCCCAAAAACCAACTCAAGTCTTTTGATTAGGAGACTTGCAACCAGGAATCACTTTTGAAGGGAGATGACAACCCTTTATACAGGAGGGGGTGAGAGAGTGATTTTGTCTTCTCTTTCTCAATAAACTGAGAAGACTTATGTGGATTGATGTTTAACAAAAGCTCCCCCTGAGTTATTGAATGGTTTAGGAAGATTTTGAAGCTTTGTTGTAGGGTGTTAGGTCTTCAGTCAGAGTTCTTGACAAGCAGTGATGCATGAGTGAAAGTGCAAGCTAGATCTGATATACTCTAGAGGGGGGGGGGGGTGAATAGAGTATAGTGCTTGGTAAAAACTTTTTACAACAGTTGTTGTATTCTTATGTGAACAGGGAAGCAAATCAAATAAAGTAAATCTAAACACAGAATAATCACAGAGCAATCTAGTCACAAACCACAGTCAGAAACAAAAAGAAAAACAAGCAACCAGAAGACACAAGGAGCTATAGTGGTTCCCCAATCAACTTGGGTACATCCACTCTTCTACCACCCTAGGTAGGAATCCACTGCAGGATGAGTTGATCAGGTGTCCTGGGCACCAATGAGCTTTTGATAAGGTTCTCAAAAACCAAACCAGATTTTTTGATCAGGCGTCTTGCCACCACTGAGTATTGATAAGGTCTCAGAAACCAAACACAAACTTTTGAAGTGAGTTTGAAAAACCTTTACAGCAGAGAGAGAGAGAGAGGGAGAGAGAGGGAAAGAGATGATCTTCTCTGTCAACAGTCAGAGAGAAGATAGTGGATGTTGTCAAAGCTCCCCCTGAGATCTTGAGTTGTTCAGGAAGTGAAGCTTTGCAGTAGGGTGATAGGCCTTCAAATGATTTGATCTCCATCAATAGATGATTTCAGTAGCAACTGAAATGTGTGGTGTCTGAAGTCTTGAGTGATGATGACCTTTGAACACTTGAATCAAAAGAGATCTGAAGATTTCAGTTTTTTTGATCTCCTTTGGTGATGGTGTTCATGTATGAATCTTTGAGACTGAGAATGTCTGCAACTCTTTCTCTTTCTCTTGTGTAATTATTGTTGTAAGAGCTGTTGCAGAAGTTGTTATTATCTTTGTTGCAGAGAATATGTGTCTAACTCTTGTTCTTCTTACAGCAGGAATGAAAAAGCTTATCTTTTATTCCTTTTTTTTGAATAGAAATGATCCTTTGTCCAAGATAGCCGTTAGCCTGTCATTAATTACTTCCTTAATTGTATTTGTCTTCTGGAGGAAAGTCCAACAAAACATTCCTTGAAAATTCCTTGAAACTTGCTCCAGATTAATTAAAAACGGCTACAAGATCTCTTAATTAAATGCTGACAATAATTCCATAACTGTCTGGATTTGAATCTTGAAAAACATATAACTCTCCAGAAAAACGTCGAACTGAGCTCCACTATCGTTGAACTGAGCTCAGAGATTAGTCTTAGACAGAAACAGAGATCGTCAATCTGAGATCAACTATCGTCAAATTGAGCTCAGAGATAGAGAATCAAACTGGAGTCAAGATCATCGATCTGTGCTCGAAGATCGTCGAATGGAGTTCGACGACTTGTCGAAGTTGAGCTCAGAGATCGGTGAATGGAGTTCGACGATCCATCGAAGTGAGCTCAACGATCGTCGAATGGAGTTCGACGATTCGTCGTACTAAGCTCGACGAAATGACTTAGTCTTCTGAACTGAAATGTCTGGTCTTGAGGGCAGCTTTCAAACCTAAGTACTAACCCTTAGACTCAATTCTAATTGACCTTTAGATCTATACAATGAGGTCAAAATAGGTTTCCTAAGAGACATAGTGATCCTTGCCCAAATCAGTAATAGGGTGTTCCAACAATCTCCTCCTATTTGGGTTAGGATTACTATTTACAGACATTTGAGGAAATAAAAATATATAAAGCATAAATGCAATAAACAAAACATTGCAGAATCACAGATATTATCACAGATAGTTCAAAAATCAAAATAACTGTCACCTTACAGAATTACTCTTTTTCCTTGCTCTTTATAAGGACTATTTCTCTGTTTGGATTGAGAGCTTCTTTCTTAGATCTCATGTCATCAGCTGCACCTAAAGAGGTTTGTTGCTTTGGCCTGGGCACTACAGCTTCAGGGTGCAGCTTCATGTAGCTTTCTGAATCAAAGAACTTACTGGAAGAATATCTTTCAAGTTCCTTCCTCCTTTAATCTGATAAGGTAGTGATACTGGAAGTGTCTTTGCCTTGTTCTATGGCTTTCTTGATCTGGTCCAGAGTAGCTAATTCTTTCATCCTGGCTGTCCATGAAGTAGGATTGTTTTCTGGATCCTCAAAAGGAACTGGAGTCTCATATCTATTTGAGGGATTATCTGGAGGAGCTCTGGAGGAGACTAACTCTTTCAGCTTGTAAGGAAGGAACCTGAAGTAGTATCAGTGGAAGCTTGTCCTTCCCTTGAATAAGGGTGTTGCCTGGATTGTCCTTTGGAATAAACTTGAAATTCTCTTTGGTTTCCTCTGTAATTTCCTCTCCCTGACTGATAGCCTCTAGATTGACTTCCTCTGTATTGATATCTACCTTGAGGTTGATAAGAGGATTGGCTTCTGGCAGAGGGTTGAACAGCTGAACTACCACCTACACCTGCATCAGGTGAGGGAGGAGGAGGAGGATGATTGAACTGAGAAGATCCTTTCTCATACTTTCTTTTTTTCTTCATAGCCTTCAGTTGATTTTTGGAGTATTGCATCCAATGTTCTGTGATAGCGCAGTTATGCAGTATTTAGTAAGGAATATCATTTGTGTCTTTCACTTTGGCTGGAGGAACCCTTTTCATTGCTTTGCTTCTGGCCTTCCTTTTCCTTGCAATAGTAGCAGAGGAATCATATGAATCAGTTCTGAACTGATCACTTTCTGAGCTTTGATCATCATATAATGCGTCAATCCTTTTGAAGTGTTCTTTTTGTTGTTGAGATTGAGCAAGAGAGACAGCAGAAACAACAATAGTAGCAGCAGCAGCAGAAAGAGAAGTAGAAATAACACTTGCAGAAGAGGTCATGGCAGCAGCAGTAGATACAACAATAGCTGGGGCAGCAGATTCAGATATAACAGTTTCAGCAGTTTCAGATACAATACTTTCAGATACAACAGTTTCAGTAACAGAAATAACATCAATAGTAACAGCAGGCTCAAAGTCAAATGCCTCTGTCTGCATATCCTCAGAAACTAAAACAGCAGCAACAACAGAACTATCAGAAACATCAATGTCAGCAGTAGGAGCAGCAGTATATAGGGAATTTACAAAAGAATAAATTAAGCTGGTGTCACAGCTTGAAATAGGCACAATGGCCTTAGAGAGATCTTCAGATGGTTGGACTGCAGTATGCTCTGGAAGACAACTGAAATATACAGAGTCAAAATCTGACAACAGTGACCTGAGGTCCACTATGATAACTACAACTGGAGGTGTTGAGGCTTGAGCTTGGATTGAAGATACAGCAGCAGCAGGCAATCTTTCCACTTCATGAGGCATCTCCCCCTGCCCAGATTCAGTCAGGACTGGATCAAGGCACCCAGATGAAGGGATTGCCTGAGGAGGAATGAGAGAGGAGAGCCTGGCAGACAGTTCTGCAACTGACTGTAGAAGTGGAGTCAAGGAGGTCTCCAACAAGAGTGATAGCCTGTGAGCTATCAGCTCATAGAGTATGTCTGCTAGAACTGGAAGATCTACATGCTCAAGAGGGACTGGATCAGGGGTAGAAATTGAAGGTGGAGCAGTTGGAGGTGTGGATGGAGAGCTGGTGAATGGTGGAAATGAAGGTTGAGATATGGGAATTGTGGAAATGGAAGATAATGGAATTGAAATAGAAGGTGTGAAGGATGGTTGTGCAATGATATCTTGAAGTAGCTGTTGGTAATAGGTGGATAAAGATGGTGGCTCAGCAGGGGATGAGGGAAAATCATCCATAAAGGAATCATCTAGAAGGTTGAAAGATGGAATGTGGGATGATGAGTCAATTTCTTGTTGTGGGTAGTGATGTAGGGGATGTAAGAGTTCTTCTATGAGTGGTGGAGGTGGAGAAGGAATTGAAGTTGGAGATTGGGTTGAAATAATGATGGTGTAGGTTGTAGATGTAATAAGAGGTGGTGGAGGAGGAGAAGAAGCAGGCAAGTCTTCTGTAGGGGCAGAAGCTTGAGGGGAAGTGACTGCAGCAGTCCTTGTGCCTGAAGTAGTAGATGCAGAGGGCCTGCTGGGCTTCACTATTTGCCTGTCCCATTTTCCAAACAGGGCACAGGTGAGCCTCTTGGAGGCATTAATGTGCATCCCATTGGAAACTAGCAGGGCAGGGCATCTGTTTTGAAGAAACAGCCCTATTATTCTCCCATAATTAACAAAATTTTTGTTGATTTTCTTCTTGATCAGATCAAAGAAGATTTCTCCCCAGTTCAATTGTTTCTTATCCACACGGGCACCCATCAAGAAGAGTTGATACCTTGAGATAGTATCATGGGCTGAGTGTTTGGCCAACAGTACCTTTCCAACCACATCAGCTAAAAATCTGTACTCCACAGATAGATTTTTATTTCAGCAGCTTGCTAGGGTTTGCATCTGAATGTCCCATTCTATTAAGCATATCAGAAAATTCTTCTCCAGACATCTCAGCAGAATCCTCTCCAGAATTTAATTCAAAAATCTCTGTCAGGGCAGCAAGTGTTGATATACCTGGGTTCCTGAAATTGTTCCAACAACTGTATTCTGATCCTGAGTGTGAGCAGTATACACCCATTCCTTGATTTCATCGGCAGCTAACTTGATCCTGGTAGTCATGATGGTAACAAGCTTTTGTTCCTTGAAAAGTTCCAGAATATCTTGGAAAATTTGATCGTTGTTATTGAACGAGTCCATGTCGATGTCAAATCCTGCATCAAATTTCATGGCGGCCAGGACTGCAACTGAGACGGCCATTGATTCCTGCAAAAAAATAAACAACCAAACGACCAAGTGTAGAGAAGTTTGGAGGGAAAGAGAAAATTTGCAGAGAGAATGAAAGCGCAAAAGGAGAATGACGGCCGAAAAATTAATTTTATATTAGGGTTCGACGCAGAAAAGGAATATCGTTGAACTCAATTCGACGATCTGGGCTTCTAAAGGAAACTGAAAGGTCATCAACATCGTCGATCTCCGTTCGACGATATTGGAAAGCATCGAGCTCCGTTCGACGATAGTTCCGAAAACAAAACCGTCAAGCGGCGTTCGACAATCGCTGACCTGGAGAGATAGTTGAGCACTATCTGAGAAGCGCTGAACTCTGGTCGATGATTTTGGAAAGCGTCGATCTCCATTCGACGATCTGGGGGAAAATCGTCGAGCGCAGTTCAGAGACCAGAAACACTCTATACACTAGAAAAATTAAAATGTTTGCCTAGTCTTGGTCATTTTTAGAGTTTTAAAATCTTGGAACTTATTTTAGACTTCCTCCATCTAACATTCCTAACTGATTCAGGAAGAAGGTGTGTTTCTTTTCATCCAAGGGTTTGGTGAAAATATCTCCCCTTTGCAAATCAGTTGGGATATATTGAAGTTCAATTTTATTTTTCTCAACATTATCCCTTAGAAAGTGATGCATAATTTCTATGTGTTTTTTCCTACTATGGAGGACTGGATTTTGGTCTATAGAAATAGCACTGGTGTTATCACAAAATATTTTTGACTTCTCTAAGTTGTAGCCATAGTCTAGGAGTTGGTTTTGAATCCACAAGATTTGTGATCAACAACTACCTGCAGTCATATATTCAGCTTCAGCAGTTGAAGTTGACACAGATGTTTGTTTCTTGCAAAACCGGGAGACAAGTCTGTCACCAAGAAACTGACAAGTTCACTGGTGCTTTTCCTGTCTATTCTGCATCCAACATAATCAGCATAAGAAAATCCAGTTAAGTCAAATGCTGAATCTTTTGGATACCAGAGACCTAGATTTGGACAACTTTTTACATACCTAAGAATCCTTTTTACTAATGTTAGGTGTGACTCTCTAGGGTTCACTTGGAATCTAGCACATATGCATGTAGCAAACATTATGTCAGGTCTACTAGTTGTAAGGTACAATAAAGAGCCAATCATTGCTCTATATGTTGTCTGATCAACAGGTTTCCCATGTTCATCAGCATCTAATACAACATTAGTAGGCATAGGTGTTTTCATGCATGATGCTTCAGACATACCAAATTTCTTAACCAATTCTTTTGCATACTTGGTTTGAGAAATAAATATGCCTTCAGCATGTTGCTTGATTTGCAATCCTAGAAAGAAGGATAGCTCACCCATGCTACTTATTTCAAATTTAGAATGCATTAGGTTGGAAAACCTTCTACACAAATTTGAATCAGTAGAACCAAAAATAATATCATCTATATAGATTTGTACTAATAGGGTATTGGACTTATGGGTTCTAATAAAAAGAGTTTGGTCTACTCAACCCCTTATAAATTCATTTTTCAGAAGAAAGTATGCTAGGGTCTCATACCATGCTCTAGGAGCTTGCTTTATACCATATAATGCTTTATGCAGTTTGAAAACATAATCAGGATGAGTTGAAGTGATAAAACCTGGAGGTTGTCTGACATAGACTTCTTCTTTGATGTCTCCATTTAGAAAAGCACTCTTTACATCCATCTGGTATACTTTGAAACCTTTGTGTGCTGCATATGCTAAGAAGATTCTTATAGCCTCCAACCTTGCAACTGGTGCAAAAGTCTGGTAATAATCTATTCCTTCTTCTTGAGAGTACCCTTGAGCAACTAGCCTTGCCTTGTTCCTCACAATTACTCCTTGATCATCCAATTTGTTTCTGAACACCCACTTTGTTCCAACAATGGAGTGATTCTTAGGCCTTGGTACTAGTTCCCAAACTTTGTTCCTTTCAAATTGATGCAACTCTTCTTGCATTGCAATGATCCAGTGTGGATCTTGCTCAGCATCTTGAATGGATTGAGGTTCAATTTGAGAAAGGAAGTAAGTGTGCATCAAGTTTTGGTGGACCTGATTTCTGGTTTGCACACCAGCTAAGATGTCTCCAATCACTTGGGAGATTGGATGGTCTCTTGATGTTACTAAATCAACAGGAGGTGTTGATTGTTCACCAACCTGTGTTGTTGTTTCCTCTGGTGGTACAACAACTGGCTCTTCAAGAAGTTTCTCTTCAAGATGTTGAATGTCTTCTTCATCTTCACTTCTTTCCTCTTTTTGAATGATTTGTAACCTGTTCAAGTCTTCTGCAAGAGAGTGTACCTGTAAAGGTTCTGTGGTAGAAGTATTCTTATCCTTGAAAGACATATTAGTTTCATCAAAAGATGTATGAACAGATTCTTCAATTTTGAGAGTTGATTTATTATATACCCTATAAGCCTTACTGATCATGGAGTATCCCAGAAACACTCCTTCATCAGCTTTAGCTTGAAATTTTGCTAAGTACTTCTTTTCATTATTGTGAATATAACAGATACAACCAAAATTCTAAAATAATCTACTTTAGATTTCTTTCCTTTGAGTAATTCATAGGGTGTCTTGCCCTTCAGTTTATGTATTAAACTTCTATTCAGCACATAGTTAGAGGTGTTCACTGCCTCTGCCCAAAAGGATAGAGTAAGGTGAGCATCTGACAATAATGTAGTGGCAGATTCAATAAGGGTTCTATTTTTCCTTTCAGCTACCCCATTTTGTTGAGGAGTTCTAGGAGCTGAGAAAGTGTGCCTGGTCCCTTCACTCTGACAGAACTCTTGCATAAGAAGAGAATCAAACTCTGTCCCATGATCACTTCTGATCAGGGTAATGTGAGTATTGAACTCAGTCTGTATGCATTTGACAAACTCTGTCAAACACTTAAAGTTATCAGACTTCTTCCTTAGAAAGAACACCGATGTGAATCTAGAGAAGTCATCTACAACCACTAAAGTGTAAGATTTCCCTCCTAAGCTTTGTACTGTAATGGGTCCAAAAAGATCCATGTATAACAGATACAAAATTCAAGGTGAATCACTCTTATTAAGTGACTTGAAACTATTTTTGGTTTGCTTGCCTAATTGACAAGCCCTGCAGAGTCCTTCCTTCTTGTAGGGGCCAGAAGGTAGTCCTCTAACAAGGTTGTCCTTGGATAGCATAGCAATGGTTCTAAGGTTTATATGTCCTAGTCTCTTATACCATAACTCATTAGGTCTACAAATACAATTAAATAGGCAAATATCTACTTCTGTTGAAAGAAAGTCTACTAAGTAGATGTTACCTTTCCTTTTACCTGTCAACACAATTGTGTTGTCCCCTGATTTGATCTTGCATAAGAGTTTGATGAAAGTCACTTGGTAGCCTTCATCACATAGCTGACTGATGCTGATCAAGTTGTGCTTCAGTCCTTCCACATAGGCTACTTTCTTGAATGCGACTATGCCAATCTGAACTGCACCATATCCTTTTGTCTGTCCAAAGTTTGAATCACCAAATATGACTTTGGGTCCAAGCTTAGCTTTAAAGGATATGAGGTTGTCCCTATTTCCTGTCATGTGCTTTGAGCACACACTATCCAAATACCATTGCTGGTTTGATGTTGGATAGGTCTTCATCTGCACATAAAATAATTTACTTGTTTTTGACCCAGTTTACCTTGGGCCTAGGTTGATAACCTTTAAATTCAGAAATAAATGACATCCCTAGTTGACTCTTATAACCTTCAGGATGATATCTCCTTGGAGGTATTATCCATTCAGTATAAGGGTTAAATCTGGATGAAGGACCCCTAGGTTTGGATTTTGATTTACCCTTGAAAAAGTTTTCAAAGCTCTGAACTCTACTCGACGATCGTGGAGCTGAGTTCGACGATCTTGGGTCAGATCGTCGAGCTCCGTTCGACGATCGACTGTGGCAAAGTTCAGGGTTTAGAGATCGTCGACCTGAGTTCGACGATTTTGCCTGAGATCTTTGATCTCCGTTCGACGATTGTCTAGCTCCGTTCGATGATTTCTGTTGAACCTTAGTTTTCTTGGGTAAGTCAGAATTTTTCCTAGCTACCTCTACAACTCCCTTCCCTTTATCAGAGATAAATTTAATTGGGGTTGTTAGTACTATAGGTTGGCTAGATGAAGCACCCAAGCCCAGTGTACTATTGAATCTAGAGTTCACTGTGCTTGTGATGTCCATTAGCTTGATACTTCCCCCATTAAGGGATTCTTCAAGCTTTTTGGCCTCTGATAGCTCACTTTTCAGTGACGTTATCTGCTTCCTACAACACTCCAACTCCTCAGAGAGTTTGAGGTTTTCTGATTTTAAGGTACTGTGTTCAGACAATTGATTTCTGAGAGAAATGATTTCCTTTTCAAATTTTAATAAGTCTAAACATAGTGCTTTAAATTCATACTTAAAGTCCTCAGAATTGAAATCAAATGAACTTATTACCTGGTCCTCTTCAAGTTGAGTCTCTGAGTCTGACTCTGACTCTTCTGCATCAGAATTGTGTTGTGAGGCATTGATAGCCATCATGCAGAATTCCTTTTCTTCAGCATCATCCTCATCATCACTTGAGCTGGAAGAAGTTTCTGATTCTTCTTCTGTCTCACTCCAAGTTTCAACAATAAATCCCTTCCTTGTATGTTTGCTCTTGCTGGAGTAGGGTTTCCCATTGCTATTATTCTTGAAGTCCTTGTCTTTTCTTCTTTCTTTCTTGTCCCTTCTGCCCTTGTTTTTATTCTCTGGACAGTCAGGCGCAATGTGGCCTGGTTTCCTACAACCAAAACAGATAATCTCTTTGTTATTTGATTTATCATACCTTGGCTTGTCATGCTTTTGTATGATCTTTTCCTGAATTCCTTTCTGGCCATTTTGTAAAATCTTTTGGCCAGTAGACTAAGCAGCTCATCATTGCCTGTGACCTTGTCTTCAGGCTGATCTTCAGTGGCTTTGAAAGCTATTGACTTTTCCTTTCTTGTGGCTAGTGAGGCAGCCTTCTGCTCTTCTTCTCTATTTTTGATGAGCAGCTCATAAGACTTGAGCTTGCCCAAGAGAGCTTCTGTTGTGATCTCATTGAGACTTCTGGCATCCTTGATTGGCCAGATCCTTGAGTCCCAAGTGCTTGGGAAGCACATTAGGATTTTGTCATTTAGCTCAGTCAATGAGATCTCTTTATCCAAAGTTTTCAGCTCATTGACTATCAGACTGAGTCTATTATACATTTCTGCTACTGACACAGCTTCTCCTTTCTTGAAGTTCTCATATTGGGTTATGAGGTGAGATCTTCTGTCTTTTCTCTCATCAGCAGATCCTGAGACAATTTCAGATAGCTTGTCCCAGATGTCCTTTGTTGAGTTGCATTCAGCTACCTTTTGGAATATCTCATCAGACATAGTCTGGGCTAGAATGTTCATAGCCTTTGCATCTGCAACTTTTCATTTCTTGATGTCAGCATCTGTTCCTGATGGATGTGGAACAACACTTGTACTTGTATTCTCTGGAGGTCTTGGACACACTATCAAAACAAAATTGAAAATGTCCTCATCAATAGAGTTCATGTAGAGTCTAATCCTTGACTTCCAAAGTGCAAACTTAGACAGATTGCACACTGGAGGTCTGGTGCTGGCATAATCTTTGTTTTGGGCCATGATTTGTGAGGAAATAATTCTAATAACAAACTTAAAACAAGTAGATCTAACTGGAGGGATCTTTGGGTTCAGGTGTTAGCCTGTGCAACCACTGAGATGGTATTTTTAACCAACCTCCCTCTGATACCAATTGAAAGTGCAAGCTAGATCTGATATACTCTAGAGGGGGGGGGGGGTGAATAGAGTATAGTGCTTGGTAAAAACTTTTTACAACAGTTGTTGTATTCTTATGTGAACAGGGAAGCAAATCAAATAAAGTAAATCTAAACACAGAATAATCACAGAGCAATCTAGTCACAAACCACAGCCAGAAACAAAAAGAAAAACAAGCAACTAGAAGACATAAAGAGCTATAGTGGTTCCCCAATCAACCTGGGTACATCCACTCTTCTACCACCCTAGGTAGGAATCCACTGCAGGATGAGTTGATCAGGTGTCCTGGGCACCAATGAGCTTTTGATAAGGTGCTCAAAAAGCAAACTAGATTTTTTGATCAGGTGTCTTGCCACCACTGAGTGTTGATAAGGTCTCAGAAACCAAACACAAACGTTTGAAGGGAGTGTGAAAAACCCTTTACAGCAGAGAGAGAGAGAGAGAGAGAGAGAGAGGGAAAGAGATGATCTTATCTGTCAATAGTCAGAGAGAAGATATTGGATGTTGTCAAAGATCCCCCTGAGATCTTGAGTTGTTTAGGAAGTGAAGCTTTGCAGTAGGGTGATAGGCCTTCAAATGATTTGATCTCCAGCAATAGATGATTTCAGCAACAACTGAAATTTGTGGTGTCTGAAGTCTTCAGTGGTGATGGCCTTTGAACACTTGATTCAAAAGAGATCTGAAGATTTCAGTTTTTTTGATCTCCTTTGCTGATGGTGTTCTTGTATGAATCTTTGAGACTAAGAATGTCTGCAACTCTTTCTCTTTCTCTTGTGTAATTGTTGTTGTAAGAGCTGTTGTAGAAGTTGTTATTATCTTTGTTGCAGAGAATATGTGTCTAACTCTTGTTCTTCTTACAGCAGGAATGAAAAAGCTTATCTTTTATTCCTTTTTTTTGAATAGAAATGATCCTTTGTCCAAGATAGTCGTTAGCCTATCATTAATTACTTCGTTAATTGTATTTGTCTTCTGGAGGAAAGTCCAACAAAACATTCCCTGAAAATTCCTTGAAACTTGCTCCAGATTAATTAAAAACGGCTACAAGATCTCTGAATTAAATGCTGACAATAATTCCACAACTGTCTGGATTTAAATCTTGAAAAACATCTAACTCTTCAGAAAAACGTCGAACTGAGCTCCACTATCGTTGAACTGAGCTCAGAGATTAGACTTAGACAGAAACAGAGATCGTCGATCTGAGCTCAACTATCGTCGAACTGAGCTCAGAGATAGAGAAGCAAACTGGAGTCAAGATCGTCGATTTGAGCTCGAAGATCGTCGAATGGAGTTCGACGACTTGTCGAAGTTGAGCTCGAAGATCGTTGAATGGAGTTCGACGATCCATCGAAGTGAGCTCAACGATCGTCGAATGGAGTTCGACGATTCATCGTACTGAGCTCGACGAAATGACTTAGTCTTCTGAACTGAAATGTCTGGTCTTGAGGGTAGCTTTCAAACCTAAGTACTAACCCTTAGACTCAATTCTAATTGACCTTTAGATCTATACAATGAGGTCAAAACAGGTTTCCTAAGAGACATAGTGATCCTTGCCCAAATCAGTAATAGGGTGTTCCAACAAGGAGCTTCTTGACTGATTTGATATCTGTTATCCTTTGAAGTCCTGGAGAGAATATTGAAGAAGCAGACTCTTGATATTGTATGATTGTTCTTCTTCTTTTGAATGAAGATCACTGCCTGTCACTTGTATGTCTTGTATGCTTCAGTGATTTTTTTTGTGTGAAGCTTTTTCTGAATAATGAATGTACTGCTATTCTCTCTAACAGTCTGTATATTTCTGTGTGTATTTCTTTCTGTATGACTGAGTATATTCTATTGTTCTTCTCTGTCTTTTCAAAAATTTGAATCCTCTGTAATAAATGCTGACGGCTTGGAGAATAATCAGCATTGATTAATTTCCCAACTATCTTTTGGAAAATCGGCAAGTAATATTCTTGAGGAAGACTGTAATTAATGCTTCTTCTAACGGATACATTCAGAGAATGTAGAGCATTAATCACTCAGGAATTTCCGCATTAGAATGGGGACAGAATGACGGAAATGGCTAAGTCTGGAATTGTCGAACTGTTGGCAGATTTCGTCGAACTGAGTTACCAATTCGTCGAGCTGAGATACTGTATTCGTCGACCAGACAGCTTCTTGTTCGTCGAGCTGAGTTCCAAGATCGTCGGGCTGATAACAGAACTGCATGCTTCAGAACCTTTGTCTTTTCTGTCTGAAGTTCGTCGAGCTGACAATTGCATTCGTCGACTGGAGTTCAGCAATAATTCTGGACTTAGTCAAGTATTTTGTGTTGACTGATATTCTGTGTGTCGACATGAATCTTCTGGTGTCGACACAGGCAGGTGTCGACTGATTAGTCTTGGTGTCGACACAAATCTTCTGGTGTCGACATAGGTTGGTGTCGATAGATTATTCTTGGTGTCGACACAAGTTTTCTGGTGTCGACATAAGTTGGTGTCGACACATGCCCTAAGTGTCGACACAGATCTTCTGGTTCCAGAATTCGTCGAGTAGAGTACTGAGTTCATCGAACTGAGAAGTTGACTTCATCGACCTGAGAAGTTGACTTCGTCGAACTGAGAAGTTATTAACTTGAGGTCCAAATTCATCGAGCTCAGAATCTTGTTCGTCGACCAAAGTCTGAAGTTGGACTTAGAATAATCTGGAGTTATCCTGACTTTAGTTTGTTGAAGTATCCCAGTTTTCGTTGACCAGAGAATGAAGATCGTCGAGCTCAGCTCACAGAAATATCTCAAGATCGTCTAGCTGAGAACGTCTTTCATCGACCTGAGTTCGACGAACGTCGAACTCATTTTTACTTAGTCTTGAAATCTTCTAAATCTTGAGTCTCTGATAGTCTTGTTGATAGCTGGTCCATCTGATAATGACTCTAAGGACTTGGCCTAGACTCTAGGACACAACTATGACCCTGGCTATACATGTTGGGTCACATCATCCTAAGTTAGTGAACCTAGCACAAATCAACTAGGGATCCAACAGTTCGTTCTTATAGATGACTATTTACGTTACTGCTGGATGATCTTCCTTGCAAGTAAATCCGACACTTTTAGCGAATTCTCAAATCTTTGCACGAGACTTCAAAATGAGAAAGAGCTAAAAATAAAATGCATTAGATCGGACAAAGGAGGTGAGTTTGAAAATGAGAACTTCATAAACTTGTGTGACACTTTAGGGATAATGCATGAATTCTCTGTACCTCGCACTCCACAACAGAATGGAGTTATAGAGAGAAAGAACCACACTCTTCAAGAGTTAGCTCACACGATGCTCGCCGAGTTTTTCTTGCAACGTTATCTCTAGGCTGAAGTGGTTAATACGACATGTTATGTAATGAGCTGAGTCATGCTTCGTCCCCTTATTAAGCGAACTCAGTATAAGCTATATTTTGATAAAAAAAACCTTTCGTGACGTATTTTAGGGTCTTCGGTTGCCCATGTTATGTTCAAAACACTAAGGATCACTTAGGGAAATTTGATGAAATATCTAATCTAGGCATTTTCTTAGGATACTTGAGTAGCAGTCGTGCCTATAAGGTCTACAATAAGAGAACCTTAGTTGTTGAAGAATCAGCTCATGTACATTTTGATGAAAATATTCCAACCGAAGTACCTAGGCTGAATGAAGAGGAAATTGATGATGATGCCCAGTTAGAAGTAAGGAGTGAGGAGAGAGTAGCGTTGGATGTGGTTCCAATTCATGCAGATGAATATAATCCTCCGAGTACACTAAATTTCTTAAAAGTTCATCCTCTAGAACTAGTAATAGGAGAACCTCTCATGGAGTTAGAAATCGGTATGAACTACATGAATCATTTTTTCCCTCATGTTTGCATTATGAGAAAGACCACTCATAATGCTAATACTCGTAGGGGGAGTGTTCTAACAAGAGACCAAGGACCCAAACGTGTTTGGGTTCCTAAGGCAAATTGATTTATAATTGAAGGTATGTCCAAAGGCCACCAAAATAGCTATCTGGTAATTGGACAGTGGATGCTCTCGGTACATGATCGGGAAAAGAAGCCTACTTCAAAACTATTCTCCAGTCTTGAACGGGCCAAATGTCATCTTTGGAGGTTTAGACCGAGGAATCACTAAAGGCTATAGTATGATCTCTTACGGTAAAGTATCCTTCTCAGATGTGGCTTATGTTGAAGTATTGGAACACAATCTTATAAGCATAAGTCAACTCTGCGATAAAGCATATATTGTTGAATTTCTTGCTGATAAGTGCTTGATAAAATCTATTGACACTATGGAAACGATTCTATCAGGCACTCGAAATAGAAATATATTTTGTTTAAACTTCATTTGTATAGACTCTTCTATACCAGTGTGTTTTATGGCTAAAGATAGTGCATCTCTTGGTGAACAATGACACAAGAGATTAGCATATATTAATTTCAAAACTATTAATAAATTATTTTCACTGAATTTAGTACGTGATGCCCCAAATGTCAAGTACATCAAATATAGACCTTGTCACGCATGCGTAAAAGGCAAGCAAACAAGGGTTACCTTTAAAAGCGTTATTGACAAAGATTCTAATAGATGTTTACATCTGCTCCATATGGACTTGTTCGGTCCACTGCAAGTTAGAAGTTTGGGAGGTATGGATTATACGTTGGTTATTATTGATGATTACTCTCGATTTGCATGGGTGTTCTTTCTAAAACACAAGTTAAATACCTTTGACGTCTTTATAAATTTTGTCAGGCAGGTCCAGAATGAATACAACTGTTCCGTAGTCAAGATCAGAAGTGACAATGGAACAGAGTTCAAGTCCGGGGCCATGACAGAATTCTGTGAAAGCCTAGGTATCTTTCATGAGTTTTCCTCTCCTCAAACTCCTCAACAAAACAAAGTAGCTGAGAGAAGGAATAGAACACTCATAGAGGCCTGCAGGACCATGTTAAGTGATGCTTCAATTCTGGAATACTTTTGGGCTGTGTTGAAAATTGTGAAGTGTAAGTGGGTGATGGAGTATGCCGGACGGACTGCGCGGTCTGAGTCCGCGGCCTGGGCGGACTGGTGTTGCGGCCTGCGTGTTGGGCTTGGTGGCTTGGTTGTTCTTCTAGAGCGGCCTGTGCTTGGAGGACTTGTGATGCGGTGTTCAGCTCGACCTGCGATTCTATAGTTCTTGCTCTTGATGTTGCCATGTGGATTGGAGGTTTTATCCACATTATGGCGGGCTTGGTTTTGAGTCCGCGGGGTCCGCTGTTGTGGACTGGTGTTGGAGGTCGACATTGGTCCTTGCTGAGCTCTCCATTATTGCGGTGGTGGTTGCCACCTTCTTGGAGGCAGTCTGACCCTGGTGTTTGCGGTCTGGTTTTTTGGTGTCCGTCAAGATCGCACCAGTTCTTTGGTGTGTTGGACTTGGTCACACTCTGTGACATGTTCATGGTGTTCGCTGTGTACGCAAAGTCTGCTGTTGACCGGGCGATCTGCCTTTTGGTCGTGGACTGTTGTGGCGAGCTTGATGTTGTTGTCAAGCTATGGGATCTGTCACCATGTCCGCGTATGGCATACAGACTGATGTAGTAGAGGCTGTGGCTGTGTCCCTGTGCTGTGCAGAGTGGCGGACTGGTGGCTTGCTTGTGGACTGCGCTGTGTCCACATGTAGCGTGCGGACTGACGTAGTGAATGAGATGTTGTGTCCGCATGGTGCATGTGTGCGGTCTGGATCAGCATCCGCCTGGTGTGGTATGTCCTTTATTTGGCGCCTGACGTGTTATATTGTAGTTCGGCTAAGTCTTTACAGACTGAGTGGACTGGGGTTTGCTAGTTGCGAGCTGGGGTGGTGACTCTATGCACTAGGGAGGTGACCACACTCCTCACCACGCCTATAAATAGACCCCCTCGGCACATCTACAGTAACAGAGTGAACAGTAAGTTGAGCGCAGATCAAATTGTTGCGGACTGGGTTTTCTAGGTCGTGCGGTTTGAGTTTAACTTGTTTCTGTTTGCAGGTTATGCGGCTAGCACTGTGAGGCCGGGCGTCTGGTTCTGATCAAGGTCAAGAAGCAGTGGGGCTTGCGGTTTACAATCAACAGTAGCAGCAGGTCGCAGGTCGCGGCCAGCCAGTTTCTTTCCTTAGTTTGATCCAAGTTCAATCACCAGGTCGCCATCCAGGCGGACTTGGCGGTCTGTTCATTCAGTTCGGCAGTGGCATGTAGAGTAGACGTCAGCAGACTAACGGGTTGTCCACGCGGCTTGTGCGGACTCCATAGTTTCAGTATAGCAGTAGTGGTCTGGTGGTCTTGCGGTCTCGGTAGTCTCGGAGGACTTAGCGGTCTGGGAGACAGTCCGCTCAACTTAGTCTTTGGCTCTTATTTTCTCTCATTGTACTTGGCGAAATCATATCTCGCCTTGTAAACCTTGCCCTGTAAAGTTGATAGTTGTTAATGCAAGATCTATGTGTGCTCTTCATTGTCACTGATACATTGCTCAGTTTATGGTTGGAGTGTTCCTGTGCCTGGTGCTCGTCTTCCGCTTAATCAAGTGAACAGTTTGATAGTGTTTTGGAGTGTTTTACTTAATACCAACACTATCAGTTGATTGACTTGTGAAATTTCAACATGGTATCAGAGCTAATAGTGGCTTGAGCAGTGAGATGTGATTAACCTCAGATAGTGCTCGACGCTTCTGGAAGCTTTGTGATCAGTGGTGATTTGCAATGGAAGGAGCCTACGGAAGATGTCTTGGCATTGAGCTTCTGACAACGACTAACTTCAAGAAGTGGAAGTCATGCATGAAGAGCTATCTCTTGGGTGAGGAGTTATGGGAGGTTGTCGGTGGTGACGACAAGCAAGAGGATACTGCTGCTACTGGTTCTGCTAAGGAAGTGAGAGTTTGGAGAAAAACTAATGCTAATGTAGAGTTTGCTCTCAAATGGGCTATCTCACATGAGCTCTTTGGTCACATGTTAGGATGTGATTCTGCTGCAGAGATTTGGGCAACCATTGATGGGTTGTTCAACAGGAAGAATGTGGTTAGGCTGCAGTTCCTGGAGAATGAGTTGGTTAAGGCAACTCAAGGTGATCTTTCCGTCTCTAAGTTCTTCTTGAAGATGAAGAATCTGTGCACTGAAATATTAGCATTGGATCCTGATGAGCCCATCTCTGAAGCAAAGTTGAAGAGGCATATAGTCCGCGGCTTGCAGAAGGAATATGTGCCCTTTGTGACTTCCGTGCAAGGATGGGCAACTCAACCTTCTCTGCTGGAGCTGGAAATTTTGTTTGAGTCACAGGAGAGCTTGTCCAGGCAGATGGTCGGGGTGACAATCTCTGATGGAGGTAGTGAAGCTCTCATCACTGAGAAGAAGAAGAAGAGATGGGAGAAGAAGAAGAATATTGCTACTGAAGAAGGGCCTTCAACCTCTAATCAGCAAGAAAGGAGCTCTGCTCCTAAGAATAACTTGAAGAAAGAGTTGAAGTGTTATAGATGTAATCAGGCAGGCCACTTGAAGCGCGACTCCAAGGTCAATTTGCAACCTGGGCATGTTGCATGCAAGGAGGGAGCTTATTCCAGTTCTGAGGAAGCCAGGTGGGGAGGAGCCTTCATGACAAGCTCAGTTGTTCGTGTTCTTGCCACCGTTGACTTCCAAGATGACTGGATAGTTGACTCGTGGTGTGGTCATCACCTCACTGGAGACGAGTCAAAGTTCTCATCTCTACAACCGTTCACAGGTAACAAAGCAATTATTACAGCTGATGATTATATTCACTATGTAGAGAAGGAGGGTATTATTTCTTTGGAGAGTGCTCAGGGTCCGCTTACTCTAAGGAGTGTGTATCACGTACCTAGCATGAAGAAGAACCTCTTCTCAGTGACCAATGCGGTCGTTGTGGGTTTTTATGTTCTGTTTGGCCAAATAGAAGTAAGGTTTCTCCGCAACATATCAGCGGTAAAGGCTGATGTTGCCCTTGTAAGGAGAAGAGTAAGTGACTTGTTTGTTCTATCAACAAGCTCTTATGTTGATCGAATGGGGGCCAATGATAGTGCAGCTATCTGGCATGAGAGACCAGGGCACATTGGGATGGATAAGCTCAAGGCTATGTCAGTGAAGAGCCTGGTGAGAGGCTTGCCAAAGTTGTCCTCCTACAGAGATGGCCATGTTTGTGTGGGATGTCAGTACGGTAAGGCTCATCGCCATCCGTTTGATAAGTCTCAAACAAGGAGCAAGACACCCTTGGAATGTATTCATGGTGACTTGATGGGGCCAACAGCAACCGCTAGTCTTGGAGGCAGCAAATATATGCTTGTGTTGATTGATGACTACTCAAGATATACTTGGGTGTATTTCATGAAGGAGAAGTCGACAGCTTTCAATTTGTTTGTGGAGTTCAAGGAGCTGGTGGAGGGCCGGCTTGGTTTGCGGATCAGGAAGTTCAGATCAGACAACGGTGGTGAGTTTTTCTCATATGAGTTCTCTAGTTTTTGCAGGAAGCACGGAATCCAGAGGGAGCTTACTTGTGCTCATACTCCACAATAAAATGGAGTAGCGGAGAGGAAGATCCGTCACTTGATGGAAACTTGCAAATGCTGGCTTCATGCAAAAGGTATTCTGAGGTCCTTATGGGCGGAAGGAATGGCCTGCACAACGTATGTCATCAATCGGATGCCTCTGAGTCCGATCAACATGAAGTCTCCAGTTGAAATGATTTTTAAGGAGAAGCCAAGTGTGGAACACCTTCGGGTCTTTGGATCAACCTGATATGTTCATATCCCGGATGCTCAAAGGACCAAGCTTGATGCAAAGGCAAGGAAGCTTGTCTTTATGGGCTATGATGAGCGTAAGGAGGGGTGGAAATGCATGGATCCTGCGATAAAGAAGTTCTTTGTCTCAAGAGACATTGTCTTTGATGATCTGACGTCGTATGGAGGAGGCACTATTGAACTACAGGAGAGCAGGGTTGATGAAGGGCAGGATGATGATGCTGAAGATCTTCAGGTGGAGCTACCTGTGTCACCAGGAGCTCCAGGTGTTTCAAACTCTGGGGCTGAAGCTTATGGTTCAGGAAGCAGGGGGAGCGATGCTCCAAGTGTGCCCGGGAACAGAGTTGATGCTGAAGAAGCAGCGAATGTGTTGAACAAGGAGCAACCTCTTCGGAGATTAAAGAGGATCATTAAGCTACTAGCTCGGTATTGCGACGGAAACACGGTGAGCTTTGTTACATGTTTCTTCGCAGTCCCCTTGGATGAGCGGGAGCCTTCTAAGTTTGAAGATGCTGCTGGAGTAAAGGAGTGGGTTGATGCCATAGATGAGGAGATGGCTGCCCTCAGGAAGAATGAAACTTGGGACTTGGCGCCTAAGGTGAGTGGCGTTACACTTGTTACTTGCAAGTGGGTCTACAAGCTCAAGAAGAAGGCGGATGGAATCATCGAGCGGTACAAGGCTCGGCTTGTAGCTCGAGGTTTTTCTCAACATTACGACGAGGACAATGAGGAGACGTTTAGTCCGGTAGCGAAGATGACTTCATTTCGAGTGGTAATCTCTTTGGCGGCTTGCCAAGGTTGGAAGATGTGGCAGCTAGATGTAAAGAACGCTTTTCTTTACGGGGAGATTGACAAGGACATTTTCTTGGATCAGCTGCTCGGGTACATATCTGAAGAACATCCGGACTACGTCTGCAAGCTCCGAAAGGCGCTCTATGGGTTGAAGCAGGCTCCTCGAGCCTAGTATGGGAAGATTGTAGAATATCTTCAGTTCTGTGGTTATGTAGCTTCAAACTCTGATTCGAGTCTTTTCATCAGGAAGTAGGGGGAGCTTCTTGTCCTGGTGCTGTTGTACGTGGATGACATGATCATCACGGGAAATTCCAAGGAGGAAGTAGCAAGGCTCAAGGCAGAGCTTGCTATCAGGTTCGAGATGAAGGATTTGGGTGAGCTCCACCATTTCCTTGGACTTGAGGTCGAGAGCAAGGAGAGCCGCATACTCGTGTCCCAGAAAGGCTATGCGGAACGGAACGTTCATCGATTCGGTATGCAGGAGGGGAAGTGTAGCTCTACTCCACTTGATTCTGGAATCAAGCTTCGGCGGGATGAGGGGAGGATTCTTCTGAATCCTTTGGTGTTTCAGGCTTTAGTTGGGAGTCTTATTAACTTGACGATTACAGGGCCTGACATTGCCTATGCAATCGGCCATGTAAGTCGGTATATGGCGGAACCTAGGAAGCCTCATCTGATGGCAGCTAGGAATATCTTGAAGTACGTGCAGTCTACTTCTGACATGGGTCTCCTGTATAGGAGAGGCACGAAGTTTGTTCTTCAAGGGTACTCTGATGTTGATTATGGGGGATATTCAGATGACCGGAAGTCAACATCCGGTTATATCTTCACTTTTGGATCGGGGAATATTTCTTGGTGCAGCAAGAAGCAAGACTCGATGTCCGTCTCTACTACGGAAGCAGAATACAAAGCCTCGGACTTGGCAGCTCGGGAATCCATCTGGTTTAGGAGACTAGTAGAGGATGTCTATGAATAAGTTCACGGCCCTACTCTGCTGAGCGGTGACAATGAGAGTGCCCTGAAACAGGTAAATAATCCAGTTTGTCACGCTCGGGCCAAGCACATCGAGATTGAGCACCATTTCATACGGGAGAAGGTGTTGGAGGGATCTCTGATGGTGCATCATGTGCGGAGTGAGGATAATGTCACTGACATTTTCATGAAGCCGTTGTCGAAGGTGCAGTTTACTCGGCTACGAGTACTGCTGGGGTTGATCACCACTTCTCACTTCAAGGGGGAGTGTTGAAAATTGTGAATTGTAAGTTGGTGATGGAGTAGGCCAGGCGGACTGCGCGGTCTGAGTCCGCGACCTGGGCGGACTGGTGTTGCGGCATGGGTGTTGGGCTTGGTGGCTTGGTTGTTCTTCTAGAGCGGCCTGTGCGGCCTGTTCTTGGCGGACTTGTGATGCAGTGTTCAGCTCGACCTGCGATTCTATAGTTCTTGCTCTTGATGTTGCCAGGAGGATTGGAGTTTTTATCCACATTTTGGCGGGCATGGTTTTGAGTCCGTGGGGTTCGCTGTTACAGACTGGTGTTGGAGGTCAACATTGGTCCTTGCCAAGCTCTCCATTGTTGCGGTGGTGGTTGCCACTTTCTTGGCGGCGGACTGACCCTGGTGTTTGCGGTCTGGTTTTTTTGGTGTCCGTTAAGATCGTACCAGTTCTTTGGTGGGTTGTACTTGGTCACTCTCTGTGACATGTTCATGGTGTTTGCTGTGTCCGTAGAGTCTGTTGTTGACCGGGCGGTCTGCCTTTTTGTTATGGACCCTTGTGGCGAGCTTCATGTTGTCGTCGAGCTATGCCATCTGTAGCCATGTCCGCGTACGGTGTGCGGACAGATGTAGTAGTGGTTGTGGCTGTGTCCGTGTGCTGTGCAGAGTGGCGGACTAGTGGCTTGCTTGTGGAGTGCGCTATGTCCACATGTAGCATGCAGACTAACACAGTGAATGGGATGTTGTGTTCGCATGGTGCATTTGTGCTGACTGGCTCAGCGTCCGCCAGGTGTGGTATGTCCTTGATTTGGCACTTGGTGGGTTGTATTGCAGTTCGGCTAAGTCTTTGTGGACTCAGCGGACTGGGGTTTGCTTGTTGCGAGCTGGGGTGGTGATTCTATGCACTAGGGCAGTGACTGCACTCCTCACCACGCCTATAAATAGAGCCCCCCGACACGTCTACAGTAAAAGAGTGAACAGTAAGATGAGCGCAGATCAAATTATTGCGGACTCAGTTTTCCAGGTCGCGCAGTTTGAGTTTAACTGGTTGCTGTTTGTAGGTTGTGCGGCTAGCACTTTGAAGTCGGGCGTCTGGTTCTGATAAAGGTCAGGAAGTAGTGGATCTTGCGGTTTACAATCAGCAGTAGCAGCAGGTCGCAGGTCGCGGCCAACCAGTTTCTCTCCTCAGTTTGATCTAAGTTCAATAACCAGGTCGCCATCTAGGCGGACTTGGCGGTCTGTTCATTCAGTTCGGCAGTGGCGTGTAGAGAAGACGTTAGCAGAATAACGGGTTGTCCGCGCGGCTTGTGTGGACTCCGTAGTTTCAATATAGCAGCAACGATCTCGGCGGTCTTAGCAGACTTAGCGGTCTGGGAGGCAGTCCGCTCGGCTTAGTATTTGGCTCTTGTTTTCTCTTATTGTACTTGGCGAAATCATGTCTCGCCTTATAGACCTTGTCTTGTAAAGTTGATAGTTGTTAATGCAAGATCTGTGTGTGCTCTTCATTGTCACGGATACATTGCTTAGTTTATGGTTGGAGTGTTCCTGTGCCTGGTGCTCGTCTTCCGCTTAATCAAGTGATCAGCTTGATAGTGTTTTGGACTGTTTTACTTGATATCAACACTATCAGTTGATTGACTTGTGAAATTTCAACAGGCTAAAGCCGTCAACACTACATGACACGCGCAAAATCGAGCACTCATAAATAAGAACCATAATAAGACACCTTACGAACTTCTAAAGGGCAGGAAACTGATTGTCTCGTATTTTAGAATTTTTGGTTGTAAGTGCTTCGTGCTTAACAATGACAAGTATCATACTACCAAATTTAGCAAAAAGAGTTTTGAAGGTATTTTTTTAGGGTATAATAGTCATAGTAAGGCATATAGGATATTTAATAGAAAAAATGTGGTTGTGGAAGAATAAATACATGTTGTATTTGATGAGACGAGCTTGTTGCAAGACAACTCTTCTAGTGTGTTCATTGAAGATGCAGGTACAAAGTTGAATGAACTTAACTTGGAAGAACCATCAGAAGAAAAAGATGAAAAGTTCATCAAGATCACCACTCCAACCCCTATTGGAGAAGTTGATGATCAAGATGAAGAAATCGTCCAAGTTGATGAAGTCACTCCGGTGATTGAAGAAGTAGTTCCAGATGCAAGGACTCTATAGCTCAGACATCTGAAGGATCATTCAATGGACCAAATCATAGGAGATCCCCGGGATGGTGTCAGAACTCATCGAGGTACAACTAACGAGAATTTATATTTAAGTTTTCTCTCACAGGTTGAACCAAAGAAGTTTGAGGAAGCAAACTCAGACGCATCTTGGATAATGACGATGGAAGAAGAACTAAACCAGTTCAAGCACTGCCAAGTATGGAAACTTGTTCCTAGACCCAAAGGTAATAATGTCATTGGGACAAAATGGGTCTACAGGAACAAGATGGACTAGGATGGAACCATCATAAAGAACAAAGCCAGACTCATCGCCAAAGGATATTGTCAAGAAGAAGGAATCGACTTTGACTAGACATATGCTCCAGTGGCAAGGCTGGAGGCAATCAGGTTATTCCTAGCATATGCTGCTCTTAAAGGCTTCACTGTCTATGAGATGGACGTGAAGTTTGCCTTCCTTAATGGTGACATAAAGGAAGAGGTGTATGTGGAACAACCTCCAGGTTTCGTTGATTCTAACTTTCCCGATTATGTTTATTTATTACATAAAGCTTTATACGGTTTGAAACAAGCTACTCGAGCTTGGTATGAGACGCTGTCTAGCTTTCTTCTTGAGAACAAGTTCATAAGGGGAAACATAGATAAGACATTATTTCTTAGGGAAATGAAAGGCAATATTTTGCTAGTGCAAATCTATGTCGACGACATTATTTTTGGCTCTACTGACGACAACCTCTGCAAGAAGTTCTCTAAACTTATGCAAGGGAAGTTTGAAATGAGCAGTATGGGCGAGCTGAAATATTTCTTAGGGCTTCAGGTGAAATAATCGGAAGATGGAATTTTCATCTCGCAGACTAAGTTCACCAAAGAGCTAATTAAGAAATTCGGAATGGAGAATGCAACCTCTATGTGGACTACAATGGGTTCAACTGTGTCTCTGGACAAGGACGAGAAAGGGAAACCTTTTGATGAAATCAAGTACAGAAGTATAATTGGATCCTTGCTCTACCTTACTGCTAGTAGACCAGACATAATGTTTTCAACATGTGTATGTGCTAGATTTCAAGTGAACTCTAAGGAATCTCACTACGCTGCTGTAAAGTGGATTTTGAGATACCTTAAAGGTACACCAAATAATGAATTATGTACCCAAGAAGTAATGATAGCAAGCTAATTGGGTTTTCAGTTGCAGATTTTGTAAGTAGCAAAGACGACAGGAAGAGCACTTCTGGGACTTGCCAATTCCTTGGAAGAAGGCTCATTTCCTGGAGAAGTAAGAAGCATAACTATATTGTAATTTCAACGGATGAGTCAGAGTATATCTCTGCTGGAAGTTGCTGTGCACAGTTTCTCTGGATAAAGAACCAATTTAAACACTACAACATGAAGTTTCAGAACATTCTATTGTTTTGCGACTCTTCCAGCGTAATTGTAATAGCCAACAACCCAGCCTCTCACAGCCAGACAAAGCACATAGAGTTGCGCTACCACTTCATCCTGGAGCATGTGGAGCATGGGGACATAGATCTACAGTATCTCCAAACAGACAGGCAGATTGTAGACATTTTCATGAAGCCGCTGGACGAGAACAAGTTCTCTTTCTTCAAAACAGAACTTGGAATGCTCAACCAAGAAGATTAGAGAAGGTGGACTCACTAAAAGGCTCAAAGATCAAGAAATCTGTCAAAAGGTGAAATTTTTCAAAATTCTAACTTTATGTCTCGAGTAAGACAAAGTCTACTCAAATAGTACTTCAGCCTACTTGAGTACTCCGACTTTCACTCGAGTACCTCTTCAGCCACTCGAACAAACCTACTCGATTACTAAGCTGCCTCTCGAGACGCATAAAGTCAGATCACTCGAGTACTTCCAGGTTTCTCACTCGAGTACTATCATCATTTCACTCGAGTACTGTCGTTTCACTCAAGTATCAGATAGCTAATTTTTCTACTTCAATTCAAATTTCTTTATTCGCAACCCGAGCTTATGCTGCCCTTTCCAAGGTATGTTAAGCTTTATTTACTTTCATAATCAACATAAATTAAGGTTATATAAATATAAAAGTCCGGAATTCATTTCTCTACACGAATCAAAATCCCTTAACTCTAGTAAAGTCGATGGACGCTTCGTCTTCCGCCGACAGTTGTAGAGCCTGCGCCATTTTCATCCCCACAGAAGCTTTCTCTCAAATCTCTGGCTCATGGCGCCACCGTCTAAGATTGGAATAGGTTCAGAGCATGTCACCAAAGGGAAAGCCGATTTATCCGACGATTTTAAGAATCTACTCATCCTTCTCAAGACCGCCGGCCTGACTTTTGTTCTACAACAACCTTGCAAGATCTTTTTTCCAGAGGTTGACGAGTTCTTCAAAATTATTAAGGTGAAGAGAAACGGGAAGGTTCTTAAGTCTACAGTAACGGAATCAAGATCAAGCTCTCCAAAAACTCTGATTCCAAACTGCTTCGACTGCTAGTGATTGATGAAGAAGACCATCTTGGTCCTGAAGATTAAGATAGGGTTTGTATGTTCTGTGGCCTCTCACTAGAAGTGCAGATCATCCGCCGCTCAGAACTCAACCCAGAAGGAAAACTGTTGGTTGACATCATTGTGAAGATACTTCTGTACAAGACAAGTTCAATTAGAGATATCTCCGCCAATATGTTTGATATCATGGTAACAATCATCTGCAGGAATAAATTTCAATTTGATATGTTAATTTTGGACAAAATCAGAGAGAGCATCAATGTTCCAAATTATGCAAGGATTATCTCTCTACTGCTCCATGAGATCAATCCTGAGGTATTCACTTTTTCCAAAGGTACAATACTTCATCACATGAAGAAAGTCTCAATATCCTCAATTTAATGGTGGGAGTTGAAGTTACAGAATCCTACCTAGTCTGACAAAGCCAATGATCAACCATCTCTAGAGGACATGACCCCATCTCCCTCTCCACCTCATGTTGCCAGCACTTCTTGTGCAATTGCTGACGGGGAGCCTGCTACTTATGTTCCAGACAGAGTCCCTACTCCTCCAGCTGATACTTCTCTCCCTCCATCCACTAATGAAGAAGTTCCAACAGATGCTCAACTCCAAGAAACCCTTCTCTCTACTGATGCATCCATCAATGAGATGATTGAAGAGTTAATTTCTGAAGAACCTCTTCCCCCTCTTCAAAAAGAACAAACTACTGAAGCCTCCAAGCAGCAAACTCCAGTACCATCTCCTACTCATATTCCTCCCAGATCTCCAACTCCATCTCCTCAATCCCCCGTACACCACTCTCCTGCTGCTGACAAAGAGCACTTTGAAACTATTTTGATTCCTGATGACAAAGAACCTTCTCCAGAACCTGCTGAAGCCCCTCTAAGGAAACTAGATTTCCCTATCCCCACCTTCATCACTGAAGAAGGGGATGCCATGATCCACACTACCAGAGCTGAGAGCTCTGTGGTTATTGAAGAAATTTCCCCATGGTTTGCTCCTCCTCCTCCAGTTCCTTCTATATCTATTCCTGCTCCTCCTGCTGCCACTAATCTTATGGGTATGTTTCTACAACTGCTTCAAGAACAAAGGAAATATTTTGATGATTCATGCAAAGTTGTCACTGAGAAAGTAACTGCTCTTGAGAAAGAGATGAGCAGAGGCTTTGCTGAGATTCAACATAATACAGATCAATTAAGACATCTATTCCAGATTGGTAGAAAAGCTCTGGACCACAATATCACTAGTGTTGGTCATGTCATGGAACAAGGTGTCACTCTTGAAAACAACCAGATTGAGTTAGATAAGAGAGCACAAGAAAATAAAATCAAGCTTTGTGAAGAGGTAGGTGTAACATCTCTCCACTACACCCGAGTGATCTATTAACGAGCATGTTACAAGGATGCAGCCGAAGTACCCCAACCCCTCTCCCTCCACGGGCGGGTTGTTGGTGGCCGCAGTCTCCCTTTGATGAGGTAAACTCGATAGTCAAGCCTGGAGTACGGGGACTTCCCAGGAGGTCACCCATCCCAGAATTTCTCCAGCCCGAGCACGCTTAACAATGGAGTTCTTTCAACTCTCATCACCAATTGAGCTGCACTTTTTATTGTAACCCCTCTCCACTACACCCGAGTGGTCTATTAACGAGCATGTTACCGGGCTGCAGCCCAAGCACCCCAACCCCTCTCCCTCCACAGGCGGGTTGTTGGTGGCCGCAACCTCCCTTTGATGAGGTAAACTCGATAGTCAAGCCTGCACTACGGGGACTTCCCAGGAGGTCACCCATCCCAGAATTTCTCCAGCCCGAGCAGGCTTAACTATGGAGTTCTTTCAACTCTCATCATTAATTGATCCAACTCAATTGATGATGAGATTTGAAAGAACTCCATAGTTAAGCCTGCTCGGGCTGGAGAAATTCTGGGATGGGTGACCTCCTGGGAAGTCCCCGTAGTGCAGGATTGACTATCGAGTTTACCTCATCAAATGGAGGCTGCGGCCACCAACAACCCACCTGTGGAGGGAGAGGGGTTATGGTGCTTGGGCTGCATCCCGGTAACATGCTCGTTAATAGACCACAGAGATGTAGCGGAGAGGTGTTATAGTAGGCACGTTCATAGATGATGCTATTAATACTCTGACTGTAGAAGTCAGAAAGGGGGAGAGCTTAGTAAAAGAATATCTAGAGAAATCAGATACAAACAAGCACACTCTCTGGGAAGCAAAGAGGAAAGAGATTCATGATGATGTGCTAGGCCAGATTCAAAGTGTGAAGTTTCATACTTATGATACAGCAGTCTGGATGCATAATCAGATACTTCCTAACTTTCGAGCTGATCCAAATATCATTTCTCATCATCTAAACCCCCTGGCCCCTATTGCTCTAGCTCCTCAGCCTACCTTCTCTCCTAGACCTGAAGGCTTTGAAGGCCTACTCCAGAATCATATACTCAGGTTTAGGAGGCAGATCCAGCAGACATATTCCTTCATGCTCCTCCTGAGATTAACATTCCAAAGAAGAAGAGAAAGTATGGTGATGGAGCCTCTACAAGAAGATCAATTCCAGTTCCAGATACAGAAAGAGGAAAGCTCCAGAGTTTGTAGAAATCTGGTCCCCAACTTCAAAGTCACTCATTTTGGATACTTACAAGCTTGTCATGGATTTTAATGAAAATAAGAATGATCATTAAAGCTCCCAAGAATTGGACTTATATGAGAAGTCTATGACAAAAAGAAGGTTATATGATAGAGAATATGGAAGAAACAATCCTTCTGCTCCTCCAAAGCCTCCAAAGTACAATCCCAAGCCTTACAGTTACCAGAGAAGACAACAAGAGAAGAAGGACAAGCAGAAACATCAAGTTTAAGCATAGAGAGTTATGAGAGTGGGGATATGATATGTGTATAAATAACTTTTTGGACAATCTTATTCATATAATTCTTAATTTTGATCATCTACTCTTTGATTTTAATCTTTATGCTTGTTACACTGCTTTCTCTATTGCACATCTAGTTTTTTTTTGTCTATATAATTCACCTTAGTGTAGAGGGTTCTAAAATCTATAAATAGGGGGAGATTGTTGGGTATTATATCCACAATAACCCAGATTTGATGAAGTCACCCTTGAACTAAGATGAATTAAGTTGTATTTGTTGTCTTGTTTAAGTTATGTGTTTGTAGGACTATATTACCAAGTGTAGATCAATGTCAGTCTACAATGGGTCACCAAACACAAGACCATACAATGTAATCCCTCATTGTGTGATCCAAGGTGTTGACTCATGTGTACCCTCTCTATATGGATACACTTCATATTTCAAACACTGGGACTGATTGGAGAAAGAAGTGTTGCTGAGTTTATTGAAGAAGAGAAAATTCTGTTGAAGAAAATTTTGCTAAGTCTTTTATTCGAGTAGTAGTTTATATACTCGAGTTGAATACTTAGTTAATACTTGAGTAAATCTATCTGTACTTGAGTAAGGGTAATGGCTCCTGAGTAGTCTGCATATAGCTCTTAAGTGGCCAAGTGCATTACTCGAGTAGACCCTCTCTTATTCTCGAGTTAACAGATTTTCCTCTCAGAAAATTTTCTAAGTCATTTACTCGAGTAGTTATATTAACCACTCGATTAATTAAGTCTTTTGTCTCGAGTTGCAGAAGACAGATTCTCGTGTTATTTTACCCCACTCGAGTAGTCAAGTTCATGTACTCGAGTAGTCTATCTACTTCTCGAGTATTCCAGCTCTAATACTCGAGTGATAAGATTTTTATCTCTCAGAATTTTTTTGAGTCCTATACTCGAGTAGCAATATTCATATACTCGAGTAATTAATCTCCACTCATGTAGTTCATCTACTACTCGAGTAGTCCAGTTCCAGTACTCGAGTAACCTGAATTCTTCTCCCAAAAAAATATTCCAAGTCTTTGACTCGAGTAATTCTTCTACCTCTCGAGTAGTTTACTTCGAGTACTCGAGTAGTTCAACTCCATATCTCGAGTAATCACATTAGCACTCGAGTAAGTCTTTGTGTACTCGAGTGATTACTCATTCTATTCTAGATGTTCTCAAAGTCTTCTACTCGAGTAGTCTCCTTCTATTCTATCGAGTAATCTTATTAGTACTCGAGTAGGTAGCCTGTTACTCGAGTAAATCAGTCTGAGTTTTTCAGAAATTTGCTAAGTCTAGAATCGATGACAATTTCAAATGGCTTGACGTGATTGGTCCACGTGTACGTCATTAATGATAATTATGATCGTTAGGGAGATCTTATATAAGGTCTTGTCAAAAACTAACTAACCCTAACAAGCTATCAAGTATTATTCTAAGTTTTCGGTATCACAGTTTCTCTTTCTAAAAATGGGAGACATCGACCTTCATCGTGCATATCGGCTAGGGTGTTCGATTCAAGAAGATTCAGAGCAAAGTGGACTTACAGATCGAGATCATTTTCAATTCCTCATCATCTCTCAGATCGTGAGTCAAAGAATCTCCAGATCCAGATCTTGCCGAGCCTCCTCTTCAACATCTTCTGATAGAGCCGCAATGAAAAAGAAGAAGATCTAGGCCGACAGATTCCAGATCTGAGAATCACTGTTTGTATTTTCATTTATTCCCAATTTTATTCTTGTAGGAGATTTATCTCCGAGTGTAGGAGCTTTTGTCTCCGAGTTGTAGGAAGTTTTTATCTTCCGAGTGTAGATCCGTATTGTGGATCGAGATTGTAGGAACTTTGTTCTGAGGCGTAGGATTGGTTTTCAATCCGAGATAGTGGACTAGCCGAGTCTAGTGCTTTGCTAGATCGGTGAGGGAAAGTGGATGTACGCAAGGTTGGGGAACCACTATAAATCTTTTGTCGTCTGTGATTGCTTAGTTGATTATTGTGTGCTTAGATCACTAAATTTGTTTTCCGCAAAAATAAGCACAACTCACCTATTCACCTCCTCTAGGTGATTTAGGTAGACAACTGAATAACTTTCAGTACTGTTCTTTACCTTACTTTACTTGCAGTACTATTCTTTTCTTACATTACATGTAATATATAGAACTACTAGACTTGATAGTTTAGTTCCACTGTCACCTACTCTTCTTTCATACCCCTTGTTGTCCTCCGTTTCATCCTCCCCCATGGTACCTAGGAGCCACGGGGGCGAGGTGTGGAGGAAATGGCTTAGTCTTTATGACTAACGGTTGGTTGTGAATGTATCATTTTAGGAGCTCGAGGAGATGGAGAACCATCACGACCAGCAGGACTTGAGGAGATGATACCACCTACTACTACTATTGTAGCCCGGCGTTAGGTGATGACACGTGTACTATTGATAGATTAGCTTCCGCTTGTTTGTATTTGGAAGAGAGAGAGAGATTTGACATCCATGTACAGGGCATATGCCCTTTTCTCTTTCTGTTATACTCATTGTGGACTACTGTTGTACTTTCATTTTCATATATATATATATAATATGTACTGTGATCTTTGTGGACGTGTTAGTTGTCACTACTTGTTTTACTTCTATTCTCGATTGGCCGAAACTGGTTGAATGATCGTGCTCGCCGGCAGGATCGGCGTCTTGTGGTGTCGACTAACCTGTGAGTTAGTGTCAACGTAAGGCGGAGGTCCTGGGCATAAGACCGGATTACCTCCTTGGTAAGGGGAGAGGGGTCTTACAAAATTGACCGTTAAGGGTCATCGCAATCCGGGTAGGACTCCATGGGAAATCGTCCTAGGGATAAGGACATCTAGATCAGGAGGATCTAGTGGATCTCTAAGACCCTTCCTTGTATGGAGGTGAAGAGCTGGCTCGAATAATTTTCCTGGAGGGAAAAGGAGAGAGCCAACCGGTCCGTGGAGCAGATCGGTATAGAAACAAAAAGTTCATTTCTAATCATCGCCTTAGATCTCTGGCATCACAGAGATCACCCTTTTTGTATTCATCTAGAACTATTGTTGCTTTGAATTTTGCATTGAAATCTTTCATGTCTATGTTGATTACTTCTGGATGTGTGCTGTGAATGCTTAAAGAGTTTGTGTGTTTGAAGGGTTTGAACTCGGATCTTCACAGGAAAAAACATTCATAGACTTACCTCCGCACATTAGCTACCTAATGCCCCATGGTAGCATTGAGAACTTGATTCCCTGAATAAAATATTTTTAGATTCCAATTAATGCTCCAAACCTTATTCACCCCCCCCCCCTCTACGGTTGGCCATGAGATCCAACATCATGCCCCCATGTCTCGCATGTGACTAGGGGGCGTGTAAAGTGTGGAACCGTCCTCTCGAAAGCCCGAGAATGTTGGGAGGAAAACGCCAAAATTCGTCGTTCTGCGGGTCACGCCGCTAGGTCACGCTAGTGACCTAGGGAATGTCTTTACTATTACAGGAGACGGTGGGAACTGGAAACAGCGGGAATTAAAATCTGGCAGTTGTGGAAAGTCACGCCTCTAGGTCAAGGGTGTGACCTAGGGCGTGAATGCTGAAAACTGTGGATCTGAAACTGCCCTCTTAAAGCAACTGAATGCCTGATCGTCATGCCCTAGAGTCACGCCCATGACCTGTTGGTCACGCCGATGATATGGGACTGTAATTTTAATCTGACGTGGACATGAATTCTAAAGGTCCAAGGGGTCACGCTTGCTAGTCACGCCCGTGACTTGAGGGTCATGCTTGTGAACGGGCGTGTAACTTGCGATTTTTTTCATATTGCTTCAGTTTCTTCTCTTGATCAGTCCTGTAAGCTCCAAAATGATATTGGCAGCCCAGATTGACCTGAAATAAGAAAAAAAGTAATTAGTAACAAAATATAATTATAAACTAGTTAATTATTAAATAAAACTATATAAAAAATAAAGAATAAATTAGAGTTATTAAATAGCCCCATACTTACTCATTTGCTTGTCCCGAGCAAACAACTTTCCATAGGGAGCAGAAAAAATATCAACACTAGAAAAGAAAATTGAACCTAAGGAGTAAAATGCGAAGTCTTTTGCCTATATGTGTAGCTATTTTAGTAGAAAAAACTACTCAACATACAAATTAGTTTTTTTTCTAGAATATGTTTCCACTTATTATTTCTACTTCAAAATTGAAAACCCAGTAAATCCTAAAATTATATTTAGGGGGAAGGTAACGTGCGTACTAAGATTGATATTACACAAAACGAACATCAAGATACCCACCAAATAAATCCATCAATGTTGATGTCCATAGGCTTGCCCTTTCACCCTTTCGCCACGACACTAGTCTAACATATAAGCATGATTCAATAGTTCTTAATTAGGTTGAAATATAGGCTTAGGTTTATTTTTTGGTGTGGCAAATCAAATATAAACATGATGGCTAGACACACCCAAACCTACATAGACCTCGCACAAAATAATAATGGTTTTTTAAAAAAAATAGCCAATTTCCCAAACCTTTTTTATCACTTTTTTTCATATATATATATTTTATTATTTTTATTCTTCTTTCTTCCCCTTTTAAATATTTTTCTAATATTTTTTCAAAGGAAGTAGAAATAAAATTAGCTCTCTTTTTTTCTATAAGAATAGTAACCAACATAATATGACTTCAAATCACTCACAAAGTATTTTTTTATAATAACTTTTATTGAGATCGGACTTAGGTGTGCGATTAGGATGCTTTTTAGGCCTTGGTGAAATATTTTGTGGAGCTAAAACAAAAGATAGGGTAATAGGCTCAAAGTGGTTTAACAAAGATAAAGTATGAGGTACGGGGGCAAAGACTCAAACTGGCCAAAAGAAATGCCTATATCCTATTCATGATAATGAGTTTAACTTATCCAAGTCTTGAGAAATGTTAGAGTGCAAGTTCTAGACATCGAGAAAGAATTCCTTTTCTTGATTCGCGAAATATTTCTCTAGTAAACTTCTACGTAATCACCTAAATTATTTTTGAATTTTTACCGGTTTCAAAATGAAAGTAGAATAAACTATTTTCACACATTTAGAAAACAAAAATCTATTTGCATGTTGAATATTTAAATCTACCTAAAATTCTACTTACAAGTGCACTTGACTAGGAACACAGCATGACCAATAGTTCTCCTTCAAAATTCAAAATTCAACTAATGCATGAAAATTTCTAAACACTATGTAAAACATGAATACAAGAGATTTTGCATGTGAATAAATATAGAAATAATGATTTCTCTAATTAAAAATTAAAAGCTAATTTTTTGTTAATTCTTAGACTTCCCGAGATATACCCTGTGAAGGGTTCTCACCTGTACTAGGTGGTTTTGTGAGATGACAGCCCAACACGGCACTTTCTAAGAAATTAAGTTTCGATTTTCTAATTTTTTTGTATTTTTAAAATTTTTTGAATTTTTTTTGCAAAAAAGTACGCAAAATTAATTTTTTATAATTTTTATTTTTGTAAAAGAGCTTAAACTAGTGAGAAATATCCCCCCATACTTAAACAAAACATTGTCCCCAATGTGTAAAAATAAAGAGCAAAGGAAGAGAAAACTTTCCTCAAGATAAAACATAATTTTTTATAGCACATTAAAGCATTAAAGCAAAACATTAAAGCAAAACATTAAAGCAAAACATAATTTTTTATATATATTTTTTAGTCCAATAAAAAAATACAGGAAAATGCTGATAATAAAAAAAACAGATACATATACAATTATTCGACTATAGACTCAATACAAAAGGAAGCGTAATCCTCATCATTATGGTGCCCCAGCTGCTAATAGTATGTTCACGGGTCCGCAAACTCACGCATAATACGCACAATGGATGAAGCATGACACTACTCCAGAGCGGTAAATCGACCATCAAAGCATGTAAAGCGCTTGTACAAATGGATACGCACAATGAATAGGCCCAAATTGATGATCCCAATATGTCGAAGGATCGGGCGCTGGGAAAGGATGTTGTGGTGGGGGGGGGAATCTGTGGAGGAGCAATGCCACTGGGAACTGCCGCGATATCAAGATCAAAATCCCCACCACCTGCTGGTAGTGGGATAGCCTCAAACTCATTGTCTCGTCGTTGCGCAAGGCCGAAGGCCTGAAGGGTTTGGAACTGAATAGGAAGCGACGCCTGAATGCAGGTCAGACACGAAAGAGCGTCCCAAATCCCTTAATGTTTGGTGAGATAAGTGATTAAGTTGCCACCATGGATGGCTCCCAACCTCACATTCTTTGCCTTATACCGAAAGAAGATCGCAAGCGCGTGGACTAGGTTGATTGGGACCCGGTAAAACATACTCTGTAAATATAGTAAATACGCCCTAGTCACGACGCCATGGCTATCGCCGCGACCAGTAATGGTAAAGGTGAGGAGGATGTGGAGAATACGTAGGGCGGGGGAAATGAGGTGGCCGCCTTTTGATTATTTAAGAGTGTAGGGGACGATATCGTTGCTGATTTCCAGCCAAAATGTAAGAAGGTTGAAGTTAGGAGGGAAATCAGTACGAAGGGCAGAGCAGGCAGGAGAAAGAGAAAATGCCTCGTCACAAAATCCCATCACCACATTGAGTTGACGGATGGTGTGCTGATGTGTTTTGCTTCCCATCCAAAAGATGATAAAATCTTCTTTCGCACCCCAACAAAACTCGAACGAGGCAAGGAACTCAACGGTGAGCTCCAAGAAGGCGGGCTCTGAAATGGCAAAAAGAGAACTCCATCCAGGGTGGATAGAAATTCTCGCACCAATTCAGTTGCGCCGAAATCCACAAGGATGCCACAATCAAGTACCCGGAAGATGCCAAAGGGTTTGGTGCATAGATGTTCGCTCTGATCTTACTCGGTGGAGTTGCAAAGGTAAGCATAGCCTCCACCACGACGGGGTCTGCGAGGTGCTCGGATGAGGAGGCGGTGGATCGAGGTTGGTGGCGAGGACCTTTGGAAGGAAAGAGGGCAAGATTTTAAGGTTGGAAGGGAAGGAGAAGGGTTGGAGTGTGTGGAGGAAACAAAGGGGAAAAGATCCTTAAATAGGTAAAATTTTGGAGGTCAGCCCCCCCCCCCCCCCCCCCCCCCCCCGTCATGCCCGTGACTGGGTGGCGTGTCACATTCATGGGTGTGGGGAAAAGTGGAATCTCGGAAACAGGCAGAATGTTAATTTTCTACAGGTCACGCACCATAGTCACGCCCGTGACTAAAGGGCGTGTAACCTAAAATAAGGGGAAAATATGGAATCTGAGGCATTGACCGTGTGAGTGCATCAGATGCGCTTGACACGGCCCAGGGTCACGCCCATGACCCTGGCGCGTATAACTGAAAATGATGATTTTTTTTGTTTTCACGGGAAAGTCACGGCCGTGACTTTCCTATGTCACGGCCGTGACTGGCGAAATGGATTCTTTTAATAATTTTTTTCTTCATTGGACGGAAGGGTTCCGTTAATGTCATGCCCGTGACCCAAGAAGGTCATGCCTGTGACATTGACGGAAGACGGACAAGAAAAACTCTCTCTTTGAACCAGCATCGGGTTCCGTATTCCGGGAAGTACATTCCGGTCGGTCACTCCCGTGACCATCAAGTCATGCCTGTGACCATAAGAGATGACATCGGTCGTGGCCGTGACATCGGTCCTGGTGGCGACATTGGTCCTGGGTGCAACATCGGTCGTGGGCGATGACATCGGTCCTAAGCGGCGACATCGATCATGGGCGGCGACATTGGTCCTAAGCGACGACATTCGGTGGGAGATAATATTATTATCAGATCATTTCAAAATAATAGTTCATTGTAAAATAAAAATAATATTAAGATACTTACACTGGTAATTAACAAATAATGGTAGAGTAAGTTCAAATAACAAATATAAAGATAGAATGTGGACTAAAGATGATAACAATTAGAAAAATTGATTGCATAATACCACAAATTAGCAAAATCACTTAGTATCCTTTTCCCAGTAATTTCTTTATCGTGTCATTAATTTTGAATTTTCGGAGCTCGAAAGACAAATTTTTATTATGATTTAAAGATTTAAGCGCCAAAAAGGCACGGTGCTCTAGCTCAACCGGAAAGTGGCATGCCTTCCCATAGAATAATTGATACAGAGTACAACCGATAGCGGTCTTGTACGTCGTCCGATAAGCACAGAATGCATCATCAAGCTTGACTGACCAATCCTTTCTATTAGTAGAAACTAGTTTTTCAATAATTCATTTTAATTCATGGTTTACTACTTCTACTTGGCCACTAGTTTGAGGGTGATAGGGGGTGTCCAACCAATGTGTAACGCCGTATTTAGATAAAACTTTAGCGAATTGTGCGTTACAAAACCGAGTGCCCATATCGTTTACTATTGCCCGCAGTGCTCAGAATCGTGAAATGAGTTTTTTGAGAAATTTGGTCACAACTCGGGCATCATTGGTGGGAATGGCTTGCGCTTCCGCCCACCGTGACATGTAGTCAACTGCTACCATAATATATCGATTTCCAAAGGAAGTCGGTAGCGGGCCGACAAAGTTGATCCCACATAAATCCAAAACCTCTACTTCTAAAAATGAATTTAAAGGCATTTCATCAAGGCGGGAAATATTACCGTAGCATTGGCATTGTTCATAATGACTTACATGAGCATGAGCGTCCTTGAAGATGCTCGGCCAATAAAATCCTTCTTCAAGTACTTTCCGCACTGTCTGATTGGCTTTGTAGTGACCACTGGCGGGTCCCTCGTGGCAATGTTTTAATATTTGAGTGCTTTCCTCGTGAGAAACACACCCCTGCACTACTTGGTCCGCGTAAACTCAAAAAAGAAATGGATCCGCCCAAAAATAATTTTTCAAATCAGAAATGAATTTCTTCTTTTCTTGATAAGAAAAACCCTTTTGGGATAAATCTCGCAGCAAGGTAAATCATGAAATTGGAGAACCTAGTAGTGGGGTGAGTTATTACCTTATATATATAAAGTCAGGAGGCGCTCCTCGGGAAAAGTATCGTCAATATCCTACTCGATAAGCTCCTCTAAATTATGATTCTCCAACCGAGAAATCTGATCCGTTGCTAAATTTTTTCCTCCCCTTTTGTCCCTGATCTCCAAGTCAAACTCTTGGAGAAGCAAAACCCACCTGATAAATCTTGGCTTTGCATCTATTTTTGTTAGTAAATACTGCAAATTCGAATGATCATTAAAAATAATAACTTTGGACAATATGGGATAAGAATGAAATTTATCAAAGGCAAAAATAATGACAAAAAGTTCTTTCTCGGTAGTTGTATAATTTTCTTGTGCGGCGGTTAGTGTTTTACTCGCATAATAAATGGGATGAAAATTTTTATTGATGTGTTTTCCTAAGACTGTACCAACGAAAAAACTACTAGCATCGCACAAGATTTCAAAAGGGAGATCCCGATTGGGAGCTATCATGATAGGTTCATTTATTAATTTGTCTTTAATAATAGAAAAAGCATGCAAACAATATTTATCAAAAATAAATGTTGCATCTTTTTTAAAAGGTGAGTGAGGGGCTTGCTTATTTTAGAAAAATCTTTAATAAACCGACGATAAAAACTGGGATGCCCAAGGAAACTACGTATGGCCTTAACATTCAAAGGGGGAGGTAGTTTTTCTATAGTTTCTATTTTATCTTTATATACCATTATGCCCTTACTTGAGATTTTATGGACTAAAACTATACCCTCTCGTACCATAAAATGACACTTCTCTCAATTTAAAACTAAATTTGTGTCATCACATATTTGGACAGCATGTGAGAGGTTATTTAAACATAAATCAAACAAATCTCCAAAGACGGAGAAATTGTTCAAGAACACTTCCATTATGTCCTCCACTAGTTCGTCAAAAATCGCTAGCATACACCTTTGCAAGGTTGCCACAGCGTTACATAAGCCAAATGACATCCTCCGATAGGCGAAGGTGCCAAACGGACAAGTGAAGGTTTTTTTTCTCTTGGTCCTCGGGCATAATTGGGATTTGGAACTATCCCGAGAGACCATCAAGAAAACAATAAAAAGAATGCCCAGATAGTTGTTCAAGGATTTGGTCAATGAACGGTAAAGGAAAATGATCCTTTCGTGTTGCATCATTTAATTTGCGGTAGTCGATGCAAACCTGCCATCTAGTAACAGTTTTAGTAGGGGTTAAATAATTTTTATCATTTGACACTACCTTTAATCCTCCTTTCTCGGGCACCATTGGACAGGACTTACCGACGTGCCATCCGAAATCGGATAGATTATGCCCGGATCTAATAATTTTATAAACTCTGCTTTAACCACCTCCTTCATATTAGGATTTAGGCGGCATTGGGGTTGAATAGTTTTATGTGAATTTTCTTCTAATGAAATTTTTCGAGTACAAAAGGTGGGATTAATCCCACTTTAAATCCGTTATTTTCCACGCAATTGCGTAGCGATGAATTTTTAAAATATTTTATAATTTTAATTTTTCTTCAGCGGATAGATAAGCCGACACAATAACGGGAAGTTTTGAACCCTCCGCTAGAAATAAATATTTTAAATGATCTTCCAATTGTTTAAGTTCTAAAGTTGGAGGTTCCTCATAAGAAGTTTTCAATCCATCACTACCTAATTATAGAGTTTCTACAATAAATGCACGTGTGACCAAAATTTTTATTACTATTTTCATGAAAAATTACATTTAAACTTTCAAAATTTTTGTCATGAAAAATAGGCAAATAAAAATTTTCAAAAAAATAAAACAAAGTCTTTTTCGGAAGAAGCCTCCAAAAAGAAACATGAGTCTTCATTTGAAAGCATATTTTTAATAGATGATTTAATATTAAAAGTAACTTTTCCATCTCCGACTCTCAGGCGAAGTTTACCATTACTAACATCTATAATGGCGTGTGAGGTGGCGAGGAAAGGGAGACCGAGAAAAAGTGGAACCTCGGTGTGCTCTTCTATGGTAAGGATGACAATCTACCGAAAAGATAAATTTGTCAACTTTGACAAACACATCCTCAATATTACCCATTGTATATTTAATAGACTGATTTGCCAATTGGATGCTCATTCTTATTGGATTAGGCTCTCATAATCCCAACTTTTTAAATAATGAATAAGACATCAAATTAATTGACACGCCTAGATCGGCAAACATATGTTTTACTAATATATCGCTAAATAAACAAGGAATAGAGAAATTACCTGGATCAGTTAATTTCTTAGGTAATTTATTAAGTAAAACCGTCGAACAGTCCGCATTCAATTGAACCGTGGAGATATCCTCAAGTTTCTTTTTATTACATAAAATATCCTTGAGGTACTTTGCGTACTTTGTCATTTGCACTATTGCTTCATAAAATGATAAATTTATGTGGATTTGCTTAAATATTTCCAAAAATTTACCGTAATACTCATCCATCCGGTCTTTCTTTAATTTAGATGGATAGAGAAGAGGCGGTTGAAATTCCTTAATTTTATTTTCATTAAAAATCTTAGGAGGAGATGTAGAAATTGTTACCTCCATTTTGATCGAATATGTACCGCATTCCAGCTCCGTAGTATGATAGCCTTCACTTGCACCTTTGGGTTGGGCTCTGTATTGCCTGGTAATGCTCCTTGTTGACAATCAGAGTGCATTTTTGCTATTTGCCCAATTTGATTCTCCACATTGCGAATAGATCCGGTGAGATTTAGGATATTGGCATCATTAGTATCCGCATATTTGTGGAATGCCTCCTTGAGAGTGGGTGGTTTTGGAGCTTGTGGTGGTAAGTAACATGGTGGAATTGTGTTTGGTGGGCATGTCGTGTTCCCTGGATTACTCCGAGAGAAGTTAGGGTGATTCCTTACACCCGGGTGATAATTATTACCATTATTATTACCTGAATTAAAAGGTGGCCGATTCGGATTACCCAAGAAACCCATATGTTTGACAATAGTGGAAGGTTCCCAATATTGGGGTTCACATGTAGGGGGAAGAGGAAGCAAACATCTCGTCCAATCCGGAAGACTCATGCTACCCTCTCTCAAGAAGTGCATGCAACTTCTTTTATCTTTGAGTGATCTACACGTATCCTCAACGACTCGGTAAATTTAGAATACGGATCTAATATCGAAAAAATCATATTCGCGGCATATGAAATCAATGCAAGTGAATTTAAAGATAAATCGAATTAAGTAAAGTAGAGAACTTGATAATTTGAGACAAATAAAACAAATTTATTTTATTCCAAGGTTCGTCATGATCAAGTGCTAAATGGAATTTATCTACTCATAATGATAGAAAAATTACATGGAAAATTTAAAAGAGACATGATTATAAAAGTAAGTACATAAATTGAAAATAACAACAAGCTATAAGTTAAACTATAAATTGGAGAAAATACATAAAGAAAATGCAAGAAAAGCTAAAAACAAACTCAAAAACCAACTCCAGAACTCCCTCCTAATGTCTGGTGAGCTTCAGGAAATATCTGGAATTTATACTATTTTTTCCTGGAGTCACGCCACCTTGTCACGCCTGTGACTATGGAGCGTGTAAAGTGCTGAACCGTCCTCCTGAAAGCCCTGGAACGTTGGGAGGAAACCGCCAAAATTCATCGTTTTGCGGGTCATGCCCCTAGGTCACGCCCGTGACCTAGGGCATGTTTTATTGTTACTGGGGACGGCGGGAACTGGAAACAGTGAGAATTTAAATCTGACAGTTGCGGGAAGTCAAGCCCCTAGGTCACGGGCATGACCTAGGGCGTGTAAGCTAAAAACTATTGACCTAAAACTGCCCTCTTAAAGCAGCGGCATGCCTGATCGTCGTGACCTAGAGTCACGCGCGTGACCTGTTAGTCACACCTATGACAGGGGCGTGTAATTTTAATCCGACGTGGACATGAATTTTGGAGCTAATGGGGGTCACGCCTGCTGGTCAGTCCTACAAGCTCCAAAATGTTATTTGCAGCCCAGATTGACCTGAAATAAGAAAAGAAAGTAATTAGTAATAAAATTAACCAAATATAATAATAAACTAGTTAATTATTAATTAAAAACTACATAAAAATAAGGATAAAATTAAAGTTATCAACAATAAGTACAACAGGTGGTGTATCACAATATGTCATCGGAGTAGCAATATCAAAGTAAACAAACATCAACATCCTTCTATGCTTTCAGTTCTACATGAGTAATAGCAATCTACCACAATATATAATTCTATAACAGGAATGTAACTTAACATATAAAAATGCCCAAACAAATGTAAAAGTTAAGGATCGGCATAACGGTAAAGTAACTCATCATATTAGAATGCACATATAAACTTATATGATAAGGATCTTGTGTAATGTAATGTAATACAATATTATGAATTCAACCTGATGGCTCACTCATGCACATACACGCACACTACTATATTGACACAGTCTTTTAGTTCCAACTTTTTGATAAGGTAACTAACCTTTTAGGTGTCATCCGTCGTGGGCAGATGGTCATAGTAGAGCATGCTTCTCCACTAATAGGCTGGTATCCACACTACCTGACCTACAATGGAGCTCCCTACGTACTAAGGCTCAGAAGGGGTCTCGGGTACATGTGCACCAAGTGCCCAGCCCAACTGGCCTATCATCGTGGCATGGAAGGATCCCATGGGAGCGTATCACAAAAGGACCAAGCCCAACCGACCACTGGCACAAAGGTTGCCCCGGGAAAAAGCACTGAGGACCAAAGCCCATCGTCCAAGTCTATCTATCAACTCTGGTCGGTGTGATGACTGGCAAGACCATAGGCCTACCATACTATCCTTAACCCCAGATTATGACACTGCGTGTCAACTCACATCACATGCATTTTCACGTAGTCATGCCAACAAACATACAAGGGCTCCAACTGAGTTCCTTCTCATCACATTGGTGCAGTGCGATCAAATGCTCACGCACTACAACCATTTCACATTTTCATGTTCCCTGAGCACTCCATGGTTCAACATCATCACAGATGGCTAGCCACCCTATTCAACATACCAATCCCACACTGTTACCCGTAGGGAGAAAACTCTAGGCAGTGGACTATACTAATTATCCTTCAATGACTTGAGATCACGATTCCACATATTCCATGGCCATGCGATTTATCTCATCTGAATCATTCCATATAATCAAGCGTTCACGAACAATTATGTCTCCATATGTACATCACAACATCATAATGATACTCCACATATTCTTCAAGCATGATAACAAAGCTATAAGTAACACATTCAGTTATCAAGCACCACACTCCCTTTCACAACTAATATTAATCTTCGGATTTTAATCACGCACATCATTACCAGGTTTCACAAGTAACCATTCGTGCAACCAAATTCCATCAAATCAAACTTTTATCACGGTTATATATTACTAGTTTCGCCCAACCTTAATATCATCTGGCTACAATCTTGTTACCTAGTCTAAAATCAGGTTATACGCTAACCTGAAAACAACATGCACATAAGTTGTCACCATGTAGCAAATTTGACTGGACATTCCTGGAGCTACGTAGCCTCTATGAAAACATATAACCATCTATTTGAAAGGTTTTTCCGAGATCTTCAACTTTCTTGCTCAGCCCAAGACCTAGATCCGAAAAAATCACATTCGAAAACGGCCTCGAAGTCCATTGCGCACAGAAAACAGATTTTTGCACGCATCTTAAAGCAAAACGAACGACATTGGTTTGTCTTCTCCTCTACCCATTTGTTCAAAAGTACATACAACACTTCCTCATCCTCCCTTATTCACCCTCAATAGACCATCTTTCTTCACGAAACAAAGTCAACCATCTTCACAACAACCAGAGGAGAAGTTGAATATAACAAATCCCTAAGACAAGGTCCTAGCAAGGTCTCTTCCTTATAGAACTTCATCACACAACAGTCAAGCCCTCTTGATCCGACATCTCTCCTATTTCATAACTAAGTATGTTGCACCAAGGGAGAGGGTAGGAAGCTCAGCTCATTTCCGGCCATAGATCTTATTATCCTCCTTGGCGGCATGGCGGCGTCAACCTTGTCTCTCGCTCTTCTCCTCTGAGTGAAGTCCATCCCATTCCTTGCCCCTCTAATAGAAGCTCTACACCTTGTTCTCTTAGGAAAATTGGAGAAGGAGACCACCAGCCAAGCCTTTGGACAATCATATAAAAAGGAGGCTGTCAAATAAATCTAGGTTTTCTTGATCAGGGAGCTACCATCGTGCGGTAGCATGCAACCGTCGTACGGTAGTTTCAAAATCTACTTCCTCCGCAAGCCACCATCCAAACTACCCACTCAGGTGCTGCCACCTATCCGCCACTGTCGTGTGGTACCCTTCTATCACCGCACATTATCTCACTGAGCGCCATGGAAATCAATTCATCAGGGATATCACCGACGGTATCACTAACGCCAGGCAATAGATTACCGAGCCTTACACCGACAAACCAGTCCGCAACCGCCTCACGGTATCCTGCTACTGTCATGTGAAAGCTTGCCAAGTGATAAAACAATTAATTCATCGAGCCTATTGCCCGTGGTAGCAGTAACACCAGGTGACAACCTACAGAGCCACACACTGATAAATCAGTCGGATACAGCCACATGGTAGCACTTGACGATAGTCGAGTCCACTCGACGCCCTCGACTCTTCCTAGTATTTGTCATATATACTCGACGATGGATACTACCGCATGGTACCTACTACGATTATGTGGTAGTGTCCAGACACTCAATTATCGAGTCAACATTCCTGACTTGAAAATGTGCATGTGTGTCTAGCGCGAATCGGGACGGTATAGTGGATTTACCCATACCTTGGAAAACCACTATAAATATCGTGTGTATTATTTAGTGTTCTTGAAAACTAACTTAATACTATATCAGAACACACCAAAGGAAAATGAGAGTCATTAAGAGACACAAAAACCTATTCATCCTCCTCTAGGTGTTTAACTACTCTTGAAACAAAGACTTTCAAGTGGTATTAGAGGGAGGTTGTTCAAAAAGGACTTAACAGTCTAAACAGATCTCCAAGGGTAGCTAAGGATTATTATTATGGGTTCATAAGAGAACCACAAGGAGTTGAGCTCCATGAAGCTTCCAATCTATATAAAGTAAAGTATTGGTATCTGGAAATAGTGGGTCGGGCTATTCATAAAAGCCTCAGACCCAAGGATTTTCTTCACTATCCATGAAGGTCCTTTCATCCCCATGAAGTTCTCTGTCTTAGTTACAAATGACCAAACCACAAACAAGTACACTAAGAAGACCAAGGATGAGATCATCTTGGAAACCATGGACAAGAGGGCACAAAACATCATTGTGAGTGCCATAGATTATTCCACATTCCAGAATCTTGCCCACTGCAAGATTGCCAAGGAAATATGGGACACCCTGATTGTATACATGGAGGGCACTGAAGAAGTTAGGTATGATAGGAAATCCCTACTTAATCAGGAATATGAGGCCTTCTGAAAAAGCAGTAATGACAGTATAGCTGACTGCTATGAAATGTCTTTGAGAGTTGTCAATGAGCTGAGGACCTATGGGAGGGTCTTCAGTAATCATGAGTTGAATGATACGTCCCTAAGATCTCTAACAAGATATTAAAACACAAAGATTTGTGTCATCAGAGAAGTAGCCAAGCTTCCTGAAACTCTTCCTCACACCCTGTTTGGAAAGCTGCTTTCTTATGAGATGCAGCTAACTGCCAGGAAGCAGGAGGAGACTGCCATCAAGTCCCATTCCAAGGAGAGGACAATGACCATTAAGGCAAAGAGCTTTAAGAATAGCAAGGAGAGGATTGCCTCACCTCTAAGGAGGCCAGCTGTTTTAGAAAGCTCTGAGTTCAGCTAGTCTGACAATAACATGTCAGATAGAGAGTTTGCTGCCTTCTCTAGGCAATTCCAGAAGATGATGACGAGGAGGCAGAGGAAGAACAATCCTTCCTCCTCCTCACATTACAAGAAGAATCACAACAAATCTAGGAAGTAGTTCTCCGAAGGAGACAGGTATGATTAAAAACCCTATAAATATATTTCTTCAAAAATTGTTTGTTATTATTGTAGCAAGCCTGGGAATGTCATTGTTGATTGCCCAGTCAAAAGAAAAGAGATAGGTCAGAAGAAGAGTCACCATCACAAGTGCAAGATGGAAAATACCTTCATTGCCAAAAATGAGATGAGCTGAAGCCAAACTAACTCAGCATCTTGAGAATTTGATGAAGAAGATGAGGCTTATATAGGGTTGTTTGTTGCTGCTACTGAAGAAGAAAAAAAGGACTATCCAATTTCAAGGATAGGAATCAGGGCCCCTCTTTAACTCTCAAATAGTGATAATGAGGTGGATGAAGATGAGAGTGGCTGTTATGTACTTATGGCCATGACAGATGGTGAATCTAGACAGGATCAGTCTGATTAACATGAGGCACTAAATTATTCTATCTCCTCATCTGAATCTGATTATGAAATAAGTCCTAATTCTGATGCACCTTCATCCTATGATGAAGATGGGTCAGAATCTGAGGAAGAAGTAATCAATTGATTGATAATTGAAAGTGAGCTGTTAGATCAGGAATACTCTAGGGGGGGGGTGAATAGAGTATTTAAAGCTTATAAAAATTTTCTGGCTATTACAGACAAGTCCTAGTGCTGTAAGAAATAGATTAAAAAATAAAACATAGCAACAACTAACTAACAATCACAGCCACAATGGAAAACAAAAGAAAGGGCAACCAGACGACACAAGAAATTTATAGTGGTTCCCTAACCTGGGTACATCCACTCTTCTACCACCCTGGTAGGAATACACTTAGATTTTTGATCAGGTGCCTGACATAAATGAGTTTTTGATCAGGTGCTCAAAAACCAAATCTCAAGTCTTTTGGTCAGGTGACTTGTAACCAAGAATCACTTTTTAAGGGAGATGACAACCCTTTATATAGAGAGGGATGAGAGGTGATGGTGTCTTCTCTGTCAATAATCAGAGAGAAGACAAGTGGATATGATATTAGCAAGTAGCTCCCCCTAAGATGTAGAATAGTTCAGGGAAATCTGGAGCTTTGCTGCAGGGTGATAGGCCTTCAGTCTTTAAGCCTTTATCAGAGAAATCTGCAGGAACTTCTTGACAAATGGAGTAGTTGTTGTCTTTTGAAGTTTCCTGTAGTTATGAAGAAAGAAGACTCTTGATTTAGATTGATTGTTATTCTTCTTCAATAGCTGATCTTCCTCTGGCCTAAGGCTTCTTTTTTGTATAAGAAAGCTGTGAAAGAATGATGGAGCAGAGAGACTCTTGAAGACAGACTGAATGTAATTCTCTATGTGTCTGTGTGTCTCTGTGTATGTTGTGTTCTTCTCTCTGTATATGTTCAGGAAAAGAGAAAAATCTCTTTTATATTTTCTGAAGGAAATTTTCTTTCGAAATTTGAATTCCTCTGTTGCGATCAATGCTGACGGCCTAGAGAATAAACTGCATTGATTTATTTCCCCAACTGTCCCTTGGAAAAATGGAAAATAATAATTTTGATGAAAGCCTTGATCAATGCACCATCCAATGGTAATATTCAGAGAATATTTTATCAGTAATCATTCCGAAATTATTGCCATAGAATGAGTACAAAGGAAAGAAATACTAAGTCTGGAATCGTCGAACAAATGACAAAAATCGTCGAGCTGAGTCCACAGTTCGTCGAGCTGAGTTGCTGTGTTCGTTGATTAGATAACTTCTGTTCGTCGAGCTAAGTTCCAAAATCATCGATCTGATAACAGAACTGTATGCTTTAGAAACTTTGCCGTTCCTGTGTCTGAAGTTCATCGAGCTGATAACTGCCTTCGTCGACTGGAGATGATTCTGGACTTAAAAAAATTGAGAAACTTCTGGTTGAAGTAAAGGATCCAGAAATCATCGACCAAAGTCTGATTCTAAGGACTTAGAATATCTTGATGTTTTTCTGAACTTGAAATGTTGTTGTAGCGTCCAAGTTTTCGTCAACCAAAGAATAGAGTTCGTCGAGCTCAGCTCAGAGAATTTTCTTTGAGATCGTCGAGCTGAGCACGATAATCGTCGACCTGAGTTCGACGAACGTCGAACTCATTTTACAGTCTTTGAATTCTTCTAAGTCTTGAGTCTCTGGCAGTCTTGTTGATAGCTAGTCCATGTGTTGTTGACTCTAAGGACTTGGCCTATACTCTAGTACACAACTATGACCCTGGCTATACATTGTGGGTCATATGATCCTAACTTAGTGAACCTAGCCCAAATCTTACTAGGGATCCAATAATCTCCCCCTATTTAGGTGAGGTCACTAAATACAGACTCAAATCAAAATTAAAAATAAACAAAGCAAAAAAAGCATATATCTGGCAGAGATCAATAACACATACAGTAGATATATATATATAAGCATTGTTCAGAATATAGAGAAGTTATAGATAATTGTAGAAAACAAAAGAGTTCAAAAGTTTCTTCTTCTGTTTATTTTCCTTTGGCATTTCTTGCTTGCTCTTCTCTCCAGGCTTTGTAAACACAATCTCTCTGTTTGGATCTGAAGCTTCCACTTTTATCATGGTCATATCAGCAGCCCCTATAATCTTCAAAGATGTGGCTCTAGGGACAACTACTTCTGGGTGCAACTTCATGTAGTCATCAACATTGAAAAACTTGTTTGCTTTATCAAATCTCTTAAGTTCTTCTTTCATGTACTTTGACATTGTTGAGTATTCAGAAGGATCCTTTCCTTCAGCTTTGGCTTTATTAATCATAGAAAGGCCTACTAGTTCCTGGAACCTGGCCATTCAAGCAGTAGTAGCTGTTTCAGGATCTTCAAAAGGAACAGGAGGAGAGGATGGTCTTTTAGAGCCTTCAGCTGGTTGATGTTCAGTGAATTGTTGATGTTGTTGTTGATGTTGTTGCTGCTGTTGATGCTGCTTTCCTGAAGAATACTGCATGTGCTGGCTACTCCCATATGATCTACCTTGGTGTCTTTGATATGTTTGAAGTAGGGCAGATCCTTGAGAAGATGTGCTTGAAGCACCAGCAGCTGGAGGAGGTGGCGGTGGTGGATCTTTTCTGAATCTTTGAACTGGAGGAGTAGAGTACCTTCTTCTTTTATTCCTCTCATTCTGCTGATTTTTGGATAACCATATCCAAGATGGCATCCTTTGTATGGAGTTATCTTTTGGAGAATATAATAGGGAGTGTCATTGTTTGGATTTGGCTTTGGAGCAGAAGGAGGGGATTTTATTTTATTGGATACTTGCTTCCTCTTGGGTTCATCATTAGAATCATCATCCTCATCATCATCATTATCAGATCCCTGAGGGTTATCATATAAGTCATTTAGAGCTTTCAGAGCGTCAATAGAAATGATAGGCTTTTAAGGAGCTAGAGGTAGAGATAGAGCTTGAGCAGGAACTTCAAAAAGAGCTGGAGGAGAAGCCACAGGAGAAGCCGGAGAACTGATTCTGACAGTGCTTTCCAGCAGCTGCCTTTTCTTCTTCTTCAATATCAGCCAGGATCAAGTCATCCAGAGCTGGCATGGGAGAGTCATCCATTACAAAAGTTGGAGCCGTGATGACCTCTTCTGGAGATGGCATGACTACTGGCTTTGAAACAGCAAAAGTATCCCTGAGTTGCTTGGCAATATTTGGAGAGATTGGGGAAGTATATGGAACAATAGCCAAGGATGGATTAGTATATACTGCTGGAATAACTTTCAAAAATGCAGTATCAAATACTTTCAACAATTGAACTAAGTTTACTGTGGGATTTAACATGAAATCATCAACAGAAGGAATTTCTTCAGTAACTATTTCTTCAGTAATTGACTCATCAAAGTCCATGTCAGTCTCAATGAAATAAATCAAATCAATTAAATTTATATCATCTGGTATAAATTTTGTATCTGCTATTACTGCTTCTGTATTTGCTGTATCTGCTGCTGCTGGAGCTAGAGAAACTGAGACTGGATCTACTGCTGGAGCTACTTCAGCTTCTTCATGAAGCATCACACCCTGCCTGGTTTCAATAATAACTGGAGCCAGGCCCCTGAATGAAGAGGGGGCAGCAGTGAAGGCAGAGAGTTGAGCAGAAAGGGTTGAGATAGAAGTAGTAAGAGGTGTAATGGCCTCTGCAATAAGAGATTTGAGTAGAGGAGTGATGAGAGTAATTAAAGAGGAGATGGTGGAGGGATCCAGAGGTAGAGTGGCAGATGGTTCAGTAGAATGTTGGGTGGAGACAGTTTGAGGGATGGTAGATTTTGGAGATGGTGGAGGAGGGACATCTGTCATGGGGACATCCTTAGTGGATGGATGTGGAGGAGGAGGAGAATTGGGAGGAGATGTCAGGAGATTGAAGGATGGTATTGAGGATAATTGTGGTGGAAGAGGAGATGAGGGTGGTGTTAGATCTGGTGTAGCATTGGGGGATAGGGGTGATTGAGGTGGAGTGGGTTGATGGTATTCCTGAGTAGGAGATGAGGTTATGTTGGTAAGATCTAGGGGTGGAGAGGTGGCAAAAGATGTAATTGTAGGAGGGACATGAACTTGTTGGAGTTATTGTTGGAGTTGTGGATGTGGTTGAGGAGAGGGAGTATGAACTGTGGAGGGTGAGTGTTGTTGAGTTGCTGGAAGAGATGGAGGTGTGGGGATGATCTCTTCATTAGGGTGGGGAGTGGCTCTTACAGCCCTGGTGCTTTCAGAAGATGGGGTATAAGAGGTTGAAGCCTTGGATGGCTTAGTTATGGTCCTCTCCCACATGCCAAACAAGGTGCATGTGAGCCTCTTGCTGGCATTAATAAATATGGTATGTGAGACTAGGGATTCAGCAGTCTTCTCCTTCAGGAAGATCCCCAGGATCCTTCCAAAGCAAACTTCTTTCTTATTACACTTTTTCTTAATAAGATCAAAAAATGATCTGTACCCAATCCACTTTCTTCTTATTGACCACTGCACACATGACCAGGAATTGAAGCCTAGTGATGCAATCATGGGCAGTATGCTTGCCCAGCAAAACCTTTACCACAATATCTGCCAGAAATTTGTTTTTGACAGATAAGTGTTTCTTTAATAACTTATTTGGGTTATCTCCAGCATAACCCATCAGACTTAACATCATGTCATATTCTTCAGAATCTATATCCAGTTCTTCTTCTCCATTTATTAAATCAAAAATTTCAGTCAAAACTGCGGGAGTCAAAGAAATAGCATTACCCGCGATTGTTCTTGTCATGGTATTCTCTTGTGATGTTGATGAAGTGTAAACCCATTCTTGAATTTCTATGCCAGATAGTTTATCCTTGTCGTCATCAGGTTTTTCAAATTTTGTTCTTCTAGTAGAGTCAGAATGTTCAGAAAGATTTGATCCCAGTGTTGAAAGGAGTCGAAGTCGACATCAAATCCTGTGTCAAAATTCATAGAGGCTAGGGCTCCTGCTTGAATCACCATGAAATCAGCCGCAAAAGAGAGAAATGGCGATCAAGTGCAAAGGCAACAGAAAGTGCGAGACGTAGGTCGAAGAAAACTTATTTATAATGTTTTCTGGAATATGAATCGGCAAACTCCGTTCCACGAAAAATAAGAAGTTCTTCGACCTGAGATTGACGAAATAATTGATAGTGAAACAATTTGTCGAGCTCCGTTCGACGAAAGTTTTCTGAAGTGGATTCGTCGATCTCCGTTCGACGAAAACAACTTCACTCTTGGAGAGTTCGTCGTCCTCCGTTCGACGAATATCTCCCGAACTTTCCCTGGTTCGTCGAGCTTCGTTTGATGAACTCGGGATAATTCGTCGAGTGCAGACATAAACAAATCTAAGTCTTCTCCATTCATCATTCCAAGCTGATTTATAAAGAATAGATGATTTCTCTCATCCAGAGGTTTGGTGAATATATCAACTCTTTGTAAATCAGTGTAGATATAGACAAGATTAATTTTGTTTTTGTCTACACACTCTCTAATGAAATGATGCCTAATGTCTATATGCTTAGTCCTACTGTGATGGACTGAATTTTGTGCTATTGCTATAGAACTTATGTTATCACAAAAGAGAGTTGAATTATTTAAGTTGAGACCATAGTCTAGTAATTGATTTTGAATCCACAGAATCTGGGAACAACAGCTGCCAGCTGCAATATACTCAGCCTCAGCAGTTGAGGTAGACACAAATGACTTTTTCTTACAAAACTAGGATACCAACCTCATACCAAGGAACTGACAAGTCCCTGAGGTGCTTTTCCTATCAACCCTGCATCCAGCAAAGTCAGCATCTGAAAATCCAGTTAAATCAAACTCTGACTCAGCTGGATACCATAGGCCTAGACTAGGACAACTCTTTATATATCTCAAAATCCTTTATAAGAAAATTAGTTGAAATTGTTTTGGGTTCACTTGGAACCTAGCACAAAGGCATGTGGCAAACATAATATCAGGCATTCTTGCTGTAAGATATAGTAGGGACCCAACAATGCCCCTATATAATTTCTGGTCCACAGGTTTCCCATGTGGATCAGAGTCAATCATATCATTAGTAGCCATAGGTGTTTTCTTTGCTGAAGCATCAGCCATCCCAAACTTCTTTATAAGCTCTTTAGCATACTTAGCTTGAGATATGAAGATGCCATCAGGCAACTGCTTCACTTGGAGACCAAGGAAGTAGGAGAGCTCACCCATGCTACTTATTTCAAATTTTGAATGCATGAGGTCAGAGAACATCTTGCATAATTTGGAATCAGTAGACCCAAATATAATGGCATCCACATATATTTGTACTCATAGTATTTGATCTTTATGATGTCTAGTGAAAAGTGTTCTATCTACAATGCCTCTAATGAATTTATGCTCTATCAAAAAGCTAGCTAGGGTTTCATACCAAGCTCTTGGAGCTTGCTTGAGACCATAAAGAGCTTTATGCAATTTGAAAACATGATAAGGGTGAGTTGGAGAGACAAAACCTGGAGGTTGTTCAACATAAACCTCTTCTTTAAGTATTCCATTGAGGAATGCACACTTCACATCCATCTGATATACTTTGAGTCTCTTGTATGCTGCATAGGCTAGAAAAATTCTGATGGCCTCCAACCTTGCAATTGGTGCAAATGTTTGGTCATAGTCAATCCCTTCTTCTTGCCTATAACCTTGAGCAACAAGCCTAGCCTTGTTCCTCACAATCACTCCTTTGGCATCCAGTTTGTTTCTATATACCCATTTGGTTGAGTGAATCCCAGATTGCTTTTGTAGAGGTGCACTCAACCACCTTCTGAAAGATGTCATCTAACATAGTCTGAGCCAATATGTTCATTGCCTTTGCATTAGTAATCATTGCTTTTTGGGCCTCAGTCCACTTAGGTGGTGGAACTGCAGTAGTGCTTGTAGATGTTGCAGAAGTTGAAGCTTGAGGGGGACCTGTCAAAATAGAGTTATATATATCCTCATCAATAGAATTCATGTATAATTTAATTCTTGCCTTCCAGATGGCAAACCTATTTAGCTTACAAACTGGAGGTCTGGTGTTTGCATAATCCTTGTTCTGTGCCATAGATGTGTATATAAATCTAAATGGAAATAAAAATAAAATTTAGATCTAACAAAGGATCTTTGGTTCAAGGGTTAGCGTGTACAACCAAAGGAACCTCCTCTGATACCAATTAAGAGTGAGCTGTTAGATCAGGAATACTCTAGAGGGGGGGGGGGGTGAATACAGTATTTAAAGCTTATAAAAATTTTCTGACTATTGCAGACAAGTCCTAGTGCTGTAAGAAATATATTAAAAAATAAAACACAGCAACAACTAACTAACAATCACAGCCACATCGAAAAACAAAAGAAAGGGCAACCAGTCAACACAAGAAATTTATAGTGGTTCCCCAACCTGGGTACATCCACTCTTCTACCACCCTGGTAGGAATACACTCAGTTTTTTAATCAGGTGCATAACACCAATGAGCTTTTGATCAGGTGCTCAAAAACCAAATTTCAAGTCTTTTGGTCAGGTGACTTGTAACCAAGAACCACTTTTGAAGGGAGATGACAACCCTTTATACAGAGAGGGATGAGAGGTGATGGTGTCTTCTCTGTTAACAATCAGAGAAAAGACAAGTGGATATGATATTAGCAAGTAGCTCCCCCTGAGATGTAGAATAGTTCAGGGAAATCTAGAGCTTTGCTGTAGTGTGATAGGCCTTCAGTTTTTGAGCCTTTATCAGAGAAATCTGCAGGAACTTCTTGACAGATGGAGTAGTTGTTGTCCTTTGAAGTTTCCTGGAGTGATGAAGAAAGAATACTATTGATTTAGATTGATTGTTCTTCTTCTTCAATAGCTGATCTACCTCTAGCCTAGGGCTTCTTTTCTGTATCAGAAAGTTGTGAAAGAATGATGGAGCAGAGAGACTCTTAAAGACAGACTGAATGTAATTCTCTATGTGTCTGTGTGTCTCTGTGTATGCTGTGTTCTTCTCTCTGTGTATGTTCAGGAAAAGAGAAAAATCTCTTTTATATTTTCTGAAGGAAATTGTCTTTCGAAATTTGAATTCCTCTACTGCAATCAATGCTGACGGCCTAGAAAATAAACTGCATTGATTTATTTCCCCAACTATCCCTTGGAAAAATGGAAAACAATAATTCTGATGAAAGCCTTAATCAATGCACCATCAAACGGTAATATTCAGAGAATATTTTATCATTAATCATTCAGAAATTATTGCTATAGAATGAGGACAGAGGAAAGAAATACTAAGTCTGGAATCGTCGAACAGATGACAGAAATCGTCGAGCTGAGTCCACAGTTCGTTGAGCTGATTTGCTATGTTCGTCGATCAGATAACTTTTGTTCATCGAGCTAAGTTTCAAGATCGTCGATCTGATAATAGAACTGTATGCTTCAGAAACTTTGCCTTTTCTGTGTCTCAAGTTCGTCGAGCTGATAACTGGCTTCATCGACTGGGATGATTCTGGACTTAGAAAAATTGAGAAGCTTCTGGTTGAAGTAAAGGATCCAGAAATCGTCGACCAAAGTCTGAATCTAAGGACTTAGAATATCTTAATGTTTTTCTGAACTTGAAATGTTATTGTAGCTTCCAAGTTTTCGTCGACCAAAGAATAGAGTACGTCGAGCTCAGCTCAGAGAATTCTCTCTGAGATCATCGAGCTGAGCACGACAACTATCGACCTGAGTTCGACGAACGTCGAACTCATTTTACAGTCTTTGAATTCTTCTAAATCTTGAGTCTCTAGCAGTCTTGTTGATAGCTAGTCCATGTGTTGTTGACTCTAAGGACTTGGCCTAAACTCTAGGACAGAACTGTGACCCTGACTATATATTGTGGGTCATATGATCCTAACTTAGTGAACCTTGTCCAAATCTGACTAGGGATCCAACAATAATTATGGGTTAATCTTGGAAGCTCTGAATAAGAGCAAGTTGTTTGTCAAAAGACAAGCCAAGTAGAATGCCTCTTTGAAAAAAGATCTCTCTGCACACTGAGTTAGCCTCATAGTTGAGCCAGATGAGCAAAGAGATATCCCAACTTAAAACAATCATCACTATCCAAGTTTCAACCATAAACAGTAAGAACTGTTTAATTAAATAGTTGGAAAATAAGCTCCACTTAAAAGTCTTTGTTTGCATGGGTAGCTAAACACCTAGAGGGGGTGAATAAGTTTTTAGGTCTTTTTAAGATTTTCTTTGACTTTGCGTGTTTTAGGGTCAGATGTGATTAGATTATTTTGCTTTCAAGAAAATCACACATAGCATACACAATATTTATAGTGGTTTCCCAGATTATGGGTATGTCCACTATCCCTCACCTTTCTAACAATTTGTTAGACAAGGACACTTCTCCAAGACCCGGCTCCAAAGAGCTTACAACGCGATCCCGCGGGACCACTCAGTCTCCTCCAAGACCTACAGCTCAGGCACAAAGCCCTACAACTCAGTGATCAAGACATCACCTACCTTATGCCAAAGGCTCGACTACTCAGGCTAGGAGGATAGCCCTATCTCAGATCCAAAGGATCTTACCACTAAGGCACAGGTGCCCTACAACTCAGGCCAAAGACCTACAATCAGATTCTTAATAGAATCCTACCACTCAGATCTATACAAGCTCCTACACTTAGCCTTTATAAATAGGCTTACAACTCAAATATAGAAAGATCTTATAGAAAAGTAGATTTGTTCATGTTGAATAGACAACAGAGAAATGATCTCTGTGTCTTCCTCCTTCTGTCCTAAGAAAACTCAGTCCAGATTCCTTCTTCACAGCTCCAAAAAATTGTCTTCAGGACAAGCTCTGCTTGGGCAGTGAAGTAACAGCAGCAGGAGTAGGCCTTGGCTATTTTTATCTTAGAGAAATGTCTCTAATCTTGCTATTGCTGGTGTTGATTATAGCAGCTAACTTGATGACCTTTTGAGTTCATTCGATTTTTGACCTCTGTCAAAGTGCAAGTTAGATCTGATATACTCTAGAGGGGGGGTGGGGGTGAATAGAGTATGGTGCTTGCTAAAAACTTTTTACAACTGTTGTTGTATTACTAAGTGAATAGGGAAGCTAATAATAAATAGTAAATCTAAACACAGAATAATCACAGAGCAATCACAATCTACAAAGCAATCTAATCACAAACCACAGCCAGAAACAAAAAGAAAGACAAGTAACCAGATGACACAAGGTGCTATAGTGGTTCCCCAATCAACCTGGGTACATCCACTCTTCTACCACCCTAGGTAGGAATCCACTGCAGGATGAGTTGATCAGGTGTCCTGGGCAGCAATGAGCTTTTGATAAGGTGCTCAAAAACTAAACCAGATTTTTTGATCAGGTGTTTTGCCACCACTGAGTTTTGATAAGGTCTCAGAAACCAAATACAAACTTTTGAAGGGAGTTTGAAAAACCCTTTACAGCAGAGAGAGAGAGAGGGGGATGAGATGATCTTATCTGTCAACAGTCAGAGAGAAGATAGTGGATGATGTCAAAGCTCCCCCTGAGATCTTGAGTTGTTCAGGAAGTGAAGCTTTGCAGTAGGGTGATAGACCTTCAGATGATTTGATCTCCAGCAAAAGATGATTTCAGCAGCAACTGAAATGTGCGTTGTCTGGAGCCTTGAATGATGATGTCCTTTGAACACTTGAATCAAAAGGGATCTCAAAGTATTAGAATGTTGATCTCCTTTTGTGATGGTGTTCTTGTATGACTTCTTGAGACTGAGAATGTCTGCAACTCTCTTTCTTTCTCTTGTGTAATTGTTGTTGATGTTGTGTGTGTTGTTACAGAGAATTGAGTATATCTTTTATTCCTTTCATCTGAATAAAATTGATCCTTTGTCCAAGATAGCCGTTAGCCTGTCATTAATTACTTCCTTAATTGCATTTGTCTTTTAGAGGAAAGTCCAACAAAACATTCCTTGAAAATTCCTTGAAACTTGCTCTAGATTAAATGAAAAACGGCTACAAGATCTCTGAATTAAATGCTGACAGTAATTCCACAACTGTCTGGATTTGAATCTTGAAAAACATCTAACTCTTCAGAAAAACGTCGAACTGAGCTCCACTATCGTTGAACTGAGCTCAGAGATTGGACTTAGATAGAAACAGAGATCGTCGATCTGAGCTCAACTATCGTCGAACTGAGCTCAGAGATAGAGAATCAAACTGGAGTCAAGATGGTCGATCTGAGCTCGAAGATCGTCGAATGGAGTTCGACGACTTGTCGAAGTTGAGCTCAGAGATCATCGAATGGAGTTCGACGATTCGTCGAAGTGAGCTCAACAATCGTCAAATGGAGTTCGACGATTCGTCGTACTGAGCTCGACGAAATGACTTGGTCTGCAAAACTGAAATCTCTGGTCTTGAGGGCAGCTTTCAAACCTAAGTACTAACCCTTAGACTCAATTCTAATTGACCTTTAGATCTATACAATGAGGTCAAAAACAGGTTTCCTAAGAGACATAGTGATCCTTACCCAAATCAGTAATAGGGTGTTCCAACAATCTCACCATATTTGGGTTAGGATTACTATTTACAGACATTTGAGGAAATAAAAACATATAAAGCATAAATGCAATAAACAAAACATTGCAGAATCACAGACATTGTCACAGATAGTTCAGAAATCAAAATATATTGTCACCTTACAGAATTACTCTTTCTCTTTGCTCTTTATAAGGACTATTTCTCTGTTTGGATTGAGAGCTTCTTTTTTAGATCTCCTGTCATCAGCTGCACCTAAAGAAGTTTGTTGCTTTGGCCTGGGCACTACAGCTTCAGGGTGCAGCTTCATGTAGCTTTCTGAATCAAAAAACTTGCTGGATGAATATCTTTCAAGTTCCTTTTTCCTTTGATCTGATAAGGTAGTTATGTTTGAAGTATCCCTTCCTTGTTCTCTGGATTTCTTAATATGATCTAAAGCTGCCAATTCCTTCATCCTAGCTGTCCATGAAGTTGGATTGTTTTCAGGATCCTCAAATGGAACTGGAGGCTCATATATATTTGAGGGATTGTACGTAGGAGCTCTGGAGGAGAATAAGTCTTTCAGCTTGTAAGGAAATGGACCAGAGGTTGTATTAGATGGACCTTGTCCTCCCCTTGAATATGGATGTTGCCTGGAATAGCCTTTGGAATAAACTTGAAATTCTCTTTGGTTTCCTCTGTAATTTCCTCTCCTTAACTGATAGCCTCTAGATTGGCTTCCTCTGTATTGCGATCTTCCCTGAGGTTGATAGGAGGATTGGCTTCTGGCAGAAGGTTGAGATGCAGAGCTTCCACTTGCACCTGCACTTGGTGAAGGAGGAGGAGGAGGAGGAGGATGATTGAACTGAGAGGATTCTTTATCATACTTTCTCTTTTTCTTCATAACCTTCAGTTGATTTTTGGAATATTGCATCCAATGTTCTGTGATAGGACAGTTATGCATAGTGTAGTAAGGAATATCATTTATGTCTTTCACTTTGGCTGGAGGAACCCTTTTCATTGCTTTGCTTCTGGCTTTCCTTTTCCTTGCAATAGTAGCAGAGGAGTCATCTGAGTCAGTCCTATACTGATCACTTTCTGAGCTTTGATCATCATATAATGCATAAATCCTTTTGAGGTATTCTTTTTGTTGTTGAGATTGAGCAGGAGAAACATCAGAAATAGCAACAGTAACAGCAGTAACAGCAGGAGGAAGAGTAGAAGCAATACTGGCAGAAGGAATTTCATCAGCAGATTCAAATATAAAACTTTCAGAAACAGCACTTTCAGAAACAGAGGGTACAACAGCAGTAACAGAAGGAGCATTAACAGCAGTAACAGTAGGCTCAAAAATAAGTGCCTCTGTCATATGTATGTCCTCAGATACTGAAACAACAGCAACATCAGAACTATCAGAAACAACAACATTTGCAGTAGGAGCAGCAGCAGTAAGATCAACGAAAACAGAAGGCTCAGCAGTATATAGGGAATTTATATAAGTGCTTATTAAGCTGGTATCACAGCTAGAGATGGGCACAATGTCCTTAGACAGATCTTCAGATTGCTGGTCTGGCAGGCAGTTGAAATAAACAGAATCAAAAATTGATAACAGTGACCTGAGGTCCACTGTGATAACTGCAATTGGAGGTATTGAGGCTTGATCCTGGACTGAAGTAACAGCAACAAGAGAAGCAGCAGCAGGCAATCTATTAGCTTCATGAGGCATCTCCACCTGCCTAGATTCAGTGGCAACTGGATCAAGGCACCCATTAGAAGGGATTGCCTGAGAAGGAAGAAGAGAGGAGAGCCTGGCAGACAGTTCTTGGACTGTTTTTAGAAGAGGAGCCAAGGAGGTCTCCATCAAGAGTGATAGCCTGGGAGCTAGCAGCCCATAGAGCCTGTCTGCTAGAGCTGGAATATCTACTTGCTCAAGATGAACTTGAGTAGAGGTAGGAATTGAAGGTGAGGCAGCAGGAGATGTTGGAGGAGAACTGGTGGATGGTGGAAATGAAGGTTGAGAGATGGGAATTGTGGAAATAGAAGATAATGGAATGGAAATGGATGGTGTGAAAGATGGTTATGCAATGATATCTTGCAGTAGATGTTGGTAATATGTGGATGAAGATGGTGGCTCAGCTGGGGATGAGGGAGAATCATCCATAAAGGAATCATCTATAAAATTGAAGGATGGAATGTGGGATGATGAGTCAATCTCTAGGTGAGGATATTGATGTAGAGGATGGAAAGTTTCTTCTGTGAATTGTGGAGGTGGAAAAGGAATTGAGGTAGGAGAGGTAAGTGAAGTTGGAGATGGGGTGGAAATGGTGATTGTGGATGTGACTGGTGTAGATGAAACAGGAGGTGGAGGAGGAGGAGGAGAAGAAACAGGCAAGTCTTTTGCAAGGGCAGAGACTTGAGGGGAAGTGACTGCAGTAGTCCTTGTGCCTGAAGTAGTAGATGCAAAGGGCCTGCTGGGCTTCACTATTTGCCTATCCCATTTGCCAAACAGGGCATAGGTGAGCCTCTTGGAGGCATTGATGTGCATCCCATTTGAAACTAGCAGAGCAGGGCATCTGTTCTGAAGAAACAACCCTAGTATTCTCCCAAAATTAACAACGTTTTTGTTAATTTTCTTCTTAATTAGGTCAAAGAAGATTTCTCCCCAATTCAGTTGTTTCTGATCCACAAGAGCACCCATCAAGCAGAGCTGATACCTGGAGATGGTATCATGGGCTGAGTGTTTGGCCAACAGCACCTTTCCAACCACATCAGCTAAGAATCTATACTCCACAGATAGATTTTTCTTCAGCAGCTTGCTAGGGTTTGCATCTGAATGACCCATCCTTTCAAGCATCGCAAAAAATTTCTCTGTAGAAAGTTCAACAGACTCTTCTCCAGATTTCAATTGAAAAATCTCTGTTAAAGCAGCCGGTGTTAGGATACCTGTGTTCCTGAAATTGTTCCAATTACTGTATTTTGATCCAAGTTATGGGCAGTATACACCCATTCTTTGATCTCATCTGCAGCTAATTTTATCCTGGTAGTCATTATTGTAACTAGCTGTTGTTCCTTGAAAAAGTTCAGAATGTCCTGGAAAATTTGATCGCTGTTATTGAATGAGCCCATGTCTATGTCAAAGCCTGAATCAAATTTCATCGCGTCCAGGATTGCAACTGAGACAACCATTGATTCCTGCAAAAACGAACAAATAAACGACCAAGTGTAGAGAAGTTTGGAGGGAAAGAGAAAATTTGCAGAGAGAATGAAAGCGCAAAAGGAGAACGATGGCCGAAAAATGAATTTTTTATTAGGGTTCGACGCAGAAAAGGAAAGATCGTTGAACTCAGTTCGACGATCTGAGCTTCTAAAGGAAACTGAAAGGTCATCAATAGCGTCGATCTCCGTTCGACAATATTGGAGAGCGTCGATCTCCGTTCGACGATCGTTCAGAAAACAAAATCGTCGAGCTTCGTTCGACGATCGCTGACCTGAAAGAGATAGTTGAGCACTATCTGAGAAGCGCTGAACTCTGGTCGACGATTTCGGAAAGCATCGATCTCCGTTCGACGATCTGGGGGAAAATCGTCGAGCGCAGTTCAGATACCAGAAACAGTCTATACACTAGAAAAATTAAAATGTTTGCCTAGTCTTGGTCATTTTTAGAGTTGTAAAGTCTTGGATATTATTTTAGACTTCCTCCATCTAACATTCCTAACTGATTCAGGAAGAAGGTGTGTTTCTTTTCATCCAAGGGTTTGGTGAAAATATCTCCCCTTTGCAAATCAGTTGGGATATATTGAAGTTCAATTTTATTTTTCTCAAGATTATCCCTTAAAAAGTGATGCCTAATTTTTATGTGTTTTGTCCTACTATGGAGGACTGGATTTTGTGCTATAGAAATAGCATTGGTATTATCACAAAATATTTTTGGCTTCTCTAAGTTGTAGCCATAGTCTAGGAGTTGGTTTTGAATTCACAAGATTTGTGAACAACAACTACCTGCAGCCATATATTCAGCTTCAGCAGTTGAAGTTGACACAGATGTTTGTTTCTTGCAAAACCAGGAGACAAGTGTGTCACCAAGAAACTGACAAGTTCCACTGGTGCTTTTCCTGTCTATTCTGCATCCAGCATAATCAGCATCAGAAAATCCAGTTAAGTCAAATGCTGAATCTTTTGGATAACAGAGACGTAGATTTGGACAACTTTTTACATACCTGAGAATCCTTTTTACTAAGGTTAGGTGTGACTCTCTAGGGCTCACTTGGAATCTAGCACATATGCATGTAGAAAACATTATGTCAGGTCTACTAGCTGTAAGGTACAATAAAGAGCCAATCATTGATCTATATGTTGTCTGATCAACAGGTTTCCCATGTTCATCAGCATCCAATACAGCATTAGTAGGCATAGGTGTTTTCATGCATGATGCTTCAGACATACCAAATTTCTTTACCAATTCTTTTGCATACTTGGTTTGAGAAATAAATATGCCTTCAGCATGTTGCTTGATTTGCAATCCTAGAAAGAAGGATAGCTCACCCATGCTACTCATTTCAAATTTAGAATGCATTAGATTGGAAAACCTTCTGCACAAATTTGAATCAGTAGAACCAAAAATAATATCATCTACATAGATTTGTACTAGTAGGGTATGAGACTTATGGGTTCTAATAAAAAGAGTTTGTTCTACTCTACCCCTTATAAATTCATTTTTCAGAAGAAAGCATGCTATGGTATCATACCATGCTCTAGGAGCTTGCTTTAGACCATATAATGCTTTATGCAACTTGAAAACATAATCAGGATGAGTTGAAGAGATAAAACCTGGAGGTTGTCTAACATAGACTTCTTCTTTGATATCTCCATTGAGAAAAGCACTCTTTACATCCATCTGGTATACTTTGAAACCTTTGTGTGCTGCATATGCCAAGAAGATTCTTATGGCCTCTAACCTTGCAACTAGTGCAAAAGTCTGGTCATAATCTATCCCTTCTTCTTGAGAGTACCCTTGAGCAACTAGCCTTGTCTTGTTCCTTACAATGACTCCTTGATCATCCAATTTGTTTCTAAATACCCACTTTGTTACAACAATGGAGTGATCCTTAAGCCTTGGTACTAGTTCCCAAACTTTGTTCCTTTCAAATTGATGCAACTCTTCTTGCATTGCAATGATCCAGTGTGGATCTTGCTCAGCATCTTGAATGGATTGAGGTTCAATTTGAGAAAGAAAGCAAGTGTGCATCAGGTTTTGGTTGACCTGATTTCTGGTTTGCACACCAGCTGAGATGTCTCCAATCACTTGGGAAATTGGATGGTCTCTTGATGTTAATAAATCAACAGGGGGTGTTGATTGTTCACCAACCTGTGTTGTTGTTTCCTCTGGTGGTACAACAACTGGCACTTCAAGAAGTTTCTCTTCAAGATGTTGCATGTCTTCTTCATCTTCACTGCTTTCCTCTTTTTGAATGATTTGTAACCTATTCAAGTCTTCTGTAAGAGAGTGTACCTGTAAAGGTTCTATGGTAGAAGTATTCTTCTCCTTGAAAGACATGCTAGTTCATCAAAAGATATATGAACAGATTCTTCAATTTTATGAGTTGATTTATTATATACCCTATAAGCCTTACTGATCATGGAGTATCCCAGAAACACTCCTTCATCAGCTTTAGCTTGAAATTTTGCTAAATATTTCTTGTCATTATTATGAATATAACAAATACAACCAAAAATTCTAAAATAATCTACTTTAGGTTTCTTCCCTTTGAGTAATTCATAGGGAGACTGACCCTCCAATTAATATATTAAACTTCTGTTCAGCACATAGTTGGAGGTGTTCTCTGCCTCAGCCCAAAAGGATAGAGGAAGGTGAGCATCTGACAACAATGTAGTGGCAGATTCAATAAGGGTTCTATTTTTCCTTTCAACTACCCCATTTTGTTGAGGAGTTCTAGGAGCTGAGAAAGTGTGCCTGATCCTTTCACTCTGACAGAACTCTTGCATAAGAAGAGAATCAAACTCTGTCCCATGATCACTTCTGATCAGGGCAATGTAAGTATTGAACTCAGTCTGTATGCATTTGAGAAACTCTGTCAAACACTCAAAGTTATCAGACTTCTTCCTCAGAAAGAACACCCATGTGAATCTAGAGAAGTCATCTATAACCACTAAAGTGTAAGATTTCCCTCCTAAGCTTTGTACTGTAATGGGTCCAAAAAGATCCATGTGTAACAGATACAAAATCTTAGGTGAATCACTCTTATTAAGTGACTTGAAACTATTTTTGGTTTGCTTGCCTAATTGACAAGCCCTGCAGAGTCCTTCCTTCTTGTAGGGGCCAGAAGGTAGTCCTCTAACAAGGTTATCCTTGGATAGCCTAGCAATGTTTCCAAGGTTTATATGCCCTAGTCTCTTATGCCATAACTCATTAGGTCTACAAATAGAATTAAACAAAAAAATATCTACTTCTGTTGAAAGAAAGTCTACTAAGTAGATGTTACCTTTCCTTTTACCTGTCAACACAGTTGTGTTGTCCTATGATTTGATCTTACATAAGGATTTGCTGAAAGTCACCTGGTAGCCTTCATCACATAGCTGACTGATGCTGATCAAGTTGTGCTTCAGTCCTTCCACATAGGCTACTTTCTTGAATGTGACTGTGCCAATCTGAACTGCACCATATCCTTTTGTCAGTCCAAAGTTTGAATCACCAAATATGACTTCGGGTCCAAGCTTGGCTTTAAAGGATGTGAAGTTGTCCTTGCTTCCTGTCATGTGCTTGGAGCACCTACTATCCAAATACCATTGCTGGTTTGATGTTGGATAGGTCTTCACCTGCACATAAAGCAATTTACTTATTTTTGACCCAGTTTACCTTGGACCTAGCTTGATAACCTTTAAATTCAGAAAAAAATGACATCCCTGATTGACTCTTATAACCTTCAGGATGATATCTCCTTGGAGGTATTATCCATTCAGTATAAGGGTTAAAGCTTTGGGATGAAGGACCCCTAGGTTTGCATTTTGATTTACCCTTGAAATGGTTTTCAAAGCTCTGATCTCTGCTCGACGATCGTGGAGCTGAGTTCGACGATCTTGGGTCAGATCGTCGAGCTCCGTTCGACGATCGACTGTGGTAGAGTTCAGGGTTTGGAGATCGTCGACATGAGTTTGACGATTTTGCCTGAGATCGTTGATCTCCATTTGATGATCGTCTAGCTCCGTTCGACGATTTTTGTTGAACCTTGGTTTTCTTGGGTAAGTCAGAATTTTTCCTAGCTACCTCTACAACTCCCTTCCCTTTATCAGAGATAAATTTAATTGGGGTTGTTAGAACTATAGGTTGGCTGTATGAAGCACCCAAGCCCAGTGTACTATTGAATCTAGAGTTCACTGTGCTTGTGATGTCCATTAGCTTGATGCTTCTCCCATTAAGGGATTCTTAAAGTTTTTTTCGCTTCTGATAGCTCACTTTTCAGTGAAGCTATCTGCTCCCTACAACACTCCAACTCCTCAGAGAGTTTGAGGTTTTCTGACTTTAAGGTACTGTGTTCGGACAATTGATTTCTGAGAGAAATGATTTCCTTCTCAGATTTTAATAAGTCTAAACATAGTGCTTTAAATTCATATTTAAAGTCCTCAGAATTGAAATCAAATGAGTCTATTACCTGGTCTTCTTCAGGTTGAGTCTCTGATTCAGATTCAGACTCTTCTGCATCAGAATTATGTTGTGAGGCATTGATAGCCATCATGCAGAATTCCTTCTCTTCAGCATCATCCTCATCATCACTTGAGCTGGAAGAAGTTTCTGATTCTTCTTTTGTCTCACTCCAAGTTTCAGAAACAAATACCTTCCTTGTATGTTTGCCCTTGCTGGAGGAGGGTTTGCCATTGTTATTCTTCTTGAAGTCTTTTTCTTTTCTTCTTTCTTTCTTATCCTTTCTGTCCTTGTTTTTATTTTCTAGACAGTCAGGCACAATGTGGCCTGATTTCCTGCAACCAAAACAGATAATTTCTTTGTTATTTGATTTATCATACCTTGGCTTGTCATGCTCTTTGTATGATCTTTTCCTGAAGTCCTTTCTGGCCATTTTGTAAAATCTTTTGGCCAGTACACTAAGCAGCTCATCATTGCCTGTGACCTTGTCTTCAGGCTGATCTTCAGTGGCTTTGAAAGCTATTGACTTTTCCTTTCTTGTGGCTGGTGAGGCAGCCTTCTGCTCTTCTTCTCTATTTTTGATGAGCAGCTCAAAAGACTTGAGCTTGCCTAAGAGAGCTTCTGTTGTGGTCTCATTGAGACTTCTGGCATCCTTGATTGGCCAGATTCTTGAGTCCCAAGTGCTTGGGAAGCACATTAGGATTTTGTCATTTAGCTCAGTCAATGAGATCTCCTTATCCAAAGTTTTCAGTTCATTGACTATCAGGCTGAGTCTATTATAAATTTCTGCTACTGACTCAGCTTCTCCTTTCTTGAAGTTCTCATATTGGGTTATGAGGTGAGATCTTCTGTCTTTTCTCTCATCAGCTGATCTTGAGACTATTTCAGATAGCTTGTCCTAGATGTCCTTTACTGAGTTGCATTCAGCTACCTTTTGGAATATCTCATCAGACATAGTCTGGGCTAGAATGTTCATAGCTTTTGCATCTGCAACTTTCCATTTATTAATCTCTGCATCTGTTCCTTATGGAGGTGGAACAACACTTGTACTTTTGTTCTCTGAAGGTCTTAGACACAATGTCAAAACAGAATTCAAAATGTCCTCATCAATAGAATTCATGTACAGTCTAATCCTTGCTTTCCAAAGTGCAAACTTAGATAGATTGCACACTGGAGGTCTGGTGCTGGCATAATCTTTGTTTTGGGCCATGTTTTGTGAAGAAATAATTCTAATAACAAAATCAAAACAAGCAGATCTAACTATAGGGATCTTTGGGTTCAGGTGTTAGCCTGTGTAACCACTAAAGTGGTATTTTTAACCAACCTCCCTCTAATACCAATTGAAAGTGCAAGTTAGATCTGATATACTCTAGAGGGGTGGGGGGGTGAATAGAGTATGGTGCTTGCTAAAAACGTTTTACAACTGTTGTTGTATTCCTAAGTGAACACGGAAGCTAATAATAAACAGTAAATCTAAACATAGAATAATCACAGAGCAATCACAATCTACAGAGCAATCTAATCACAAACCAAAGCCAGAAACAGAAAGAAAGACAAGCAAACAGATGACACAAGGAGTTATAGTGGTTCCCCAATCAACCTGGGTACATCCACTCTTCTACCACCCTAGGTAGGAATCCACTGCAGGATGAGTTGATCAGGTGTCCTGGGCACCAATGAGCTTTTGATATGGTGCTCAAAAACCAAACCAGATTTTTTGATCAGGTGTCTTGCCACCACTAAATTTTGATAAGGTCTCAGAAACCAAACACAAACTTTTGAAGGGAGTTTGAAAAACCCTTTACAGCAGAGAGAGGGGGATGAGATGATCTTCTTTGTCAAACAGTCAGAGAGAAGATAGTGGATGATGTCAAAGCTTCCCCTGAGATCTTGATTTGTTCAGGAAGTGAAGCTTTGCAGTAGGGTGATAGGCCTTCAGATGATTTGATCTCCAGCAAAATATGATTTCAGCAGCAACTGAAATGTGTGATGCCTGGAGTCTTGAATGATGATGGCCTTTGAACACTTGAATCAAGAGGGATCTCAAAGTATTAGAATGTTGATCTCCTTTTGTGATGGTGTTCTTGTATGACTTCTTGAGACTGAGAATGTCTGCAACTCTCTTTCTTTCTCTTATGTAATTATTGTTGATGTTGTGTGTGTTGTTGCAGAGAATTGAGTACATCTTTTATTCCTTTCATCTGAATAAAATTGATCCTTTGTCCAAGATAGCCGTTATCCTGTCATTAATTACTTCCTTAATTGCATTTGTCTTCTAGAGGAAAGTCCAACAAAATATTCCTTAAAAATTCCTTGAAACTTGCTCCAGATTAAATCAAAAATGGCTACAAGATCTCTGAATTAAATGCTGACAGTAATTCCACAACTGTCTGGATTTGAATCTTGAAAAACATCTAACTATTCAGAAAAACGTCGAACTGAGCTCCACTATCATTGAACTGAGCTCCACTATCGTTGAACTGAGCTCAGAGATTGGACTTAGACAGAAACAGAGATCGTCGATCTGAGCTCAACTATCGTCGAACTGAGCTCAGAGATAGAGAATCAAACTGGAGTCAAGATCATCGATCTGAGCTCGGAGATCGTTGAATGGAGTTCGACGACTTGTCGAAGTTGAGCTCAGAGATCGTCGAATGGAGTTCAACGATTCGTCGAAGTGAGCTCAACGATCGTTGAATGGAGTTCGACGATTCGTCGTACTGAGCTCGACGAAATGACTTGGTCTCCAAAACTGAAATCTCTGGTCTTGAGGGCAGCTTTCAAACCTAAGTACTAACCCTTAGACTCAATTCTAATTGACCTTTAGATCTATACAATGAGGTCAAAAACAGGTTTCCTAAGAGACATAGTGATCCTTACCCAAATCAGTAATAGGGTGTTCCAACACTCTGCTTCGAGCTCGACAACAATGGCAAGGAAGAAGAAGAAGTTTCACCGCTTTTCAAAAATACAAACCATAGAAAAGAACTCTTTTCCTCCACCAATCTCATTCCTTATATCATCTGTCATCCAATGGCTCTTTTCACACTGTGACCCGCATTAATTACAAATATATAGCCTTCCTTTTACGAAAAAGCCTTGGCCGTCGGCGCCAGTATTGGTGAATTCCATCTTTCCTGGAATGAATTTGAATTTTGTTGACTTGGATTGACTTTTGCTGACATCAACATCTGTAGACAGCCAAATTTTTAGATTCAATCAAGGCATTGAGTGCGTTGAGTGAGCTGGCTTTGCTCAGCGCATCTGGACTTAGCCAAATTCTCTACACCATCAGGCATTGAGTGCACTGAGTGAACTGGCTTCACACAATGCCTCTGGACTTGGACAATTCTTCTTCCTTGCTTAGGCATTGAGAGCGTTAAGTGAATGGCCTTCACTCACCGCCTTTTGACTTTGCCAAACTTTCTGCACTTCCAGGCATTGCGTGCATTGAGTGAGCCTTCATCACTCAACGCCCATAGACTTAGCTGCTTCATTGATTGCCTGTCTTCATGGCGAGGCATTGAGTGAACTGGCTTCACTCAATGATTCTGTACTTATCCACAACTCTGAAATCTACTAGCTTGCTGAGGCGTTGAGTGCGTTGAGTGCGTTGAGTGCGTTGAGTGAATGTTCATCCCTCAATTTCCATGGACTTAGACAGATTTTTTATCTTTCTTCATTAAGCTATGACTGTAAGACCCTCTTTTTTTGCAAAACCAACCGGGGTCTTATGCCCAGAACCACCACTTGTGGTGACACCAACACGCTCGTGAAGGTCATCATTATAAAATGCTAATCCTGCCGGCCATACTGATCGCGAAAAAGTAGAATAAATATAAGAGTACATGAAAACTCAAATACTGGTCCACAGAAAATCACATATATATATAAATAATTCTGCACGAGGGGAGTGTCCAAAGCAATGATAAATCTAAGTACTAATAGAAAAAGGGCTCCTGCACGATACATCAAATCCTCACTACAAATCACTCAATCGCGGAAGCAAATCTATAATATCTACTAATGGTCGGGTCTCACTGTCCCTGTTGGCTGGACTCCCATGCTAAACTGCCCCGTCTCCATGTGCACCGACCTCTGGGGCTGCATCTCCTGGTTCGGCTCCACGATCCCCTAAAATGATTTGGTTAACGATCGTTAGTCTAAAAGACTAAGTCCTATCATCCCCCACCCCTCCCCCATGGCTCCTAGGCACCCAGCAGGGATGAGTAAAGGGAAGGTAATGAAGGTGGAGAGTAACAAAAGTAAGCAGGTGGCTGCAGAACTAGTCTAACATGAGTATATAACCATAGCAAGTATAAGTAAACAAATAGTAGGTAAGTAGTATAAGTATATACATGAACATAGTGAGCAAGTAAAAGTACAAGAAGGTAAACTAAGTAAGTAACCATGACCTATAGGAATGCCCATACAAACCTATAGACCAAGGGGTTGTTTTACAAGGCCTATTGTATAAAGAGTCTCATACCAATTTATATAATATGTGTCAAGGTTTATATGCAATGATGATGCTATGTCATGAAAATATGCTATGGTATGAACATGTAAATGCAACTAACACACTCGACTCTGTGCACATAGACCTTTAGTTCCCCCTTTCTAGAGCCTAACCTCTCAGGACACCTCCATAGTGGAAACCGAAAGCGGTGGGTTGGACCTCGCCCACCTCTAAACCGGTATCAATACTACCACTCAGACCTATCGTACACCTCAATTCTGGTGCACTAAGCGGAGCTCTTGCGTACACTTGCCGGTTGCCGCATCGGACTTTATTTGGCCAAGTGTTTAACCACACTTGCCGAGTCAACATATTGATGTAGGTGCAATGTGTAAGACCCCTCCCCCTTACCAAGTAGTTAACACGGTCTTATACCTAGAACCGCCGTCTTACTGTGGCACTTACACACGGGCTAGTCGACACCGCAACACGCCGATTCTGTAGGCTAGTACGATCATAAAACCTGTTTCGCCAAAAGAGAGTAAGAAGTAAAAGTAGTATAAAGCAACCACTAGTCCACAAGTCACATCACTATCTCATAATAAATAAGAGTACATCTGTAACGTCCCAAAAATTGTATGTGAGTCGGTAGCGAAAAAGGGGATTTTTGGTGCCTCTATAGGGGTACACGGACTAGGACATGGGCGTGTCCAAGGACGTGTCTGGCTGGTGTTTTTGGCCGTTTTCATCCAGAGAAGGACACGACTAGAAACACGGCCAAGTGACACGGGCGTGTCATTTGACACAGTCGTGTGCCTACCCGTGAAACTACACATTTTCTTTTGGGTCGTGTCCGTTGCCGTGGCAGTTATGCATGACACGCCCCCGGACACGGGCGTGTTGAGAAACCCGACACGGGCGTGTCAGGTGAGACACGGGCGTGTCTTTGCCCGTGTGTCTTTTCTCAATTCGACGATCGTTCCTGGATCGAGGCACACGGCCGTGTGCCAAGCCGTGTTCGGCCCAGGTTTGGAGATTTTTGAATGGATCTGAGCCGTTCATTTTCTTTAATTAAGATCCAACAGCCCAGATGGTTTCCTGCTCTGTTAAGGCCGGGAATAGGGGAGTTAATCGTTCATTTCTCTCCAACCATTCTCTCTCTCAAGGAGTTGGAAAGAGGAGGAAGAAGGAAGGGATTCTGGCCGCCGGCGGAGCATCGGAGCACCGTTTCGAAGTCTGAGAGCGGATCTGTGGAGGGAAGTTCGTTGCGAAGATTTCCATCCGTGTAGTTTTTTCATGGCGCCAAAGCGGACTACAAGGGTAACGATTCTCAACTTGAGCATGTGAAGCTCTTCCTTTCTGCATAGGGAATCCCGCTCCTGCGAGTGTGCGGTGAGTTCGTGGTGTTCCTTGGGCATAGGCATTGTGTGTGCAGCCTACCCGGATATGTATTGTCTTGATCGGTGATGTTGTATTTGATATGTTTTGCCGGAGAAGACTCCGTGCTTTGGGTTTTTTGGGTTTCTACGCGGTAGATTGCAGCAGGGATTCTTGGAGGTTAGCTTCAAGGCGCACCCGGAAAACTGAGTGGAATCGTTGTTCTGCTAACTTGGCGGTCTGGGAACCGGCCTTGAACATAACTGGGTTATGTGATTGCTTGGAAAATTTTGGGATCCGAGAGAAGCTTGGCCCGCGCGTAGGACTTAAATTGACTAGGCAGCGTGAGCAACGGGCAAGTGGAATCAGACCTAGGCTATGTGGTTCGGTGCGAGAGACCCGAAGACGGGGACTGGCCGTTGGCATAGTCAGGATCCTTAGACGGTGGTCAGAAAGGCTAAATGCTCACATGGTTGCCATCTTTGGGATGGTGGTGAAGACGCTGTTTGGTCATGATTCACCGTTAATGTGCCCTGATTGCACATGGTGTTTGGTCGTGCGAGCCTACACCTGTGGCGCAGTATAGTTGCGCTCTATTGTTTTAGTGGACTAATTATATGTAGGGAAACATCACCGCCTTCCCGAGTAAGGGGCGGGGTCATTATAATTGGTCGGCTTTTGGCTGATCGTTTCTTTGTTTGCCACCGTGCGGTGGGATGTGCTTGCAGGTGCTGCGGAGCCGAGTACCAAATAGCGGGCTGGAGCTCATGTTGCTGTGCTGGCCCTAGAAGGCCAAAGCGAATAGTTGTTTTTATTTTATCATGTGTGGCCGTTCTGCCAGTCGATGTATGTAAGACATGTTTTATTAAGTAAACATTTGTAAGGCCATAAGGCCATGTACCCTTTTTAGTGTATTTGGGGTTTCATTCATGTTGTGTGGATGTGGACATTATTGGATATGGATTTAAGATTTGAGTTCTTTCAACTTTAAAAGCTTCAGCTAGAATGCTCTGTGTAGGACGTGTAGTCTTAATTGGATAGTTTGAATATTCTTATGTAACCCTTCCGACTGTCTGTGGTATATGGCGTCGGGTTCCAGCTGGACCTTCTGTTATATGCCATGCGACGGATGGGGGTGTTACAATTTGGTATCGGACTTCTGGTTACGGTCATGCTTAAATGAATTCGTGGGCGAATTCGTTTAAGGGGTGGTGAGCACATGTGTGCGTCATCGTTATAACATCAAAAAAGAACCCATGAATGTCCACTTAGGAATGAAAAATACACTTGTTTTGTGGAATCTGAGTGTTCCAAGGAGTGCTTTTAGCAATTTGTTTGTCGTCTAATCGTGTGTCTTTGCTACTATAGGCTGCTAGGAGCGGTGCTGGTCAATCAGAGCGTCCACAATCAGCGGAAAGTAGTGCACCAAGGGACATGCCTACGACACCTCCTTCAGCGGAAACCATCAGGATGGTGGCTGAAGCCGTGTTTGCAATGATTAATTCCCAACCTGCAGGGCAAATGCATCACGCACCTTCTGCGAATGAGCAAGAACCGATTAGGGCGGCAGAGCCGAGAGTGGTGGAGCGCGCAGTAGTTGATCGGGTAGAGCCGAGGAGAGCTACGAAGAATCAACTAAAGCATGTAATGGGCTTTAATCCTCCGAGGTTCGATGGGGTTGGAACGCCAGCTCAAGCTGAGGACTGGCTCTCTTCGATAAAGAGGGTGTTGACAGCCACGTTAACTGAGGAGTGGTAGAAGACCACCATAGCGACTTTTCTTTTGGTGGGTGAAGCGAGGATGTGGTGGGATGAGTTGGAGTTTCATCTCTTAGTGGGTAGGCAGCTTGCTGATGTGCATATGGAGGAATTTTCAAGAATTTTCTTAGCCAGATTTGTACCCTCTGCTCAGAAGTTAGAGATGGAGAATCAGTATCTTGGGTTGACTCAGGGATCCAGAAGCGTGGACGAGTATCTGCATGAGTTCACACGGTTGGGTCATTATGCTGGGGCTATGTTTACGGAAGAAGAGACGAAGACCAACCGATTCTATGAGGGTCTTCATGGTGATCTACAGTTACTCCTTGCTGGGCCTAAGGCGCAAGGCTTCCTAGCCTTGGTCAATTTGGCCCGATCATTGGAAAAGGTTGCGAAGAAAGTTGAAGAGAAGAAGGACCCAGGAGAAAAGAAGTTTGAGTTCAAGGTGTCAAATACCAAGTCACATTTCTGCAGGTGGAGCAAGAAGCGGAGGACATCGAACTCAGCCCCTCCAGCTGATGCGTTGGGGGCAACTACAAGTCGACTCCCAGGAGCTTGCTACAACTGCGGGAAGATGGGGAATTTTGCTCGGGAGTGTTGGAGCGGACGTTCAAAGTCCGAGAGGAAGCCTGGAGCGACCTATGAGGAGAAAGGGAAGGTGGTGGAGTCAACCGCGTCCCATCATGCTCCAGTCCAGCCTAGAGTTTACAACCTTGGTCTTCAAGAGGCCATAAAGCAAGCAGACGTGGTGACAGGTATGAGTTAAATTACAGTAGTTTAACTTTCATAGTTGTTACCTCTTTTCTTTGTTAGCTTACTTTTGTTGGTGCTAGGCTTTGTGATGATCTTTGAGTTTCCGGCGAGAGCCCTGTTTGATACGGGAGCATCGCATTCCTTCTTGTCCGAAAAATTCATATCGCGCATCGGGGTTCCGTCTTTGATGGCAAAAGACAGGTTGGATGTGTTGTTGCCCAATGGGTGCTCAATGCGTGTGGATAGGGTCTACGTATTGAAGATTCGGATTGGAGACCGGGAGTTTGTTTTGTGAGCATTGGTTCAACCGTTAGTGGAGTTCGACGTAATATTCGGTATGGATTGGCTCTCGGAGCAGGGTGCATGCATTGATTGCAACCATAAGGAAGTTAAGTTGAGTCTGAACACTGATCGGGAGGCTACTTTTGCGGGCATGAAGGGGTCAGGGAAAGTTTTGATGTCGGCCCTTCAGGTGTTCAAGGCAGTTCGGTCTGGGGCAGAGCTGTTTGTCACTCTAGTGCAGACTTCGACGCCTAAGCCAAGTCTTGACAGTATACCAGTTGTGTCCGAGTATCCCGATGTGTTCCCAGATGATCGCCCAGGAGCCCCTCCTCAGCGGGAGATTTATTTTACCATTGAGCTGGTACCGGGTGCCAAACCGGTGTCACGCTCTTCATATCGGATAGCGCCAAGAGAGATGGCAGAGTTGAAGGTGCAACTACATGAGTTGTTAGAGCAAGGTTATGTGTGTCCAAGTTCGTCGCCTTGGAGCGCACCAGTTCTCTTTGTTAAGAAGAAAGATGGGAGCTTGCGGCTTTGTATCGACTACTGGGAATTAAACAAGCTTACAGAGAAGAACAAATATCCAATCTCGAGGATTGACGACATATTTGATCAGTTGGTTGGGTCAACGGTGTATTCAAAGTTAGATTTGAAGTCCGGATACTACCAGTTGAGGATAAGGGAGATCGACATCCCAAAGACAGCATTCAGTATGCAGTTTGGTACGAGTTCACGGTCATGCCGTTTGGATTGACGAATGTGTCATCCGTGTTTATGGATCTGATGAATAGGATATTCAGAGAGTACTTGGATCGTTTCGTGATAGTATTTATCGATGATATCCTGGTGTACTCGCAGTGCGAGGAGGATCACTACAATCACCTACACATGGTATTGGAGACGTTGAGGAGGAATCAGGTGTATGCTAAGTTCTCCAAGTGTGAATTTTGGTTATCCTCGATAGCGTTCCTTGGTCATGTTGTAAGTGGAAAAGGGATAGCTGTGGATCCGACGAAGATAGTGGCGACACGAGAGTGACCTGCGTTGACTACAGTGGCAGAGGTCCGGAGTTTTTCTGGGTCTTGCTGGCTACTACAAGAGCTTCGTAGAGAACTTCTCGCGGATAGCGATACCACTCATGACGTTGACTAGGAAGGATCCGAAGTTTGTGTGGTCTCTGGAGTGCGAACATGCTTTTTAAGAGTTGAAGAGGAGGTTGACTACAGCGCCTATTTTATGTTCGCCAAGTGGAACCGAAGGGTTCGAGATCTATAGTGATGCTTTGGGTAATGGTTTGGGCTGTGTTCTGTTACAGCAAGGGAGAGTGATAGCCTATGGTTCACGACAACTGAAGGTTCATGAGAGGAATTATCCTGTCCACGACTTAGAGTTAGAGGCCGTGATATTTGCTCTAAAGTTTGGAGGCACTACCTGTACGGTGTGAAGGTCGATATTTACACCGATCATAAGAGCTTGAAGTACCTGTTGGACCTAAAGGATCTGAACATGAGGCAGCAGTGGTGGATGGAGTTCTTAGGGGACTACACCTTCAAGATTCATTATGTGCCTGGGAAGGGAAATGCAGTGGCGGATGCGTTGAGTCACAGGACTCTAGCGCATGCCAACTGTTTATCGGTATATGATGAGAGATTGGTCCAAGAGTTGGAGGCTTTGGAGATATCTTGCGTCAACAAGCAGTCTAGTGCTGAGGCGAAACTATTTTGGATAGAGATGCAGTGTGACCTAGCTGATAGAGTTCCGCAGGCTTTGGTTCAGGATAACAGCATGAAGCAGGTCTTGGATGAATCATTGGATGGGTCAAATTCCCAGTTTGCTGTTGAGGATGGGTTGCTAAGGAAGGACGGTCGCCTATGCCTTCCTAGTGCAGATAATCTTCGGGAGGAGTTGATGTATGAGGCGCATCATACCAAGTACTCGATCCACCCGGGAAGCAAGAAGATGTATAGAGACATGAAGAAATTATTCTGGTGGCCGGGTTTGAAGAAGGATGTAGCACTTTATGTGGCCAAGTGACGTACTTGCGCATTGCTGAAGGCGGAATGCCAGAAGCCCGGAGGTTTCTTGAAATCCCTTCCTATCCCGGAATGGAAATTTGACGACATATCTATGGATTTTGTGCATGGATTGCCGAAGTCGCAGAAGGGAAACGACGACATTTGGGTGGTCGTAGATAGGTTGACAAAGGTGTCGCACTTTATTCCGAACAGGAAGGAAGATCCGGTGGAAAAGTTAGCCAAACTCTATGTGGAGAATATTGTACGATTGCATGGTGTGCCCCACAGTATTATTAGTGATCAAGATGGATGCTTCACCTAGAATGACTGGAGGTTGGTGCATAGTCTGTTGGGTACTAAGCTAAAGTTCAGCACAGCCTTTCACACATATACGGATGGCCAGACCGAGAGGGTCAACAGGACTATGGAGGACATGCTTCGCATGTGCGTCCTAGATTTTGGAAAGTAGTGGGAAGATCACTTGTACATGGTGGAGCTTGCGTACAACAACAGCTTTCGGGCGAGTATTGGAATGACGCCTTTCTAGGCCTTGTACGGGAGAAAGTGTCGCACGCCTTGGTCTTGGTTGGAGGCAGGCGAATCAAAGTTGTACAAACGTCAAGCGGTGGAAGACGCCACTTCCATGATACAGACAATTCAGGAAAGGTTGAAGATTGCTCAGGACAGGCAGGCAAAGTATTACAACGCCAAGCATAGGAACGTGGAGTTCAGTGTTGGCGACATGGTGTATCTAAAAATCAAGCCGTTCAAGGGTGTATTGCGGGTTCGACGCTTGAAGAAGCTGAGTCCGAGATACCTTGGACCATTTGAAATCCTGGAGCGTGTTGGTGAGGCGGCGTATAGATTGAAGCTGTCGGTGGAATTGAGTGGGCTGCATGACGTGTTCCACGTGTCGGTGTTGCGTAAGGCGGTGCAAGAGCCTTCGCAGATCATTGAGGACAATCAGGTACCGGTTGATTATGAATTAACAATAAGGGTCAAGCCAGTACGTATTGAAGATGTTGGAGTCAAACGACTCCGCAACAAGGAGGTCCGAATGGTTAAAGTCCGATGGGATAATTGCGGACGTGAGGAGCTTTCTTGGGAGCGAGAGCAAGCTATGTTGGAGGAATACCCCGAGTTATTCCACTCAGGTATTATTTAGATTTGTGTACCTTTATTTAATTTCAGGATGAAATTCCTTAAGTGGGGGAGATTTGTAACGCCCCGAAAATTGTATGTGAGTCGGTACCGAAAAAGGGGATTTTTGGTGCCAGTATAGCGGTACACGGCCTAGGACACGGGTGTGTCCAAGGCCGTGTCTGGCTGGTGTTTTTTGCCGTTTTCATCCGGAGAAGGACACGGCTAGAAACACGGCCAAGTGACACGGGCGTGTCATTTGACACGGGCGTGTGCCTACCCGTGTCACTACCCGTGTTCATTTTGGTCGTGTCCGTTGCCGTGGGGTTATACGTGACATGCCCCCGGACACGGGTGTGTCGAGGAACCTGACACGGGCGTGTCAGGTGAGACACGGGCGTGTCTTTGCCCGTGTGTCTTTTCTCAGTTCGACGATCGTGCTTGGATCGAGGCACACGGCCTGGGACACGGACCTGTGCCAAGCCGTGTTCGGCCCAGGTCTGGAGATTTTTGAATGGATCTGAGCCCTTTATTTTCTTTAATTAAGATCCAACGGCCCAGATGGTTTCCTGCTCTGTTAAGGCCGGGAATAGGGGAGTTAATCCTTCATTTCTCTCCAACCATTCTCTCTCTCAAGGAGTTGGAAAGAGGAGGAAGAAGGATGGGATTCCAGCCGCCGGCGGAGCATCGGAGCACCGTTTCGAAGTCTGAGAGCGGATCTGTGGAGGGAAGTTCGTTGCAAAGATTTCCATCCGTGTAGTTTTTCCATGGCGCCAAAGCGGACAATAAGGGTAACGGTTCTCAACTTGAGCATGTGAAGCTCTTCCTTTCTGCATAGGAAATCCCGCTCCCACGAGTGTGCGGTGAGTGCGTGGTGTTCCTTGGGGTTGATGTGAATAGTCCCCCCCTGTGTTGCATATAGAGTCCGGAATCGTAAGTACAAGCATATGCATTGTGTGTGAAGCCTACCCGGACGTGTATTGTCTGGATCGGTGATGTTGCATTTGATATGTTTTTCCGGAGAAGACTCCGTGCTTTGGGTTTTTCGAGTTTCTACGCGGTAGATTGCAGCAGGGATCCTTGGAGGTTAGCTTCAAGGCGCACCCAGAAAACTGAGCGGAATCGTTGTTCGGCTAACTTGGCGGTCTGGGAACCGGCCTTGAACATAACTGGGTTATGTGATTGTTTGGAAAATTTTGGGATCCGAGAGAAGCTTGGCCTGCGCGTAGGAATTAAATTGACTAGGCGGCGTGAGCAACGGGCAATTGGAATCGGACCTAGGCTATGCAGTTCGGTGCGAGAGACCCGAAGACGGGGACTGGCCGTTGGCATAGTCGGGAGCCTTAGACGGTGTTCAGAAAGGCTAAATGCTAACATGGTTGCCATCTTTGGGATGGTGGTGAAGACGCTATTTGGTCAGGATTCACCGTTAATGTGCCCTGAGTGCACGGGGTTTTTGGCCGTGCGAGCCTACACCTATGGCGTCGTATAGTTGCACTCTTTTGTTTTATTGGACAAATGATATGCAGGGAAAGAGCACCGCCATCCCGGGTAAGGGCCGGGGTCGTTATAATTTGGTCTTCTTTTGGCTGACCGTTGCTTTGTTTGCCACTGTGCGGTGGGATGTGCTTGCAGGTGCTGCGGAGCTGAGTACCAAATAGCGGGCTAGAGCCCATGTTGTTGTGCTGGCCCTAGAAGGCCAAAGCGAATAGTTGTTTTTATTTTATCATGTGTGGCCGGCCTGCGAGCCGATGTATATAAGACATGTTTTATTAAGTAAACATTTGTAAAGCCATAAGGCCATGTACCCTTTTTATTGTATTTGGGGTTTCATTCCTGTTGTGTGGATGTGGACATTATTGGATATGGATTTAAGATTTGGGTTCTTTCTACTTTAAAAGCTTCAACTAGAATGCTCTGTGTAGGACGTGTAGTCTTAATTGGATAGTTTGAATATTCTTATGTAACCCTTCCGACTGTCTGTGGTATATGGTGTCGGGTTCCAGCTGGACCTTCTGTTATATGCCATGTGACGGATGGGGGTGTTACAACATCAGTCCAGCATGAGTTATATAAAAATAGAGAAAAAGGGGCTTATGCCCAATACATAATGACAAATATCTCTCTCATAAATGACAACAAGAGGAAGCTACACTATCCTCAGAAGACTCGTCCCTCCTGATGTCGGCCTGCAGTAGTGGTAGTAGGTGGTGGTGCTATCAGCTCCTCACGTCCTGCCACCTCATCGTGCTGGTGCTCCATCTCCTTGAGCATCTAAAATGTTTGGTCACACCGACCGTTAGTCAAAAAGACTAAGTCGTTTCCTCTACACCTCGCCCCGCAAATCCTAGGCACCAGGCGGGAGGACGAACTGGATGACAACATGGGGTAAAACAAGGAGCAGGTGATAATGGAACTATACTATCAAGTATATATGAATCCAATATTTCTACTCTAGAAGTTCTATATATATATACGGTGCAGGAAAGTAAGAAGAACTGAACAGAACAAGTATGTGCAGTAAGTAAACAACACTGGAAGTAAGATGAGAAAAGACAGGAAGTAAATATGCTACTACTACCATTACAGAAGTACCTTAACTTATATGAATGCCCATACAAACATATTAGTTAAGGTTTCAAGAAATATAACTTATCATATAAAAGAGCCCATACTATTTTATATGATAAGGATCCATGGTGCGTATGACCTAGTTATGAATGTATGATATACATGCGTTAGTGGTTCATGCAAGTGCAACTCACGCACACGACTCTGTGATCACAGACCATTAGTTCCCACTTTTTGGAGCTAGCATCACTCTCTAGTACCACCATTGTGGCTACGACAGCAGTGGAGCGGGCGTCTCCACTCCTAGGCGGCTATCACAATACTAGGCCTAGACCTCCCATAATCCTCTGTACACGTCCTAGGTGCACTCTAGAGTCTCTGTATACTATTTTCTTCCTACCCACCAATCTTTTTGGTAGAGTGTGCATTTTTGGGGATCGTCCTCCAGACAGCACCGTAAAATAACCCACTGGCCCCTTAAACCATCACACCTCGCCAGAGCTACCATACTGCCATCGGTGTGACGATTGGCCGAGTACCGCATGACCCGCCACAAGTTTATGCACATGCAAGATATTCCAACCTGAGCTCCAGCTCGCAGGACCAACCCGACCCGAATCCCTCCAACCCATCGCGGGTGAGACTACATATAGTGCTTTTATTCAAAATCCCTCAAACCCATCACGGGCGAGATTGCACATAGTGCCTTTATAAAAATCCCTCAAACCCGTCACGTGTGAGAATGAACCACAATGTCTTAACCTATTATACTACTCTTGTCTAGTGTTGGTTACACCTAGCAGTTTAGGGTTGATCCCAGGACAACCTGAGACCTGCCCGATGAAGGGCTCTCAGGGGCACTAGGAACTACGATGGGCTGAATCCCAAAGCTCCCTTTCGTAAGGATATTTACTTTTATTAATATCTACCCATGATCCATATTCTGCTCCTATTATTACTCTATAATTGTCCTAATGACTTAAGATGTTAATAGAAGGGTGGAGGTCTTCCGTCCACCTTTGTTATAATTACTATCCTAGGACTTGCGCTCTATCGCTCGTAAGCAAGAAATGACCTACAGTAGACAAACCAGGGTTTATTCTCCCAAATTAATTACCATCTCAATGTCTATTCTTATCCCCCTGCGGTCCTATTAGTATATACTATCTGAGTTAGGCGCAACCCATGACCTAATACCACCCGTAAAGTACGACTTCCAATTTCTTGGCCAAAATGACCCTAACCATTTATCATGGGATGGTATGATATATCATATTGATTAAGTTTAGTTTCACTATTTTTCTAATTCATAAAGACCCTAAATTAAATCCTTTAATTAAGTGGCCTATGTCACTTTATACAAGAAGTACTAAAACAATTGATCCCCCTGGTCTAATAAATTTTCCTGATGATCATCTAGGCTAATTATGGCTGGTTTCCAAGAATTGTAATTTTCCCATTTATATTTCCATTTAATTTTCATTTAAAGTTAAATCCATGAATTGCCCACTTTACAAATGAAGTACATTAAATATGTTTCTAAAAATTCTAGGAACATTACTGCAGATGTAAATTGCTAAAATAATACCAAATACAAAATTTCATAGTCCTAAACAGTAATTTGGTTTACTAACACCCATATAACAAATTTAACAAAAATGCCATTTATTGGATTTTAACCTATAGAAGCATCCAAAAAATATTAAGAAAATTACACAAGGTCACAAGCACATATTAAATCACTAGGAAGTTTTCCATAATATTCCTACTATAATTTCCATCATTTTTAAATAATTTCCATAAATGGGCAAAATTATAAATTCTACATAATTCCAAAGTATAGTCATCTAACAGACCAATAAAATTTTTCAGGGGTTAAATATGACTCCCTTGAGTTCTTAACAAAATTTGAGAATTTTAACTCATCAATAATCCTATTTTCAAATTTCTATTCCAAAATGGCCTAATACTCAAAAATTCCAAATAATGGGATTTTTGATCCCAAAACTCCCATTACTTTTGTTGAGGGTATATTTCACCCAAATAATCCTCTGACCAAGATTTTATAGACTTTTAATGTTCCAAATGGGCTAAGTCCCCATTATATAGATTTTGGCTAAAGGCACCCCAAGCCTATATTCATCATACACATGCAAGTGAGTTTCCCAACATGTAGAGGCTCAAAGAGGCTGAAAGTTTTATCATGGTCTGATACTGACCCAATGGATATGCCACCAAAATTTTGGGCCATTTGGAGATGTATTTCTCCATATATTCAATTAATTTAAATAAGTGAATTTTACCAAAAACTATAAGAAATATTTTTCCAAAAATTCCAAATTTTGGTCAACAACTAAGTATGACATGGTCTCATACATGAACAAAATCTCATGTCATGATGACTTATAATTTGGTCTAGGCACACATTTGAAAATCTACCCTAGCCTAGAACCAATCTGGGTAGAATGGCCCCACAGGGAGCCCTACAGCTCACAATCTCAAGTTTAGGGTGGCAAAATGAAGGTAAGACATAGGCCTACAATTTTCATGTTGATGTTTGGTTTTGAAATTGCATTAAGAGGCCTATGTTTAACATGCAAGTATTGTGTACAAGTGTGACATATAATGTACTATTCATTATGAAATTAATTCATCAATCATATGAAATGAAACGAACGACATCCGTTTATCTCCTACCTCCAGCCAACGGCTGGGATGAGCCCGACCTGGATCATCTTGATTTCCCATTTCCGGCCACTTGGGCCGGCGCCACCGCCGGCGATTATTGCAGCCTGAAGTATAGGGCCTATGACACGACCCATGACACAAGCGTGAGGCTGCCGGAGGCGGCTCCTCCGGCGATCCCAAGCAAGAAGGAAAAGCTCGAAATTTTGCTCTCGGCTCACATGCTATCAGGCTCAATTGAGCCTGATGTCTCTCCTAGTCGAGCTAGAATTCTAGTACGGTGAGAGGTGAAGTGAAACGAACCAGAATTGAGGCTTGGCGTCGAGTTTAGCGGCGGTGAGCCATGACCGGGCTTGCTCCGGCGAACCCTTCCCGTTTCCTGGTCTCTCCAGCAATTTCCTTGCTCCAGCATTCAAAGTCCACTCATTTCCTCCTTCTGAAGCTAATGGCGGGGTAGTTTTGGCTGGGAGTGGATGTATATGGAGTTAACTCCAAGGTGAGGCTCGACCAAGCTTAGAATGCTTCACCCATGGTGCCAAGTGGCCATCCAGCAGCATATTCCCTCTGGAATGAGCTAGGGAAGCTTTCCAGGTGCCTTGGACAGAAGGAAGGAGGGCCACATGGGCCTCATTTTAATTTCTCCACCTTCTCTCTCCTAAAATTCCCATTTTAACCCCATGCATACATTCTCTTTCCTAATTCAGAGGGGTAGGAGCTGTCTTTGACCACTTAGGCTAGTCATGGGCCATGGTTAGTGGGCTTTGCCCATTGTGGATGGGCTTGACCTTCCTCTTTCTTCCATTAGGCTTCATGTTGACTTGTTGACTTTTAGGGTTGACTTGGTCAACTTGATGAGTGGGCTGACCCCACCTGAAGGTTATGGACCCTATGACACCACCCAACTTGGGTTGGGCCATGGTGGTGTCCCACTTGGACTATTTGGGCCTTTAGGTGTGGGTTTGACCAAATTAAAATTATGGTTGACTTGGGTCAACTATAGTCAATTGGTGACCTTGTGATATGGCTTATGGTTCCTTAGGTTGGTGTTAGGGTTAGAGATGCAGTGGTGGAATCAATGTGTGGCTAGGACCCCAAGTTGGGGCTAGTTTGACTTAGACTACCTTGAGCCCTGTTGTGGGCCCCATGTGACTAAACCCTAACCCCATGGTTCAAACCTAGCCTAAACCCATGCCCCCACCATATGCCCTAACCCAACCTAAGTAGATGGGTCTAATTGAAAGTGTGATATTACAAATTCCAATAAACAAAGAAATAATTTCGTCCCCGAAATTCAAGTTCGGGTCTACGGGGTCTCCAAGCATGAAAATTTAAGTACTTTAGCTATTAATTAAAGTGTTACCTGATGTAAAAAGCTCTGGGTGCCGCTCTAGCATCAGATCCCTCGGCTTCCAGGTGTGCTCCTCCCATCCTTGGTTGGACCACAACACCTTCACCAGGCGGACCTTCTTCTTTCGCAACAATCAGACCGCAGTATCATCGATCTGGAGCGGCTCTAGGCGAACTGATCTGTCAGATGCTAACGGGCCTGCTGTAGTGGTGATATGCTGCTCCAGCCGAAGGAGAGCTCTCCATAATGAGGAGACGTGGAAGACATCATGTAAGGTCTCAAGCTCTAGCGGCAGCTCCAGCCTGCAGGCCAAGGGGCCGATCCGCACCAGAATCAAATAGGGCCCATATATCGTGGGTTGAGCTTCGTGTGTCTCCGTACCCGAGACATACCATGCACCGGGCGTATCTTCAAGAACACTCTATCCCCCACCTAGAACTCCACCTTTTGATGACGCGCATCGTAGCATTTAGCTTGCCTACACTGGGCCTCTAGCATCCGGTCCCTAATCAACCGTATCTGAGCGTCCGTATCCTCAATATATTCCGATCCAAGTGCCCTGGGGTCCTCATCCTATATCAAAGATAGCAGTGTCTGGCATTTACTCTCATAAAGAGCCTCATATGGTGCCATCCCAATGCCCGTCTGGTGACGGTTGTTGTAGGAGAACTCGACCAGTGGCAACAGTTTTCCCAGGGCCTCCGCATATCCAGTATACACAATCGTAGCAGATCCTCCATGGTCCTGATGGTCCACTCTGTCTGACTGATAAGTTGTAATTATATGCATTTTCTATGTTTTTATGATATTTTAGTTTATTTTTGCTTTTTTAGTTAGTTTTTTTTAATAAATTGCTCCTTTTTGTAAATATTGTTTCTAACATAGCTTAAATTTGATTTCTGAAATTTTTCAGAAAATGGTCAAAAATTGACCTAACACGCTCGTGTCAGCCAACCCGACACGCCCGTGTCATTCCCGATAGATGATCAAGGCTTCCAGACTCGACAAACGCTCTCGACACAACGCTCTTGACATTCGTGAAGACCAACTCGACACGCCCCGTGTAGACAGAGACACGGGTGTGACCGCCAAATGACTCCTCCACCTGGCCGACAAGACGCCGCCGACATCTTTTGACCCAACCTGCACCCGGATCTACCTCCCCGACACGCCCAGAGTCACGCCCGTGACCTGGGGCGTGACATCCTCGTATACAGCCCGAAGTCAACTTTCCAGTCAAATCGTCGGATCAGATCGTGAACAGTGGTGAAAGGCCCCCCCCCCCCGACATGCCTGTGTTGGAGGGCGTGTTCTCTGAATTTTTTTCTATAAATTGCCCATTTCTATAAGGTCCAAGGGTTCACTTGTTTGAACCACTTTAGTGTGTTTTGTGGGATGCCCTTGTGGATTCACTTGCTATGTAAGGAGATTTCTCACCCCTTCCTTTCATGTTTGTTTTTTTTGCTTTAGCTTTAGCTTTGTAATAGTTTCATTATGATAATAAAAATATTAGGTTTTCTCTCTCTACATGGCATGAAAATTCGTTTGGATGGCTTATCTCTTTCTCCGTTTATCCTTAAGTTTCTCTTTGTTCTTCCCTTTATGAAAAGTGTGTGTGTTTGTATGAGTTTAACTTGTTTAGTTGTTATGCTTTTCTTGATATGTCTCCATGTTATGTTTTGATATAGACTTTATCTCTAAATGAAAAGTGTGTTTAGATTCTCTTTTTTTTTTCTCCATGTCTTTTTTTTAAAGTTTTAAATTTCATTTTTATGAATTTATAAAAGAGGTTTGAAAGTGAATTTGTTTTTTTACTTAGTTTTTTTTTTTGTAGGATTGTAAAACCTTTTTTTGTTCTTTTCACTTTCTTTTCACTTTTTAACCATTTTTATGAAAACCTAAGAATGAAAAAGTTGTTATTTTAATTTTTGAAAGGCTTTAGTTTTTGATTTGTTTTGAAAAACTTTTGTTCCTTTTGTTTTTAATTTGTTCTTTTTATTTGTTTTTTGAAAAAATCTAAGTATAAAAAAGTAGATGTTTTAATTTTTAGGTAACTTTTATTTTGTTTTTAATTTGTGTGTGTGAGTGTATTTGTTAGTTTTTCACTTTGTTCTTTTAAATTTCATGTTGTGTGTGTGAGTGTATGAGCATAATTTTTCATGCTTTCTTTTATCGCTTTATTCAATTATGTAGAGTGCGTGTGTGTAGGAGATAAATTTTCACGCTTTATTTTTATCGCTTTCTTCAAATTATGTAGAGTGTGTTGTGTGTAGGAGATAGTTTTATGGCTTTCTTTTAATTCGTGTAGAGTGTGTGTGTGCGCACATTTATTTCTGCCCACTCGTTAAGAGTTAAATGACGTGCATTTTATTTCCCGCCTACTCGTTTGAGTAGGACTTGTAATTTTCTTTTTTTTCTTTTCCGCCTACTCGTTAATAGTTAAATGGCGTGCCCTTATTTCCCGCCTACTCGTTTGAGTAGGACTTGTAATTTTCCGTTTTTTTGTAACTTAGTTTTTTATTTATAATTTGAAGTGTGTGTGAGTTCTCGTTTTAGCTAACTTTTTAAGCTTTCTAAATGTTTGTTATTTTCATGTCTTCTTCGTATAATGTTTTAGCTCTTAATTACGAACTCGCACCTCATCAAATTATAAGGCTGTCCCCATACCGATGTGTGGCTAATCATTATTAGCCTCGACATCGAAGAGCATTGGGACATTTAAAATGATTTGAAATAATTAAAGTTCTTTATTTTCACTTTAATTTTATTACTTCAGGTTTACCCCGGGTTAACGATGCGTAGGACAACAAATCGATGTGTGGGCCCTATTTCTGTTATCCATACACTAGCTAGCTGAGAGGCTGTGCGTATGGACAGATCACCCCTGGGTAAAGAGAGTTGGATGCATACCCTCGAGAGAGGACAAGCATAATTCTTCCGGATCGGCTTCCCCACCCAATAGTGGGGTTCTTAGCGTAAAGTGGGTGTTAAGAGGAATCCTTCGTCAGACTAACGTTCAGTCGAATAGTCTTAGCGTTCAGATGAGCGATATCCCTATAGCTAGGTGAGCTCATATCTGTAGAACCTCCACGGCCAAGTTGCCTTTTATTAATTTGAAAACTAAGTTCAGTAATTATTAAAAATTATTTTAGTCTTAATCCGATTCGGTGCCGAGCGTTAACCCTTCATCGAATTTTCTAAAATTATTTTTGCACTTTTTTTTCTGTCTTTAGTTAATTAAAATCTCCACCTTACTTTCAGTAAAATAATAGTCCTCCTGGAGGAGTAAGAATAATCAACCCGTGCCCGAGAACAATACGACCTCGGTATTCTCCCGAATATCGAGTACTACTTGCGATAGGTGCACTTGCCTACCTCAGCAAGCCCGTGACGTTCTACTCAACGAACTAACCATACACATAAGAGTCTGTTTGCGGCCATCAAGTTTTTGGCGCCGTTGACGGGGACTTCTCTTGATTTGTTATTCCGAATTCCGGAGTCTATTACTTTTACTTATTTTCTAAAAAAACAAAAAAAAATTTCTTTCATTTTAAATTTTTTTAGGGTGTATGACCCGTAGACAACCCTCCGAGTCTGAAGATTTTGACTTCGACCCTGATATCGAACACTCCCTTGCGCGTATTCGATCTCAACGCCGAATTCCTTCTTTAGACCCCGAAGAATCTATCGGTGAACCCTCTGTCGTAGTTATGGCCGACCCTAATCTGAACACGGTCGTTGAGCGTACAATGTCATATTACGCCCGACCGAATTTGGACGATACTGGGTCTAGTATAGTTCGCCCTACGGTGGCAAATTATAATTTCGAAATAAAATCAAGTGTCATTCAAATGGTCCAAAATGCCGTGCAGTTCGATCGACTGGCGAATGAGGACCCGAATGTCCACTTGTCCAACTTTTTTGGAAATATGCGACACCTTCAAGATTAATGGCGTCACTAATGACACCATTCGCTTGCGCCTATTTCCTTTTTCCCTTAAGTCCAAAGCCAAGGCATAGTTGAATTCCCTCCCGTGAGGATGTATCACCACGTGGGCTGAGTTGACAGAGCGGTTCCTAACGAAGTACTTTCCTCCCGCAAAAACTGCAAAGTTGCGGGCGGACATTTCTTTGTTTGTGAAAACGAACCTGAGTCTCTTTATGATACTTGGGAACAGTTTAAGGAGTTCCTCTGTCGGTGCCCGCACCACGCGCTGCCAAAGTGGATGCAGGTACAAATTTTTTATAACGGCCTTAATTTTCAAACCCGTCAAATGATTGACGCATCTGCTGGGGGTACCCTTAACAATAAAACCCCCGAGGCCGCCCAGGCTTTATTCGAAGAGATGACAATGAAAGTCTATCAATGGAATGTCCCGCAGGGATGCCCAAAGCCGGCGGACGGCCTTTTTGAAGTGGATTCCATTGCTCTCTTAACCCTTCAAATTGAAAGGTTAACAAAGTAGGTGGCGGAGATGTCTGCTGCCTCCTCCACTCTGCCTTGTTTTATTCCCCCTAACGTCTGTGTGGCTGAAGAGTTCGTGGACTTCGTAGGAAATTCGGGTCGTCCTTCCTTCAACCCCAACAACAATGCGTATAGTAATAACTATAATCTGTGTTGGAGGAATCACCCCAATTATTCTTGGAGCAACCCGACAATGCTCAGAGCCCCCCTATTTCTTATGCGCCCGGATTTCTACCGCCTCCCCTCTTCCAAAACCCTCCCCGATGGAGGAGAATTTTTCTAAATATATAGCGTCCAACGAATCAAATATCCGGAACATCACCGGATCGCTAAAAACACTTGAACAACAGGTTGGACAACTGCCGAGGATGATGTCCGAGCGTGCGCTCGGGGCACTGCCGGGAAACACGGATCCCAACCCTCGGGAGAACGCCAACGCTATAACCCTCCGTAGTAGAAAGGAGGTGATCAATCCAAAACAGATCGATCCGCAGGTACATATTTAACCTCCGACCCCTCTTCCCTCTTCTTCGTCTATGTTACCTTTACCGAATTTAAATGAAAAAATTATTTTAAACAAGGCCTTACAATATCCACATAAATTAGATAACGAGCGTAAGGATGCGCAATGTAACATCCCATTTCCAACTAGACCCCTAAGTGTGATTATTGGCCATGACTAGGTCATGACCAAACCCTAGGAAGCCCAAGAAGACTAAGGAAACCTAAGAATGTGGGTGAGACCACTATGGTCTGCAAATAGTAAATTCCTGAACCTTTGTTTAAGATAACCATGGGGCTTCACCAAGACTTCAAGACCGCCACCATGACCTCATCAAACCATGGTAAGATCCATTAGATCAATAAGGACCCATGGAGGGCAGTCAAAAGGGTTAAGTTGACCCAAGTCAACCCTAACCCTAAATGGGTCAAACCAACCTACTTAGGGTCAATTGACAATCCCCAAGCCAAGTGGACCCCACCCAAGCCCACCTAACCCTAGAGTGAGGTCAATGGGTCACCTATGTCCCATTGGGGTCCACCCAAGAGGCTAAGTTGACCAAAGTCAACTCTAACCCTAAATGGGTCAACCTAGCCTACATTGGGTCAAACTGGCCTACACAAGGGCCAATTGAAGTTCCCTTAGCCAAGTGGACCCTACACATACCTTCATAACCATAGTGAGAGGCCAATGGGTCACCAAGGACCCATTTGGGCCAACCTCAAAGACCAAATTGACCTAAGTCAACCCTAGCCTAGGTTTGGGTCAAGCTAGCCCAAATGAGCTAACTCAAGCTCAAGCCCAACTCACTTGGGCTAACCATATTTTGGTGGATAAAATAAACATGTGGGCTGCCAATATGAGATTTACCAGCCAACTTAGTGACTAGGAGAGAGAGGGAGAGAATCTCAAAATTAAAGAATAATTTAGGAGAGAGAAAGGGGTATATTTAAGGGTATTTAGTGGAATAAGCCACTTGGACCCATGCCATCAGCCCCCACATGGGCTGGCCGACCCTTGGAAGTCATGAGAAGGAGTTGAATGGAGTGGGGCCCACCCATGCATGCATGGTGACAATAACAAAGAAATCCCTCCACCTTGCACTTAGGAATTATCACCCTCCCCTCCATACTTCATCTTATCACTCTCTCCCTCTCCCCTTTCAGTTTCACCACTCTCAGAACAAGGAGAGCAGCAGCAGAGAGAGAGAGAAACCAAGCTTTGGCCGCGAAAACCAAGGGAGAAGCGCCGCCGCAGCGGCAATGGTTCCCCGCCGCTCCTCACGTCGCAAGGCCGTCGGGAAGGTCCTCCCTCACCTCTCTCTCCATGCTTAGATCTTAGGGATGTTTAGGTTAGGGTTCTGGCTCGAATGAGCCCGAAGCCAGCTCTTCGTTTTCCTCCATTAATGGCGGTTTTGAAGGTTCGGGTGAGGTGGCGCCGCCACCTCCGGCCGCCCTAGCCGCCGGAAAATGCTTGCCCCCACCACCGTGAGAGGGGAGCTGATGATATCCGGTGGAGGCACCGCCGGAGGCGGCCGGGAAAAGCCCCATGAAAAGCTCGGGCTGGATTCATGCAATCGGAGAAGATGAGCAGCTGCCGTCCGATCTGCGTCAATATCTGTGCCATGTAATAATATAAATCCAGGAATTCTTTAAATATATGAATAGTGTAATTTATGTCCCCTAAAATCCGATTTTTGCATGTCACTTTTTATGGCTTTTATACCTTTTTCATAACATGTTCTCAACATGAAAATTGTAGGTCTTGGAGTCACCTTTAATTTGATATGTTACACATAATTTTTGGTTAAGTGTACTGCCCTAGAGAGCCATTTTACTAGGGCTGGTCCTAGGATAGTTCAGAAACTAAAATGGGTGCCCTGCCCAAACCCGAAGTCCAAATGGGCTGAACTTTTGGACATGTCTCCTAATTAGAAATATCTAGGCCCTACCCAAAAATGGGAATTTGTGGGGAAACTAATTATATAATTTTAGTCCAAATATGATAAATTAAATTTTGTTGATATTTGGAATATATCAACTCCAAAATGCCCCAAATTTTGGTGGCCTGCCCTTAGATGTATATTAGACCTATGGTAGAATCATTAGACAATTTTACACTCTGCATGTTGAGATATCTCACATGCAAGATCAAAAAAATTAAATGGCCTTGGGCTGCAAATAGCAAAATGCAGAAATTTGAAAGTGATGCCCAAGCCCATCCAGAGGCCCAAATGACCTGAGATTTTGGGGCGTAACTGGTTTATGGCATATTTAGGTCCTGCCAAAATATGGGATTAATTGGAATTAAAATTAGGGTGGCATTACCAAATTACCCCTAGGCTTGTTTAGGTGATTCTTGGAGTAGTTCAACTCCAAAAGCCCCCAATTTTTGGTGGCATGTCCATGCGGACATTATTATGGCATGGTTAAATGTTTAGCCCACATGGATCACAGCAAGTTAGGGAAACCCCTTGCATGTGTTGGCTTGTAAAGGACTTGGTGTGCTTATAGCCAAAAGAAGAAAAAAATAAAATATTGAAGGCACAGCCCTTTTTAGACCACTGACTTAGTATTACTTTAAGTACCCTCCCCTCTTTGGGGAAAATAGATGAATTAGGGTTGACTTACCCTTGGACCCAAGTTCACACCCTAAGGATGGACCTTTAGGGGTTGTGAAGGACATAGGGGCAAATGCCCTTGTATGACCTTGTAAATCAGTAGAGAGTTAGTTTAGATATATTTAAGCATCTGGTTGAAATATTAGGGAATTTTGAAGTAGTTAAGTAACTCCAAAGTCAAACCCTAGTTTTAGGGTAGAAGCACTAATAGGTCAAAATGGTAACGTAACCTCATCTAAGAACTGTGAAAATGGGGTAGAATGAATATTAGGGTGAGTTGAACCCCTAGATATTTTTAGTGGAATTTTATGGATTATATTCATGGTAGTTCCTTTGTTAATTATCAAAGTGTCCAATTCAGTATTTGATTTAATTTGATCATTTAGTTTAATTGGAATCTAGTAGAACTTGGCCAGTAGAGGTTTTTGACCTAAATAGAGGTCTCTGAATTTTATTATAATTTTTAAAGGATTTTATATATTGCTTCCTTCATAAATTTTATAAAGGCCATATTTGATAAATAAATCATTTAAAGAATAAATTAACATTTAAAAATGAGAAGTTGGGCCACTGATGATTTTAGGATGATATCTACTATTAGGAATTTAATTAGAAATTTTGAAGTATATTTATAGTGCTTGATTCACAATTGTGCTCTTTGTTGATTTTGGTATTGAATTTATTTAGAATTAAATATTTTGTGAAAAATCATGAAAGTTTGGCTAGTGACAATTTTAGGACTGTAGTAGTGTAATATAGTTTTCTCAAATTATTTGGATGAAAATTTCAAGTAGTTGCTTTACAAATCTTGGAATATGGGAATTTACTGCAAAAATAATTTTAGGCCCCATAAATGTTTGTATAAAATATCAAATTTGGAAATTGTTACTTTTGGATATATGGAATTTTATCATGAATTTATGGAACATTAATGATGTCTAAAATGTATACTTCATGATCAACTCGACTATAATTGGCTCTAGTAATAAATTATTTAAATAGAAGATTAATTGAGGAAAATACAATATTTGGGAATTAAATCATTTATGTCGTGATAGGACTCCAGTAATAATCCTAGGTCATTCGGATGATAACTCGAAGGACATCCTATCATGAACATCACTTAGTATAGGTCGGTCTGCAAATAGTAAATGGGGAAAGTTGTATAAGGATAAGAGTTGGAATAGGGTGGAGTTAGTCGTGTTGAATTATTTGAATAAAAGTGGATGAGTCACCTAGAAAGTTCTAAGGAGTGGTGGGAATCGTGTGGATGTGTGTTAGAAGGTAAGCGAGTTCGACGAAAGATCGTCGTGCCCGCGAGAGTGAAAGGTCTAAACTACCTTAGGATTAGCCTATCGCAATATGAAGAAGGTAATGGGTAAAGGAAATCAACCAATAATATTAATAAGTACCTTGCGAAAGGGAACACTGGGCGTAATCCCAACACAGTTCCTAGTGCCCCTTGAGAGCCCTTCACAGGGAATACCGGGGGCAGTCCTGGGTTAACGTAAACCTTAAAGAACAAATCAAAAGAGTAATTTAGTAAATAGGGTTTCACACTGCACTCACTAGTTGGACAAGTATTGGAAATGGTTAAGTCGTCCCGAGGTGTTCAAAGGGGCGCCATCCCGCGGTGTTCAAAGGGATGAGGTTTGGAATAAGAGACGGACGTTTCGGTCCGGCGAGCTTTGGCTCGGTTGATACTTGTGACAGACGGGATGGTCCGGGGAGCTTTGGCTCGGTTCTGATACGATAAACTTGCATGTGGATAAATCTAGTGGCGGGGCATGCGGTACTGGCCGTTCGTCACACCGATGGCAGTACGGTGCACCAGGCGGTTGTGAGAGTTAGAGGGGCCAGTGGGTTGTTTTACACTGCGGTCTGGAGGATGACCCCCGATAACGCACATCCGACCCAACAAGACTGACGGGTTGTCAGCAGAGTACGTACGCGAGACTCTAGAGTGCACCTTGGACGTGTACAGAGGCGTATGAGAGGGGTCTAAGGCTTGGTAGTGTGCATACCGGCCTAGAAGCGGAGACGCCCGCTCCGCTGCTGCCGTAGCCACAGCGGTGGTACCCGAGAGTGATGCTAGCTCTCAAAAAGTGGGAACTAAAGGTCTGTGTGCACAGAGTCGGGTGTGTGTGTTGCACTTGCATGTCCATCATACCCACTTGCATGTCATAGCATAATCGATTCATTTAACCCTGACACCTAAAGTATAAGTGGTATGGGACGCTTATACATTAGGCCCTGCAAAACGACCCCTTGGTCTATAAGCTTGTGTGGGCAAGTTTATAAATTAAGGTTATTTCAATATTTATATGGTGCTTGTGATAACCGACACCCCAACGTATAAAGTGGTATGAGACATTTTATATGATGGGAGCCTTGTAGAAGATCCCTTGGCTTATGTGTATTCACATAAGTGAAGGTTATATTCCTTTCTTACTTTACTCATTATAACCTGATTATAAATTGCTAGCTAGGTCCCCCTGTCACCTGTTTTTGATTTCTCTCCTCTTTCACGTCCTTTTCTTTCTTCCTCCCCGCTCGGTGCCTAGGAGCATGGGGGAAGGGGTGGGGGACGATAGGGCTTAGTTTTTAGACTAATGGTTTTTGAACCACATCATATTAGGGATCGTGGAGCCGAGTATGGAGGAGCAGCCCAGGAGACCGGTCCAGTTGGAGATAGGGCAGTCTAGCTCAGGAGTACAGCCAGCTGGGACCGTGAGTTCCGACTTCTAGTAGTTGTTTTGTTTTGCTTCCGCATGAGGGATCTGTAGTGAGGATATGGATGTACCGGGCTTCAACCCTTTTATTTCTGTACACTTTATTATTCTGTGGACACTCCCTTCATGGAGATTTTTATATATATGTGATATGTTGTGGACTTGTCTTCTCTTGTACTGCTACTTTTGCGTCAGCTACGATCGATTTGGCAGGCAGGATCGGCGTCTTGTAGTGACGACCTTCCCGGGTACGAAGGTGTCACCGCAAGGCGGCGGTTCTGGGCCTAAGACCCCGGGGTTTTAAAAAGAAAAAAAAGAGGGGGTCTTACAAGTGGTATCAAAGCGCAAACCTCGATCCAAAAGTAACAGTCCACAACCCCTGAGTTACCCCCGCGCGAGTTTAGTTTGGGGACAAACTAAGCAGCGGAAGCAGTGGTATGCCCATGTGGGGATCACATATATAATTGTCCATTTTAGTTAAGGTTGAAAAAGTTCTGACGATAAATTTTGTGACGCAACCTCCAGTACTGCCTACACAGATTCTGGAAGTTGCACCACCGCCGCCGGTTCCCACTCAATTCCTACAGTCTGACATGGGACAAACTCTGACGGCTATCCTGGAAGCCTTCAGGAACCAACAGGCCCCGGCTCCGCAGCCTATTCCAGGAGCCAACTGGCTCAGCATCTTTCGAGGACTCTCTCCCCCGTCCTACTTGGGGACAGAGGGGGTAACTCGGACACAGGAATGGCTAGACATCATGGAGGAGATGCTGACAGGGATACGGAGCCTTTGGGAGGAGAGGGTGCCACTAGTTGTTTCCTGCTTGGAGTCCCATGCCAAGCGGTGGTGGAAGACAGTTCTGGAGACTACCTTTGCTGATAGGGAGGCTGCCGAGGTTACGTGGGAGGAGTTCAGGCTCATGCTGTTGGAGCACTTTGTTCCGCAGTCGGCCCGAGATGAGCTGGAGGACCGCTTCTTGCAGTTGAAGCAAGGTTCCAGGATGGTGGTGGAATACCATCGAGAATTCAACCATCTGGCCCGTTTTGCGGACTCCTACCGGCTAGATGAGGCAGCGAACACCAAGAGGTTCTACAAAGGTTTACGGGAATATATGAGGGATGCACTTCTTTTCGTTTCGGACGGGCCTATCACTCGTATTCTGGAGATGGCAAAAAGGTTAGAGGCAGATTGGCTCACCACCAGAGGCCGGAAACGGCCAACGGAGGATCAGAGCCGGGGAGCCCGAAACGATCAACGGCGAGGTCGTGCGCCAGAGGTACAAATGGTGGAGGATCAGCCTCGATAGGAGGTGAGGCAGGAGCCGAGGGGGCAGGTGATGATGGCCCCTCAGCCTATTCAGATGAGAGATGTGCAGAGACCGGGAGGTGGGGCTTACACTCTGCCGGAATGTTACCACTGCCATCAGGTGGGGCACATCAAGAGAAACTGTCCCGTGAGAGGGATGCCTCCACCAGTACCACAGATTGCCCTACCGACTCAGTATTTTGGAGGCCGAGGACGTGGCCAAGGACGCGGATATCAGAGTAGAGATCGCAGGCCTGGAGGACAGCAGATTTATGCACTGGACCTGGCTCAACCCAGGAACCCGGAGCAAGTGATTACAGGTACGATCAAAAAGTTTTTCTTTTTACTTAAGTTCTTTCCTTCCTAGAAAAGTAGTTTCATGAACTTGAATTATTAAAACTAGGCAGGAAAACCAGAAATAAAACTCTTAAGTGAATTTTACAATCTCAGGCATCGTCTTCATTTGCGGCAAGCCCGCACACACTCTCTTCAACACGGGTGCTTCGCACTCGTTTGTATCGGAGACCTTTATCCAAGGGTTAGGAGGCGTGGAGAGGATCACCGCCCAGATGTTACGGATACGGCTACCTGACGGGTCGGAGCTGTTCGCATTATCCCATTGCAACCTGGAGGCATGGATAGGCGGAAAACCCTTCGAAGCTCCAGCGACAATTCTGTTACTGCCTCCAAGCCCAGACAGATGGGCAAACAGAGCGCACAAACCGGACACTGGAGGACCTGCTGAGACTGTGTATTGTGGACCGTGGAGAGCCCTGGGAGAGGATGTTGCCCCTAGTGGAGTTTTCGTACAATAACAGTCATCAGTCTAGTATACAGATGGCTCCATATGAGGCGTTGTATGGGCGGAAATGTAGGACTCCGTTGTCTTGGATACAAGACGAGGGTCCAAAGATTGTGGGAACGGACTTTATCAAGGATACTGAGGTGCAGGTACGACTGATACGGGATAGAATGCTGGAGGCGCAGAGCAGACAGGCGAAGTATTATGACGCTCGGCATCGTATAGTGGAATTTCAGGCAGGGGATCGGGTGTTCTTGAAGATCCAGCCGATGCATGGGGTTTCACGAGTACGTGGTCGGCGTAAGAAGCTTAGCCTGAGGTACATGGGGCCGTTCAAGATCTTGGAGCGGATCGGTCCATTAGCTTACCGGCTGGAGCTGTCATCGGAGCTGGCCGGCTTACATGACGTCTTTCACGTGTCTTCACTCAGGAGGGCTCTACTACGCCCAGAGTTGCAGATTACGGCCGCTGATGGGCCGGTAGCTTCGGATCGATCTGTACATTTGGAGCCGATACGGATCGACGACCAGGGGATACGAGTCTTGCGCCATTAGAAGATCCCGCTAGTCAAGTTCCTGTGGAGGAACCACGGACGAGAGGAGCATACTTGGGAGCCGCAGGACCTGATGCAGGGAAGATATCCGGAGCTATTTAGTCAGGTATACCTCACAACCTCTCAACATGTTCATTTTACTTTCCTGTTTTTTTTAAACTAGTAAGGCTGCTCTAGGAAGAGTAGGGGCTAATCTTTTGTTTATTGGGATCTTGGCTTTGCCAATTGGGTGAATTGGTCGTATATTTAGGTTTTTCCCTTTGAACCCCGCTTAGCAACCATGGCGTCGAAATGTAATCTTCCACTTCTTATGGGATGTTACAAGTTTCTTTTCTTCGGTAGAAATTCCCGTAGGCCTAACCTGGATTTCGGGGACGAAATCTTTGTTTTGTTTATTGGGATTTATAACATCCCATTTCCAACTAGACCCCTAATTGTGATTATTGGCCATGACTAGGTCATGACCAAACCCTAGGAAGCCCAAGAAGACCAAGGAAACCTAAGAATGTGGGTGAGACCACTATGGTCTGCAAATAGTAAATTCCTGAACCTTTGTTTAAGATAACCATGGGGCTTCACCAAGACTTCAAGACCCCCACCATGTTCTCATCAAACCATGGTAAGATCCATTAGATCAATAAGGACCCATGGAGGGTAGTCAAAAGGGTTAAGTTGACCCAAGTCAACCCTAACCCTAAATGGGTCAAACCAACCTACTTAGGGTCAATTGACCATCCCCAAGCCAAGTGGACCCCACCCAAGCCCACCTAACCCTAGAGTGAGGTCAATGGGTCACCTATGTCCCATTGGGGTCCACCCAAGAGGCTAAGTTGACCAAAGTCAACTCTAACCCTAAATGGGTCAACCTAGCCTACATTGGGTTAAACTGGCCTACACAAGGGCCAATTGAAGTTCCCTTAGCCAAGTGGACCCCACACATACCTTCATAACCATAGTGAGAGGCCAATGGGTCACCAAGGACCCATTTGGGCCAACCTCAAAGACCATATTGACCTAAGTCAACCCTAGCCTAGGTTTCGGTCAAGCTAGCCCAAATGAGCTAACTCAAGCTCAAGCCCAACTCACTTGGGCTAACCATATTTTGGTGGATAAAATAAACATGTGGGCTGCCAATATGAAATTTACCAGCCAACTTAGTGACTAGGAGAGAGAGAGAGAATCTCAAAATTAAAGAATAATTTAGGAGAGAGAAAGTGGTATATTTAAGGGTATTTAGTGGAATAAGCCACTTGGACCCATGCCTCAGCCCCCACATGGGCTGGCCGACCCTTGGAAGTCATGAGAAGGAGTTGAATGGAGTGGGGCCCACCCATGCATGCATGGTGACAATAACAAAGAAATCCCTCCACCTTGCACTTAGGAATTATCACCCTCCCCTACATACTTCATCTTATCACTCTCTCCCTCTCCCCTTTCAGTTTCACCACTCTCAGAACAAGGAGAGCAGCAGCAGAGAGAGAGAGAAACCAAGCTTTGGCCGTGAAAACCAAGGGAGAAGCGCCGCCGCCGCCGCAATGGTTCCCCGCCGCTTCTCACGTCGCAAGGCCGCCGGGAAGGTCCTCCCTCACCTCTCTCTCCATGCTTAGATCTTAGGGATGTTTAGGTTAGGGTTCTGGCTCGAATGAGCCCGAACCCAGCTCTTTGTTTTCCTCCATTAATGGCGGTTTTGAAGGTTCGGGTGAGGTGGCGCCGCCACCTCCGGCCGCCCTAGCCGCAGGAAAATGCTTGCCCCCACCACCGTGAGAGGGGAGCTGATTATATCCGGTGGAGGCACCGCAGGAGGCGGCCGGGAAAAGCCCCGTGAAAAGCTCGGGCTGGATTCATGCAATCGGAGAAGATGAGCAGCTGCCGTCCGATCTGCGTCAATATTTGTGCCATGTAATAATATAAATCCAGGAATTCTTTAAATATATGAATAGTGTAATTTCTGTCCCCTAAAATCCGATTTTTGCATGTCAATATTTATGGCTTTTATATCCTTTTTCATAAAATGTTCTCAACATGCAAATTGTAGGTCTTGGAGTCACCTTTAATTTGATATGTTACACATAATTTGTGGTTAAGTGTACTGCCCTAGAGAGCCATTTTACTAGGGCTGGTCCTAGGATAGGTCAGAAACTAAAATGAGTGCCCTGCCCAAACCCGAAGTCCAAATGGGCTGAACCTTTGGACATGTCTCCTAATTAGACATATCTAGGACCTACCCAAAACTGGGAATTTGTGGGGAAACTAATTATATAGTTTTAGTCCAAATATGATAAATTAAATTTTGTTGATATTTGGAATATATCAACTCCAAAATGCCCCAAATTTTGGTGGCCTGCCCTTAGGAGTATATTAGACCTATGGTAGAAAAAGTAGACAATTTAACCCTCTGCATGTTGAGATATCTCACATGCAAGATCAAAAAAATTAAATGGCCTTGGGCTGCAAATAACAAAATGAAGAAATTTGAAAGTGATGCCCAAGCCCATCCAGAGGCCCAAATGACCTGCGATTTTTGGGAGTAACTGGTTTAAGGCATATTTAGGTCCTGCCAAAAAATGGGATTAATTGGAATTAAAATTAGGGTGGCATTACCAAATTACCCCTAGGCTTGTTTAGGTGATTCTTGGAGTAGTTCAACTCCAAAAAGCCCCAATTTTTGGTGGCATGTCCATGCGGACATTATTATGGCATGGTTAAATGTTTAGCCCACATGGATCACAGCAAGTTAGGGAAACCCCTTGCATGTGTTGGCTTGTAAAGGACTTGGTGTGCTTATAGACAAAAGAAGAAAAAAATAAAATATTGAAGGCACAGCCCTTTTTAGACCACTGACTTAGTATTACTTTAAGTACCCTCCCCTCTTTGGGGAAAATAGATGAATTAGGGTTGACTTACCCTTGGACCAAAGTTCACACCCTAAGGATGGACCTTTAGGGGGTTGTGAAGGACATAGGGGCAAATGCCCTTGTATGACCTTGTAAATCAGTAGAGAGTTAGTTTAGATATATTTAAGCATCTGGTTGAAATATTAGGAAATTTTGAAGTAGTTAAGTAACTCCAAAGTCAAACCCTAGTTTTAGGGTAGAAGCACTAATAGGTCAAAATGGTAACGTAACCTCATCTAAAAACTGTGAAAATATGGTAGAATGAATATTAGGGTGAGTTGAACCCCTAGATATTTTTAGTGGAATTTTATGGATTATATTCATGGTAGTTTCTTTGTTAATTATCAAAGTGTCCAATTCAGTATTTGATTTAATTTGATCATTTAGTTTAATTGGAATCTAGTAGAACTTGGCCAGTAGAGGTTTTTGACCTAAATAGAGGTCTCTGAATTTTATTATAATTTTTAAAGGATTTTATATATTGCTTCCTTCATAAATTTTGTAAAGGTCATATTTGATAAATAAATCATTTAAAGAATAAATTAACATTTAAAAATGTGAAGTTGGGCCACTGATGATTTTAGGATGATATCTACTATTAGGAATTTAATTAGAAATTTTGAAGTATATTTATAGTGCTTGATTCACAATTATGCTCTTTGTTGATTTTGGTATTGAATTTATTTAGAATTAAATATTTTGTGAAAAATCATGAAAGTTTGGCTAGTGATAATTTTAGGACTGTAGTAGTGTAATATAGTTTTCTCAAATTATTTGGATGATAATTTCAAGTAGTTGCTTGACAAATCTTGGAATATGAGAATTTACTGCAAAAATAATTTTAGGCCCCATAAATGTTTGTATAAAATGTCAAATTTGGAAATTGTCACTTTTGGATATATGGAATTTTATCATGAATTTATGGAACATTAATGATGTCTAAAATGTATACTTCATGATCAAATCGACTATAATTGGCCCTTGTAATAAATTATTTAAATAGAAGATTAATTGAGGAAAATACAATATTTGGGAATTAAATCATTTATGTCATGATAGGACTCCAGTAATAATCCTAGGTCATTCGGATGATAACTCGAAGGACATCCTATCATGAACATCACTTAGTATAGGTCAGTCTGCAAATAGTAATTTGGGGAAAAGTTGTATTAGGATAAGAGTTGGAATAGGGTGGAGTTAGTCGTGTTGAATTGTTTGAATAAAAGTGGATGAGTCACCTAGAAAGTTCTAAGGAGTGGTGAGAATCGTGTGGATGTGTGTTAGAAGGTAAGCGAGTTCGACGAAAGATCGTCGTGCCCGTGAGAGTGAAAGGTCTAAACTACCTTAGGATTAGCCTATCGCAATATGAGAAGGTAATGGGTAAAGAAAATCAACCAATAATATTAATAAGTACCTTGCGAAAGGGAACGCTGGGCGTAATCCCAACAAAGTTCCTAGTGCCCCTTGAGAGCCCTTCACAGGGAATACCGGGGGCAGTCCTGGGTTAACGTAAACCTTAAAGAACAAATCAAAAGAGTAATTTAGTAAATAGGGTTTCATACTGGACTCACTAGTTGGACAAGTATTGGAAATGGTTAAGTCGTCCCGAGGTGTTCAAAGGGGCGCCATCCCGCGGTGTTCAAAGGGATGAGGTTTGGAATAAGAGACGGACATTTCGGTCCGGCGAGCTTTGGCTCGGTTGATACTTGTGACGGACGGGATGGTCCGGGGAGCTTTGGCTCGGTTCTGATACGATAAACTTGCATGTGCATAAATCTAGTGGCGGGGCATGTGGTACTGGCCGTTCGTCACACCGATGGCAGTACGGTGCACCAGGCGGTTGTGAGAGTTAGAGGGGCCAGTGGGTTGTTTTACACTGCGGTCTGGAGGATGACCCCCGATAACGCACATCCGACCCAACAAGACTGACGAGTTGTCAGCAAAGTACATACGCGAGACTCTAGTGTGCACCTTGGACGTGTACAGAGGCGTATTAGAGGGGTCTAAGGCTTGGTAGTGTGCATACCGGCCTAGAAGCGGAGACGCCCGCTCCGCTGCTGCCGTAGCCACAGCGGTGGTACCCGAGAGTGATGCTAGCTCTCAAAAAGTGGGAACTAAAGGTCTGTGTGCACAGAGTCGGGTGTGTGTGTTGCACTTGCATGTCCATCATACCCACTTGCATGTCATAGCATAATCGATTCATTTAACCCTGACACATAAAGTATAAGTGGTATGAGACGCTTATACATTATGCCCTGCAAAACGACCCCTTGGTCTATAAGCTTGTGTTGGCAAGTTTATAAATTAAGGTTATTTCAATATTTATATGGTGCTTGTGATAACCGACACCCCAACGTATAAAGTGGTATGGGACATTTTATACGATGGGAGCCTTGTAGAAGATCCCTTGGCTTATGTGTATTCACATAAGTGAAGGTTATATTCCTTTCTTACTTTACTCATTATAACCTGATTATAAATTGCTAGCTAGGTCCCCCTGTCACCTGTTTTTGATTTCTCTCCTCTTTCACGTCCTTTTCTTTCTTCCTCCCCACTCGGTGCCTAGGAGCATGGGGGAAGGGGTGGGGGACGATAGGGCTTAGTCTTTTAGACTAATGGTTTTTGAACCACATCATATTAGGGGATCGTGGAGCCGAGTATGGAGGAGCAGCCCAGGAGACCGGTGCAGTTGGAGATAGGCCAGTCTAGCTCAGGAGTACAGCCAGCTGGGACCGTGAGTTCCGACTTCTAGTAGTTGTTTTGTTTTGCTTCCGCATGAGGGATCTGTAGTGAGGATATGGATGTACCGGGCTTCAGCCCTTTTATTTCTGTACACTTTATTATTCTGTGGACACTCCCTTCGTGGAGATTTTTATATATATGTGATATGTTGTGGACTTGTCTTCTCTTGTACTGCTACTTTTGCGTCAGCTGCGATCGATTTGGCCGGCAGGATCGGCGTCTTGTAGTGACGACCTTCCCGGGTACGAAGGTGTCACCGCAAGGCGGCGGTTCTGGGCCTAAGACCCCGCGGTTTTAAAAAGAAAAAAAGAGGGGGTCTTACACGCAATACGAAAAATTTGTTTTATTATTAAAACAAATTCATATTAATGTTCCTTTTTGCGAGGCTATCTCGCAAATGCCCAAATATGCGAAATTTTTAAAACAATTACTTTCTAATAAACATAAATAAGAGGATATTTCACATGTATCTCTCAACGCTGTCTGCTTGGCAACCCTTACTAATAAATTGCCCACAAAATAAAATGACGCGGGACGGTTTTCCATCCCGTGCCTTTTTGTCAATATATTAGTAAAATGCGCCTTAGCTGATATAGGGTCTAGCATTAATCTGATGCCGTTCTCACTCTTTCAACGTTTAGGTTTGGGTACTCCTAGTCCTACAAATATGCGCATCCAATTAACGGATCGCTCGGTTAAGTTCCCTATCGGGGTAGTGGAGGACGTCCTTGTCCGAGTAGACAAGTTTACCTTTCCAGTAGACTTCGTCATCTTAGACATCGAGGAGGACGCCGAGGTACCAATAATACTCGGTCGCCCTTTTCTCGCCACCTCCCGCGCACTAATAGATGTTAGTAATGGTAGTATTCTCCTCCGAGTAAGAGATGATCAAGTTACTTTCTATATTAATCACTCGATGGATAATTTGTCATCGAGTGACGATTTCTGCTATTCTTTAGATATCTTTTTTGGAGATCATTCTTCTCCCGTTTTCGAGTCCGTATTCTTAAATGACGATATTTATGCGCTCGAAAATTTTAAATGCGATGAGGATACCTCTATAGACTTGCCTTTCGAACCAATTGGTAAGAAAGACATAGAAATTAAAACCTCCCTAGAAGAACTGCCCATCCTAGACCTCAAAACCTTACACGCATCACTCAAATATGCTTTTTTGGGAAAAGGCGATACGCTTCCCGTTATTATTTCTTCGGACTTGAGTGATTCAGAGACTTCCGATTTATTGGAATTTTTAATTAAACATCACCACACAATTGCGTGGCAAATCTCTGACTTAAAGGGGATTAACCCCTCCTTTTGCACCCATAAGATATTTCTTAACGATAATTGCCGCAAAACAATTCAGCTGCAACATCGTCTTAACCAAAACATGAAAGATGTCGTTAAAGCCGAGATTATTAAGTTATTAGATGGCGTGATTATCTACCCTATTTCGGATAGTGCATGGTTTAGTCCCGTGCATGTCGTGCCCAAGAAGGGCGGTCTAACCGTAGTGGCGAATGAGCATAACGAGCTCGTCCCAACTCGTACTGTTAAGGGTTGGCGAGTGTGCATCGATTATAGAAAACTTAATGATGCCACCCTCAAGGACCATTTCCCACTACCGTTTCTGGACCACATTTTAGAGCGTTTATCCGGTAATCCATATTATTGTTTTCTTGATGGTTTATCGGGGTTTTTCCAAATCCCCATTTCCCCCGATGATCAAGAGAAAACAACTTTTACTCGCCTATTTGGCACCTTCGCATATCGAAGAATGCTATTTGGACTCTGCAATGCGCTGGCTACATTCCAAAGATGTATGCTAGTGATCTTTGGCGAGCTAGTAGAAGACATTATGGAAGTCTTTATGGATGACTTTTCTGTTTTCGGATGCTCTTTTCCCGATTGCCTTCACAATCAAGATCGTGTCCTCCAACATTGCGAGGACACAAGCCTTGTTTTAAATTGGGAAAAATGCAACTTTATGGTTCGAGGAGGTTTGGTCCTCGGCCATATGATTTCGTCTAAGGGGATGGAGGTGGATAAGGCCAATATAGAAATCATAGAAAAACTTCCGCAACCAACAAACGTAAAATCTATTAGGAGTTTCTTAGGCCATGCGGGCTTTTTCCGACGATTTATTCAAAACTTTTCAAAAATAACAAAGCCGCTAACTCACCTCTTGGAAAAGGAATCATGTTTCATCTTTAGTAGCGAATGCGAGTTCGCCTTTAATTCAATAAAACAAAAACTTATCACCTCACCAATTTTAGTGGCCCCTAATTGGTCCCTCCCGTTCGAAATTATGTGCGACGCTAATGATAGTGCCTTAGGTGTCATTCTTGGCCAATGCGTAGAAAAACATTTTCATCCAATTTATTACGCTAGCAAGACGCTCACTACCACACAAGTAAATTACAAGACGACGGAAAGGGAACTCTTAGCCGTCGTTTTCGCTTTTGATAAGTTTTGCTCGTATATAATGCTACCTAAAGTTATCGTATTTACCGATCACTCCACTCTTAAATATTTATTAGCTAAAAATGATGCGAAGAACCTCCTTCTTCGATGGATTCTCCTCCTACAAGAGTTTGATTTGGAGATATGAGATAAGAGGGGCGCGGAAAATCTAGCGGCAGACCACCTCTCCTGCTTAGAAAATCCGGGTGCTAAAGCGCTCGTCGAATCTGAAATAAATGACATATTCCCTGAGGAACGCCTCATAGGCATTCATAATTCTTCGTCATATTCGTCTTGGTTCGCAGATTTAGTAAATTACTTAGTAGCGCGGGTGCTTCCAAAGGAGTTTTCAAGTCATCAAAAGAAGAAATTCTTTTCTGACTTGAAAAATTTCTTTTGGGAGGACCCATTTCTTTTTCGTATCTGCGCGGACCAAGCGGTCCGAAGATGCGTTGCGGGTGTGGTGTGCTTGCAAATTCTTAAGCACTTCAATGAGGGTCCAGCCGGTGGGCATTATCAAGACAACCGGACCGCTCGGAAGGCGCTAGAGGCGGGCTACTTTTGACCCACTCTCTTCAAAGACGCGCACACTTTTGTGCGCGCATGCGATATCTGTCAGCGGTCGGGTAACTTCTCTCATCATGACGAGATGCCCCAAAACATGTTTTTTGAATGCGAAGTCTTCGATTTATGGGGCATAGATTTTGTTGGCCCCCTACCCGCCTCTTTCAAAAATATATATATTTTAGTGGCGGTCGACTACGTATCGAGGTGGGTGGAAGCAGAAGCTCTCCCCACCAACGATGCACGAGTCATCATTACATTTCTAAAAAAACTATTTTCTCGCTTCAGCACACCTCGCGCAATTGTTAGTGATAGAGGAACGCATTTCTGTAACACTCTTATGGCTAAGACATTAGCTAAATACGGAGTCACGCACAAACTCGCCACCCCCTACCACCCCCAAACTAGTGGCCAAGTAGAGGTAGTCAATCGAGAGATTAAGCGAATATTAGAAAAAACCGTTTCGCTTAATAGGAAAGATTGGTCCGTTAAACTCGACGATGCGTTGTGGGCGTATCAGACGACATACAAAACCGCAATTGGTTGTACACCATTCCGGTTAGTCTATGGAAAAGCGTGTCATTTACCCGTAGAACTAGAGCATCGCGCTCTTTGGGATTTAAAACTCTTAAACCTCAACGCCAACGTAGCCCCTCAGAATAGAAAATTGCAACTAAATGAGCTCGATGAATGGCGTGCAAACGCTTACGAGAGCAATAAGTTCTATAAGGAGCGTTCTAAGTTATATCATGATCGAAAAATAAAGTCCCCAAAAAATTTTTCTTCGGGCGATCTTGTCCTTCTTTATAATTCACATCATAAGCTTTTTCCCGGAAAACTAAAATCTAGATAGTCTGATCCCTTCATAGTTGAAGAGGTTTTCCATATGGGACCGTACTCGTCTTCCACCCGAAAAAAGGTTCGTTCAAAGTAAACGGTCATTGGTTAAAGTCTTATATAGCGGGCGACCCAGTGATCGAGCATAACGAAACCATAACTTTCCTCAACATTATAACTCCACCAAAATAGTCAAGCTACACGACTATAAACAAAGCGCTCTTGGGAGGCACCCCTCGCTTATCTTTTTCGCTCTTTATTTATTCTGTTTGTTACTTTTTCTAATAAACTGCAGGGTTTTTAATCAGCGCTTCCTCCCTGAACGCGTTTTAGGGAAGCTTCTACCCCCCTCTCTTTATTTTCTTTGTACATATTGCCTTTCCTGTTTGTTCCGCATACTTATGTTACAACATTGGGGACAATGTTGGACTTATGTATAGGGGTATTTTCGTGCTTTATTTTCTGCACTTCTATTTTTTGCATTTCAAAAACTCAAAAAAAAAATATATATAACAACAAAACAAAACAAAAATGAAATTTAAAACGAAAAATCCAAAAAAAAATTCTTTTCTTTTAAACAAAAATTCAAAAAAAATTAAAACACAAAATCCAAAAAAAAAATTCTTTTCCTTTCTTTTTATTACAAAAATGCCAAAAAAATTATAAAACAAAAATTACAAAAAAAACATTAGTTTTATTTTGTAAATATCTTTTGTAAATATTTTTTCTTTTCTCTTTTTCCTCTTTCTTTCTTTTCTTTGTAACTATCGTTTCTCTCTTTCCTTATTTTGTAAATATTTGCTTATAAAAACTACAAAAAAATATCCAAAAAGTTAGAAAAGAAAGAAAAGAAAAAATATAGTTCAAAAAAAATATATATATTTCTTATCGTTTTTTGTATGTATATATTAACAAATTTAAAAACAAAACAAAAAAAAGAAGATAATAAGTCAAAAATACAAAAACATTGAGTAAAACAAAACAAAAATTCAAAAAAAGATAATAAATTAAAAACAAAAAAAATGATGATAAAAACTCTAAAAATCCAAAAAAAATGTTTTGAAACACATAAATCAAACATATCATCCTTAATTTTCTTGCTATCCAAAAATTTTATTTTGAGTTTATTTATATTTGAATTTTATTAATTCTTTTTTGCTATTCGTTTGTTAATTATTGATTGAAAAATTTAAATAGCTAGGGTTAAGTTTTAAAGAATTCATTATGCTTTGTTAAAAATAGAGAACTCGTTTTAAGCACTACTTCTAATTTTTCATTGATAGGAGCATGTGTATTATGTTAGAAACTAACTACTATAGAATTCAATTATGTTTACTTTTAGCTTTCTGAAAAATTGGAACGTACAATTTATTAAGGTTGCTATAAATTTTTTTTTAATTAAAATCTATTTTTCTTTTTGTTGGGTATTACATCCACATTAACCCAGATTTGATGAAGTCACCCTGGAACTAAGATGAATTAAGTTGTATTTGATGCTTGGTTTGAGTTATATGTTTGCAGGAATTTCACTGGGAAGTGTAGACCAATGTCAGTCCACAGTGGGTCACCAAACACAGGAACTGTGCAATGTAATCCCTCATTGCATATTCCAAGGTGTTGACTCATGTGTGGTCTCTCTATTGGGATACACTTCATATTCAAGCTATTGGATTTTGGGAAAAGAATTGGAAGTTGACTACTTAGAAGAAAAAGTTTTCCAACAACAAAAAAATTCTCTAAGTCTTTTACTCGAGTAGGTCTATAACTACTCGAGTAGTTTGGGTATAATTTACTCGAGTAAAGAAACCTTGTACTCGAGTACTTAAGTGTATATCTCGTGTAGCTAAGTCATGTACTCTAGTAGACATAGTCAAATACTCGAGTAGCATGTTTATATACTCGAGTAGATCACTCATTATACCCGAGTATTAAAGGCTTCTCTCTTCAAAATTTTTCTAAGTCATGTACTTGAGTAAGTATACTCACATACTCGAGTAGATAGAATCATACTCGAGTAGTTCATTATACCTACTCGAGTAGATCATGTTTCACTCGTGTACCTTGATATTTTCCTACTCCAGAATTTTCTAAGTATCCCACTCGAGTAGTACTTCATGTACTCGAGTAGTTTATGTAATATACTCGAGTAATTTTTCTTGTACTCGAGTAGATCCGATATGTACTCGAGTAAGTCACTCTACATACTCGAGTAGTCCTTTCTGCTTACTCGAGTAGTTGATTCCTACCTACTCAAGTAGCCTATCATTTTATACCTGAGTATGTTCTCCTTCATGTACTCGAGTAGTTATTCAACTTCTCGAGTAGCTATTCACTTACTCGTGTATATGGCTGAACCTTTTCTGAAATTTGTCTAAGTCCTTTTTCTGACGGGATTTTAAAATCACGCGACATGATTGGTCCACGTGTACATCATTATGACCGATTATGACCGTTAGTCTCTCCTATATAAGGTCTTATCAGAAAATGACAAACACTAAGTATTCTCCAAGCTTTCTTGTCATTTTATTTTGAGAAAAATTCTTCAGCCAACTCCTCCCTGTCTTCACGAAACGGAAGCCGCCGCCGCCACCATCTTCTCCGGCCACTGCTTCTAAGTTCAGAGGATTCATTCTGAAGGAAGTTACAGATCGAGATCGACATCACCGTTTGTAACGCCCCCGGTTTTTCTGAGTTATGTTCGATCTTTGGCTGGCGTTACGATGGCATATTTTCCGGCTTTGTGCCGTTGTAGAGCGTGGTTTTAGCTCTTAGGGTTCCCTGTGTAGCCTGTTTGTAGCCTGTTAGCAAGATTCCCCAGCTAGCCGGAGTCAGTTTGATGACTCGGCTGGGCCTCTTAGGGAATGCTTGTGTTTTGGCTTCGGGAAGTGTTATCCCGAGTTTCGTTCGTCGAATGCTAATTTCGACTTCGCAGTTGTGTTCGTAGCGTGGGTTTTTAGCTGCGGCATGAATTTCGTCTTTTTCCGAGAAGTTTCAGGTTTCGTGTTATTTTGATATTGAGTGTAACTAATTATTGATATGTTGATATTTAGTCTTGGGTCAGAGTTAGGGCTGGGTTCCTTTTGTTCTTTTCCTGTTTCTCTGCTTGGAAGAAGCCGTCGCCTGTACAAGAGGAAGAGAACCGCCGGCCTACCCTAGCCTACGGACGCCGATTCCTGGAGATTTAGTGGTCGGAATTCGATTTCGAGAGTGGATCTGGACTGCCCTCGCCGGGATTTGCTTTCTTTCTGCTCCTCAGCTTGCTGCTCTGCGGCCAGATCCGTGAGCGGGGGAGGCCGCCGACCGAGTTCCTGGTATTGAGGCAAGTGATGTCCCCTCATCCTTGCCAAAGCTGATCTTTGTCTTTCTTTTGAGCTAATTTTATCTCTTTCTTGTTTAGATCTTAGGTGTAAGCTAGCGTTTGTTCCCGATCATACTGTGGTTAGTGTAGAAAGTTCCAGTTAAATCTCAGTTTTCCGAGGGATTGTGTCTATTAGGGACAGTTTTGGTTCAGTTTAGGTCGAGTAGCTGCCATTGCCGATGGATGTTGTACTCTAGAGAGAGAGAATCCTCGTTCTCATTTCGGGTTGTGTGCTGGATCTGGCGCCTGATGCCAGTCAGGGTGTCGACACCGTGGTGTCGACACCAGCCAGTCAGGGTGTCGACACCATGGTGTCGACACCATCCAGTCAGGGTGTCGACACCGTGGTGTCGACACCAGCTAGTCAGGGTGTCGACACCGTGGTGTCGACACCAGCCAGTCAGGGTGTCGACACCGGCCAGTCGGGGTGTCGACACTTGGTGTCGACACCCGCAGCGGCAGTGTCGACACCTTGTGTCGACACCGTCCGCAGTGGTGTCGACACTTGGTGTCGACACCCGCAGCGGCAGTGTCGACACCTTGTGTCGACACCGGCCGCAGTGGTGTCAACACTTGGTGTCGACACCCGCAGCGGCAGTGTCGACACCTTATGTCGACACCGGCCGCAGAGGTGTCGACACCTCGACACCTTGTGTCGACACCGGCCGCAGAGGTGTCGACACTTGGTGTCGACACCAGCAGCGATTGTGTCGACACCTTGTGTCGACACCGGCTTGTCGTGGTGTCGACACATCGTGTCGACACTGGGTGCTGCCCTTGTTTTGGGGTCAGGGAGACTCGGGGTTGGTTTTGGTTAGGCGTGCAAGGCCGTGTCGGTTGGACCCGACGTTTTTGCCTTGGGTTCGTGTGTTTATTAGGACTGTTAGTGGGACTTTTCCCTAGGAGGGGGGCATTGGGTGTTCGGCTAACTTTCTGCATGCCGACTCTTGGGTTGTGGCAGGTGGTGGAGTTTTGTTGGCCTCTGGGGGGGGGGGGTGGTTTTATGTGGAGAGCTGTGGCCACCGCCTTTTGCCCCGGTTTGGGTTGGTGTGTGTGGGACCCTAAAGCTGCCACTGTTTGACCCCTTAGCCCTTTTTGGGTCTAATTCTGGTTATGCATTCAGACCCATGTTTTGACCACTACCGCTTACCCACGTGTTAGGGCTGTTAGTCCCTTTCCTGTTTATGTTTTCCCTTCTTTTGGCATATGTATATGTCCTGATGCTGTTGCAGGCTCTCTCTTGGTAGGGCATGTTGGTTTATTGCTCTCTCTTGGTGTGCTCTGCGATGTTTTAGACAGTACTCTTTTCCTATTGCCATTCTCTTTTTCTTTTGCTTATTGCAGTTTGTTGCCGGGTTGGTAACCCTTCATCTTATTTGCTCATTAACCTATTGCTCTATTTACTTTTTGATTGTTTCCTTGCTGAGGTGTTCTTTTCTTGAATGCCTCGGGTCCAGGTTGTAGCCAGTTCAGCGGCTAGTTCTTTTGGAGGGGCTTGTTGGTGGCCTCTAGGGTAGCTGAGATTGCTGATCCCCATTTGTTGTGAGGTAGTTCTTTACTCTTCTGTTTAGACATACATACTCGCCAGTGTGTTCGTGTCAGGTTGTTGGCACCCACTAGTGGCTTCTTGTGATGCTGAATATGAATTTAAACTGCTGTTTTTGCCTATTTGAGGTTGGTTACTTGCTTCTGGGAAGGATTTATGCTAGGTTGCATGTTAGATATTTTAAAACCTAAAAGCATTATTATATGTACCCCATGCATAACATGTTTCTAAATCAAAGACACTATTTTTCCTCAGCGTAAAACACTGTCTTTTTATACCTACTATATTCACCTTAGGGTCGTGCACGCATAAGTCGTCCCCCGGGGACACTTATGCTCATTTAGGGCGTCAATTTATTGAACCAAAGTATTTTCTGCTGCATATAAATATAGTTTTAACAGTGGACTAGCTGATCCACCGGGCCGAGGGATACGACCATTCAACAAAACTGATTTTCTTTCATACTTAATTAACAATTTTCCTTAAAACCTAACGTCTGGAGTTTTGCCTGAGCGTGTGTAGTTATCCCCTGCACGACGTGGCATTACGACGCGTGTTTTCTCTTACTCTGATACGATTTTTACCGTTGAGAAAATGCGGGTTGTGACAGTTGGTATCAGAGGGAGGTTGCTTGACAAATGGTTGGGCAACCTTTCCCTTGTCTGCATTAGTGTTTAGCATCATACCATTCACACACCGATATGTCATCAGCACGTCTTAGCCGAAGCACGAACAATACACTCATGAGCATGAAGAAGTATACATGGCATATTATGTAGTATGTGATGCATAATATGTGTTTGTATATGGATCACCCATAGGAGGCAACATGTGAAGGTTATGTAGTATGGTATGCATAACCTCACCACATGAATGCGGCTAGCACGTTTTCTTTTTCGTTACATGGGAATGTTATGTAGTATGGGATGCATAACATTTTCATGTGTACGCCGCCCATGGCATGCACTAAGGCCTTTTTAGAATGCATAGAACATCATTCATAACATAACATTTCATAAGCACAACGTGCCAAGCTAAAGATTTGCAAGATGACATATGCACACACATGATTTTGAGTCAAAAAGAATACAAATGCATGCATTCATGGTTTAGGCACATGAGTCAGTATGATGGTGGTGAACCATCTTAGGATAAGCATAACATCATCATGGTAAAAAACAAAACTCCCAGAGCAAGTTTTGCAGTTGAAGTTCATATTTAAGTATGTTTGTCCGTAACGGGTAGTTTCGTTCTAGTTGATGGGCTAGGATTTGTCTAAAGCTTGTGCGATTTTAGGATGGCGAGACGTCCTGCGACGAGATCGACCCCCCAATCCGAGGGTGAGACGTCAGGAGCGCAGAGCGATGCGTTGGTAGAAAGCCTGCGGCAGAGTAATGAGGAGTTATCGAGGCAGGTTGTGGCTATGCAGGCTCAGATTCAGTCCCTAATTGCAGTGGTGGCGGGACAGACCCCGAGAGCTCAGAACCCCGCTGAGGGGGTAGCTGTTCCTACCCCTCCTACTCCTCCCGTGCCTTTGGTTGTGGTGTCCCCGGAGATGGCGTTCATATCCCAGTTTCAGCGGCTGAGACCCCCTACCTATGATGGGCAGCAGATTTCATGATTCTGGATGATTGGCTGATTACCATTGAGGAGATGTTCTCGTACTCAGGGATTAGGGATGATCAGAGAGTGATGCTCGCTGCTTACCAGCTCAAGGGCTTGGCAAAGAATTGGTGGCTGAGGGAGAAAGAGAGCTTTGTGGCAGGTTGCACTTGGGAGTCATTTAAGGTGATGTTGTTAAGTAAGTTTCTGCCTTCAGTCGAACGGGACCGGCTAATGAATGTCTTTCTTCATTTAAAGCAGAGGAAACTCACGGTTAGTGAGTATGAGATTGAGTTTAGTAAGTTGAGTCGGTTTGCTCCGGATCTGGTGAGTGTTGAGGCAGACCGAGTTAAGCGATTTCTGTGTGGACTAAGAAGTGACATTCAGCAGTTAGAGAATGCCTATGGAGCGGTCAGTTATGCCAGTGCGGTTGAAGCTGCTTTGAGAGTTGAGGCTATTGATAATGCCAAGAATAGAGGCCAGCAGTTAAGGAAGGATAAGCGGAAGTCCGGTGGAGGGAAGAGCCCTCAGGAACCTGATGCTATCTCAAGAAAGAAGGTCAAAGAGATTTGTAGCTTTTGTCGCCGGCCAGGCCACCCCTTTGAGAAGTGTTTCAAAAGGTTGGGAGCGCAGAAGAAGGAACAGGTGCACGCGATTCAGGGTACTTCCAGGGGAGACTTGGTGTGTGCCTTGTGTGGAAGGAAGGGGCATGAGGCTGCCCGTTGTTGGTTAAAAGATAAGGTCTGTTTTCAGTGCGGCCAGAAGGGTCATCTCAAGACAAGGTGCCCTCAGACCCAGTCTATTCTGCAGCCAGTTCCCCTCCAGGCTCTGCCACCGCCTCAGCGAGAGGATAAAGGAAAAGGAAAGCTGAATGTGCTTTCGGCAGACGAAGCGCAGACCTCGACCCAGGTTATCTCAGGTTCGACTCCTCCCCATTCGTTTCGTTACGTTCCCTTTTTGGTTGTAGTTTTCATTTTAGCGCTTGTTGCCTTAGATGCATGCGCAATTCGTAGGGCGATTTAAGGTAAAGAACCGCTGGGCGCGCGTTCTCTTCGATTCCGGCGCTACCCACTCGTTTGTGGCTAGAGCCTTCGTGGAGCGGTTCAGTTTGGGCCTAGATCGTGTTGGTGGTGCCTTCTGCGTTAAGTTCCCCTCCGGTGACTCCGTGGTTACGGACCTGGGTATCCTCGATTGTCCAATTTTGTTGGGAGATTTTCTAGCCAAGGCAGATTTGAAGGTGATTGACCTGGAGGACTTTGACGTTATTTTGGGCATGGACTGGTTGTCAAGGTGCGATGTTGTGATCCAGTGCAAGGGTAAGCGCTTGGACTTCGTCAAAGACAACGGTCAGCCAGGGAGCGTTTATGGGTATTCCCTCCAGCAGTCTCCAGTCATTTCTACGGTGCGTGCTCGGAAGTTTCTTGTTTCTAGCTGTTTTGCCGGTGTGGTTTCTCTGGTAGGGTCGATTGTTAGTGAGCCCCGTTTGGAAGAGATTCCTGTGGTGTGTGACTTTTCTGATGTGTTTCCAGACGATCTTCCCGGTCTTCCACACGATCGAGATGTCGAGTTTGCAATAGATTTGGAGCCGGGCACGCGTCCTATCGTAAAGGCGCCGTACTGGATGGCCCCGCGAGAGCTGGAAGAGTTGCGAATTCAGCTGGATGAGTTGTTGGAAAAAGGCTTTATAAGGCCGAGTTCTTCGCCTTGGGGTGCGCCAGTGCTGTTCGTTAAAAAGAAGGATGTGTCGATGAGGTTATGCATCGACTATAGAGAGCTGAACAAGGTTACTATTAAGAACAGGTACCCTTTGCCGCGAATCGACGATTTGTTTGATCAACTGCGTAGTAGTGCCGTGTTCTCCAAGATAGATCTTCGTTCGGGCTATCACCAGTTGAGGATTCGGGAGTCAGATGTTCCGCGGATGGCGTTCTGCTCTCGTCATGGGCATTTTGAGTTTTTGGTTATGTCATTTGGTTTGACTAATGCGCCCTCAGCTTTTATGGATTTGATGAACAGAGTTTTCAAGGATTTTCTAGATAAGTTTGTGATTGTCTTTATAGACGATGTTTTGGTGTATTCTAAGGATGCAGAGGAGCATGATCGACATTTGCGGCTGGTCTTGGCGACTCTGAGAGACCATAAGCTATACGCCAAGCTGAGCAAATGTGAATTTTGGTTGCCTTAAGTTTCTTTTCTAGGCCACGTGATTAATAAGGAGGGAATATCGGTGGACCCAGAGAAGATCGCTGCTGTTATGGAATGGGCGAGACCAGTTATCCCCAAAGAGATCAGAAGCTTCTTGGGTTTGGCTGGTTATTATAGAAGATTTGTAGAAGGTTTCTCTACCCTGTCCGCTTCGTTGACCAAGTTGACGCAGAAGAATGTAGCCTTTATATGGGATGACAAGTGTGAGAAGGCTTTTGAGGAACTAAAAAGAAGGCTATGTTCGGCTCCAATTTTGTCTTTGCCTACGGAGGGTAGTGAGTATGATATATATGTGGATGCGTCACATGTCGGCCTGGGCTGCGTTTTGATGCAGGGAGGAAAGGTGATTGCGTACGGGTCGAGGAAGCTAAAGACTCACGAGAGGAACTACCCTACGCATGACCTGGAGTTTGCAGTTGTGATCTATGCGTTGAAATTGTGGAGGCATTTGCTATATGGCGCGCAGTGTAAGATTTTCACGGATCATAAGAGTCTGAAGTATGTCTTCACTCAGAAAGAATTGAATCTGCGCCAGCGGTGGTGGTTGGAGTACGTGGCCGACTATGATGTTGAAATTCAGTATCATCCAGGTAAGGCAAATGTGGTGGCTGATGCCCTAAGTCGGAAGTCAGGTAAGATTTTTAATCTTTCCGCCGAGCGTCTAGTGGAAGAGTTTCTGTTGATGGACATTTCTGTGGGAAGCTGTGATTCGCAGAGTAGCATAGCAGTAGCAGAACCTTCGTGGATTATGCTTACGAGACTGCATCAGAAGGACGATCCCGATCTTCTGCATTTGTATCTTCGAGCTGATAAGGGTGAATTACCAGATTTCTCTATAGATGATGCGGGTACCTTGAAGTACCGTTGCAGGTTTTGCATCCCCGCAGTTGGAGATATCCGGGATATGGTGTGCAGAGAAGCCCACGGATCTAGTGTTGCCTACCATCCAGGGTCTACCAAGATGTATCATGATTTAAAACAGATTGCCTGGTGGTACGGGATGAAGAAGGACATAGCCAGATTTGTTTCAGAGTATTTCACTTGCAGGCATGTGAAAGCCGACCATGGGAGGCCTGGTGGCAAGCTGACTCCCTTGGAGATTCCGATGTGGAAGTGGGAGAGTATCTCGATGGATTTCATTACCGGCTTACCAAGATCTCCTAAGGGGCATGATTCAGTTTGGGTAATTTAGACAGATTGACGAAGAGCGCTCATTTCGTACCATTTAAGATCGATTATCCGATGAGGAAGATAGCCGAGCTGTATCTGGAAGAGGTTATCAGATTGCATGGAGTACCCGTAAGTATCATATCAGATCGAGACTACAGGTTCACGTCTCATTTTTGGAAGAGCCTTCAAGAAGGGTTGGGTACAGATTTGAGATATTCCACGGCTTATCATCTGCAGACCAATGGTCAGACGGAGCGAGTGAATCAGATTGTGGAAGACATGATCTGATGCTATATTCTGGACCACGGAGGAGCGTGGGACGAGCACTTGCGGCTTATGGAATTCGCATACAACAACAGTTATCAAGAAAGCTTGCAAATGGCTCCCTTTGAAGCTTTGTATGGGAGGCGCTGCAGGACTCCCTTGTTTTGGGCTGAGCTAGGCGAGGGACCTTTGTTGGGTCCAGAAGAGCTTGAGGAGATGGAAACCGCTGTGAAGCTTATTCGGGAAAAGCTTCGGATAGCCCGGGAGAGGTATGAGAAGAACGCCAATCGGCGTAGATCGGACTTGGAATTTGCTGTGGGGGACTCGGTGTTTTTAAAGGTCTCCCCGTTGATTGGAGTCAAGCGGTTTGGCAAGAATAGGAAGTTGGACCCGAGATACGTGGGGCCGTTTTCGATTGTTGAGCAGATTGGGGTATCAGCCTACAGGCTGGCCTTGCCCGCAAATTTCCCTGGCGTGCATGATGTCTTTCACGTCAGTCAGCTGCGGAAATGTGTGATGAATGGCAGACAGGTTTTGGATTCTGTGCCTCAGTTGGAGCCGAATCTTTCTTATGTGGAGGTGCCTGTTCGCATTTTAGATTCTCAAGTTCGGGCGTTGCGGAAGAAGACTATTCCGATGGTTAAAGTTTTATGGAGGAATCAAGATGTGGAAAACGCGACTTGGGAGTTGGAGTCGGCTATGAGGGAGGCTCACCCTCATCTGTTTCCCTGATCTTGTGCTTGGTATGTTCTATTTTATTATTTATTTAGCCCTTTCCTGGCTCTTTCTCTCTCCTTCTTTATAGGGGTGTTGTGAGTAAAGTTTCGAGGTGAAACTTTCTTTTAGGGGGAGTGGCTGTAACACACCCGGTTTTTCTGAGTTATGTTCGATCTTTGGCTGGCGTTACGATGACGTATTTTCCGGCTTTGTGCCGTTGTAGAGCGTGGTTTTAGCTCTTAGGGTTCCCTGTGTAGCCTGTTTGTAGCCTGTTAGCAAGATTCCCCAGCTAGCCGGAGTCTGTTTGATGACTCGGCTGGGCCTCTTAGGGAATGCTTGTGTTTTGGCTTCGGGAAGTGTTATCCTGGGTTTCGTTCGTCGAATGCTAATTTCAACTACGTAGTTGTGTTCGTAGCGTGGGTTTTTAGCTGCGGCGTGAATTTTGTCTTTTTCCGAGAAGTTTCAGGTTTCGTGTTGTTTTGATATTGAGTGTAACTAATTATTGATATGTTGATATTTAGTCTTAGGTCAGAATTAGGGTTGGGTTCCTTTTGTTCTTTTCCTATTTCTCTGCTTGGAAGAAGTCGTCGCCTGTACACGAGGAAGAGCACCGCCGGCCTACCCTAGCCTTCGGACGCCGATTCCTGGAGATTTAGCGGTCAGAATTCGATTTCGAGAGTGGATCTGGACTGCCCTCGCCGGGATCTGCTTTCTTTCTGCTCCTCAGCTTGCTGCTCTGCGGCCAGATCCGTGAGCGGGGGAGGCCGCCGACCGAGTTCCTGGTATTGAGGCAAGTGATGTCCCCTCATCCTTGCCAAAGCTGATCTTTGTCTTTCTTTTGAGCTAATTTTATCTCTCTCTTATTTAGATCTTAGGTGTAAGCTAGGGTTTGTTCCCGATCATACTGTGGTTAGTGCAGAAAGTTCTAGTTAAATCTCAGTTTTCCGAGGGATTGTGTCTATTAGGGACAGTTTTGGTTCGGTTTAGGTCGAGTAGCTGCCATTGCCGATGGATGTTGTACTCGAGAGAGAGAGAGAATCCTCGTTCTCGTTTTGGGTTGTGTGCTGGATTTGGCGTCTGAAGCCAGTCAGGGTGTCGACACCGTGGTGTCAACACCAGCCAGTCAGGGTGTCGACACCGTGGTGTCGATACCATCCAGTCAGGGTATCGACACCGTGGTGTCGACACCAGCCAGTCAGGGTGTCGACACTTGGTGTCGACACCGGCCAGTCGGGGTGTCGACACTTGGTGTCGACACCCGCAGCGGCAGTGTCGACACCTTGTGTCGACACCGGCTGCAGTGGTGTCGACACTTGGTGTCGACACCCGCAGCGGCAGTGTCGACACCTTGTGTCGACACCGGCCGCAGTGGTGTCGACACTTGGTGTCGACACCCACAGCGGCAGTGTCGACACCTTGTGTCGACACCGGCCGCAGAGGTGTCGACACTTGGTGTCGACACCAGCAGCGGTTGTGTCGACACCGACTTGTCATGGTGTCGACACATCGTGTCGACACTGGGTGCTGCCCTTGTTTTGGGGTCAGGGAGACTCGGGGTTGGTTTTGGTTAGGCGTGCAAGGCCGCGTCGGTTGGACCCGACGTTTTTGCCTTGGGTTCGTGTGTTTTTTAGGACTGTTAGTGGGACTTTTCCCTAGGAGGGGGGCATTGGGTGTTCGGCTAACTTTCTGCATGCCGACTCTTGGGTTGTGGCAGGTGCTGGAGTTTTGGTGGCCTCTGGGGGGGGGGGGGGGGGTGAGTTTATGTGGAGAGCTGTGGCCACCGCCTTTTGCCTCGATTTGGGTTGGTGTGTGTGGGACCCTAAAGCTGCCACTGTTTGACCCCTTAGCCCTTTTTGGGTCTGATTCTGGTTATGCATTCAGACCCATGTTTTGACCACTGCCGCTTACCCACGTGTTAGGGCTGTCAGTCTCTTTCCTGTTTATGTTTTCCCTTCTTTTTGGCATATGTATATGTCCTGATGCTGTTGCAGGCTCTCTCTTGGTAGGGCATGTTGGTTTATTCTCGCTCTTGGTGTGCTCTGCGGTGTTTTAGACAGTACTCTTTTCCTACTGCCATTCTCTTTTTCTTTTGCTTATTGCAGTTTGTTGTCGGGTTGGTAACCCTTCATCTTATTTGATCATTAACCTATTGCTCTATTTACTTTTTGATTGTTTCCTTGCTGAGGTGTTTTTTTCTTGAATGCCTCAAGTCCAGGTTGTAGCCAGTTCAGCGGCTAGTTCTTTTGGAGGGGTTTGTTGGTGGCCTCTAGGGTAGCTGAGATTGCTGATCCCCGTTTGTTGTGAGGTAGTTCTTTACTCTTCTGTTTAGACATACATACTCACCAGTGGGTTCGTGTCAGGTTGTTGGCGCCCACTAGTGGCTTCTTCTGATGCTGAATATGAATTTAAACTGCTGTTTTTGCCTATTTGAGGTTGGTTACTTGCTTCTGGGAAGGATTTATGCTAGGTTGCATGTTAGATATTTTAAAACCTAAAAGCATTATTATATGTACCCCATGCATAACATGTTTCTAAATCAAAGACACTATTTTTCCTCAGCGTAAAACACTATCTTTTTTTACCTACTATATTCACCTTAGGGTCGTGCACGCATAAGTCGTCCCCCGGGGACACTTATGCTCATTTAGGGCGTCAATTTATTGAACCAAAGTATTTTCTGCTGCGTATAAATATAGTTTTAACAGTGGACTAGCTGATCCACCGGGCCGAGCGATACGGCCATTCAACAAAACTGATTTTCTTTCATACTTAATTAACAATTTTCCTTAAAACCTAACGTTTGGAGTTTTGCCTGAGCGTGTGCAGTTATCCCCTGCACGACGTGGCATTACGACGCGTGTTTTCTCTTACTCTGATACGATTTTTACCGTTGAGAAAATGCGGGTTGTGACACCGTTCATCTTCTCTCTCTGATTCTGTAAAAGCAAGAAGATCCAGATCTTGGCCGAGACTCTCTTCACCAATTTCTGATAGTGCTGCAAAGTCCATAAGAAGAAGTTTTCTGGCCATTTCATCAGATCTGATTGAATTTACTGTTTGTATAATTTTCCAACACTTTATTAATCTTGTAGGAGAAAGTTTCTCCGAGTGTAGGAGTTTTTCACTCCGAGTTTGTAGGAAGTGTTATCTTCTGAGGTGTAGATCCCTTTGTTTGGATCAAGTTTGTAGGAACTTCGTTCCGAGGGTAGGATTGATTTTTGATCCGAGATAGTGGAGTAGCCGAGTCTAGTTGATTGCTAGATCGGTGAGGGAAAGTGGATGTACCCAAGGTTGGGGAACCACTATATATCTTGTGTCGTCTGTGATATTGGTAGATAGTTCTGTGCTGTGCTCTAATTATTTTTTATTCCGCAAAAGACGCACAACTCACCTATTCACCCCCCTCTAGGTGATTTAGGTTGACAACTGTTTTCTTTCAATTGGTATCAGAGGGAGGTTGATCGTAAAAAGGTTAACACCTTGATCAGATCCAAATCTGTTGTCTGAAAGATTCTACCATAAATATGACAAGGGCAAAGATTTTGCCAAGCTTCCACTGTGCAACAAAAATAACTTTCCCATGTGGAAAGAAAGGATAAAATTTTTTATGCAAGCTGTGGATCCAAGGGTCTTCATGATCGTTGAAGAAGGTCCTTACGTTCCCATGACTGTGTCCACTATCGACCCTACCAAGAAAGTTCCCAAAAAGCTAATGGATCTCAACAAAGACGAGATTGCACTTGTCTCTCTCGACAAGAAAGCTAAGAACATTATAGCAAGTGCAGTCGATGACTCGATGCTGCAGAATTTGATTCACTGTCAATCAGCTAAGGAGATGTGGCATTCCTTAGTCACTTTGATGGAAGGAACTGAAGAAGTAAGGGATGATCGGAGATCCCTTCTCAATCAAAAATATGAAGCGTTCTGACAAGGGAACAAGGAAACAATTGCCGACACCTTTGAGAACTTCTTTAAAATTATAAATGGCCTAAGGGTGTATGGCCATGTCTTCACCAACGGAGAACTGAACGACAAATTCTTGAGATCCCTAACCAAGGAATGGGATAACAAGGTATGCGCCATCAGGGAGTTCGGGAAGCTAGCTGAAATGGACCCGCAAAATCTCTTTGGAAAGCTTATGTCTTATGAACTCCAAATCAATACAAGAAAAGCTGAAGAAGAGAAGGGCAGGTCTGTACTAAAGGAGAAATCTGTCGCTCTGAAGGCAGACACCTCCAGAAAGACTAAGGCTGCCTCCCCCGCTCCAGCTCCAGAAGTTGATGAAGAAGAAGAAACATCAGAGCCTAGCACCTCAGGGTCTGAACTATCTGAAGGAGAGTTCTCCTTACTCTCAAGACAATTCAAGAAGTTTCTTAATAAAAAGAAATAATGGAAAGGCAAGGATGCCTCATATAGAAGATCGCGACGCGATGACGATCGACAAAGAAAAGGCTCAAGCAGCCATGAAAGGTATAATACCAAACCGAACAAATACATTTCAACTGACTTCATTTGCTATTGCTGTAATAAACGAGATCACGTCATTGCTGACTGCCCTCACAAGAAGAAGGAGGGTGGTAGAAGAGAAGAAAAGAAATCCTCATACAACAAGAAGAGGAAGGAGAAGAGCCTCATAGCCAAGAAGAGCAAGACTCTTAGCGACTCCGACTCATCAGAGTCAAGCGAAGAAGAAGAAGCTTACTTTGGGCTAATGGCTCAAACAGATGATGAACAAGAGCCCCAGTTCACTGGGAAGGTAAACTCTCATACCCCTCTTTCAGATTCTGAAGTCTCTGAACATGATTGCGAGGGTAGCTCCTCTAACGATGAGTCAAAATTAATGGCCCAGTACAAGGAGTTAATCATGGCTTACGACAAATGTCGTCGAGTCGTGAATACTCAGGCTAAAGAGATCAAATCTCTAAAAGCCGAAGAGAGCATCTTGAGAGAGAAAGTCGCAAAGACTGACTCCCTCGAAGAAAACTTCAATAATGCTATTGAGGAATATAACAAGGCTCTTGAGCACCTTGACCTCAAGGAGAAGATCATCAAAGGATTGGAAACCGAACTTGCGGCTGAAAGGAAACTTGTTGAGAGTTTCTTGAAGCCCAAAATAGTTCTTCCATTCGTTGCTGAATTCTCAGCAAAGGCCAAGGGAGCTGGACTAGGCCATGAAGAAGCTCCTAGTAAATCCTCTAGGAGAAACAAGAATCAACGGAAGAATAAGGCCGCCAAAAAGGCCTTAGCCGAAGAGAAAGGGAAATCCCCTCAAAATCAGACTATATTCAAAAAGGTCATCTTTCCATCAAATGAGTTTGATTTTGACTAATCATACGGGCACTTTGCTAGGCCTACTTATGTAGAGCCAAAGTCCCGCTATCAAGGATGGGCTAGACCCCGAAACTTTGGCGAAAGTGTCTTTAAGGCACCTTATGAAGAAGTTATTCTTCAGAGCTATGGCCCTTTCAATCATGGGCATAACTTCAAGAAGGCACCAAAGACAAAGCCTGTTGTAGAGAAGCCCATAAAGGAGAAGAAGACATGTGATTGTCATCATCATGAGGCATCTTCCTCCAAGAATGCTACCCCTGCTAGACCAAAGTTCCAAAAGGTCAAGCAGGAGATCTTGAGGCAAAGGTACAACAAATTTGACTGTTGGTGTTGTGGCAAGGTTGGTCACTTCGCCATAGATTGCTGGTTCAATTCCAGAAACGCTGCAACCCCTCATGTCAGCAATATGAGAAAGACCGCTCATAATGCTAACACTCGTAGAGTGAGCACTCTAACCCGAGACCAAGGACCCAAACGTGTTTGGGTTCCTAAGGAAAATTGATTATGATTGCAGGGATGTCCAAAGGCCAACAAAACGCCTATCTGGTACTTGGACAGCGGATGCTCTCGGCATATGACAGGGATTAGAAACCTCATTCAGAACTTTACTCCAGTCGTGAACGGATCAAAGGTCATCTTTGGAGGTTCAGACCGTGGAATTACTAGAGGCTATGGTATGATTACTAACGGCAATGTATCCTTCTCGGATGTGGCCTATGTCGAAGGATTGGAACACAATCTCATTAGCATAAGCCAACTCTGCGATAAAGGATACATAGTTGAGTTCCATGCTGATAAGTGCTTGATAAAATCCGTTGACAATAGGGAAACGATTCTATCCGGCACTGGAAGCAGGAATATTTTCTGTTTAAACTTCATCTGCATAGATTCCTCTACACCAGTGTGTCTTTTAGCAAAAGATAGTGCGTCTCTTGGTGACCAATGACACAAGTGACTAGCACATATTAATTTCAAAACCATCAATAAACTATTTTCAATGAACTTAGTACGTGATGCCCCAAATGTCAAATACGTCAAAGACAGACCTTGTCATGCATGCGTAAAAGGCAAGCAAACAAGGGCTACCTTTAAAAGCATTATTGGCAAAGACTCTAACAGATGTCTCCATCTATTGCACATGGACTTGTTTGGTCCACTGCAGATTATAAGCTTGGGAGGTAAGGACTATACATTGGTAATTGTTGATGACTACTCGCGCTTTGCGTGGGTGTTCTTTCTAAAACACAAGTCAGATACCTTCGACACCTTTACTAATTTTGTCAGGCAAGTCCAGAATGAATACAACTACTCCATAGTCAAAATCAGAAGTGGCAACGGAATAGAATTCAAATCTGGGGCCATGACAGTATTTTGTGAAAGCTTAGGTATATTTCATGAGTTTTCCTCTCCTCGTACTCCACAACAGAATGGAGTGGCTGAGAGAAGGAACAGAACACTCATAGAGGCCTGCAGGACCATGTTGAGTGATGCTTCACTACCGGAGTACTTCTGGGCTGAGGCCGTCAACACTGCATGCCACATGCAAAATCGAGCACTCATAAACAAAGACCACAATAAGACACCTTACAAACTTCTGAAAGGCAGGAAAACAACTGTCTCATACTTTAGAATCTTTGGCTGTAAATGCTTCGTACTTAACAATGGTAAGTATCATACCACCAAGTTCAGTGAAAAGAGCTTTGAAGGTATTTTTGTAGGATATAGTAGTTGTAGTAAGGCATATAGGATATTTAATAGAAAAACCCTGGTGGTGGAAGAATCGATACATGTTGTATTTGATGAGACGAGCTTGCTGCAAAGCAATCCGTCTAGTGTGCTCATTGAAGATGCAGGTGAAAAGCTGAAAGAAACTAGCTTGGATGATCCGTCCGAAGACAAAGGCGAGAAGTTCATTAAGATCACCACTCCAACTCCTATTAGGGAGGCTGATGATCAAAATGAAAAAGTCATCAAGGATGAAGAAATCACTCCAGTGATTGAAGATAATCCAGATGCAAGAACTCTAGAGCTCAGACATCTGAAGGATCACCCCATCGACCAGATCATAGGAGATCCCCGGGATGGTGTCAGAACACGGAGAGGTACAACTAATGAGAATCTTCATTTGAGTTTTCTCTCCCAGGTTGAACCAAAGAAATTTGAGGAAGAAAACTCAGACGCATCATGGATAATGGCAATGGAAGAAGAGCTAAATCAGTTCAAGCGCTGCAATGTGTGGATGCTGGTTCCAAGACCCAAAGGAAAGAAGATCATTGGAATAAAATGGGTTTACAGGAACAAGATGGACGAAGACGGAACGATCACAAAGAATAAGGCCAGACTCATCGCTAAAGGCTATCGTCAAGAAGAAGGAATCGACTTCGACCAGACATATGCTCCAGTGGCAAGGCTGGAGGCAATAAGGTTGTTCCTAGCATATGCTGTTTTTAAAGGCTTCACCGTCTATCAAATGGACGTGAAGTCGGCCTTCCTGAATGGTAACATAAAGGAGGAAGTGTATGTGAAACAGCCACCAGGTTTCGTTGATCCTAACTTTCCTGATCATGTCTATTTTCTGCACAAGGCCCTATATGGTCTGAAACAAGCTCCTAGAGCTTGGTATGAAATGCTGTCTACCTTTCTACTTGAGAACAAGTTCACAAGGGGAAAGATAGACAAGACATTATTTCTTATGGAAATAAAAGCAAAGATTTTGATAGTGCAAATCTATGTCGACGACATTATTTTTGGCTCTACAGATGACAACCTCTGCAAAAAGTTCTCAAAACTTATGCAAGTGAAGTTTGAAATGAGCAGTATGGCCGAGCTGAAGTATTTCTTAGGGCTTCAGGTGAAACAATCTGAAGATGGAATTTTCATCTCACAGACCAAATTCACCAAAGAGCTAATTAAGAAATTCGGAATGGAGAACGCAACCTCTATGAGGACTCCAATGGGCTCAACTATGTCTCTGGACAAGGATGAAAAAGGGAAACATGTTGATGAAACCAAGTACAGAAGCATAATTGGATCCTTGCTCTACCTTACTACTAGTAGGCCTGACATAATGTTTTCAACATGTGTCTGTGCTAGATTCCAGGTGAACTCTAAGGAATCTCATTACGCTGCTGCAAAGCGGATCCTGAGATACCTTAAAAGTACACCAAATCTTGGCTTATGGTACCCAAGAAGTAATGACAGCAAACTAATTGGGTTTTCAGATGCAGATTTTGCAGGTAGCAAAGACGACCGGAAAAGCACCTCAGGGACTTGCCAATTCTTCGGAAGAAGGCTAATCTCCTGGCGTAGCAAGAAGCAGAACTGTGTCATAATCTCAACGGCCGAGTCAGAGTATATCTCTGCATGCAGTTGTTGCACACAGTTGCTATGGATAAAGAATCAGTTCGAGGACTACAACCTGCAGTTCAAGGATATTCCCTTGTACTGTGACTCCTCCAGCACAATTGCAATAGCCAACAATCCAGTCTCCCACAGCCGGACAAAGCATATCGAGCTAAGGTATCACTTCATCCGGGAACATGTGGAGCATGGAGACATAGATCTCCAATATGTGCCCATAGATAGGCAAGTTGCAGATATCTTCACAAAGCCGCTGGACGAGACCAAGTTCCGTTCTTCAAGACAGAGCTTGGGATGCTCAACAAAGAAGACTAAAGAAGGCTGGATGACTAAGAAGCAAGTAATTGCAAGGGGTTAGTCAAAATCCACTTTTTCTCAATTTTTCCAAAATTCAACTCGAGAAGCATAAGACATACTCTAGTATGTGACTTCACCTACTCGAGTCGCGGCAAACCTACTCGAGCAACAACTGCCTCACTCGAGTACTCTTCTCTACTTACTCGAGTATAAGGGTGTGCCTACTCGAGTACCTACTTACCTACTCGAGTAAGTCGCCTATCTACTCGAGTATTTTTCTCCACCTACTCGAGTACTCTCTGCAGACCAACTCGAGTAACTCCTGACGACCTACTCAAGTAACTCACTTACCTACTCGAGTAGTCTATCTTTTTCTCGTGTTCTATTTCCCAGATTTTGAAATTTGTTCTATTCGCCACCCAAGGCTCAATTCCGCCTCTTTCTTTAAATTAATTAGCAGAAATTTAAGAGTTATATATATAAAATTCCGAAAACCCAAACCTACACGACATTATTTCTTTCTCTCGAGTACCCTCTGCCGCTTCATCTGCTCTGCCGATTCGACTACTCTCCTCCGCCGCTGCTGCAGAGCCGCCTCTCTCACTTCTTCCAGTCAATCGCATCCATGGCGGCTTCCTCCAAGATCGGATTCGGCTCAGAAGTAGTCACCGAAGGTATTGTAGAGCTCTCCGATGATTTCCACAACCTCCTCATCCTTCTCGACACCGCCGGTCTCTCCTTCATTCTCCAGGAACCCTGTCGCGTTTTATTCCCCAAAGTTGCTGAATTCTTCTGCAATCTCAAGGTCAGAAGGTGTAAGACCCCCCCTTTTTTTTTTCTTTTTTTCGACACCGGGGTCTTAGGCCCAGAACCGCCGTTTTGCGGTGACTCCTTCACGCCATGAAGGGTCATCACCACAAAGCGCCGATTCTGCCGGCCGATTTCGATCACAGAAAAGTAGCATAAAGAAGTAAATGGAAACTGCAGTCCACAGAGAATCACATGACATAATAAATATAACTCCACGAAGGGAGTGTCCACAGAAAATAACATCAGAGTAGCAAAAACGGGCTTATGCCCGGTACATCTTAACCTCACTACAAGATCTCTCATGCAGAAACAAAAGTAGAAAACTACTCAAGGTCGAGACTCACGGTCCCGGCTGTGTGAACTCCGGAGCTAGACTGCCCCACCTCCAAGCGCACCGGTCTCTGGGGCTGCTCCTCCATGCTGGTCTCCGCGATCCCCTAAATGATGCGGTTCGAAAACCGTTAGTCTAAAAGACTAAGTCCTATCATCCCCCGCCCCTTCCCCCACGGCTCCTAGGCACCGAGCGGAGAGGAAGAAAGGGGAGGACTTGAAGGTGGAGAATATCAAAAGCAGATGGCAGCGGTCCTATCTAGCAAGTTCTATGGCATATAAAGACAATAAGCTGAAATATGAAATGTAACCTTTACTTATGTGAAAACACATAAGCCAAGGGGTATTCTGCAAGGCTCCCATCGTATAAAAAGTCCCATACCGATTTATACGTTGGGGTGTCGGTGGTCAAACAGCAGTAACTATACATATCAAAATTAACCTTAATTTATAAACTTGCCCACACAAGCTTATAGACCAAGGGGTCGTGTAGCAGGTCCTAAAGTATAAGCGTCCCATTCCACTTATACTTTAGGTGTCAAGGTTAAAGGTAACGAATATGCTATGACATGCAAGTGGGTATGATGGACATCCAAGTGCAACACACACACCCGACTCTGTGCACACAGACCTTTAGTTCCCCCTTTTTGGAGCCGTAACCTCCCAGGATACCTCCGTAGTGGCAGACGGAAGCGGTGGGTTGGGCCTCGCCCACCTCTAAACCAGTAAAGCACTACCGATCAGACCTATCGTACGCCTCAACGCTTGGTGCACGAAGCGGACTCCTGCGTACTCTTGCCGGCTGGCGCACCGGACTTCTGTTGGCGAAGTGCTAACCACACTTGCCGAGTCAACGTATTGGCGTCGGTGCATCGACCCTCCAATACCGAAGACCCACCACCTTAATTTCCTTTCCTGTTATGCACATGCAAATTAGCGTAATCAAGAACCGAGCCGAAGCTTCCCGGACCAACACGTCCGTCTCAAACAATCGAGCCGAAGCTCCCCGGACCCAAAGTCCGCCTTTTAACCATCCGAGCCGAAGCTCCTAGCTAACATCCGGTGCCATCAGTGTTGTGGAATGTGCAACCCTAATTACTAAGTTACTCTTTTCAGCTTGTTAAAACAGTTTACGTTAACCCAGGACTGCCCCCGGTATTCCCTGTGAAAGGCTCTCAAGGGGCACTAGGAACTGTGTTGGGATTACGTCCAGCGTTCCCTTTCGCAAGGTACTTATTTTATTATTGGTTGATTTCCTTACCCATTATTTCTCATATTTCGATATGCTAATCCTAGGGTAATTTGACTCCAACTCTCCTTGGGTAGGACGATCTTTCGTCGGACCCGAACGCCTATAAACCCTAGACAAAACCACACCCTACTCACTCGTCTTCCAAAGATGCAGCCCATTCCACTTGTCCTTACAGCAAACCATCAAGACCCATCATACGTGCCCTAATTCACATCCAAATGAAATCCTGCAGTTTTGCTATATGCAGACCACTTAAGCTACATGACCCGTAAGAAGGGAAGTACATGAAATACTCATCCAGTACCCTTATGATAATTATTAGAGGGCTAAAAAGACATTTTAAGCATAAATCCAGAAATCCATAATTTTCCTAATTTGTCTGATAATTAATTTATTTATTCTAGTGTCCCAAAAGGCCCAGGTTTGAACATGAAGTACCATTTTTAGACAAGATAATGATCCACCAAATTTATGCTAATTACAAAATGCCTAATCAACTGTAAATCCTAAGTCTTCCAATTTTTCAGTAAGGTGTAGGCCTTTAAATGTAATTTCAAGGATGCCCCATAAAAAGGCATTTTAAAAGATTCTATAGAAAATATACCTCCAAAAATTCAGAGAAAATTCAGGGATGATTGTGATGGACTACAAGTACCCTAGAAAAAGTTTCATAATTTATAATTTGGAAATAAGGCTATATTTGATTTTCTTATGAACTTTCTAATTTAAGGGTTAATGAACAAAGTATGCTAATCAGTCATCAAATATTTCCACAAAAATTCCCATATGATAACATCGAGCTAATAACACTATGCAGCAAGTTTCATGATTTTTCAGTAAGTAATGAGCTCTAACAAGAATTATTTAATATGTAATCAAAATAAAGCACTTGTGAAGTAGATGCCCTAAATAGATATCCAAAAATTCTAACAAAATTCATACAAGTTTATTATAGCCTAAAACTAACTCTGCCCATGTTTCATACCCTCTCTATGGGCAGTGAGACCACAATAGCCAAAATATTAATTAGGGCATTACGATTGATTACAAATGAAGTGCTATAAATATTGTCCAAAATTCCTCAAGTAAATTATCAGAGGCTCAAAATACCCTAATCCCCTCACTACCCAAATGTAGTTAAGTTTCAGAATGTTTAGCTATCCTAAACCTACACTACAAGTTTTAGGTCCTAAGCTAGGGTTAGGGTTTTGGGGCCCCTATCCTTTTCCAAATTAGCTAATATTTTTAACAGAGGGTTCTATATATCCTAGGAACCTCCTTGCAAAATTTGGAGTTCATCCAAGGTGTTTAGGACTCATACCCTTCACAAGGCCAAAAGGTCCCTCCTTAGGGTTTGACCTAGGAACTTAGGGCAAATCTATTACTCTCTACCCCATATTCCATGGGGAGGTGATAAGTGCTATAACAAGCCAGTGGCCCAAATTTCAGCCTCTGTTGAGGTGATTTGGTCACTCAAAACCAAAAGTGCACCTTTTGACCAAAATGCCCTTATAAAGGTATAGTTAGGGTTTGGTCAAAACCTATTCAAAACACATCCAACTTAAATGCAATTTTATACAGATACCTACAATGAACCCAGGGACCACTCACCAAAATTTGGGAGGGTTTGGAGGTGTTTAGGGCACCTAGTTAATTTATTTAATAATTATTAAATGTTTACAAAAACTATAGAAATATTTTCTCCAAAAATTCCCATTTTTGGACAGGCCCTAGGTATAGCTAGGATAGACTCCCCATCAAAATTTCAACTGATTTGGGCTAGGGGTGAAGTGTGGGCACTCAGTTTAATGGCTGCCTAGCCCTAAGGGTATGTCCCACCAAAATGGGTGCCCTGATCAAACCAGGAGCCTAAATTGGTTCAAACCAATTTTAAAATAAAATAGACAGAAAGGGATACAAATCATGTGTTGATCATTTTCTCATACAGAGCCTCTAACTATTTTTAAATATTTAAAACATTAAATGACAAAAGTGTGATAGAATGAAATAAATAGAATTAATTTCCTATAGTTTAATCCTGATGCAGCACGAATCTTGGCGCAGGGATCAACGGCATCTGGTCATCGTCTTCGCTGAGCCGACGGCTGCGATTCGTCCCGCCTGGAGCGATTTCCAAGCCTTGCCGCCGGCGATCCAGCCCCTTCCCCGGCCGGCCACCGCCACCAACACCTCCGTTGAGGTGGTGGCTATCGCCAGGCGGCGGCTCCGCCGCCGGAGAGGCATTTTCCGGCGGATTTAGCAAGAGGATTTCTTGCCAAAACCATGAGGAATCCAGGATTGGATCGGGCTCAATTGAGCCCGAAACTTAAACCTTAAGAGTCCTAAGATCTACCCGCGAGTTAAGGAGAGGAGGAGGACCTTCCTGGCGGCCTGGATGCGTGAGGAGCGGCGGGATGCCATTGACGACGGCGGCGGCGCTCGGCTTCTGTAACTGCACAGTGGAATGGCTCGTCTCCTCCAGGTAAACGCTCTAAAGTGATCCCCTTGGCTCCCTGAAGGTGTTTAAATGGCAAACGGGGGAGGGGGAAGGCTGGTTCTTCAATGGCCATTAACAACATTAAAGGTGTGGCTCGGGTTGTGTGGAGGGGGGCTGAACCCACCCCTTGGTGGCCGGGAAATGGCTGGAATCAACTCCTCTCCCCTAGAGGAGTTGATTACAGCCATAATTGGTGGCTGTTAGCCTTCCTTGGCCGGCCTCTCACTTCCCCTTCCTCTTCCTCATTTTCTCTCTCCTCCATTATCATGGAGAGGAGCTCCTTTCTCTCTCCTAGTCACCTCTGGTTGACTAGTCAACCTCACAAGCTAAATGCAGCCCACTTGATTATGATGGTCATGGGAATGGGTTTAGCCTAAGGGAGAAGTGGCTTGAGCTTGGGTTAGCCCTTTTTGGGCTAAGTTTGACTTGACCCAAATGAGGGTTGACCTGGTCAATTTGACCATCTAGGTTGACCCCGTTGGATTTTTAGTGGCACATTGGTCTCCTTTAAGGTCTAGGGTTACTTGAATAGGGTTGGTTGGGCCTCTTGGTGGTCTCATGTCCCTTGGCAAGGACACTTTGACCATCTAGGGCTAGAGTTGACTTGAGTCAACATGGCCAATTGGGTTGACCCCTATGGGTCCTGGGTGACCCATTGGCTTCCCTTAGGGTCTAGGTGGGGTTATGTAGGGTTACCCTGCACTTTGGAGGTCACATACCCTTAGTAAGGGTACTTTGACCAGATTAGGGGCTCGAGTTGACTTGGGTCAACCTGGCCTCTAGGGCTGACCCCAATGTTTCCTTAGTGACCCATTGACCTCACTTTAGGGTTAGGAGGGCATAGGTGGGGTCCTCTAGGCTAGGAGTAGGTCAATTGACCCTAAGTAGGCTAGTTTGACCCATTTAGGGCTAGGGTTGACCTTGGTCAACTGAGTCTCTTGGGTTGACCCTAATGGGTCCTTTTGGCTCTAATGGGCCTCCCAAAGTATTAGGGGTGTTGTGGTTGGGTCTTGGGGTTAAGGTGTAGCCCATGGTCATCCTAAACCATTGTTTAGAGTTCTTCTATTTGCAGACCATGATGATCTCCCACCTTTTTGTCCCATATCTCCTGGCCCATTTTTGGCTTCCTAGGGTTTGTCATGACCTAGTCATGGCCAAAACCATTCTTAGGGGTCTAGTTGGAAATGGGATGTTACAAATCCCAATAAACAAAACAAAGATTTCGTCCCCGAAATCAAGGTTGAGCCTACGGGACTTACTACCGAAGAAAAGAACCTTGTAACATCCCAGCATAGCGGCTTATTTGTTAATCTAGGTTTAAAAGGGAAACCTAGATCTATGACCACTTCGCCCAATCGGCAGACCAAGATCCCAATAAACAAGGATAAGCCCCCAATAAACAAAAGATAAGCCTCTATCTGCCTGGAGCAGCCCTTAGTAATATTTAAAGCAGGAAAAATAAATTAACATCTTGAGGGGTCTGAGAGGTATACCTGACTGAATAGCTCGGGGTATCTTTGTCGCATCAGGTCCTGCGGCTCCCAGGTATGCTCCTCCTGGCCGTGGTTCCTCCACAGGACCTTAACTAGTGGGACCTTCTTGCGTCGCAAGACCCGTATTCCTCGGTCGTCGATCCTCACTGGCTCCAAACGAACCGACCGGTCTGAAGCTACCGGCCCTTCGGCGGTCAAGATCTGCTGCTCCGGGCGTAGCAGAGCCCTCCTCAACGAAGAAATATGAAAGACGTCGTGTAGCGCTTCCAGCTCTGGTGGTAACTCCAGCCGGTAGGCTAGGGGTCCGATCCGCTCCAGGATCCTGTAAGGGCCCATGTACCTAGGGCTGAGCTTCTTCCTCCGACCACGCACCCGCGAGACTTCATGCATGGGCCGGATCTTCAGAAACACCCGGTCCCCCACCTGGAACTCCACCTGCCGATGCCGGGCGTCATAGTACTTAGCCTGTCTGCTCTGCGCCTCTAGCATCCTGTCTCTGATCAGCCTCACCTGTGCCTCGGTGTCTTCAACAAACTCTGACCCCAACACCTTCGGATCTTCGTTCTGAACCAAAGAAAGCGGGGTCCGGCATCTCCTCCCGTACAAGGCTTCGTAAGGCGCCATCCTGATGCTGGACTGGTGGCTGTTGTTATAGGAGAACTCGACCAGGGGTAAGAGTTTCTCCCACGGTTCCCCGCGGTCCAAGATGCATAGCCTCAAAAGGTCCTCCAGCGTCCGGTTGGTGCGTTCTGTCTGTCCGTCTGTCTGGGGATGAAATGCAGTGCTGAAGGTCAATCGCGTGCCTAAGTAAGCTTGCACGGATCTCCACTCCCTGGAGGTGAACCGGCCATCCCGATCCGACACTATCGTCCTGGGCACGCCATGGTAACGAATGAACTGCTCCACGAACTTCCGCACCAGTACTCCTACTGAATCGTCCTTCCTGATCGGTATAAATCGAGCCACCTTGGTCAATCGATCAACGATTACCCAGATCGAGTCATTCCCTGTCCGAGACCGGGGAAGCCCATGTATGAAGTCCATGGCTATGTCATCGAACTTCCACTCCGGCACCGGGAGTGGCTGCAATAATCCTGCGGGGTTCCTGCACTCCGCCTTCACTAGCTGACATGCCTCACAATGGGTCATGAAGTAAGAGACATCCTTCTTCATGCCCGGCCAGAACATCGTCTTCTTCAAATCAGCCATCATCTTTGTGATCCCCGGGTGTACAGAATACCGGCTGCAGTGCGCCTCCGTCATAATATCCTCCCGGATCTGGCCTCCCTCCGGTATATACACCCGTCCTCTGAAGCACACCAGGTCGTCCCTCAGTGTGTAATCTCCTGCAGTGCCTGCCTCCAGAGCTTGGAAGATGGGCTCTAACTTGGCATCCTGCCTCTGCCCTTCTCTGACTCGGTCTCTGATGTCATCGGTAACGCCCATCGCGGCCAAGTACTCCTCATAGAGCTCAGGATCATCAGACGACACCAGAGTTATGTGCATGTCCTCTAGTCTCTGCAGCAGCTCCATAGACATCAACTGGGGCTCTGCTCCTGCTGTGGCGGCTCTCCGACTCAGTGCATCTGCTACCACGTTCGCCTTCCCCGGGTGATAGTGCATCTCATACTGATAGTCAGATAGAAACTCCACCCACCGCCTCTGCCTGATGTTCAGTTCCTTCTGCGTGTCCACGTACTTAAGGTTCTTATGATCGGAGTATATATCACAGTGGACTCCATAAAGATAGTGCCGCCATATCTTCAGTGCGAATACAACTGCTCCCATCTCAAGGTCGTGCACTGGGTAGTTCTTCTCATGGGTCTTCAGCTGGCGGGAGGCATAAGCTATGACGTGTCCGTTCTGCATCAGCACCGCTCCCATCCCCTGATATGATGCATCGGTGTAGACCTGAAATCCCTCCCTCCCCGAGGGGAGAGTAAGAATGGGAGCCGAGGTCAGCCGATCCTTCAGCTCCTGGAAAGCTGTCTGGCACTGCGGGGTCCACACGAACGGTACCTCCTTCTTCGTCAAGGATGTGAGCGGGAGGGCGATTCGAGAGAATCCCTCCACGAACTTCCGATAGTAACCGGCAAGTCCTAGGAAACTCCGTACGTCAGTGGCTGTTTTCAGCTGCGGCCAATCCGAAATAGCCTGAATCTTTGCCGGGTCCACTGCCAGCCCGGCTCCGATGATAATGTGGCCTAAGAAAGCCACCTCCTTCAGCCAGAACTGACACTTGCTGAACTTCGCATAAAGGCGATGCTCCCGCAGTCTTTCCAAGGTCAATGCCAGATGTCGTGTGTGCTCCTCCTCCGTCTTAGAATAGATAAGGATGTCGTCTATGAATACTATGACGAACACGTCCAAATAAGCCTCGAAGACCCGGTTCATGAGGCTCATAAACGCCGATGGAGCATTCGTGAGCCCGAAGGGCATCACGGTGAACTCATACAGTCCGTATCTGCTACTAAAGGCCGTCTTCGGAATATCCTACTCCTGGATTCGCAGCTGGTAGTAGCCTGACCTCAAGTCCAGTTTCGAGAAATAATGGGCTCCCTCCAGCTGATCGAACAACTCGTCTATCCTGGGGAGCGGATAGGTATTTCGGATGGTCAGCCTGTTTAGTGCTCGATAGTCAATGCATAGGCGTAGAGTGCCGTCCTTCTTCTTCACGAATAGGACAGGAGCTCCCCATGATGAGGAGCTCGGCCTGACAAATCCTGCTTCCACCAGCTCCTGCAACTATGTCCGAAACTCCGCCAACTCCTTCGGGGCCATCCGATAAGGGGCCTTGGATACCGGCTTAGCCCCTGGTACCAACTGAATATGAAAGTCCTTCTCCCTATGCGGAGGCAGTCCTGGCAGCTTATCTGGGAAGATATCGGCGTAGTCACGAACCAGCGGAATGTTAGCAATCAGGACCTTCTCCTCAGTCATCTCTAATAATACTTGATATACCTCGTCCCCTTGCATGTGAGCCTTAACGGCCTGAATAGATGAAAGCAGGCGGCGGGAAACCGGAGTAGTACCTTCGAATGTCGCATAAGTGTCGCCGTGTCTCAGCACGACCCTCCCTGCCGGGCAGTCAATCTGGGCATGGTTCCAGACAAGCCATGTCATGCCCAAGACAAGGTCGAAGTCCGGCATTCTCAGGATCGTCGCCGGAGCCTCGAGTGTCACCCCGTCTATGGTAACCTCCAGGAGGCACTTCTCTGTGGACTGGATCTCCATCCTATTGGGGAGACGCACCCTCCTGGGTAATCCCGTATAATGTCGAATCTGGTCCAGATCCTTGACGAAATCCTCCGACACGAAATTGTGCAACGCCCCCGTGTCGAACAGGGTATGGGCAGGCTTGCCGCACACCATCACCATTCCTAAATCAGTTTTAAGAAAGAACTTTGGTGTAAGGTTTTCTAACCTAGGTTGTGTAGTAGTTCTATCATTACTTAATGTGAGCAGGGAATAATTCAAACTAAAATTATTCTCATACCTGCAATAATCCTGTCCGGGTTCCGGGGCTGTGCTAAGTCCAAAGCGTAAATCTGCTCCCTGTTCTGTCTGCGGTCGCCTCCCTGGTAACCACGTCCTCGGCCGCGTCCTCGGCCTCCGAAATGCTGGGCAGGTGGCCCACCCTGTGGTGCTGGAGGTGGTGCCCCCCTCATAGGGCAGTTTCTTCGGAGATGTCCCACCTGGTGACAATGGAAGCACTCCGGCGGGGGATACGCCATACCCCCGGGTCTCGGCATCTCCTGAATCCGGAGAGGTTGAGGGGCCAAAACCACCTGCTCTCTCGGCTCCTGCCTCACCTCCTGACGAGGCTGCTCCTCTGTCCTCCTCCCATCTGGTATGGTGCCTCGCCGCTGATCATTTCGGGCCCTCCGGCCCTGGTCCTCCGCTTGCCGTTTCCGGCCCCGAGTGGTGTGCCAGTCGGCCTCAATCCTCTTCGCCATCTCCAAAATCCGGGAGATGGGCCCGTCAGAGACAAAAAGCAAGGCCTCCCTCATCTCCTCTTTTAGGCCCTTATAAAACCTCTTGACGTAACCTGCTTCGTCCAGCTGATAGGAGCCCGCATATCGGGCCAAATGATCGAACTCTCGGTGGTACTCCACCACCGTCCTGGTGCCCTGCCTCAGCTGCAAGAACCGCTCCTCCAAGTCGTCCCTGGCCGACTGAGGAACAAAGTGTTCCAGCAGCGTGGCCCTGAATTCTTCCCAAGTGATTTCTGCAATCTCCCTATCAGCAAAAGTCGTGTCCAACAGCGTCTTCCACCACCTCTTAGCATGGGACTGCAAGCAAGATACCACCAGGGCCACCCTCTCCTCCCAAGGGCATCGTATCCCAGTCAACATCTCGTACATAACATCCAGCCACTCCTCTGTCCGTACTGCCGACTCTGTCCCTAAGTATGATGGGGGAGAGAGTCCTCGGAAGGTGCTCATCCAGTTGGCCCCTGGGTTTGGCTGCTGGGCTGGAGCCTGCTGAGCCCGGAAGGCCTCAAGGATAGCTGTAAGGGTCTGCCCCATGTCTGACTGGAGGAAAGGTGTGGGGACCATGGGAGGTGGTGCAATGTCTGGAGTCTGCTGAGCTCCACCTTGTGGGGTGGGCTGAGCTGGGGGCTGCAAAACGAGCTACATTAATAGGTAATCGACTCAATGCCTAATGAAAGTGGACAATTTACATGTGATTCCCCCCATATGGGCACACCACTGCTTCCGCTGCTTAGTTTGTCCCCAAACTAAACTCGCGCGGGGGGTGACCCAGGGTTGTGGACCGCTACTTTTTGATCGAGGTTTCGCCTCTGATACCACTTGTAAGACCCCCTTTTTTTTTCGACACCGGGGTCTTAGGCCCAGAACCGCAGTTTTGCGGTGACTCCTTCACGCCATGAAGGGTCATCACCACAAAGCGCCGATTCTGCCGGCCGATTTCGATCACAGAAAAGTAGCATAAAGAAGTAAATGGAAACTGCAGTCCACAGAGAATCACATGACATAATAAATATAACTCCACGAAGGGAGTGTCCACAGAAAATAACATCAGAGTAGCAAAAACGGGCTTATGCCCGGTACATCTTAACCTCACTACAAGATCTATCATGCAGAAACAAAAGTAGAAAACTACTCAAGGTCGAGACTCACGGTCCCGGCTGTGTGAACTCCGGAGCTAGACTGCCCCACCTCCAAGCGCACCGGTCTCTGGGGCTGCTCCTCCATGCTGGTCTCCGCGATCCCCTAAATGATGCAGTTCGAAAACCGTTAGTCTAAAAGACTAAGTCCTATCATCCCCCGCCCCTTCCCCCACGGCTCCTAGGCACCGAGCGGAGAGGAAGAAAGGGGAGGACTTGAAGGTGGAGAATATCAAAAGCAGATGGCAGCGGTCCTATCTAGCAAGTTCTATGGCATATAAAGACAATAAGCTGAAATATGAAATGTAACCTTTACTTATGTGAAAACACATAAGCCAAGGGGTCTTCTGCAAGGCTCCCATCGTATAAAAAGTCCCATACCGATTTATACGTTGGGGTGTCGGTGGTCAAACAGCAGTAACTATACATATCAAAATTAACCTTAATTTATAAACTTGCCCACACAAGCTTATAGACCAAGGGGTCGTGTAGCAGGTCCTAAAGTATAAGCGTCCCATTCCACTTATACTTTAGGTGTCAATGTTAAAGGTAACAAATATGCTATGACATGCAAGTGGGTATGATGGACATGCAAGTGCAACACACACACCCGATTCTGTGCACACAGACTTTAGTTCCCCCTTTTTGGAGCCGTAACCTCCCAGGATACCTCCGTAGTGGCAGACGGAAGCGGTGGGTTGGGCCTCGCCCACCTCTAAACCAGTAAAGCACTACCGGTCAGACCTATCGTACGCCTCAACGCTTGGTGCACGAAGCGGACTCCTGCGTACTCTTGCCGGCTGGCGCACCGGACTTCTGTTGGCGAAGTGCTAACCACACTTGCCGAGTCAACGTATTGGCGTCGGTGCATCGACCCTCCAATACCGAAGACCCACCACCTTAATTTCCTTTCCTGTTATGCACATGCAAATTAGCGTAATCAAGAACCGAGCCGAAGCTTCCCGGACCAACACGTCCGTCTCAAACAATCGAGCCGAAGCTCCCCGGACCCAAAGTCCGCCTTTTAACCATCCGAGCCGAAGCTCCTAGCTAACATCCGGTGCCATCAGTGTTGTGGAATGTGCAACCCTAATTACTAAGTTACTCTTTTCAGCTTGTTAAAACAGTTTACGTTAACCCAGGACTGCCCCCGGTATTCCCTGTGAAGGGCTCTCAAGGGGCACTAGGAACTGTGTTGGGATTACGCCCAGCGTTCCCTTTCGCAAGGTACTTATTTTATTATTGGTTGATTCCCTTACCCATTATTTCTCATATTTCGATATGCTAATCCTAGGGTAATTTGACTCCAACTCTCCTTGGGTAGGACGATCTTTCGTCGGACCCGAACGCCTATAAACCCTAGACAAAACCACACCCTACTCACTCGTCTTCCAAAGATGCAGCCCATTCCACTTGTCCTTACAGCAAACCATCAAGACCCATCATACGTGCCCTAATTCACATCCAAATGAAATCCTGCAGTTTGGCTATATGCAGACCACTTAAGCTACATGACCCGTAAGAAGGGAAGTACATGAAATACTCATCCAGTACCCTTATGATAATTATTAGAGGGCTAAAACGACATTTGAAGCATAAATCCAGAAATCCATAATTTTCCTAATTTGTCTGATAATTAATTTATTTATTCTAGTGTCCCAAAAGGCCCAGGTTTGAACATGAAGTACCATTTTAGACAAGATAATAATCCAACAAATTTATGATAATTACAAAATGCCTAATCAACTGTAAATCCTAAGTCTTCCAATTTTTCAGTAAGGTTTAGGCCTTTAAATTTAATTTCAAGAATGCCCCATAAAAAGGCATTTTAAAATATTCTATAGAAAATATACCTCCAAAAATTCAGAGAAACTTCAGGGATGATTGTGATGGACTACAAGTAACCTAGAAAAATTTTCATAATTTATCATTTGTAAATACGGCTATATTTGATTTTCTTATGAATTTCTAATTTAAGGGTTAATGAACAAAGTATGCTAATCAGTCATCAAATATATTCCACAAAAATTCCCATATGCTAACATTGAGCTAAAAACACTATGCAGCAAGTTTCATGATTTTTCAGTAAGTAATGGGCTCTGACAAGAATTATTTAATATGTAATCAAAATAAAGCACTTGTGAAGTAGATACCCTAAATAGATATCCAAAAATTCTAATAAATTTCATACAAGTTTATTATAGCCTAAAACTAACTCTGCCCATGTTTCATACCCTCTCTATGGGCAGTGAGACCACAATAGCCAAAATATTAATTAGGGCATTACTATTGATTACAAATGAAGTGCTATAAATATTGTCCAAAATTCCTCAAGTAAATTATCAGAGGCTCAAAATACGCTAATCCCCTAACTACCCAAATTTAGTTAAGTTTCAAGATGTTTAGCTATCCTAAACCTACACTACAAGTTTTAGGTCCTAAGCTAGGGTTAGGGTTTTGGGGCCCCTATCCTTTTCAAAATTAGCTAATATTTTTAACAGAGGGTTCTATATATCCTAGGAACCTCCTTGCAAAATTTGGAGTTCATCCAAGGTGTTTAGGACTCATACCCTTCACAAGGCCAAAAGGTCCCTCCTTAGGGTTTGACCTAGGAACTTAGGGCAAATCTATTCCTCTCTACCCCATATTCCATAGGGAGGTGATAAGTGCTATAACAAGCCAGTGGCCCAAATTTCAGCCTCTGTTGAGGTGATTTGGTCACTCAAAACCAAAAGTGCACCTTTTGACCAAAATGCCCTTATAAAGGTATAGTTAGGGTTTGGTCAAAACCTATTCAAAACACATCCAACTTAAATGAAATTTTATACAGATACCTAAAATGAACCCAGGGACCACTCACCAAAATTTGGGAGGGTTTGGAGGTTGTTAGGGCACCTAGTTAATTTATTTAATAATTATTAAATGTTTACAAAAACTATAGAAACATTTTCTCCAAAAATTTCCATTTTTGGACAGGCCCTAGGTATAGCTAGGATAGACTCCCCATCAAAATTTCAACTGATTTGGGCTAAGGGTGAAGTGTGGGCACTCAGTTTAATGGCTGCCTAGCCCTAAGGGTATGTCCCACCAAAATGGGTGCCCTGATCAAACCAGGAGCCTAAATTGGTTCAAACCAATTTTAAAATAAAGTAGACAGAAAGGTCTACAAATGATGTGTTGATCATTTTCTCATACAGAGCCTCTAACTATTTTTAAATATTTAAAACGTTAAATGACAAAAGTGTGACAGAATGAAATAAATAGAATTAATTTCCTATAGTTTAATCCTGATGCAGCACGAATCTTGGCGCAGGGATCAACGACATCTGGTCATCGTCTTCGCTGAGCCGACGGCTGCGATTCGTCCCGCCTGGAGCGATTTCCAAGCCTTGCCGCCGGCGATCCAGCCCCTTCCCCGGCCGGCCACCGCCACCAACACCTCCGTTGAGGTGGTGGCTATCGCCAGGCGGCGGCTCCGCCGCCGGAGAGGCGTTTTCCGGCGGATTTAGCAAGAGGATTTCTTGCCGAAACCATGAGGAATCCAGGATTGGATCGGGCTCAATTGAGCCCGAAACTTAAACCTTAAGAGTCCTAAGATCTACCCGGGAGTTAAGGAGAGGAGGAGGACCTTCCTGGCGGCCTGGATGCGTGAGGAGCGGCGGGATGCCATTGACGACGGCGGCGGCGCTCGGCTTCTGCAACTGCACAGTGGAATGGCTCGTCTCCTCCAGGTAAACGCTCTAAAGTGATCCCCTTGGCTCCCTGAAGGTGTTTAAATGGCAAACGGGGGAGGGGGAAGGCTGGTTCTTCAATGGCCATTAACACCATTAAAGGTGTGGCTCGGGTTGTGTGGAGGGGGGCTGAACCCACCCCTTGGTGGCCGGGAAACGGCTGGAATCAACTCCTCTCCCCTAGAGGAGTTGATTACAGCCATAATTGGTGGCTGTTAGCCTTCCTTGACCGGCCTCTCACTTCCCCTTCCTCTTCCTCATTTTCTCTCTCCTCCATTATCATGGAGAGGAGCTCCTTTCTCTCTCCTAGTCACCTCTGGTTGACTAGTCAACTTCACAAGCTAAATGCAGCCCACTTGATTATGATGGTCATGGGAATGGGTTTAGCCTAAGGGAGAAGTGGCTTGAGCTTGGGTTAGCCCTTTTTGGGCTAAGTTTGACTTGACCCAAATGAGGGTTGACCTGGTCAATTTGACCATCTAGGTTGACCCCGTTGGATTTTTAGTGGCCCATTGGTCTCCTTTAAGGTCTAGGGTTACTTGAGTAGGGTTGGTTGGGCCTCTTGGTGGTCTCATGTCCCTTGGCAAGGGAACTTTGACCATCTAGGGCTAGAGTTGACTTGAGTCAACATGGCCAATTGGGTTGACCCCTATGGGTCCTGGGTGACCCATTGACTTCCCTTAGGGTCTAGGTGGGGTTATGTAGGGTTACCCTGCACTTTGGAGGTCACATACCCTTAGTAAGGGTACTTTGACCAGATTAGGGGCTCGAGTTGACTTGGGTCAACCTGGCCTCTAGGGCTGACCCCAATGTGTCCTTAGTGACCCATTGACCTCACTTTAGGGTTAGGAGGGCATAGGTGGGGTCCTCTAGGCTAGGAGTAGGTCAATTGACCCTAAGTAGGCTAGTTTGACCCATTTAGGGCTAGGGTTGACCTTGGTCAACTGAGCCTCTTGGGTTGACCCTAATGGGTCCTTTTGGCTCTAATGGGCCTCCCAAAGTATTAGGGGTGTTGTGGTTGGGTCTTTGGGTTAAGGTGTAGCCCATGATCATCCTAAACCATTGTTTAGAGTTCTTCTATTTGCAGACCATGATGATCTCCCACCTTTTTGTCCCCTATCTCCTGGCCCATTTCTGGCTTCCTAGGGTTTGTCATGACCTAGTCATGGCCAAAACCATTCTTAGGGGTCTAGTTGGAAATGGGATGTTACAGAAGGAATGGGAAAGTCCTAAAATCCAAAGTGAAGGGTTTGAAACTTAAGTTCACCAAGACCACTGTCTCTCAGCTTCTCCGTTTGCCGCTTGTCGATGAGGAAGATGAGTTAGATGATGAAGACTCTGACCGCACAGCCCTTTTCTGTGGCATTTCTCCTGACGCTCAGTATATTAAAAGGTCAGACATGAACGCTGAAGGAAAATTTCTAGTTGACATTATTGGCAAAATTCTACTGTGCAAGACTCACTCCATCAGAGACATTCCATTATACTTCTTCGATATAATGCAAGCAATTATCTGCCGCAAGAAATACCAATTTGGTATGCTGATTTTGGACAAAATCAAGGACAGCATGAAATCCCCCAACTACGCCAGAATTATCTCTCTGCTCCTCCATGCCACAAATCCTGAAGTCTTCAACTTCTCCAAAAGGACCCCACTTCACCACATGAAGAAGGTCTCCATCTCTTCAATTCAGAGATGGGATCTCAAGCTAAAAAATTCTGCCCAAGCTGCAAAGGTTTCAGAAATTCCAGAAGTTCCAGCTATATAGGACAGGACTCCATCTCCCTCTCCTCTTCATGTGGCTAGCTCCTCTGGTGCACCAAGTGAGGGGGAGCCTGCTCCCTCCAGCCAAGTCAGGTAGCCCTCTCCTCAGCCAGAAATTCCATCCCTACCTCATACTACACAGAGTCCAGCCACTCCTTCAGATCAAGTACCTCAAGACACTCTTCTGTCCACAGCTGCTGTTATAGATGATATGATTGCAGAGCTTTCTGAAGAAGTGCTCCCCCTCCTCCTCTATCTCCTCCAGCTCCAACCACTGAATGTCACAAGAACTTCTCTCCAGCACAGTCTCCTGCCCATTATCCAGCCAGGACTCCAACACCATCTCCACATCCTCCAACAGACAAGCCAGACACCATTCTTATTTCTGAAGAGCCTTCTCCTGAGCCAGCTGAGGCCCCTCTCAGAAATCTAGACTTCTCTCTTCCTCAGGATATAGAAGAAGGGGTTGCTCTCTCTCCTACCACCAGAGCCCACAGCTCTGTGATAATTGAAGAACTAGATCCTTGGGTAACTCCTTCTCTCCCTACTGCTGCTCCCTCTACTGCTGCTGTTACAGTCCCCTCCTCCTCAAATTTGCTGCAACATATTACAATTCTTCTTCAAGAACAAAGACATCATTTTGACACCTCTCTAAAGGTGGTCACTAACAAGGTAATTGCTCTTGAGTCTGAGATGAGTAGAGGCTTTGCTGAAATTAGCATAACACTAACAAGCTCAAGTACTTATTTCAACTTGGTGGCAAAGCCCTTGACCATACTATCACTAGTGTGGGTAATGTTATGTAACAAGGTGTAACGTCCCGAATCGCTCTAGGCCCCTAGTGTGTGTGTTTTTGAGTCAGGAGGGTTGACTCAAGTCCTGAGAAGTGCAGGGAAATGGGCTGCACTTGTGGAGAAGTGGAGAAATCAGTGCAGAGTGACACGGGGGGGTGACACGGGTAGTGACATGGGCGTGTCCCTACCCGTGTGCGTCGAGTTCCACTCGACAAGCCGTGTCGAGACTGACGAGTTGTGTCGACACAAAGTGACACGGGTAGTGACACAGCCGTGTCCCTACCCGTGTGCGTCGAGATGATCTCGACGAGGCGTGTCGAGATCGTCGAGAGTCGTCGAGATCGTCGAGCGGGGTCGACACTAAGTGACACGGGTAGTGACACGGGCGTGTCCCTACCCGTGTGCGTCGAGTTGATCTCGACGAGGCGTGTCGAGATCGTCGAGATAGTCGAGCGGGGGACACGGGTAGTGACACGGGCGTGTCCCTACCCGTGTGCGTCGAGTTGAGCTCGACGAGAAGTGTCGAGATGCAACCCGAGAAGTACACGGCCAATGACACGGTCAGGCACACGGCCGTGTCATGTGGACACGGGTCGGGACACGGGCGTGTCCCTACCCGTGTCAAACATTGAACCGACATGGAAACCGCCACGGCCGTTTCGCGGAAGCAGGACACGGGTACGGACACGGCCGTGTCCCTACCCGTGTCACATTTTGTATTTAAGGGGAGAGAAAACCCTAGCCGTTTTTCATTCTCATTTCCTTCCCCTATTTCCTGTGAGAGTTCCTGGTGAGAGGAAAACTGCAGGAGCAAGTTCTACCGAAGGAGATCCGCCATCGCCGTGAAAGAGAAAATGCCGCCAAGGAGAACTACGCGATCCATGGCCGGAAATGGTGGTACCGCTGGAGCCAACATGAGTTTCCTACCCTCTCCCTTGGTGCTAGATCTTAGATATTTAGGAGAGACATCGTCTCAAGAGAGCTTGATGGAGAGGAGAAGATTTCTAGGTTTGGCCATGCTAGGATTTGAATCCTAGATTTTAGATCTCTTCAACCCTTTCCCTTTCTTCAATACGACGATGGGTGAATGGTTTCGTGAGCAGTTTTGGCCCTTGAGGTTGAATAAGGGAGGAGGACATTTCTGGAAAATTTAGGAAGGATCGCTTGAGGAGGAAGACGGACCGATGCCGTTCATTTTTCTTTAAGATGCGCGCAGAATCTGTATTCTGCGCGCAGCGATCTTCTAGGACATTTTCATGTAGGATATGTGCAGATCTGGGCTTTTGGCTAAACACAAAAGTTGTAGCCCTTGCAAATACCTTTCCAACGAGTGGTTGCACGACTTCAGGTGATGTCTGTGGCCCCAGGAAAACCTAATCGAGTTTGCTGTCCGGCAATTCCTGTACACAGAAATCGTGTTCTGTGCGCAGCGAACCTTGAAGCCGATTTCGAGTAAGTTTTTGTCAGATCTGGGTTGTGACCTGAATATGAAAGTTGTAGATCATGAAAAGGTCTTTCCAACGAGGGGTTACACGCCTCCTCCGGATTCCTGTAACTTCAGAAAACTCCGGTCGAAGTTGCTGTCCAGTGCTAATCCTGCGCTGAAATTCTGGGTCTTTACATACATTGTGGATTTGAAATTGGTGGGTCCAATGTCGCAATCAATTCGAGAATTTGGTGAAATAATTTATGTTAACCACCAAAGTGTTATGGATGATAATATTTACTGTTTTAGAAATCAATTTATTATCGCAAGATAGCTTGAGGCCTGTTGATTTCCTTATGTTTAATTAGATTGATTTGATAATACTTCGGTAAGTTGTAGTAAGAGCAAATCTTATTTATATCATGTTGAAATCACTTGGGATGATATATAGATGGGTAACCCATGGCCATGCATATGTTATATATCGGATTGAATTTAGGAATCCAACAATAGTGTGTCGTCTCCTATTGGCATGTTATAGTAAATGTGCAAGTGCGGTGTTGACCGCCACTAAGCTTTGGTCGTGTTGAGGTAAGGTGTGGATGGATGGTTGGGCTGTGTCCTCGTGCTCACTCCGAGACCCCTTCCATGATATGTTGATGTGGAATTTGCATGTGGTGTGAGTCGACACGCGGTGTCGTAATCCTGGGTTAAGGATAGTGTGGCAGGTCTACGGGCTCGCCCGTCGTCACACCGACTGGAGTTGACAGTTAGACTTGGTCGGTTTGGGCTATGTCCTCGGTGTTCACGTCCCGAGACCCCTCCGGCCATGTGAACGGTTGGGCTGTGTCCTCGTGCTTTCTTCCGAGGCCCCTTCCGGGTCACGCAAGGCCAGTTCGGGCTATGTTCTTGGTGCACATCTACCCAAGACCCCGCTGGGCCATAGTACGCAGGGGCTCCACTGTTGTGTTCTTAGCGTTGAGGCGTACGGAGGCCTAGGTGAAGTAGTGTGATACCCGCCTAGTAGTAGAAGTGCCCGTTCTACTGTCACCGCCTGGCCACGGCGGCTGATGCCTGAGAGGTTAGCTACCTGCTCGAAAAGTGGGAACTATAGTCTGTGTCGACATAGCAATTGCATGGGTGTGCATGGGTGAGTCATTGCATAACATTCATAGCATTTCATACATTGCACAACAAGATCCTCATCATATAAGTTTGTATGGGCACTCCTATACGATGAGTTACCTTTATGTAACCCGATCCTTAACTTATAAGTTTGTATGCGCATTCTTATAAGTTAAGTTACTTTCCTGCTGTTACTTATACTTGCTAGTTTAGTGTAGCTCTTACATAAATGCTGATTATGATACTGTTACTCTTACACTACTGCCACCTGCTTGTACTTCCTTTACTTGCATACTTGTTATATACTATACTCTTGTTCCTTTTCTCCGCCCGGTGCCGAGGAGTCGCCGGGGGAGCGGATGTGAAACCACTTAGTCGTTTCGACTAACGGTTGCTACGTCTTCCTTTTTAGGAGGTCACGCCGCAGGTGGAGCAGCCGCAGACTACGCAGCAGGACAGCCAGGCCAGGATGACAGGGCCTGAGGGGACGGTGCCGTCGATACCGTCAGTTACTGATGTTAGTATTTGATACTCTGATGTAGCCCGTTTGGGCAATGTTTAGCTGTACTCTGATATATGGTAGAAGCATGTTTTAGCTTCTCCTTATTGATGTATTTGGACATTATAACTTAGTGTGGATTTGACTTCTGGTTGTTATTTATTTGGTTGGGTTGACATGTTATATTGATATTGTTGTAGCCGGCGGAACAGGCGTCTTGTGGTACAGGTTAGCCCGTGTGCTAATGCTACCGTAAGGCGGCTGTTCCGGGCATAAGACTCCCTCTTCGTGCCTTGTTTTGGAATCCGGGAGGGGGAAGTTTTACAAATGGTATCAGTTTGCCACGATCCTCAACTAAGAAGTCATTCAACAATGGTGCCACCCCCGTTTGGTTAGTCAGTTTGGGGACAAGCTGACTTAGCGGAAGCAGTGGTGTGCCCATATGTAATTCACATTAAGTTTGTCCAACTTTGACCCTACGATTAGCCAACCTGACCTTAGGTACATACCTTTATACGTCGATCTTCCAAGTTTGGACGACCCCAAGTATGTAAAACTATGGTATAAAGTCTTGCGAGATCCCCTAGGGCAAGCACTTTTGTTTATAGCGGATTTTGAATCTAACGGAGAAAATAGACATGGCAGATTTCCTAGGGCAACCACTTTTGTTTATAGGAGATTTGTGCTTGGTGGAGATAATGGATATGATAAAGTGGTTGGGAGCGGGTCTTTTGGGTGTTCAGACAAGCGTTAAGAGACTCGCTGAAGGAGTGATTGAAGCGGGACCCAGCTCAAAGACGAGGACTACGAGGAAGAAATTAAGCATTCGTCCTTAGTCTGCCTAAGTTTTGCTAGGAATCTAGCTTGAGCATTCACAATCTTGATACTAAGGCGTAATGGTTAGTGAGAAACCGGCCTACACTCTATTCGATACCGGTGCCTCACACTCATTTGTGTCCGAGGATTCATAAAAGACGTGGAGGATGTACAGTACTTTATCGGCATAGCCTGACGAGAACGCCTTCCGGACGGCTCGGAGATGATCGCAACCGCCAAGTGCAAGTTGGAGTTATTTATTGATGGGAAAGCCTTTGATACGCCGGCCACGGTTCTGAGAATGCCAGAGTTTGACATCATTTTGGGCATGGCATGGCTGGATTGGCACTTCGCGAGGATCGACTGCGCGGATAAGCGGATCTATTTGAGACATGGAGACTCTGACGTCATCTTCCAAGGTATTGGCTTCGCGCCTCGCATGATGTTATCTTCCGTCCAGGTTGTAAAAGCTCATATGAAGGGGGACGAGGTCTTCATGATCTTGTTCGAGTTGAAGGAGGAAGCGTTGGAGTTAAAGGATGTACGGGTTGTGCGGGATTTTCCCGAGGTATTTCCTGAGAAGCTACCAGGATTACCTCCGCATAGAGAGGTTGACTTCCAGATCAATCTAGTACCAGGTGCCAAGCCTGTGTCCAAGGCTCCGTATAGAATGGCCCCGAAAGAACTCGCGGAGTTTAGAGTTCAATTGCAAGAACTAGTAGATTCAGGGTTCGTTCGCCCCAATTCATCACCATGGGGAGCCCCTGTGCTGTTCGTAAAGAAGAAGGATGGAACCCTGCGATTGTGCATAGATTATCGGAACTCAATCGGTTGACGGTGCGGAATACTTATCCGCTACCGCGGATCGACGAGTTGTTCGATCAATTAGTGGGAGCACATTGGTTCTCTAAACTAGACTTGCGCTCTGGATACTATCAGTTGAGGATACATGAGGGGGATATTCAGAAAACAGCATTCAGTTCGAGATATGGTTTGTATGAGTTCACAGTAATGCCGTTTGGGCTCACAAATGCACCTTCGGCCTTCATGAGTCTAATGAACAAGGTGTTTGAACCATACTTGGACATCTTCGTCATTGTTTTCATCGACGATATCTTGGTCTACTCAAAGACGGAGGAGGAGCATGTCGAGCACCTGACCTTGGTTTTGAAGAAATTGAAGGAGCATGCCTTGTATGCCAAGTTTAGCAAGTGTGAATTCTGGCTTAAGGAGGTAGCTTTCTTGGGGCATGTGATCAGTGGGGTAGGATTGGCAGTGGATCCCGCAAAGGTACGGGCCGTGAAGGAGTGGTCGCCCTTGAAGTCGGCGGCCGATGTACGAAGCTTTCTTGGACTTGCTGGCTACTACCGCAAGTTCGTGAAAGGATTTTCCAAGATTGCCCTTCCTCTTACCTCCTTGACGAAGAAGGGTGTGCCATTTGAGTGGACACCTAAATGTGAAGCAGCATTTCAAGAGTTGAAGGATAGGCTTACCTCCGCCCCCATCCTTGCACTTCCGTCGGGGAAGGAAGGATTTCAGGTTTACACGGACGCATCATATCAAGGGATGGGTGCGGTGCTGATGCAGCACGGGCATGTAATCGCTTATGCTTCAAGGCAGTTAAAGAAACATGAAATCAATTACCCGGTTCATGATTTGGAGCTGGGAGCAGTGGTGTTCGCTTTGAAAGTCTGGAGGCATTACCTATATGGCGTACACTGCGAGATCTTTTCCGATCACGAGAACTTGAAGTATGTCCACACTCAGAAGGAGTTGAACATGAGACAACGACGGTGGTTGGAGTTTCTATGCGACTATGAGTTCACCATGAACTACCACCCCGGGAAAGCGAACTCCGTAGCCGATGCCTTGAGTAGGAAAGCGCCAGGCTCTAGCCCAGAGTCTCGGTTGATGAGTATGGAGTTGGCTCGGATGATCGAAGAGATGGAAATTACTCTAGTATTCAAGGCTCCTTCGGCAGAGTATGCGGAGTATTTGGCCAACATGAGCATAGTTTGTGATATCCGAGACCGGATTCGGGTGGAGCAAGGAATGGATGCGGCCTTGGCCCCGACAATCAAGGCAATTGAAGATGGGACCACCGATGAGTACACACTAAAAGACGGCCTCGTTTGTCTTCGAGGCCGACTTTATATTCCCAAGGGCGGCAAAATTCGGGAAGATATATTGAGAGAGGCGCATTCCTCTCAATATTCAGTGCATCCGGGTATTGCTAAGATGTACGCCGGACTGCGGAAGACCATGTGTTGGCCGGGAATGAAGAAGGATGATCGCTACTATGTTACACATTGCGAAGCTTGCCAAAGAGTGAAGGCTGAATGCAGGAGTCCCGGTGGTTTGTTGCAGTCATTGCCCATCCCCGAATGGAAGTTCGAGGACATCTCCATGGACTTTGTCCATGGGCTACCTCGCTCACGCTCCGGGAATGATTCAGTGTGGGTTATTGTGGATCGACTGACAAAGGTGGCCCGGTTCATTCCAATGAAGAAGGAAGCACACGTGGATGTTTTGGTACGCCTTTTTGTGGAGCAATTTGTACGGTATCATGGCGTGCCCAAGACAATTGTTTCGGATCGGGATGGTCGGTTTACATCCAATGAGTGGAAGGCGGTACAGGCGTATTTGGGCTCACGCCTAACCTTTAGTACCGCATTTCATCCTCAGACTGACGGGCAGTCAGAGCGGACCATCAGAACACTGGAGGATTTATTGAGATTATGTGTGCTGGACAGAGGAGAGCCATGGGAAAGGCTCTTGCCACTAGTGGAATTCTCCTACAATAATAGTAATCAAGCGAGCATCGGTATGGCGCCCCATGAAGCCCTTTACGGAAGAAGGTGTAGGACCCCCTTGTCTTGGGTGCAGGATGAAGATCTGAAGGCATTAGGAAATGAATTTATAGATGATACTGATATGGTTGTCAGATTGATAAGAGACCGCATATTGGAGGCTCAAAGTCGACAGGCAAAATATTACAATAAAAAGCACCGGATGGTGGAGTTCCAAGTGGGCGAAAAAGTGTTCCTTAAGATTCGGCCGATGCATGGAGTGTCGCGGGTGCGGGGAGTGAAAAAGCTCAGCCCAAGGTATGTTGGGCCTTATACTATATTGGAAAGAATTGGCCCGTTGGCCTATCAGTTGGAGTTACCACCGGAACTAGAAAATCTTCACGACGTGTTCCACGTATCGTCGCTTCGAAAAGCACTATTGCGGCCCGACCAATTTATTCCCACTACTGATGGTGCGGTGGCGTCAGATAGGTCTGTGCGACTAGAGCCGGTACGGATTGTTGACAGCGAGACAAGAACATTACGCCGCAAAAGTGTTCCCTTAGTGAAGGTGCTATGGTTGAATCATGGGAAGGAGGAGTACACCTGGGAGCCAATGGATTTGATGCAGCAACGCTACCCGGAGTTGTTTGCCCAAGGTAATCTTATTTAAAAACATATGATAAACTTCCTGTTAAGTTTTTCTCCACCCAGCCTAAGCCTGATTTCGGGGACTAAATCTTTTATTTTGTTTATAGGATTTGTAACGTCCCGAATTGCTCTAGGCCCCTAGTGTGTGTGTTTTTGAGTCAGGAGGGTTGACTCAAGTCCTGAGAAGTGCAGGGAAATGGGCTGCACTTGTGGAGAAGTGGAGAAATCAGTGCAGAGTGACACAGGGGGGGTGACACGGGTAGTGACACGGGAGTGTCCCTACCCGTGTGCGTCGAGTTCCACTCGATAAGCCGTGTCGAGACTGACGAGTTGTGTCGACACAAAGTGACACGGGTAGTGACACGGCCGTGTACCTACCCGTGTGCGTCGAGATGATCTCGACGAGGCGTGTCGAGATCGTCGAGAGTCGTCGAGATCGTCGAGCGGGGTCGACACTAAGTGACACGGGTAGTGACACGGGCGTGTCCCTACCCGTGTGCGTCGAGTTGATCTCGACGAGGCGTGTCGAGATCGTCGAGATTCGTCGAGATAGTCGAGCGGGGGACACGGGTAGTGACACGGGCGTGTCCCTACCCGTGTGCGTCGAGTTGAGCTCGACGAGAAGTGTCGAGATGCAACCCGAGAAGTACACGACCAATGACACAGTCAGTCACACGGCCGTGTCATGTGGACACGGGTCGGGACACGGGCGTGTCCCTACCCGTGTCAAACATTGAACCGACATGGAAACCGCCACGGCCGTTTCGCGGAAGCAGGACACGGGTACGGACACGGCCGTGTCCCTACCCGTGTCACATTTTGTATTTAAGGGGAGAGAAAACCCTAGCCGTTTTTCATTCTCATTTCCTTCCCCTATTTCCTGTGAGAGTTCCTGGTGAGAGGAAAACTGCAGGAGCAAGTTCTACCGAAGGAGATCCGCCATCGCCGTGAAAGAGAAAATGCCGCCAAGGAGAACTACGCGATCCATGGCCGGAAATGGTGGTACCGCTGGAGCCAACGTGAGTTTCCTACCCTCTCCCTTGGTGCTAGATCTTAGATATTTAGGAGAGACATCGGCTCAAGAGAGCTTGATAGAGAGGAGAAGATTTCTAGGTTTGGCCATGCTAGGATTTGAATCCTAGATTTTAGATCTCTTCAACCCTTTCCCTTTCTTCAATACGACGATGGGTGAATGGTTTCGTGAGGAGTTTTGGCCCTTGAGGTTGAATAAGGGAGGAGGACATTTCTGGAAAATTTAGGAAGGATCGCTTGAGGAGGAAGACGGACCGATGCCGTTCATTTTTCTTTAAGATGCGCGCAGAATCTGTATTCTGCGCGCAGCGATCTTTTAGGCCATTTTCATGTAGGATATGTGCAGATCTGGGCTTTTGGCTAAACACGAAAGTTGTAGCCCTTGAAAATACCTTTCCAACGAGTGGTTGCATGACTTCAGGTGATATCTGTGGCCCCGGGAAAACCTAATCGAGTTTGCTGTCCGGCAATTCCTGTACACAGAAATCTTGTTCTGTGCGCAGCGAACCTTGAAGCCGATTTCGAGTAAGTTTTTGTCAGATCTGGGTTGTGACCTGAATATGAAAGTTGTAGATCATGAAAAGGTCTTTCCAACGAGGGGTTACACGCCTCCATCGGATTCCTGTAACTTCAGGAAACTCCGGTCGAAGTTGCTGTCCAGTGCTAATCCTGCGCTGAAATTCTGGGTCTTTACATACATTGTGGATTTGAAATTGGTGGGTCCAATGTCGCAATCAATTCGAGAATTTGGTGAAATAATTTATGTTAACCACCAAAGTGTTATGGATGATAATATTTACTGTTTTAGAAATCAATTTATTATCGCAAGATAGCTTGAGGCCTGTTGATTTTCTTATGTTTAATTGGATTGATTTGATAATACTTCGGTAAGTTGTAGTAAGAGCAAATCTTATTTATATCATGTTGAAATCACTTGGGATGATATATAGATGGGTAACCCATGGCCATGCATATGTTATATATCAGATTGAATTTAGGAGTCCAACAATAGTGTGTCGTCTCCTATTGGCATGTTATAGTAAATGTGCAAGTGCGGTGTTGACCGCCACTAAGCTTTGGTCGTGTTGAGGTAAGGTGTGGATGGATGGTTGGGCTGTGTCCTCGTGCTCACTCCGAGGCCCCTTCCATGATATGATGATGTGGAATTTGCATGTGGTGTGAGTCGACACGCGGTGTCGTAATCCTGGGTTAAGGATAGTGTGGCAGGTCTACGGGCTCGCCAGTCGTCACACCGACAGGAGCTGACAGTTAGACTTGGTCGGTTTGGGCTGTGTCCTCGGTGTTCACGTCCCGAGGCCCCTCCGGCCATGTGAACGGTTGGGCTGTGTCCTCGTGCTTTCTTCCGAGGCCCCTTCCGGGTCACGCAAGGCCAGTTCGGGCTGTGTTCTTGGTGCACATCTACCCAAGACCCCGCTGGGCCATAGTACGCAGGGGCTCCGCTGTTGTGTTCTTAGCGTTGAGGCGTACGGAGGCCTAGGTGAAGTAGTGTGATACCCGCCTAGTAGTAGAAGTGCCCGTTCTACTGTCACCGCCTGGCCACGGCGGCTGATGCCTGAGAGGTTAGCTACCTGCTCGAAAAGTGGGAACTATAGTCTGTGTCGACATAGCAATTGCATGGGTGTGCATGGGTGAGTCATTGCATAGCATTCATAGCATTTCATACATTGCACAACAAGATCCTCATCATATAAGTTTGTATGGGCACTCCTATACGATGAGTTACCTTTATGTAACCCGATCCTTAACTTATAAGTTTGTATGGGCATTCTTATAAGTTAAGTTACTTTCCTGCTGTTACTTATACTTACTAGTTTAGTGTAGCTCTTACATAAATGCTGATTATGATACTGTTACTCTTACACTACTGCCACCTGCTTGTACTTCCTTTACTTGCATACTTGTTATATACTATACTCTTGTTCCTTTTCTCCGCCCGGTGCCGAGGAGTCGCCGGGGGAGCGGATGTGAAACCACTTACTCGTTTCGACTAACGGTTGCTACGTCTTCCTTTTTAGGAGGTCACGCCGCAGGTGGAGCAGCCGCAGACTACGCAGCAGGACAGCCAGGCCAGGATGACAGGGCCTGAGGGGACGGTGCCGTCGATACCGTCAGTTACTGATGTTAGTATTTGATACTCTGATGTAGCCCGTTTGGGCAATGTTTAGCTGTACTCTGATATATGGTAGAAGCATGTTTTAGCTTCTCCTTATTGATGTATTTGGACATTATAACTTAGTGTGGATTTGACTTCTGGTTGTTATTTATTTGGTTGGGTTGGCATGTTATATTGATATTGTTGTAGCCGGCGGAACAGGCGTCTTGTGGTACAGGTTAGCCCGTGTGCTAATGCTACCGCAAGGCGACTGTTTCGGGCATAAGACTCCCCCTTCGTGCCTTGTTTTGGAATCCGGGAGGGGGGAGTTTTACACAAGGTGTCACCCTGGCAAACAATCAGATGGAGCTAGATAAGAGGAATGAAGCAAACAAGATGAAGATCTGTGAAGAAGTGGGTATTTTCAAAGATGATGCTATAGCCCAGCTCTCTGTTGAAATCAGAAAGGGGGATGGTTTGATAAAAGAACTCAAAGAACAGGTAGAAAAATCTACTGCTCAGAAGACAGATGAATGGGAAGCTCATGTGAAGACCATTCATGCTGATGTGCTAGCCCAGGTACAGAGTGTCAAATTTCACACTTATGACACTACTGTCTGGATGCACAATCAGATCTTGCCAGACCTTGCAGTTGACCCAAACATCATTCCCCATCATCTCAACCCTCTAGCTACAGATGTCACTGCCCCAGCTGTTCCTCTGCAACCTACATTCTCTCCCAAGCCTGGAGACTCAGTTTCTCCTCCAGATACTTATGTTCTAGGCTGGGAAGAAGAAGACCCTGCTGATATATTACTTTAAGCTCCTCCAGAGATCAGAACCTACAAGAAGAAAAGGAAGTATGGTGAAGGCCCCTCTGCTAGCAGGACTGCTCCTTCCAAAGCCACTGAACATGCTGAAGCTTGGTTTCCAACCTCAAAGTCTCTAATTTTGGACACACTCAGGCTAGTTATGGATCTTAATGAGAACAGGAACATTCACTACAGTTCCCAGGAATGGGAGTTATATGAGAAATCTATGCTAAAAAGGAGGATCCATGAAAGAGAGTTTGGGAGAAATAACCCTGCTGCTCCTCCAAGGCCTCCTAAATATTTCCCTAAGCCTTTCAGCTACCTAAGGAGACAGCAAGAAAAGATGGATAAGCATCAATCCCAAGCCTAAACCTAAAAGATGTTGAGAGATTGAAATGACAAGTTGTAGACTTGATGTTTTTGGAAATTTACATATACACAATTCTAAATTTTTGTCTAATTATCTTTTTCATTATCTATTGCTTTCCTGCTCATGTTTTTCTACTCAGTTTCTTTTATGTCCATAATTCATCTTAGTGTAAAGGGTTCTGACTTCAACAAATAGGGGGAGATTGTTGGGTATTCCATCCACATTAACCCAGATTTGATGAAGTCACCCTGGAACTAAGATGAATTAAGTTGTATTTGATGTTTGGTTTGAGTTATATGTTTGCAGGAATTTCATTGGGAAGTGTAGACCAATGTCAGTCCACAGTGGGTCACCAAACACAGGAACTGTGCAATGTAATCCCTCATTGCATATTCCAAGGTGTTGACTCATGTGTGGTCTCTCTATTGGGATACACTTCATATTCAAGCTATTGGACTTTGGGAAAAGAATTGGAAGTTGACTACTTAGAATAAAAAGTTTTTCAACAACAAAAAAATTCTCTAAGTCTTTTACTCGAGTAGGTCTATAACTACTCGAGTAGTTTGGGTATAATTTACTCGAGTAAAGAAACCTTGTACTCGAGTACTTAAGTGTATATCTCGTGTAGCTAAGTCATGTACTCGAGTAGACATAGTCATATACTCGAGTAGCATGTTTATATACTCGAGTAGATCACTCATTATACCCAAGTATTAAAGGCTTCTCTCTTCAAAATTTTTCTAAGTCATGGACTCGAGTAAGTATACTCACATACTCGAGTAGATAGAATCATACTCGAGTAGTTCATTATACCTACTCGAGTAGATCATGTTTCACTCGTGTACCTTGATATTTTCCTACTCCAGAATTTTCTAAGTATCCCACTCGAGTAGTACTTCATGTACTCGAGTAGTTTATGTAATATACTCGAGTAATTTTTCTTGTACTCGAGTAGATCCGATATGTACTCGAGTAAGTCACTCTACATACTCGAGTAGTCCTTTCTGCTTACTCGAGTAGTTGATTCCTACCTACTCGACTAGCCTATCTTTTTATACCCGAGTATGTTCTCCTTCATGTACTCGAGTAGTTATTCAACTACTCGAGTAGCTATTCACTTACTCGTGTATATGGCTGAACCTTTTTTGAAGTTTGTCTAAGTCCTTTTTCTGACGGGATTTCAAAATCACGCGACATGATTGGTCCACGTGTACATCATTATGACCAATTCTGACTGTTAGTCTCTCCTATATAAGGTCTTATCAGAAAATGACAAACCCTAAGTATTCTCCAAGCTTTCTTGTCATTTTATTTCGAGAAACATTCTCCAGCCGACTCCTCCCTGTCTTCACGAAATGGAAGCCGCCTCTGCCACCATCTTCTCCGGCCACTGCTTCTAAGTTCAGAGGATTCATTCTGAAGGAAGTTATAAATCGAGATCGACATCACCGTTCATCTTCTCTCTCTGATTCTGTAAAAGCAAGAAGATCCAGATCTGGGCCGAGACTCTCTTCACCAATTTCTGATAGTGCTGCAAAGTCCATAAGAAGAAGTTTTCTGGACATTTCATCAGATCTGATTGAATTTACTGTTTGTATAATTTTCCAACACTTTATTAATCTTGTAGGAGGAAGTTTCTCCGAGTGTAGGAGTTTTTCACTCCGAGTTTGTAGGAAGTGTTATCTTCTGAGGTGTAGATCCCTTTATTTGGATCGAGTTTGTAGGAACTTTGTTCCGAGGGTAGGATTGATTTTTGATCCGAGATAGTGGAGTAGCCGAGTCTAGTTGATTGCTAGATCGGTGAGGGAAAGTGGATGTACCCAAGGTTGGGGAATCACTATAAATCTTGTGTCGTCTGTGATATTGGTAGATAGTTCTGTGCCATGCTCTAATTATTTTTTATTCCGCAAAAGAAGCACAACTCACCTATTCACCCCCCTCTAGGTGATTTAGGTTGACAACCTTTTTCTTTCACTTTTCTCCCCTTATCATGCCTTACTTGGCATGATAAATTTTCTTTACCCTTAAAAGATCCTATGTCAATGGGAATAAGATTTCGTTCCATAAACATAGGCACCCAATAATTTAAAAAGATTATTTGTTATGGAGTAAGATGATAAAATTCATTATTCCTACACATATACATTGGGTCAATTTTATTATGAAGTTGAAAAAAATGATATTAGGAAAATAAGATTTCATTTTCCTAATAATCCCAAAAGAAAAAAAATGGAGGTTTGAGAAAAAATCATCTCACCTCAATATCCAAACCCTCTTCATAAACCAACATCAACCCCTTAGCCAATTTCACGATTCTAGAATTAATTCAAAAATCTTTTTGAGAGCATAATTTATAAATTGCATTATTTCCAGTAAAACTCCTATAACCTAAAGTTCATATAATTCCAAATTATTTTTGTTTATCTAACCATTACAATTATTGCTTTCTATTTGACTACATCAAGAAGTATTTTGGCCAAAACATTTTCGGTATTTAGATCATCTACATAATTTTAGGACTTAACTCTTACACCCTGTATGTTTATTTAGATCTATCTTATAATTAATTAAGCAGTAGCTAAACTTAGAGTTTCTTTTATTCCTTATAAGTTCACCTCAAACTTTTGCTATGGAATAGCAAAAGCTTAAGTATGAGGGTATTTGATAAGTTGTAATTATACGCATTTTTCTATGTTTTTATTATGATATTTTAGTTTAGTTTTGCCTTTTTAGTTAGTTTTATTTAATAAATTGCTCTTTTTTGTAAATATAGTTTCTAACATAGCTTAAATTTGATTGCTCAAATTTTTCAGAAAATGGTCAAAAATTGACCTGACACGCCCGTGTCAGCTGACCCGACACGCCCATGTAATTCCCGATCGATGATCAAGGCTTCCAGACTCGACAAATGCTCTCGACACAACGCTCTCGACATTCGTCGAGACCAACCCGACACGCCCCGTATAGACAGAGACACAGGCGTGACCGCCACGTGACTCCTCCACCTGGCCGACAAGACACCGCTGGCTTCTTTTGACGCAACCTGCGCCCGGATCTACCTCCCCGACATGCCAAGAGTCACGCCTGTGACCTGGGGCGTGACATCCTCGTATACAGCCCGAAGTCAACTTTCTAGTGAAATCGCCGGATCACATCGTGAACAGTGGTGACACGCGCCCCCGTGACATGCCCGTGTCGGAGGGCGTGTTCTTTGATTTTTTTTTCTATAAATTTCTCATTTCTGTAAGGTCCAAGGGTTCACTTTTTTGAGCCACTTTAGTGTGTTTTGTGGGCTGCCCTTGTGGATTAACTTGCTATGTAAGGAGATTTCTCCCCCCTTCCTTTCATGTTTGTTTTTGCTTTAGCTTTAGTTTTGTAATAGTTTCTTTATGATAATAAAAATGTTAGATTTTCTCTCTCTACATGGCATGAAAATTCATTTGGGTGGCTTATCTCTTTCTCCTTTTATCCTTAAGTTTCTCTTTGGTCTTCCCTTTATGAAACGTGTGTGTGTGTGTGTGTGTGTGTGTGTGTGTGTGTGTGTGTGTATGAGTTTAACTTGTTTGGTTCTTATTCTTTTCTTGATATGTCTCCATGTTAGGTTTTGATATAGACTTTATCTCTAAATGAAAAGTGTGTTTAGATTCTCTTTTTTTTCTCCATGTCTTTTTTTAAAGTTTTAAATTTCATTCTTATGAATTTATAAAAGAGGTTTGAAAGTGAATTTATTTTTTTTACTTAGTTTTTTTGTAGGATTGTAAACTTTTTTTGTTCTTTTCACTTTCTTTTCACTTTTTAAACATTTTTATGAAAACCTAAGAATGAAAAAGTTGTTATTTTAATCTTTAAAAGGCTTTAGTTTTTGATTTGTTTTGAAAGACTTTTGTTCCTTTTATTTTTAATTTGTTCTTTTTATTTGTTTTTGGAAAAATCTAAGTATAAAAAAGTAGATGTTTTAATTTTTAGGTAACTTTCATTTTGTTTTTAATTTGTGTGTGTGAGTGTATGAGTTAGTTTTTCACTTTGTTCTTTTAAATTTCATGTTGTGTGTGTGAGTGTATGAGCATAATTTTTCATGCTTTCTTTTATCACTTTCTTCAATTATGTAGAGTGTGTGTGTGTTGGAGATAAATTTTCACGCTTTATTTTTATCGTTTTCTTCAAATTATGTAGAGTGCGTTGTGTGTAGGAGATAGTTTTATTGCTTTCTTTTAATTCATTTAGAGTGTGTGTGTGCCCTCATTTATTTCTGCCCAGTCGTTAAGAATTAAATGGCATGTTTTTTATTTCCCGCCTACTCATTTAGGTAGGACTTGTAATTTTATTTTTTTCTTTTCCTCCTACTCGTTAAGAGTTAAATGGCGCGCCCTTATTTCCCGCCTACGCGTTTGTGTAGGACTTGTAATTTTCCTTTTTTTTGTAACTTAGTTTTTTTATTTATAATTTGAAGTGTGTGTGAGTTCTCATTTTAGCAAACTCTTTAAGCTTTCTAAATGTTTGTTATTTTCATGTCTTCTTCTTATAATCCTTTAGCGCTTAATTACAAACTCGCGCCTCATCAAATTATAAAGCCGTCCCCATACCGATGTGTGGTTAATCGTTATTAGCCTCGACATCGAAGAGCATTGAGACATTTAAAATGATTCGAAATAATTAAAGTTCTTTATTTTCACTTTAATTTTAGGACTTAAGGTTTACCCCGGGTTAACGACGCGTAGGACCACAAATCGATGTCTGGGCCCTATTTCTGTTATCCATATGCAAGCTAGCCGAGAGGCCGTGTGTATGGACAGATCACCCCTGGGTAAAGAGAGTTGCGTGCATACCCTAGGGAGAGGACAAGCGTAATTCTTTTGGATTGGGTTCCCCACCCAATAGCGGGGTTCTTAGCGTAAAGCGGGCGTTAAGAGGAATCCTTCGTCGGACTAACGTTCGGTCGAATAGTCTTAGCATTCAGGTCTGCGATATCCCTACAGCTAGGTGGGCTCATATCTGTGGAACCTCCACGGCCAAGTTGCCTTTTTATTAATTTGAAAACTAAGTTCAGTAATTATTGAAAATTATTTTAGTCTTAATCCGATTCGGTGCCTAGCGTTAACCCTTCATCGAATTTTCTAAAATCATTTTCGCACTTTCTTTTTTTTCCTGTCTTTAGTTAATTAAAATCTCCACCTTACTTTCAGTAAAATAATATTCCTCCTGGAGGAGTAAGAATAATCAACCTGTCCCCGAGAACAATACGACCTCGGTATTCTCCCGAATATCGAGTACTACTTGCGATAGGTGCACTTGCCTACCTCAGCAAGCCCGCGACATTCGACTCATCGAACCAACCACCCACATAAGAGTCTGTTCGTGGGCCATCACTGACCGTCGGTCTGTGGATGGAAAGCGGTTCTAAAAGTAAGCTGAGAGCCCACGTACGCCTGCACCGCTCTCCACTCCCTGGAAGTGAATCGACTATCACGATCCGAGAAAATTGTCCTGGGGATCCCGTGGTACCTAATGAATTGTTCCACAAACAACCTAACCAAAATAGTAACTGGGCTGTCCTTCCTGATAGGTATAAACTGGGCCACCTTGGTCAGCCTGTCGACAATGATTAAAATAGAATCGTGCCCCGAGTGGGAGCGAGGAAATCCGTGCACAAAATCCATAACAATATCCTCAAACTTCCACTCGGGGACCGGTAGTGACTGTAGCAACCCTCCGGGGCTCTTGCATTCCGTCTTTACTCGCTGGTATGTCCCGAAGTGGGTCACATAAAAGATGATCTCCCTCTTCATCCCCGACCAATACATGCTCCTCCGCAGATCAGCTGTCATCTTGGTGATACCGGGGTGCACTGAGTACCGAGTACATTCAGCCTCCCTGACTATATCCTCCCGGATACCACCTCTTGCGGGTATATAAACACGATCGTGGAAACGAACAAGGCCATCAAGCAAGGTATAATCACCTAACTTGCCCCCTTCCGGGGCGCTGAACACCGACACCAAAGCTGCATCTAACCTCTGCTGTACCCCGATGCGCTCTCGTATATCACATTCCACGATCAAGGAGTTCAAATACTCCTGGTAGATCTGCGGCTGGGACTCAGAAACAACCGAAATGTGCATATCCTCCAACATCTGCAACAACTCTATAGACATCACCCGAGGCTCTGGTATTGAGGTGCTGGCTCTCCTACTAAAGGCATCTGCCACGGTGTTCGCCTTCCCCAGATGATAATGCATGGTGTACTCATAATCGCATAAGAATTCAAGCCACCTCCTCTAGCGCAGGTTCAGGTCTTTCTGCATATCAACATACTTGAGGTTCTTATGATTTGAGAAGATATCATAATGAACCCCATATAGATAATGTCTCCAGATTTTTAATGCAAATACCACTGCCCCGAGCTCTAAGTCATGTACAGGGTAATTCTGTTCATGCTTCTTCAACTACCTTGAAGCGTAAGCGATGACATGCCCGTGTTGCATCAAGACTGCACCCATCCCCTGATTTTGAGGCATCAATATATATGTGAAATCCTTCCTTCCCAGATGGAAGTGCAAGGATGGGGGAAGAGGTAAGCCTGTCCTTCAGCTTCTGAAACGCCGCCTCGCACTTCTCCGTCCATTTAGAAGCTGCTTCCTTCTTCGTCAAGGACGTGAGGGGGAGTGTTATCCTCGAGAACCCCTCCACGAACTTGCGATAATATCCTACGAGCACCAAGAAACTACGTATGTCTGATGCTGACCTTGGCTGTGACCAATCTTTAACTGCCTGCACCTTGGCTGGGTCCACGGTCAACCCCGCCCCACTGATAGTGTGCCCTAGGAATGCCACTTCCTGCAGCCAGAACTGGCACTTGGAGAACTTTGCATACAATTGGTGCTCTCTCAGCTTCCCCAAAAACAAGGGCAGATGTTGAGTATGGTCTTCTTGAGTCCGGGAGTAGATCAGTATATCATCAATGAAGACTATAACGAATCTGTCCAGGTAAGGCTCGAAAATGCGGTTCATCAAACTCATGAATGTAGAAGGCGCATTCGTGAGCCCGAATGACATCACCGTGAACTCATACAATCCGTAGCAGGAACTAAAAGCTGTATTCAGAATGTCCTCCTCCTAGATTCGCAGTTGATAGTACACCGATCTCAAATCTAACTTGGAGAACCAGAAGGCTCCCTGAAGCTGATCAAACAGCTCGTCGATCTGGGGTAACGGGTATGTATTATGTACCATCAACCGGTTCAGCTCCTGGTAGTCGATGCTGAGATGCAGAGAGCCATCCTTCTTCTTGGCAAATAACACCGGAGCTCCCCATGGTGATGAGCTCGGTCGGACAAACCCTGACTCTACTAGCTCCTGTAGTTGCGTCCTGAAATCTGTTAGATCCTTCAGCGCCATCTTGTACGGCACTCGAGATACATGCCTAGCTCCTGACACCAACTGAATACGGAAGTCTGTGTCCCTAGCTGGTGGCAATCCGGGAATTTCTCCGGAAACACGTCAGAAAAATCTCGAACCACCAGAATATCCACAATAGAAGTCTCTGCTCCCGCCATCTCGAAGCAGATAATATACACTTCCTCTCCTTGCTTGTGGCTTTGACAGCCATGTACATATGATAATAAGAGATGGGAGACAAGTCTAATACCTTCAACGATGACATAGGAGTCTCCGTGAATCAGGGTGATACTCCTCGATGGGCAGTCGATCTGGGCATGGTTCCAATGTAACCAAGTCATGCCCAAGATCAAGTCTAAATCTGGCATCTTCAGAATCATCGCAGGCTCTTCAAAAGTCTTTCCGCCGATTTCTACCTCCATATTGCACTTGGTAGTTGATAGTAGTACTGATCCATCAGGTAGCCTCACTCTCATCATCGAGCTTGTGAATCGTTCTACGCCGTCCAATCCTTCCACAAAGGCTTCTGATACGAACGAGTGTGAAGCACCCGTATCGAATAGCATATGAGCGGGCTTGTCGCTGATGAAGACTATATTTGAGGTTGATTGAGTTTCAAATGGGTAGTCATTCTTCATGTTCAATATTATGTAAAATAGTAATAATAAGAGAACATGTCTTAATTTCATAACATAAATTATATACCTGTGATGACTTCCTCCAGGTTCCTCGGCTCAGCGAGGTCCAATGCATACATCTGCTCCTGTCCTCTGCCTTGGCCAAATGGTCCTCAGTCTCGGCCTCGACCTCGACCTCGTCCTCGACCTTGACCCTGCTGTACTAGAGGGACCACTGGAGGTGGAGGAGGTGGAGGAGGAATTTGATGAAACTGAAGCGGGCACTCTGATCTAATATGACCCGGCTGATGGCATGCGAAGCAAAATATCGGTCACTGGCCACGATCATCCTGCCTCATCTGGCCATGCATCTATGGTGGTGGAGGAGTTGGTGTTGTAGGGGGTCTCTGCTCCTGCCTATAATTGGGACGATAACGTCCCCCACCTCTCTTATGCCTCATGACTCTGCGCCTCTGCGTTCCCCGGCTGCTCTCCACAAAGAACGACCCATCCAGTGGTCTTTTTCCTCTGTTCTGTACCATCAGCTGGTTTGCCTCCAGCTTCATGGCCATCTCGATGATCTGAGCTGATGTGTCGCGAGAGATGAACAAGAGGGCCTCCCTCAAGTCGTCTCTAAGGCACTGGTAGAATCTCTTGGCATACCTCCTATCATCTGTATCAAGTATCCCCGTAAACCTGGCAAGGTGGGAAAACTCTCTCTGGTACTCAATCACTGACCTGGTCCCCTGCTTGAGATTCAAGAACCTCTCTTCTAACTCATCTTGATCCGTGGTGGACACAAAGTGGTCCAAGAATACTTCGCTGAACTCCTCCCCTGATATTTCTGATAGATCCCTATCTGCATAGGTGGATTCCATCATGGACTTCCACCACCTCTTCGCATGGGCATCCAGTGCAGTAGTTGCCAATTGAACTGCCTTGCTAACAGGGCAGCTGATGCATACCTGCATCTCATGTATAGCCTCGAGCCATTACTCCATTTTTACTGCATTCTCTGTCCTGTGGTACATGGGAAGGGACAAACTCTTGAACTCACTCATCCAGTTTGATCCCAGATTTGGCAGCAGCACCGGAACCTGCTAGGCCCTGAAGGCCTCAAGGATGGTCATCAAGGTCTGTCCCATCTCTGACTGTAGAAAAGGAGTGGGATCTGGAGGGGAAGGAGCCACATTCTGTGGCACGACAACTCTGGGAGGCTGCACAAAGGTAAGGTTTATATTAGAATTGGCCTAACTCATTGCTTATGTGGACTGTTTTATGTGACTTTTTTACACATGGGCACACCATTGCTTCCACTGCTTAGTTTGTCTGCAAACTAATGCTTGTGCGGGGTGGCCCAGTGTTGTGGACTTCTTCTCTTTTGATCGTTTGTTCAAGTGATACCAGTTTGTAGGACCCCTCTCCCTTACCAAGGAGTTAATCTGGTTTTATGAACAGAACCGCCGTCTTATGGTGGCACTAACACACGGGCTAGTCGACACCGCAACACGCCGATTCTGCCGGCTAGTACGATCATAAAACATGTTTGGCCAAAAGAGAGTAAGAAGTAAAAGCAGTATAAAGCAACCACTAGTCCACAAGTCACAGTACTATCTCATAATAAATAAGAGTACATCAGTCCAGCATGAGTTATATAAAAATAGAGAAAAAGGGGCTTATGCCCAGTACATAATGACAAATATCTCTCTCATAAATGACAACAAGCGGAAGCTACACTATCCTCAGAAGACTCATCCCACCTAACGTCGGGCTGCAGTAGTGGTAGTAGGTGGTGGTGGTATCAGCTCCTCACGTCCTTCCACCTTGTCTTGCTTGTGCTCCATCTCCTCGAGCTCTGAAAATGTTTGGTCACACCGACCGTTAGTCAAAAAGACTATGTCGTTTCTTCCACTCCTCGCCCCGCAACTCCTAAGCACCGGGTGGGAGGACGAAGCAGAGGACAAAAAGGGGTAAAACAAGGAGCAGGTGACAATGGAAATATGCTATCAAGTATATATGAATCCAATATTTCTACTCTAGCAGTATATATATATATATATACGGTGTAGGAAAGTACGAAAAACTGAACAGAACAAAGTATGTGCAGTAAGTAAACAGTACTGGAGGTAAGCTGAGAAAAGACAATAAGTAAATAAGCTAGTACTACCATCACAGAAGTACCTTAACTTATATGAATGCCCATACAAACATATAAGTTAAGGTTTCAAGAAAAATAACTTATCATATAAAAGAGCCCATACTAATTTATATGATAAGGATCCATGGTGCGTATGACCTAGTTATGAATGTATGATATGCATGAGTTTATGGTTCATGCAAGTGCAACTCACGCACACTACTCTGTGATCACAGACCTTTAGTTCCCACTTTTTGGAGCTAGCATCACTCTCTGGTACCACCGTTGTGGCTACGATAGCAGTGGAGCGAGCGTCTCCACTCCTAGGCGGGTATCACAATACTAGGCCTAGACCTCCCATACGCCTCTGTACACGTCCTAGGTGCACACTAGAGTCTCTGCGTACTATTTGCTGGCTACCTGTAATGCCCCCAGTTTTTCTGTGTTTTGTTTGATTTTTGATTTGGCATTATGATGACGCATTTCTGGCCTTTCGCTGTTATAGAGCGTGGTCTTAGCTCTTTAGGTTCCTTGTGTAGCCTGGTTATAGCCTCTTAGCAAGATTCCCCAGCTAGCTGGAGTCTGTTTTGGTGACTCGGTTGGGCCTCTTATGGAATGCTTGTGTTTTGGCTTCAGGAGGTGTAAGCCCGAGTGTGTGATCGTCGGATGTTGTTTTTGACCTCGTCGTTGTTTTCGTAGCCTGGGTGTTCAGCTACGGTGCGAGTTTTCGTCGAAGTCCGAGATCGTTTGCTTTCGTATCATCTCGACGTTTGTTATGTTTGCTGTAATGTTTGTTGTGTTGTGCATGGCCTGGTGTGGCCGGGCTTGGTAGGCTGGTGCCTTGTTTTTTTTAGCTAAGGAGTTTCGCTGATTTTTTTGTGTGTAAGTTTGGGTGATACGGCCTGGGTCACAGGCATGTCCCAGGGCATGTCGTGCTAGGGTGGAGCTTTTGGGTTGCGTGGTCGACGAGAATCGGTCGACATTTTCTTTCGAGTAAGTACACGGCCGTGTCACGGGTGTGTCGTATCTGACATGGGCATGACACGGGGCGTGTCTCTCTCTGTTCGACGATTGGCGCTCGAACGATCATCGAGCGGTGTTTGAGTGAGTACACGGCCGTGTCACGGGCGTGTCGTATCTGACACGGGCGTGACACAGGGCGTGTCTCTCTCTGTTCGACGATCAGAGCTCGACGATCGTCGAGCGGTGTTTGAGTGAGTACACGGCCGTGTCACGGGCGTGTCGTATCTGACACGGGCGTGACACGGGGCGTGTCCCTCTCTATTCGACAATCGGCACTCGACGATCGTCGAGCGTTAGTTGAGTTGGTGCACGGCCTGTGACACGGGCTTGTCACAGGGCGTGACCCCTGTTTCGGCGTGCTGAGCTCGACGATCGTCGAGTGGGTAGGTGAGTGAGTACACGGCCGTGACACAGGCGTGTCGGACCTAACACGGGCATGTACGGGGCATGTTCCGTACTTTTTTTTGGGAACCCTTTTTTTGGCCGTACGTGACTATTCCTCTTCATTTTCTCCTTTCTCGATCCTGGAATAGTTCCAGCGGAAGGTTTTGGGCGGTGGTGGTGTTGGAGTTTTGGCCGATGATTTCTTGAGGATTTTAGCTCGATTTTTCTCGTGCGATAGCGGATTTGGCTTGCTCTCGTCTAGATCTTCCCTTCCATGTAAGTCATTCTTGATCTAGGGCTGATTTTAGGAGTTAAAATTTTTTTTTGATTTCTTTTCTTCTTCTCTAAATCTTTGATTTTGACCCGTAGGTGGCCGATCTTGTCGCGAAAGCCAGTTTTCATGTTGCAATCGCTGCATTTTGGTGGTAAGGCAAGTGGCTCCTTGCCCTTGCCAATTTGACCCCTTTTTTACCTAGTTACCTTGCGGTATATTGTTCTTAAAATTCATCCATGTTCGATTTAGGTTGTCTAGGAATTTTGGCTAGTCTCATTTTTTATTTATTCGCGGTTTGGTGTCTAGTGGGTAGCTATAGGTAGGGTATGGTTGTGTTTAGTTGTAGTTTAATTATAATTGTGGTAGCCCCGAGTAGATAGGATAGACGGGAGAGTTGGAATCAAATTTCCAACTCTCTGTTTCCACGCGTTGAGAGAGTTTAGGCTTCGGTTTTAACTAAAATTTACGTTTATCCTAAGTAGAAAGCCTTGACAGTGTTGAGTGAGCCGAGTTCACTCAACGCCATCATCCAGCGTAGGTTTTGCGGCTAAGTATTTTTGGCGTCAAGTGAGTGGAGCTTACTCAACACCGCGTCGAGTGGGCTCGACGTTTCTGCCTTGGGTTCGTGTGTTTCCTTAGGATTGTTAGTGTGACTTTTCCCGGGGGGGGGGGGTGTTGGGTGTTCGGCTAGTTTTTGCATGCCGACTCTTGGGTTGTGGCAGGTGGTGGAGTTTTTGTGCCTCTGGAGGGGTGGTTTTATTTGGAGAGCTGTGGCCACCACCTTTTGCCCCGGCTTGGGTTGGTGTGTGGGACCCTAGAGCTGCCATTGTTTGACCCCTTTGCCCTTTTTGGATCTGGTTTTGGTTATGTACTCAGATCCATGTTTTGACCCCTGCCATTAACCCACAAGTTAGGACTGTTAGTTCCTTTCCTATTTTATGGCTATTTTTTTGGCATATATGTATATGTCTTGTTGCTGTTGTAGGTTCTTTTGTAGGGCATGTTGCTTTTATTACTCATACTTGGTGTGCTTTTGCGGTTCTTCAGACAGTGTTCTCTTCTTACTGTCATGTCCTTTCTTTTACTGATAGCATTTTGTTGTCAGGTTGGTAAACACTTCTTATTTGCTCATAAATCTAATGCTCTATTTACCTTTTTGATTATTTTCTTGCTGAGGTATTCTTTTCTTGAATGCCTCAGGTCCAGGTTGTAGCCAGTTGAGCGGCTAGTTCCTTTGGAGGGGCTTGCTTGTGGTCTCTTTGGTAGCTGAGATAGCTGATCCTCGATTTTTGTGAGGTAGTTCTTTTCATTTCTGTATAGACATGCATACTCACTAGTGGGTTCGTGTCAGGTTGTTGACGCCCACTGATGTCTTTCTTGCGATGCTGGGTATGAACTAAAACTGCAATTTTTTGCCTATTTGTGGTTGTTTACTTGCTTTTGGGGATGTTTTTTGCTAGATTGCATGTTAGATATTTTTAAACCCTAAAAGCGTTACTATATGTATCTCATGCATGTCATATTTATAAAATTAAGACACTACTTTTCCTTTAGCGTAAAGACTGCATTTTTATATACTATACTAACCTCAGAGTCATGCATACCATGAGTCGTCCCTCGGGGACACTTATGCTCATTTAGGATATCAACTTAACTTAACCAAAGTATTTTTCCGCTGCGTATAAATATACTTTTAATTGTGGACTAGCTGGTCCACTGTGCCGAGGGATACGACCATTAAGTATAACTGGTTTTCTTTCATATTAAACTATGATTTTCCTTAAAATCTAAGGTCTGGAGTTTTGCCTGAACGTGTGCAGTTATCCCCTGCACGGCGTGGCATCACGACACATATTTTCTCTTGCTCTGATATGATGTAATCGTCGAGAAAATGCGGGTTGTGACAGTTGGTATCAGAGGGAGGTTGCTTAGCAAATGGTCGGGCAACCTTTCCTTTGTTTGCATTAGTAGTTTAGCGTCAACTATACACACACCGATATGTCATCAGCATGCCTTGGCTAAAGCACAAACACTACACTCATGAGCATGAAGAAGTATACAGGGCATATTATGTAGTATGGGATGCATAATATGTGTTTGTATATGGATCCACCATAGGAGGCAACTTGTGAGGGTTATGTAGTATGGGATGCATAACCTCACCACATGAATGCGGCTAGCACGTTTTCTCTTTTCGTTGCATGGAAATGTTATGTAGTATAAGATGCATAACATTTTCATGTGTATGCCGCCCATGGCATGCATTAAGGCCTTTTTTAGAATGCATAGCATATCATGCATAGCATAACATTTCATAAGCACAACGTGCCAAGCTAAAGATTTTCATGATGACTTATGTACACACATCGTTTTGAGTCAAAACGTATACAAATACATGCATTCATGGTTTAGGAACATGAGTTAGTATGATGGTGGTGATCCATCTTAGATTAAGCATAACATCATCATGGTAAAAACAAATCCCAGAGCAAGTTTAGCAGTTGAAGTTCATATTTAAGTGTGTTTGTCTGTACCGGCTAGTTTTGTTCTAGCTGTTAGGCTAGGTTTTGTCTAAATCTTATGCGATTATAGGATGGCGAGACGTCCTGCGACGAGATCGACTCCCTAATCAGAGGGTGATTCAACGGGAGCGCAGAGCGAGGCGTTGATAGAAAGCCTGCGGCAGAGTAATGAGGCCTTATCGAGGCAGGTAGTGGATATGCAGGCTCAGATTCAGTCTCTTGTAGCAGTGGTGGCGGGACAGACTCCGAGAGTTCAAGACCCTGCTAAGGGGGTAGCTGTTCCTGCACCTCCCACTCCTCACGTGCCTTCATTTGTGGTGCCCCCGGAGATGGCGTTCATATCCCAGTTCCAGCGGCTTAGGCCCTCTACTTATGATGGGAAAGCAGATTTCATGATTTTGGATGACTGGCTGATTTCCATTGAAGAGATGTTCTCTTACTCTGGGATCGCGGATGATCAGAGAGTGATGCTCGCTGCCTACCAGCTCAAGGGCTTAGCAAAGAGTTGGTGGCTGAGGGAGAAAGAGATCTTGGTGGTAGGTTGCACTTGAGAGTCATTTAAGGTGATGATGTTAAGTAAGTTTCTGCCTTCAGTCGAGCGGGACCGGCTAATGAATGACTTCCTTCATTTGAAGTAGAGGAAACTCATGGTTAGTGAGTATGAGATTGTGTTTAGCAAGTTGAGTCGGTTTGCTCCTGGTCTGGTGAGTGTTGAAGCAGATCGAGTTAAACGGTTTCTAGGTGGACTAAGAAGCGACATTCAGCAGTTAGCGAATGCCTACGGAGTAGTCAGTTATGCCAGCGTGGTTGAAGCTGCCTTGAAGGTCGAGGCCATTGAGAATGCCAAGAATAGAGGCCAGCAGATGAGGAAGGATAAGCAGAAGTCTGGTGGAGTGAAGAGTCCCCAGGAGCCTGATGCTTTCCCGCGAAAGAAGAACAAAGAGGTTTGTAGCTTATGTGGCCGGCTAGGCCCCTCCTTTGAGAGGTATTTCAAAAGGTTGGGAGCGCAGTAGAAGGAACAGGTGCACGCGATTCAGGGTGCTCCTAGAGGAGACTTGGTGTGTGCCTTGTGTGGAAGGAAGGGGCATTATGTTGCCCGTTGCTGGTTAAAAGATAGAGTCTATTTTCAGTGTGGGTAGAAGGGTCATCTCAAGACAAGGTGCTCATAGATCCAGCCTATTCTGCAGCCAGTTCCCCTCCAGGCTTTGCCACCGCCTCAGCAAATGGATAAAGGAAAGGGGAAGCTGAATGTGCTTTCGGCAGACGAAGCGCAGACTTCGACCAGGTTATCTCAGGTTAGACTTCTCCCCAGCCATTTTGTCATGTTCCCTTTTTGGTTGTAGTTTTCGTTTTAGCATTTGTTGCGCTTTCTCTTCGACTCCGGTGCTACCCACTCGTTTGTGGCTAGAGCCTTCGTGAAGCGGTTCTGTTTGGGCCTAGATCGTGTAGGTGGTGCCTTTTGCATCAAGTTCCCCTCCGGTTACTTTGTGGTTTCAGACCTGGGTGTCCATGATTGTCCGATTTTGTTGGGGGATTTTCTAGCAAAGGCAGATCTGAAGGTGATTGACCTGGAGGACTTCGATGTTATCTTGGGTATGGAATGGTTGTCCAGGTACGATGCAGTTATCCAGTGCAAGGGTAAGCGCTTGGACTTCGTCAAAGGCAATGGTCAGCCCGGGAGCATTTATGGGTATTCTCCCCAGGAGTCTCCAGTCATTTCTGCGTTACGTGCTCGGAAGTTGCTTGATTCGTGTTATTTTGCCTGTGTGTTCTCTCTGGTAGGGACAGTTGTTAGTGTGCCGCATTTGGAGGAGATTCCTGTGGTGTGTGACTTCTCTGATGTGTTTCCTGATGATCTTCCCGGTCTTCTACCCGATCGAGATGTCGAGTTTGTTATAGATTTGGAGCCAGGCACACGTCCTATTGCGAAGGCGCCGTACCGGATGGCTCCGCGAGAGCTGGAAGAGTTGCGAATCCAGCTGGATGAGATGTTGGCAAAGGGTTTTATTAGGCCGAATTCGTCGCCTTGGGGTGTGCCTGTTCTGTTTGTAAAGAAGAAAGACGGGTCGATGAGGCTATGCATCGACTATAGAGAGCTGAACAAGGTTACTATTAAGAACAGACCCTCTGCCTCGGATTGATGATTTATTTCACCAACTGCGTGGTAGTGCCGTGTTTTCCAAGATTGACCTTCGTTCGGGCTATCACCAGTTGAGTATTCGGGAATCAGATGTTCCACGGACGGCGTTCCGCTCTCGTCATGGGCATTTTGAGTTTATGGTTATGTCATTTGGTTTGACTAATGCGCCCTCAGCTTTTATGGATTTGATAAACAGAGTTTTCAAGGATTTTCTAGATAAGTTTGTGATTGTCTTTATAGACGACACTTTGGTGTACTCTAAAGATGCAGAGGAGCATGATCGACATTTGCGACTGGTCTTGGTGACTCTGAGAGACCATAAGCTATATGCCAAGCTGAGCAAGTGCGAATTTTGGTTTCCTCAAGTTTCTTTTCTGGGCCACGTGGTTAATAAGGAGGGAATATCGGTGGACCCAGAAAAGATCGCTGCTGTTATGGAATGGGCGAGACCTGTTACTCCCAGAGAGATCAGAAGCTTCTTGGGCTTGGCTGGCTATTATAGAAGATTTGTAGAGGGATTCTCTATCTTGTCTGCATCGTTGACCAAGTTGACGCAGAAGCATGTAGCCTTCATATGGGATGGCAAGTGTGAGGAGGCGTTTGAGGAACTAAAAAGAAGGTTATGTTCAGCTCCAATTTTGTCTTTGCCTACTGAAGGTAGTGAGTATGATATATATATGGATGCGTCGCATGTCGGACCGGGGTGCGTATTGATGCAGGGCGGGAAGGTGATTGCGTATGGGTCGAGGCAGCTAAAGATTCACGAGAGGAACTACCCTACGCATGACCTGGAGTTTGCAGTTGTGATCTATGCGCTGAAATTGTGGAGGCATTTGCTGTACGGTGCGCAGTGCAAGATTTTTACAGATCACAAGATTTTAAAGTATGTCTTCACCTAGAAGGAATTGAATCTATGCCAGTGGCGATGGTTAGAGTATGTGGCCAACTATGATGTTGAAATCCAGTACGATCCGGGCATAGCTAATGTGGTGGCCGACGCCCTGAGTCGGAAGTCAGGGAAGATTTTAAATCTCTCCGCCGAGCGTCTAGTGGAAGAGTTCCTTTTGATGGACATTTCTGTGGGAAGCTGCGTTTCGCAGAGTAGTTTGGCAGTGGCAGAACCTTCGTGGATTGCGCTTACGAGACTGCATCAGAAGGATGATCCCGATCTTCTACATTTGTATCTTCGAGCTGAAAAAGGTGAATTACCAGATTTCTCTATAGATGATGCGGGTACCTTGAAGTACCACGGTGGGTTTTGCATCCCCGCTGTTAGAGATATCCGGGATATGGTGTGTAGGGAAGCCCACGGATCTAGTGTTTCCTACCATCCAGGGTCTACCAAGATGTATCATGATTTAAAGCCGATTGTCTGGTGGTATGGGATGAAGGGAGACATAGCCAGATTTGTTTCTGAGTGCCACACTTGCAAGCGTGTGAAAGCCAACCATGGGAGGCCTGGTGGTAAGCTGACTCCCTTAGAGATTCCAACTTTGAAGTGGGAGAGTATCTCGATGGATTTCATTACAGGCTTACCAAGATCTTCTAAAGGGCATGATTCAGTTTGGGTGATCGTAGACATATTGACGAAGTGTGCTCAGTTCGTACCATTTAAGATTGACTAACCTATGAGGAAGATAGCCGAGCTGTATTTGGATGAGGTTATCAGATTGCATGGTGTACCCGTCAGTATCATATCGGATCGAGACTCCAGGTTCACGTCTCATTTTTGGAAGAGCCTTCAAGAGGGGTTGGGTACAGATTTGAGGTATTCCACAGCTTATCATCCGCAGACCAATGGTCAGACGGAGCGAGTAAATTAGATTGTGGAAGATATGATCTGATGCTATATTCTAGAACACGGAGGAGTGTGGGATGAGCGCTTGCGGCTTACGGAATTTGCGTATAATAACAGTTATCAAGAAATCTTGCAAATGGCTCCTTTTGAAGCTTTGAATGGAAGGCGCTGCAGGACTGCCTTGTTTTGGGCTGAGGTTGGCGAGAGACCTTTGTTGGGTACAGAAGCGCTCGAGGAGATGGAAACTGCTGTGAAGCTTATTCGGGAAAAGCTCCGGATAGCCTAGGAGAGATATGAGAAAAATGCCAACCGGCGTAGATCGGACTTGGAATTTGTTGTGAGGGACTCGGTGTTCTTCAAAGTTTCCCCGTTGATCGGAGTCAAGCGGTTTGGCAAGAACAGGAAGTTGGACACGAGGTACGTGGGGCCGTTTTTGATTGTTGAGTGGATTGGGTTATCAGCTTATAGTCTAGTTTTGCCCGCAAATTTTCCTGGCGTGCATGATGTCTTTCACGTCAGTCAGCTGTGGAAATGTGTGCAGAATGGCAGGCAGGTTTTGGATTTTGTGCCTCTGCTGGAGCCGAATCTTTCTTATGTGGAGGTGCCTGTCCGCATTTTGGATGCTCAGGATTGCGTGTTGCGGAGGAAAACTATTCCTATGGTTAAGGTTTTGTGGAGGAACCAGGATGTAGAAAGCGCGACTTGGGAGCTAGAGTCAGCGATGAGGAAGGCCTACACTCATCTGTTTCCCTGATCTTGTGCCTGGTATGTTTTATGCTCTCTTTTATAGCCCCTTCTTGGCTATTTCTCTCTCCTTCTTGATAGGAGTGTTGTGTGTAAAGTTTCTAGGCGAAACTTTCTTTTAGGGGGAGTGGCAGTAAAGCCCCCGGTTTTTCTGTGTTTTGTTTGATTTTTGATTTAGCATTACGATGACGCATTTCCGGCCTTTCGCCATTGTAGAGCGTGGTCTTAGCTCTTTAGGTTCCTTGTGTAGCCTGGTTGTAGCCTCTTAGCAAGATTCCCCAGCTAGCCGGAGTCTGTTTTGGTGACTCGGTTGGGCCTCTTAGCGAATGCTTGTGTTTTGGCTTCGGGAGGTGTTAGCTCGAGTGTGTGATCGTCGGGTGTTGTTTTTGACCTCGCCGTTGTTTTCGTAGCTTGGGTGTTTAGCTACGGTGCGAGTTTTAGTCGAAGTACGAGATCATTTGCTTTCGCGTCGTCTCGACGTTTATTATGTTAGCTGTAATGTTTGTTGTGTTGTGCATGGCCTGGTGTGGCCGGGCTTGGTAGGCTGGTGCCTTGTTTTTTTAGATATGGAGTTTAGCTGATTTTTTTGTGTATGTTTGGGTGACATGGCCTGGGTCACAGGCGTGTCCCAGGGCATGTCGTGCTCGGGTGGAGCTTTTGGGTTGCGTGGTCGATGAGAATCGGTCGACGTTTTTTTTCGAGTAAGTACATGGCCGTGTCACGAGTGTGTCGTATCTGATACGGGCGTGACACTGGGCGTGTCTCTCTCTGTTCGACGATCGGCGCTCGAACGATCATCGAGCGGTGTGTGAGTGAGTACACAGCCGTGTCACGGGCATGTCATATCTGACATGGGCGTGACACAGGGCACGTCTCTCTCTATTTGATGATCGGCGCTAGACGATCGTCGAGTGGTGTTTGAGTGAGTACACGGCCGTGTCACGGGTGTGTCGTATCTGACACGGGCGTGACACGGGGCGTGTCCCTCTCTATTCGACGATCGGCGCTCGATGATCGTCGAGCGTTAGTTGAGTTGGTATACGTCTTGTGACACGGGCGTGTCACAGGGCGTGACCCCTGTTTCGGCGTGCTGAGCTTGACGATCGTCGAGTGGGTAGGTGAGTGAGTACACGGGCGTGTCGGACTTGACACGGGCGTGTCACAGGCATGTACGCGACGTGTTCCCTACTTTTTTTGGGGAGCCCTTTTTTTGGCCGTATGTGACTATTCCTCTTCATTTTCTCCTTTCCCGATCCTGGAATAGTTCCAGCGGAAGGTTTTGGGCGGTGGTGGTGTTGGAGTTCTGGCCGGTGATTTCTTGAGGATTTATGCTCGATTTTTCTCGTGCAATAGCGTATTTGGCTTGCTCTCGTCTAGATCTTCCCTTCCATGTAAGTCATTCTTGATCTAGGGCTGATTCTAGGAGTTAAATTTTTTTTTTGATTTCTTTTCTTCTTCTCTAAATCTTTGCTTTTTACCCGTAGGTGGCCGATCTTGCCGCCAAAGCCAGTTTTCGTGTTGCAATCGCTGCATCTTGGTGGTAAGGCAAGTGGCTCCTTTCCCTTGCCAATTTGACCCCTTTCTTACCTAATTACCTTGCTGTATATTGTTCTTAAAATTCAGCCATGTTCGATTTAGGTTGTCTAGGAATTTTGGCTAGTCTCTTTTTTTTTATTTATTCGCGGTTTTGTGTCCAGTGGGTAGCTAAAGGTAGGGTATTGCTGTGTTTAGTTGTAGTTTAATTATAGTTGCGGTAGCCCCGAGTAGATAGGATAGACGGGAGAGTTGGAATTAAATTTCCAACTCTTTGTTTCCACGCATTGAGAGAGTTTAGGCTGCGGTTTTAACTAAAATTTACGTTTATCATAAGTAGAATGCGTTGACAGCGTTGAGTGAGCCGAGTTCACTCAACGCCATCATCCAGCGTTGGTTTTGCGGCTAAGTATTTTTGGCGTCAAGTGAGTGGATCTTACTCAACGCCGCGTCGAGTGGGCTCGGCGTTTTTGCCTTGGGTTTGTGTGTTTCCTTAGGATTGTTAGTGTGACTTTTCCCTGGGGGTGTTGGTTGTTCGGCTAGTTTTTGCATGCCGACTCTTGGGTTGGGGCAGGTGGTGGAGTTTTGGTGCCTCTGGAGGGGTGGTTTTATGTGGAGGGCTGTGGCCACCACCTTTGCCCCGGCTTGGGTTGGTATGTGGGACCCTAGAGCTGCCACTTTTTGACCCCTTAGCCCTTTTTGGATCTGGTTTTGGTTATGTACTCAGATCCATGTTTTGACCCCTGCCATTAACCCACAAGTTAGGACTGTTAGTTCCTTTCCTATTTTATGGCTATTTATTTTGGCATATATGTATATGTCTTGTTGCTGTTGCAGGATCTTTTGTAGGGCATGTTGCTTCTATTACTCACACTTGGTGTGCTTTTGCTGTTCTTCAGACAGTGTTCTCTTCTTACTGTCATGTCCTTTCTTTTACTGATAGCATTTTGTTGCCGTGTTGGTAAACCCTTCTTATTTGCTCATAAATCTAATGCTCTATTTACCTTTTTTTATTATTTTCTTGCTGAGGTGTTCTTTTCTTGAATGCCTCAGGTACAGGTTGTAGCCAGTTGAGCGGATAGTTCCTTTGGAGGGGCTTGCTTGTGGCCTCTTGGGTAGTTGAGATAGCTGATCCTCTATTTTTGTGAGGTAGTTCTTTTCCTTTCTGTATAGACATGCATACTCACTAGTGGTTTCGTGCCAGGTTGTTGATGCCCACTGGTGGCTTTCTTGCGATGCTGGGTATGAACTAAAACTGCTATTTTTTGCCTATTTGTGGTTGTTTACTTGCTTCTGGGGATGTTTTTTTTGCTAGGTTGCATGTTAGATATTTTTAAACCTTAAAAGCGTTACTATATGTATCTCATGCATGTCATATTTATAAAACTAAGACACTACTTTTCCTTTAGCTTAAATACTGCATTTTTATATACTATACTAACCTTAGAGTCGAGCATACCATGAGTCATCCCTCGGGGACACTTATGCTCATTTAGGATGTCAACTTAACTTAACCAAAGTATTTTTCCGTTGCGTATAAATATACTTTTAATTGTGCACTAGCTGTTCCACTGTGCCGAGGGATACGACCATTAAGTATAACTGGTTTTCTTTCATATTAAACTATGATTTTCCTTAAAATCTAAGGTCTGGAGTTTTGCCTGAACATGTGTAGTTATCTCCTGCACGGCGTGGCATCATGACACGTATTTTCTCTTGCTCTGATACGATGTAATCGTCGATAAAATGCAGTTTGTGACACTACCCACCAATCGTTTTGGTCGAGTGTGCGTTTTCGGGGATCGTCCTCCACACCGCAGCGTAAAACAACCCACTGGACCATCAAACCATCACACCTCGCCAGAGCCACCTTACTGCCATCGGTGTGACGATTGGCCCAGTACCGCATGACCCGCCACAAGTTTATGCACGTGCAATATATTCCAACCCAAGACTCCAGCTCGGAGGACCAACCCATCCCGAATCCCTTCAACCCATCGCGGGTGAGATTGCACATAGTGCTTTTATTCAAAATCCCTCAAACCCATCACGGGTGAGATTGCACATAGTGCCTTTTTCAAAATCCCTCAAACCCATCACGGGTGAGAATGAACCACAATGTCTTAACCTATTAGACTACTCTTGTCTTGTGTTGGTTACGCCTAGCAGTTTAGGGTTGATCCCAGGACTGCCCGAGGCGTGCCCGATGAAGGGCTCTTAGGGGCACTAAGAACTACGATGGGCTGAATCCCAAAACTCCCTTTCACAAGGATATTTACTTTTATTGATATCTACCCATGATCCATATTCTGCTCTCATTATTACTCTGGAGTGGTCCTAATGACTTAAGATGTTAATAGAAGGGCAGCGGTCTTCCGCCGACCTTTGTTATAATTACTATCCTAGGACTTGCGCTCTATTGCTCGTAAGCAAGAAATGACCTATATTAGACCAACCAGGGTTTATTCTCCCAAAATAATTACCATCTCAATGTCTATTCTTATCCCCCTGCGGTCCTAGTAGTATATACTATCTGAGCTAGGCGCAAACCATGACCTAATACCACCCGTAAAGTAGAACTTCCAATTTATTGGCCAAAATGACCCTAACCATTTATCATGGTATGGTATGATATATTATATTGATTAAGTGGTGTTTCACTATTTTTCTAAGTAATAAAGACCCTAAATTAAATCCTTTAATTAAGTGTCCTATGTCACTTTATACAAGAAGTACTATAACAAATGATCCCCCTGGTCTAATAAATTTTCCTGATGATCATCTAGGCTAATAATGACTGGTTTCCAAGAATTGTAATTTTCCCATTTATATTTTCATTTAATTTTCATTTAAAGTTAAATCCATGAATTTGCCACTTTACAAATGAAGTACATTAAATATGTTTCTAAAAATTGTAGGAAAATTACTGCAGATGTAAATTGCTGAAATAATACCAAATAAAAAATTTCATAGTCCTAAACAATAATTTGGTTTACAAACACCCATATAACAAATATTACAAAAATGACATTTATTGGATTTTAACCTATAAAAGAATCCAAAAAATATTACGAAAATTACACAAGGTCACAAGTACATAATTAAATCAATAGGAATTTTTCCATAATATTACTACTGTAATTTCCATCATTTTTAAATAATTTCCATAAATGGGAAAAATTGTAAATTCTACATAATTCCAAAGTACAGTCATCTAACAGACCCATAAAATTTTATAGGGGTTAAATATGACTCCCTTGAGTTCTTAACAAAATTTGAGAATTTTAACTCATCAATAACCCTATTTTCAAATTTCTATTCTAAAATTGCATAATACTCAAAAAATCCAAATAATGTGATTTTTTATCCCAAAAATCTCATTACTTCTGTTGATGGTATATTTCACCATAATAATCCTCTGACCAAGATTTCATATACTTTTAATGTTCCAAATGGGCTAAGTCCACATTATATAGATTTTTGCTAAAGGCACCATAAGCCTATATACATCATACTCATGCAAGTGAGTTTACCCAACATGCAGAGGCCCAAATAGGTTGAAATTTTTATCATGGTCTGATTTTCCCAATGGACATTCTACCAAAATTTGGGGCCATTTGGAGTTGTATTTCTCCATATATTCAATTAATTTAAATAAGAGAATTTTACCAAAAACTATAGGAAATATGTTTCCAAAAATTCCAAATTTTGGTCAGTATCTAAGTATGACATGGTCTCATACATGACCAAAATCTCAGGTCATGAGGGCTTATAATTTGGTCTGGCCACACATTTGCAAAGCTGCCCTAGCCTAGGACCAATCTCGGTAGAAATGACCCACAAGGAGCCCTACAGCTCCAAATCTCATCTTTAGGGTGGCAAAATTAAGGTAAGACATAGGTCTACAATTTTCATGTTGATGTCGGGTTCTGAAATTGCGCTTACGAAGAATATTTTTAACATGCAAGAACTGTGTAAAAGTGTAACATATAATGTACTGTTCATTATCAAATTAATTCATCAGTCATATGAAATGAAACAGACGACATCCGTCTATCTCCTACCTCCAGCCAACGACTGGGATGAGCCCGACCTAGATCATCTTGATTTCCCATTTCCGGCCACTTGGGCCGGCGCCACCGCCGGCGATTATTGCCACCACCTTCGTTGAGGTGGTGGCTGGCGTTTCGCGGCAGTGAGGCTGCCGGAGGCGGCTCCTCCGGCGATCCAGAGCAAGAAGGAAAAGCTCGAAATTTTGCCCTCGGCTTACATGGTATCGGGCTCAATTGAGCCCTATGTCTCTCCTACTCGATCTCGAATTCTAGTACGGTGAGAGGTGAAGTGAAATAGACCGGAATTGAGGCTTAGATGCGAGTTTGGCGGAGGTGAGCCATGGTCGAGCTTTCTCCGACGAACCCTTCCCGTTTCCTGGTTTCTCCAGCAATTTCCTTGCTCCAGCACTCAAAGTCCACTCGTTTCCTCCTTCTGAAGCTAATGGTGGGGGTAGTTTTGGCTAGGAGTGGATGTATATGGAGTTAACTCCAAGGTGAGGCTCAGCAAGCTTAGGATGCTTCACCCATGTTGCCAAGTGGCCATCCAGCAGCATATTCCCTCTGGAATGAGCTGGGGAAGCTTTCCAGGAGCCTTGGTGTAATGCCCCAAAAATTGTATTTGAGTTGGTCGCGTAAAAAGTGATTTTGGTGCCTGTATAGGGGTACACGGCCTAGGACACGGGCGTGTCCAAGGCCGTGTCTGGCATGGTGTTTCGGCCGATTTTATCCCGAGAAGGACACGGAAAGGAACACGGCTCAATGACACGGGCGTGTCATTTAACACGGGAGTGTGCCTACCCGTGTCAGTACCCGTGTTTCCAAGGGTCTTGTCGGTTGGCGTGGCGGTTATATGTGACACGCCCCCGGACACAGGCGTGTCAAGGACCCGACACGGGCGTGTCGAGTGATACATGGGTATGTCTGAGCCCGTGTCAGTCTCTGTGTTCGACGATCGTGCCTGGATCGAGGCACACGGCCGGTGACATGGCCGTGTGCGAGGCCGTGTTCGGCCCAGGTCTGGGGATTTTTGTGCAGATCTGAGCCGTTCATTTTCTTTATGTAAGATCCAATGGTTCAGACGGTTTCCTACTCAGTTAAGGCCGGGAATGGGGGAGTAAATTATTCATTTTCTCCAAACCATTCTCTTTCTAAGGAGTTAGAGAGAGGAGGAAGCTGGAGGAGGATTCCGACCGCCGGCGGAGCATCGGAGCACCGTTTTGAGATCTGAGAGCGGATCCGTGGAGGAAAGTTCGTTGCGAAGATTTCCATCCGTGTAGTTTTTCCATGGCGCCAAAGCGTACTACAAGTGTAATGATTCTCAACTTGAGCATGTGAAGCTCTTCCTTTTTGCATAGGAAAACCTGCTCCCGCGAGTGTGCAGTGAGTGCCTGGTATTCCTTAGGGTTGATGTGAATAGTCCCCCTTGTGTTGCATATAGAGTCCGGAATCGAAGTACGGGCATAAGCATTGTGTGTGAAGCCTACACAGACGTGTATTGTCTGGATCGGTGATGTTGCATTTGATATGTTTTGCCGGAGAAGACTCCGTGCTTTGGGTTTTCGGGTTTCTACGCGGTAGATTGCAGCAGGGATCCTTGGGGATTAACTCCAAGGCACACCCGAAAAACTGTGCGGAAACGTGTTCTGCTAACTTGGCGGTCTGGAAACCGGGCTTCAACATAACTGGGTTATGTGACTGTTTGGAAATGGCAGGATCCGAGAGAAGCTTGGCTCGTGCATATGTCTTAAGGTGTACTACGCGTTGTGAGCAACGGGCAAGTGGAATCGGACCTGGGCTATGTGGTTCGGTGCGAGAGATCGGAAAAGGGGACTTGCCGTTGGCATAGTCGGGAGCCTTAGATAGTGGTCAGAAAGGCTAAATGCTCACGTGGTTGAGATCTTGGTGGTGGTGGCGAAGAGGCTGAAGTGTCAGGATTCACCGTTAATATGCCCTAAGTGCACAGGGTGTTTGTCCATGCGAGCCTACACCTGTGCCGAAATATAATTGCACTTTATTGTTTAGCTGGGCTAATGTTATGCAGGGAAAGAGCATCGTCGTCCCGAGTAAGGGGCGGGGTCGTTATAATTTGGTCGGCTTTTGCTGACCGTTGCATTTTTTGCCACCGTACGGTGGAATGTTGCTTGCAGGTGATGCGGAGCCGAGTGCAAGTTAGCGGGCTGGAGCCCATGTTACTGTGCTGGCCCTTGAAGGCCGTAAAGAATAGTTGTTTTTATTTTATCATGTGTGGCCGGCCTGCGAGCCGATGTATGTAAGACACTATCTTATTAAGTGAATATTTGTAAGGCCATAAGGCTGTGTACCCATTCAGTGTATTTGGTTTTCATTCCTGTTGTGTGGATGTGGACATTCATGATTATGGATTTAAGTTTTGGGTTCTTTTAACTATTTAAAAGCTTCCGCTAGAATGCTCTGTGTAGGATGAGTAGTCTTAATTGGAATGTTTGGATATTCTTATGTAACCCTTCCGACTGTCTGTAGTACATGGCGTCGGGTTCCAGCTGAACCTTCTGTTATATGACATGAGACGGATGGGGGTGTTACACTTGGACAGAAGGAAGGAGGGACACATGGCCCTCATTTTCATTTCTCCACCTTCTCTCTCCTAAAATTCCCATTTTACCCCCATCCATGCATTTTCTTTCCTAATTCAGAGGGGTAGGAGCTGTCTTTGACCACTTGGGCTGGTCATGGGCCATGGTTAGTGGGCTTTGCCCATTGGGGATGGGCTTGAACTTCCTCTTTCTTCATTTAGGCTTAATGTTGACTTTGTTAACTTTTAGGGTTGACTTGGTCAACTTGATGAGTGGGCTGACCCCACCTGAAGGTTATGGACCCTATGACACCACCCAAATTGGGTTGGGCCATGGTGGTGTCCCACTTGGACTATTTGGGCCTTTAGGTGTGGGTGACCAAATTAAGATTAGGGTTGACTTGGGTCAACTCTAGTCAATTGGTGACCTTGTGATATGGCTTATGGTTCGCTTAGGTTGGTGTTAGGGTTATGGATGCAATGGTGGAATCAATGTGTAGCTAGGACCCCAAGTTGGGGCTGGTTTGACTTAGACTACCTTGGGCCCTGTTGTGGGCCCCATGTGACTAAACCCTAACCCCATGGTTCAAACCTAGCCTAAACCCATGCCCCCCCACCACATGCCCTAACCCAACCTAAGTAGAGGGGTCTAATTGAAAGTGGGATGTTACACGATGACCCTCTAATACTTAAGACCCACCATCTTATATCTAATGCGCATGCAACATTAATGTATTTCCCACCGAGCCAAAGCTCCTCGGACAATCCCATCCGTCACAAATATCTACCGAGCCAAATCTCCCCAGACTAACCCGTCCGCCACAAAACCATCTGAGCCATCGGCTCGTCGGGCTAACCTGCCCACCACCAAAACCATCGAGCCTACCGCTCGTGAGACCTAACCTAACTCCCACAACACTGGGGAGTGTGAGTGTAAGTGTAACCCTAGAGTATTTCTAATTACTCTTCCATTCAATTTATTCTTATGTCTTACGTTATCCTCGGACTGCCCAGGGCATTCCCTGTGAATGGCTCTCGGGGGCACTAGGAACTATGATTGGCTGAAGCCCAAAGCTCTCTTTCGCAAGGCACTTACTATTATTGATTATTACCAAATTCCCGATCCCTTTTTAACATTATTTCGGATCTAACCCTAATGTATTTTGACTCTCTCTCCATAGGAAAGACAATCTTTCGTTGATCCTGAGCACCTCTTGACACCAGTCAACCCAACACTCTCCTCATCATGACTCTTAATGAAACTCTGTTTTTCTTTTTCACTTTACCAAGATCAATAATCTATTAACCCCATCTCCCTATGTCCATGATTCCTCCACAAGTCCTTGACTAGCAGAACTTTCTTGTGTCGCAAGACCCGCATCCCTGTGAAAGTGCAACTAGATCTGATATACTCTAGAGGGGGGGGGTGAATAGAGTATATGGTGTTTTAGTACTTTTAAAAACTTTTACAACAATTGTTGTAATAAGTGTGAGCAGAGAAGCAAATATAAATCTAATCACAGAACTAAGCTATGCAAAAACTAAGCACAGAAAAATCAAGGCCAGAAACAAAAAGTAAACAAGCAGAACCAGAGGACACAAGGAAATATAGTGGTTCCCCAAACTTGGGTACATCCACTCTTCTACCACCCTAGGTAGGAATCCACTACAGGATGAGTTGATCAGGTGTCCTGGGCACCAATGAGCTTTTGATAAGGTGCTCAAAAACAAAAGTAGATTTTTTGATCAGGTGTCTTTCCACCAATGAGCTTTTGACAAGGTGCTCAAAAACCAGATTCAAACTTTTGAAGGGAGTTTGAGAAACCCTTTACAAACTGGGGGTGAGAGAGTGATGGCAGTCTTCTCTTTCTCAGACAACTGAGAAGACTATGTGGATTGATGTCAAAGCTCCCCCTGAATCCTTGAAATCTTCAGGAAGAAAAGCTTTGCTGAGGGTGATAGGCCTTCAAAGGTAGAACTCCAGCAATAGATGGTTTCAGCAATGGCTGAAATGTTGAGTGTCTGGAGTCTTGAAATGATGTTGGCCTTGAACACTTTGAGAGCTGAAGAGATCTGAAGATTTTTGAAAGCTTGATCTCTTTGATGAGTGTTCTTCAGAATTCTTTTTGATAGAAGATTTTGAAAGAGTCTTTTTATTCTGTATTGTGTGTTCTCTTCTTGTTAATGTCTATTGATTCAAAAAACATTCTGTCTTTTATTCTCTGTTCCAGAATAGAATATTATTCTCTGTCAAAGATAGCCGTTGGTCTGTATTGATTGCATCCTTAATTGCAAAAACTCTTCTGGAGGAAAGTCCACAGAATTATTCCTTGAAAGATCCCTTGAAACTTGGTCCAGAAATAAATGAAAACGGCTAGCAAATCTCTGAATTAATTGCATAATAACTCCTGTCTGATTTGAATTTGAATTCTGGAAGTTATCTGAAATCGTCGAACTGAGCTCTGTTATCGTCGAGCTGAGCTCAGCGAACTGGAAAACTCAAGCAGCAAAATAATCGTCGATCTGAGCTCAAAGATCGTCGAGCTGAGCTCAGAGATAAAGATCCAAGGCAGAGTCAAAATCGTGGAACTGAGCTCACCGATCGTCGAATGGAGTTCGACGATATTATGAAGTTGAGCTCAGCGATCGTCGAGTGGAGCTCGACGATCTGCCGAAGTTGAGCTCGACGATCGTCGATCTGAGTTCGACGAATCGTCGTGCTGAGCTCGACGATCAGACTTAGTCTCCAGACAGAAAAACTTGGTCTTCAGGGCAGCTTCCAATACTAGACTTCTAACCCTTAGACTCAATTCTAATTGACCTATTAAGCTATACAGAAGGTCAAACAAAGGTTCCTAGAGACATAGTGATCCTGACCCAAATTAGTAATAGGGTGTTCCAACAATCTCCCCCTATTTGGGTTAGGATTACTATTTACAGACTTTGGAAAATCAAATAACAACATATAATCAGAAAAGCATAAAAACAACAGCAGCTAGACATGCAGAAACATCACAGATATATATATATATATGTATATGTATATGGCATCCAGATAGCAGTCAGAAAATCCAAAGATTGTCACCTTACACAGTCATTTCTTCTCTTTGCCTTTAACCATTTTGATTTCTCTGTTTGGATTCAGGGCTTCTTTGTTGGATCTGGTGTCATCTGCTGCACCCAAGTAAGTTTGCTTTGAAGTCCTGGGAACCACAGCAGCAGGATGCAATTCCATATATCTGTCTGCATCAAAGAATTTACTGGAGGCATATTTCTCTAGTTCCTTCTGTCTCTGCTCTGACATTGTAGAAATATTTGAAGTATCTAAGTCTTGCTCTCTGGCTTTCTTTATCTGGTCTAATGCAGCCAACTCCTTCATCTTAGCAGTCCAAGCAGCTGGATTCTTCTCAGGGTCCTCAAATGGTACAGGTGGCTCATACCTGTTGGAAGAATTGTCTTGAGGAGGCCTAGCAGACACTGTCTCTTTTAGCTTGTAGGGGAATGGACCAGAAGTAGTATCAGATGAAACATGTCCTCCCCTGGAGTATGGGTGCTGCCTGGAATACCCTTTAGAATAAACCTGAAAATCTCTTTGACTTCCCCTGTATCCTCCTCTCCTAGAATAAGAACCCCTAGATTGGCTTTCCCTTTGATAGGATCTGGCATGGGGTTGATAGGGAGCCTGGCTTCTAGCTGGGGCTTGACTTGCAGAGCTGCCACCTGCACCTGCATCAGGAGGAGGTAGTGGAGGAGGATGAGGGTGCTGGAACTGGGAGGAGCCCTTCTCATACTTTCTCTTCTTCTTCATTGCTTTCAGCTGATTTTTAGAGTACTGCATCCAATGTTCAGTAATTTGGCAGTTATGCAGAATATAATAAGGAATATCATTATTATCCTTGACTTTTGCAGGAGGCACCCTTTTCATTGCCTTGCTCCTAGCTTTCCTTTTCCTTGCAATAGTGGCAGATGAATCATCAGAGTCTATTTTGTATTCATCAGACTCAGAACTCTGGTCATCATATATAGCATCTATTTTCTTCATCAATTCTTTCTTCAACTGAACAACAGTAGATGAGGCAGAGGCAGAAGTAGCAGCAGCAGGGACAACAGCAGATGGGGCAGCAGATGGAGCAACAGATGGAGCAACAGAAGGAGCAATAGAAGCTGGAGTAGTGACAGTAGCTGGAGTAGTGACAGTAGCAGTAATATCATCAGAATCTGCAGCAGGCTCAACATCAATGGCCTCTGTCATCAGAAGATCCTTGGATGTTTGCTCATCAGAAGCAATTGGGATTTCAGCAGCAGTGAGAACATCTTCAGCAGCAACATCAACAATTTCAGAAGCAAAGGCAGTCCTTTCTTCAACAGCAGCAGCAGCAGCAATCACTGAGTGTACAAAAGAAGAGATGATGCTGGGGTCACAGCCAAAGAAAGGCACCAGTGCCTTAGATAGGTCTTCTGAGGGCTGGACAACATTAACCTCTAGGAGATGGCTGAAGAAGGCAGGATCAAAGGCAGAAAGCAAAGACTGTAGGTCTATTGCCAGAACTGCAGTGGGAGCCTGACATTCTGGAGGCACAGCAACAGTAGCAGAAGAGGCAGCAGACATAGAAATCTCAGCAGCAGCAGCAGTATCATCAGCAGCAGGAGCAGAAGCAGCAGCAGCAACAGCATGAAGGCTTGCTTCATATGGCATCTCCCCCTGCCTAGATGCAGATACATCTGTATCAAGGCACACTGCTGGAGGTGCTGCCTGAGGAAGGAGGGAGGAAAGCCTGGCAGAGAGAGCTGCCACTGACAGTTGTAGAGGAGCCAAAGAGGTCTCTAAGAGCAGAGAGAGCCTGGCCCAAATGGTTTTTTCTGTATTGTGTGTTCTCACTCCCGTAGCCCGGATCCGTCCTAAAATTAGCGGATCTATCCACCGACACTCCGATCCGTTATCCCCTCCACCCAAACCTTCCATTTTGTTCGAATCCGCTCCAAATCATCGGATCTATTTTCCCCCGGAGAGGATCTATTTTGGCGGCCTAGGAGTCGTCACCTAGGGTTCCAGGCTCTCTCTTTGAGCCTGGCCCAAATGGTTTCTCAAACTTTTAAAGGGAGTTTGAGAAACCCTTTACAAACTGGGGGTGAGAGAGTGATGGCAGTCTTCTCTTTCTCAGACAACTGAGAAGACTATGTGGATTGATGTCAAAGCTCCCCCTGAATCCTTGAAATCTTCAGGAAGAAAAGCTTTGCTGAGGGTGATAGGCCTTCAAAGGTAGAACTCCAGCAATAGATGGTTTCAGCAATGGCTGAAATGTTGAGTGTCTGGAGTCTTGAAATGATGTTGGCCTTGAACACTTTGAGAGCTGAAGAGATCTGAAGATTTTTGAAAGCTTGATCTCTTTGATGAGTGTTCTTCAGAATTCTTTTTGATAGAAGATTTTGAAAGAGTCTTTTTATTCTGTATTGTGTGTTCTCTTCTTGTTAATGTCTATTGATTCAAAAAACATTCTGTCTTTTATTCTCTGTTCCAGAATAGAATATCATTCTCTGTCAAAGATAGCCGTTGGTCTGCATTGATTGCATCCTTAATTGCAAAAACTCTTCTGGAGGAAAGTCCACAGAATTATTCCTTGAAAGATCCCTTGAAACTTGGTCCAGAAATAAATGAAAACGGCTAGCAAATCTCTGAATTAATTGCATAATAACTCCTGTCTGATTTGAATTTGAATTCTGGAAGTTATCTAAAATCGTCGAACTGAGCTCTGTTATCGTCGAGCTGAGCTCAGTGAACTGGAAAACTCAAACAGCAAAATAATCGTCGATCTGAGCTCAAAGATCGTCGAGCTGAGCTCAGAGATAAAGATCCAAGGCAGAGTCAAAATCGTCGAACTGAGCTCATCGATCGTCGAATGGAGTTCGACGATATTATGAAGTTGAGCTCAGCGATCGTCGAGTGGAGCTCGACGATCTGTCGAAGTTGAGCTCGACGATCGTCGATCTGAGTTCGACGAATCGTCGTGCTGAGCTCGACGATCAGACTTAGTCTCCAGACAGAAAAACTTGGTCTTCAGGGCAGCTTCCAATCCTAGACTTCTAACCCTTAGACTCAATTCTAATTGACCTATTAAGCTATACAGAAGGTCAAACAAAGGTTCCTAGAGACATAGTGATCCTGACCCAAATTAGTAATAGGGTGTTCCAACAATCTCCCCCTATTTGGGTTAGGATTACTATTTACAGACTTTGGAAAATCAAATAACAACATATAATCAGAAAAGCATAAAAACAACAGCAGCTAGACATGCAGAAACATCACAGAGATATATATATATATATATATATATGTATATGGCATCCAGATAGCAGTCAGAAAATCCAAAGATTGTCACCTTACACAGTCATTTCTTCTCTTTGCCTTTAACCATTTTGATTTCTCTGTTTGGATTCAGGGCTTCTTTGTTGGATCTGGTGTCATCTGCTGCACCCAAGTAAGTTTGCTTTGAAGTCCTGGGAACCACAGCAGCAGGATGCAATTCCATATATCTGTCTGCATCAAAGAATTTACTGGAGGCATATTTCTCTAGTTCCTTCTGTCTCTGCTCTGACATTGTAGAAATATTTGAAGTATCTAAGCCTTGCTCTCTGGCTTTCTTTATCTCGTCTAATGCAGCCAACTCCTTCATCCTAGCAGTCCAAGCAGCTGGATTCTTCTCAGGGTCCTCAAATGGTACATGTGGCTCATACCTGTTGGAAGAATTGTCTTGAGGAGGCCTAGCAGACACTGTCTCTTTTAGCTTGTAGGGGAATGGACCAGAAGTAGTATCAGATGAAACATGTCCTCCCCTGGAGTATGGGTGCTGCCTGGAATACCCTTTAGAATAAACCTGAAAATCTCTTTGACTTCCCCTGTATCCTCCTCTCCTAGAATAAGAACCCCTAGATTGGCTTTCCCTTTGATAGGATCTGGCATGGGGTTGATAGGGAGCCTGGCTTCTAGCTGGGGCTTGACTTGCAGAGCTGCCACCTGCACCTGCATCAGGAGGAGGTGGTGGAGGAGGATGAGGGTGCTGGAACTGGGAGGAGCCCTTCTCATACTTTCTCTTCTTCTTCATTGCTTTCAGCTGATTTTTAGAGCACTGCATCCAATGTTCAGTAATTTGGCAGTTATGCAGAATATAATAAGGAATATCATTATTATCCTTGACTTTTGCAGGAGGCACCCTTTTCATTGCCTTGCTCCTAGCTTTCCTTTTCCTTGCAATAGTGGCAGATGAATCATCAGAGTCTGTTTTGTATTCATCAGACTCAGAACTCTGGTCATCATATATAGCATCTATTTTCTTCATCAATTCTTTCTTCAACTGAACAGCAGCAGATGAGGCAGAGGCAGAAGTAGCAGCAGCAGGGACAACAGCAGATGGGGCAGCAGATGGAGCAACAGATGGAGCAACAGAAGGAGCAATAGAAGCTGGAGTAGTGACAGTAGCAGTAATATCATCAGAATCTGCAGCAGGCTCAACATCAATGGCCTCTGTCATCAGAAGATCCTTGGATGTTTGCTCATCAGAAGCAATTGGGATTTCAGCAGCAGTGAGAACATCTTCAGCAGCAGCATCAACAATTTCAGAAGCAAAGGCAGTCCTTTCTTCAGCAGCAGCAGCAACAGCAATCACTGAGTGTACAAAAGAAGAGATGATGCTGGGGTCACAGCCAGAGAAAGGCACCAGTGCCTTAGATAGGTCTTCTGAGGGCTGGACAGCATTAACCTCTGGGAGATGGCTGAAGAAGGCAGGATCAAAGGCAGAAAGCAAAGACTGTAGGTCTATTGCCAGAACTGCAGTGGGAGCCTGACATTCTGGAGGCACAGCAACAGTAGCAGAAGAGGCAGCAGACACAGAAATCTCAGCAGCAGCAGCAGTATCATCAGCAGCAGGAGCAGAAGCAGCAGCAGTAACAGCATGAAGGCTTGCTTCATATGGCATCTCCCCCTGCCTAGATGCAGATACATCTGTATCACGGCACACTGCTGGAGGTGCTGCCTGAGGAAGGAGGGAGGAAAGCCTGGCAGAGAGAGCTGCCACTGACAGTTGTAGAGGAGCCAAAGAGGTCTCTAAGAGCAGAGAGAGCCTGGGGGCAATTAGCTCATACAACTTGTCAGCTAGGGCTGAGAGGTCTACATGCTCAACATCAGGAGCAGAGGTAGATGGAATAGGGATGGCTGAGGATGCTGGAAGTGGAGTGCTGGATAGTGGAATGGATGGCTCAGGAGTGGGGATAGTGGATATGGAGGATAAGGGATGGATATGGATGGGGTGAAAGTTGGTTGGTCAATGATGTGGTGGAGGAGATCTTGGAATGATGTTGAGGAGGAGGGTAATTCTGGAGGAGATGAGGGGGAATCATCCATGTAGGAGTCATCCAGAAGGGTGAAGGATGGTATGGATGGAGAAGAAGTGACATCTGGTGGTGGATAGGAGAACAGAGGGTGGAAATGGTCTGCTGGAGGAGGTAGAATTGGGTCTGGAGATGAGATTGATGTTGGAGATGGGCTGGAGATGGTAATGGTGGATGGAGCTGGAATGGTGGATGGAAGAGGTAGGGTTGGACTTGGAGGAGGAGAAGAGGCAGCAACAGCAGCAGCCAGGTCTTCTGCAGGAGCAGAGACCTGTGGGAGAGTGACTCTTTGAGTCCTGGTGCCTGAAGGAGCACTAGAGGAGGGCCTGCTTGGCTTGCTGATTTGCCTGTCCCACTTGCGAAAGAGGGCACAGGTGAGTCTCTTGGAGGCATTAATGTGCACTCCAGAGGAGACCAGCAAGGCAGGGCACCTGTTTTGCAGGAAGACTCCAAGAATCCTTCCAAAGTTTACAAAGCTTTTGTTTATTTTCTTCTTTATTAGGTCAAAGAAGACCTCTCCCCAGTTCAAACTTCTCTTATCCACCAGAGCTCCCATGAGGCAGAGCTGGTATCTGGATATGGTATCATGTGCAGAGTGCTTTGCCAGCAGCACTTTCCCTACAACATCTGCTAGGAACCTGTATTCAACAGACAGGTTCCTCTTGAATAACTTGCTAGGGTTTCCCTCTGGATGACCCATCCTGGCAAGTATATCAGAAAACTCCTCCCCAGATAATTCAGCAGTATCATCTCCATTTCTTAGTCCAAAAACCTCTGTTAAAACTGTGGGGGTCAGAGGTACCTGGTTTCCAGCAATGGAGCCAACTATAGTGTTGTTGTCTAGATTATGAGCAGTGTAAACCCATTCCTTGATTTCATCTGAGGCCAGCTTTATCCTGGTGGTCATGAGGGCAGACAAGTTCTGATCCTTGAATAAACTCAGAATGTCTTGGAATATTTGATCAGTAGTGTTGAAAGATTCCAGATCAATGTCGAATCCAGCATCGAACTTCATTGCGGCTAGAACAGCAACTGATACAGCCATTGTACCTGCAAAAATTCAACAAACAAAACGACCAAGCGTAGAACTGTTTGGAGGGAAAGAAAATCCTTGCAGAGAAATTGAAAGCGCAAGAGAGAACGATGGCGAAAAATGAGTTTTATATTAGGGTTCGACGCAGAATTGGAAAGATCGTTGAACTTAGTTCGACGATCGAGGCTTCTAAAGGAATCTGAAGAGACTCCAACATCGTCGATCTCCGTTCGACGATCTTGAAGAGCGTCTCCGTTCGACGATCGTTCAGTGAACAAAATCGTCGAGCGCCGTTTGACGATCGTTGACCGGAAGAGATAGTTCATACTATCTGAGAGGCGCTGAACTCAGTTCGATGATTCTGGAAATCGTCGATCTCCGTTCGACGATCTTGGGGGAAATCGTCGAGCGCAGTTCAGAGATCAGAAAAAAAATTCTAGACACTAAGAAAAATCAGAATTTTTGCCTAGTCTTGGTCAATTTTTAGCTTTCAAAATCTTGGAGATTATTTAAGACTTCCTCCATCTAACATTCCTAACTGATTTAGGAAGAAAGTGTGTTTCTTTTCATCCAAAGGCTTGGTGAAAATATCTCCCCTTTGTAAATCAGTTGGGATATATTGTAATTCAATTTTATTCTTTTCAACATTATCCCTTAAGAAGTGATGCCTTATCTCTATGTGTTTTGTCCTACTATGGAGGACTGGATTTTGAGCTATGGAAATAGCACTTGTATTGTCACAAAAGATTTTTGACTTCTCTAAGTTGTAACCATAGTCTAGGAGTTGGTTTTGAATCCACAATATTTGTGAACAACAACTGCGTGCAGCCATATATTCAGCTTCAGCAGTTGAGGTTGACACAGATGTTTGTTTCTTACAAAACCAAGAGACAAGTCTATCACCAAGGAACTGACAAGTTCCACTGGTGCTTTTCCTGTCAATTCTGCATCCAGCATAATCAGCATCAGAGAATCCAGTTAAATCAAATGCTGAATCTTTTGGATACCAGAGACCTAGATTTGGACAACTTTTAACATACCTGAGAATCCTCTTTACTAATGTTAGGTGTGACTCTCTAGGGCTTACTTGGAACCTAGCACATATACATGTAGCAAACATTATATCTGGTCTACTAGCTGTAAGATATAGTAAAGAGCCAATCATTGCTCTATATGTTGTCTGATCAACAGGTTTCCCATGTTCATCAGCATCCAGTACAGCATTGGTAGGCATGGGTGTTTTCATACAAGATGCCTCAGACATACCAAATTTCTTAACCAGTTCATTAGCATATTTGGTTTGAGAAATAAAGATGCCTTCAGCATGTTGCTTGACTTGCAATCCTAGAAAGAAGGATAGCTCACCCATGCTACTCATCTCAAATTTAGAATCCATCAGGTTAGAAAACCTTCTGCACAATTTTGAGTCAGTAGAACCAAAAATGATATCGTCTACATAAATTTGTACTAGTAGGGTATGGGACTTATGGGTTCTAATAAAAAGAGTTTGGTCTACTCTACCACTTATAAAACCATTTTCCAAGAGAAAGCATGCTAGGGTCTCATACCATGCTCTAGGAGCTTGCTTGAGACCATATAATGCTTTGTTCAGTCTAAAAACATAATCAGGATAAGTTGGAGAGATAAAACCTGGAGGTTGTCTGACATAGACTTCCTCTTTGATGTCTCCATTTAAGAAAGCACTCTTGACATCTATCTGATAAACCTTGAAGCCTTTGTGAGCTGCATAAGCTAGAAATATCCTGATGGCTTCCAATCTTGCAACAGGTGCAAAAGTCTGGTCGTAGTCAATTCCTTCTTCTTGAGAATATCCCTGAGCAACTAGCCTTGCCTTGTTCCTTATTATTTCTCCTTGATCATCCAGTTTATTTCTGAATACCCATTTTATTCCAACAATGGAATGATCCTTAGGCTTTGGCACTAGTTCCCATACTTTGTTCCTCTCAAATTGATGCAACTCCTCTTGCATTGCAATGATCCAGTGTGGATCTTGCTCTGCATCTTGAATGGACTGAGGTTCAATTTGAGAAAGGAAGCAGGTGTGCAACAGGTTTTGGTTGACCTGATTTCTGGTTTGCACACCAGCTGAGATTTCTCCAATTATTTGGGTAATTGGATGGTCTCTTGATGTTACTAAATCAACAGGGGGTGTTGATTGTTCACCAACCTGTGTTGTTGTTTCCTCTTGTGGTACAACAACTGGCTCTTCAAGTGGTGGTTCAATATGTTGAGTATTGCTTTCATCTTCACTGCTTTCTTCTTCTTGAGCAACCTGTAGCTTGTTCATATCTTCAACTAGAGAGTGTTCCTGCAAAGGTTCTATGGTAGAAGAAATCTTCTCCTTGAAAGATATGTTAGTTTCATCAAAAGAAATATGAACAGATTCCTCAATTTTCAAAGATGATTTATTATAGACCCTATAGGCCTTGCTGATCATGGAGTATCCCAGAAACACTCCTTCATCAGCTTTGGCTTGAAATTTTGCTAAGTATTTCTTGTCATTATTGTGAATATAGCAAATGCAACCAAAAATTCTAAAATAGTCAACTTTAGGTTTCTTCCCTTTGAGTAATTCATAGGGAGTCTTTCCCTTCAGTTTATGTATCAGACTTCTGTTCAGCACATAGTTGGAGGTGTTCACTGCCTCTGCCCAAAAGGATAGAGATAGATGAGCATCTGACAACAATGTAGTGGCAGATTCAATAAGGGTTCTATTTTTCCTTTCAGCTACCCCATTTTGTTGAGGAGTTCTAGGAGCTGAGAAAGTATGCCTGATCCCTTCACTCTGACAGAACTCTTGCATAAGAAGAGAATCAAACTCTGTCCCATGATCACTTCTGATCAGGGCAATGTGAGTATTGAACTCAATCTGTATACATTTGAGAAACTCTGTCAGACACTTAAAGTTATCAGACTTCTTCCTTAGAAAGAACACCCAAGTGAATCTAGAGAAGTCATCTACAACTACTAAAGTGTAGTATTTCCCTTCTAGGCTTTGTACTGTGATGGGTCCAAATAGATCCATGTGTAACAGATACAATAACCTAGGTGAATCACTCTTATTAAGTGACTTAAAACTGTTTTTAGTTTGCTTGCCTAATTGACAGGCCTTGCAGAGTCCTTCCTTCTTGTAGGGGCCAGAAGGTAGTCCTCTAACAAGGTTGTCCTTGGAGAGCCTAGCAATAGTTCTAAGGTTTAGGTGTCCTAATCTCTTATGCCATAACACATTTGGTCTACAGATAGAATTAAACAGGCAAATATCTACATCAGTTGAAAGAAAATCTACTAGATAGATGTTACCTTTCCTTTTACCTGTCAACACAATTGTGTTGTCCTCTGACTTGATTCTGCATAAGGTTTTGCTGAAGGTCACCTGGTAGCCTTCATCACACAGCTGACTGATGCTGATTAGGTTGTGCTTCAGCCCTTCCACATAAGCTACCTTCTTGAAGGTTACTGAACCAATCTGGACTGCACCATATCCTTTAGTTTGTCCAAAGTTGGAATCACCAAAGATAACCTTGGGTCCATGCTTGGCTCTAAAGGAAGTGAGGTTGTCCTTGTTCCCTGTCATGTGCTTAGAGCACCCACTATCCAAATACCATTGCTGGTTAGATGTTGGATAGGTCTTCACCTGCACATAAAACAATTCACTTGTTTTTGACCCAGTTTACCTTGGGCCTAGGTTGATAACCTTTAAATTCAGAAATGAAAGACATCCCAGGTTGACTCTTATATCCTTCAGGATGATATCTCCTTGGAGGCATGATCCATTCAGTATAAGGGTTAAAGGTTTGGGATGAAGAACCCTTAGGATTCAATTTTGATTTACCTTTGAAAAAGTTTCCAGAGCTCTGACCTCTGTTCGACGATCTTGGAGCTGCGTTCGACGATCGTGGGTCAGATCGTCGAGCTCCGTTCGACGGTCGACTATGGCTGAGGTCAGGTATATGGGATCGTCGACCTGCGTTCGACGACTTTGGCTGAGATCGTCGATCTGCGTTCGACGATTTGTCCTGAGATCGTCGAGCTGCGTTCGGCGATCGTCGATCTTCATTCGGCGATCGTCGATCTCCGTTCGACGATTTTTGCTGGGACTTAGTTTTCTGAGGCAGATCAGAATTTTTCCTGGCAACCTCTACAACTCTCTTTCCCTTGTCAGAAATAAACTTGATGGGAGTTGTTAGGACTATAGGTTGGCTGGATGAAGCACCCAAGCCAAGTGTACTGTTGAATATAGAGTTCACTGTGCTTGTGATGTCCATCAGCTTGATGCTTCTCCCATTGAGGGATTCTTCAAGCTTCTTGGCCTCAGAGAGCTCACTTTTCAGTGTAGCTATCTGTTCCCTACAGTTCTCCAACTCCTGAGAGAGTTTGAGGTTTTCTGACTTTAAAACATTGTGTTCAGATAATTGATTTCTGAGAGAGATAATCTCTTTCTCAGACTTTAGCAGGTCTAAACACAGTGCTTTAAATTCAGATTTAAAGTCTTCTGAAGTAAAGTCAAAAGAGCTAATTACCTGATCTTCTTCAGGTTGGGTTTCTGAGTCTGACTCTGACTCTTCATCCTATGAATTGTGCTGTGAGGCATTAATTGCCATCATGCAGAATTCCTTTTCTTCTGCATCATCCTCATCATCACTGGAGCTGGATGAGGCTTCTGATTCCTCTTCTGTCTCACTCCAGGATTCAGCAACAAACCCTTTTCTTGTATGCTTATTTTTGCTTGAAGAGGGCTTGCCATTTCCATTCCTTTTGGAGTCTTTCTCCTTTCTTCTTTCTTTTCTGTCCCTTCTGTCCTTGGTCTTGTTCTCTGGACAGTCAGGAACTATGTGCCCTGGTTTCCTGCAACCAAAGCAGATAATGTCTTTATTGTTGCTAATGGACTTGTCATACCTTGGCTTGTCCTGCTCCTTGTATGATCTTCTTCTGAAGTCCTTTCTGGCCATCTTGTAGAATCTTTTGGCCAACAAGCTGAGTAGTTCATCATTGCCTGTGCTCTTGTCTTCAGGCAGATCCTCAGTTGCCTTAAAGGCTATGGTTTTCTCTTTCCTTGTGGCTGGTGAAGCAGCCTTCTGTTCTTCCTCTCTATTCTTGATGAGTAGCTCATACGATTTGAGCTTACCCAACAAGGCTTCAGTGGTGATCTCATTTAGACTTCTGGCATCCTTAATTGGCCAGATTCTTGAATCCCAAGTGCTGGGGAAGCACATTAGGATCTTGTCATTAAGTTCTGTCAGAGAAATCTCTTTGTCCAATGTCCTTAGCTCACTGACAATTAGACTCAATCTGTTGTACATGTCTCCCACTGACTCAGTCTCTCCCTTCTTGAAGTTCTCATATTGGGAGATGAGATGGGATCTTCTGTCCTTTCTCTCATCAGCTGAGCCTGAGACAATTTCTGAGAGCTTGTCCCAAATCTCCTTGGCTGAGTTGCATTCAGCTACCTTTTGGAATATGTCATCTGACATTGTCTGGGCTAGGATGTTCATAGCCTTGGCATCAGCTACTTTCCATTTTTTAATGTCAGCATCTGTTCCTGATGGAGGTGGAACAGCATTTGTGCCTGTGCTTTCTGGGGGTCTTGGACACACTGTCAAAACAGAATTGAAAATATCTTCGTCAATGGAATTCATGTAAAGTCTAATCCTTGCCTTCCAAAGTGCAAACTTGGAAAGATTGCACACTGGAGGTCTGGTGCTAGCATAATCTTTGTTTTGGGCCATGATTTGTGCACACAAAATCTAATAATAAAATACAAAAGAAAACAGATCTAGTTTGGGATCTTTGGGTTCAGGTGTTAGCCTGTACAACCAATCAGATATGGTATGTTTAACCAACCTGGCTCTGATACCAATTGAAAGTGCAACTAGATCTGATATACTCTAGAGGGGGGGTGAATAGAGTATATGGTGTTTTAGTACTTTTAAAAACTTTTACAACAATTGTTGTAATAAGTGTGAGCAGGGAAGCAAATATAAATCTAATCACAGAACTAAGCTATGCAAAAACTAAGCACAGAAAAATCAAGGCCAGAAACAAAAAGTAAACAAGCAGAACCAGAGGACACAAGGAAATATAGTGGTTCCCCAAACTTGAGTACATCCACTCTTCTACCACCCTAGGTAGGAATCCACTGCAGGATGAGTTGATCAGGTGTCCTGGGCACCAATGAGCTTTTGATAAGGTGCTCAAAAACCAAAGCAGATTTTTTGATCAGGTGTCTTGCCACCAATGAGCTTTTGACAAGGTGCTCAAAAACCAGATTCAAACTTTTGAAGGGAGTTTGAGAAACCCTTTACAAACTGGGGGTGAGAGAGTGATGGCAGTCTTCTCTTTCTCAGACAACTGAGAAGACTATGTGGATTGATGTCAAAGCTCCCCCTGAATCCTTGAAATCTTCAGGAAGAAAAGCTTTGCTGAGGGTGATAGGCCTTTAAAGGTAGAACTCCAGCAATAGATGGTTTCAGCAATGGCTGAAATGTTGAGTGTCTGGAGTCTTGAAATGATGTTGGCCTTGAACACTTTGAGAGCCGAAGAGATCTGAAGATTTTTGAAAGCTTGATCTCTTTGATGAGTGTTCTTCAGAATTCTTTTTGATAGAAGATTTTGAAAGAGTCTTTTTATTCTGTATTGTGTGTTCTCTTCTTGTTAATGTCTATTGATTCAAAAAACATTCTGTCTTTTATTCTCTGTTCCAGAATAGAATATCATTCTCTGTCAAAGATAGCCGTTGGTCTGCATTGATTGCATCCTTAATTGCAAAAACTCTTCTGGAGGAAAGTCCACAGAATTATTCCTTGAAAGATCCCTTGAAACTTGGTCCAGAAATAAATGAAAATGGCTAGCAAATCTCTGAATTAATTGCATAATAACTCCTGTCTGATTTGAATTTGAATTCTGGAAGTTATCTGAAATCGTCGAACTGAGCTCTGCTATCGTCGAGCTGAGCTCAGCGAACTGGAAAACTCAAGCAGCAAAATAATCGTCGATCTGAGCTCAAAGATCGTCGAGATGAGCTCAGAGATAAAGATCCAAGGCAGAGTCAAAATCGTCGAACTGAGCTCACCGATCGTCGAATGGAGTTCGACGATATTATGAAGTTGAGCTCAGCGATCGTGGAGTGGAGCTCGACGATCTGCCGAAGTTGAGCTCGACGATCGTCGATCTGAGTTCGACGAATCGTCGTGCTGAGCTCGACGATCAGACTTAGTCTCCAGACAAAAAAACTTGGTCTTCAGGGCAGCTTCCAATCCTAGACTTCTAACCCTTAGACTCAATTCTAATTGACCTATTAAGCTATACAGAAGGTCAAACAAAGGTTCCTAGAGACATAGTGATCCTGACCCAAATTAGTAATAGGGTGTTCCAACACCCTGTATCGTCTATCCAGATCGACTCCAGGTGCACCGATCGATCAGAAGTTATAGGCCCATCTGTAGTCATAATCTGCTGCTCCGCCAGAAGTAGAGCTCTCCTAAGGGAGGAGACGTGGAAAACATTGTGCAAAGCCGCTAGCTCTGGTGGCCGCTCCAGTCTTTATACTAAGGGATCGATCCGCTCCAGATCCTATACGGCCACATGTATCTCGGACTGAGCTTCTTCTGACCACTCATCGGCGAGACTCCATGCATCAGTCGTATCTTCAGAAACACCCGGAATCCTACCTCAAACTCTACCTGACGATGTCGAGCATTGTAATACTTGGCCTACCTCCTCTAGGCCACCAACACACTGTCTTGAATCAACCGCACCTGAGCATCTATATATTCGATGAACTCTGAGCCAAGTGCCATTTGAACCTCATCCTGGATCCAATACAAAGGACTCCTGCATCTCCGCCCGTATAAAGCCTCATAAGGGGCCATGACGATGCTTGACTCGTGGCTATTGTTGTACGAGAACTCGATCAACGGTAGCTACCTCTCCCAAGGCTCTCCGTGGTCTAGTATGCAAAGATTCAACAAATCCTCCAGTGTCCAATTGGTGCCCTCTGTCTGTCCATCCGTCTGAGGGTGGAAGGCAATACTAAATGTCAATCGAGTCCCCAAATAAGCCTAGATCGACGTCCATTTCTTTGACGTAAATCAACCATCACGATCTAACACTATTGTCCTTGACACTCCATGGTATCAGACGAACTGCTTCACAAACCCTGACACCAAGTCACCAACCGTAGTGTCCTTCCTGATCGGTAGAATTCTAGCCACCTTCGTCAATCGACTAATGATCACCCATATCGAGTCGTTCCGCTCATGTGACCGAGGAACACCATGTATGAAATCCATGGCAATATCGTCGAACTTCCACTCCGGCACCGGAAGTGGCTGCAACAACCCGACCGGACTCTTACACTCTGCCTTCACTAACTGACAAGCCTCGCAATGGGTAACTAAGTATGTGATATCCCTCTTCATACCCGGCTAGTACATCATCCTCTTCTGGTCGGTCGTCATCTTCGTGATGCCCGGGTGCACCGAGTACCTGCTGTAGTGAGCCTCAGTTATTATTTCCTCATGAATCCTACCCCCAACCGGTATGTACACCCATCCTCTAAAGTATATCAACCCATCTCTCTCTATATACACCCCGGTCATGCCTGCCTATAAGTCCCTGAATATTGGCTCCAACTTATCATCTCTTCTCTGCTCAGCCCTGATGTGATCTCAAATATCATCAGTAGTGCTCATCGTGGACAGATACTCCTCATAAAGCTCTGAGTCATCCAAGGACACCAAAGTAATATGCATATCCTCCATCATCCGTACCAGCTCCATAGCCATCAACTGAGGCTCTTCTCCTAAAGTGGTAGCCCTCCGGCTCAGTGCGTCCGCAACAATATTCGCCTTCCCCGGGTGATAGTGTATCATATACTCGTAATCAGATAGAAATTCCACCCATCGACTCTGACGGACATTCAATTCCATCTGCGTATCAATATTTTTTAGATTCTTGTGATCCGAAAATATGTCGCAGGGCACCCCATAAAGTTAATGTCATCAAATCTTCAGAGCGAACACAATTGTTCCCATCTCCAAGTCATGCACAGGGTAGTTCTGCTCGTGCTTCTTTAGCTGGAGGGAGGCATATGCTATCACATGTCCATGCTGCATCACTACAGCGTCGATCCCCTGAAATGATGTATCAGTGTACACCTGAAAGCCTCCTTCCCAGATGGGAGAGTAAGGATAGGGGCCGATGTAAGCGGACCCTTCAACTCCTGGAAGGCCGCCTCACACTGCGGCGTCCAAACGAACGGGGAGTCGTTCTTTGTCAAAGAAGTGAGTGGAAGGGGTATCTGAGAGAATCCTTGCACAAACTTCTGGTAGTACCCGGTCGATCCAAGAAAACTTCGGACATCCGTGGCCTTCTTAAACTGAGGCCAGTCTCGCACTACATGAATCTTTGTGGGATCCACCGCCAATCCTGCTCCACTGATGATGTAGCCTAAAAAGGCCACCTCCGTCAGCCAAAACTGGCATTTACTGAACTTGGAATACAACTAATGCTCACTGAGCATCTCCAGAGTCAAGGACAGATGTTGTGCATGCTCTTCCTTCATCCTCGAATAAATGAGGATGTCATTTATGAACACAATGACAAATCTGTCGATGCACGGCTCGAACACCCGGTTCATCAAGCTCATAAAAGCTGATGGCGCATTCGTGACCCAAAGGGCATCATGATAAACTCGTACACGCCATATCTGCTGATAAAAGCCGTCTTCGGGATGTCTTCTTCCTGAATCTATAACTGATAGTACCCCGACCTGAAATCTATCTTCGAGAACCAATGTGCTCCCACCAGCTAATCAAATAATTTGTCGATCCTTGGCAGTGGGAAGGTGTTTCCAACCTTTAATCGGTTTAGTGCATGATAGTCGTTGCATAACCTGAGGGTCCTGTCCTTCTTCTTCACAAATAAGAGCGAAGCTCCCCAAGGAGAGAAACTTGGCCTAACGAATCCATCGTCCACCAGCTCCTGAAGTTGACTCCTGAACTCCAACAGCTCCTTCGTAGCCATCCGATAGGGAGCCCTAGGCACCGGCTTAGCTCCCAGCACAAACTGGATCTGAAAATCCTTCTCCTAATGCGGCGACAATCCTAGTAGCTTCTCTGGAAACACATCCGCAAAGTCCCGCACCACCGATATATCGGCAACCAACATATTGGCCTCGACCATCTCGAAGAACACCTGATAGACCTCATCTCCCTGCATATGGTCCTTGATGGCCTGAGTAGATGATAACATCCTATGGGAGACAGGTGTAATACCTTCGAAGGTCGCGAAAGTGTTATCATAACTCAGTACAACCTTCTTTGTCGGGCAATCTATCTGGGCGTGGTTCCAAGTAAGCCATGTCATGCCCAGAACTTGGTCGAAGTCCGACATCCTCAAGATCATAGCCGGGGCCTCGAATGTCAAACCATCAATAGTCACCATCAGGAGGCACTTAGTAGTGGCTAAGACCTCCGCCCTATTGGGGAGACTGATGCGTGTAAATCAGCAAGCGCACCGGTCGCACAAGTAATAATGTTTTGGAATAAATGCCCGAGTGTCGGTCTCTTAAGGAATGCAATTAGCATAGAGCGGCAATAGTTCAGAAAATATTGTTATGAGGGTTATACTTAGAAAAAGAGTAAAAAGGGGACTTGAGAGATTGTGGTTGCTTGATCTAATAAACTAATTAAAGCTATGCGGGTCGAAGGCACCGCTTCGCAAGGAGAGGTGAGTGTATCGACCGCGATGCCGAACTTCGGTTGGGCGTGTGGCCGGAAAGCTAATGGGTGGAAGCGTTCTTGTGCGGAGTGCAATCGAGTGAAACAAGGGTATGGAGTGGATGTGGAGTGGGCGAGGCGCATTCACACACACAACTTACAAGCATAAGAAAACAGAGGAAGGGGAAGAGGAGTAAACCAATAGAGGGTGAATATCCACCACACGTCGTGGCCGGAATAGCGAGTCATCAATCCACTTCTGGGCTCAGTCCGAGGAGGCTTCCGGTACCAACGAGCTGTCACCTCGAAGGCCTTTTAGTTCGTTCTCTAGGTTGTCTTTTCTCCAACTCCGGTGGAAAGCTTGGAGTTGAGGTCGTCAATGGCCAGGAGATTCTCCGGAGGGTTTGGAAAGCTTCAGAATAGCCGACTATGGACTCCCGATGACGGTGGAGGTTATGGAGCAGCTGGAGAAGTAGAATGACACTTTCCGCGCACTCCACGATCGCAGAAAATGACGGGGCTTAACCTAAATCACGGAGAAGGCCCTTAAATATGGAGGCAGCAAAAGCAGAGCGAACGATCAGTGGCGCACGACCAGTGGTCGTGCGCACTGTAGTTTGATGATCGTGCGCAATTTCCAATTAAACCTGCAACTTGGATAGAAACATCAGCAGAAATGCGCACGATCAGTGGCGCACGACCGGTGGTCGTGCGCACTGAATCCACTGATCGTGCGATTGGCTAGGACAGATTTACAAAAAGCAAGGGGTAAACGAGCACGAGCAGTGGCGCACGACCAGTGGTCGTGCTTACAACGGCCAGTGCTCGTGCGATTACCCGGGCAGAATTAGGAAAAAGGAGAATGTAATGCGCACGATCAGTGGCGCACGACCAGTGGTCGTGCGCAGTGTTCCTATATCGTCGAGGTCTCCCAAGCAATTTCGGAGCACGCACACGAACCCTGCACCAACAGAAGAGGCAGATAGGCCACCAAAAGTGCACACCACATTCTCAAGACACGGCTAAAGAACAACAAAAATACAGAAACAAATAAAGCACACAGAAACGGGCCTAAAGTGCACTTAATCATGAAATAGGCATGTAAGCAAATATAAGCAGTTATAGCTCTCAAGTGCAGTGCTAAGACGATAAAACTGGCCCAGATGAGTCCAAAAATCAGTGTAATATTTGGACTCATCACACCCCCAGACTTAACCATTTGCACGTCCCGAGCAAATCATCACCCCGTGGACTAGAAAATAGCTAGCTAGCTCAGAAATTTCAATAAAAAGTAAGATGAGAAATCAAATACATCATGGGCATAGAAGATATAATAGAAAAACTTTTTAATTATACTCTGCAGTTTAAACTATTTGACAGGCGTAAATAAATTTTGTATTTGCTCAAAATTAGAATTCTGGAGAATCTTGCGATCATGTGTAGGAAGAAAGTAGGCAGGCTCCAAAGATATCCATCAATGTCGGGGACCATACGCTTGCACGTTCACACTCTCTCCACGGCGCATGTTAGACTCAAGCGTGAATCAGTAGGACTTGTAGGAGAGAATGGGGCTTAGGCTAAGGTTTGGTAGTCAATTATAAACATGAAGGCTACACGCAACCAAAGTGAGCAAACAAAAACCTAAACCAATACAGCCACTTAGAAATGTACATGTAACACACCCCCAGACTTAGCTTGAAAACCGGGTGTGTACACGACCTAACCCGACCAAAATCAATAAATAGGACGGGGATATAATTCTCATAGCAATTCTTTCAGATTTTTTTTTCGCTTTTATTCTTTTTCTTTTCTTCGTTTGCAATCCCCAAACGTAGCAATCAAAAAGTTTACGAATTCATCACCACATTACACGATTTCCACATATCACAACATCATCAAAATAGTAAATTCAAACAAGCTCAAGCATTTGATTGTGATGGGGGGTTTAGCTTCAGGCCTTGGTGAATGTGAGTGGAGCTGAATCAAAGAAGGGGTAGGCGCAAATTTGGCATGCTACGGTTAACGGGTAGGAAATGTTAAACAAGGCTCAAACTAGCCAAAATGATGGCCTACGTCACGCTCACTCTTGACTAACCGGGCACCAATGCTTCAAGAGTAGCTTAGGGCAAGTTCTTAGCCACCGAGAAAGATGATCCTTCCTCCCGACTCGAGCAAAACGAGTCTAGTGGCAGCTACACACATTCCTACATTATCGTTTGATTACTCCAGATTCATATTTTTGAGTAGTACAAACAATATTTACATCTGCAGAAAAATAAAAATCTACGAGCATAAAGAAAAATTAAATCTATACTAGTTCTACACAAACCATGAGTACTCGATTAGGAGAACTACATGAGTTTCGAACTACTCTATCCTGAAATTCGAAGCCAGCACCACTATTTTAAAGTTTACAGAAAAATAATACATTTGACTCGAGCTGCGAGCGTGGATAAGAGCGCACTCTTGTGGGTGATTCAGTGTGTGCGACAGAGATCATGAAATAACTAAACAAGAGACTGGTATGCAACAATATGTGTTGTTTAGTGACCACAAGCATGTTCTCCCCCCAGACTTAAATTCGACAACTAGTAAAAATAAGTATTCCAAATGTGAAAAAGAGCTCAAGTAAGAAGTACCTATACTCAAAATTGAGCATACCGGTCGTGCGACGAGATGTCCAAGTGCGGCCAAGTTACCGCGCCTCAAAAATTCCTGCACCTGCGATCGAAATATGCATGCAAAACAAAATATGGATATATATATATATATATATATATATATATATATATATATATATATATATATATATATATATATATATATATATATATATATATATATATATATATATAAAGAACTCAAAACACAGCACAGGACCAAATGATCCAACTTGGGTTGTCTCCCGAAAGCCCTTTTGTTTACCGTCCTTAAGGTGGACCAAATACCTATATTAGCAGTTATAATAAAGAGTTCTTTGCAGTTGAAAAAGGAAGAAATAAAAACAGAGCGAACCAGCGTTCTATATGCAGCGAGAAAACAGAAAGAGGAGGGTAAGTGGAATGATGGTGTTGCAATCAGCTATAAGAAGATTTGTGGTAAGTCTCTCCGGTGGGGTGCGAGGGGACAACAGATTGTCTTTTTGCATTGGGGGTAGGGGTTTTCCCTTTACTTCGATTGCACTCTTTCTCGCGTCGAAAGGTAGCGTAGCACTCGTCGCGTAAATGCTTTGCCTCTTTCAGTTTCTCCAGCATGGGAGACTTCCAATGGATGTAGTCTGTGTATTTTCCTGTTTGCGTAGTTTGTGGCATCCTGTCCGGCACCGTGACGGCGATCGGATCTGCCCAAGCTACAGATCGCTTAACAGAGTTATCAGCAGTGTTATACAAATAAGTGTATAGGGATTTCTCCTGAATAAAACTAGGTTTTCCATGCTCAAAAACATAGTTGGCTGGAAGTAGAAAGACAGCTGTGGCTTTGGCGCACCCGATTTCTTCTTTGACCAATAGCTCTTGATTCTCATCTATCTCCTGGGAGAGTCCTTTGTTTGTGTTCTCTTCCAGATGTGCTTCTTCCAATGTTGGGAGTCCTGAATCTATCTTGGTATCTGTGACACTGAGAAAATTGTTATTTTGGATGGGAGAGGAATGTATGGATGTGTTATCGAGGGCGGAATCTTCGGTCGGCCAAGTGACTCGTCCTTTGGAAAAGTCGAGGGATGCTCCACTGGCCGTCAGGAATGGGACTCCTAATATAGGAATAGAGTTATTTTCCCTTTGTCCCAAAACCTGGAAGTCAATGGTTATACTTTTTCCGTTGACCTCGATTTCGACTTCCCAAACACCTCCCTCGGTGTCAACCAAATTGTCATTCGCTAAGATAAGTGACTTCCAATTTTCAATGTCGACTTGTAGGTGCATCTTGGCAACATCTTGCAAAGTGAGGATGTTGCTGGACGCTCCAGAGTCGCATAATGCTGGGGTTTCAATGTTGTTTATTTTACAATTGATGACGAGTTCATTGCGGTTTCCCAAATTTTCCTCCCCCTGGCTTTTACCTTATTCATGGTGGTTCTTTTCGGTATAACTAGGTAAGGTGCCTTGGGTGCGCTTGGAAACCACTTGGGCCAATTGGCCCAATTGTGCCTCCAGTTTGCGCATCGAGGCAGCTTGATTTGTCATGTTGGTTTGGGAAATTTCAATGAATTTCTCAAACATCTCTTCCAAAGAACTTTTTTTAATGACGGGGGGCCCTTGGGAATAATTTGGTTGAGGCGGCCGCAGTTGGCTTCCAGAGGCATACGCATCATTTTGATGCTGCCCCGGTTGCCATATTTGTCCAGATGCGTTTGGATTCCAAGAAAAGTTGGGGTGGTTTCTCACTCCCGGGTTGTATGTGTTTCCGTAAGGAACTCCCCTGTTTTGATTGGCTACAAAATTAACTGACTCATTCAGAAAAGAAGATTTGTCTGGTACCTCGACTCCTAAGCATTCGAAGCTGTGGTGGTCGGTGCTTCCACACCCTTGGCATGAGATTGCCATCACTAGGGCGGCGGCGGCGGGCTTGGGGATATCCACGACAAATACTCCACTTGTGCTTCGTGGGATGTTTCTTCCAGTGGTCCAGTAAGCGTTGTGGGTGTCGGTGTCTTGTAAGATTCTCAGAGCATCATCTGGAGCAAGGTTCATGATTGTTCCTCCAGAGGCGGCATCGATCATGGCTCGGTGGTGGGGATCAATAGCGAAGTAGAAACTTTCGACGAGGTTCCACGTTTGGAATCCATGATTAGGGCACTTCCTCAACAGCTCGTTGAAACGCTCCCAAACTTCGGCTAAACTTTCTTGATCTGCTTGCCGGAAGTTGGCTATTGCACGCCTCATTCTCACGATCCGATCTACCGGATGGAACTTAGCTAGGAATTTTGTGGTCAAAGCCTCCCAGGTGGTGGCTATTATAGGTGGGAGGGAGTGTGTCTTGGCTTTGTCCCTTAATGAAAAAGGGAAGAGGCGGAGCTTGACTTTTTCGTCTGGGATTCCAGCGTAGCGGAACGTGGCACAAATTTCGGAGAATTCTGCAAGGTGAAGATGGGCGTCTTCAGTGGCCATTCCGGAGAACTGAGCATTGTTTCGAATGATATTCAGGATAGCTAGTTTAATCTCGAACTGTTGGTTGGCGATAGCAGGTCCGAAATCAGGGTATATGCTCCCGATAGTCGGTGTAGTATAATCCCTCATGGTGCGGACCTGGGAAGGGTTCACTTCATTTTCGTCTCCATTTCTGTCACCATGAGGTATCCCTCCAACATGGTTGCCTGCATCAATATTCAGCTGGTCTCCCATTGGGGCAAAAGTGATGGCTGCGGCGCGTCTTCGCGCTAGGATAGTACGTTTGATCTCTGGGTTGTAGGCGACAAGATCTCTTGTGGCTCGACCCTGCATTCACTGTGGCAAACACAATACAAGGAAATAGTAGTCAAAAACACTAACTCTTATAACAATATTTTCAGTCATCCTGAGTCGCTCTATACTTGCATTCCCTGGCAACGGCGCAAAAAACTTGACGCATGTAAATCGGCAAGCGCATCGGTCGCACAAGTAATAAGTTTGGGAATAAATCCCCGAGTGTCGGTCTCTTGAGGAATACAATTAGCATAGAGCGGCAACAGTTCAGAAAATATTGTTACAAGGGTTATACATAGAAAAAGAGTAAAAAGGGGACTTGAGAGATTCTGGTTGCTTGATGTAATAAACTAATTAAGTTATGCGGGTCGAAGGCACCGCTTCGCAAGGAGAGGTGAGTGTATCGGCCACAATGCTGAACTTTGGTTGGGCGAGTGGCCGGAAAGCTAATGGGTGGAAGTGTTCTTGTGCGGAGTGCAATCGGGTGAAACAAGGGTATGGAGTGGATGTGGAGTGGGCGAGGCGCATTCACACACACAACTTACAAGCATAAGAAAACTACAAACATCCCATTAGATATAGAATAGACATGTAGTTCATGACAATGTTATATCATTCCATACAACAAAGGAAGGAGAAGAGGAGTAAACCAATAGAGGGTGAAGATCCACCGCAGGTCGGGGCCGGAATAGCGAGTTGTCAATCCGCTTCCGGGCTCAGTCCGAGGAGGCTTTCGGTACCAACGAGCTGTCACCTCGAAGGCCTTTAAGTCCATTCTCTAGGTTGTATTCTTCTCCAACTCCGGTGGAAAGCTTGGAGTTGAGGTCGTCAATGGCCGGGAGCTTCGCCGGAGGGTTTGGAAAGCTTCAGAATAGCCGGCTATGGACTCCCGATGAAGGTGGAGGTGATGGAGCAGTTGGAGAAGTAGATTGGCACTTCCCGCGCACTCCCCTATCACAGAAAATGACAGGGCTTGACCTAAATCACGGAGCAGGCCCTTAAATACGGAGACAGCAAAAGCAGAGCGCATGATCAGTGGCGCATGACCAGTGGTCCTGTACACTGTAGGTCGATGATCATGCGCAATTTCTAATTAAACCTGCAACTTGGATAGAAACATCAGCAGAAATGCGCACGATCAGTGGCGCACGACCGGTGGTCGTGCGCACTGAATCCACTGATCGTGTGATTGGCTAGGACAGATTTGCAGAAAGCAAGGGGTAAACGCGCATGAGCAGTGTCGCACGACCAGTGGTCATGCGCACTACGGCCAGTGCTCGTGCGATTACCCAGGCAGAATTAGGAAAAAGGAGAATGTAATGCACACAATCAGTGGCACACGACCAGTGGTCATGCGCAGTAAGTCCAGTGGTCGTGCGCAGTGTTCCTATATCGTCGGGGTCTCCCGAGCGGTTCCGGAGCACGCACACGAACCCTGCACTAGAAGAAGGGGCAGATAGTCCACCAAAAGTGCACACCACATTCTAAAGACACGGTTAAAGAACAACAAAAACACAGAAACGGACCTAAAGTGCACTTAATCATGAAATAGGCACGTATGCAAATATAAGCAGTTATAGCTCTCAAGTGCAGTGCTAAGATGATAAAACTGGCCCAGATGTGTCCAAAAATCAGTGTAATATTTGGACTCATCAGAGACGCACCCTCCTGGTGACTCCCGAAAAATGTCTGACTCCCTGCAGTCCACTTACGAACTCCTCGGAGACGAAGTTGTGCGACACACCCATGTCCACTAAGGTGTGGGCATGTTTTCCGCACACCCTAATTATTCCTATTTATTTAAGTATAGTCAGGTGACTGGGCCTATGGTTTCCTTTCCTAGTATGCTACTGTTGTTTATTGTTTCTAAAATTTCAACGGAAGATATCAACAAAAAATTACTAGCATACCTGCAATCAGCCTGCCCGGGTCCCGAGGTGGAGCCATGTCCAGAGCATACACCTGCTCCCTCTCTTGCCTCTGATCTCTTCCCTGGAAACCACGTCCTCTTCTACGGCCTCGGCCTCCAAACTACTGAGCAGACGGGGCAGCCTGTGGTGCCGGTAGAGGTTCCCCTCTCATGGGGCAGTTTCTTCGAATGTGCCATACCTGATGACAGTTGTAGCACTCGGGCGGGGAAAGTGCCACACCCCCGGGCCTCTGTATCTCCCGTACCTGAAGAGGTTGAGGGGACAGTACACCGGCTCCCTCGGCTCCTATCTCACCTCTTGGAGATGTTGGTCCACTACCCTTCTCTCATCAGCAAAGCAGCCCCTCCGCTTATCATTCCTACCTCCCCGACCATGATCCTCAGTTGTCCTTTTCCAGCATCGAGTCATGTGCCAATCAGCCTGCATCCTCTTTGCCATCTCCAGAATCCGAGGTATTGGCCCTTCAGATACAAACAGAAGAGCCTATCTTTGGTCCTATCGAAGGCCCTTATAGAGCCTCTTGGTATACACCGCTTCATCTAGCTGATAGGAGTCCGCAAACCGGGCTAATTAATTAAACTCCTCCCAAGTAATGTCAGTAACCTCCTGATCTACAAACGCAGTATCCAGAAGCGTCCTCCACCACCTCTTGGTATGAGACTCCAAGCAGCAGACCACCAGAGGTACCCTCTCCTCCCACGGGCACCTTATCCCGGTCAGCATCTCGAACATGATATCAAGCCACACTTCTGTCCATACGGCCAAGTCCATCCCAATGTGAAAGATATGGTATGCCTCTGATACCAATAGAAAGAAGGGGATAGACCTGATTTTACTCTAGAGGGGGGCGGGTGAATAGAGTAATTAAAATTTCTGTCTATTTTTATTTATATCAGAGTAATAAAATATGTGATACTAATAGTAGTAATAGAAAAGGGAATGCAGCAATGGTAATCTATCCTATCACAGCAAAGCTAATTAATCATAGCAAAGGTAGTCTATCACAGCAAACTAGTCTATCACAACAAACTAGTCTATCACAGCAAAGCAAGAACAGAAGGAAAATATTCAACCAGATGACACAAGAATTTTATAGTAGTTCCCCAAACTGGGTACATCCACTCTTCTACCAACCTGGTAGGAATCCACTAGCAGGTTTTTGATCAGGTGTCTGCCACCACAAGATCTATTTTCAGGGAGATCTCACAACCCTATGAGCTTTTGATCAGGTGCCCAAAAACCAATAATAAACTTTTGAAGGGAGTTAATAAACCCTTTATACAGGAGGTGAGAGAGGTGATGTTGTCTTCTCTTTTCTCTATACAAAAGAGAAGACTAGTGGATTGCTGTTGTCAAAGGCTCCTTCTGAAATCACTTGAAGCCTTGCTCAGGGTGTAGGTCTTCTGTCTTATCTTGAAATAATGTCCAGGAACTTTCAAACTGATTGAAAGATGTTGTTCTTGAATGTTCCTGGAGTAGAAGTTGAAGAAGACTCTTGATGTTTATTTGTTGTTCTTCTCCAGTCTTCATTAAGCATAAGGAGAAAACATGTTGTTTTCTGCACAAAGAAGAACCAGATAATATTCTCTATGTTTCTTTAATTCTTCCGTAATCTGTTTATTTGTGTCTTCTGAAAAGAGAAAAACTCTTTTATATTTTGCTATCGAATTCTTCTTTGAATTTTGAATACCAAACATTGAATGCCGATTGCTTGGAGAATGAAAAATGGCTGGTGAATATTGTCTTTAATGAGTTTCCCCAACTATCCCAATAAATTAAGCATGTAATTAACCCTAATGAAGACCATAATTAATTCTGCCAATAACGGCTATATTCAAGATAATATGAGCATTAATTACTCAGGAAATCACTGCTAAATAATATATGGAATAAGGACAGAAATGAGTTAAAAACTCTAAGTCTGGCACTGCAAAGAAATCATTGAGCTCTGAACAGATTTCGTTGACCGGAGATCTAAGATCGTCGAGATGAGAAATCATATTCATCGACCTGCGCTCAGCGAACTGCATTCTGGGAATATCTTGCCAATTTTGCGGACCAAGTTCATCGAGCTGAGAATCTTTCTTCGTCGAGCTGAGTTCAGAGAACATAAACTATTGAAGTTGAATTCCAGAATTCGTTGACCTGAGCTCGAACATCATCGAGCTCAACTCAGAGAATGATTTCTGAGTTCATCGATCTGTGATCGACGATCGTCGAGCTGAGTTCAAAGAATTTCGAACTGATAATTTTTAAAGTCTAGATTCTTCTGAGTCTTGAGTCCCCTGAAGTCTTCTGCTGGCTGGTAAATGAATGTTGAACCTAATGACTATCCTAAACTCTAGGAGTCGAAGACTTGACCCTGGCTGCAAAAAGGGTTCTTTAACTCCCTTCAAAAATTATTCCTGGTTGCATGTCACCTGATCAAAAGACTTGGGATTAGTTTTTGAGCACCTGATCAAAAGCTTATTGGTGGCAGTCACCTGATCAAAAAACCTGAGTAGATTCCTACCAGGGTAGTAGAAGAGTGGATATACCCAAGTTTAGGGGAACCACTATAAAATTCTTGTATTAACTGGTTGCCTTCTTTTTCTTTTGTTCTTATTGTGGCTGTACTAGCTAGGTTGTTGTGTTTGGGATAGTTAATTTATATTTGTTGTGTCTGTGGTAGATTATCTTTAGGATAAATTTTTATTTACAGCAAAAAGCATTAAAAGTTTCAAAATCCTCTATTCACCCCCCCTTTAGAGTATATCAGATCGAACCCTAACTTTTAATTGGTATCAGAGCAAGTTTCCTTTGGTTGTACAGGCTAACCCTTGAACCAAAAGATCCTTTGTTAGATCTGACTTTTTATTTCTATTAGGATTATATTCACAGCATGGTACAGAACAAAGACTTTGCAAGCACCAGACCTCCAGTGTGCAACCTAAATAGGTTGGACATCTGGAAGGCAAGAATAAAAATGTATATGAATTTTATTGATGAGGACATCTACAACTCTATTTTGACAGGTCCTCCTAAAGAAACTGCCTCTACATCTATAACAGCTTCAAACACTAATGCAGTTCCACCACCTGAGTGGACTGAAGCTCAAAAGAAAGCCAAGGTTATTGATGCCAAGGCCATGAACATTCTGGCCCAAACAATGTCAGATGACATTTTCCAAAGAGTGGATGAATGCACAACAGCCAAGGCCATTTGGGACTCTCTCAACCAAATGGTGGCTGGCTCTACTGATGAAAGTAAGGATAGAAGATCAAATCTCATATCCCAGTATGAGAATTTCAAGAAGGATGAAGCAGAATCTGTTGCAGACATGTACAATAGGCTGAGCTCAATAATCAATGAGCTGAAGACCTTGGACAAGGATATCACCCTCACTGAGGTGAATGATAAAATCCTCATGTGCTTCGCAAGCTCATGGGATTTAAGGATCTGGCCAATTAAGGAGGCCAAGAGCTTAAATGAGATTTCCACAAAATCTCTATTGGGAAAGCTCAAGTCCTATGAGCAGCTAATCAAGTCCAGAGAAGCAGCTGAACAAAGAACTCCTCCACCAACAAGGAAAGAGAATAATCTGGAATTCATGGCTGTTGAAAAAACTGATGCCTCAACAGTGAATGAAGACCTAATGAGTCTTCTTGCCAAAAGATTTTACGAAATGACAAGGAAAGACTTCAGGAGAAAATCATCCAGGCAGGATGATAAGCCAAGGTATGACAAAACTCCCACTAAAGAAGTAGTTTTCCTTGGCTGCAGGAAACCTGGACATTTCATCTCAGAGTGGCCAGAGAATCAAAAGAAAGAAATGAGAAGAGAGAAGGACTCAAGAAGACAGCAAAGCTCAAGGCCTTCTTCTAGCAAATACAAAAAGAAGGAGAAGAGCTTTATACCTGAAAGTTGGAGTGACACTGAAGATGAATCCACATCTTCAAGTTCCAGTGAAGAGGAAGAAGAGGCAAGGGCCAAAGAAGTCTGTCTCATGGCCATTGATGCCTCCAGAGGTCAATCAGATGAAGAGGATGCATCTGACAATGAAGGAGCTTCAGAATCAGAAGCTGATCAGGTATTTTCATCTTTTGACTATAATTCTGATAGTTTCAAAAGTGAATTTAGGACAATGTGCATTGATTTAATAAACTCTGAAAATGAAATCAAAACACTTAGGGAAAGACTAGCTAATCAAGAAAGTCTGATTTTTGAAAACACTAAGCTAAAAGATGAAGTCACTCTAGCTAATGAACAAATTAAGACTTTAAGAACAGAGCTATGTGAGGCCAAACAACTTGAGGAATCTCTCAATGGGAGAAGCCTTAAGTGATGGACATCACAAGCACAGTCAATGCCAGACTGAATGGCAAACTAGGCTTGGGTGCATCATCAAGTTTACCCCCCCATACTCAAGAATAATATATTAACCACACCAATACAGTTTGTGTCTGAAAAGGGTAAATAAAAGGTAGATAATAACAATCCCAATCAACCTAAAATCACACACAAAAACAAGAAAAATCAAAATCAGAAAACATTAGATAAAAACAAAGTTCAGTAGATTTCGTCGAACTCCGATCGACGAAATGTGGGCAGTTCGTCGAACTCAAGTCGACGAACTCTGAACGCAAATCAATATAATAATTATTCATCTTACTGCGATCGACAAACTGCGTATGGTTCGTCGAGCAGAGATCAACGAACTTGTGGTACAGAAAATGAATACGTTCATTCTCTGAGCAGAGATCGACGATCTCATCCCATTTCGTCGAACTCTGCTTAACGAACTCACAACATTTCGTCGAACTCAGAAAGACTTAATAATACTCATAAATATATCATCAATTCTAATAAATTTAGGAAACCTTTTAATCCACTAGCTGATTCGATAATTCCTCCTAGAAGGTTTCATCCCTTAGGGTATAAATCACAACCTGAATTTTCCATAATATCTAGTTTCTCCTATCAACAATATAAAGGACCCAAGGTAACCTGGGTCAAGAACAACTAACTATTTCATTATAGGAAAAGGATTGTCCAGCAGATTATCAAAAATGGAATCTGGACAGTGGATGCTGCAAACACATGACTGGCAGCAAGGACAATTTATTTAACTACAAGTCCAAGCTTTGACCAAAGTTTATCTTTGGTGATTCAAAGTGTGGCCAGTCTGAAGGCTTTGGAGAAGTAAAGATTGGAGCAGTCACTTTCAAGAAGGTGATATATGTAAGTGGAGTCAAGCATAACCTCATCTCTATAAGCCAATTATGTGATGAATATTATCAGGTACATTTTAACTCAACATCTTTTATTATTTCAAAAAAAGAAAAACAAAATGTTTTAATTGGAAATAGACAAGGAAATATATACTTAGTTGATTTTCGTTCTGCCAATTCAGATATTTGTCTGCTTAACATTGTTTGCAATCAAAATGAATTATGGCATAAAATGCTAGGACATGTAAATATGAAAAATATTGCTAGGCTATCTAAAGACAGCCTTGTCAGAGGTTTACCTTCTGGTCCCTACAAGAAGGAAGGCCTTTGCAGGGCTTGTCAACTAGGCAAGCAAACTAAATCTAGTTTTAAATCAGTTAATAAAAGTGATTCACCTAGGATTTTGTACTTGCTACACATGGACCTATTTGGACCTATTACTGTACAAAGCCTAGGAGGGAAATCCTATACTTTAGTTATTGTAGATGACTTCTCAAGATTCACTTAGGTGTTCTTTCTGAGATTTAAGTCAGATACATTCAAAGTTCTTGCAGATTTTCTCAGGACTATACAGATTGAGTACTCTACTCATGTTGCATTGATCAGAAGTGATCATGGTATAGAGTTTGAGTCTCTTCTTATGCATGAGTTCTGTGAGAAGAAAGCTATCAAGCACTGCTTCTCAGCTCCTAGAACTCCCCAACAAAATGGGGTGGCTGAAAGGAAGAACAGAACCTTAATTGAAGCTGCAGGCACATTACTTACAGATGCTTACATGCCCCTATTCTTTTGGGCAGAGGCTGTAAGCACAGCAAACTATGTACTGATGAGAAGCCTAATACATAAACTTAAGAATACGGCTCCCTATGAATTGCTTAAAGGGAAGAAACCTAAAATCATCTATTTTAAAGTTTTTGGCTGCATATGTTATATACATAACAACAACAAGAAATATATTAGAAAGTTTGAAGCTAAGGTTGAAGAGGGAATCTTTCTAGGATATTCCCAAGTAAACAAAGCTTATAGAGTGTTTAACAAATCCTCTTTAAAAATTGAAGAATCAATTCATGTTACTTTTGATGAAACTAACATGTCTTATAAGGAGAAAGAGATTTCTACCAATAGCACCTTGTAGGTACCTCACTTGTGTGAGAAAATGGGTGAATTAAACCTTCCACAAGAGGTTACAGCACCTTCTCCTCCACAAGTTGATGAAAACAGTGAAGATAAACCTTTGGAAGAGACTGAACTTCATTCAACAGCAGACATAATTCCATAAGAGGAATTAATTCCAAATGTTGTTGCTGAACCAACTCCACCCACTGATTTTGTCACACTAAGGGATCACCCTAGATCCCAAGTGATTGGATACATATCAGCAGGTGTATAGATAAGGCATCAACTCAACCAAGATGTGATGCATGCCTATTTTCTCTCTCAAGTTGAGCCTTAATCCATAAAAGATGCTGAGCAAGATCCCCACTGGATTATTGCAATGCAAGAGGAACTCAAGCAATTTGAGAGATGTAGAGTTTTGGATTTAGTTACAAGACCCAAAGACTACCCAGACATTGGAACTAAATGCGTATACAGAAACAAACTAGATACCCATTGTGTAATTGTGAGGAACAAGGTTAGGCTTGTTGCTCAAGGTTATAGGAAAGAAGAAGGTATAGACTATGACCAAACATTTGCACCAGTTGCAAGGTTAGAAACAATCAGGATCTTCCTTGCTTATGCTGTATACAAAAAGTTCAAAGTCTATCAGATGAATGTAAAGAGTGCCTTCCTGAATGGAGTACTAAAAGAAGAGGTATATGTTGAACAACCTCCAGGTTTTATCTCTCCAACCCATCCTTCATATGTTTTTAGATTGCATAAAGCTCTTTATGATCTAAAGCAAGCTCTAAGAGCTTGGTATTAGACCATAGCTAGCTTTTTGATAGAGCATAAATTCACTAGAGGTATGGTAGATAGAACATTATTCACTAGGCACCATAATGATAAAATATTATTAGTACAAATATATGTAGATGACATTATATTTGAGTCTACTTATTCTAAACTATGCAAGAGGTTTTCTGACCTCATGCATTTTAAGTTTGAAATGAGTAGCATGAGTGAGCACTCCTACTTCCTTGGTATCCAAGTGAAGCAGCAACCTGATGGCATCTTCATCTCCCAGGCTAAATATGCTAAAGAGCTTCTTAAAAAGTTTGGGATGGTTGATTAGAAATTATATAGGGGCATTGTTGGGTCCCTACTATATCTTACAACAAGTAGACCTGACATAATGTTTGTCACATGTCTTTGTGCTAGGTTGCAAGTGAACCCTAAAGAATCTCATCTAGTTTTTCTAAAAGGAATTTTGAGATATATAAAGAGTTGTCCAAGTTTAGGTCTCTGTTATCCTACTGAGTCAGAAATTGATTTAACTAGATATTCAAATTCTGACTTTGTTGGATGCATGGTAGATAGGAAAAGTACGTCAAGAACTTGTTAGTTCCTTGGTATGAGATTAGTGTCTTGATTCTACAAGAAACAATCATCTGTGTCCACATCAACTGCTGAAGCAGAATACATTACAGCTGGCAGTTGTTATTCCCAGATGTTGTCGATTCAAAACCAACTCCTAGACTATGTGTTCAACTTAAATAATTCAACTCTCTTATGTGATAACACAAGTGCTATATCCATAACACAGAATCTAGTCCATCACAGTAGGACTAAGCATATAGACATTAGGTATCATTTCATTAGAGAGTGTGTAGACAAAAACAAAATTAAACTTTTTTATATCTATACTGATTTACAAAGAGCAGATATTTTCACCAAACCCTTGGATGAAAGAAATCACTTGTTCTTTATAAATCGGCTGGGCATGATCAATGGCGAAGCTTTGATTCAACTTCTGTCTACACTCGATGAATTTTTCAAAGTTCGTCGAACGGAGTTCGACGAACTGGGAAAAGTTCTTGAGATATTAATCGAATAGAGATTGACGAACTCTCTGTGAGTGAAGTTGTTTCCTTCGAACGAAGATCGACGAATCTGCTTCAGAAAAACATTTGTCGAACGGAGCTCGATGAAATATTTTCATATCTTTAGACTGAGCTCGACGAATTATTTAACTACTAATTATTTCGTCGATCTCAGATCGATGAATTACTTATTTTTTTCGTGGACCGGAGTTTGTCGATTCATATTCCGAAAAATCCTATATCTAGGTTTTTCTTCGACCTCCATCTCGTGCTTTCAGTTCCCTTGCACTTGATCTTCGCTTTCTCCTGCAGGTGTAATATGGCGATTCTAGCAGGCATCCTTGCAGCCACGAAATTTGATATCGGTTTTGATGTGGATTTTGAATCATTTAAACACTCCGACCCAATCTTCCGGGATATTCTAAAACTACTTGAAGAACAGAAGTTGAAAACATTGATGACCACCAGGATCAAGCTCGCTAGTGCAGAAATCAGAGGGTGGGTATACACCTCCTCTACCACAGATGAAGACATCATGACCAACACCGTATTGGGTAACGGTATCTCTCTTACCCCCGCCGTTCTGACTGAAATATTTGGATTAAGCAATGGTACCGAAGAACTGGAAATTGTTAATGAAGAGTTTATTGAAATGTTGACTAAAATGTGTTATTCTGGAGCAACCCCAAATAAACTATTGAAGAAAAATCTCTCTGTTGAGTATAAATTTTTAGTCGATATTGTGGGGAAAGTACTGCTGGGTAAGCATACAACCCATGACAACATAACGAGGCATCAATTCCTGGTAATGTGTGCAGTGATATATAAGAAAATAGTGAACTGAGCTCAAATCATGTTTGAGCTAATTAAAAAAAGAATACCAAAAAGGAGATTTGTTTTGGAAGGATTCTAGGAATCTTCCTTAAAGAAAAGGCTACTGAATCCCTGTTAACCCCGACCATATTCATCAATGCTTCCAAGAGGTTCACCTGTGCCCTCTTTGGCAGGTGGGAGAGGAACATCACCAAGCCCTCCAAGGATTCTTCCTCCTCCAGGCCTTCTGAAAGCACTAGGGCTGTCACAACCGCTCCTCTAACCCTAGAAGTGGCTCCCTCCACCTCCAACATTCCTTCTTCTCCTCAACCTCACCAACAACAACCACTTCATATTTCTACACCAGTTTCATCTCCTGCACGTTCTCCACCTCCATCCTCTCCTCAAATAAATCTCACCTCAATCCAATCAACTGAAATCCCATCTTCTCCCACTCAGGAATCCATACACCACTCTCCTTCCCAATCACCACAACCCTCCCCACCTCAATCCCCTCTTCCACCTCATCTAACCACCACAAATACAGACACCTTTATCTCCTCCCACACATTCAATCTGATGATTCCCCCATCATCCCCACATCAAGAATCCATCCCCACAACTAAAATTCCATCTTCTGCACCTAACCACACCGACCATGATATGTCTAGTGCATTTTCTATTTGTTCAAACTGTGGTCACCACAATCCCTACTGCTCCATTACTCCAGAATCTCTATATTTAAATTTCTCTAATATTGCTAAGGATCTACTTGCTTTCATCTCTCCAAGTCTTCAAAATCTTCTCACTACTGCACTAGCTCCTCTCACTGCTTCCATCAAAAAATCTCTCTGCCACAGTTGCTGCTCTATCCCCTGTCCCTTCTTCTTCTGGGGGACTGGCTTCAGGACCCTTTGTAGCCAGTCAGGGGGACATGCTTCATGATGAAGAAGCTCCAGTGCATACAGCAGCAGAAGCAGCAGCATCTGCATAACTTGATCCCTTCATGACTGATTCTTCAGAAGATGCAGATCCATCTAACATTATAGATTTAATAGAATCAGATACTGATATGGATGAGCCTGCTATGGCTGAGATAGACACTGTTGGTAATTATATTATAAATCCCACAGTTGATCAGTTGAAATTGTTGAGCATGTTTGATACAGCTCATTTGAACTTTCTGCCAGAATATAGCATTAATCCATCTTTGGCTATAGTCCCTTACACCTCACCAATAAGCCCCAAGGTTTCCAAGCAACTAAAGGATAGCTTTGATATAACAGAGCTTCCAGCTATTCCATCTCCACCAAAAGCTGCTTCCCCCATAATCTCATCCCCTCCCAGAGACATTTCTGTTCCCACTTTGGTTATGAATGACTCCCCAATGCCTGATCTTGATGCATTGATCATGGCTGATATAGAAGAAGAAAATAAAACAGTTGCCGAAAGCACTATTGTGTATAGCTCTCCAACTACAGCTCCAGTTCTTTCTCCAGCTCCTACTCAGACTGAAAAGGCTATTGATAAATCTGTAATAAAAGTCATTGATGCTTTATATGATACTCCTAAAGGATCTTCTGATGAGGATGATAATGAAGAGGACTCTGATGATGAGCCAAGAAGAAAGTTTCTAAGAAGAGAAAAGCTCCTCCACCTCCTGCCCCAAAACCAAATCTAGCAAATGACACTCCCTATTATATACTGCAGAAAATCACACCATACAAGGGCATGTTAATATGGATGTGGCTTTCTAAGAACCTGCAGAAAGAAAGAAAAAAAGAAAAGCAGGAAGTACTCACCTCCTCCTCAAAGAATCGAAAAGGATCCTCCTCCTCCTCCACCTGCTACTGGTGCTTCAGGTTCTTCAACTCAGAGGACTACCCAGTATCAAACATATCAGAGACATCAGGGTAGGTCCTCCTCTTCTTAAGGAAGCAGCCAGCAGAGACAATATTCATCTAGTAAACAACATCAACAACAACATCATCATCAACAACAACAACAAATTACTGAACATAAAGCTGAAAGACCGAAGAGACCTGCCTCCCCTCCTGTACCTTTTGAAGATCCAGAAACAGCTACAACTACTAGGATGGCCAGATTCCAAGAGTTGGTTGGCCTATCCGGGATCAATAAGGCAAAAGCTGAAGGAAATGATCCTTCTCAATATTCAACCATGTCTAAATACAGGAAGGAGGAACTCAATAGGTTTGCTAAAGCTAATAAATTCTTTAATGTTGATGATTATATGAAACTACATCCAGAAGCTGTAGTGTCAAGGGCTACCTCCCTTAATATCATTGGAGCTGCTGACATGACAATGACAAAGAGACAAGCAGCCAATCCAGATAGGGAGATCAAGTTCACTCAGCTTGGTGAAAAAGCTAAAGAGGAGAAGCACAAGGAGCCCAAAAAGAAGAAATAAACTTTAAACTGTTTAAGACTTTTTGATTGTTTTAAAACTGCTTATTTATTTCTTGATACAAAGCTTACTGCATGTATATATTTGATGCACATTTAAATTTTTCCTGCCAGATATATATTTTAATGCTTTGTAGCTCTTTTATGTCTGTAATTAGTGACCTCACCCAAATAGTGGGAGATTGTTGGATCCCTAGTTGGATTTTGGCTAGGTTCACTAAACTAGGATGTTTGACCCAATAAGTTTAGCCAGGGTCATTTTTGTGTCCTAGATTCTAGGCCATGTCCTTAGAGTCAACACCACATGGACCAGCCATCAACGGACTGCAGAAGACTCAAGACTTAGAGAAATTTCAAAGACTTAGAAAATGAGTTTGACGTTCGTCAAGCTCATGTCGACGAAAGTCGTACTCAGCTCGACGAACTCAGAGAAAATTCTCTAAGCTGAGCTCGACAAACTTGGTTCTCAGGTCAACGATCTCTGGACACTATACATCAACATTCCAAGTCCAGAATTCCTTTCTCTGAACCCCAGTTGACGAAGTCAAAATATCAGCTCGACGAATTTGGTTCTCAAGTCGACGATTTCTGGATGGTCTACATCAACATTCTAAAGTCCAGAAACATCTAAAATATTCTAAGTCCAGAATCATACTCCAGTCGACGAATTCATGTTCTCGGCTCGACGAACTTATACCACAGTCTAAACAAGTTGTATCAAGTAGCTATTAGTAGTTCTCAGGTCGACGAACATAATTCTCAGGTCAACGATTTCTGGATACTTTACTTCTACATTCTTAAATCCATGAAACATTTCACTGAACTCCAGTTGACGAAGTTAGAATCTCAGCTCGACGATCTTGATGCAGAGAATTGGCAAGGCTTTGGAGAAAGCAGTTATCTATTCTTAGTTCGACGATCTTGGATCTCAGCTCGACGAACAAAGATTATCTGGTCGACAAACAAAACTTCTCAGCTCGACGAACTCTGGACCTAGTCGACAAATTCTGTTCTCTGCTCGATGATTTCTGTTTAGTTCCAGACTTGGAAATTTCCCTCCCTCTTTCCTTATTTATATTGCAATAATTTCTGAGTAATCAATGCTTAAATATTCTCTGAATATTACCGTTAGAAGCAGACATTGATTACGATCTTCATCAGGATTATTACTTGTTGCGTTTCAATGGGACAGTTAAGGAGATCATTTAATGCCGACATTCTCCAGGTCGTCAGTAATCAATGATGAAGAATTTAAAATTCAGAAGTAAGATTACATATAAAATATAAAAAAGATTTTTCTTCTTCCTCTTGATAACAATAAAAGATAGCACGCAACATTGAGAATACAAAAAAAACAAATCATACAGCAATAGTGAAAAGAACAAGCCCCAGTCCAGAAAAACAACAAAAGAAAGCTGAAGAAGAAGAAGAACATCAATAAAAAATCAAGAGTCTTCTTCTCTCTTCATTCCAGGATTCTTCAGAGGACAAAAAATACTCTATCAGTAAAGAAGTTCATGGATACCTTCTGGTCAAGGCTAAAACATTAAAGACCTACTCACCCTGTATCAAAGCTCCAACCTTCCTGAACAAATCAATATCTCAGGGGGCTGAACAAATCAATATCTCAGGGGGAGACTTTGTTAACATCAAAGATCCACTTACGTCTTCTCAGCTGTATTTGAGAAAGAGAAGACATCATCACTCTCTCACCCCCACTATAAAAAGGGTTCTTTAACTCCCTTCAAAAGTTATTCCTGGTTGCAAGTTACCTGATCAAAAGACTTGTGATTAGTTTTTGAGCACCTGATCAAAGGCTCATTGGTGGCAGTCACCTGATCAAAAAACCTGAGTGGATTCCTACCAGGGTGGTAGAAGAGTGGATGTACCCATGTTTAGGGGAACCACTATAAAATTCTTATGTTGTCTAGTTGCCTTTTTTTCTTTTGTTCTTGATGTGGCTGTGCTAGCTAGGTTGCTGTATTTGTGATAATTAATTTATATTTGCTGTGTCTGTGGTAGATTATCTTTGGGACCAATTTTTATTTATAGCAAAATGCATTAAAAGTTTCAAGATACTCTATTCACCCCCCTCTAGAGTATATCAGATCTAACCCTAACATTCACAATCACCTCCTATTTGGGTGAGGTCACTAATAAAATAAAAGAACAACAATCACAAAGCAAAATAAAATATATCTGGCAGAAAATTAAAAAGTATCTAGGAGATATGTACATAACATTAGCTTTGTGATAGTTTAAACAAGTAGAGTTCAGAAATAAAAACTAAGCAAAATGTTCAATTGTTCTTCTTGGCCTTTTCTTTATCAGCTTTGTCAGAACAATTAGAGGGCTATCTGAATTTGATTTCTCTGTTGGGATTGGCAGCTTCTCTTTTAGACATTGTCATGTCAGCTGCTCCAATGATATTGAGATAAGTGGCTCTTGGTACTACAGCCTGTGGATGCAGGTTCATATAAGCATCTACATTGAAGAATTTGCTAGCTTTGTCATACCTTTTTAGTTCTTATTTTATGTAGGATGACATAGTGGAATACTGAGAAGGATCTCTACCTTCAGCTTTAGCTATGTTAATCATGGAGAGTCCTGCTAACTCTTGAAATATGGCCAATCTTGTAGTTGTGTCTTGTTCAGGATCCACAAAGGGGATTGGAGGAGATTCTGGACTTTTTGGACTGTTATCTCTTTAAGATTTATCAATTTCGGGTGCTATCTGTTGCTTGTCTGGCTTTTGATGTTGTTGTTGCTGTTTGCTTGAAATTTTGTGCTGATTGCTTCCTTGAAATTGAGATCTTGAAGATCTATCATGTTGTCTTTGATATGTTTGAGTAAAAGAGGTAGATCTTTGAGAGATATTTCGTGAAGCACCAGCAGCTGGAGGAGGAGGAGAACCTCTCCAATTCCTTTGAGAAGGAGGAGGAGGAGAGTACCTTCTGCTTTTCTTCCTGGCTTTCTGCGCATTTTTAGAAAGCCACATCCATGAATGCATCCCTGGATAAGGAGTAATCTTTTGCAACATATAGTAGGGAGTGTCTGCATTAGGATTTGGCTTTAAAATAGCTTTAGTAGGAGCTTTTCTTTTCTTGACAACCTTCTTCTTTTCTTTTGAATCATCAGACTCATCAGAGTCTTCATCATCATTATCATCATCAGATGATCCTTGAGGGTTGTCATATAGAGCATCAATTGCCTTCAGAATATCTTTGGAAATTTCTTTCTCAGCCTGAGGCTTACTTGAGATTCTGCAACTTCAAGTTCAGTAAGACTTTAAGAAATTAACTTATTCTCTTCTTCAATATCAGCAAGAGAAATTTCATCTAGATGTGGTAGAGGACTATCATCCATCTTATAGGAAGGAGGGGATATAGCCTTGGGAGGAGAAATAGCCTTCAGGCCTTTTCCTGTTGGAGGCTCTGCTATTGCAAAACTTGCTTTAAGTTGCTTAGCAACTGCAAGGCTTATTGGAGAAGAATAAGCAATAATAGCTTTGGATTGCTGTGAGCAAATTTCTGGAAGATAATTTTCATAAGCTGTGTCAAAAGACTCTAACAAACTATAAATATCTATTGTGGGATTAATAAGACAATCACTAACAGTCAAAACTTCTGACAAGTTTACTTGCTAAAATGTACAAAATATATCAACTATCACTGTCTCAGCCTCTGTAAGCATATATACATCTGTCTCTGCATCTGCAGGCTCATCTATCTGCAAAATTTCTGCTGCTGCTGCTGCTGGAGCTGGAACTACTTCTTCATTGAGCATCTCCCCTGCCTAATTTCAGTGGGTACTGGAACGAGGCCCCTAGAAGAAGAAGGGACAGAGGAGGTAGTAAGGAGAGCAGCAAGGGAAGAGATGGAGGTAGCAAGAGGTGTGATTACCTCTGCTATTAGTTTCCTTATCACTGGAGTGATGTGCTCCAGGATGGTAAAAAGGGAGGGAGAATCCATATCCATAAACTCTGGAGGAGTTTGAGTAGATATAGATGGATGAGGAGTGATAATTGGGATGATGTCATCCTAGAAAGGTGATGCAGCAGGAGATGCAATTGGAGTGGAAATGTCATGTTGAGGTGAGTTTGGTGTAGATGGTAGGGAGTTGAGCAGATCAAATGTGGGGGATGACATGAATGTTTCAGGATGCATGTCATTTAGATGAGGTGGTAATGGAGATGGAGGTGGTATGATGTGTTTCGGAGATGGAACTATTGTTAGTAGAGGTATTGGTGAGGCAGGTGGTTGTTGTGGAGGAGGTGGTGACTGAGGAGATGGAGGAGTTATTGTAGGAAGAGATGTTGTTGAAGGAGGAGGAGTAATGGAAACTTCTTCAACAATAGGGTGGGGAGTGGCTGGTACAGCCCTTGTGCCCTCAGAAGGTATGGAAGAGGAGGAAGCCCTTGATGGCTTAGAGATGGTCCTCTCCCACATTCCAAACAAGACACATGTCATCCTTTTGGAAGCATTGATGAATATGGTCTGGGAGACTAGTGACTCAGCTGCTTTGTCCTGTAGGAAAATTCCCAGTACTCTTCCAAAACATACTTCCTTCTTATTGTTTTTCTTGTTTATTAAATCAAACAACAGTTTTCCCTAGTTAACTACTTTCTTATTTACCAAGGCACAAATCACCAAGAACTGTTGCCTGGTAATATAGTCATGGGCTATATGCTTGCCCAATAGGACTTTTCCAACAACATCAGCAAGATATTTGTATTCAGAGGACAAATTCTTCTTTAGTAGTTTATTACGGTTTTTTCCAGTATGACCCATTTTTATCAGCATATTATCATATTCAGTATTATCCATCTCAATATCCTCATTACCATTCATCAAACCGAAAATCTCAGATAATACGGTGGGGGTTAAAGAAATCTGATTACCGGATATAGTCCCGATCATTGTATCTACATCTGGAGTGGTGGAAGTGAACACCCATTCTCTAATCTCTGTCGCTGCTATCTTGATTCGGTATGTCATGAATTTCTTCAGATTCAGTTCCTCAAACAGTTTCAGTATATCCAAAAAGATCAGGTCAGAATGTTGGAAAGATTAAAAATCGATGTCGAAACCCATGTCAAACTTCATCGCCGCCAAGGAGTTCACTAGAATCGTCATTGTTCGCCTGTAAAAGAAAACAGAGAGATTAAGTGTAAAGGGAACAGAAAGCGCGGGACGGAGCTCAAAGAAAACCTAGATATATGGTTTTCAGAATATGAAGCGGCAGACTCCGTCCTACGAAAAATAAAAAATTCTTCGATCTGGGTTCGATGAAATATTTTATTGACAAAAGAGTTCGTCAATCTCAGTCAGAAGAAGGGAAAACAATTTCTCGATCTCAGTTCGACGAAACATTTTTTGAAGCAATATCATCGATCTCCGTTCGACGAATAGAACTTCACACACAGAGAGTTCGTCGATCTCAGGTCGACGAATTTCTCAAGAACTTTTCTCAGTTCGTCGATATTCGTTCGACGAACTGTGGCAAATTCTTCGACCACATACAGAAAATTAAATTAATGCATCGCCATTGATCATACCTAACTGATTCATAAAAAATAGATGTTTCTTCTCATCCAAGGATTTGGTGAAGATATCTGCCTTTTGAAAATCAGTAGAGACAAAGGTGAGAATACTTTTCTTTTTGTCTACACACTCTCTAATGAAATGATGTTTTACATCTATATGCTTAGTCCTACTATGATGCACTGGATTATGTGCAATAGAAATTGCACTTGTATTATCACAAATTAGAGTTGAATTATTTAAGTTGACACTATAATTTAGAAGTTGTTTTGAATCCACAGCATCTGTGAACAACAACTGCCAACTACAATATTTTCAGCTTCTGTTGTTGAACTATATACAGATGTTTGTTTCTTGCAAAACCATGACACTAGTCTATCACCAAGGAACTGACATATCCCTGATGTGCTCTTTTTGTCTACTCTACATCCAGCAAAGTCAGCATCAGAGTATCTAGTTAACTCAAATTCTGACTCATTGGATACCAGAGTCCTAAATTAGTGCAACTCTTTATATATCTCAAAATTCTTTTTAAGAAAAATAAGGTGAGATTCTTCAGGGTTCACCAGGAACCTAGCACAAAGGCATATAGCAAACATAATATCTGGTCTACTTGTTGTAAGATATAAGAGGGACCTAATAATGGCCATATATAATTTCTAATCTATAGGTTTCCCATGTTCTTCAAAATCAATTACTGCATAGGTAGCCATAGGTGTTTTATTTGCTGAAGCATCAGCCATCTCATACCTTTTAATTACCTCCTTAGCATATTTTGATTGGGATAAAAAGATGCCATCAGGAGACTGCTTCACTTTGATACCAAGGAAGTAGGAGAGATCACCCATGCTACTCATTTCAAAATTTGAATGCATAAGGATGGAGAACCTTTTGCATAGTTTGGAATCTGTAGAACCAAATATAATATCATCTACATATATTTGTACTAATAATATTTTATCATGATGATGCTTTATAAATAAATTCTTATCTACTATGCCTCTAGAAAATTTATGCTCTAAAAGAAGGCTAGCTAAGGTTTCATACCAAGCTCTTGGAGCTTGCTTTAGACCATAGAGAGCTTTATGCAATTTAAAAACATAAAAGGGATGAGTAAGAGAAATAAAACCTGTTGGTTATTCTACATAGACCTCTTCTTTGAGTTCCCCATTAAGGAATGCACTCTTGACATCCATCTAGTATACAGTGAACTTCTTGTAGGCTGCATATGCTAAGAATATCCTGATTGCTTCAAGCTTTGCAACAGGTGCAAATGTCTGTCCATAGTCTATGCCTTCCTCTTGTCTGTTTCCTTGAGCAACTAGTATGGATTTGTTCCTTTTGATAAGACCTTGAGCATCAAGCTTGTTTCTGAATACCATTTAGTTCCAATGACTGGGTAGCCTTTTGTTCTTGGAACTAAATCCCAAACTCTGCATCTCTCAAATTGGTTGAGCTCCTCTTGCATTGCAATAATCAAGTGTAGATCTTGCTCAGCATCTTTAAACGATTTTAGCTCAATTTGAGATATGAAGCAGTCATGCATCATGTCCTATTAGAGTTGATGCCTTGTCTGCACACCAACTGAAATGTCTCCAATCACTTGAGATAAAGGGTGATCTCTAAGTGTGGCAAATTCAGTAGGAGGAGTTGGTTGAGCAATAGCTTGGGGAATTAATTCCTCTTATGGAATTGTAGCTGTTGTTTGCTCTACACTGAGTTCAGTGTCTTCATCTTCACTATCTTCAGCAATTTATGGAGAAGGATGGCTGACAGCCTTATTGGTGAGAGTCAATTCATCCAATTTCTCACACAAATTCGGTTCCTACAAAGTCTCACTGGTAGAAGAAATCTTCTCCTTGTAAAACATGTTAGTTTCATCAAAAGTAATGTGAATGGATTCTTCTATTTTCATGGTTGATTTATTATATACCCTATAAGCCTTGCTTACTTGGGAATATCGAAGAAAAATTCCTATTTCAGCTTTAGCTTCAAACTTTCTAATGTGTTTCTTATTATTGTTGTGAATGTAGCAAATGCAACTACAAATTTTATAGTAGTCTACTTTAGGTTTCTTCCCTTTAAGTAGCTCATAAGGAGTCTTATTCTTGAGCTTGTGTATCAGACTTCTGTTCAGTACATAATTTGTTGTGCTCATAGCCTCTGCCCAAAAGGATAGTGGCAAGTGACCATCTGCAAGTGATGTGATTGTAGATTCAGTTAGAGTTCTATTTTTTCTTTCAGCAACCCCATTTTGTTGAGTAGTTCTAGGAGCTGAGAAGCAGTGTCTGATACCTTCCTTCTTACAGAACTCTTGCATAAGAAGAGACTCAAACTCAGTATCATGATCATTTTTAATCAACGCAACTGGAGTAGAGTACTCAATCTGTATGTTCTTGAGAAAATCTGTAAGAACCTTGAAGTTATCTGACTTATATCTCAGAAAGAATACCCAAGTGAATCTTGAGAAGTCATCTAGAATCACTAAAGTATAAGATTTCCCTCCTAGGCTTTGTGCAGCAACAGGGCCAAAAAGGTCCATATGTAGCACGTACAATATTCTAGGTGAGTCACTTTTATTTACAGATTTAAAACTATTTTTAGTTTGTTTTCTTAACTGACAAGCCCTACAAAGGCTTTTCTTCTTACAGGGGCAAGAAGGCAATCCTATAATAAGGTTGTCCCTAGATAGTTTAGCAATATTTTTTAATTTAACATGTCCTAATCTCATATGCCAAAGTTCATTATTGTTACTAGTTTGATTAAATAGGCATATTTCAGATTTAGCTGACTGGAAATTAACTACATAAATATTTCCTACTCTAGTACCTGTTGTAACACCTCCCCTGTAATGACCGTATAATATGGGTCCGGCCGGGGCCCCACAACATACGGATGCCACAGCTTTAGTATTATAAGATGATATAACTACCTACACTCAAAACTCTTTGCACAACACAGCGGAAATACAAACAAGACTAGAAGTTATCCACTACTACAAGAGTAAAAAGATGGCCTTATGGCCTTACAACACAAGAGAGTCCAAACTCACATAATACAACATTCATGAAAGTGCAAAAGCACCCCTAGTCTACCTCGGCATGCAAGCCGGACTACATGAGCATAAAAACATATAATGCCATAAATGTAATGCTATAGCAATAGGGGAAACACTTCATGAGGCTTAGGCCTTTCTGGCCGACGAGCTAGCTCCTGCTTGCGATCCTTGCCCTGTAAAAATTATTAGTAACGTGGGTCAACAAAGGCTGACCTCAAACTGTGTAACCAACAAATCTCCTCCCGGCCGCCCATAACGGACCCTGGGGAACCCTCCAATCTGCAAGTCAGCACTTCGTTTGCAATATATAAATATGAACCAGAAATGCATTTAGGACAGCATTGGATGTCTCAAACAACATACACGTTCTCTACTGGTTGAGCACATAATAAAAAGGGGCCTACTTATGCAACATGAATGCAACACCCGGGATTCACCCAAGGCAACCTAAAACGTATGCATCTAGCACAACATCACACCAATTGGGTACTCATCGTTTCCCCATCGGCATAAAGCCACAAACAAATGGGTATCACAATTCCACCCAACGGCGCACAGGCCGCCACAAGGAACCCTTACTAAGGCCCCACCCGCTCCTGGTCTTAGACCCGGGCTTGCATTCAAGCTTTGACGACTCAAGTCAGGATTCCAACAAACACAAATTGATCAATTCTAAGAAGCCTTGCTGGACCCCACCCACTCATGGCCTCATTGCCCGGGCTTGCCCCTCGCTTGACATTCTCGTCAGTCTCACAGAAGGGGACTAGTCTCGCCGGGACACTCTCCACACGTGACGTGTACATCACGGGATAGCCAGTCGATCACAGAGACACAGCCACGCCTTGGCACATCACAAACCAAGACAATTCCACCCTAGTCCCTCATTTGTACTACAGCGTTCCCGCGCACCAAGGAAACCATCTACCACTCATGTGGAGCTAACCTTGCCCACCAAGGAAACCATCTACCGCCATTGAGGAGCTAACCTTATCCGGTTCCGACTATACATACACACTTGAGAAAAAGGGGAAAACATCACCACATCACAAACGACATCTTGCCGCAACGGAACCTCTACGAATCCTTAAAGTTCGTATGCAACATCCCCGAGTCGGACTAACGGTCGCGACTACGGCTTCACCCACCATGCCTAATCCACTAACGAAGCGGATCTCTAATGCAAAACATGCCGGGGACGGACTCAATCTACCCGGAGGTTCCTCTTGAACCTTGGCGACCCAAACCCCTCTCATTTGAGTGTTTGGTGACCAAAACTAGAAAAGAAAATGATGCTAAGACATGCATCCTAAAACCGAGAGGAGAAGTGTCGTTACCTTCCGACTCCTCTTTCTAGCCATGGCAAAATAGCCGGATGAAAACCTTTGCAAAGCTCTAGCCTCCACGGATCTGGACTCAGCTCGCGATTTGGAGCACCAAAGCCTCTCCTACAGCACAAACCCTCCTTCTCCTTCTTCCTTGCTCTCACTTCTCTCTAGAACTTTAGTAAGAGAAAGCTTGGAGAAGAATGAGGGTTTCCAACCCTATTCTCAGACTTAACTCCCCAAGAGATGTCCTGAACCATCAGATCCCAAAATAAGGGAAAGAATGGCCACGATCCGTCTGAAAAATAAAACACTTGGGCCGAACACGTCCTGGCACACGCCCGTGTCCAGGGCTATGTCCCCCATTCGCCGTCACAAATCAACGCGCCTGGAACAACAACCCGGTCTTCCGACACCCCGTGTTCTACCTGACACGCCTGTGTCCCGACTGACACGGCTGTGTGGTCGGCCGTGTGCCTCTATCGACACAGACCCGAAAAAAACCCGAGACGGACACGGCCTGGGACACGCCCGTGTCCCATGCCGTGTGCGAAGTCTCGACACTCGTCGACAGCCTTTGTGTCGACACCGCGGAAAAACGTCGAGCGAAGATCGTCGACCATGCGGGACACGCCCTGTGACACGCCCGTGTCACAGGCCGTGTGCCCCAATATAGACACTCGACACTCGTCGTGTGAATTTCGTCGAGTGGACTCTCGACACTCGACCGACACAGCCTTGGACACGCCCGTGTCCTAGGCCGTATGCCTTGTCTCGACACATCATCGAGCGAAAATCATCGATTCCCCGGACCGATCGTCGACACGGGCTCGACACGCCCTGAGACACGCCCGTGTCTCAGGCCGTGTGCTTGTCTCGACACATCGTCGAGCGAAAATCGTCGACTCCTCGACCAAAACGTTGACTGGAGCCCGACACGCCCTGGGACATGCCCGTGTCCCAGGCCGTGTGCCCCCTGCCAGAAACCAAACTTGGTCAGAAAATGTTGGTCGACCCTCTCAAATTTTGGGGTGTTACAACTCTCCCCCCTTAACAGAATTTCGTCCCGAAATTACAAAGCAAAAGGGAACACAATTTAAATGGTACCTGAAATGAAGAGTTCTGGATACTCTTCTAGCATGGCTTGTTCTCGTTCCCAAGATTTCTCCTCACGACCGCAGTTGTCCCATCGGACTCTCACGAGTTTAACCTCTTTATTCCGCAACTGCAGAGTCTCCGAATCCTCTATAGCAATTGGACGGACTCGCGTCCTCAAGTCTTCCTCTATCGGCACCGATGCCGGCTCAATCACCACACTAGCCTCCACCAAAGCTTTCCTCAAGACGGAGTCATGGAAGACATCATGCAAACCACTCAGCTCCGCGGACAGCGCCAACCGATATGCTGCTTCTCCCACCCGTTCAACAACTTCAAAAGGCCCCGAAAACCTTGGACACAACTTCTTGAGTCGGCGAATCCGTGAGACGCCTTTGAACGTCTTGATCTTCAAATAGACCCAATCACCTACCGCAAATTCCAACTTCCTGTGACGAGCATTATAGTATTTGGCTTGCCGGTCTTGCGCCACCTTCATACACTCTTGGAGGGTCCGTACCAACTCATAAGCGTCAACTACCACCTCCTTTCCCAAAATTTTGGTGTCTCCCGCCTCTGCCCAGGACATTGGTGTTCGACACCGCCTCCTATACAGAGCTTCGTATGGCGCCATTTTTATGCTTGCTTGATAACTATTATTGTATGCGAATTCCACCATGAAGAGGTGATCTTCCCACCTCTTGCCGAAGTCAAGAATGCACATTTTCAGCATATCCTCCATAGTACGGTTCATCCTTTTGGTTTGCCCATCAATTTGAGGATGGAACGCCGTACTGAACTTTAGCTTCGTGCCCAAGCTCTTCTGAATCAATCTCCAGTCCTTGGACGTAAACCGTCCATCTTGATCGCTAACTATGCTCTTAGGAATCCCATGCAGTCGCACAATGTTGCGAACATACAACTCCACCAGCTTCTCCACGCTGTCCTCCTTCCGATTCAGGATGAGGCCACCTTGGTTAAGCGATCCACGATCACCCAAATAGCATCATTACCCTGCTGCGATCTAGGCAAACCATGTACAAAATCCATGGAGATGTCATCAAATTTCCACTCCGGGATTGGAAGAGGCTTCAGGAACACGCCCGGCTTCTGACATTCGGCCTTCACCAAGGCGCAAGTTTGGCAACAATTCACATACAAAGCTACGTCCCGCTTCAGCCCCGGCCACCAAAAGGATTTCTTCATATCCAAGTACATCTTTGTACTGCCCTGGTGAATGGAGTACTTTGTGAAGTGAGCCTCAAACATCAACTCCTCACGGAGTTTGCCGAACTGCGGTATACAAACCCTTATGTCCTACCTCAGAATCCCATCAATCATCTCCCAGGCGCTGCTCTCGCCCTTTTGAGTCTCCAACACATATGGTTGAAACTCCACATCCAACCCAGTGGCTTCCCGAATGTGATCGGACAAGTCGTTTTGCACTTCAATCCAGTTCAACCGAGCCACGCTGGACTCGCCTCTCGCAACACATTCCAAACCAACGGACTCTCATTCACGTACCAACCGCTCATCATGAGCTTCGATCCAATTCCCTTGCCCCGAGTACTTTCTACTCAAGGCATCCGCGACCACATTGGCTTTACCTGGCGTATACTGAATCGCCACTTCGTAGTCTCCAAGAAACTCAACCCACCTGCATTGCCGCATGTTCAAGTCCTTTTGATCCAAAAGATACTTCAGGCTTTTATGATCCGTGAAGATCTCCACCTTTGCACCGTACACATAATGTCGCCATATTTTCAACGCAAAAATTACCGCCGCCAACTCCAAGTCATGGACGGGGTAATTCTTCTCATGAGGCTTCAGCTGTCTAGACCCAAAAGCTATCACTTTGCCATGTTACACCAAAACGCAACCCAAACCGCATCCAGATGTGTCACTAAAGATCTGAAATCCCTCGGTCCCTTGCGGTAGACTTAGGATTGGATCCATCATAAGCCTCTCCTTCAGTGCCTCGAATGCTTGATTGCACTCTTGAATCCACACAAACTTATGATCTTTACGAGTGAGTGAGGTGAGGGGTAGAGCTATCCGCGAAAAATTCTCCACGAATCTCCTATAATACCCGGCTAGTCCAAGAAAACTTCGGACTTCCGCCACGGTTATCAAAACTGGCCAATATCTGATGGCTTCCACTTTCGTTGGATCCACTGCCACCCCTTCCCCACTAATCACGTGACCCAAAAATTCCACCTTCTCTAACCAGAACTCACATTTTGAGAACTTTGTATACAACTGATTCTCCCACAACACTTGCAAGACCACTCTCAAGTGGGTCTCATGCTCCGCTTCCGATTTGGAATACACCAAGATGTCATCAATGAAGACAACCACAAAAGAATCCAAGTATTCCCGAAATACTCGATTCATAAGATCCATGAACACAGATGGTGTGTTCGTCAACCCGAACGGCATCACCGTAAACTCAAAGTGTCCATACCTTGTACCAAAGGCAGTCTTGGGTATGTCCTCATCCCGAATTCGCAGCTGATAATAGCCTGACTTCAAGTCCAATTTTGAATACACCACTGACCCCACCAGTTGGTCGAACAAGTCATCTATCCGAGGAATCAGATACTTATTCTTGACGGTCAATTTATTCAGCTCTCGGTAGTCTATGCATAGCCACATGCTACCGTCTTTCTTCTTTACAAATAACACCGACGCGCTCCACAGTGAAGAACTGGGTCTAATATACCCTTGCTCCAACAGTTCCTGTAGCTGCACTTTGAGTTCGGCCAATTCCTTTGGTGCCATCCTAAATGGAGGACGTGACACCGGCCTAGCCTCCGGCACCAACTCGATCGTGAAGTCGATCTCCTGCCGAGGAGGCGCTCCAGGAAGTTCAGCCGGAAACACATCCTTGAACTCTGCCACTACGGGCACTTCCTCAACAAATAGTTGAGAGAGACGAACCTCCAATAACACTACAAGCGCTACACCACCCTGGTTAACCGCCCGCATCAATTGCATGGCCGAAATCAGGGAATAGGCCACTCCACAAAGTCCCTCAAATTTGACCTCTACCTGCCCTTTGCTCTTTAGGGTCGCTACCTTAGATAGGCAATCGATACTGGCACGCTGCTCTGCAAGCCAGCCCATGCCCAAAATGATATTGAACTCAACCAAAGGCAAAATCTCTGCTACCAAAACGAAGTCAACTCCGTCCAGCTCCCAACAGATGCACCTTTGGCCCCGGTGGTCATGGATGACCCATTAGGCATGCGCACTTTCAGCTCCGCGTCCGCCAAAAAAGACTCAACTCCTATTCTCCGGATGAAGCTCTCCGCAAGAAAAGAGTGTGATGCTCCAGTATCGAACAATACCCTAGCGGGGTATCCGAAAACTAATACAAAGCCTACAACATAGACATCACACAAAAGGTCTAAAAGTATGAAGCACAAAGTTTAAACTTAAATTTTCTTCATACCTGTCACAACATCGGTTTGGCAGATCGCTTCCTGCTGTCCAAGGTTGTAGGCCCTTGGTTGCACCAGTTGGAACCGAGAAGCGCTTGAATCCGCCATCTTCCCTTTCTCCGCGGCACTGGGGCCGGAGCGTACAGTCTGCTCCAGCCTTGCCTCTTGCTCCGCTCCTCCTTGAGGACAAACACGAGCTATGTGCCCCACCTTACCGCAGTTATATCACGTCGGCGATCCCCTAGAGTGAGAACCTCCAGGCATCCACTTTCTCTTTTCACCGGATCTGGAAGTGTGAAGCTTCTTCCTCCACCTACTCCCTTCAGATTTTCCCTGAGATTAGGGAGGCTTCCCTTCCCCTTGCCTGGGAGTAAAACCCTTACGACGCTGGGTTCGCTCCAGATCACACTCCAATATCCTGGCAGCCTTAACCAATTCATTGAATCCTGCTCTCTTCATGGAGATGAGGGGTTGCCTCAGATTCTCCCGCAGTCCCTGGTAGTAGAGGTTATCCCTCTCTACATCAGCTGCCATCGTCGTTCCCGCGAAACGACCCAAGCGGGTGAACTCCTGCACATACTCGTCCACAATCCTGTCCTGCTGCATTAAGTGCAGAAACTGCCTCTGAAGTGCCAACTGTGTAGAAACGGGAATGTACCTCTTTAGAAAAGCATACCCAAACTCCTCCACCGACGGGGTGCGTCCCGGGAACTGGCGGCCGCTATGGCTCACCCAACACAACTTGGCGTCTCCTTCCAACATGAACACCACATACTCAGATTTCTTTTCTTCTGGCGTCTCTGCGACCCTCAAAAGCTCTTTAATTCAAACCCACCAATCCTCCGCATCCGTTGGCGTACCAACTCCCTTGAAAGACGGGGGATGGAAGCTCAGGAAGTACTTCAAGTGCCGATCTCCATGTCCGACAACTACCCTTTCCGCCAAAGGATCCACTCGCCTGGCTTCTCCGCCTGGCACGGCCGTCGCCGTATCCGGTGTAGTAGGGGTTGCTACTTGAGCTGCCGCTGCAGCTTGGGCCGCCACCATCGCTTCTGCAAGCATGCGACAGAAATCGGTCGGGTTAACACCCGTGCCCAAAAGACCTGGAGCAGTAGCACCGCTCGCCAAAAGCTCTTCTCTTGCTCTCGACATACCCGCCTCGTTGCTAGCACTCTTCAAGAAAACAAGAAACAAGGGCTCAGTCTCTAATCTCAAGACTTAAACAATAGGACACTCATGGTCAAGCGTTACTCTTATGTGGATAACTTCTCTACGCTTTGACCTTGAATCAAACCTGGCTCTGATACCAAATTGTAACACCTCCACTGTAATGACCGTATAATATGGGTCCGGCCGGGGCCCCACAACATACGGACGCCACAGCTTTAGTATTATAAGATGATATAACTACCTACACTCAAAACTCTTTGCACAACACAGCGGAAATACAAACAAGACTAGAAGTTATCCACTACTACAAGAGTAAAAAGATGGCTTTATGGCCTTACAACACAAGAGAGTCCAAACTCAAATAATACAACATTCATGAAAGTGCAAAAGCACCCCTAGTCTACCTCGGCATGCAAGCTGGACTACATGAGCATAAAAACATATAATGTCATAAATGTAAAGCTACAGCAATAGGGGAAACACTTCATGAGGCTTAGAACTTTCTGGCCGGCGAGCTAGCTCCTGCTTGCGATCCTTGCCCTGTAAAAATTATTAGTAACGTGGGTCAGCAAAGGCTGACCTCAAACTGTATAACTAACACATCTCCTCCCGGCTGCCCCTAACGCACCCCGGGGAACCCTCCAACCTGCAAGTCAGCACTTCGTATGCAATATATAAATATGAACCAGAAATGCATTTATGACAGGCTTGGGTGTCTCAAACAACATACACGTTCTCTACTGGTTGAGCATATAATAAAAAGGGGCCTACTTATGCAACATGAATGCAACACCCGGGCTTCACCCAAGGCACCCTAAAACGTATGCATCTAGCACAACATCACACCAATTGGGTACTCATCGCTTCCCCATCGGCATAAAGCCACAAACAAAGGGGTATCACAATTCCCCCCAACGACGCACAGGCCGCCACAAGGAACCCTTGCTAAGGCCGCACCCGCTCCTGGTCTTAGACCCGGGCTTGCCTGCAAGCTTTGACATCTCAAGTCAGGATTCCAACAAACACAAACTGACCGATTCTAAGAAGCCTTGGTAGACCCCACCCGCTCATGACCTCATTGCCCGGGCTTGCCCCTCGCTTGGCATTTTCGTCAGTCTCATAGAAGGGGACTAGTCTTGCCGGGACACTCTCCACACGTGACGTGTACATCACGGGATAGCCAGCCGACCACGGAGACACAGCCACGCCTTGGCACATCACAAACCAAGACAATTCCACCCTAGTCCCTCATTTGTACTGCAGCGTTCCCGCGCACCAAGGAAACCATCTACCACTCATGCGGAACTAACCTTGAGCACCAAGGAAACCATCTACCGCCATTGAGGAGCTAACCTTGTCCGGTTCCGACTATACGTACACACTTGAGAAAAATGGGAAAACATCACCACATCACAAACGGCATCTTGCCGCAACGGAACCTCTACGAATCTTTAAAGTTCGTATGCAACATCACCGAGTCGGACTAACGGTCGTGACTACGGCTTCACCCACCATGCCTAATCCACTAACGGAGTGGATCTCTAATGCAAAACATGCCGGGGATGGACTCAATCGACCCGGAGGTTCCTCTTGAACCTTGGCGACGCAAACCCCTCTCATTTGAGTGTTTGGTGCCCAAAACTAGAAAAGAAAATGATGCTAAGACAGGCATCCTAAAACCGAGAGGAGAAGTGTCATTACCTTCCGACTCCTCTTCCTAGTCATGGCAAAATAGCCGGATGAAATCCTTCGCAGAGCTCTAGCCTCCACGGATCTGGACTCGGCTCACGATTTGGAGCACCGAAGCCTCTCCTGTAAAAAAACCCTCCTTCTCCTTCTTCCTTGCTCTCACTTCTCTCTAGAACTTTAGTAAGAGAAAGTTTGGAGAAAAATGAGGGTTTCCAACCCTATTCTCGGACTTAACTCCCCAAGAGATGTCCTGAACCATCAGATCCTAAAATAAGGGAAAGAATGGCCATGATCCGTCTGAAAAATAAAACACCTGGGCCGAACACGGCCTGGCACACGCCCGTGTCCAAGGCCGTGTCCCCCATTCGCTATCACAAATCGACGTGCCTGGAACAACATACGGGCATCCGACACGCCCGTGTTCTACCTGACACGCCCGTGTCCCGACTAACACGGCCGTGTGGTCGGTCGTATGCCTCCATCGACACAGCCCCGAAAATAACCCGAGAAGGACACGGCCTTGGACACGCTCGTGTCCCATGCCGTATGCGAAGTCTCGACACTCGTCGATAGCCTTTGGGTCGACACCGCGAAAAAACGTCGAACGAAGATCATCGACCATGCGGGACACGCCCTGTGACACGCCCGTGTCACAGGCCGTGTGCCCCAGTCTCGACACTCGACACTCGTCGAGTGGACTCTCGACACTCGACCGACACGGCCTTGGACACGCCCGTGTCCTAGTCCGTGTGCCTTGTCTCGACATATCGTTGAGCGAAAATCGTCGACTCCCCGGACCGATCGTCGACACGGGCTCGACACGCCCTGAGACATGCCCGTGTCTCAGGCCGTGTGCCTTGTCTCGACACATTGTCGAGCGAAAATCGTCGACTCCTCGACCAAAACGTCGACTGGAGCCCGACACGCCCTAGGACACGCCCGTGTCCCAGGCCGTGTGCCCCCTGCCAGAAACCAAACTTGGTCAGAAAACGTTTGTCGACCCTCTCAAATTTTGGGGTGTTACACCTGTTAAAACTACTAGATTATCTACTGAAGTAATAATACATGAAGTTTTATTCAATGATACCTGAAAACATTCATCACATAACTGACTTATGGATATATGGTTGTTCTTCAGTCCATTTACATAAGCAACATTCTTGAAGGTGACTGCTCAAATCTTGACCTTTCCATATCCTTCAGTCTGGCCACAATTGGAATCACCAAATATTACTTTGGGTCCTAGCTTTGACTTGTAGTTGATTAGGTTGTCCTTATTTTCAGTCATATGTTTTGAACAACCACTATCCAAATACCACTGTTACTCTGTGGTGGGATTGTCTTTCACCTGTAATGAAACAGATTAGCTATTCTTGACCCAGGTTACCTTGGGTCCTTCCTTCTTTACATAATTAAAACTGGAAATGTATGAGTATTCAGGTTGACATTTATAACCTAAGGGATGATATCTTCTTGGTGGAATAATCCATTGATTAAATTGGTTAATGGAAGATCTTGGTTGATTATAAGTTCTGAAAGAGTTAAAGTTTCTGTTAAACTGAACTGGGTTCGACGAATTCAAGTAAGTTCGTCAATCTGAGGTCGACGAATGGGGATGAGTTCATCGAACTTAAGTCGGAGTATGAAAGTATTCATTCTTTGGGCCCCAAAATCATCATCTCTGGTCGACAAACCATACCGGTTTCGTCAATCGTAGTTCAACGAATAATTATAATGAAAATTTACGTTCGGAGTTCATCGACTATAGTTCAACGAACTGTACACATTTCATCGATCTGAGTTCAAAGAAATCTGTTGAACATTGTTGTGGTTAGGATTTTTCTTATTCTTTCCCTTTTTCTTATTCTTTGGTTTTACTTCTGTTTGTTTGACATTATTGTTATTATCTATCTTTTCCTTACCTTTTTCTGAAACAAATTTTATAGGAGTTGTTAAGATATTCTTCTGAGTCAGTGGGGGTTGGCTTGATGAAGCACCTAAGCCCAACTTGCCATTAAGCCTGACATTCACAGTGCTTGTGATGTCCATTAACTTGATGCTTCTCCCATTTCGGGATTCTTCAAGTTGCCTTGCCTCAGCCAATTCAGATTTTAATGATATGATTTGTTCATTAGCTAAAGTTAATTCATCTTTTAACTTAATATTTTCAAAAATAAAGTTATCTTGATGAGATAATTTTTATCTAAGAGTTTTAGTTTCTTTTTTAGAGTTAATTAAATCAATACATAGAGATTTGAATTCAGTTTTAAAACTATCTGAATCATATTCAAAAGATGATAGTACCTGATCTGCCTCAGATTCAGATGCTTCTTCATTGTCTGACTCTTCTGCTTCAGATGGGAAGCAGGAGGCATTGATAGCCATAAGGCAAACTTCCCTTGCCTTTGCCTCCTCTTCATCTTCACTGGAGCTAGATGATGAAGATTCTTCTTCAGTGTCACTCCAGGTTTCAGCAACAAAACCTTGCTCCTTTCTTTTATGCTTGCTGGAGGATGGCTTGCTGTAGTGCTATTTTCTGGAGATTTTTTCTCTTCTTCTTTCCTTCTTTTGATTTTTTGGACATTCTGAAATAAAGTTTCCCGGTTTCCTACAACCAAAACAAAAACCTTCTTTAGTGGGTGTCTTGTCATACCTTGGTTTATCATCTTACCTAGATGACTTTCTTCTGAAGTCCTTCTTTGCCACCTTGTAGAATCTTTTGGCTAAGAGACTCAGAAGTTCTTGACTTGCTATTGGAGCTTCTGATTCTTTTGAAGCTTTGAAAGATATGTTCTGCTCTTTTCTTACTGCTAGAGGAGTCTTCTGCTCTACAGCTTCTCTTGACTTTATCAGTTGCTCATATGATTTGAGCTTTCAAAGAAGAGATTTAGTGGAAATCTCATTAAGGCTTCTGGCCTCCTTGATTGGCCATATTATGGAATCCCATGAGCTTGGGAAGCACATGAGGATTTTGTCATTCTCTTCTGTAAGAGTGATGTCTTTGTCCAAAGTCTTCAGCTCATTGATGATTGAGCTTAATCTGTTATACATATCACTCAAAGATTAAGATTCTTCTTTCTTGAAGTTTTTATACTGGGAGATGAGAGTTGATCTCCTGTCCTATCACTCATATGCTGATCCAGCACCCATCTGGTTGAGAGAGTCCTAGATAGCTTTGGCAGATGTGCACTCAGCCATCTTCCAGAATATGTCATCTAACATAGTTTGAGCCAGTATATTCATGGCTTTGGCATCTACTATCTTGTCCTTTTTCTGTGCCTCTGTCCACTCAGGTGGTGGAATAGCATGTGTACTGGTAGATGTAGTGGCAGCTGTAGGTTGAGGGGTACCTGTCAAAATAGCATTGTATATGCCTTCATCAATAAAATTCATATATAGCCTGATTCTTTCCTTCTAGATGACAAACTTATTAAAGTTGCAAACTGGAGGTCTGATACTTGCATAATCCTGGTTCTGTGCCTTGTTGTGAACTAAGCAGAAAAACAAAGGAAACATAATTCAGATCTATCAAGGATCTTTTGGTTCAAGTAGTAGCTTGTACAACCAAAGAAACAACCCTCTGATACTAATTGAAAGATATGGTATGCCTCTGATACCAATAGAAAAGGGGGACAGACCTGATTTACTCTAGGGGGGATGAATAGTGTAATTAAAATTTCTGGTCGTTTTGATTTATATCAGAGTAATAAAATAGATGATACTAATAGTAGTAATATAAAAGGGAATGCAGTTAAGGTAATCTATCCAATCACAGCAAAACTATTCTATCACAGCAAACTAGTCTATCATAGCAAACTAGTCTATCACAGTAAAGCAAGAACAGAAGGAAAATAGGCAACCAGACGACACAATAATTTTATAGTGGTTCCCCAAACTGGGTACATCCACTCTTCTACTACCCTGGTAGGAATCCACTAGCATGTTTTTGATCAGGTGACTGCCACCACAAGAACTATTTCCAGGGAGATCTCACAACTCTTTGAGCTTTTGATCAGGTGCCGAAAAACCAAGAATAAACTTTTGAAGTGAGTTAATAAACCCTTTATACAGGAGGTGGGAGAGATGATGTTGTCTTCTCTTTTCTCTATACAATATAGAAGACTAGTGGATTGTTGTTGTCAAAGGCTTCTTCTGAAATCACTTGAAGCCTCGCTCAGGGTGTAGGTCTTCTGCCTTATCTTAAAATGATGTCTAGGAACTTTTCGACTGATTGAAAGATGTTGTCCTTGAATGTTCTTGGAGTAGAAGTTGAAGAAGATTAATGATGTTTGTTTGTTGTTCTTCTTCAGTCTTCAGTAAGCATAAGGAGAAAATAGGTTGTCTTCTACACAAAGAAATACCAGATAATCTTCTATATGTTTCTATAATTCTTCTCTAATCTGTTTATCCGTGTCGTCTGAAAAGAGAAAAACTCTTTTATATTTTGCTATTGAATTCTCCTTTGAATTTTGAATACCAAGCATTGATTACTGATTGCCTGGAGAATGAAAAATGGCTGGAGAATATTGTCTTTAATGAGTTTCCCCAACTGTCCCAAAAAATTAAGCAAGTAATTAACCGTGATGAAGATCATAATTAATGCTGCCAATAATGGTTATATTCAAGAGAATATGAGAATTAATTATTCAGGAATTCACCGCTAAAAAATATATGGAATAAGGACAGAAATGAGGGAAAAACTCCAAGTCTGGCGCTGGACAGAAATCGTCGAGCTCTGAATAGATTTTGTCGACCGGAGATCGAAGATCGTCGAGCTGCGAAATCCTATTCGTCGACCTGCGCTCAGAGAACTGCATTCTGGAAATGTCTTGCCAATTATGCGGTCCAAGTTCGTCGAGCAGAGAATCGGTCTTCATCAAGCTGAGTTCAGAGAACATAAACTGTTGAAGTTGAATTCTAGAATTTGTCGACCTGAGCTCGATTATCGTCGAGCTAAACTCAGAGAATGATTTCTTAGTTCGTCGATCTGCGATCGACGATCGTCGAGCTGAGTTCGAAGAATTTCGAATTGATAATTTTTAAAGTCTGGATTCTTCTAAGTCTTGAGTCTTCTAAAGTCTTCTGCTGACTGGTCCTTGAATGTTGAATCTAATGACTAGCCTAAACTCTAGGACTCAAAGACTTGACCCTTGGTATACAATATGGGTCAAACTTAACCTAATTAGTGAACCTAGCCCAAATCCAAATTAGGGATCCAACACAATGTAAGATGGGGGTGAGAGTCCTCGGAAGATGCTCAACCAATTGGCCCCTGTGTTCGGCTGTAGAGTCGGAGCCTGCTAGGCCCTAAAAGCCTTCAGAATGGCTGTCAGAGTCTGCCCATCTGCGACTGTAGAAACGTATTGGGAGCCGGAGGAGGTGGTGCGACATCTGGATTTTTCTAGGCTCCGCCCTGCGGTGTAGGATTTGTCGGGGCTGCATAACAAAGGCAATTGTAAGAAATTTGACCCAAACCTAATTAAAAGTGGACAATTACATGTGATCCCCCATATGGGCACACCACACTTCCGCTAGAGGCAATGGGTGGAATTTCTATCTAATTACGATTATATAATACACTATCACCCGGGGAAGGCGAATGTGGTTGCGGATGCACTGAGCCGGAGGGCTATCAAATCAGCAACAGAGCCTCAGTTGATTGTTATGGGGCTGGTATGGATGATGGATATACAGATTACTTTGGTGTCCTCGGACTACTCATAGCTTTATGAAGAGTATCTGGCCGTGATGAGCACTATCGATGATGTTCGAGATCGCATCATGGCTGAGCAGAGAAGAGATGACAAGTTGGAGCTAGTATTCAGAGCCTTGGAGGTAGGCATGGCCCGGGCAGGATTCAGGAGTACATAATGACCGAGGCTCACTACAGCAGGCACTCGGTGCAACCGGGCATCACCAAGATGATGGCCGACCTAAAGAGGACAATGTACTGCCGTGTATGAAGAGGGATATAACAATGACTGACCATGGCTCTGTCGACGCTTTCCTCTTTGGGCTTTGAGTGAGCTGACCTCACTCAACGCTTCTGGACTTAGTTAATTTTTCGGCCTCCTTTTTCTTTGGCTTTGATAGAATTAGCATGGCGTTGAGTGAACTGGCTTCACTCAATGCTTTTTGACTTAGTCAAATTTCTTTGACAAATTCTCTATGGCTTTGATTGAAGTAGCTTGATTCAATGCTTCTAGATGTATGGCGTTGAGTGAGTTGACATCACTCAATGCATGTAGACTTAGCCATTTTTCAGTCTCCCTTCTTCTTAAGCTTTGACTGCATAGTCATTTCTCAGTGCTTTGTGTTGTTTGACGTTGAGTGAACTGGCTTCAGTCAATGCCTGTGGACATGGTCACTTTTATTGACTATCAAGGCAAAATCTTTGACTGACTGGTCTTTACTTGACGATTCTGTTCATCTGGCATTGAGTGAGTTGTCCTCACTCAATGAATGTGGACTTAGTCGATTTTCTTCTTGTCACTGCTGAGGCTTTGACATACACAGCTTTACTCAATGCTTGTTGTTGTATGGCATTGAGTGAACTGCCTTCACGCAATGCCTGTCGACTTAGCTTCATTTCTGTCTTGCAAACTGCTTGGCTTTGACTGTGTATACCTTACTCAGTACTTTTTGGCATATGGTGTTGAGTGAACTGGATTCACTTAATGCTTGTGTACTTGGGCAATTTTCCTCCTTTCCAACATTCTTCTTTGAAATCTAGCGTTGATTGAACTGGCTTCACTTACTGTCTGTGGACTTAGATAGATTTCCGTATCTCCACTCCGCAACTATGTGACACCGTGTCATAGCCTCCTGGAATTCCTGTCCAACCTGCATACATGAACTTAAACATACATAAAAAACAACTATGTGTATACCATTGACTTGTTTGACTTTTACAAATATGTGACATTGTGAGCAATGGACCCAACAATCTCCCACTATTTGAAGAAGTCAAACCCTTCATACAAAATTCTTAGTCAATGATATACACTAACATATATAGCAGATAAAACAGTAAATTGGAAAACTTAACACCATATAACAAGAGTATCAAGTTATAGGTTACCGCACTTTTTCTTGCTTGCATGGTGATGATGATCGCAGTTCCCCCTAGTTTGATGCTTGTTGCTTGATCATTTCCTTCTTCCCAACAATCTCCCCATTTATCTTGACTACAGGGTGATCATTACTACTTCCTGCTCCCCCTATTTAGATGCATAGCCTTTATCACTTCCTTCTCCCCCTTTGTGACTTCTGTAAAATTGTCTAGGGGGAGGGTCAACGCCTTTGATTATCTTCTCTCCAGGAAGCTGAACTTGCTCCCCCTCAACTGGACTAACTTCTATCATCCTTTCTGATAGACTCTTGAACCACTTGGAAAGCTTGATACCACTTAAGGTATTTTCAACCTGTAATAAGTTGTACAACCTGTAACATAAATAATATGAGGAGCTGCTGAAGCTAGAAAAAGTTCAACATACCCAACTCAAACTTGAAGGTGTTGAACTTTTCTTCATTTAGTGGCTTAGTGAAGATGTCAGCAACATGCTTGTGTGTATGCACAAAATCAAGACTGATATCTTCACATTCCACATGCTCTCTTATAAAGTGATACCTAATCTCTATGTGCTTAGTTCTACTGCATGAGACAGGATTCCTAGCTAAAGAGATTGCACTAGTCGAATCACAAAATAAATGACTTCTACTTATCTGGAGGTTATAGTCCTGGAGCTGATGCTGGATCCATAGCAACTGTGCACAATAGCTCCCATCAGCTATATATTCTGACTCTGCAGTTGAAATTACAACATTTGTTTGCTTCTTGCTTCTCAAAGACACTAGTCTTCCTCCCAAGAGCTGACGGGTGCCTAAAGTGCTATTCATGTCCTCTTTGTAGCCTGCAAAATCTACATCTGAATAGCCTATTAGTAAAAAATCCCTATTTCTAGGGTACCATAGGCAAATATCTGGTGTGCCCTTAAGATATCTCAAAAGACTCTTAGCAGTAGAGTAGTGAGATTCTTTAGGGCAGGCCTGATACCTAGCAAAAACACATGTAGCATACATGATGTCTGACTACTTATAGTTAGGTAGAGAAGGGAGCCAATTATCCCTTTATACAAAGTTTCATCAATAGGTTTCCCTAGCTCATCTTTGTCTATAGGCATACTTGACCCCATGGAAATTTTCATGGTGGAGGCATTCTCCATACCAAACTTTTTTATCAACTCCCTGGTGAACTTAGACTGGGATATAGACAAACCATCATCAGTCTGTCTTACTTGGAGGCCCAAGAATAACTTAATCTAACCCATAGTGCTCATCTCAAACTTCCCTCGCATAAGGTTAGCAAACTTCCTGCAAGGCTGTCATCAGTAGATCAAAATAATATGTCATCTACATAAATCCAGACTAGGATGATCTTGCCCTTAGATTCCCTTAGGAATCGGGTCTTTTATATCTTCCCCCTTCAGTCCATGTGCTAACCAACTGCTAGTCTTTTCCTTCGCTAAGTGTAAACCACACATGCCGAGTCATCGTATCGACATCGGTGTGAACGACCATCGAATACCGAAGACCTACCACTTTATGCACATGCACATATGAGTTCCCGAGCTATCGGCTCCCTAGACTAACCTGTATGTTACAACTACCTTCTGAGCCTTCGGCTCCCCAGGCTAACCTGCCTCTTTTCACAACCACCGAGCCTACTGCTCGGATAACCTAACCAAGCTAACCTCTCAAGTCACTTGTGTGAGTGAAAGTGAACTCCTATTATATTGTTAATTACTCTTGTATTCATTTTAGTATTGCAATTTAAGGTTAACCTCGGACTCCCCAGGGCATTCCCTGTGAAGGGCTCTCGTGGGCACTAGGAACTACGATGGCCTGAAGCTCAAAGATCCCTTTCGTAAATCACTTATCATTGTTGGTATCTACCCTTAGCCAATCCCATTTAGTGTTATACTAAATCTAACCCTAGTGTATTTTCACTCTCTCTCTCTTCACTGGAAAGGCGATCTTTCGTCGATCCCGAACACCGCTTAACACTAGTCAACCCAACACCCTCCCCATCTTGACTCCTAATGATGTTTAACATCCCTCAAACAACTAGTACCCTAGGAATGGTTTTGTCATGACCAGGTCATGACAAAACCCAAGGAATCCCAAAGAGACAAAGGTCAACCCAACCCTATTTCTGGTCAACCTAGCCCAAATAGGCTATCCCAAGCTCAAGCCTCCTCATGTGGCTTCTTTAGGGAATAATGTGCATGGAAGGGCTGCAAATAGTCCTTCAGATTGACCAAGTCAACTTGGTGACTAGGAGAGAGGGTGAGTGTAACAGCCCAAATTCTGGGAGTAACAAAATTTGGGTGATACGGCCTGGGACATGGGTGTGTCCCAGGGCGTGTCCCGCTCGGGTGGATGAGTTGGGCATTTGGTCGACGAATTTTGGTCGACGAAGTTTTTTTGAGTGGCCATGCCCTATAATACGGGCGTGGCAGGGGGCGTGTCCCCTCGGTTCGACGACCTGTCGAGCATCGATCGTCGAGTGCCGATCGTCGATCGTCAAGTGTCGATCGTCGATCACGGGGTACACGGCCTATGACACGGGCGTGTCACATGGCGTGTCCCGCTGTGTCGAAAGGATGAGTGTCGAGCGTCGATCGTCAAGTGTGGATCGTCTAGCACGGGGTACACGGCCTGTGACACGGGCGTGTCACCGGGCGTATCCCGCTGTGTCGAAAGGTTGAGTGTCGATCGTCGATCGTCGAGTGCCGATCATCGATCGTCGAGTGTCGATCATCGAGCATGGGGTACACGGCCTGTGACACAGGCGTATCACAGGGCGTGTCCCGCTGTGTCGAAAGGTCGAGTTTCGATCGTCGATCGTCGAGTGTCGATCGTCGATCTTCGAGTGTCAATCATCGAGCATGGGGTAAACGACCTGTGACACGGGCGTGTCACAGGGCGTGTCCCGCTGTGTCGAGAGGTCGACGATTTCTCTCTCGACTGGGTGTTAAGTGGGTTACACGCCCTACGTCACGGGCGTGTCTTGGCCGACACGGGCGTGTACCGCGTGTCATAGTGACCTCCATTTCCACGATAATGGAGGAGAGAGAAATGAGGAAGGAGAGAGAAGGAAACGGTTCGCCAAAAGCCACATTTAATGGCTGAATTCAATTTCCCAGGGAAGGGGAGAACTTTCCAACCATTTCCCCTGGCCGTCAGACTTGATTCAGCCCCCCACCCCCCCCCCCCCACCCCCCCTCCTCCATGGCCGAGCCTAGCCATTAATGGCTTTGAAGGACATTAATGATCCAGCCCCTCCTCTCCCCATATGAAGCTTTAAACACCACCAGTGAGTTGAGAGGAGGCTTTTCCAATCCTTACCCGAAGAAACAGAGCCTCCCCACCTTGCAGTTGCAGAAGCCGAGCGACGCAACTTTCAGAAATGGCTTCTCGCCGATCTTCCCAACTTCAGGCCGTCAGCAAGGTCCAATCCTTCTCCTATCTATGTGTACTAGATCTAGACTTGTTTAGGTAGAGAAGTCGGGCTCAAACGAGCCAGATTGGAGAGAAAAGTTCCTTAAAATTCCATGAAAACTGGTGGTGAGAGTTCGCCGGAAACCGCCGCCTCCGGCGGCATGGTCGCCGCCAAATGCTAGACACCACCTCAACAGAAGTGGTGGTGGTGGTGGCCGGCCAAGGAGGTGGTCGGGGTTTCCGAAAAGTCGGCCGGAAGAGGCTCCAGGTCGGGCCAGTCTCGGCCCTTGGCTGGAGGTTGAGGATGAGCGGATGTCGTCTGTTTTGATCAAGTATTTTAATAATATTAATTGATTTCCTAGAAATTATTAATAGTAGATGTTTTTAATTATTACAAATACTTAGATGCCTCTACTGCAAAGGTGTACAACATAAACAATGTAGCCCTTGATGTCTAGTGTAATTTAAAATTGATTTCACTCAATTTGGAGCCCTGGTTAGACCACAACACTCATTTTGGTGCAACCTATACATAGGCATGATCAGACATTAGAATTAGTGCCCACAACAAACCACTCATCCAAATGCTTTAAAATTTTGAACATAGGCTCCTCATAGCCTTCCCCTTAGATTTTCAAAAAATAAGAATTTTTGGAAAATAGTTTTCTATAGTTTTTGGGAATATTTAATAAACTATATATAATTTAATTAGGGGTCATAAACACCTCAAAATCCGCCAAATTTGGGTGGGTGATCTTAGAGAGCATGTTAGGGCTCTGGTAAATATTTCATCTCCTTTGGAGATGTTTTGATTAGGTTTTATCCAACCCTAAGTTGACCCTTATAGGGTTAATTAGGTCAAAACACCCCCTTTGGGTTTGAGTGGTCAAATCACCTCAACAGAGGCTGATATTTTGGCCAGTGATTCTCTATGGTATGACACACCGTCCAATGGAATTTGGGGTGATTAAGAGTAGGGTAACCCTAGAACCCTAGGGTAGGTCCCTTAATGAGGATTCTTAGGGTTTGAAGGTCATGGGGCCAAATGACCTTGGAATGAATTGAAAATTGGTGGACAGGACCATAGGTTTGGTATAGTCCTCTGGTTAAAACTTTACAGAATTTGGAAGCTTCAAACCCCATCAAAATCCTAACCCTAGTTTAGGGCACCAAACCTAATTTGGAGTATTAGGCTATCAAATCACTTTAAAGTTAGTACAAGCTCTGGAGATTTTGTTATGAATTTAGGATTATTATTTTGGATACTTCATTAACAATTTAGCAATTTATATTATTTACTTAGAAATTTATTATGAAGTAACTACTTGCTGGAAATTGATGAACATTAGCCGAAGGACTCCTTATTAAGTTTTAAAGCTCTGTGAATTTTTATGGGATTTTTGGAAGACTATTTTTAAGGGTTGCTTCATTAGTAGTGTTTCCCATGAGAACTTAATATAATTTATTTTGGAGTCTAGCAAGCCTCTAAAATTATGATTTTTGTACAATGATCTTTTTTGAACCATATTAAGATTCTGTAATTTTTATATAATTTTCTGATGAATAATTGTGGTACTTCCTTCTTTATATACGATTAAGTGAATTATTTTGGATAAATTAATTAGAGGTCACATATTTTCTGAAAAATTATGGAAATTAGTATCTAGTAATATATCTCTGTTATTTAGTGATCAAAATGTTTGGGTGGCCATTACTTGAGTAGATCATATATTTCATTTTCAAAATTGCCCATGGCCAAACATTTGGGAAAATTCAATAAATATCAAATTAATTAGAGAAATTATGATTCTCTGATTTTAGACTAAACTTGTTATGATGTACCTGTGGTAATTTTTATAGGAGATTTGGAAGACAATCTGGAGTCCCTCCTTTATACATCTCATATAGTATAGGGTAGTCTGCATATAGTAACTGCGGAAACTGAACTAGAGTGGGTAATGAATTTGAAGAGTTGAATACTTAGTAGGTTGCTGGTTTGGGTAAATAAATGAGAGATCTGATTAAGGGTAGAAATCAATAATATTAAGTGCCTTGCGAAAGGGAACTTTGGGCGTAATCCCATCATAGTTCCTAGTACCTTCGAGAGCCATTCACAGGGAATACCTTGGGCAGTTCTGGGCTAACGTAAACCTTTGGAATAATCTGGGCAAGAGTAACCCTAATAATAGTTTCACCTTACACTCACACTTGTACACATAGGGAGATGAATTGGTAGTGAAAGGATAGCGTTGGCCTGTGGCCTAAGGGCTTATTGGTAGAGTTAAATGGACTCGGTATTGATTTGGAAGTTCGGGGAGCAGGATGCTCGGGGACTTGGAAAAAAAAGGAGACTTGATTAGTCCAGGGAGCCATTGGCTCGGGAATATGGTGAACTAGTAGTCTTGGTAGTCTAAAGAGCTGAAGGCTCGGTAGTATAATTAGATACAACTATCATGGTTGAATGTGCATAACAGTAGTGGGTCCTCGGTATTGTACGATCGATCACACCGTCGTCGGTACGTTGACTCGGGGAGACTAGCTGGATTGCAATTAATAGTACGGAAATGTACGAGAGGGGCTAGGCTGGGTAGTGTGATTACCAGTCTAGGAGTGGAGAGGCCCAACCCACTGTCTCCGTTGGCCACGACGAGAGGCTCCTGAGAGTTTAGCTAACTCCAAAAAGGGGAACTAAAGGTCAGTTCACATAGAGTCGTGTGTGTGAGTTGCACTTGCATGTGCATACCATAGCATACTTGTATGTCATAGCATAATCATTGTATTTAACCCCTGACACCTATCGTATAAAATGGTATGTGACGTTTTATACGATAGGACCCGCAAAACCACCCCGTGGTTTATAGGGGTAATCCCTATAAATCAACGGTTATATTTCTCGTTGTTCTTACTTACTCTTCTTACTGTTTTTACTTACTTTCTACTCCTTTCTGTTTACTTTTGTTACATACTTGTTTACTCATGTTTAATTATTGTGATACCCCTGCCATACCTTATTATTTTATTCCTTAGGGTAGATGTCACCTGCTTGATTACGCCCTGCTTTTGGTCCTCATTTTCACTCCTTTCCGCCCGGTGCCTAGGAGCCACGGGTAGAGGGGTGGGGGATTGTTGACTGAGTCTAGTTTGACTGATGGTCGTTTGACCACCATATTTTAGGTGCTCCGGATGGGAGACAGGGAACAGCCGCAGGAGACACAACACCAGCAGGGTACGGTGCAGATGGAGATGGGCCAGTGTAGCTCGGGTGGACAGGCATCCGGATCCATGAGTGGAGCCGAGTATTAGTAGTTTTACTTTAATGAGTGAATTGTAGTGAGGTTATCATGTACCGGGCTTAAACCCGTATTCACTTTCTGGCGTTGGTACTTAGACTTTCTTCTGGTGTTGACTTGTTTTATCGCATGATTTCCTCCTTTATACTATTGTGGACTTGGATGCTTACACTTTCATTCATTATACATTCTGTCGATGGTGACGATTTGGCCGGCATGATCGGTGTTTTGTAGTGATGACCTTCCCGGGTGCGAAGGTGTCACCGCAAAGCGGCGGTTCTGCGCCTAAGACCCTAGTGGTTGTTGCAAAAACAAAATGGGGTCTTACAAGTGGTATCAAAGCGAAACTTTGATCCGATAGAATGTAGTACACAAAACATGGGACACCCCGCGCAGGCTTAGTTTTGGGACAAACTAGCAACGGAAGCAATGGTGTGCCCATGGGAGGAATCACGTGCAATGCTCACCAGTAACAAAGAGTTTTAGGTCAATTTATTAAACTTAAGACCATCTTTTGTAGGCTGCGACGAATACTCCCCTGCCTCAGGGGACACCTCCAGCACCGAATGTGATTCCACCCCCGCCGTCTCCGACCCCGTTACAGCAGACGGAGCTGGGACAAACTTTGACGAAAATCTTGGAGGCCTTTAGGGCACAGCAGGCTCCGGTTCATCAGCCGAACCCCGGAGCGAACTGGTTGAGTGCATTTCGGGGCCTTGCCCCACCATCCTACTTGGGGACAGAGACAGCAGTGCGCACGGAGGAGTGACTAGACATTATGTACGAGATGTTGGTGGGAATGCAGTGCCCGGTGGACCTGGCAGTATCGTTGGTGGTTTCTTGTCTGGAGTCGCATGCGAAGAGGTGGTGGAAGTCGGTGATGGACACCACATATGCGGAAGGTGGAGATCGCGGACATTACTTGGGAGGAGTTTAGGGCGGCACTACTAGAGCATTTTGTGCCGCAGTTCGCAAGGGATGAATTGGAGGATAGATTCTTGCAGTTGAAGCAAGGGAACAAGAAAGTTCTGGAATATCATCGTGAGTTTACTGATTTGCCCCGGTTTGCGGATTCTTACAAGCTGGATGACCTGGGTTACGCCAAGAGGTTCTACAAGGGCCTCTGTGATGACCTGAGGCAGGCCCTCTTGTTCGTGTCTGATGGTACAATGGCCAGGATCTTGGAGATGGCCAAGAAGCTGGAGGCGGACCAGCTTGCAGTCCGCGGCAGGAAGAGACATGGGGATGATGCAGTGCTAGGAGGGAGAAGGGACCCGCAGATGGGCCGGGTCATGGGAGAGAGACGGAACGGGGATCAACCCCGCCAGGAGGAAAGGCAGGAACCAAGGGAGCAGGCAGTGCTGGCCCCACAACCGCTACAGATGAGGGAGGTGCCCAGGACAGGGCAGGGACCACCCGCACCACATCGGTGCTATCACTGCCATCAGCCAGGGCACATTCAGATTAAGTGCCCGACGAGGAATTGGGCCATACCTGCTGCACAGGGTGGCCCACTGCCTCACCAGATGGGAGGTCGTGGATGTGGTCGCGGACGCAGATTTCAGGGCGGTGAACACAGGAAGGATGGGGAGCAGTCCTACGCTCTGGACTTAGCGCAGTCCCAGAACCCGAACTAGGTTATTGTAGGTATGAGAGTAATTTTTAGTATTGGTAGAATAATTACACAACCTAGGTTATAAAACTTTAGACCTAAGCTATTTTTCCTTTAACTAATATAGGAATAGTGATGGCGTGCGGCAAACCTGCCCGTACCCTATTCAACACGGGGGCATCACACAACTTGTTGGGTTTCTCTATGAGGATGGCACAACGCTTGTGCACGCAGCGAAAAAATCAAAAACATCAAGAAGAACCCAAAGAGATGTGGATCGGGCCATGACTGTTGAATTAAGAAGTTTACAAAACTAGGCAAAGATTACCTCGGTGGCGTTGAATCACAACTCAACGGAGATGCTCCAAACTTTGATTTCTGCTGGTGGCGAGTTCTATGTGGAATAGTATCCACGTTTCTGCAGAAGTCCACACGAGCGGGAGAACACCGGGCTTTCCGTCACACGGAAGATCGGGATGGAGAAGACCGCACCTCTGCTATTCCACGGACTGCTAGGTCCGCGTCAGGAAGAGCAGCACCAGCGACGGTCGCCGGAGAAGAGGAGGTCAGCGGAGCGATCACGGCGGCGGCAGAACGCTTCCGTCGGCGGCGGAATACGGGATCGGGGAAACGATCGCGGAACAGCTTCCGTCAAAATCGATTTGATCGGCAGTAAAAGCACACCCCCCCGAAAACCCTAAGTGTCCTATTTATACCAAAGGTATAAATAAACCCAGGAAAATCGCTATCCGCAGACCACCCCGAAATAGGGTTCAGAATCGGCAAGTATCAATCGGCGAGAGTCGGCGAGAATCGGCGAGAATCGATCAGCGAGCATCACCATAGATCGGCGAGAATCAGAGTACAATACTCGACGATTCTTGCCGATCGTCGAGCATCACTTGACGATACACGTCGAATCTCGTCGACCGTCGAGCCGCAGTCGACGATACTTGTCGAAGTCGTCGATCGTCGAGAATCAACATATTGATTCTCGACGATTCTCGTCGATCGGCGAGAATCAAAGAGACGATTCTCGCCGATCGGCGGGAATCAGAAAGACAATTATCGACGAATGCCATTGACCCTCAGACGACAATCTAACCAGCCCTCCAAGGCAACATTTGCCCAACCCGACGATCCTTTAAGGCAACACTTTGCCTACAACCCCCATTCAGGTCGGTGATTGGCAACCTTTACCAACACAGTCAGTTATCCAACTTCTCCACATCTCTTATGTGCGACCCTGCAGGCTCATATCACGTTGGCAGTGAGATTACATGTTTGATCACTTCCAGATCATCATGGTAACTCCAACAGACTCCCACTTGATCTCGAAAGTATCAAAGCAAAAACCTCACAAACAATGAGAGGCATCTAGCAATGCATCATTGCTCCCCAAGCAATAAGAGTTCATAACTCATAAGCCTTTATGACCAATGTATCAGCATTGTCTTTGTCCCTTTGTCCCTTACATCCGGAAAGAACTAGAGGCATGGACCGTGTCACCCGCGTAATAGCTCAATCCAAGTTTCTTGATCCAGGACGGACTTCCAGAGAATGGTGAGTCCAATATCACATATTGACTCAACCAAGCATGGCCATGCATTTCTCAGTCCAGTTCCATCAAGGGGCCCATGGATGCAACTCCTGTCATACAGGAGGACAAATCCCATATCTGCTCACACACAAACACCCAAGTGATTCGTAACATGCCCAACAACCACCCTTATCATCAACCTTTCTCAAGGAAGACTTTAGATGGCATCAAAGCACACTCTTCCTCACTTGATGAATGCTGTGACTTCAGGTCAAAGGACTACAACACCATTGTCAATTGAGACCTACTCGTGATACGATTGGATGACAATCCACAGAGCAGTCTCAGGTTGGGTCTGTCCAGTACAACTTGTTCACTAACAAGTACCCACGTGATGACTTGATATCACAATATCATGACCTGTGAGAACCGGTCATCAGTCAACGCACGTGGTAGCCTTCATGTATCATCATCACCCTTAGCTTCTATGATGATACTCTACCAGGGACCTTTAAGAATGAAGCTTCAAATAAATCATGGGCTCTCACATTCAAGTCACGTACTTGATGTCCCATGAAAGCGAACATTCTAAGGGTATCTATTATGTTAACATTTAACTATCATATAGAAAAACATAATAAAAGAGTTTGTCATTAATTGTAAGAGAAAAATTAGGTACACAGTTCATCATATGAACAAACAGCCAACAAAATATAAGATTACATGCAACCCACAAGATTCTCGCTAGAGTTGATCATTTAGATATCGTATACCCATCGATCTAGTATGACCATCATGCTTTCTCTGCGCGAGAGGCTTTGTCAGCGGATCCGCAATATTTTCCTCAGTCGGCACTCTGCAAATATTTACATCTCCTCGTTCGACAATCTCACGAATAAGATGAAACCGCCGGAGTATGTGCTTGGAGCGCTGATGAGATCTAGGTTCCTTAGATTGTACAATTGCACCATTGTTATCACAGTAGAGAACTACGGGACCAACAATGCTAGGAACTACATCAAGCTCGCCGATGAATTTCCTAATCCATACAGCCTCCTTCGCCGCATTAGCTGCTGCGATATACTCGGCCTCTGTTGTAGAATCAGCAACTGTCTCTTGCTTGGAACTCTTCCAGCTCACAGCTCCTCCATTCAGGCAAAACACAAAACCTGACTGAGACTTGGAGTCATTTCGATCAGTTTGGAAGCTAGCATCCGTGTAACCACTTACAACGAGCTCTTCCTCTCCACCATACACCAAGAACACATCCTTAGTCCTTCTTAAGTACTTCAGGATATTCTTGACTGCAATCCAGTGACACTCACTGGGGTCTGACTGATACCTGCTAGTCATGCTCAAAGCAAAGGAGACATCGGGTCGAGTACATAACATCACGTACATGATTGATCCAATCGCCGAAGCATATGGAATCAACTTCATGCGGTCCTTAACTTCACAAGATTTTGGACACTGGTCCTTAGAGAGATTCACACCATGAGACATGGGCAAAAATCCTTTCTTGGACTCAAGCATGTTGAACCGCTTCAACACCTTTTCGATGTACGTACTCTGGGTCAAACCCAGCAACTTCTTCGATCTATCTCTATAGATCTTAATACCGAGTATATAAGTCGCTTCACCCAAATCCTTCATTGAAAAGCAGTTCCCTAGGTTGTTCTTAACAACTTTCAGGGTAGGAATGTCATTCCCAATCAATAGTATGTCATCTACATACAATATCAGGAAGACAACAATGCTCCCACTAATTCGCTTGTAAACACAAGGTTCATCTTCATTCTTGATGAAACCAAACTCTTTGATTTTCTCATCAAAACGAAGATTCCAACTTCGAGAGGCCTGTTTCAGTCCATAAATGGACTTATTCAGCTTGCATATTTTAGTGGCTTCATCTGGGGATACAAAACCCTCGGGTTGTGTCATATACACTTCCTCAAGGAGGTTTCCATTAAGGAAAGCCGTTTTGACATCCATCTGCCAGATCTCGTAGTCATAATACGCAGCAATAGCAAGCAATATCCTTATGGAATTTACCATAGCAACAGGGGAAAAGGTCTCATCTTAGTCAATACCATGAATTTGCTTGAAACCCTTAGCCACCAGTCGCCCTTTGAATGTCTGTACATTCCCATCCATGTCGGTCTTCTTCTTGAAGACCCACTTGCACCCTATGGGTCGTACCCCTTCAGGTGGTTCCACCAAGTTCCAAACTTGGTTTGCATACATGGAGTCCATTTCGGATTTCATAGCCTCAAGCCATTTGTCGGAGTCCGGTCCATTCATAGCCTCTTAGTAGGTTGCTGGTTCATCATCATGATCCATAAGCAACACATTACCTATTTGAGACACGAGAAATCCATATCTCTCAGGCTCAAACCTCGGTCTACCAGATCTACGTAGGACTTGTGTTCCCTGAGCAGGTTCTCTAGCTACAACATCTTATAGTCCTGTCTCAAAATCCAATTCCGGTTCATTCACTACATGTGGTTCTTGAACTTCTTCAAGCTCTACCTTTTCAGTCTTTCTTGATAAGAACTCTTTCTCCAAGAAGACACCAGTTCTTGCGACAAACACTTTGCCCTCAAACGGTAGGTAAAAGTAATACCCTTTCGTTTCCTTAGGATATCCCACCAGATAACATTTATCCAATTTGGGTTCCAGCTTGTCAGGCATTTGACGTCTCACGTATGCCTCACAGCCCCAAATTTTAATGAACGACATACTAGGACGCTTCCCAGTCCATATCTCATATGGTGTCTTCAGAACCGTTTTAGTTGGAGCGCGATTCAATGTCATTGCAGCAGTCTCTAAAGCAAAACCCCAAAAGGAAACAGGCAAGTCTGCATGACTCATCATCGAACGTACCATGTCTAACAGAGTACGATTTCTCCTCTCAGACACACCATTATGTTGTGGTGTTCTAGGTGGAGTGAGCTGTGATACAATACCACACTCTTTCAGATGATCACGGAACTCATGACTCAGGTATTCGCCACCTCGATCAGATCGGAGTGCTTTAACCCTTTTACCCAACTAGTTTTCTACTTCATTCTTGAACAGATCAGATGGTCCAAGTTCAAAACATAAAGACCATTAAACAATTGAGCTACAGCATAACAAACATCATTCTTAAATATAGAACAACAGTTGTTCTTAATTATAAAAGAAAATCCAATCATGTCCAAACATGAAATAGATATAATGTTTCTAGTTATGGCCGGAACGAAATAACAATTATCAAGTTCTATTACAAGCCCACTGGGCAAAGAAATACGATAAACCCCTACGGCTACAACAGCAACTCTTGCTCCATTGTCGACGCGGAGGTCCACCTCCCCTTTACTCAGCAATCTTCTCCTTCCCAGTTCCTGCACATTTGTACAAATGTGAGAACCACATCCGGTATCCAATACCCAAGATGAAGGAGCAGAAAGGTTTATCTCTATAACGTAAACATTTGAAGCGGAAGTCATACCTCCCCTCAATTTCTGCAGACCCTCAATGTATGAAGGATAGTTCCTCCTCCAATGATCAGTCTTGCCACAGTGGTGGCATTTCCCTTCCTTCACCGTGCTTTTCTTTTTCATCAGTGCTGAAGACTTGGGCTCAAGATATGACTTAGGTCCCACCTTCGTCTTCTTGGAACCCTTGGCTTTGCCCTTGCCCTTATGCACCATCAGTATGGGGCTGGCAGGCTTGGCCTTCTTCATGTTGATTTCGGCAGTTCTCAACATGCCTAGGAGTTCGGGCAGTGTCTTGTCTATCTCATTCATGTTGTAGTTCAAGACGAACTGCTCATAACTGTCCGGCAACGATTGCAGGATCAGATCCGTGGCCAACTCTTGACCAAGAGGAAAACCCAGCCTTTCAAGGTTCTCGATATACCCAATCATCTTGAGTACGTGAGTCACTACTGAGTCTCGAACTCCCATCTTGCACTGAAACAACGCTTTCGTGATGTCGAACCTCTCTTGACGAGCCTGCCCTTGAAACATTTTCTTGAGATGCTCGTCAATCTCCTTGCACCCCATGTTCTCATGTTGCTTCTGAAGCTCAGAGTTCATGGTGGCAAGCATAAGGCATTCGACATCCAAAGCATCGTTAGTATACTTCTTATAAGTATCCTTCTCAGCACGGGAAGAGTTCCCGGTCGGCACCTCGGGGGCTTCTTCTTCCAAGACATAGAGCTTTCGCTCTTGCCTGAGAACAATTCTCAGGTTCCTGTACCAGTCCATGTAATTTGTCCCACTGAGCTTATCCTTCTCAAGGATGGCTCTCAGAGACAACGTGGAGTGTGAAACACTTGCCATGGAATTCTACAAGAATTTATGCAGAATAAAATCAGTACCAAAATTTCAAATACAATTTATTTTAATTTGGACTTCAATTAAAATACTCCCACTATTTTATTCGAAATGATAGCCCTCACTAACAATTCGGAGAGTTCATGCGAGCTACTCTCTTAGTGGACAAGATCCGTATTTCACCAACACTATGAGTCCGCTTTGGCGTTCCTCTCACGATGCGGTTATTTAGGTAGGCAACACTTGCCAATTGCATTCTCATGCAATTCTTGTATGGTTGGTGAATAACTCCTTATTCGCATCCATCATATGGTGCATGCCAACCCTATGCCTCTAGGCACTCAACCTTTGAGGTCACCTAGTTAAGTATGACCCGATGTCGACAGTGGGATATCACAATTATCCGCTCGCACCCTTACCAAGATATATTAATGCACCTTGCTTTGGCAAGCCCACACTTCATCGATCGTGGCAGGAAGAGTGTCATCCATCGGAAGGCATCCGAACACTTAATATTAGATGAAGGGATTTTTCAATTATAGGTTAACAATTAACCATGATCAACATTTGATCAATGTGCACATCCAAAGAAAAACAAAATTTCTAAAACACATGCATCCCTTATGTGCACATCCTGACACCATCAACATTTGATAGAAGGAAGGGCTAAATCTGAACATCCGGAAACTTCCAAATCCTCAGATTTACATGCATTGGACAAAGGCAAAGACAACCCAACTTAAAGCAGTAGACAAGCTCATCTCTCTATGTTGGATTCATAATCCAAAACATACTCGAGGGATGGATACTGCTAAGGAGACAACAATTTCTAACACTTAGAAATTTCCACGAAATTCCAGACGTTCTTGGAGGGAACCAAGACTAAATCTAGACATTTAGAACACTTCTAAATCCCTAGGTTTACACGCACTGGAATAACAAACTTCCAATACAACGATCATGGCCGAAACCTGGCTCTGATACCACTGTTGGGTTTCTCTATGAGGATGGCACAATGCTTGTGCACGCAGCGGAAAAATCAAAAACATCAAGAAGAACCCAAAGAGATGTGGATCGGGCCATGACTGTTGAATTAAGAAGTTTACAAAACTAGGCAAAGATTACCTCGGTGGCGTTGAGTCACAACTCAACGGAGATGCTCCAAACTTTGATTTCTGCTGGTGGCGAGTTCTACGTGGAATAGTATCCACGTTTCTGCAGAAGTCCACACGAGCGGGAGAACACCGGGCTTTCCGTCACACGGAAGATCGGGATGGAGAAGACCGCACCTCTGCTATTCCACGGACTGCTAGGTCCGCGTCAGGAAGAGCAGCACCAGCGACGGTCGCCGGAGAAGAGGAGGTTAGTGGAGCGATCACGGCGGCGGCGGAACGCTTCCGTCAGCGGCGGGATACGGGATCGGGGAAATGATCGCGGAACAGCTTCCGTCAAAATCGATTTGATCGGTAGTAAAAGCACACCCCCCCCCCCCCCCCCGAAAACCCTAAGTGTCCTATTTATACCAAAGGTATAAATAAACCCAGGAAAATCGCTATCCGCAGACCACCCCGAAATAGGGTTCAGAATCGGCGAGTATCAATCGGCGAGAGTCGGCGAGAATCGGCGAGAATCGATCAGCGAGCATCACCATGGATCGGCGAGAATCAGAGTACAATACTCGACGATTCTCGCCGATCGTCGAGCATCACTTGACGATACACGTCGAATCTCGTCAACCGTCGAGCCACGGTCGACGATACTTGTCGAAGTCGTCGATCGTCGAGAATCAACATATTGATTCTCGACGATTCTCGTCGATCGGCGAGAATCAAAGAGACGATTCTCGCCGATCGGCGGGAATCAGAAAGACAATTATCGACGAATGCCATCGACCCTCGGACGACAATATAACCAGCCCTCCAAGGCAACATTTGCCCAACCCGACGATCCTTTAAGGCAACACTTTGCCCACAACCCCCATTCAGGTCGGTGATTGACAACCTTTACCAACACAGTCAGTTATCCAACTTCTCCACATCTCTTATGTGCGACCCTGCAGGCTCATATCGCGTTGGCAGTGAGATTACATGTTTGATCACTTCCAGATCATCATGGTAACTCCAACACAACTTTGTGTCGGAGGATTTCATCAAGGATCTGGGCCATATTCGATATTATAAGGGAGATTCCAGGAGGCTGCGTCTCCCCAATGGGATGGAGATCCAGTCCACAGAGAAGTACCTCCTGACAGTTACTATAGACGTGTTAACACTCGAGGCCCCGGCGACGATCCTGAGAATGTCGGACTTCGACCTTGTCTTGGGCATGACATGGCTTGTCTGGAACCATGCCTAGATTGACTGCCCGGCGAGGAGGGTCGTGCTGAGACACGGCGACACTTATGCGACATTCGAAGGAACTAATCCGGTTTCCCTCCGCCTCCTTTCATCTATTCAGGTCGTTAAGGCTCACATGCAGGGAGACGAGATATATCAGGGCCTGTTCGAGAGGACTAAGGAGAAGTACCAGATTGTTAGCATTCCGGTGGTCTGTGACTATGCCGATGTATTTCCGGAGAAGCTGCCAGGACGACCTCCGCATAGGGAGAAGGACTTTCATATTCAGTTGGTGCCAGGGGCTAAGTCGGTGTCTAAGGCCCCTTATCGGATGGCCCCAAGGGAGCTGGCAGAATTTCGGACACAGTTGCAGGAGCTGGTGGAAGCAGGATTCGTCAAACCGAGTTCCTCACCATGGGTAGCTCCGGTCCTATTCGTGAAGAAGAAGGATGGGATACTTCGGCTGTGCATTGACTATCGAGCACTAAACAGGCTGACCGTCCGAAATACCTACCCGCTCCCAAGGATAGATTAGTGGTTCGATCAGCTGGAGGGAGCCCATTTTTTCTCGAAGCTGGACTTGAGGTCAGGCTACTACCAGATGCGGATCCAGGAGGAAGATATCCCGAAGACGGCCTTCAGTAGCAGATATGGCCTGTATGAGTTCACCGTGATGCCTTTCGGGCTCACGAACGCTCCATCAGCGTTTATGAGCCTCATGAACCGGGTCTTTGAGACTTAATTGGATGTGTTTGTCATAGTATTCATAGACGACATCCTTATCTACTCTAGGACGGAGGAGGAACATGCACGACACCTGACACTAACTTTTGAGAGATTGCGGGAGCATATCCTCTATGCAAAGTTCAGCAAGTGTCAGTTTTGGTTGAAGGAGGTGTCTTTCCTAGGCTATATTATCAGCAGAGCTGGGTTAGCAGTGGACCCTGCAAAGGTACACGCAGTCAGGGATTGGCCACCACTGAAGACGGCCACGGACGTGCGGAGTTTCCTGGGGCTTGCTGGTTATTACCAGAAATTTCTGGAGTGGTTTTCTCGGATCGCCCTTCCACTCACTTCGTTGACGAAGAAGGATGTGACCTTTGTATGGATTCCACAGTGTGAGGCAGCCTTCCAGGAGTTGAAGAACTGACTCATCTTAGCCCCTATTCTGGCCCTTCCATCTGGGAAGGAAGGATTCCAGGTGTATACCGACGCATCATATCAGGGGATGGGACTGGTGCTGATGTAGAATGGACATGTCATAGCATATGCCTCCCGCCAGCTGAAGACCCATGCGAAGAACTATCCAGTGCACGACCTGGAGATGGGAGCAGTTGTATTCGTATTGAAGATATGGAGACACTACCTCTACGGAGTCCACTGTGATAGATACTCAGATCATAAGAACCTTAAGTATGTAGACACACAGAAGGAACTAAAAATCATGCAGATGCGGTGGGTGTAGTTTCTATCTAACTATCAGTATGAGATGCACTACCACCCGGGGAAGGCAAACATGGTAGCGGATGCACTGAGTAGGAGAGCCGCCACAGCGGGAGCAGAGCCTCAACTGATGTCTATGGAGCTGCTGCAGAGACTAGAGGACATGCACATTACTCTGGTATCGTCTGACGAACCTGAGCTCTATGAGGAGTACTTGGCCGCGATGGGCATCACCGATGACATCAGAGACCTAGTCAGAGAAAGACAGAGGCAGGATGCCAAGTTAGAGCCCATCTTCCAAACCCTAGAGGCAGACACTACAGGAGATTACACACTGAGGGACGACCTGGAGTGCTTCAAAGGACGGGTGTATATACCGGAGGGAGGCCAGATCCGGGAGGATATTATGACGGAGGCACACTACAGTCGGTACTCTGTGCACCCGGGGATCACAAAGATGACGGCTGATTTGAAGAAGACTATGTTCTGGCCGGGCATGAAGAAGGATGTCACTTACTTCGTGACCCATTGTGAGACATATCAGCTAGTGAAGGCGGAGTGCAGGAACCCCGCAGGATTATTGCAGCCACTCCCGGTGCCGGAGTGGAAGTTTGATGACGTAGCCATGGACTTCATACATGGGCTTCCCCGGTCTCGGACAGGGAATGACTCGATCTGGGTGATCGTTGATCGTTTGACGAAGGTGGCTCGATTTATACCGATCAGGAAGGATGATTCAGTGGGAGTACTGGTGCGGAAGTTTGTGGAGCAGTTCATTCGCTACCATGGCTTGCCCAGGCAATAGTGTCAGATCGTGATGAGCGGTTTACATCCAGGGAGTGGCGGTCAATTCAGGCATACTTGGGCACCCGACTGACCTTTAGCACAACCTTCCACCCTCAGACGGATGGGCAGACAGAGCGCACAAATCGGACATTGGATGACCTACTACGTCTGTGCATTCTAGACCGAGGAGAGCATGGGAGAAGATGCTGCCACTGGTAGAGTTCTCTGAAAGTGCAGCTAGATCTGATATACTCTAGAGGGGGGTGAATAGAGTATATGGTTCTTTGAAACTTTTTACAACAATTGTTGTAATGAGAGTGAGCAGGGAAACAGTAATAAATCTAATCATAGCACTAAGTTAAACAAAAGCTAAGCACAGAAAAATCAGGGCCAGAAACAAAAATGAAAACAAGCAAAACCAGAAGACACAAGGAAATATAGTGGTTCCCCTAAACTTGGGTACATCCACTCTTCTACCACCCTAGGTAGGAATCCACTGCAGGATGAGTTGATCAGGTGTCCTGGGCAGCAATGAGATTTTGATAAGGTGCTCAAAAACCAAAGCAGATTTTTTGATCAGGTGTCTTGCCACCAATGAGCTTTTGACAAGGTGCTCAAAATCCAAGCTCAAACTTTTGAAGGGAGTTTGAGAAACCCTTTACAGAGAGGGGGTGAGAGAGTGATGGAAGTCTTCTCTTTCTCAAACAACTGAGAAGACTATGTGGATTGTTGATGTCAAAGCTCCCCCTGAATCTTTGAGATCTTCAGGAAGAAAAGCTTTGCTGAGGGTGATAGGCCTTCAAAGATTGAACTCCAGCAATAGATGATTTCAATAATAGCTGAAATGTTGAATGTCTGGAGTCTGGAAATATGTTGGCCTTGAACACTTTGAAAACTTAAGAGATCTGAAGATTTGAGAAAGCTTGATCTCCTTGGATGAGTGTTCTTCAGAATTCTTTTTGACAGAATATTTTGAATGTCTCTCTGTAATCTGTGTTCTGTGAGTGATTCAAAAAATTCTATCTTTTATTCTCTGAAACAGAATAGAATAACATTCTCTGTCAAGAATAGCCGTTAGCCTGCATTGATTGCATCCTTAATTGCAAAATCTCTTCTGGAGGAATGTCCACAGAAATATTCCTTGAAAAATCCCTTGAAACTTGGTCCAGAAATGAATGAAAACGGCTAGGAAATCTCTGAATTAATTGCAGAATAACTCCTTAACTGATTTGAATTTGAATTTAGAAACATCCTGGAAGTTATCTGAAATCGTCGAACTGAGCTCTGCTATCGTCGAGCTGAGCTCAGCGATCTGGAAATATACAGCAGCAAAATATCATCGATCTGAGCTCAAAGATCGTCGAACTGAGCTCAAAGATCGTCGAACTGAGCTCAAAGATCGTCGAACTGAGCACAGAGATCACGATCCAAAGCAGAGTCAAAATCATCGACCTGAGCTCACCGATCGTCGAATGGAGTTCGACGATATAATGAAGTTGAGCTCAGCGATCGTCGAATGGAGTTCGACGATCTGTCGAAGTTGAGCTAGACGATCATCGACCGGAGTTCGACGAATCGTCGTGCTGAGCTCGACGATATGACTTGGTCTCAAACACAAAATCTTGGTCTTCAGGGCAGCTTCCAAACCTAGACTTCTAACCCTTAGACTCAATTCTAATTGACCTATTAAGCTATACAGGAGGTCAAGCAAAGGTTCCTAGAGACATAGTGATCCTGACCCAAATTAGTAATAGGGTGTTCCAACAATCTCCCCCTATTTGGGTTAGGATTACTATTTACAGACTTTGGAAGAATTTAAATAACAACATATAATCAGCAAAACAGAAAAACAACAGCTAGACATTGCAGAATCACAGAGATATATAGCATCCAGATAGTAAACAGAAATCACAGAAATTGTCACCTTACAATATCATTTCTTCTCCTTGCCCTTAACAAGTTTAATCTCTCTGTTAGGATTGAGGGCTTCCTTGTTGGATCTGGTATCATCTGCTGCACCCAAATATGTTTGCTTTTTAGGCCTGGGAACCACAGCTTCAGGATGTAATTCCATGTACCTGTCAGAATCAAAGAATTTACTTGAAGCATATCTCTCTAGCACTTTCTGTCTCTGTTCAGACATTGTTGAAATGTTGGAAGAATCTATTCCTTGTTCTCTAGCCTTTTTAATTTGATCCAGTGCAGCTAGTTCTTTTAACCTTGCAGTCCAAGCAGCTGGATTATTTTCAGGATCCTCAAAAGGTACAGGTGGCTCATATCTGTTAGAGGGATTGTCTTGAGGAGGCCGTGCAGACACAGTTTCATTCAGCTTGTAAGGGAAAGGACCAGATGTTGTATCAGAAGAAATTTGTCCTCCCCTAGAATATGGGTGCTGCCTGGAGTAACCTTTGGAGTAGACTTGAATATCTCTTTGATTACCTCTATATCCTCTGTTGAAGTAGGAGACCGGGCGGTCTGTCTTGGCGGGTTGGAGACCGCGCGGTCTGGCGGTTTGACTCGGCGACTTGTAAACCGGGCGGTCTAGCAATCTTCACAGGCGACCTCTCTGCATCTCTTATTGTAAGCCGTGCGGTTAGTCCTTCTGTCTAACCGCGCGGCCTGTGCGGTTTACTTTGTACAGTCCGCTTAGCTTGTAAATTTTAGTCCCACATCTCTTATTTGTATTCTCTCTTCTCTCCTCCATTCTATATAAGGGAGGGCATACCTTTGTAATAGTTATCTTTTTTTTGGATAATAAAATTTCGATTATTCAAAAGTTTATTCGGCTTGTTCTCTTCTTTTCGCTTCCTTTCTCTACTTTCTAACATGGTATCAGAGCACACGGTCTTTTCCTCCTGATTCTGTGCGCTCTCTGTTGTTGTTCGCGGCTTGTCTTCCGCGTTCTGCGGCTTGTTCGCGGCTTGCCTTCTCCTCTGTCCGCGCGGCTTGTTTCTATCCGCGCGGCTTGTTTCTGTCCGCTGCCTGTTTGCGCGGCTTGCTCTTCTTGTTTCTCTTCTCCTCCTGCTCTTTGTCGCAGCGACCTGTTTCCGTGTCGCCGCGCTCCTTGCTCTTTCCTGCCGCTCCGACTTCCTAGTCGCTGCGGTCTGTCTCTGTCCGCGTGTGTTGTCTCTGCACTCGCGGTTTGCTGCTGTGATCTGCCTGACCGTGCGGGTTGTTCCTTTCTTACCCGCATCTTGGTCGCGATCACCTGCTCTTCTCCTCTCTTCTGTTCGCTCGGCCTTTGCAGTCCGCGCGACTTCTTCCCCGCTGTGCCTTGATCTGAATCCTAGCCGCTCGTGTTCACGCGGCTTCTTCCCTTTTGTTCCCGCCGCGGTTTCACGCGGATTCTTCCTTGTTTGAGCGGCCTCTCCGCCTCTTCGCTCTTAGCCGCTTCTCTTGTTAGTCGCCGCGACCTCCTGGTTTAGTCGCGCGGCTTGTGCTCTGCACCTTGGTCGTGGCCCTTCGTGCCGCTGGTGTGCTGTCACCGAGACCGCTGCAGTTTCTTCTTCCTCCCTTCATGGCTTTCGCCTCGGTTGTCACGTCTTCTGGTCGTGCACACGTTGTTACTCAGGGCAAATGGCTGATCGACACTGGTGCTACGAATCATATGACCGGCCATCTCCCGTGTTTCTCTCTCCTAGAAAAACATGCTCGCTTGCCCCCAGTTACTCTCGCTGACGGCTCTTCATCACCAGTTCATGGCACAGGGATAGTTCATGTCACCCCGTCTCTTCACTTGGCGGATACTCTATATGTGCCCCAGTTCCCGTGCAACTTATTATCTGTTACATCTCTTTGCAAGCAATTACAGTGTTCCGTCACATTTACTTCTACTTCTTGCTCTTTTCAGGATCTGGACTCCCAACGGACGATTGCTACTGGGACTGAGAGTGGCGGCTTATACTTCCTAGACAACATTTCTGCTTTTTCCACCTTCTCCTCCACCTCCACAGATCTTCTCCAATGGCATCTCCGCCTTGGTCATGCTCCTCCCCGTCTTCTTCGTCAACTTCTGCCCCACCTTCCTCCTCAAAGTCCTCCGCTCAACTGTGAGGCCTGTCAGCTTGGCAAGCATCACCGCTCTTCCTTCCCTCCAAAGCACGTTCGTAGCTCTACCCGTCCGTTTGATCTTATCCACTCCGACATCTGGGGTCCTTCTCCTACTCTTACCATTGTTCGGGGTAGTTCCTATTTTGTCACGTTCATTGATGATTTCTCTCGCTGTACGTGGGTATATCTGTTAAAAGATCACTCCGAATTATTCTCTGTATGGACATCCTTCTATCTCATGATCAAAACTCAGTTTGATGTTTCTATCAAAGTTTTTCGGTCTGATAATGCCGCAGAATATCTCAGTCGTGACTTCTCTACATTCTGCATGCAAAATGGGATTCTTCATCAAACTAGTTGTGTCTATTCTTCACAACAAAATGGTGTAGCCGAACGCAAAAACCGATACCTGCTCGATGTCGCTCGCACCTTGATGACCCAGATGCATGTTCCTCGCTCCTATTGGGGCTATGCTGTTCTCCTTGCCTGCTACCTCATCAATCGCATTCCCTCCACGGTTCTCCATGGCCAAACCCCGTTCTCCATTTTGTATCCGGGCAAGGAGCCGTTTCATCTCCCTCTCCAAATCTTTGGATGCACTGCCTTTGTGCATGCCCCTTCTGCCACCCGTGATAAGCTCTCCCCTCGCTCCACCAAATGTGTCTTTCTGGGGTATTCCACCACTCAGAAAGGCTACTGTTGCTTTGATCTCGTCCTTCGTAAGCAGTTCGTCTCTGCTGACGTCACCTTCTTCGAGAATACCTCCTACTTCTCGGATGCCTCTTCTCCTCTTCTCCCAGCTTCTGATTCTCCTGCCGTTCCCTTCGTTCCCTCGTCTCCTCCTACACTCTCCACCACTACACCGTCTCCACCCCCTCCTCTTCCTCCACCTCTCTCTCTCCCTTCCCCACCACCCTCTCCCTCCTCTCCGCTGCCGTCGCTCTCTTCTCCCGGGCCAGCTTTCTCTACCACGGATGCTCCGGATGCCGCGGGCCCGGCTGACCTGGATCTTCCTATAGCTCTTCGCAAAGGGGTGCGGACGTGCACCTTACACCCCCTTGCTGCTGTTGTTTCCTATGATCGTCTTACTCCTTCTCGCAGGGCCTTTGCACTGGCTATCTCTGCCACTGCCACACCCCGCTCCTATCAGGAGGCCCTTGCTATTCCTCACTGGAAGATGGCCATGGATGAGGAAATGGCGACCCTCACTGAGCGGGGTACCTGGACTCTTGTTCCTCCTCCCTTTGGCACTGATGTTGTTGGCTGTCGCTGGGTCTTTGTGGTCAAATTTAGCCCAGACGGCACTGTGGATCGGTATAAGGCTCGCCTTGTGGCTAAGGGCTTTACTCAGACCTATGGGGTTGATTACTTTGACACCTTCTCCCCTGTGGCTCGTCTCAGCACAATCCGGGTTCTTCTCTCTGTGGCCGTCAATCGGGATTGGCCAATTTCTCAGCTGGACGTCAAGAATGCCTTCCTTTATGGTGATCTTCACGAGGCCGTTTACATGGAGCAACCTCCTGGGTATGTTGCTCAGGGGGAGACACGAGTATGCCGGCTGCAGAAGGCAATTTATGGCCTCAAGCAGAGTCCTCGAGCTTGGTTTGACAAGTTCAGCGGTATTGTGGCGGCTGTTGGTTTTGTGCGAAGCTCTGCTGATCACTCTCTCTTTATTCGCAAAACTCCTTCTGGGCTGGTTGTTCTTGCTGTATACGTCGATGATATTCTTCTCACTGGCGATGACCAGGAAGGGGTAGCCCTGACAAAGCTACATCTTCGCCAACATCTGATCACTAAAGATATGGGCTCTCCAAAGTACTTTCTGGGGATCGAACTCTCTCGGAAGCCCGACTCCTTAGTTCTCTCTCAGCGTAAGTATGCACTTGATCTTTTAAAAGAGGCAGGATTGACTGGAGCTAAACCTGCCCGATGTCCCATGGCTATTGGGGAGGACAAAACCTGGACAGATGATTCGCCTCTTCTTTCAGATAGTTCGCGGTATAGGCGTCTGGTTGGTAAGCTCATATATCTCACAGTGACCAGACCCGACATTTCTTATGCTGTGGGCAAGGTGAGTCAATTCATGCAAGCGCCCAGGGATTGTCATCTTCAGTCTGCCTTGCGGATCTTGGAATATGTCAAAGCTGCGCCTGGGAAAGGATTACTGTTTCAGAAGAATGGTCATCTGAGGATTGAAGCCTACTCAGATGCAAGTTATGCTGATGACAAAGGGGATCGCAAGTCTACCTCAGGTTTTTGCACCTTTGTTGGGGAAATCTGGTGAGCTGGAAGAGTAAAAAGCAGTCTGTTGTCTCCAGGTCCAGTGCAGAAGCTGAGTATCGCAGTATGGCGTCAACCACTTGTGAGTTGAAATGGTTGCGGGCTCTCATGCTAGATTTAGGAGAGGTGTACAACCATCCTCTACCTATGTTCTGTGATAACAAGGCCGCCATATACATCTCCAAAAATCCGGTATTCCATGAAAGAACAAAGCACATTGAGGTTGACTGCCATTTCATTCGTGAAGAGATTTTAAAAGAACAGATTTGCACTCTGTTTGTCACATCTGATAAAGAGCTAGCTGACATCTTCACCAAGCCAGTCTCCACCTCGTTTCTGCATGTTTGCGACAAGCTGGGCATGATTGATATATATGCTCCAGCTTGAGGGGGAGTGTTGAAGTAGGAGACCGGGCGGTCTGTCTTGGCGGGTTGGAGACCGCGCGGTCTGGCGGTTTGACTCGGCGACTTGTAAACCGGGCGGTCTAGCAATCTTCACAGGCGACCTCTCTGCATCTCTTATTGTAAGCCGTGCGGTTAGTCCTTCTGTCTAACCGCGCGGCCTGTGCGGTTTACTTTGTACAGTCCGCTTAGCTTGTAAATTTTAGTCCCACATCTCTTATTTGTATTCTCTCTTCTCTCCTCCATTCTATATAAGGGAGGGCATACCTTTGTAATAGTTATCTTTTTTTTGGATAATAAAATTTCGATTATTCAAAAGTTTATTCGGCTTGTTCTCTTCTTTTCGCTTCCTTTCTCTACTTTCTAACATCCTCCTCTCCTAGAATGTGAACCCCTGGATTGGCTTTCCCTGTGGTAAGATCTGGCATGAGGCTGATAGGGAGCCTGACTTCTGGCCGGGGGTTGAGCTGCAGAGCTTCCACCTGCACCTGCATTAGGAGGAGGTGGTGGAGGAGGATGAGAGTGCTGGAATTGGGATGAACCCTTCCCATATTTTCTTTTCTTCTTCATTGCCTTCAGCTGGTTCTTGGAGTATTGCATCCAGTGTTCAGTGATAGGGCAGTCATGTAAAATGTAATATGGAATATCATTGTTATCCTTAACTTTGGCAGGAGGTACCCTCTTCATAGCTTTGCTCCTTGCCTTTCTTTTCCTGGCAATGGTAGCAGAAGAGTCATCAGAGTCTGTTCTAAATTCATCACTTTCAGAGCTCTGGTCATCATAGAGAGCATCTATTTTCTTCATTAGATCCTTCTTGAGTTGTACAGAAGCAGATGCGGCAGAGGTTGTAGCAGCAGGTGTTGAAATGGTAACAGCAGAGACAGCAGCAGATATTGAAGGTGTTGCACTAGGAGTAGAAGCAGAAACAACAGCAGCAACAGATACTGGAGAGGTGACAACATCAGTAACAGTCTCACTAACAGCAACAGAAATAGAAGGAATATCATCAAGGACTACAGAAGGCTCAAATTCAGGTGCCTCTGTCATGAGAATGTCCTTAGAGATTGGTTCATCAGAAACAACAGGAACATCAGCAGCAGTAAAGGCAGTAATGTCAGAAGCAATAATAATACATTCTTCAGAAGAAGCAGCAGCATCAACATTTTCAGCAGCAGCATACACTGAATTTACAAAGGAGGTGATAATGCTAGGGTCACAGCAAGAAAATGGCACAAGTGCCTTGGATAAATCTTCTGGAGGCTGGACAGCATTGACCTCTGGCAGACAGCTGAAGTATGCAGAATCAAAAACTGATAGCAAAGACCTGAGGTCTATTGCAAGGACTGCAGCAGGAGGAACTTGTGCTTGAGGCACAGCAACAGCAGCAAGAGGAGGAGCAGCAGAAGAAGCAGTAATAACAGCAGCAGCAGACATGCTTACAGAAACAGCAGCAGCAGCAGCAGCATGAAGAGTCACATCATATGGCATCTCCCCCTGCCTAGATTCAGACATGTCTGGATCAAGGCACACTGCTGTAGGTGCTGCCTGATGGAAGAGGGAAGAGATCTTGGCAGAAAGGGCTGCCACTGACAGATGTAGTGGATCCAAGGAGGTCTCCAACAACAGAGAGAGCCTGGGGGCAAGTAGCTCATACAGCCTGTCAGCAAGGGCTGGGAGGTCTACTTGCTCAAGGGCTGGAGCATAGGTAGAAGAGATAGGAGCAGCTGAGGGTTCTGGTAGTGGAGAGCTGGTAAATGGTGGAAGGGATGGCTGAGGTGTGGGTAGGGTGGATATGGAGGACAGGGGAATGGAGATGGATGGGGTGAATGTTGGTTGGTCAATGATTTGGTGTAGAAGGTCTTGAAATGAAGTGGAGGAGGAAGGTAGCTCAGGAGGAGATGATGGGGAATCATCCATAAAGGAATCATCAAGTAGGGTGAAGGATGGAATGGAGGGTGATGAGGTGATATCTGGTGGAGGGTAGGAGAAGAGAGGGTGGAATTGTTCTTCTGGTGTTGGAAGAACAGGTACTGGAGATGCTGTTGATGTTGGAGAGGGGTTGGATATGATGATGGTGGATGGAGCTGGAATGGTGGATGGTATGGGAAGGGATGGAATTGGAGGAGGAGGAGGAGAGGCAACAACAGCAGCCAGGTCATCTGCAGGGGCAGAGACCTGTGGAGGAGTGACTCTTAGAGTCCTTGTGCCTGAAGGAGTACTGGAGGAGGGCCTGCTGGGCTTGCTGATTTGTCTGTCCCACTTTCCAAAGAGGGCACAAGACAGTCTCTTGGAGGCATTTATATGAATTCAAGAGGAGACCAGCAAGGCAGGGCACCTGTGCTGCAGAAATACTCCAATGATTCTCCCAAAGTTAACAAAACTTTTGTTGATTTTCTTTTTGATGAGGTCAAAGAAAACCTCTCCCCAATTCAGATTCTTCTTGTCCACAAGAGCTCCCATGAGGCAGAGCTGATACCTTGAAATTGTATCATGGGCAGAGTGCTTTGCCAGTAGCACTTTCCCAACAACATCTGCCATGAACCTATATTCTACAGACAAGTTCCTTTTGAAGAGCTTGCTAGGGTTTCCCTCTGGATGACCCATTCTGGCAAGCAGTTCAGAATACTCATCTCCAGATAAATCAGCAGTATCTTCTCCATTTCTCAATCCAAAAACTTCTGATAGAATGGTTGGGGTCAAGGGTACCTGAGTTCCAGCTATAGACCCAACAATGGTAGAGTTATCTTGATTATGGGCAGTATAAACCCACTCCTTGATTTCATCAGATGCCAGCTTGATCCTGGTGGTCATTATGGCAGTCAAGTTCTAGTCTTTGAATAATCCCAATATATCTTGAAAAACCTGGTCAGTTGTGCTGAATGATTCCAGGTCGATGTCAAAACCAGCATCAAACTTCATAGCAGCAAGAACAGCAACTGACACAGTCATGGGTACCTGCAAAAATTCAACAAACAAAACGACCAAGTGTAGAACTGGTTGGAGGGAAAGAAAATTCTTGCAGAGAAATCGAAAGCGCAAAAGAGAACGATGGCGAAAAATGAGTTTTATATTAGGGTTCGACGCAGAATTGGAAAGATCGTTGAACTCAGTTCGACGATCGAGGCTACTAAAGGAATCTGAAGAGTCTTCAACATCGTCGATCTCCGTTCGACGATATTGGAGAGCGTCGAGCTCCGTTCGACGATCGTTCAGAGAACATAATCGTCGAGCGCCGTTCGACGATCGTTGACCGGAAGAGATAGTTCATACTATCTGATAGACGCTGAACTCAGTTCGACGATTTTTGGAAATCGTCGATCTCCGTTCGACGATCTTGGGGCAACTCGTCGAGCGCAGTTCAGAGATCAGAAAAATTCTAGACACTAAGAAAAAATCAGAATGTTTGCCTAGTCTTGGTCAATTTTTAAGCTTTCAAAATCTTGGATATTATTTAAGACTTCCTCCATCTAACATTCCTAACTGATTTAGGAAGAAGGTGTGTTTCTTTTCATCCAATGGCTTGGTGAAAATATCTCCCCTTTGTAAATCAGTTGGGATATAGTGTAGTTCAATTTTATTCTTTTCAACATTATCCATTAAGAAATGATGTCTAATCTCTATGTGTTTTGTCCTACTATGGAGGACTGGATTTTGAGCTATAGAAATAGCACTAGTGTTATCACAAAAGATTTTAGACTTCTCTAAGTTATAGCCATAGTCTAGGAGTTGGTTTTGAATACACAAGATTTGTGAACAACAACTGCCTGCAGCCATATATTCAGCTTCAGCAGTTGAAGTTGACACAGATGTTTGTTTCTTACAAAACCAAGAGACAAGTCTGTCACTAAGGAACTGACAAGTTCCACTGGTGCTTTTCATGTCAATTCTGCATCCAGTATAATCAGCATCTGAGAATCCAATTAAATCAAATGCTGAATATTTTGGATACCAGAGACCTAGATTTGGACAACTTTTAACATACCTGAGAATCCTCTTTACTAATGTTAGGTGTGACTCTCTAGGGCTTACTTGGAACCTAGCACATATACATGTAGCAAACATTATATCTGGTCTACTAGCTGTAAGATACAGTAAAGAGCCAATCATTGTTCTATATGTTGTTTGATCAACAGGTTTCCCATGTTCATCAGCATCCAATACAACATTAGTAGGCATGGGTGTTTTCATACAAGATGCCTCAGACATACCAAATTTCTTAACCAGTTCATTTGCATATTTGGTTTGAGAAATAAAGATGCCTTCAGCATGTTGCTTGACTTGCAATCCTAGGAAGAAGGATAGCTAACCCATGCTACTCATCTCAAATTTAGAATGCATCAGGTTAGAAAACCTTCTGCACAATTTGGAGTCAGTAGAACCAAAAATGATATCGTCTACATAAATCTGTACTAGTAGGGTATGGGACTTATGGGTTCTAATGAAAAAGAGTTTGGTCTACTCTACCCCTTATAAAACCATTTTCCAAGAGAAGGCATGCTAGGGTCTCATACCATGCTCTAGGAGCTTGCTTGAGACCATATAAAGCTTTGTTCAGTCTAAAAACATAATCAGGATAAGTTGGAGAGATAAAACCTGGAGGTTGTCTGACATAAACTTCCTCTTTGATGTCTCCATTCAAGAAAGCACTTTTGACATCCATCTGATATACTTTGAAGCCTTTATGAGCTGCATAAGCTAGAAATATTCTGATGGCTTCTAATCTTGCAACTAGTGCAAAGGTCTGGTCATAGTCGATTCCTTCTTCTTGAGAGTATCCCTGAGCAACTAGCCTTGCCTTGTTCCTTATAATTACTCCTTGATCATCCAGTTTGTTTCTGAATACCCACTTTGTTCCAACAATGGAATGATCCTTAGGCTTTGACACTAGTTCCCATACTTTGTTCCTCTCAAATTGATGCAACTCCTCTTGCATTGCAATGATCTAGTGTGGATCTTGCTCTACATCTTGAATGGACTGAGGTTCAATTTGAGATAGGAAGCAGGTGTGCAACAGGTTTTGGTTGACCTGATTTCTGGTTTTCACATCAGCTGAGATGTCTCCAATTATTTGGGAAATTGGATGGTCTCTTGTTGTCACTAAATCAACAGGGGGTATTGATTGTTCACCAACCTGTGTTGTTGTTTCCTCTTGTGGTACAACAACTGGCTCTTCAAGTTGTTATTCAATGTGTTGAGCATTTCCTTCATCTTCACTGCTTTCATCCTCTTGAGTAACCTGTAACTTGTTCAATTCATCAACTAGAGAATGTTCCTGTAAAGGTTCTATGGTAGAAGAATTCTTCTCCTTGAAAGACATGTTAGTTTCATCAAATGAAATGTGAACAGATTCCTCAATTTTCAAAGATGATTTATTATAGACCCTATAGGCCTTGCTGATCATGGAGTATCCCAGAAACACTCATTCATCAGCTTTGGCTTGAAATTTTGCTAAATATTTCTTGTCATTATTGTGAATGTAGCAAATACAACCAAAGACTCTAAAATAGTCAACTTTAGGTTTCTTCCCTTTGAGTAATTCATAGGGAGTCTTTCCCTTTAGTTTATATATCAGACTTTTGTTCAGCACATAGTTGGAGGTGTTCACTGCCTCTGCCCAAAAGGATAGAGGTAGATGAGCATCTGACAACAATGTAGTGGCAGATTCAATAAGGGTTCTATTTTTCCTTTCAGCTACCCCATTTTGTTGAGGAGTTCTAGGAGCTGAGAAAGTATGCCTGATCCCTTCACTCTGACAGAACTCTTGCATAAGAAGAGAATCAAACTCTGTCCCATGATCACTTCTGATCAGGGCAATGTGAGTATTGAACTCAATCTGTATACATTTGAGAAACTCTGTCAGACACTTAAAGTTATCAGACTTCTTCCTTAGAAAGAACACCCAAGTGAATCTAGAGAAGTCATCTACAACTACTAAAGTGTAGGATTTCCCTCCTAGGCTTTATACTGTGATGGGTCCAAAGAGATCCATGTGTAACAGATACAATATCCTAGGTGAATCACTCTTATTAAGTGACTTAAAGCTGTTTTTAGTTTGCTTGCCTAATTGACAAGCCCTGCAGAGTCCTTCCTTCTTGTAGGGGCCAGAAGGTAGTCCTCTAACAAGGTTGTCCTTGGATAGCCTAGCAATAGTTCTAAGGTTTAGGTGTCCTAATCTCTTATGCCATAAAATATTTGGTCTACAGACAGAATTAAACAAGCAGATATCTACATCAGTTGAAAGAAAATCTACTAGATAGATATTACCTTTCCTTTTACCTGTCAACACAGTTGTGTTGTCCTCTGACTTGATTTTGCATAAGGCTTTGCTGAAGGTCACCTGGTAGCCTTCATCACGCAGCTGACTGATGCTAATTAGGTTGTGCTTCAGTCCTTCCACATAAGCTACCTTCTTGAAAGTTACTGATCCAATCTGGACTGCACCATATCCTTTAGTTTGTCCAAAGTTTGAATCACCAAAGATAACTTTGGGTCCAAGCTTGGCTCTGAAGGATGCGAGTTTGTCCTTGTTCCCTGTCATGTGCTTAGAGCACCCACTATCCAAATACCATTGCTGGTTAGATGTTGGATAGGTCTTCACCTGCACATAAGACAATTCAATTGTTTTTGACCCAGTTTACCTTGGGCCTAGGTTGATAACCTTTAAATTCTGAAATGAAAGACATCCCAGGTTGACTCTTATATCCTTCAGGATGATATCTCCTTGGAGGTATAATCCATTCAGTATAAGGGTTAAATATTTGGGATGAAGGACCCTTAGGATTCAATTTTGATTTGCCTTTGAAAAATTTTCCAGAGCTCTGACCTCTGTTCGACGATCTTGGAGCTGCGTTCGACGATCTTGGGTCAGATCGTCGAGCTCCGTTCGACGGTCGACTATGGCTGAGGTCAGGTATTTGAGATCGTCGACCTGCGTTCGACGACTTTGGCTGAGATCGTCGATCTGCGTTCGACGATTTTGCCTCAGATTGTCGAGCTGCGTTCGGCGATCGTCGATCTCCGTTCGACGATTTTTACTGGGACTTAGTTTTCTGGGGCAGATCAAAATTTTTCCTAGCAACCTCTACAACTCCCTTTCCTTTGTCAGAAATGAATTTGATTGGAGTTGTTAGAACTATGGGTTGGCTGGATGAAGCACTCAAGCCCAGTGTACTGTTGAATCTGGAGTTCACTGTGCTTGTGATGTCTATCAGCTTGATGCTTCTCCCATTGAGGGATTCTTCAAGCTTCTTAGCCTCAGAGAGCTCACTTTTCAGTGAAGCTATCTGTTCCCTACAGCACTCCAACTCCTGAGAGAGTTTGAGGTTTTCTGACTTTAAAGTATTGTGTTCAGATAATTGATTTCTGAGAGAGATAATTTCTTTCTCAGACTTTAGCAGGTCCAAACACAGTGCTTTAAATTCAGATTTAAAATCCTCTGAACTAAAATCAAAAGAACCAATTACCTGATCTTCTTCAGGTTGAGTCTCTGAGTCTGACTCTGACTCCTCTTCCTCTGAATTGTGCTGTGAGGCATTGATTGCCATCATGCAGAACTCCTTTTCTTCTGCATCATCCTCATCATCACTGGAGCTGGATGAGGCTTCTGACTCCTCTTCAGTCTCACTCCAGGATTCAGCAACAAACCCTTTTCTTGTATGTTTATTTTTGCTTGTTGATGGTTTCCCATTGCCATTCCTCTTGGAGTCTTTCTCCTTTCTTCTTTCTTTCCTGTCTCTTCTGTCCTTGTTATTGTTCTCTGGACAGTCAGGAACTATGTGCCCTGGTTTCCTGCAACCAAAGCAAATAATGTCTTTATTATTACTAATGGACTTGTCATACCTTGGCTTATCCTGCTCCTTGTATGATCTTCTTCTGAAGTCCTTTCTGGCCATTTTGTAAAATCTTTTGGCCAGCAGACTGAGTAGTTCATCATTGTCTGTGGCTTTATCTTCAGGCAGATCTTCAGTTGCCTTGAAGGCTATGGTCTTCTCTTTTCTTGTGGCTGGTGAAGCAGCCTTCTGTTCTTCCTCTCTATTCTTGATGAGTAGCTCATAAGATTTGAGCTTACCCAACAGAGCTTCAGTGGTGATCTCATTCAGACTTCTGGCATCCTTAATTGGCCAGATTCTTGAATCCCAAGTGCTAGGGAAGCACATTAGGATCTTGTCATTAAGTTCAGTTAGAGAGATCTCTTTGTCCAATGTCCTGAGTTCACTAACAATTAGAATTAGCCTGTTGTACATGTCTCCCACTGACTCAGTCTCTCCCTTCTTGAAATTCTCATATTGAGAGATGAGATGGGATCTTCTATCCTTTCTCTCATCAGCTTAGCCTGAGACTATTTCTGAGAGTTTGTCCCAAATTTCCTTGGCTGAATTACATTCAGCTACCTTTTGAAATATGTCATCAGACATTGTCTGGGCCAAGATGTTCATAGCCTTGCCATCAGCTACCTTCCATCTCTTGATATCAGCATTTGTTCCTGATGGAGGTGTAACATCATTTGTACTTGTGTTCTCTGGGGGTCTTGGACATACTGTCAAAACAGAGTTAAAGATATCTTCGTCAATAGAATTCATGTAAAGTCTAATCCTTGCTTTCCAAAGTGCAAACTTGGATAGATTGCACACTGGAGGTCTGGTGCTACCATAATCTTTGTTTTGGGCCATGATTTGTGAAAACAAAATCTAATAATAAAATACCAAAGAAAAATAGATCTAACTTGGGATCTTTGGGTTCAGGTGTTAGCCTGTACAACCAATCAGGTATGGTATGTTTAACCAACCTCCCTCTGATACCAATTGAAAGTGCAGCTAGATCTGATATACTGTAGAGGGGGCGTGAATAGAGTATATGGTGCTTTGAAACTTTTTACAATAATTGTTGTAATGAGAGTGAGCAGGGAAACAGTAATAAATCTAATCACAGCACTAAGTTAAACAAAAGCTAAGCACAGAAAAATCAGGGCCAGAAACAAAAATGAAAACAAGCAAAACCAGAAGACACAAGGAAATATAGTGGTTCCCCTAAACTTGGGTACATCCACTCTTCTACCACCCTAGGTAGGAATCCACTGCAGGATGAGTTGATCAGGTGTCCTGGGAACCAATGAGCTTTTGATAAGGTGCTAAAAAACCAAAGCAGATTTTTTGATCAGGTGTCTTGACACCAATGAGCTTTTGACAAGGTGCTCAAAAACCAAGCTCAAACTTTTGAAGGGAGTTTGAGAAACCCTTTACAGAGAGGGGGTGAGAGAGTGATGGAAGTCTTCTCTTTCTCAAACAACTGAGAAGACTATGTGGATTGTTGATGTCAAAGCTCCCCCTGAATCCTTGAGATCTTCAGGAAGAAAAGCTTTGCTGAGGGGGATAGGCCTTCAAAGATTGAACTTCAATAATAGATGATTTCAGCAATAGCTGAAATGTTGAATGTCTGGAGTCTGGAAATATGTTGGCCTTGAACACTTTGAAAACTAAAGAGATCTGAAGATTTGAGAAAGCTTGATCTCCTTGGATGAGTGTTCTTCAGAATTCTTTTTGACAGAATATTTTGAATGTCTCTCTGTAATCTGTGTTCTGTGAGTGATTCAAAAAATTCTATCTTTTATTCTCTGATACAGAATAGAATAACATTCTCTGTCAAGAATAGCCGTTAGCCTGCATTGATTGCATCCTTAATTGCAAAATCTCTTCTGGAGGAAAGTACACAGAAATATTCCTTGAAAAATCCCTTGAAACTTGGTCCAAAAATGAATAAAAACGGCTAGGAAATCTCTGAATTAATTGCAGAATAACTCCTTAACTGATTTGAATTTGAATTTAGAAACATCATGGAAGTTATCTGAAATCGTCGAACTGAGCTCTGCTATCGTCGAGCTGAGCTCAGCGATCTGGAAATATACAGCAGCAAAATATCGTCGATCTGAGCTCAAAGATCGTCGAACTGAGCTCAAAGATCGTCGAACTGAGCTTAGAGATCAAGATCCAAAGCAGAGTCAAAATCGTCGACCTGAGCTCACCGATCGTCGAATGGAGTTTGACGATATAATGAAGTTGAGCTCAGCGATCGTCGAATGGAGTTCGACGATCTGTCGAAGTTGAGCTAGACGATCGTCGACCGGAGTTCGACGAATCGTCGTGCTGAGCTCGACGATATGACTTGGTCTCAAACACAAAATCTTGGTCTTCAGGGCAGCTTCCAAACCTAGACTTCTAACCCTTAGACTCAATTCTAATTGACCTATTAAGCTATACAGGAGGTCAAGCAAAGGTTCCTAGAGACATAGTGATCCTGACCCAAATTAGTAATAGGGTGTTCCAACATTCTCATACAACAATAGTCATCAGGCCAGTATAGGTATGTCCCCCCACGAGGCTCTATATGGACGGAGGTGCAGGACTCCCCTGTCATGGATACAGTATGAGGACCCAAAGGTCCTAGGCTCGGAATTTGTGGAGGACACCGAGGCCCAAGTGAGACTGATACAGGACCGGATGTTGGAGGCACAGAGCAGACAAGCCAAATATTACGACATGTGGCATCGACAGTTGGAGTTTCAGGTAGGATACAGAGTGTTTTTGAAGATACGACCGATGTACGGAGTCTCTCAAGTTTGCGGGCGGAGGAAGAAGCTCAGCCCGAGATACATGGGGCCCTACAGGATCCTGGAGCGGATCGACCCCTTAGCATACAGGATGGAGCTGCCGCCAGAGCTGGAGGTCCTGCATGATGTTTTCCATGTCTCCTCCCTCAGGAGGGCCCTATTACGTCCAGAGCAGCTGATAGACACCACAGATGGGCCAGTAGCATCTGACCGATCAGTGCACATGGAGCCGGTCCGGATTGATCACACGGATATTCGGTTCTTACGTCGCAAGAAGGTCCCACTGGTCAAGGTTCTTTGGAGAAATCACGGCCAGGAGGAGCACACTTGGGAGCCCCAGGACTTGATGCAGCAGCGATACCCGGAACTCTTCAGTCAGGTATTACTCTCAGCCTTTCGGGATGTTACAATTTTTCTTGCATACTTGAAACCCCGTAGGCCTAACTAGAATTTCGAGGACGAAATGTTTTTGTTATATATTGGGATTTGTAACATCCCTCAAACAACTAGAGCCCTAGGAATGGTTTTGTCATGACCAGGTCATGACAAAACCCAAGGAATCCCAAAGAGACCAAGGTCAACCCAACCCTATTTCTGGTCAACCTAGCCCAAATAGGCTAACCCAAGCTCAAGCCTCCTCATGTGGCTTCTTTAGGGAATAATGTGCGTGGAAGGGCTGCAAATAGTCCTTCAGATTGACGAAGTCAACTTGGTGACTAGGAGAGAGGGTGAGTGTAACAGCCCAAATTATGGGATTAGCAAAATTTGGGTGACACAGCCTGGGATACGGGCGTGTCCCAGGGCGTGTCCCGCTCGGGTGGAAGAGTTGGGCACTTGGTCGACGAATTTTGGTCGACAAAGTTTTTTTGAGTGGTCACGCCCTATAACACGGGCATTGCAGGTGGCGTGTGGATGTGGAGGGGATGTGGATGAACAAGGGTACGGAGTGGATGTGGAGTGGGCGAGGCGCATTCACAACACACAACTCAAAAGCAAATGAAAAATACAAATGTGCACTTAGATATAGAGTAAAAAATGTAGTTCATCACAATATCAAATCATTACATACAATGGAGGAAGCGGAAGAGGAGTAAACCACTAGAGGGTGAAGGTCCACCGTAGGTCGTGGCCGGAATAACGAGTTGTCAATCCGCTTCCGGGCTCTGTACGAAGAGGCTTCCGGTACCAACGAGCTATCACCTCGAAGGCCTTTGAGTCCGTTCTCTAGGTCGTCTTCTTCTCCAACTCCGGTGGAAACCTTGAAGTTGAGGACATCAATGGTCGGGCGCTTCGCCGGAGGGTTTGGAAAGCTTCGGAATCACCGACTACGGACTCCCGATGAAGGTGGAGTAGGATGGAGCAGCTGGAGAAGTAGAACGACACTTCCCGTGCACTCACCGATCGCAGAAATGACCAGCGTTGCCCTAAATCGCGGAGCAGGCCCTTAAATACGGAGGAAGAATAAGCAGAGCGCACGATCAGTGGCGCACGACTAGTGGTCATGCGCACTGTCGGTCGATGATTGTGCACAATTTCCAATTAAACCTGCAACTTGGACAGAAACATCAGCAGATATGCGCACGATCAGTGGCGCACGACCGGTGGTCGTGCGCACTGAATCCACTAATTGTGTGATTGGCTAATACAGAACTGGGGAAAAGGAGAATGTAACGCGCACGATCAGTAGCGCACGACCAGTGGTCATGCGCATTGAGTCCAGTGATCATGCGTAGTGTTCCTATATCATCGGGGTCTCCCGAGCGGTTCCGGAGCACTCACACGACCCATGCACCAGCAGAAGAGGCGGATAGGCCACCAAAAGTGCACACCACATTCTCAAGACACGGTGAGAGAATAAGTAAAACAAACGGAAATACAGAAACATCTAAAGCATACAGAAAACGGGCCTAAAGTGCACTTAATCATGAAATAGGAAAATAAGCAAATATAAGCAGTTATAGCTCTCAAGTGCAGTGCTAAGATGATACAACTGGCCCAGATGAGTCCAAAAATCTGTGTAATATTTGGACTCATCACATCCCCAGACTTACCCATTTGCACGTCCGACGCAAATCATTACTCCGTGGACGGTAAAAACAGCTAGCTGGCCTAGAAACTTCAAAATAAAGTAGGACGAGAAATCAAATACATCATGCGCATAGAAAATAGAATAGAAAAACATTTTAATTATACTACAGAGCTTAAATTATTTGACAAAGGTAAATAAATATTGTGTCTACTTAAAATTAGAATTCTAGAGAATCGTTCGGTCATGTGTACGGAGAAAGTAAACAGGCCACTAAGGTGAGCATTGCCCAAGACCGGGGTTCGTGATCACCTCCAAAGAAATCCATCAATATCGGGAACCATAAGCTTACCCTTTCACACTCTCTGCACGATGCTAAGTAGACTCAAATTTGAATCAGCAGGACTTGCAGGTTTGAATGGGGCTAAGGATAAGGTGTGGTAGTCAACGATAAACAAGGAGGCTACACACAACCAAAGCGACCAAACAAGAGCTAAACCCAAACAGCCACTAAGAAATGCATCTGTGACACACCCACAGACTTGGCTTGAAAACCGGTATGCACACGGCCTATCCCGAACAAAAACTAACACACAAGATGGGGATTGCAAATCTCCTTGTACTCGATTAGGAGCACTACATGAGTTTCGAACTACTATATCCCAATATCCTAAGTCAGCACCACTTTTAAGAGTTTACACAAAAGTAATACATTTTCCCTGAGTCGCGCACATGTTTAAGTGCACACTCATGTGGGTGATTCAGTGTGTGCAATTAGTGATCATGAAATAAATAAATGCAGACTAGTATGCAATAAACTGTGTTGTGTAGTGATCACAGACAACTCCACCCCCAGACTAGAATATGACAATACGAAAAAGTAAAACATGTAAATAAAAATAAAGGGCTAGTGGAAGAAGTACCCATGCTCAAAATTGAGCATACTAGTCGTGCGACGAGATATCCAAGTGCGGCCAAGTTGCCACGCCTCAAAACTTCCTGCACCTGCAATTTAAATACGTACGCAAAATAAAAGATGGACATATATATATATATAGAGAGAGAGAGAGAAAAAAAAAAGAGCTCAAAACACAGCACAAGACCAAATGGTCCAACATGGGTTGTCTCCCGAAAGAACTTTTGTTTACCGTCCTTAAGGTGGACCAAATACCTGTATTAGCAGTTATAATAAAGAGTTCTTTGCAGTTTGAAAAGGAAGAAATAAAATAGAGCAAACTAGAGTTCCATACGTAGCGAGAAAATGGAAAGAGGAGGGTAAGTGGAATGATGGTATTGCAATCAACTATAAGCGGATTTATGGTAAGTGTCTCCGGTGGGGTGCGAGGGGACGACAGATTGTCTTTTTGCGATGGGGGAAGGGGGTTTCCCCTTACTCCGATTGCGCTCTTCCTCGTGTCGGAAGGCAGCGTAGCGCTTGTCGAGTAAACGCTTTGCCTCTTTCAGTTTCTCCACTGTGGGAGACTTCCAATGGATGTTATCTGTGGGTTTTCTTGTTTTTGTGGTTGGTGGCATCCTGTCCGGCACCGTGACGGCGACCGGATCTGCCCAAGCTATAGATCGCTTAACAGAGTTATCAGCAGTGTTATACAAAAGAGTGTCTAGGGATTTCTCTCGGATAAAACTCGGTTCGCCAAGCTCAAAAATAGAGTTGGCGGGAAGTAGAAAGGCAGTTGTGGCTTTGGAACACTCGATCTCTTCTTTGACCAATATCTCTTAATTCTCATCTATCTCCCGGGAGAGTCCTTTCTTTATCTTCTCTTCTGGATGTGCTTCTTCCAATGTCGGCAGTCCTGAATCTATCTTGGTCTCTGTGACACTCAGAAAATTGTTATTTTGGATGGGAGAGGGATGTATGGATGTGTTATCGTGGGCGGAATCTTTGGCCGGCCAAGTGACGCGTCCTTTGGAAAACTCGAGGGATGCGCCACTGGCTGTCAGGAATGGGACACATAATATAGGAATAGAGTTATTTTCCATTGGTCCCAAAACCTGGATGTCAGTGGTTATCCTTTTTCCGTTGACCTCGATTTCGACATCCCGAACACCTCCCTCGGTGTCAACCAAATTGCCTTTCGCTAAGATAAACGATTTCCAGTTTTCAGTGTCGACTTGTAGGTGCATCTTCGCAACATCTTGCAGGGTGATGATGTTTCTGGACGCCCCGGAGTCGCATAATGCTGGGGTTTCGAAGTTGTTTATTTTACAATTGATGATGAGTTCGTTGCTTTTTCCCAAATTTTCCTGCCCAAGGCTTTTACCTTGTTCATGGGGGTTCATTTCGGTGTTACTAGGTAAGGTGCCTTGGGTGCACTCGGAGACCACTTGGGCCAATTGGCCCAATTGTGCCTCCAGTTTGCGCATCGAGGCGGCTTGATTTGTCATGTTGGTTTGGGAAATTTCAACGAATTTCTCGAACATCTCTTCCAAAGAACTTTTTTTAATGGCGGGGGGCCCTTGGGAATAATTTGGTTGAGGAGACCGTGGTTGGCTTCCGGAGGCATACTCATTGTTTTGATGCTGCCCCGGTTGCCATCATTGGCCAGATGCGTTTGGATTCCAAGAAGAGTTGGGGTGGTTTCTCACCCCCGGGTTGTATGTGTTTCCGTAAGGCACTCCCCTGTTTTGATTTGCTACAAAATTGACTGACTCATTCAGAAAAGAAGATTCGTCTAGTAACTCGACTCCTAGGCATTCAAAGCTATGGTGGTCGGTGCTTCCGCAACCTTAGCATGAGATTTTCATCACTGGGGCAGCGGCAATGGGCTTGGTGATATCCACGGCGAATACCTTGCTTGTGCTTCGTGGGATGTTTCTTCCAGTGGTCCAGTAAGCGCTGTGGGTGGCGGTGTCTTGTAAGATTCTCAGAGCATCATCTGGAGCAAGTTTCATGATTGTTCCTCCAAAGGCGGCATCAATCATGGCTCGGTGGTGGGGTTCAATAACGAAGTAGAAACTTTCGACGAGGTTCCACGTTTGGAATCCATGGTTAGGGCACTTCCTCAACAGCTCGTTGAAACGCTCCCAAACTTCGGCTAAACATTCTAGATCGGCTTGCCGGAAGTTGGCTATTACTCGCCTCATGCTCACGATCCGATCTACCGGGTGGAACTTAGCTAGGAATTTTATGGTCAAAGCCTCCCAGGTGGTGGCTGTTACAGGTGGGAGGGAGTGAAGCCATGTCTTGGCTTTGTCCCTTAGTGAAAAAGGGAAGAGGCGAAGCTTGACTGTTTCGTCCAGGAATCCAGTGTAGCGGAACGTGGCGCAAATCTCGGAGAATTCGACCATGTGAAGATGGGCGTCTTCAGTGGCCATTCCTGAGAACTAAGCATTGTTCCGAATGATATTCAAGATAGCTGGTTTAATCTCAAACTGTTGGTTGGTGATAGCATGTCCAAAACCGGGGTATATGCTCCCGACGGTAGGTGTAGTGTAATCCCTCATGGTGCGGACCTGGGGAGGGTTCACTTCATTTTCGTCACCATTTCGGTCGCCAGGAGGTATCCCTCCAACTCGGTTGTCGGCATCGAAATTCAGCTGGTCTCCCATTGGGGCTAAAGTGATGGCTGCGGCGCGTCTTCGCGCTAGGATAGTACGTTCGATCTCTAGGTCGTAGGCTACAAGATCTCTTGTGGCTCGACCGTTCCTTCACTGCGGCAAACTACACAAGGAAACAACAGTCAAAAACACTAACTCTTATAATAATATTTTCAGTCATCCTGAGTCGCTCTATAGTTGCATTCCCCGACAACGGCGCCAAAAACTTGATGCGTGGAAATCGGCAAGCTCACCGGTCGCACAAGTAATAAAATTTAGGAATAAATCCCTGAGTATCGGTCTCTTGAGGAATGCAATTAGCATAGAGCGGCGACAGTTCAGAAAATATCGTTATGAGGGTTATATTTAGAAAAGATTAAAAAGGGAGCTTGTGAGATTGTGGTTTCTTGATCTAATAAACTAATTAAGGCTATGCGGGTCGAAGGAACCGCTTCACAAGGTAAGGTGAGTGTATCAGCCGCAATGTCGAACTTCGGTTGGGCGAGTGGACGGAAAGCTAATGGACGGAAGTGTTCTTGTGCAGAGTGCAATCGGGTGAAACAAGGGTATGGAGTGGATGTGGAGTGGGCGAGGCGCATTCACAACACACAACTCAAAAGCAAATGAAAACTACAAACATCCACTTAGATATAGAGTAGAAAATGTAGTTCATTATAATATCAAATCATTCCATACAATGGAGGAAGGCGAAGAGGAGTAAACCACTAGAGGGAGAAGGTCCACCGCAGGTCGTGGCCGGAATAGCGAGTTGTCAATCCGCTTCCGGGCTCAGTCTGAGGAGGCTTCCGGTACAAACAATCTGTCACCTCGAAGTCCTTTGAGTCCGTTCTCTAGGTCGTCTTCTTCTCCAACTCCGGTGGAAAGCTTGGAGTTGAGGTCATCAATGGCCGGGAGCTTCGCCGGAGGGTTTGGAAAGCTTCGGAATCACCGGCTACGAACTCCCGATGAAGGTGGAGGTGGATGGAGCAGCTGGAGAAGTAGAACGGCACTTCCCGTGCACTCTCCGATCGCAGAAATGACCAGCGTTACCCTAAATCGCTGAGTAGGTCCTTAAATACGGCGGCAGAATAAGCAGAGCCCACGATCAGTGGCGCACGACCAGTGGTCGTGCGCACTGTCGGTCAATGATCGTGCGCAATTTGCAATTAAACCTGCAACTTGGACAGAAGCATCAGCATATATGCGCACGATCAGTGGCACACGACCTGTGGTCGTGCGCACTAAATCCACTGATCGTGCGATTGGCTAAGACAGAACTAGGGAAAAGGAGAATGTAATGCGCACGATCAGTGGCGCACGACCATTGGTCGTGCGCAGTGAGTTTAGTGATCGTACATAGTGTTCCTATATCGTCGGGTTCTCCTGAGAGGTTCTGGAGCACGCACACGACTCATGCACCAGCAGAAGAGGCAGATAGGCCACCAAAAATGCACACCACATTCTCAAGACACGGCGAGAGAACAAGTAAAACAAACAGAAATACAGAAACATCTAAAGCACACAGAAAACGGGCCTAAAGTGCACTTAATCATGAAATAGGCAAATAAGCAAATATAAGCAGTTATTGCTCTCAAGTGCTGTGCTAAGATGATAAACCTGGCCAAGATGAGTCCAAAAATCAGTATAATATTTGGACTCATCAGTGTCATATCCTTCATTGGGCCCAAACCCCTCCCCTAGGGCTTACACTAGGGTCTTAGAGTATCTCCACCCCAAACCACTCAAATTCTTTTGAGGGGTTGTTTTAGATGACTTGGAGGCACTGACTAAGTTTATATCATCTTTGGGTGAGTGTTAGACACTCTACCCATCAAAGACCCATTTGCCCTAATTTTACCTTAAGGGGGCCAAATTTGGGTTGCATCAATACCTAATCAAATCATCACAAAAAGGACAGAAATTTTTACCAGTGACCTATCATAACCCTAAGGGTCATCCATCAAATTTTGGATGGTTTAGAGGTGATTAGTCCCCTTAATTAATTCATTTATGAATTATTAAATATTTACAAAAACTATAGAAAAATATTTCCCAAATATTCCCTTTTGGACATGTCAGAGATATAGGTAAGAGTGGACCCCAGTCCAAATATCAAGTCATTTGGTTGGCTGGATTGATGGGGGCTCTCAAAATAGTCTCTGGTCAAGCCTATATATAGGTTGTACCATATTAAGTGTTGTGGTCAAAACACTGACCCAAATGATTTCAAACCAATTTTAAAATAAACTATACCTTAAGAGAAACAATTTTCATGTTCACCATTTCTCCAGCAGGTGATCCAAAGTATTTTTAATATTTAATTTAAAACATAGCAAAATTGTGACCTAAAAACATTTTTAAAATGAAATAAAATTCAGATCCAGCATGAATCTTGGCGTGACTTGGATGTGTTCTGTTCATCTTCTAGCTTGAGCTGATGATCCTGATTCCTCCATCCTCGAGCAACTTCCAGCACCATTTCCCGGCCACCCGCCCACCTCCCTGGATAGCCACCACCACACCTACCTCCTTTGAGGTGGGGGCTACCGATGGGCCGAGACATGGCCGCTGGAGGGGCTGATTCCGGCGAACCCGCAACCCCTCATTTTTAAGAAATTTATTCAGTAATTTCTCACTAGATCAGGCTCAATTGAGCCTGATATCACCCCTAGTCGATCTAATAGGCTAGTACAGAGGGAGAGGGGGAGAAGCCGACCTTTTGGAAGGCGTGAAGCCTTGCCGATCAACGGGACGCAATTGCCAGATTTTGGAGCTTCAAGAGTTCTGCAACTGCACTACCAGATGGCTCAGCTGCTTCAGGGAAAATGTGGAACCGACTCCTCTAGACCTAAGGAAGCTTTTAAGATTGCCAAATGGGGAAGAGGGAGGGCCAATCTTGATTTCACGATTAATGGTCACGAAGGAGCTTTTTCGGCCAATGTAGAACCACTGATTCCAGCCTCTGAACAGCGTGGAAAGCCTCTTAATCTTCTCCTAATTCATCAAGGGAGATGAATCCAGCAATTGGGAATGAAATTTAGAGTCCCTTGGCCTCCCTTGGCCATGAATGGCCACTCTTTCTCACATTATCTCTCCTCCATTAAAGGGGAAGTGGAGTTTTCTCTCTCCTAGTCCACCTCCCTATAATTTTAATGGTAATTTAGGTAAATTCCTGCCTCCTAAAGCTAATGGGCCACACTAGTTGGGCTTAGCCTAAGTGAGTTGGGCTTGGTTAGGTCCACTTAGGCTAATTTGACCTATTCTTAGGGTTGAGAAGATCTGATGGAGACGTTGCTGACACGGCCGCCATTGATCCCCGTTTGAGAGAGTTCGTGGATTGGGACGATCGCTGCCGCAAGCTCGAGGATGGGATCGACGTCCGCCACCATTATATAAAAATATATAATTATAAATTAAATAATTATAATTATATATTTTTAATAATTTTATTATTTTAGCAATTTTATTTTAAGTATTTATTTCATGTTTTAATTTTCATTTCATGTGTAATGATGGGTGCTTATAACCATCCTGTGTTGTTTTAATTATTTCATTTCATGTGCTATGATGGGGGCATATAACCATCATATTTTGAATTTTGAATTTTGAATTTTGAATGAAGGGAGATGGAGTGGTGTAAGCCTATATATAGGCTGTGATATTTGTCATATTGATTAGTGAATGAAAAAGAAGAAATCTTAAGAATTCAAGTTTTGAATTTTCCCCCTCCTTTCTCATTCCTCTTTGAGAAATTCGACCCTCCCCCTTTCTCTTCTCTCTTGGCCACCAGCCACTCCCCTCTCCCTCTCAAATTCCGGCCACCCTCTCCTCCTCCTCTCCATTCCCCTCAAAGGAGAACCCGACCACTCCCTATCTCTTTGTGGTTAGGCCAAGGTGATTTGCAACAAAGCTTCGTGGATTCTCAGCCAAGGTGTGAAGCGACGAAGGCGGATAAGTTTCCTCTCCTTCCGACATGACCTCAGCGGAGCCGTTGAAGGTCTATCCAAGCAAAGAAATCGGAATCATCAATTCCGATTAGGTAACGAAAAATTTCTACTCTCGTGTGTTTCTTTTCCTAGATATACTTGTGGTGGAAATTCTTGGCGTTTCATCTTGAAGCGTTGAATAATCGTGGTGTTCCTTTGATTGATTTGTGTTTATCTTAATTGATTTTATTTTCGAAAAGGCTTGGCGAACCTTCGTTTTCTTTTGTTCGGAGAGATCTACCTTCTTCTGAATCGTTATTTTTGGTAGATCTCTTTTGGTACAATACCGCTCGTTCGAACCGGGTTGGTCCTTTTAGCTGGAAAGAATATTGGACTATAGCCTTTGTTCGATCCTAAGCGGTTTGGCTACCCGTACGTTAGCATATAATTGATAAAATTAATTAACGTGGTGCTGTGTAGAACGATTGTGCAAGTATAGGATTGAATTAAGGAGAGGCAGACATGTTCGTCCGTAGATTTATTTGGTGTCAACGAGCAAGCCTGCATCAATTTGGTATCAAAGCGAGGTTGTGCTAGTTTCTTAATTATTACCATCCTAGAAAAAAAATTACTTAGAACGCCGACACGCACTTGCACGTTTCATTGCACAACATAAAAAATCAATTTTTAAATATTTGGTCTGCAAATAGCGGCCTAAAATTTTCAATTTTTCTAAAAATTCAAAAAAAAATAAAATTCTGGAATTTCACCATCATTTTATTAGTAAGAAAGCCAAAAAAAATTATTTTTATTAAGCCATTATTTTTATTAAATAATTACAAAATTTTTAATTTTGGTCTGCCAATAGCGGCCTATTTTTTTATTTTTCCACAGCTGGACACGCCCTGGTCCACTACCCGTGAGAAGTGACACGGGTAGAGACACGGGTGTGTCCCTACCGTGTGTGTGTCGAGTTGGACTCGAAGAAGTGTGTCGAGATCGACAAAGTGTGTAGAGATCGACGTGGCAGCAGGGCTACACGACCTATGACACGGGCGTGTCACAGGGCGTGTCCCGTTGTGTCGAGAGGTCGATAATCTTCTCTCGACAAGGTGTCGAGTGGGTCACCCTCCATGGGTCACGGGCGTGACTGGTCCGATATGAGTAGAGACACGGGCGTGTCCCTACCCGTATGTGTCGAGTTGGACTCAACGAAGAGTGTCAAGATCGACGAAGTGTGTCGAGATCGACGAAATGTATGACATGGGTAGAGACACGGGCGTGTCCCTACCCGTGTGTGTGTGTGTGTGTGTCGAGTTGAACTCGACAGAGCGTGTCGAGTTCGACTAAATGTGTCGAGATCGACGAAATGTATGATACGGGTAGTGATACGGGCGTGTCCCTACCCGTGTGTTGGTGTGTTGAGTTGAGTTCGTCGAGATGTATCCAAAGAAGGACACGACCAGAGAATACGGTCATGTCATGTGGACACGGGTCGGGACACGGGCGTGTCCCTACCCGTGTCGAGTATTGAACCGACACTAAAACTATCGTTGACGCTTCGCCCAAGCAGGACACGGGTTAGGACACGGGCGTGTCCCTACCCATGTCACTTTTCATATATAAGGGTTGTGAAAACCCTAGCCGTTTTCACTCTTCATTCCAACACTTTTTCCTGAGAGAAACTTCTGTAGAGAGGGAAAACTATAGGAGCAAGTCTTGGAGGAGAAGATCCGTCGCCGCCGTGAAGGAGAAGATGCTGCCGAGAAGAGTTACACGATCCATGGCAGGAAATAGTGGAAATGCCGGAAATGAGGTGAGCTTCCTACCATCTCCCTTGGTGCTAGATCTCTAGTTATTTTCTTAGGAGAGATATCGACTCAAGAGAGTCTTGATGGAGAGGAGAAGTTTTCTTGGAATGGCCATGATAGGACTTGTGTCCTAGGTTTTAGATCTCTTCAACCTCCCCTTTCTTCTATGTGATGATGGGTGGATGGTTTCGTGAGGAGAAGTGGCCTCATGAGGGAGAATAAGGCAGGAGGAATTTATGGAGTGATTTGCGAAGATCGACTTGAGAAGTAAGATGAACCCATGCCATTCACTCCTCTTTAAGATGCGTGCAGAATCTGTGTTCTTCGCGCATCTAGCTTCCTGGGCATTTTCAGGTGTGATATGGCCAGATCTGGGCTGTCGACTAAACACGAAAGTTGAAACCCTTAAAAATACCCTTCCAACGAATGGTTGCATGACTTCAGGCGAAGTATGCAGCCACAGAAATGTCTGAATGAAATTGACATCCGGCAAACCTGCATGGAAAAATTGTGTTTTGTGGGCAGCGGACGTTGAAGGTGATTTCAAATAGGATACATTCAAATCTGGGTTGTTAGCTGAATATGAAAGTTGTAACCCATGGAAATGCCATTCCATCGAGGGGTTACACGTCTTCACTGGATTCCTGTAGCTTTGGGAATCTCCGGTTGAATTTGTTGTCCAGATTTATTATGCACTTAAATTCTGGGTTTTCATATAATATGGATTTGGATTTGGTGGAATCGTTGTTGCAAACTAACTCGATATTTTGGTGAACTATTTTATGTTAACCACCGTAGTGCTATGAATTATGAAGTTTTCTAATTGGATTTCATATAACTGAATTGTGAAGTAAGCTTACTTAAACGAAATGTCTTGTTAGAAATTGGTAGACTATTATATATGCGCATTATGTTATATCATGTTGAAATCATTTGGAATGACATATAGAAGGATAAACTATGGTCATGAGTATGTTTGATGGTTGGAATGAAATTTAGTAGTCCAACACTTAGAGCATAGTCTCCCTACGGGTAGTATTGTGGAAGGATGTAAGTGCGGTGTTGACCGTCACTAGTTGGGTTAGTGTTGAGATGAGGTATAGACGGATGGTTTTGCTGTGTCCTCATTCTTAGTTCCGAGGCCCCTTCCATGCCACGGTGATGTGGAATTTGCATGCGATGTGACTCGACACACAGTGTCATAATCCTGGGTTGAGGATAGTGTGGCAAGTCTACGGGCTCGCCGATCATCACACCGACGGGAGTTGACAGTTAGACTTTGGGCGGTTGGGCTGTGTCCTCGGTGTTCACGTCCCTCGGCCCCTTCCGTGCCAAGTGAACGGTTGGGATATGTCCTCATGCTTACCTCTGAGGCCCCTTCCGGGTCACACAATGTCAGTTCGGAGCTGTGTTCTCGGTGCACATCTACCCGAGACCCCCGCTGGGCCATAGTACGCATGGGTTCCGCTGTTGTGTTCTTAGCATTGAGGCGTACAAAGGACTAGGTGAAGCAGTGTGGATGCCCTCCTAGTAGTAGAGATGGATGCTCTACTATCACTGTCTGGCCATGGCGGTTGATTCCTGAGAGGTTAGCTACCTGCTCGAATAGTGGGAACTATACTCTGTGTTAACAAAGCAATTGGATGTGTGTGATCATGGGTGAGTCATTGCATAGCATACATACCATTTCATAACATTGCACAACAAGATCCTCATCGTATAAGTTTGTATGGGCACTCCTATACGATGAGTTACTTTATGTAAGCTGATCCTTAACTTATTAGCTTGTATGGGCATCCTTATAAGTTAAGTTACTTACCTGTTGTAGCTTCCTATACTTGTTGAATTACTATTGCACAAGTAGAACTGATAGTTTATAATATTATTAGTCATGTACTATTACCACCTGCTTGTACCTGTTTAATTACTTATACATATTGTACCCTTGTTCCTTTCTCCTCCCGGTGCCGAGGAGTCGTCGGGGAGCGGATGTGAAGCCACTTACTCTTTTCGAATAACGGTTGCTACGTCTTCCTTTTTAGGAGGTCTCCCCGCAGGTAGAGCAGCCACAGACTTTGTAGCATGACAGCCAGGCCAGGATGACAGGGTCTGATGTGACGGTGTCGTCGCTACCGTCGGTTATGGATGTGAGTGTTGAGTGACTCTGATGTAGCCTGTTTGGGCAATTTTATAGTTGTACTCTGATATTGTAGAAGCATGTTTTAGCTTCTCTTATTTGTTGTATATAGACTATATACTTAGTGTAGATTTGACTTCACCTCTTGTTTATACTTTGGTTGGGTTGTCATATGTACTTTGATATTGATTGTAGCTGGTGGAATAGGCGTCTTGTGGTACAGTTTAGCCCGTGCGCTAACGCTACCGCAAGGGGGCTGTTCCGGGCATAAGACCCCCTTCGTTCCGTGTTTTGGGATCCAGGAGGGGGGTCTTACAAATAGTATCAGTCTGCCACAATCCTCAACTAAAGAAGTCATTCAACAATGGTACCACCCCCGTTCGATTAGTCAGTTTAGGGACAAAATGACTTAGCGGAAGTAGTGGTGTGCCCATATGTAATTCACACTAAGTTTGTCCAACTTTGACCTTAAGATTAGCCAATCTGATCATACGTTTGTGTTTTACGTGTAGAATCCAGTGCATGCTGAGCCTATGGGGGGCACTCCTGCCCCTTCCATACCCACTAAGTTCCAACAATCTGAGTTGGGGCAGACGCTCACCGCCATCCTGGATGACTTTAGGGCGCAGCAGCCTCCAACGCAACAAAAGGCTCCGTGCTCTGTCTGGTTGAGCACCTTTCAGGCCCTCTCCCCTCCCGCCTACCTCGGGACGGAGTCGACCGTACGCACTGAGGAGTGGCTTGACACAGTGTAGGAATTGTTGGCGGGGATCCATTGCCCAGCCAATATGGATGTGATGTTGGCGGTGTCCGTCTTAGAACTACATGCTAAGAGGTGGTGGAAGTCCCTTATGGGCTCCACCTTCCAAGGCTAGGTCTATACGGAGATAAGTTGGAGTGAGTTCTCGGATGTCTTCTTGGAGCACTTCATTCCCACATCTGCTCGAAACGAACTCGAAGAGAGGTTTCTTCTACTGAAGCAAGGATCAAAATCAGTTACGGAATATCAGCGAGAATTTCAGCACCTCGTGAGGTTCATGGCTTCTTATGATTTGGATGACAGAGGATACGCCAAGCATTTCTACAAAGGGCTGCGAGATCCCCTAAGGTATGCCCTTTTGTTTATAGCAGACGCTAGCTTGGCGGAGATTATCGACATGGCAAAGAGATTGGAGGCGGATCACTTGAGTAGTGGTAAGAGACCTGCGGAGGGCGTGATGGAGGCTGGCCTAAGCAATAGAAGAAGGCAGGACTTTAGAGGAGGAAGAGGACATCAAAGAGGTGGAGGACGTTTCCACAGGGATTTTAGAGTGGGGCACCCGATTCCGCAGCCACCCGCGTTGCCTCCACCGCCTCAGCCTCAATAATTTCAACAACCTGAAGGGCGCCGTGGGCTTGTGTGTTTTGAATGCAATTAGCCGGGCCACATTCGACGTTTCTGCTGTAACACCCCCTGTCCGTCGCATATCATATAGTAGTAGGTCCGGCCGGGGCCCGACGCCGTATGCCACAGACAGACCGGGCAGTTACTCATGGAAACCATCCAACCAATCATAACGTCCTACACAGAGCATTCTAGCGGAAGCAGTTTATAAAAGTTGCAATAAAGAACCCAGCACTAAAGCATGAATTTCCACTAATACCAAATAGGAATGTCATAAATACACCAGTACAAGCCTTAAGGCCTTGTAAAAATTGTTCACTTCATATTACATGTTTTACAAACCACGGCACGCAGGCCGGTCATACATGAATAAAGCAGTAAACACTCCAATTTGGCCTTCGAGGGCCGGCTTCGCAAAATGGGCTTTAGCCCGCTATTGACCGCTTGGTCCAGCAGCACCTGCAAGCAACAAACCACCGCACAGTGGCAACACAAGGCAACGGTCAGCAATGCTGACCAAATTATAACGATCCCGCCCCCAACTTGGGGCGGCAATGCTCCTTCCCTGCATTTCATTAGCATAAACGAGCAATTTATATATATACATTCATTCCATCACAGACGTTGGCTCGCACGGCCACACGCCCCGTGCTCTCAGGGCACATTCTCGGTGAACCGGTCGATGTCACATCAATTGAAGCCATAGACATTCCGGACCCACCACCGCCACTTTGGCGGCCAAACCTATGAGCATTTTGTCTTCTTGGCCTGGGTCACGACAATTTAAGCCATAGACCGCCGAAGACCCTAATCTATGCCAACGGCAAGTGCCACTTACCTTTAGGTCTCTTTAACCGAACGACATAGAACGGGTACGGTTTCATCTAACTAGTGCTCACATCGCAACGACAATTTAAGTCATTTGCGCGGGTCAAACTTCTCCCGAGTCCCATTTCCATCACAATTCACATAACCCGGTTATGTTCATGTTGGCTCTCAGGCCACCAAGTTGGCAAGATCACGCATCCGCCCAGTTTTCCGGGTGCACCTTTGGGTTAATCCCCAAGGCTCCCTGTTGCAATTTACCGTGTAGAAAACCCGAAAAAACAACCAATAGCACGGAGTCTTCTCCGGAATTATCCAATGCAACATCACCGATCCAGACCAACATGTCCGGATAGGCTTCACACATCATGCCTATGTCCGTTCTCGCTTACGGACTCTAAACAACGGGGACTTCACATATCTACCCGAAGGAACACCTCCAACTCACCGCAAACTCACGAGAGCGGGCTTCCTATGCAAAGAAGAAGAGCTACACATGCTCAAGATGAGGATCGTTACCCTTGCGTTCTTCTTTGGCTCCATGGAAAAGTAAGCGGATGAAAAGCAACGCATTAGCTTTGCCTCCGTAGATCCAGAGTCGGCTCGGGATTTGGAGCTTCGAAGCTCCTCCAATGGCCGGATCTAGCTTCTTCTTCCTTCCTTGGCTCTCCTCTCTCTCTAAGTTTTAGAAAGATAACCACTCATGAAAAGTGAGGGTTTCTAAGGCCCAATCCTGGGTATATCCCTTCAGGAACAACCCCCAGCCGTTGGATCATCAATTAAAGAAACGAATGGCTTTGATTCAGGACTGAAATGCCAAATCTGGACCACACACGACCTGGCACACGCCCGTGTCCAGGGCCGTGTGCCTCATTCGCCGTCAAAATCGACTCGCCTGGAACAACACACGGGCATCGAACATGCCTGTGTTCGACATGACACGCCCGTGTTCCACCTGACACGGCCGTGTGGCCGGCCGTGTACCCCCATCGATTTATCACGAAAACAACCCGAGCACTGCACGGGTTCTAGGACACGCCCGTGTCCTTGCCCGTGTCTACCTCAACACGCCTGGGCTCCAGGCCGTGTACACGGTCTCGACACTCGACACTTCGTCGAGCGAAGATCGTCGACCTCACGACACGGCCTTGGACACGCCCGTGTCCTAGGCCGTGTGCCTTGTCTCGACACATCGTCGAGCAAAATTAGTCAACTCCCCGGGACGAGTGTCGACACGGGTCGACACGCCCTGCGATACGCCCGTGTCGCAGGCCGTGTGCCATGTCTCGACACTTCGTCGAGCGCAGTGTCGACTTCACGGGCTGAGTGTCGACACGGGTCGACACGCCATGCGGCACGCCCGTGTCGCAGGCCGTGTGCCATGTCTTGACACAATGTCGACAGCAAAATGTCGACTTCGCCGGCTGAGTGTCAACACAAGCTTGACACGCCCTGGGACACGCCCGTGTCCCAGGCCGTGTGCCTTCTGCCAGAACCCAAAACTGGCCCAAAACGTCCCCCGTCGCTCCTTTGAGTTTCGGGGCGTTACAACTCTCCCCCTCTTAAAAGAATTTCGCCCACGAAATTATATAAAGGAAAGACATGTACAAAACCAAAATTTGTACTTGAGCGGAACAACTCCGGATATTCGTCAAGCATAGTCTGCTCTCGCTCCCAAGAGAGCTCCTCCCGAACGCAATTGTCCCACCGGACCTTGACCATCCTGATCTCTTTATTGCGTAGCCGCTTGACCTCCGAGTCCTCAATCCGCACGGGCTTGACCTTTGTCGTCAACCCACTATCCACCGGCACTTGATCAACCGTGATCACTTGCGAAGACTCTTGAACCGCCTTCCGAAGCACCAAAATATGGAATACATCGTGTAATCCACCAAGCTCCACTGAAATCTTCAACCGATAGGCCGCTTCACCAACTCGCTCCAGAACCTCAAACGACCAAAGGTATCTCGGGCTTAGCTTTTTCAATCGCCGCACCCGCGAGACACCCTTGAACGGCTTGATCTTTAAGTACACCCAATCGCCTACAGCGAAATCCACGTTCCTGTGCTTGGCATTATAGTACTTCGCTTGCCTGTCCTGAGCGATAAGCAACCTCTCCCGAATGGTTCTCACCATAGAAGTAGCATCCTCTACTTCCGATCGCTTATACAACTTTGACTCACCCGTTTCTAACCAAGACAACGGCGTGCGACATTTTCTACCATATAGGGCCTCGAAGGGCGCCATTTGAATACTCGCTTGGTAGCTGTTGTTGTATGCGAACTCCACCAAATAAAGGTGGTCTTCCCATTGCTTCCCAAAATTCAAGACACACATGCGGAGCATGTCTTCCATAGTTCTATTGACCCTCTCGGTCTGCCCATCCGTTTGCGGATGGAAGGCTGTGCTGAATTTCAACTTTGTCCGCAATATTTGTTGCACTAGCCTCCAATCATTGGATGTGAACCGCCCATCTCGGTCACTCACGATGCTGCGGGGCACACCATGAAGCCGTACTATGTTATCCACATAAAGTTTTGCCAACTTCTCCACCGGATCATCCTTCCTATGCGGAATAAAATACGACACCTTCGTTAGCCGATCAACAACCACCCAAATGGCGTCGTTCCCCTTTTGCGACCTTGGCAAACCGTGCACAAAGTCCATAGAGATGTCATCGAATTTCCACTCCGGAATAGGCAAGGACTTAAGAAATCCTACCGGCTTTTGGCACTCCGCCTTCACCAAGGCGCAAGTTTGGCACTTCGCTACGTAGAGCGCCACATCCTTCTTCAAACCCGGCCACCAAAATAGTTTCTTCACATCGCGGTACATCTTCGTGCTCCCCGGGTGAATCGAGTACTTGGTATGGTGTGCCTCGTACAACAATTCCACCCGCAAATCGCCCATACTTGGGACACACAGACTACCATCTTTCCAAAGCAATCCGTCCTCCACGACGAATTGGGAATTTGACCTATCCAGAGCCTCTACCATGAACTGCTTCATATGAGCATCCATATCAAGAGCCTGTTGAATACGATCAGCCAGGTCATATTGGACTTCAGTCCAATTCAGAACTTCTTCAGCACTTGATTGTCTATCCACACAAACAATCTCCAACGCCTCCAACTCCCGCACCAACTGCTCATCATGCACCGATAGCCAATTGGCTTGAGCTGGGGCTCGGCGACTCAACGCGCCCGCAACCGCATTCCCTTTACCAGGCACGTAGTGGATCCTGAATGTATAGTCCCCCAGGAACTCCATCCATCTATACTGCCGCATATTCAGATCCTTCTAATCAATCAGATACTTCAGGCTCTTGTGATCGGTGTAGATATCAATCTTCACAACGTACAAATAGTGTCTCCACAGCTTTGAGTCAAAAATCACGGCCGCTAACTCCAAGTCATGGATCGGATAATTCCTCTCGTGCAACTTCAGCTGTCTCGAGCCATAAGCTATCACACTACCGTGTTGTAGTAGCACGCAACCCAAACCGCTGCCCGAAGCATCACTGTAAATCTCATAGCCTTCGGTCCCACATGGCGAACTCAGCACAGGCGTCGTGGTCAACCGACACTTCAACTCCTCAAAAGCTCGCGCGCACTCCGGCGTCCAAACGAACTTCTGCTCCTTCCTCGTCAAAGTAGTGAGAGGTAATGCTATCCGCAAGAAGTTCTCTACGGAGAGCATAAAATATCCGGCAAGCCCCAGAAAGCTCCGGACTTCCACTACCGTAGCAAGCTCAGGCCACTCCCGTATCGCAACAATCTTCGCCGGATCCACTGCAATACCCTCTCCACTCACTATATGACCGAGGAACGCCACTGAGGACAACTAAAACTCACACTTCGAGAACTTGGCATACAATTGATTTCTCCTTAGCGTCTCCAAAACTAAATGAAGATGCTTGAATTGATCTTCCTCACTTTGCGAGTACACTAAAATATCTTCGATGAAGAAGATCACAAAATGGTCCAAGTACTCCCTGAAAGTCCTGTTCATCAAATCCATGAACACTGACGGCGCATTAGTCAGCCCAAACGGCATGACTGTAAACTCATAATGCCCGTATCTCGTACTAAACGCTGTCTTCGGGATATCACTCTCCCTTATTCGCAGCTGATAGTACCTAGCCTTGAGATCCAACTTCGAGTACACCGTCGACCCGACCAACTGATCAAAAAGATCATCGATCCGAGGGATCGGGTACTTGTTCTTCTCCGTCAACTTGTTGATCTCCCGATAATCAATACATATCCTCAAGCTTCCGTCCTTCTTCTTAACAAAGAAGACCGGCGCGCTCCAAGGCGAAGAACTCGGGCGCACATACCCTTGCTCCAACAACTCTTGCAGTTGAACTTTCAGCTCTGCCATTTCTTTAGGCGCAAGCCGATAAGGAGATCGTGACACGGGCTTTGCACCTGGCACTTGCTCAATCGTGAAGTCTATCTCCCGTTAAGGCGGGGCTCCAGGAAGATCTACGGGGAACACATCAGGGTATTCCGATACCACTGAAATACAATCCAACGCAGGCTTCGGCTTTACAACCTCCACTAGCGTAAAGAACAGTTCTGCACCGGCACGAACCGCCTTCACCACCTGAAGAGCAGACATCAACCTCTTGCTCGACCCCTTTAAGCCCGTAAAAGTCGTTTCACGACTTGCTCCCAGCTTGACTTCCTTGCTACCGCAATCTATATGGGCCTGCTGCTCCGAGAACCAGTCCATGCCAAATATGACGTCGAACTCCACCAACGGAAGTAAAGACGCATGCAGATCAAACTCCTGATTCCCAATACGAATCTTAACATCGCAGATCCTATCCGCGCACATCGAACACCCATTGGGCAACAACACATCCAGCTTATCCTTCTCCATCGAAGAAGGGACTCCGATGCATGATATAAATCCTTCGGACAAGAAGGAGTGTGAAGCTCCCGTATCGAAGAGTGCTCTTGCTAGATTTTCACAAATCAAAACAAATCCTAAACAAGAAGTGGTAAGGTCACATGTGCATAACAAGTATTTAAAGAAATTGACTTGCTATAAATTAAACCGTACCTGTACCACATCAGCCCGTTTGATGGCCTCCTATTGGCCAAGATTATACACCCTTGGTTGGGCCGGAGCATAGTGGGACGTGGTCGACTCCACCGCCTTGCCCTTCTCTTCATAGGTCGCTCCCGGCCTTCTCTCGGACATAGGACGTCCTCTCCAACAGTCACGGGCAAAGTGCCCCATCTTTCCACAAGTAAAACACGCGCCCGGGGTCCGACTCGTAGTCGCCCCAGAAGCACCAGAAGGAGCTGGACCCGAAGTCCTATGCTTCTTGAAAGACCTCAGATAGCCGGACTTTTAAGTAGTCGGCACTTTGAATTCAGACTTCTTGTCACCCAGGCTTTTCTTTGCCTGTACGTTCTTCATGTCCTTCTCGAAGGACCGGGCAGTGTTGACCAAGGTTAAGAAACCCTGCGTCATCGGCCCCGAGAGTAGTAACCTCAACTCATATCTCAAGCCTTCATAGAAGCGATTAGTCTTGCGCTCCTCGTCCACAATAGTGGAGCTAGCATATCGAATCAAACGAGTAAACTCGTGGAGATATTCATCCACGCTCCTCTCACCCTGAACCAACTTCAGAAACTCATTCTCCAACGCTATCTTCTGCGTCGAAGGGAGGTATCGAGCCAAGAACAATCTCGAGAACTCATTTATCGAGACATCAACAAGTTGTCTACCTCTCAATAGGTGCAGCTCCAAACCTTCGCACCATATTCTCGCTTCACCGTCCAGAAGGAACGTAGCGATGGTGGTCATTTGCCACTCCTCCGTCTCCATTGCTATCATGACTCTCTTCACCCTGGAGAGCCAGTCTTCAGCTTGAGATGGGGTTCCCAACCCCGAGAATACCGGAGGGTTAAAACTCATTAAATGCTTAAGCTGCCTCTCGACTGCCCTCCTTGGCACGACCGGCTCCACTACCACCTGTTCCACTCTCCTCGGCTCAACCTCTGGAAGAGGTTCCTGCTCCAACCCAGGAGCGGGCTGCTGCATTTGCCTTACAGGCTGCGCATTTATCACGGCCAACACTGCTTCGGCCAGCAATCATATGTTCTCAGCCGATAGAGGTGTTGTAGGAGAAACATCTGGTGCACTGCTAGCCTCAGAAACTCGACGTTCCAACAGCCCAGCACCACTGCTGGTCACCTATAGTGGTACAAAACACCGTTAAGCGACCAAATAAAATTGCAAATAGTAATTATAGGAACACGCAGGTTCTGCAAACACGTGTATTTCATTCCTAAGTGGACATTCATGGGTTCTTTTACTGTTATAATGATGATGCACACACATGTGCTCACCACCCCTTAAAAAGAATTCGCCCACGAATTCATTTTAAGCCCGACCAAAACAAATAGTCTGAAACCAAATTGTAATACCCCCTATCCGTCGCATAACATATAACAGTAGGTCCGGCCGGGGCCCGACGCCGTATGCCACAGACAGACCAGGCGGTTACTCATGGAAACCATCCAACCAATCATAACGTCCTACACAGAGCATTCTAGCGGAAATAGTTTATAAAAGTTGCAATAAAGAACCCAGCACTAAAGCATGAATGTCCACTAATACCAAATAGGAATGTCATAAATACAGCAGTACAAGCCTTAAGGCCTTACAAAAATTGTTCACTTCATATTACAAGTTTTACAAACCACGACACGCAGGCCGGTCATACATGAATAAAGCAGTAAACACTCCAATTAGGCCTTTGAGTGCCGGCTTCGCAAAATGGGCTTTAGCCTGCTATTGACCGCTTGGTCCAGCAGCACCTGCGAGCAACAAACCACCGCACTGTGGCAAAACAAGGCAACGGTCAGCAATGCTGACCAAATTATAACTATCCCGCCCCCAACTCGGGGCGGCGATGCTCCTTCCCTGCATTTCATTAGCATAAGCGAGCAATATATATATATACATTCATTCCATCACAGACGTTGGCTCGCACGGCCACACGCCCCGTGCTCTCAGGGCACATTCTCGGTGAACCGGTCGATGTCACGTCAATTGAAGCCATAGACATTCCGGACCCACCACCGCCACTTTGGCGGCCAAACCTATGAGAATTTTGTCTTCTTGGCCTGGGTCACGACAATTTAATCCATAGACCGCCAAAGACCCTAATCTATGACAACGTCAAGTGCCACGTACCTTTAGGTCTCTTTAACAGAATGACCTAGAATGGGTACGGTTCCATCTAACCCATGCTCACATCGCAACGACAATTTAAGCCATTTGCGCAGGTCAAACTTCTCCCGAGTACCATTTCCATCACAATTCACATAACCCGGTTATGTTCAAGTTGGCACTCAGGCCACCAAGTTGGCAAGATCACGCATCCGCGCAGTTTTCCGGGTGCACCTTTGGGTTAATCCCCAAGGCTCCTTGTTGTAATCTACCGTGTAAAAAACACGAAAAACAACCAATAGCACGGAGTCTTCTCCGGCATTATGCAATGCAACATCACCGATCCAGACCAACATGTCCGGATAGGCTTCACACATCATGCCTATGTCCGTTCTCGCTTACGGACTCTAAACAACGGGGACTTCACATATCTACCCGAAGGAACGCCTCCAACTCACCGCAAACTCGCGAGAGCGGGCTTCCTATGCAAAGAAGAAGAGCTACACATGCTCAAGATGAGGATCGTTACCCTTGCATTCTTCTTTGGCGCCAAGGAAAAGTAAGTGGATGAAAAGCACCGCACTAGCTTTGCCTTCGTGGATCCGGAGTCGGCTCGCGATTTGGAGCTTCGAAGCTCCTCTAATGGCCGGATCTAGCTTATTCTTCCTTCCTTGGCTCTCCTCTCTCTCTAAGTTTTAGAAAGATAACCACTCATGAAAAGTGAGGGTTTCTAAGGCCCAATCCCGGGTATATCCCTTCAGGAACAACCCCCAGCCATTGGATCATCAATTAAAGAAGTGAACGGCTGTGATTCGGGACTGAAATGCCCAATCTGGACCGCACACGGCCTGGCACATGCCCGTGTCCAGGGCCGTGTGCCTCATTCGCCGTCAAAATCGGCTCGCCTGGAACAACACACGGGCATCGAACAAGCCTTTGTTCGACATGACACGCCCGTGTTCCACCTGACACGGCTGTGTGGCCGGCCGTGTACCCCCATCGATTTATCCCGAAAAACAACCCGAGCACTGCACGGGTTCTAGGACACGCCCGTGTCCTTGCCCGTGTCTACCTCAACACGCCTGGGCTCCAGGCCGTGTACACGGTCTCGACACTCGACACTTCGTCGAGCGAAGATCGTCGACCTCACGACACGGCCTTGGACACGCCCGTGTCCTAGGTCGTGTGCCTTGTCTCGACACATCATCGAGTAAAATTCGTTGACTCCCCGGGACGAGTGTCGACACGGGTCGACACTCCCGGCGACACGCCCGTGTCGCCGGCCGTGTGCCATGTCTCGACACTTCATCGAGCGCAGTGTCGACTTCACGGGCTGAGTGTCGACACGGGTCGACACGCCCTGCGACACGCCCGTGTCGCAGGCCGTGTGCCCTTTCTCGACACAACGTCGACAACAAAATATCGAATTCGCCGGCTGAGTGTCGACACAAGCTTGACACGCCCTGGGACACGCCCATGTCCCAGGCCGTGTGCCTTCTCCCAGAACCCAAAACTGGCCCAAAACGTCCCCCGTCGCTCCTTTGAGTTTCGGGGCGTTACATCTGCCCGCGATTGTTTGGGAATGTCCCTCCTGCTCTCCCTCCGGCAGCTCGGCGGGGGCGGGGCTATATGCGTGGTCGAGGACGAGGACCGCGAGGAGGAAACCCCGGCCCTACTCGCAATCAAGTGTACGCGCTGGACATTGTGCAAGATCGGAATCCCCAAGATGTGATTGCAGGTATGATTTAAGTAATTATCACATTTTCATTGTTTAACTTAAAGTTGCTTGAGACATACTAGACACCTAGCACTAAGTTTTGGTTATTGGTATTGTAACGTCCTGAATCGCACTAGGCCCCTCGTGTGTGTTTTGAGTAAGGAGAGCTGACTTGGGTCTAGGGAAGTGCTGGAAATTGGGCAACACAGGTGAATGTAGGAGAAACCAGCCCTCGAGTTATCCAAAGCAGGACACGGGTAGTGAATTCTCGACTTAGTGAGTTTCACGGCCATGTCACGGGCGTGACCGGTCCGACACGGGCGTGACCATACCCGTGTCTATCCAGTCATTTGTAGAGTACTCGAGTAGTTGTCGAGTACTCGAGTAGTTGAACACGGGACACGCCCCCTATCACGGGCGTGACCATGGGCGTGACCGGGGCGTGTTCTCTGGTCGACGATTTTGGTTGAGATCGACGAGATGTACGACACGGGTAGAGATACATGCGTGTCCCTACCTGTGTGAGTGTGTATGTCGAGCTGAACTCGATGGAGCGTATCTAGATCGACAAACTGCATTGTCGACATCGACGAATTATATGACACGGGTAGCGACACGAGCGTGTCCCTACCCGTGTGGCATTGTGTCGAGCTGAACTCGACGAGATGTGTCGAGATCGACGAATTAATATGACACGGGTAGAGACACGGGCGTGTCTCTACCCGTGTGTCAGTGTGTCAAGTTAAACTCGACATAGCGTGTCGAGACCGGCGATCGTGGTGTCGAGATCGACAAATTTCCTATGTTCGATGATTTTGGTTGAGTTCGACAAATCCTCTAGTAGTTGATAGGAGTCACGCCAGATGTCACGGGCGTGACCATGGGTGTGACCGGGTCGTGTGCTCCGTTCGATGATTTTGGTTGAGTTCGACGATCGAAGTGCTGAGATCGACGAATTCCCTCGGTGCAACGACTTGCGCTCGACGATCGTCGAGTGTCAAGTAAAGGGATAACACGGGCATGTCCCTACCCGTGTCAAATATTGAATCGGCATTGTAACCGTCTGTAACGCTTCGCCCGTGTCGGTGAATTGATTTGACATTATAACCGTCCGTAAAGCTCCGCTCTTGTTATATATATGGACTGTGAAAACACAAGCCGTTTTCACTCTTCTTTCCAGCCATTTTTCCTGAGAGAAATTCCTGATTGAGAGAGAGAAGTTGCTGGAGCAAGTTCTGGAGGAGTAGATCCTCGAACGCCGCGAAGGAGAAGATGCCACCAAGGAGAATTACGAGATCCATGGCCGGAAATGGAGGAACTGCTGGAATCGAGATGAGTTTCCTACCCTCTCCCTTGGTGCTAGATCTGTAGATATCTAGGCGAGACGTCGACTCAAAAGAGTCTAGACATGTGAGAAGATGCTTTCTCTAGGGTGAGGCCAATCCAGGGCTTGTGCTCTTGGTTAGTGGTGTCTTCAACCTCTCTGATCTTCTATGTGGAGATGGGGGATGGTTTCGTGAAGAGAAAAGGACTCATGAGGGTGAATAAGGGTGGAGGAATTTCTAGAGGTGATCCGAGAGGATCGACTTGAGGAGGAAGATGAACTGATGCCTTTCATTCCGCCTCAAGATGCGTGCTGAATCTGTATTCTGCGCGCAGCGATCTTGTAAGCCATTTTCATGAGGGATATGACCAGATCTGGGCTTTCAAATAAACATGAAAGTTGAATCCCTTGAAAATACCTTTCCAACGAGTGGATGTACGACTTCAAGAGACGTTTGTAGCCACAGGAAAGTCTGAACGAAAATGGTGTTCGATAAATCCTGCATGCAGAAATTGTGTTCTGTACGCAGCATACCTCAAGGCTGATTTCTAATATGATACATTCCAATTTGGGTTGAGGTATGAATACAAAGCTTGTAGCCCATGGAAATACCTTTCTATCGAGGGATTACACGTCTTCACTGGATTCCTGTAGCTTCGGGAATCTTCGGTCGAATTTGTAGTCCAGATTTACTCTACACCAAAATTCTGGGTTTTATATAATATGGATTTGGATTCAGTGGAATTAATATTGCAAGTTACTTGACTTGGATGAACTCTTTTATGATTAATCATTTTAGTTGCATGATTGATGAAGTTTATTAATCAGATTTCATATAATCAAATTATGAAGCAGGCTTATTTAAACAAATTGACTTGATAGAAATTGATAGATTGTTATTTGTGCGCATCATGTTTATAATATGTTGTTATCATTTGGAAAGATTGATGGATCTTTATACGCGCATCATATTTATAATATGTTGTTAGCATTTGGAAAGATTGATAGATCTTTATATGCGCATCATGTTTATATTATGTTGTCATCATTTGGAAAGTCATGTAGAGGAATAAATTATGGCCATGAGTATGTTTGACTAATTGAATGAGTTTAGTAGTCCAATACTTAGAGCGTCGTCTCCCTATGGGTAGTATTGTGAAAGGATGTAAGTACGGTGTTGATCGTCAATTGTTTGGTTTGTGTTGAGATAAGGTATGGATGGATGGTTGGGCCGTGTCCTCGTGCCTTCTTCCGAGGCCCTTTCCATGCCACGGTGGTATGAAATTGCATGTGGTGTGAGTCGACACGTGGTGTCGTAATCCTGGGTTAAGGATAGTGTGGCAGGTCTACGGGCTCACCGATCATCACACCGACATGAGTTGACAGTTAGACTTTCGGCGGTTGGGCTTGGTCCTCGGTGTTCATGCCCCGGGGCTCCTTCCGTGCCAAGTGAACGGTTGGGCTTGTTCCTCGCGCTTACTTCCGAGGCTCCTTCCGGGTCACACAAGGTCAGTTCGGGGCTTGGTCCTCGGTGCACATCTACCCTAGGCTCCCACCTAGGCCATAGTACGCATGGGCTTCGCTGTTGTATTCCTAGCTTTGAGGCGTGCAGAGGCCTAGGTGAAGTAGTGTGGATACCCGCCTAGAAGTAGAAGTGCCCATTCTACTATCACCGCCTGGCCACATCAGCTGATGCCTGGTGTCTTGAAATATTCGCAAGGAGAAAATAACCAAACTAACAATCCAACAAGGCTAGTATACCTATCAAAATGCAGCTAGGGGACACAAGTGTCGTATTAAAATCCGGGAACCGTTAATTAATCTTACTCACACAAAATCTATTATTTTATCGACGGAAAAATTATGGTTTAGAAGAAAGCTAAGCGTACTAAAGGAAGAGAACTACTTGCAATGAAAGAGAGCTACTTGCATGAAAAGATAAATAGAGCTAAAAGAGCGATTATACTAAAGCTTAGTAACGATGAGAGGAAAATGCACTAGATGAGAAATCACCTCGGCAAGAGTGGTTAGAAAAATACGATAAATAAACCTAAACTAATTAGGGTAAAGGTCCTTGACCGTGGAGGTTCCATAAATATTGACACGCTTCTCTCGAAGGCCGGGCCTAACTGAGTTTAGGAAGGTCCGACCGACTCTCGCCTAAATCGGAGGCCTAAAACTCGCTTTACGCGGTGAACCCCACTGTTGGATTTTACTCCAATCCGGGAGATTTGAACGTCTGCCTCTCTCGAGGGGTGAGAACAACTCCCTTTACTCTTGAGTGCTCATTTCAAACTTTCGGCCTCTCGGCTAGCCCAGAATGAAAGCAAAGTTGGAGAGTATATATCGATGATTGATGAACTGTAAATATGCGTATTTTTATGCACATTAATTTAGTCATTTTCATTTATTTTCGTCGTTTTTACTTATTTTTGTTCAATAAAATGTTCCTATTCTTGTAAATTTTCTCCTAACTTGTTTTATTTTATTTTGCAGAAAAATTCCAGAATCTGCCAAATTTTGGGAAGTACACGCCCGTGACACATGGGTCACGCCCGTGACCAAGCCGTGCCTGTGCATTTCCCGTGAAATCGGAAAATTTCTGAAGAAAAGGCTTGACACGCCTGGCGACACGCCCGTGTCACCCGACACGGGGCGTGACCCAAGCCCGTGTCCGCTCCTCTCGACGAATTCCACTCGACGATCGTCGAGTGTCGACACCAACTGTCACGCCCAGTGTCACGCCCGTGACCTGGGGCGTGACCCAATTTCAGCTCAACGATTTCGACTCGACACTTTCCGCTCGACATTCGTCGAGTGTCGACCCGACTATCACGCCCATAGTCACGCCCGTGACATGGGGCGTGACCTTTCCAGCTGGCCCGACAAGATGCTGCCGAGGACATTTGACGCAACCCGCGCCCGGTTCTACCTCCCCGACACGCCCTAGGTCACGCCCGTGACCTGGGGCGTGACTGCTGCGAACTCAGCCCGAAGTCAACTTTGCTGTCCAATCGCCAGCCGCCTTCATGAATAGTACTGTCACGCCCCCATGTCACGCCCGTGACCGAGGGCGTGTACTTAGAAATTTTTTCCTATAAATAGCCCAGTTCTGTAAGGTCCAAGGGTTCAGATTTTTGGGCCAAGTTAGTGTATTTTTGTGGGCTGCATCCGTGATTTTCAAGGCTATGTAAGGAGATTTCTCCCCTTTTTATTTCATTTCTTGTTTTGTTTTAGTTTTAGCACTTGTAATAGCTTGTAATAGTTTCATTTTGATCAAATAAAATGTTAAAATTTCTCTTCATATATGGCTTTGGAATGAACACTTGTGCCCACTTTTCCTTCACCTTTTTATTCTTTGTTCTTCACTTGTTCTTCACTTAGGAAAGGTGTGTGTGTGTGTATGAGTGTAATGTATTTACTTTCCTTGTTTTTTTTCCCTTAACTTATCTTCATGCTTAGGATTTTGATTTCATTCTTATGATTTTTTGAAAGAGATTTAAAAAAGTGAATTTGTTCTTTCTTTTTACTTAGTTTTTTTTTAGGATTGTAAAACCTATTTTGTTCTTTTCATGTTCTTTTTCACTTTTTTATCACTTTCATAACATCATAAGAATGAAAATGTTGGTATTTTAATTTTCTAAAAACTTTGATTTTTGATTTACTTTGAAAAACTTTAGTCTTCCAAAAATTGTAATTTTCTCTTTTTATTCATTTTTGGCAAAACCTAAGCATGAAAAAGTTAAAGTTTTAATTTTTGAGCACCTTTGATTTTGACTTTATTTTGTAAAACTTTTTGCTCATATTATTTTTGTTTGTTCTTTTTATGTGTTTTGGGTAAGTTTTAGGAGTAGAAATCTTGTTATTTTCATTTTTAGGTAACTTTAATTTTTCTTTGTTATTAGTGTGTGTGAGTGTATGAGCTTAAATTTCTTTTTGTTCTTCTTAAATTTCCATGTAGAGTGTGTGAGTGTAGGTGTATAATTTTTATGCTTTGATTTAAATTATGTAGAGTGTGTGAGTGTAGGTGTTAAATTTTCATGCTTTGTTTTAATGCTTCCTTTTAATGCTTTGATTCAAATTATGTAGAGTGTGTGAGTGTAGGTGTATAATTTTATTGCTTTCTTGAATTTCATTTGGAGTGTGTGTGTTCGTGTGCATTTATTTCCGCCTACTCGTTAAGAGTTAAATGGCGCATCGTTTTCATTTTCAGTCCTACTCGTTCGAGTAGGACTTGTAATTTTTCTTTCTTTATTTTTCCGCCTACTCACTTGAGTTTAAATGGCCGGACTTTATTTCAGTCCTACTCGTTTGAGTAGGACTTGCAATTTTACTTTCTTTATTTTTTTCCGCCTACTCACTTGAGTTAAATGGCCGGACTTTTTAGCCCTGTAATCGCATTTATTTTCTCCTACTCATTTGAGTAGGACTCGCTTTCATTTCAGTCCTACTCGTTTGAGTAGGACTTGCAATTTTCAGCCTTTATTTACCGCCCCCACTCGTTTGAGTGGGACTCGCAAATTTAAATTATGCAAATTTCATTCATGTGTAACTTAGCTTTTGTTTAATTTATAATTTGGAGTGTGCGTGAGTTCTCGTTTAGTTAACTTTTTAGCTCTCTAAATATTGTTATTTTTCTTTTGTCTCTTTCTTATAATCGTTTAGCATTAAAATTCGAACTCGCGCCTCACTAAATTATAAGCCGTCCCCATACCGATGTGTGGCTAATCGCTATTAGCCTCGGCATCGAAGAGCATTGGGACATTTAAAATGATTTATAATAATTAAAGTTCTTTTTTTCATTTTAATTTAAGCACTTAGGGTTTACCCCGGGTTTACGACGCGTAGGACCACATAATCGATGTGTGGGCCCTATTTCCGTAGTCCATATGCTAGCTAGCCGAGAGGCCGTGCATATGGACCGATCACCCTGGGTAAATAGAGTTGCGTGCGCCCCCTCGAGGGAGGACAAGCGTAATTCTACCGGATTGGGTCCCCCACCCAATAGCGGGGTTCTTAGCGTAAAGCGGGCGTTAAGAGGAATCCTTCGTCGGACTAACGTTCGGTCGAATAGTCTTAACGTTTAGGTGAGCGATATCCCTATAGCTAGGTGAGCTCACATTTGTGGAACCTCCACGGCCAAGTTGCCTTATTATTAATTTGAAAATTAAGTCTTTTTATTATTAAAAATTATTTTAGTCTTAATCCGATTCGATGCCGAGCGTTAACCCTTCATCGAATATTCTCTAAATCGTTTTTTCGCTCCTTTGCTTTTCCGCCTTTTTATTAAGTAAAAAAATCCACCTTATTTTCAGTAAAATAATAGTCCTCCCGGAGGAGTAAGAATAGTCAACGCGACCCCGAGAACAATACGACCTCGGTATTCCCCCGAATATCGAGTACTACTTGCGATAGGTGCACTTGCCTACCCGAGCAAGCCCGCGGCGATCGACTCACCGAACCAACCACAGTAAGAGTCTGTTCGCGGGCACATCAAGTTTTTGGCGCCGTTGCCGGGGAGCCTCTTTTCGAGTTGCTATTTCGAATTCCGGAGTCTATTAATTTTACTTATTTTCTAAAAAACAAAAAAAAAACTAAAAACTTTATTTTTTAAAAAAAAAAAAACAAAACAAAAAAAGTTTTATTTTTGTTTTATTTTTGTTTGGGTGTATGACCCGAGGACAACCCTCAGAGTCTGAAGATTTAGACTTCGACCCTGAGATCGAACGCTCTCTTGCGCGTATCCGATCTCATCGCCGAAATCCTTCTTTAGATCCCGAGGAATCTATCGGAGAACCCTCTGTTTTAGTTATGGCCGCCCCTAACCTTCCCCCGGCGGCCGAGCGTACTATGTCTTATTACGCCCGGCCTAACCTGGATGATTCAGGGTCGAGTATTGTTCGCCCTGCGGTGGCCAATAATAATTTTGAAATAAAGTCAAGTGTCATTCAAATGGTCCAAAACGCCGTGCAGTTCGATGGACTGCCGGATGAGGACCCGAATGTCCACTTGTCCAATTTCTTGGAGATATGCGACACCTTCAAGATCAATGGCGTCACTGATGACGCCATTCGTTTGCGCTTATTTCCTTTTTCCCTTAAGTCTAAAGCCAAGGCGTGGTTGAATGCCCTCCCGCGAGGATGTATCACCACGTGGGCTGAGTTGACGGAACGGTTCCTAACGAAGTACTTTCCGCCCGCCAAAACTGCAAAGTTGCGGGCGGACATTTCTTCGTTTGTGCAGAACGATCCCGAGTCTCTATACGAGACTTGGGAACGATTTAAGGAATTCCTCCGCCGTTGCCCGCACCACGCGCTGCCAACGTGGTTGCAAGTTCAAATTTTTTATAATGGGCTGAATTTTCAGACGCGTCAAATGATTGACGCGGCTGCCGGGGGAACGCTTAACAACAAAACCCCCGAGGCCGCCTAGGCTTTATTCGAAGAGATGGCTATGAATGCCTATCAATGGAACGTCCCGCGGGGACGGCCAAAGCCAGCGGCTGGTCTTTTTGAAGTGGATGCCACTGCTCTCTTGACCCTTCAAGTTGAAAGGTTAACAAAGCAGGTGGCGGAGATGTCTGCTGCCTCCTCCACTCCGCCTTGTTTTATTCCCCCTAATGTCTGCGTAGCTGAAGAGTTCGTGGACTTCATGGGAAATTCGGGTCGTCCTCCCTTCAACCCCAACAACAACCCTTATAGTAATAACTATAACCCGGGTTGGAGGAATCACCCCAACTTCTCGTGGAGCAACCCGAATAATGCTCAGCGTCCCCCTATTTCTTATGCGCCCGGATTTCTTCCTCCCCCTCCTCTTCCGAAACCCTCCCCGATGGAGGAAAATTTTTCGAAGTATATTGCGTCCAACGAGTCAAATATCCGGAACATCACCGGATCGCTAAAAACACTCGAACAACAGGTTGGACAGCTGGCGAGGATGATGTCCGAGCGCGCGCTCGGGGCACTGCCGGGAAACACGGAGCCGAATCCGCGGGAGAACGCCAACGCTATAACCCTCCGTAGCGGAAAGGAGGTGGTCGATCCAAAACGGACCGACCCTCAGGTACATATTTCACCTCCGACCCCTCTTCCCCTTTCTTCGCTCACGCCACCTTTACCTATTATAAAAGAAAAAATTATTTTAAACAAGGCTCTCCCGTATCCGCATAAGTTAGAAAACGAGCGTAAGGACGCGCAATATGAAAAATTTATTTTATTATTAAAACAAATTCACATTAATGTTCCTTTTTGCGAGGCTATCTCACACATGCCCAAATATGCGAAATTTTTAAAAGAACTACTTTCTAATAAACGCAAATTAGAGGATATTTCGCATGTATCTCTCAACGCTGTCTGCTCGGCGGCCCTTACTAATAAATTGCCCGCAAAACAAAACGACCCGGGACGGTTTTCCATCCCGTGCCTTTTTGGCGATATATTAGTAAAGTACGCCTTAGCTGATTTAGGGGCTAGCATTAATCTGATGCCGTTCTCGCTCTTTTCGCGTTTAGGTTTGGGTACTCCTAGTCCTACGAATATGCGCATCCAATTAGCGGATCGCTCGGTTAAGTTCCCTATCGGGGTAGTGGAGGACGTCCTTGTCCGAGTCGACAAGTTTACCTTCCCGGTAGACTTCGTCATCTTAGATATCGAGGAGGACGCCGAGGTACCAATAATACTCGGTCGCCCTTTTCTCGCCACCTCCCGCGCACTAATAGATGTTAGTAATGGTAGCCTTCTCCTCCGAGTAGGCGATGACCAGGTTACTTTCTCTATTAATCCCTCGATGGACAATTTGTCATCGAGCGACGATTTCTGCTATTCTTTAAATACTTTTTTCGGAGATCGTTCTTCTCCCATTTTCGAGTCCGTATTTTTAAATGACGATATTTATGCGCTCGAAAATTTTAACTGCGATGAGGATACGTCTATAGACTTGCCTTTCGAACCAATTGGTAAGAAAGACATAGGAATTAAAACCTCCCTAGAAGAACCGCCCATCCTAGACCTCAAACCCTTACCCGCCTCGCTCAAGTACGCTTTTTTGGGAAAAGGTGATACGCTCCCCGTTATCATTTCTTCGAACTTGAGTGATTCGGAGACTTCCGATTTATTGGAAGTTTTATTTAAACATCGCCACGCAATTGCGTGGCAAATCTCTGACCTAAAGGGGATTAGCCCCTCCTTTTGCACCCATAAGATTTTCCTAAACGATAATTGCCGCAAAACGATACAGCCGCAGCGTCGTCTTAACCCAAACATGAAAGACGTCGTTAAAGCCGAAATCATTAAGTTATTAGATGCGGGGATTATCTACCCTATTTCGGACAGTGCATGGGTTAGTCCCGTGCATGTCGTGCCCAAGAAGGGCGGTCTTACCGTAGTGGCGAATGAGCATAACGAGCTTGTCCCAACTCGTACTGTTACGGGTTGGCGAGTGTGCATCGACTATAGGAAACTTAACGACGCCACCCGCAAGGACCATTTCCCTCTGCCATTTCTAGACCAGATTCTAGAGCGTTTATCCGGTCATCCGTATTATTGTTTTCTTGATGGTTTATCGGGGTTTTTCCAAATCCCCATTTCCCCCGATGATCAAGAGAAAACAACTTTTACTTGCCCGTTCGGCACCTTCGCATATCGAAGAATGCCATTTGGACTCTGCAACGCGCCAGCTACATTCCAAAGATGTATGCTAGCGATCTTTGGCGAGCTAGTAGAAGACATTATGGAAGTCTTTATGGATGACTTCTCTGTTTTCGGACGCTCTTTTCCCGATTGCCTTAACAATTTAGATCGTGTCCTTCAACGGTGCGAGGACACAAGCCTTGTTTTAAATTGGGAAAAATGCAACTTTATGGTTCGAGGAGGTTTGGTCCTCGGCCATATGATTTCGTCTAAGGGGATAGAGGTGGATAAGGCCAAGATAGAAATTATAGAAAAACTTCCGCATCCAACAAACGTAAAATCTATTAGGAGTTTCTTAGGCCATGCGGGCTTTTATCGACGCTTTATTCAAGATTTTTCAAAAATAACAAAGCCGCTAACTCACCTCTTGGAAAAGGAATCACGCTTCATCTTTAGTAGCGAATGCGAGTCCGCATTTAATTTGATAAAACAAAAACTTATCTCTTCACCAATATTAGTGGCCCATAATTGGTCCCTTCCGTTCGAAATAATGTGCGACGCTAGTGATATTGCCTTAGGTGCCGTTCTTGGCCAACGTGTAGAAAAACATTTTCATCCTATTTATTACGCTAGCAAGACGCTCACTTCCGCACAAGTAAATTACACGACAACGGAAAAGGAACTCTTAGCCGTCGTTTTCGCTTTCGATAAGTTTCGCTCGTATATAACGCTATCTAAAGTTATCGTTTTTACCGATCACTCCGCGCTTAAATATTTATTAGCTAAAAATGATGCGAAGCCCCGCCTTCTTCGATGGATTCTCCTCCTACAAGAGTTTGATTTGGAGATCCGAGATAAGCGGGGAGCGGAAAATCTAGCGGCCGACCACCTCTCCCGTTTAGAAAATCCGGGTGCGGAAGCGCTCGTCGAATCTGAAATAAATGACAGATTCCCCGAGGAACGCCTTCTTGCCATTAATAAATCTTCGTCATCTTCGCCTTGGTTCGCAGATTTTGCAAATTTTTTAGTAGCGCGGGTCCTTCCAAAAGAATTTTCCGGTCACCAAAAGAAGAAATTCTTTTCTGACTTGAAAAATTTCTTTTGGGAGGACCCATTTCTTTTTCGTATCTGCGCGGACCAAGCGGTCCGAAGATGCGTTGCGGGTGTGGAGTGCTTGCAAATTCTTAAGCACTGCCACGAGGGTCTAGCCGGTGGGCATTATCAAGCCAACCGGACCGCTCGGAAGGCGCTAGAGGCGGGCTACTTTTGGCCCACTCTCTTCAAAGACGCGCATAATTTTGTGCGCGCATGCGATAGCTGTCAGCGGTCGGGTAACATCTCTCGTCGTGACGAGATGCCCCAAAATATGTTTTTAGAATGCGAAGTCTTCGATTTGTGGGGCATAGATTTCGTTGGCCCCCTACCTCCGTCTTTCAAAAATATGTATATTTTAGTGGCGGTCGACTACGTATCGAGGTGGGCGGAAGCGCAAGCTCTCCCCACCAACGATGCGCGAGTCGTCGTTACATTTCTTAAAAAATTATTTTCTCGCTTCGGCACGCCTCGCGCAATTGTTAGTGATAGGGGAACGCATTTCTGTAACGCTCTTATGGCTAAGACGTTAGCTAAATACGGAGTCACACACAAGCTTGCCACCCCCTACCACCCGCAAACAAGTGGCCAAGTCGAGGTAGTAAATCGAGAGATTAAGCGAATTTTAGAAAAAACCGTTTCGCTAAATAGGAAAGATTGGTCCGTTAAACTCGACGATGCGTTGTGGGCGTATCGGACGGCATACAAAACCGCTATTGGATGTACGCCGTTCCGGTTAGTCTACGGCAAAGCGTGCCATTTACCCGTAGAATTAGAACATCGCGCACTTTGGGCTTTAAAACTCTTAAACCTCGACTCCAACTTAGCCGCTCAGAATAGAAAACTGCAACTAAACGAGCTCGATGAATGGCGTGCGAACGCTTACGAGAGCAATAAATTCTATAAGGAGCGCTCTAAGTTCTATCACGATCGAAAAATCAAGTCCCAAAAATTATTTTCTCCGGGCGATCTTGTCCTTCTTTACAATTCACGCCTTAGGCTTTTTCCAGGTAAATTAAAATCTAGATGGTCGGGTCCCTTCTTAGTTGAAGAAGTTTTTCCTTATGGAACCGTACTCATCTCCCACCCGGACAAAGGCTCTTTTAAAGTAAACGGTCATCGGTTAAAGTCTTACATCGCGGGCGACCCAGTGATCGGTTTTAGCGAAACCATAACTTTCCTCCACATTATACACCCGCCAAAATAGTCAAGCTACACGACTATAAACAAAGCGCTCCTGGGAGGCACCCCTCGCTTATCTTTTTCGCTCTTTCCTTATTATCTTTGTTATTTTTTTTCTAATAAACGCAGGGTTTCTGATCGGCCTCCCTTCCCCTCCGCGTTTCAGGGAAGCTTCTACCCCCTTCCCTTTCTTTTCGTTGTACATATTGTCTTTCATTTCTGTTCCGCATACTTACGATACAACATTGGGGACAATGTTGAACTTAAGTATGGGGGTATTTTCGTGCTTTATTTTCTGCACTTCAATTTTTCTGCATCTCAAAAAAAGAAAAATACAAAAAAATACATATAACAACAAAAAAAAAACAAACAAAAAAAATTTAAAAACATCTTAAAATGAAACAAAAAAATTTTAAATGAAAAAAACAAAAAAAATTTTTCTGCTATCCAAAAATTCTGTTTTGAGTTTATTTATATGTGAATACTATTAATTCTCTGTTTACTACCCGTTTGTTAATTATCGATTGAAACATTTAAATAGCCGGGGTTAAGTTTTAAAGAATTCTTTATGCTTTGTTAAAACTAGCGGACTCGTTTTAGGCACTACTTCTAATTTTTCATTAATAGGAGCACGTATATTATGTTAGGAAATAACGACTATAGAATTCAATTATACTTACTTTTAGCTTTCTGAAAACATTGGAACGTACAAATTATTAAGGTTGCTCTCAAAAATTTTTAGGATTACAATCTAGTTTTCCTTTCTCCCCTCACTTTTCATGACCTACTTGGCATGAAAAATTTTATCCTTAAAAGATCTTATGTCAATGGGAACAAGATTTCGTTCCGTAAACATAGGCACCCAATAATTAAAAGATTATATAGGGAGTAAGAGGATAAAATTCATTACTCCTGCAAATATACATTGGGTTAATTTTTTTATTATGAAGTTGAAAAACAAAAATCATATTAGGAAAATAAGATTTCGTTTTCCTAATAATCCAAAAGAAAAAAAAATGGAGGTTCGAGAAAAAATTACCTCACCTCAAATATCAAAACCCTCTTCATAAACCACACTACCCCCTTAGCCAATTACTCGATTCTAGAATTAATTCAAAAATCTTTTTGAGAGCATAATTAGTAAATTGTATTATTTCCGGTAGCACTCGTATAAGCTAGAATTCTTATAATTCCAAACTATTTTCGTTAACCTAACCATTACAAATGTTGCCTTCTATTTGATTACATCAAGAAGTCTTTTGGCCAAAACTTTTGCGCTATTTAAATCATCTACATAATTTTAGGACTTAACTCTTACATCCCGTATATTTATTTCGATCTCTCTTATAATTAATTAAGCGATAGCCAAAACTTAGAGTTTTTTTTATTCCTTATAGATTCACCTCAAACTTTTGCTCTGGAATAGCAAAAGCCTAAGTATGGGGGTATTTGATGAACTGTAAATATGCGTATTTTTATGCACATTAATTTAGTCATTTTCATTTATTTTCGTCGTTTTTACTTATTTTTGTTCAATAAAATGTTCCTATTCTTGTAAATTTTCTCCTAACTTGTTTTATTTTATTTTACAGAAAAATTCCAGAATCTGCCAAATTTTGGGAAGTACACGCCCGTGACACATGGGTCACGCCCGTGACCAAGCCGTGCCTGTGCATTTCCCGTGAAATCGGAAAATTTCTGAAGAAAAGGCTTGACACGCCTGGCGACACGCCCGTGTCACCCGACACGGGGCGTGACCCAAGCCCGTGTCCGCTCCTCTCGACGAATTCCACTCGACGATCGTCGAGTGTCGACACCAACTGTCACGCCCAGTGTCACGCCCGTGACCTGGGGCGTGACCCAATTTCAGCTCAACGATTTCGACTCGACACTTTCCGCTCGACATTCGTCGAGTGTCGACCCGACTGTCACGCCCATAGTCACGCCCGTGACATGGGGCGTGACCTTTCCAGCTGGCCCGACAAGATGCTGCCGAGGACATTTGACGCAACCCGCGCCCGGTTCTACCTCCCCGACACGCCCTAGGTCACGCCCGTGACCTGGGGCGTGACTGCTGCGAACTCAGCCCGAAGTCAACTTTGCTGTCCAATCGCCAGCCGCCTTCATGAATAGTACTGTCACGCCCCCATGTCACGCCCGTGACCGAGGGCGTGTACTTAGAAATTTTTTCCTATAAATAGCCCAGTTCTGTAAGGTCCAAGGGTTCAGATTTTTGGGCCAAGTTAGTGTATTTTTGTGGGCTGCATCCGTGATTTTCAAGGCTATGTAAGGAGATTTCTCCCCTTTTTATTTCATTTCTTGTTTTGTTTTAGTTTTAGCACTTGTAATAGCTTGTAATAGTTTCATTTTGATCAAATAAAATGTTAAAATTTCTCTTCATATATGGCTTTGGAATGAACACTTGTGCCCACTTTTCCTTCACCTTTTTATTCTTTGTTCTTCACTTGTTCTTCACTTAGGAAAGGTGTGTGTGTGTGTATGAGTGTAATGTATTTACTTTCCTTGTTTTTTTTCCCTTAACTTATCTTCATGCTTAGGATTTTGATTTCATTCTTATGATTTTTTGAAAGAGATTTAAAAAAGTGAATTTGTTCTTTCTTTTTACTTAGTTTTTTTTAGGATTGTAAAACCTATTTTGTTCTTTTCATGTTCTTTTTCACTTTTTTATCACTTTCATAACATCATAAGAATGAAAATGTTGGTATTTTAATTTTCTAAAAACTTTGATTTTTGATTTACTTTGAAAAACTTTAGTCTTCCAAAAATTGTAATTTTCTCTTTTTATTCATTTTTGGCAAAACCTAAGCATGAAAAAGTTAAAGTTTTAATTTTTGAGCACCTTTGATTTTGACTTTATTTTGTAAAACTTTTTGCTCATATTATTTTTGTTTGTTCTTTTTATGTGTTTTGGGTAAGTTTTAGGAGTAGAAATCTTGTTATTTTCATTTTTAGGTAACTTTAATTTTTCTTTGTTATTAGTGTGTGTGAGTGTATGAGCTTAAATTTCTTTTTGTTCTTCTTAAATTTCCATGTAGAGTGTGTGAGTGTAGGTGTATAATTTTTATGCTTTGATTTAAATTATGTAGAGTGTGTGAGTGTAGGTGTTAAATTTTCATGCTTTGTTTTAATGCTTCCTTTTAATGCTTTGATTCAAATTATGTAGAGTGTGTGAGTGTAGGTGTATAATTTTATTGCTTTCTTGAATTTCATTTGGAGTGTGTGTGTTCGTGTGCATTTATTTCCGCCTACTCGTTAAGAGTTAAATGGCGCATCGTTTTCATTTTCAGTCCTACTCGTTCGAGTAGGACTTGTAATTTTTCTTTCTTTATTTTTCCGCCTACTCACTTGAGTTTAAATGGCCGGACTTTATTTCAGTCCTACTCGTTTGAGTAGGACTTGCAATTTTACTTTCTTTATTTTTTTCCGCCTACTCACTTGAGTTAAATGGCCGGACTTTTTAGCCCTGTAATCGCATTTATTTTCTCCTACTCATTTGAGTAGGACTCGCTTTCATTTCAGTCCTACTCGTTTGAGTAGGACTTGCAATTTTCAGCCTTTATTTACCGCCCCCACTCGTTTGAGTGGGACTCGCAAATTTAAATTATGCAAATTTCATTCATGTGTAACTTAGCTTTTGTTTAATTTATAATTTGGAGTGTGCGTGAGTTCTCGTTTAGTTAACTTTTTAGCTCTCTAAATATTGTTATTTTTCTTTTGTCTCTTTCTTATAATCGTTTAGCATTAAAATTCGAACTCGCGCCTCACTAAATTATAAGCCGTCCCCATACCGATGTGTGGCTAATCGCTATTAGCCTCGGCATCGAAGAGCATTGGGACATTTAAAATGATTTATAATAATTAAAGTTCTTTTTTTCATTTTAATTTAAGCACTTAGGGTTTACCCCGGGTTTACGACGCGTAGGACCACATAATCGATGTGTGGGCCCTATTTCCGTAGTCCATATGCTAGCTAGCCGAGAGGCCGTGCATATGGACCGATCACCCCTGGGTAAATAGAGTTGCGTGCGCCCCCTCGAGAGAGGACAAGCGTAATTCTACCGGATTGGGTCCCCCACCCAATAGCGGGGTTCTTAGCGTAAAGCGGGCGTTAAGAGGAATCCTTCGTCGGACTAACGTTCGGTCGAATAGTCTTAACGTTTAGGTGAGCGATATCCCTATAGCTAGGTGAGCTCACATTTGTGGAACCTCCACGGCCAAGTTGCCTTATTATTAATTTGAAAATTAAGTCTTTTTATTATTAAAAATTATTTTAGTCTTAATCCGATTCGATGCCGAGCGTTAACCCTTCATCGAATATTCTCTAAATCGTTTTTTCGCTCCTTTGCTTTTCCGCCTTTTTATTAAGTAAAAAAATCCACCTTATTTTCAGTAAAATAATAGTCCTCCCGGAGGAGTAAGAATAGTCAACGCGACCCCGAGAACAATACGACCTCGGTATTCCCCCGAATATCGAGTACTACTTGCGATAGGTGCACTTGCCTACCCGAGCAAGCCCGCGGCGATCGACTCACCGAACCAACCACAGTAAGAGTCTGTTCGCGGGCACATCAATGATATACCTCCAACCCGTGATAAATCAAGAGTAATTCAAGACTAAACCCTAAAAAGAAAAGGTAAGATTCAAAGCATCATAACCTAATCACTCGAACCTCAGATCATCAAGATCGAGTACATGGAGGATTAGTTAATCATGGTGAGGTGGAAGAGGGGGGATGAGTAGAAGAAAATAATGAAAACAAAGTAGAAACAAAAAAGAAAACAACACTTCTTTATTAATGGAAACAGGGATCTTATAACTTGAAAACCAGAGATTACAAGTGCATGGAAAGTAAACTACACTATCATTAACATTATACTACAGAAAGAAGCTAGGAGCTAATACAGGAAAAGCATAAAGCTAGAGATAAGAAGAGCTAAAAATGAAGAGACATGCTTGAAAAAGTTCAGAAATACAAAGGACAGAACCTCCCCTCTCAATCCAAAAGGTGTCCCTGAACCCTTGGAGTTGGGCTCTATTTATAGATTTTTTCGGGTCGGGTCACGCTACCCTGTCACGCCCGGGTCGGGCGTGACCCTGGGGCGTGACAAATTCGGTGCGACTTTTTCTAGCTGGAATTTAATTCTGCCGAAGTAGCTGAAGTACACGCCCACAAGTCACGCCCTGGTAGGGCGTGTACCCTGGGCATGTTCTTTGCGGCGTGACTTTGTTGAGCTGGGATTGAATGCTGGAGGTGACGGGCGTGGTTACTGAAGTACACGCCCATATGTCACACCCGGGTCAGGCGTGACCCTGGGGCGTGACACGTTCGGTGCGACGGTGGAGCGAGAAAAACGAGCGCGTTGCGGCGATTCCTCGGAACCTGGGGACACGCCTCTGGAACACGCCCGTGTCGGATGTGACACGGGCGTGACAGAGGGTGTGTACACTAAGTTTCCACGAAATACAGTTTCGAACCAATTGCTTCATTCGTCTGGGTTACACGCCCTAGGTACACGCCCAGGTAGGGCGTGACCATGGGGCGTGTCACAGCAAAATTCGGCTGAAAGCCGTCAAAACCTGCAAAAAGCAAAAAAACGCATTAGCGACAAAAATATATACAAAGGTGAATCAAAATAAGCACTTTACAAGACATGATTTGCTTTGAAACCCTGAAAATACCCTAATAAAATTGACTATAAACCGTATTATCAAATTCCCCCAAGCTTAAGTTTTGCTTGTCCCCAAGCAAAGATATAAAGACTAGCTAATCATAAATAGTGACTAATTCAAAAAGTTTTAATCATGCTTACACAAGTACTATGCAAAATTCTAGGTAGGGAGAATGTAAAACGTAAATCTAAAACAATTATTTTGGTATGGTTTAACTTTTATAAACTTTACTTAACGAAAATAAATCATCCGGAATTTTGACGAAATTCTTTAAATAGATTTATGCAAGACAATGAAAATGAAAAGGACGTATTGAGTTATTACTAGATCCAAGCAACGCATTATAATTATATCAATTAAATAACAAAAATCTAAGTTTAAATCCAAAACTAAAACTGATTTACTTTTCTTCTTTTCTTAGTTGTTAAATAAAATTTAAAAAGCCGTGAATCAAAAGGATTTAATAGGACCGAAACGTTTGGTTTAGGATTATGAATAGGAGTGAAATTCAAATATAAACATGGAGGCTTAAAAATCACCCTAAACCAAAACAACGAGTTTCAAAAAAAAATTTTATTTTAAACAAAATATGTATATATATAATTTTTTTCTTTTTTTTCTTTATTATTATTTATTATTATTATTATTATTATTATTATTTTCATCATTCATTTTTTCTTTCTTTCTTTTTTCAAAACAAAGGCCATAAAAAAAAATTCTTTCATGTTGAATTGGCTAGAAAAAAAAATCAACCACTGCTTTTGAGTATACTTTTTTCAACAATTTCTCCAAAGATAACACAAAAGTTGCTATCATGAAAATTTTAGAATGAAACTCAAAAAAATTAGCGTGATTAGATAGGTAGGAATTTTGGCTTTGGTGAAAATGAAATGCTATGTGGAGTTATCAAATGAATTTAGAAAAAAAAGTCTCAAAAGCGGCTAACTAGTGGTAAACGATTTTAGGTTGGCAGGAAAGCTCAAACGTAAACAGAAATGGCCTAAATCATCTTCACGCTTTTTAAATTTATTTAAAACATAGATTTGAAAATTTTCAGAAAGCAAGTTCGAGATAATAAAAGAAGATTGATGAAATTATTTTGAAAATAAAAATAATATGTGACCTGGATCGTTCATATCTACTACGTTATTCAAAAGTTGTCCTTACAAAAATTATCTAAAGACGAAAAGGAAAATAGTGGATGATAAATTTTAGAGAAAGTAAAGAAAATAAAGAACAAAAAACCATAATAGAAATGCACGTTTTAGAGAAATATTTCACCTTAACATGCTACCGTGAATTAGAAACACAGCATGGCCAACATTTTACTTGTGAAATATGATAAAAAAAATAATTAGAAAAATTATAATTAACTACGTTGTTTATAAAGAATTTTGAGAAAAACAAAACACAAACATGGGGTACTATTGAAATACCAAAATGCAGCTATATCTATGTTTTGGATTATTGGATTTTATAAAAAGTAAAAGATATTTACAAAAAGCAAAAAGAAGGAGGAAGTGCTCCCCCAAGCTTAAAATCTACATTGTCCTCAATGGAGGAGGTTGGAGAACGAGAGAAAATTAAAGGACAGAAATGAAAGACATGATTGAAAAACAGGTACTTCCCCGGTTTTAGGTTGTAGGGAAAGCTGAGTGATGCCGCTCCTCCATGCTTGTGCTTTGGATCTTCATGAAACGTCGTCTGGTGGACTTTGTCATGGAATCAGAACCGTTGGAGCAGGCGATCGCAGAAGTTTCAGCTTGCCGGAGCCATTCGGGGCAAAAATTGTGAAATAAAGAAAACATAAAAAGATAACTTGGGTTGCCTCCCAAGAGCGCCCTTTGTTTAAAGTGTCGTTTGAGCTCGACGCATCAAAATAAGATTGTCCCAAATATTGTTTAAAAATAATGTTCGAATAAAGTTCAAAGTTTTTAAGAAAAATAAAGTTCAGATTAATCAAATGTCAGGACAGGAAAGATAGAGTTAAAAAGGTTGGGACTGACATCATCACAGAAATACAGTTTAAGACGCTGACCATTCACTTTGAAATTACCCTTATCAGAGTGCGAAATTAAAACAGTACCATAAGAAAAGACTTCTAAAACAGTAAAAGGCCCCGACCAACGTGATTTTAATTTACCCGGGAATAAACGTAAACCGGAATTATAAAGAAGAACTTGGTCGCCCGGCTTAAAGATTTTTGGGTGCCTAAGATGTCGATCGTGCAAACGCTTCGTCCGCTCTTTATAAAGTCTATTATTTTCATATGCGTAAGAGCGCCACTCGTCGAGTTTGTTAAGTTGAAATTTTCTAAAATCGCCGACAGAGTGGGGATCGAAGTTTAAAAATCGTAAGGCCCAAAAGGCGCGGTGTTCTAACTCTACGGGTAAATGACACGATTTTCTATAAACCAACCGATATGGCGTACATCCGAGGGCGGTTTTGTACGCTGTTCGGTAGGCCCATAGAGCATCATCTAATTTGGCTGACCAGTCTTTTCTAGATGTGGAAACAGTCTTTTCTAAAATTCTTTTTATTTCTCTATTCACTACTTCGACTTGTCCGTTAGTTTGGGGGTGGTAGGCAGTGGAAAGCTTATGAGTAACGCCATATTTAGTTAGGATTTTTGAAAATTGCGCGTTACAGAAATGGGAACCCCTATCAGTAACGATAGTGCACGGTGTACCGAAGTGAGAAAATAATTTTTTTAGGAAATTAACTACGACTCGGGCGTCATTTGTAGGAAGAGCTTGGGCTTCGGCCCAACGCGAAACATAATCAACGGCAACTAAAATGTACTTATTCCCGAAGCTAGAAGGAAAATGGCCGACAAAATCAATCCCCCAGAGGTCGAAAACTTCGCACTCTAGGAAATAATTTTGTGGCATTTCATTTTTATTCGAAATATTCCCCGACCGTTGGCAACTATCACACCTACTCACAAAGGCATGCGCGTCTTTAAACAGGGTAGGCCAGTAAAAACCTGCGCTTAACACTTTGTGAGCGGTGCGAGCAGCTTGATAGTGCCCACATGTCGGTCCTTCATGCAAATGTCTAATAATATCTAATCCTTCATCAAAAGAAACACACCTCCTGATCACTTGGTCTGCACAGACTTTAAAAAGATGCGGGTCCTCCCAAAAGTAGTTCTTTAACTCAGAAAAGAATTTCTTCTTTTGCTGAGACGAGAACTCCTTTGGGAGCACCTGAGTCACTAGATAGTTAACGATGTGTGCAAACTAAGGAGAAGTAGATGTGTTAATTGAAAAAAGCTTCTCATCGGGATAATAATCGTTAAAACATTTTTCATCTAATTTTTCTATAAAATGATTATCTAGGCGCGAAAGGTGGTCAGCGGCCAAGTTCTCGGCACCTCGCTTATCACGGATCTCTAAGTCAAACTCCTGGAGGAGTAAGACCCAGCGAATCAAGCGAGGCTTGGCATCCGTTTTAGAGAGAATATATTTGAGGGCCGAGTGGTCCGTAAAAACAATAATTTTCGAAAGAGTAATATAAGGGCGAAATTTGTCAAAAGCGAATACTACAGCTAAGAGCTCCTTCCCGATTGTGGTGTAATTTTCCTGTGCAGATGTGAGTGTTTTACTAGCGTAATAAATGGGGTGGAAGTTTTTGGAAATACGTTGACCTAGTACGGCTCCCACCGCATAACTACTCGCATCACACATTATCTCAAATGGAAGATCCCACACCGGAGCTATCATGATTGGGGAATCAATTAATTTTTCTTTTATTAAATTAAAGGCAGCCAGGCAAATGTCATCAAAGATGAATGAGGCGTCTTTTTCTAAGAGATGGGTAAGGGGCTTGGTAATCTTGGAAAAATCCTTTATGAAGCGGTGGTAGAAACCCGCATGACCTAGGAAACTTCTTATAGCTTTTATGTTCGTAGGTGGCGGCAGCTTCAATACCTCTTTCAGAAATTTTATGTCCCAAAACTAACCCTTCCCTCACCATAAAATGACATTTTTCCCAATTTAAGGCGAGGTTAGTTTCTTCGCATCGCTCTAAAACTTTTTCAAGGTTCTCTAAGCAACTATCGAAGGAATTCCCGAACACGGAGAAATCATCCATGAAAACTTCCATAATGCTTTCTACGTACTTGTCAAAGATGACAAGCATACATCGTTGGAATGTAGCTGGCGCATTGCACAATCCAAACGGCATTCTTCGGTAGGCGAAGGTGCTGAAGGGACAAGTAAACGTAGTTTTCTCCTGGTCCTCGGGGGAGATGGGGATTTCAAGATACCCCGAGAGGCCATCGAGAAAACAATAAAAGCTATGTCCGGAAAGTCGTTCTAAAATCTGATCAATGAACGGCAAGGGGAAGTGATCCTTGCGGGTGGCGTCATTCAACTTACGGTAATCTATACACATTCGCCATCCGGTCACCGTCCGAGTCGGGATTAATTCATTATTTTCATTACTTACTACTGTTATCCCTCCCTTCTTTGGTACTACCTGCACTGGGCTAACCCACTTACTGTCCGATATAGGATAGATAATTCCTGCGTCTAACAATTTCATAACCTCTCCATTAACTACGTCTTTCATGTTTGGGTTTATACGGCGCTGAGGTTGTATAGAGTTACGTGAATTATCTTTCATTAAGATTTTATGAGTGCAGAAAGATGGGCTTATGCCCTTGATATCAGATATCTGCCAAGCAATAGCTTAGCGATGCTTTCGTAAAATTGAAAGAAGTTTATCCTTTTGTGCATCCGTGAGGTAGGCCGAAACTATCACAGGCAGCTTGGAGTCCTTTTCTAAGAAAGCGTATCGAAGGTGCTCTGTGTAACACCCCCAACTGTCGCATGGCATATAACAGAAGGTCCAGCTGGAACCCGACGCCATATACCACAAACAGTCGGAAGGGATACTAAATGAATAATCAAACCAACCAATTAAGACTACTCGTCCTAATCACAGAGCATTCTAGCGAAAGATTTTAAAGTTGAAAGAACCCAAAATTAAATCCATCAATATGAATGTCCACAGCTACAACAAAAGGAATGAAACCCCAAATACACAGAAACGGGTACATGGCCTTATGGCCTTACAAATGTTCACTAAAAAAAAGTGTTTTACATACATCGGCTCACAGGCCGGCCACACATGATAAATATAAAAAAAACAGCTATTCTACGGCCTTCTAGGGCCAGCACAGCAACATGGGCTCCAGCCCGCTATTTGGCGCTCGGCTCCGCAGCACCTACAAGCACATACCACCGCACGGTGGCAAATAAAGCAACGGTCAGCTAAAAGCCGACCAAATTATAACGACCCCGCCCTTGACTCGGGACGGTGGTGCACTTTCCCTGCATAACATTAGCCCAACAATATATATAGCGCAATTATAATTCGCCACAGGTGTAGGCTCGCACGGCCAAACACCCCGTGCACTCATGGTGAACCCTGACCCATCAGTGCATTCACCACCACCCCCAGGATGGCAACAACATGTGAGCATTTAGCCTTTCTGACCACCGTCTAAGGCTCCGACTATGCCAACGGCCAGTCCCCGTCTTCGGGTCTCTCGCACCGAACCACATAGCCTAGGTCCAATTCCACTTGCCCGTTGCTCACGCCGCATGTCCAATTTAAGTCCTTTGCGCTGGCCAAGCTTCTCTCGGATCCCAAATTTTCCAAAACAATCTCATAACCCAGTTATGATCAAGGCCGGTTCCCAGACCGCCAAGTTAGCAGAACACGTTTCCGCTCAATTTTCCGGGTGCGCCTTGAAGCTAACCTCCAAGGATCCCTGCTGCAATCTACCGCGTAGAAACCCGAAAAATCCAAAGCACGGAGTCTTCTCCGGCAAAACCACATCAAATGCAACATCACCGATCCAGACAAAACATGTCCGGGTAGGCTTCACACACAATGCCTATGCCCGTACTTACGATTCCGGGCTCTATATGCAACACAAGGGGAACTATTCCCGTCAACCCCAAGGAACACCACGCACTCACCGCATACTCGCGGGAGCGGGATTCCCTATGCAGAAAGAAAGAGCTTCAAGCGCTCAAGTTGAGAATCGTTACCCTTGTAGTCCATTTTGGCGCCATGGAAAAACTACGCGGTTAGAACTCTTCGCAATGACTTTCCCTCTACGGATCCGCTCTCCGATTTCGAAACGGTGCTCCGATGCTCCGCCGGCGGCCGGAAACCTCCTTCTTCTTCCTCTTCTCTCTCACTTTGAAAAAGGAGAACTTTGGAGAGAAAATGAGGAAATAACCCCCTATTCCCGGCCTTAACAGAGCAGAATTTCATCTGGGCCGTCGAATCTAAATTAAAGGAAACGAACGGCTCGGATCTGCACAAAATTCCCCAGACCTGGGCCGCACACGGCTTGGCACACGGCCGTGTCCATGGCTGTGTGCCTCGATCCAGGCACGATCGTCGAACTGAGAAACGCACACGGGCCAAGACACGCCCGTGTCTGACCTGACACGCCCGTGTCGGGTTCCTCGACACGCCCGTGTTCGTGGGCGTGTCACGCATAACCGCCACGGCAACGGACACGACCCATCCGGACATGGGTAGGGACACGGGTTGGCACACGCCTGTGTCGGATGACAAGCCCGTGTCATCCGGCCGTGTTCCTGGCCGTGTCCTTCTCGGGTTGGAAACGGCCAAAAAATCACCAGCCAGACACGGCCTTGCACACGCCCGTGTCCTAGGCCGTGTACCCCTACAGGCACCAAAAACTCTTTTTTTTCGCGACCGACTCGCACACAAAATTCGGGGCGTTACAAATCTCCCCCACTTAAGGAATTTCGTCCCGAAATTAAGCAAAGGTACACAAAAGCTAAATGATACCTGAGTGGAATAACTCGGGGTATTCCTCCAACATAGCTTGCTCTCGCTCCCAAGAAAGCTCCTCACGTCCGCAATTATCCCAACGGACTTTAACCATTCAGACCTCCTTGTTGCGGAGTCGTTTGACTGCAACATCTTCAATTCGCACTGGCTTGACCCTTGTTGTTAACTCATAGTCAACCGGTACCTGATTGTCCGTAACGATCTGCGAAGACTCTTGCACTGCCTTACGCAACACCGATACGTGGAATACGTCATGCAGCCCACTCAACTCCGTCGACAGCTTTAATCTATACGCCGCCTCGCCAACACGCTCCAGGATTTCAAATGGTCCAAGGTATCTCGGACTCAGCTTCTTAAAGTGTCGAACCCTCGATACACCCTTGAACGGCTTGATCTTTAAATATACCATGTCGCCAACGTTGAACTCCACATTTCTATGTTTGGCATTGTAATACTTTGACTGTCTATCCTAAGCAATCTTCAGCCTTTCCTGAATTGTCCGTATCATTGAAGTGGCATCTTCCACCGCTTGACGTTTATACAACTTTGATTCGCCTGCCTCCAACCAAGACAACGGCGTACGACACTTCCTCCCGTACAAGGCTTCGAAAGGCACCATTCCAATGCTTACCTGAAAGCTGTTGTTGTAAGCAAACTCCACCATGTACAGGTGATCCTCCCAATTTTTCCCGAAATCTAGGACGCACATGCGAAGCATGTCCTCCATAGTCCTGTTGACTCTCTCGGTTTGGCCATCTGTCTGCGGGTGAAAGGCTGTGCTGAACTTTAGCTTAGTACCCAACAGACCATGCACCAACCTCCAGTCATTTGACGTGAAGCGTCCATCTCGATCACTAAGAATACTTCTAGGCACACCATGCAATCGTACAATATTATCCACGTAGAGTTTGGCTAACTTTTCCACTGGATCCTCCTTTCTCACTGGGATAAAGTGCGACACTTTTGTCAACCTATCAATGACTACCCAAATGGCATCGTTTCCCTTCTGCGACTTCGGCAAACCGTGCACAAAATCCATAGATATGTCGTCAAACTTCCATTTTGGGATAGGAAGGGATTTCAAGAAACCTCCGGGCTTCTGGCATTCCGCCTTCAATAATGCACAAGTACGGCACTTGGCCACATAAAGTGCCACATCCTTCTTCAAACCCGGCCACCAGAATAATTTCTTCATGTCTCTATACATATTCGTGCTTCCCGGGTGGATTGAGTACTTGGTATGATGAGCCTCATACATCAACTCCTCCCGAATATTATCCGCACTAGGAACGCATAGACGACCGTCCTTCCTTAGCAACCCATCTTCAACCACAAACTGGGAATTTGACCCATCCAAAGCTTCATCCAAGATTTGCTTCATGCTGCCATCCAGAACCAAAGCCCGCCGAACTCTATCCGCTAGACCACACTGCACCTCTGTCCAAAACAGTTTCGCCTCGGCACTAGACTGCTTATCGACGCAAGATATCTCCAATGCCTCCAACTCTTGGACCAATCTCTCATCATGTACTGATAACCAATTGGCTTGTGCGGGAATCTTACGACTCAACGCATCCGCCACTGCATTTCCCTTCCCAGGCACATAGTGTATCTTGAAGGTGTAGTCCCCTAAGAACTCCATCCACCTCCTCTGCCTCATGTTCAAATCCTTTTGGTCCAATAGGTACTTCAAACTCTTATGATCGGTGTAAATATCGACCTTCACACCGTACAGATAGTGCCTCCAAAGCTTAAGAGCAAATATCACGGCCGCTAACTCTAAGTCGTGGACCGGATAATTCCTCTCATGAACCTTCAGTTGTCGTGAACCATAAGCTATCACTCTCCCATGCTGTAGCAGAACACATCCCAAACCACTGCCCGAAGCATCACTATAGATCTCGAACCCTTCGGTTCCACTTTGGCGAACATAAAATGGGCGCCGTGCTCAATCGCCTCTTCAATTCTTCAAAAGCCTGATCGTACTTCGGAGACCACACAAACTTCTGATCGTTTTTTGTCAACGTCGTGAGTGGTAGTGCTATCCGCGAGAAGTTCTCTACGAAGCGCCTGTAGTAGCCAGCAAGCCCCAGAAAACTCCGGACCTCTGCCACTGTAGTCAAAGTAGGCCACTCCCGTATCGCCACTATCTTCGCCGGATCCACAGCTATTCCTTCTCCACTGACAACATGACCAAGGAACGCTATCGAGGACAACCAGAATTCACACTTGGAGAACTTTGCATACAACTGACTTTTCCTCAATGTCTCCAACACCATGTGTAAATGCTTGTAGTGATCCTCCTCGCACCGCGAATACACCAGAATATCATCGATAAATACTATCACAAACTGATCCAGGTATTCTCTGAAAGTCCTATTCATCAGATCCATAAACACGGATGGCGCATTCGTCAACCCAAACGGCATGACTGTGAACTCGTAATGCCCAAACCGCGTACTGAATGTTGTCTTTGGGATGTCGCTCTCCCTTATCCTCAACTGATAGTAACCGGACTTCAAATTTAACTTCGAATATACAGTTGATCCAACCAGCTGATCAAATAGATCGTCAATCCTCGGGATTGGATATTTGTTCTTCTCCGTAAGTTTGTTCAATTCCCAATAATTGATACAAAGCCGCAAGCTCCCATCTTTCTTCTTAACAAAGAGAACTGGTGCGCTCCAAGGCGACGAACTTGGACGCACATAACCTTGCTCTAGCAACTCTTGCAGTTGCACCTTCAACTCTACCATTTCTCTTGGGGCTATCCGATAGGGGGAGCGTGACACCAGTTTGGCACCCGGTACCAGCTCTATAGTAAAGTCTATCTCCCGCTGAGGAGGGGCTCCTGGGAGATCATCTGGAAACACATCAGGATACTCGGACACAACTGGGATGTTGCCCAAACTAGGTTTAGGCGTCGCAGTCTGCACTAGAGTGACATACAGTTCTGCCCCAGACCGAACTGCCTTGAACACCTGAAGGGCCGATATCAGAACTTTCCCTGACCCCTTCATGCCCGTAAAAGTAGTCTCTACACCAGTTTCCAGACCCAACTTGACTTCTTTACGGTTGCAATCAATACATGCACTCTGCTCCGAGAGCCAATCCATACCGAAAATTACGTCGAACTCCACTAATGGTAGAACCAACGCCCGCAAATCAAACTCCCGGTCTCCAATCCGAATCTTCACAACACAAATCCTATTCGCACGCATTGAGCACCCATTAGGCAACAACACATCCAAGTTGTTTTCTGCCATCGAGAATGGAACTCCGATGCGCGATATAAGTTTTTCGGACAAAAAGGAATATGATGCTCCCGTATCAAAAAGGGCTCTCGCCGGAAACCCAAAGATTAACACAAAGCCTAGCATTTACAAACGTAAGCTAACAAATACGAAGGTAACAACTATAAAAGTTAAACCACTGTAATTTAACTCATACCTGTCACCACGTCCGCTTGCTTTATGGCCTCCTGCAGACCAAGGTTATAGACTCTAGGCTGGGCTGGAGCATGATGGGATGCGGTTGACTCCACCGCCTTCCCTTTCTCCTCATAAGTCGCTCCAGGCCTCCTCTCGGACTTTGAACGTCCGCTCCAACACTCCCGAGCAAAATGCCCCGTCTTCCCGCAGTTGTAGCAAGCTCCGGGGACTCGACTTGTAGTTGCCCCCGATGCATCAGCCGAAGGGGCTGAGTTCGAAGTCCTCCGCTTCTTGTTCCATCTGCGGAAACCTGTCTTGTTACTTGGCACCTTGAACTCGGTCTTCCTTTCTCCTGGGTCCTTCTTCTCTTGAACTTTCTTCGCAACCTTTTCCAACGATCGGGCTGAATTGACCAAGGCTAGGAAGCCCTGCGCCTTAGGCCCAGCAAGGAGTAACTGTAAATCGCCGCGAAGACCCTCATAGAATCAGTTGGTCTTCCTCTCTTCTTCTGAAAACATAGCACCAACATAACGACCCAACCGTGTGAACTCATGCAGATATTCGTCCACGCTTCTGGATCCCTGAGACAATCCAAGAAATTGATTCTCCATCTCCAACTTCTGAGCAGAAGGTACAAATCTGGCTAGGAAAAATCTTGAAAATTCCTCCATCGGCACATCCGCAAGTTGCCTTCCCACTAGAAGATGAAACTCCATCTCGTCCCACCAAAGCCTCGCTTCACCATACAAAAGAAAAGTCGCTATGGTGGTCTTCTGCCACTCCTCAGTCATTGTGGCCGTCAACACCCTCTTTATGGAAGAGAGCCAGTCCTCAGCTTGAGTTGCCGTTCCAACCCCATTAAACCTCGGAGGATTAAAGCCCATCACGTGCTTTAGATGCCGCTCCGTAGTTCTCCTTGGCTCTACTAACTCAACTGCTGCACGTTCCACCACTCTCGGCTCTACCGCCCTAACAGGTTCTTGCTCACTCGCAGGAGGTGCGCGATGCATTTGCCCTGCAGGTTGGGCATTTATCATTGCGAACACGGCTTCAGCCACCATCCTGATGGTTTCTGCTGAAGGAGGTGTAGCAGGCACGTCCCTTGGTGCACTACTTTCCGCTGATTGCGGACGCTCTGACTGACTAGCACCGCTCCCAGCTGCCTAAATTAGCAAATACACACGATTAGACAACAAACAAATTGCTAAAAGCAATCATTGGAACACTCAGGTTCCACCAAACAAGTGTATTTTTCATTCCTAAGTGGACATTCATGGGTTCTTTTTGATGTTATAACGATGACGCACACATGTGCTCACCACCCCTTAAAAGAATTCGCCCACGAATTCATTTAAGCCTGATCGTAACCAGAAGTCTGATACTAATTTGTAACACCCCCAACTGTCGCATGGCATATAACAGAAGGTCCAGCTGGAACCCGACGCCATATACCACAAACAGTCGGAAGGGATACTAAATGAATAATCAAACCAACCAATTAAGACTACTCGTCCTAATCACAGAGCATTCTAGCGGAAGATTTTAAAGTTGAAAGAACCCAAAATTAAATCCATCAATATGAATGTCCACAGCTACAACAAAAGGAATGAAACCCCAAATACACAGAAACGGGTACATGGCCTTATGGCCTTACTAAAAAAAAAGTGTTTTACATACATCGGCTCGCAGGCCAGCCACACATGATAAATATAAAAAAAACAGCTATTCTACGGCCTTCTAGGGCCAGCACAGCAACATGGGCTCCAACCCGCTATTTGGCGCTCGGCTCCGCAGCACCTGCAAGCACATACCACCGTACGGTGGCAAATAAAGCAACGGTCATCTAAAAGCCGACCAAATTATAACGACCCCGCCCTTGACTCGGGACGGCGGTGCTCTTTCCCTGCATAACATTAGCCCAACAATATATATATAGCGCAATTATAATTCGCCACAGGTGTAGGCTCGCACGGCCAAACACCCCGTGCACTCAGGGCACATTCATGGTGAACCCTGACCCATCAGTGCATTCACCAGCACCCCCAGGATGGCAACAACATGTGAGCATTTAGCCTTTCTGACCGCCGTCTAAGGCTCCGACTATGCCAACGGCCAGTCCCCGTCTTCGGGTCTCTCGCACCGAACCACATAGCCTAGGTCCAATTCCACTTTCCCGTTGCTCACGCCGCATGTCCAATTTAAGTCCTTTGCGCGGGCCAAGCTTCTCTCGGATCCCAAATTTTCCAAAACAATCTCATAACCCAGTTATGATCAAGGCCGGTTCCCAGACCGCCAAGTTAGCAGAACACGTTTCTGCTCAATTTTCCGGGTGCGCCTTGAAGCTAACCTCCAAGGATCCCTGCTGTAATCTACCGCGTAGAAACCCGAAAAATCCAAAGCACGGAGTCTTCTCCGGCAGAACCACATCAAATGCAACATCACCGATCCAGACAAAACATGTCCGGGTAGGCTTCACACACAATGCCTATGCCCGTACTTACGATTCTGGGCTCTATATGCAACACAAGGGGGACTATTCCCGTCAACCCCAAGGAACACCACGCACTCACCGCATACTCGCGGGAGCGGGATTCCCTATGCAGAAAGAAAGAGCTTCAAGCGCTCAAGTTGAGAATCGTTACCCTTGTAGTCCGTTTTGGCGCCATGGAAAAACTACGCGGTTAGAACTCTTCGCAATGACTTTCCCTCCACGGATCCGCTCTCCGATTTCGAAACGGTGCTCCGATGCTCCGCCGGCGGCCGTAAACCTCCTTCTTCTTCCTCTTCTCTCTCACTTTGGAAAAGGAGAACTTTGGAGAGAAAATGAGGAAATAACCTCCTATTCCCGGCCTTAACAGAGCATAATTTCATCTAGGCCGTCAGATCTAAATTAAAGGAAACGAACGGCTCGGATCTGCACAAAATTTCCCAGACCTGGGCCGCACACGGCTTGGCACACGGCCGTGTCCATGGCCGTGTGCCTCGATCCAGGCACGATCGTCGAACTGAGAAACGCACACGGGCCAAGACACGCCCGTGTCTGACCTGACACGCCCGTGTTGGGTTCCTCGACACGCCCGTGTTCGTGGCGTGTCACGCATAACCGCCACGGCAACGGACACGACCCATCCGGACACGGGTAGGGACACGGGTTGGCACACGCCCGTGTCGGATGACACGCCCGTGTCATCCGGCCGTGTTCCTGGCCGTGTCCTTCTCGGGTTGGAAACGGCCAAAAAATCACCAGCCAGACACGGCCTTGGACACGGGCGTGTCCAAGGCCGTGTACCCCTACAGGCACCAAAAACACTTTTTTTTCGCGACCGACTCGCACACAAAATTCGGGGCGTTACACTCTGGTAGTTCTTTCAGTTCCAAGGTAGGGGGGTCATCATACGAGGTTTTAGAAATTCGTTCTTTTTCAAAAACTATGTCCTCGTACACTTTTTTATATGTAAAATTAAAAGGGGTGTTGCTAGCGGCCATGGCGGCTTCGTGCAGCGATTCAGTTGGAAAAGTAGAAGAGGAACAAAAATCAAAAAAAAAATTTCAAAATCAGAAAAGCGGGTGGAGGATTCTTCACTTAGGTGTAGAGATTCAGTTGGAGGAGTAGGAGAGGAACAAAAATTGGAAAATTCTTTTTCAAAATCAGAGGTGTGAGAGGAGGATTCTTCACTTACGGTATCTATGAAAAACCAGGAGTCATCATGAGCTAGTGTGTTCTTCATCGAGGGGGTGATAGAGAAAGTTACTTCATCGCCGCCTACTCGAAGGAAGAGCTTACCATTGCTTACATCAATGATAGCTCAGGAGGTGGCAAGGAAGGGTCGGCCAAGGATCAGGGGAGCCTCGACGTCTTCTTCGATGTCCAAAATGACAAAGTCCACCGGGAAGATGAACTTGTCAACTTTGACTAGGACGTCCTCCACTATTCCTAACAGGTATTTGACTGATCTGTCGGCGAGCTGGATACTCATGCGTGTGGGGTTGAGACTACCAATTCCTAACTTTTTAAACAACGAGAGGGGCATAAGATTAATACTCGCACCTAGGTCGGCTAAAGCGTGTTTGACAAAGAGATCACCAAAGACACACGGGATAGAGAAACTACCCGGGTCACTGATTTTCTTTGGTAATCCGTTTGTCAAAACCGCCGAGCACTCGGCATTTAACGTGACATGCGAAAGGTTCTCTAACTTTTTCTTGTTGGTCAGGAGGTCCTTAAGGGACTTAGCGTACTTCGGCATCTGGGATATGGCTTCGTGGAAAGGCAGATTTATGTGGATTTGTTTAAACATTTCTAAAAAACGGGTGTATTGATCATCCTGTCATTGTTTATTAAGTTCGGAAGGGTATGGCGGGGATGGATTATTTTTAAAGGTGGGTGGTGGAGTGAGTTCTTTTTCTAATATAGGGGTGATAATTTCTTCGGCAGAGGGTGGAATTTTTAAAATGAGAACGGAGCTTTGATTTTTTAAAGCGGGAGCGGAGATTGCCTCGGGCTCTTCACTTATCGTACCGGGAACTTTCTTCCCACTCTGAAGAGTTATAGCTTTCGCTTGCTCTCTCAGGCTGGGCTCGGTATTGGAAGGAAGAGACCCTACGAGTCGCTTAGAAAACATTTTAGCGAGCTGTCCTACCTGATTTTCTAAATTTTTAACACTTCCAATTAAGGTTCTAATCGTAGCGTCATTAGCATTCATGTATTTTGAAAACATTTCCTCCAAATTTGGAGGTTTTGAAAAACTTTGAGGAGGTGGTGGTGGTGGAGAAAAATCACTTTGCGGTGGCGGGCGCACAACATTCGATGGATTGCTCCACGAAAAATTCGGATGATTTCTTAACGCAGGATTATAATTATTCGGAAAATTAAAACCAGGAGGATGAAAATTTGCAGCAGAAAAATTATTAAAAGCAGTTCTAGGCATATTATTTACATAATCCAAATGTTCGGCGGGAGGAGTTGCAGATTCCCATACCTGAGGGGCGGAGGCAGCAGTCATCTCCGTAATTTTTTTGCTTAATATTTCAACTTGCAGTGCGAGTTGGGAGACGTTGTCCACTTCAAAGAGACCTGCAGGTTTGTTTGGGCAGGTCCTAGGCAAATTCCACTGGTAAATGTTCATGGCCATGTCCTCAAACAGCTCAAGAGCTGCTTCCGGGGTCTTATGGTTTAAAGTACCGCCAGAAGCTGCGTCTATCATTTGCTTTGTGCTTTGATTTAGCCCATTATATAACGTATGCACCTGCAACCATACAGGCAGAGCGTGATGTGGGCATCGTCTTAATAATTCTTTAAATCTTTCCCAGGTTTCGTAAAGGGTCTCAGAGTCTATTTGTCCAAAGGCAGAAATGTCATTCCTAAGTTTTGCAGTTTTAGCAGGCGGAAAATACTTCGCCAAAAATTTTTCAGTTAATTTCATCCAAGTAGTTATGCAATTTTTAGGAAGGGTGTTCAGCCACTACTTAGCCTTAATTCTAAGAGAGAAAGGAAATAATCTTAGCCTAATAGCATCATTTGTGACACCATTTATCTTGAAGTTGTCACAAATCTCAAGAAAGCTGGCTATGTGTGCGTTCGGATCTTCATCTTGAAGCCCGTCAAATTGCACATACTGCTGCACCATTTGAATTATGCTAGGCTTCAGTTCAAAATTTTTATTTGCTATTGCAGGGCGAACTATACTAGATTCTGTACCCTCGAGATTCGGTCGTGCATAATAGGACATAGGCCTTTGCACGGCTTCGTCCACGTTGGGTTCTTCCATTCTTAAGGTAGAAAATGACTCGGAATCCTCAACCGGCACTTGGGTAGTAGGGCCTTGAAATCGCGATCTTCTCCGAAGAGTACGCTAAATTTCGTGGTCCAGGTCCAAAATAACCGACGGACTTCCGCGGGTCATACACTAGAAGAAGAGAGGAGAAGAAAGATGAATAAAATAAACTAGAAAATAAAAGAGCTAATGAAGTTTTTTTTTTTTTGAAATAGATTTTTTTATGTTTTAACTCCCGAACTACCCAAGGGCTACCCGGTGAAGGGTTCGCAAGGTACTAGACAAGATAGTGGCATTTAGAGCCACTTTGCCCATTTCGAGAGAGTTGGGTGGTGTAGAAAAATTTGTGATGTGGGTTTCTATTAAGTAAGTGGTAAATAAAATCCAGCCATTTAACTCCGAGCGAGTAGGTGGAAAATAAAAGCTAACACTCATGCACTCGACATAAAATTAAAACACACCCACTCTACAGAAAGTAAACACACTCTACTGAAATAAAATCCTGCCATTTAACTCTAGTGAGTAGGCGGAAAAATACAAAATACGCACACTTGCTTGAACAAAATCCAGCCATTTAACTCAAGTGAGTAGGCGGAAAAATTTTAAGAAGGAGGGTGAGAAAGAGAAGTGATAAAATTAATAGATTCGCGTTTTCAAATTATTAACAGAAGTTGCTTCCCCGGCAACGGCGCCAAAAACTTGATGTCTTGAAATATTCGCAAGGAGAAAATAACCAAACTAACAATCCAACAAGGCAAGTATACCTATCAAAATGCAGCTAGGTGACACAAGTGTCGTATTAAAATCTGGGAACCGTTAATTAATCTTACTCACACAAAATCTATTATTTTATCGACGGAAAAATTAGGGTTTAGAAGAAAGCTAAGCGTACTAAAGGAAGAGAACTACTTGCAATGAAAGAGAGCTACTTGCATGAAAAGATAAAGAGAGATAAAAGAGCGATTATACTAAAGCTTAGTAACGATGAGAGGAAAATGCACTCGATCAGAAATCACCTCGGCAAGAGTGGTTAGAAAAATACGATAAATAAACCTAAACTAATTAGGGTAAAGGTCCTTGACCGTGGAGGTTCCATAAATATTGATACGCTTCTCTCGAAGGCCGTGCCTAACTGAGTTTAGGAAGGTCCGACCGACTCTCGCCTAAATCGGAGGCCTAAAACTCGCTTTACGCGGTGAACCCCACTATTGGATTTTACTCCAATCTAGGAGATTTGAACGTCTGCCTCTCTCGAGGGGTGCGAACAACTCCCTTTACTCTTGAGTGCTCAATTCATACTTTCGGCCTCTCGGCTAGCCCAGAATGAAAGCAAAGGTGGAGAGTATATATCGATGATATACCTCCAACCCGTGATAAATCAAGAGTAATTCAAGGCTAAACCCTAAAAAGAAAAGGTAAGATTCAAAGCATCATAACCTAATCACTCGAACCTCGGATCATCAAGATCGAGTACATGGAGGATTAGTTAATCATGGTGAGGTGGAAGAGGGGGGATGAGTAGAAGAAAATAATGAAAACAAAGTAGAAACGAAAATGAAAACAACACTTCTTTATTAATGGAAACAGGGATCTTACAACTTGAAAACCAGAGATTACAAGTGCAGGGAAAGTAAACTACACTATCATTAACATTATACTACAGAAAGAAGCTAGGAGCTAATACAGGGAAAGCATAAAGCTAGAGATAAGAAGAGCTAAAAATGAAGAGACATGCATGAAAAAGTTCAGAAATACAAAGGACAGAACCTCCCCTCTCAATCCAAAAGGTGTCCCTGAACCCTTGGAGTTGGGCTCTATTTATAGATTTTTTCGGGTCGGGTCACGCCCCCCTGTCACGCCCGGGTCGGGCGTGACCCTGGGGCGTGACAAATTCGGTGCGACTTTTTCGGGCTGGAATTTAATTCTGGCGAAGTAGCTGAAGTACACGCCCACAAGTCACGCCCTGGTAGGGCGTGTACTTGGGGCGTGTTGTTTGCGGCGTGACTTTGTTGAGCTGGGATTGAATGCTGGAGGTGACGGGCGTGGTTGCTGAAGTACACGCCCATATGTCACGCCCGGGTCAGGCGTGACCTTGGGGCGTGACACTTTCGGTGCGACGGTGGAGCGGGAAAAATGAGCGCGTTGCGGCGATTCCTCGGAACCTGGGGACACGCCTCTGGAACACGCCCGTGTCGGATGTGACACGGGCGTGACAGAGGCCGTGTACACTAAGTTTCCATGGAATGCAGTTTCAGACCAATTGCTTCATTCCTCTGGGTTACACGCCCTAGGTACACGCCCAGGTAGGTCGTGACCATGGGGCGTGTTACAGCAAAATTCGGCTGAAAGCTGTCAAAACCTGCAAAAAGCAGAAAAACGCATTAGCGACAAAAATATATACAAAGGTGAATCAAAATAAGCACTTTACAAGATATGATTTGCTTTAAAACCCTGAAAATACCCTAATAAAATCGACTATAAACTATATTATCAATGCCTGAGAGGTTAGCTACCTGCTCGAAAAGTGGGAACTACAGTCTGTGTCGACATGGCAGTTGCATGTGTGTGAGCATGGGTGAGTCATTGCATAGCATACATATCATTTCATAACATTGCACAACTAGATCCTCGTCATATAAGTTTGTATGGGAACTCTTATACGATGAGTTACCTTTATGTAACCCGATCCTTAACTTATAAGTTTGTACGGGCATCCTTATAAGTTAAGTTACTTTTCTGCTACTGTTACCTTACTTGTTAGTTTGTTATAGCTCTTAAATAACTGCTAGATTATGATAATGTTACTCTTACACTGTTGCCACCTGCTTGTACTTCTTTTATTATTTGCATATATATATTATCCTTGTTCCTTCTCCCCGCCCGGTGTCGAGGAGTCGTCGGGGGAGCGGATGTGAAGCCACTTAGTCGTTTCGACTAACAGTTGCTACGTCTTCCTTTTTAGGAGGTCACGTTGTAGGTAGAGCAGCCACAGACTATGCAGCAGGATAGCCAGGCCAGGACGACAGGGCCTGAGGGGACGGTACCGTCGCTACCGTCGGTTACTGATGTGAGTGTTGTAAGACTCTGATGTAGCCTGTTTGGGCAGTTGATAGCTGTACTCTGATATATTATAGAAGCATGTTTTAGCTTCTCTTATTGTACTATTTGGACTTATATTCTTAGTGTGGATTGACTTCTCTTGCTTATATTTGGTTGGGTTGGAATGTTATATTGATATTGTTGTAGCCGGCGGAATAGGCGTCCTGTGGTACAGGTTAGCCCGTGTGCTAATGCTACCCCAAGGCGGCTGTTCGGGGCATAAGACCCCCCTTCGTGCCATGTTTTGGGATCCAGGAGGGGGAGTTCTTACAGGTACTTAGGGACTGTGATAGTTGGCGGGAAGACGGCCTATGTGCTGTTCAATACCGGTGCCTCACACTCCTTTATGTCTGAGGACTTCATTAAGGACATGGAGGGCGTACAATACTTTAGTGGTATAGCCCGACGAGTGCGCCTATCGGACGTCTCGGAGATGATTACAACCGCTAAGTATGAGTTCGAGATATTTATTGAAGGAAAGGCCTTTGATACATCTGCCATGGTCTTGAGAATGCCAGAGTTTGACATCATTCTGGGCATTGCGTGGTTGGACTGGCTTTTCACAAGGATCGACTGCGCGGAGAAGTGGATTTATTTGAGACATGGGGACTACGACGTCATCTTCCAAGGTATTAGCTTCGCACCTCGCATGTCGTTGTCTTCCATTCAGGTTGTAAAAGCCCATATGAAGGGGGATGAAGTCTTCATGATCTGGTTCGAGTTGAAGGAGATAACATTGGATATAAAAGACGTACGAGTAGTGCGGGACTTCCCCGAGGTATTTCCTGAGAAACTGCCAGGATTACCCCTGCATAGAGAGGTTGACTTCCAGATTAATCTAGTACCAGCTGCCAAGCCTGTATCCAAGGCCCCTTACCGAATGGCCCCGAAGGAACTCACAGAGTTTAGAGTTCAAATGCAAGAACTGGTGGAGTCTGGGTTTGTTCACCCCAGTTCATCACCCTGGGGAGCACCTGTATTGTTCGTGAAGAAGAAGGATGGAACCCTGCATTTGTGCATAGACTATCGGGAACTCAATCGGCTGACGGTGCGGAAGACTTATCCGCTACCTCGGATCGATGAGTTGTACGATAACCTAGTGGGAGCGCATTGGTTTTCTAAGCTGGACTTGCGCTCAGGGTATTATCAGTTGAGAATACAAGAAGTGGACATCCAGAAAACGGCCTTTAGTTCAAGATATGGGTTGTATGAGTTCACTATAATGTCGTTTGGGCTCACAAATGCCCCTTCGGCTTTCATGAGCCTTATGAACAAGGTATTTGAACCGTATTTGGACATCTTCATCATTGTTTTCATCGACGACATCTTGGTCTACTCAAAGATGGAGGAGGAGCATGTCAAGCACCTGACCTTGGTATTGAAGAAATTGAAGGAGCACCTTGTTCGCCAAGTTCAGCAAGTACGAATTCTGGCTTTAAGAGATTGCTTTCTTTGGGCATGTGATCGGTGGAGCAGGTCTAGTGGTGGATCCGGCCAAGGTGCATGCCATGAAGGAGTGGTCTCCCTTGAGGTGGGTGGTCGATGTGCGGAGCTTCCTTGGACTTGTCGAGTACTACTGCAAGTTCCTGAAAGGGTTCTCCAATATTGCCCACTCTCTTACTTCATTGATGAAGAAAGGTGTGCCATTTGAGTGGACACCCCAATGTGAAGCGGCATTCCAGGAGCTGAAGAATAGACTTACCTCTGCCCCCGTCCATGCACTTCCGTCTGGGAAGGAAGGATTTCATGTTTGCACTAACGTATCATATCAAGGGATGTGAGCGGTATTGATGCAGTACGGGCATGTGATTGCTTATGCTTCAAGACAACTAAAGAAGCATGAAATCAATTACCCGGTTCACGATTTGGAGATGGGAGCAGTGATGTTCTCCTTGAAGGTTTGGAGGCATTATCTATATGACGTTGATGAGGATTTTATAAGTTTTGAAAAATGATCCAAACTAAACTCTCAACTAGGCAAGTGCACCTATCGAAATTTAGTATATGGAATATCGTATTTAAACTCGGGGACCGTTGAGTATTTGTACTCACAAGGACGAACTATTATTTTATCGATCGGAAAATTGGTTTTGCGAAAAACGAAAACGAACGTTAAATGAAGAGGAGAAATTCGATGAATAAAAGGATAGCACTTGATCTAGAATCCCTTTGGGCTAGAATAAAATCCACGAAATTAAAGAGCACAAGCATCTAAATTATTAACTTCGACCGCGGAGGTTCCAAAGTTACGAAGCGCCTCTCTCGAGAATACGCACTCGACTAACCTTAGGTAGATCGATTAAGACCTCTCGGCCAGTCGAAAGACCTAAGCTTGCTTTAGGCGGTGAACCTCACTAATGGAGTTGACTCCAAGGCGGAAGAATTTTGCGTTCCTCTCTCGAGGGGTGCAAGAAATTCTCTTTATCCTTGAGTGATCTACTCGTATCCACAACCTCTCGGTAAATCTAGGATACGAATCTAAGCTCGAATAAACATAATTTGCAACTTATGAATTCGAAGAAAATTTAAATCAAAGATAAATCAAAGTTTAGAAAATAGAATGCTTGCTAAATTGAGACAAAAATAAGAATTTTATTCCATTCCAAAGTTCATCATGATCAAGTGCTAATTGGGAAATTAGCTACTCATCATGATGGGAGTATTACATGAAAGCATAAAGAAAGACATGATTTAAGAAAAGACTTGAAAAATAAAGATTACACTAGGAATTGAAAATGCAGGAAAAACCGTAAATAGAACAGAACTAAACTCCCAAAAATCTCCTCCCCGGCCATCTGAAGCTGTCTGGAATTTATAGAAAAAGTTGCTGGGTGGTCACGCCCCTAGGTCACGCCCGTGACCTAGGGCGTGTCGGTCTCGGAACCGTCGTCTTGATGTCTTCTGAACGTTGGCGCGAAACCGCCAAAAGTCGTTAATTTGCGGGTCACGCCCCTAGGTCACGCCCGTGACCTAGGGCGTGTCTTGACGGTTGTAGAAGAACGGCGGGAAGCAGAAACGGCAGGAATAACTCCGGCCGTTGTTGGAAGGGTCACGCCCCTGGTCACGCCCGTGACCATGGGCGTGTCTTGAGAAAACTCCCAGCGACGGAAACTGCAGCATTGAGTCGGCACGCCGGGCTGTCACGAGGTCTGTCACGCCCGTGCCAAATGTGTCACGCCCGTGACTTGTTGCAAATTGAAACTGCCGTTGACTGGAAGTCAGGGCAGGGCACTGGATGTCACGCCTGGAGTACACACCCGTGTAATGATGGTCACGCCTGTGACCTTGTGGCGTGTAATTTTAATTGACGTGGCAGGTAGCTCCTTCCACGAGCCGGGTTCTCGCCAGGATGTCACGCCCGTGACCATGTCGGTCACGCCCGTGACTATGGCGTGTCTTTTGAAAAAATTATTGCTTTTGCCCAGTTTTGTCTCCTGGTCAACTCTATAGACTCCAAATTGAAGTTTGCAGCCCAGATTGCCCTGAAATAAGAAATTAGAAAAATTCAATAATAAAATTACAAAATATAATTAAAAACTAATTAATTATTAAATAAAAATAACATAAAAACATGGACAAAATTAGAGTTATCAAATACCCCCACACTGACTCGTTTGCTCGTCCCGAGCAAACAACTTCACATGTAGAGTAGAAAAATTTTAACGCTAAAAACGAAAATTGAATATAAGGAGTAGAATGCGAAGTCTTATGCCTATGCTTGTAGTAATTATTGTAGAAGAACCTACTCGGCATATAAATTAGTTTTTTAATTTTCTAAAATGTGTTTCCACTTATTATTTTTACTTCAAAGATGGAAACACGATAAATCTTCGAATCATGTTTAGGGAGAAAGTAGCGTGTTTGCTAAGATAACATTGCACAAATCGAAGATCGCGATACCCTCCAAAGAAATCCATCAATGTCGATGGCCATAGGCTTGCCCTTTCACACTCTCGTCACGGCACTAGGTTAACTTATAAGCACAAATCAGTAGGACTTAAGTAGGTTGGAATGTAGGCTTAGGTTTTTGGTTTGGAAAAACAAAGATAAATGCGATGGGTAGACACACCAAAACCTAAAGAGAGCTTGCACAAAATAAATTGAAAAACTTCGCCAATTCCTTTTGTTTTTTTTTTCAATATGTTGAATATTTTTTCAACTTCCTCTTTTTTTCTTTTTTTTTTGTTTTTTTTTCTTTTTTTTTTTTTGGTTTTTTTTTTAGAGGGGAAGTGAAAAATAGAACAACTCTTGTATATTTTTTTCAAAAGCCACCAAAATAAAATGACTCCTAATCACACATAAACTGGTTTTATCTATAATTTCAAGCTCGGTTTTAGGTGTGTAATTAGGATGCTTTTTAGGCTTTGGTAAAGTGTTGGTGGAGCAATAACAAAAGGAAGGGAATAGGCTCAAATTGGCTTAGCAAGGGTAAAACGTTAGGTACGGGTGCAAAGACTCAAACTTGCCAAAAGAAATGCCTAAATCCTTTTCATACTAATGAGTTTACCCTATGCAAAGTCTTGAGAATAGCTAGAGGGCAAGTTCTAGACATCGAGAAAGAATACCTCTTTCTTGATCCGCGAAATATCTCTCTAGTAAACTTCTACACACTCTCCTAAAATATTTTTAGATTTTGTCGGTTTCCAAGTAGAAGTAAAATAAACTATTTCTACGCATTCAGAAAAAGAAAAATCTAATTGTATGCTGAATATTTAATTCTACTCAAATTCTACTAACATGTGCACTTAACTAGAAACACAGCATGGCCAACAGTTCTACTACAAAATTCAAAATTCAATTTAAAACATCAAAAATTTTCTAAACTTATGTAAAAGTTGAATACCTAGAATTTCGCATGTGAGTAAATAGAGAAATAAAGATCTCCCTAATTTTGAAAGTAATCCTATTTTTTGTATATATTTTTTTTTAAAAAAAATATTTTTTTTTTTTTTGTATTTTTGTAAAATAAGCAAAAACAAAATTGCACAAAAGAAATAAAATCCCTTTTTTTTTTTTTTTTGAAAATTAGAATAATATTTGTATGTTTTGCTTTGAGAAATATCCCCCCATACTTAAACAAGACATTGTCCCCAATGAAAAAGAAATAAATAAAGAGAAAAGATAGGAGACTTCCCTGAAGCGGGTCATGCAGCACCAAAAAGTACCTGGAAGATAAAGTTGAAGCAAAACAGATTTGTTTTATTGTACGCAAAATAAAAGATACATGACAAAGGAAAAGAAAATGATAAAAGAAAAGATACAATTGGGTGGTCTACAACCCAAAGAAAGCCGGCTAATCCTCATCGCTATGCTGCCGCGGCTCCTGATAGTGCGTCCGGAGGTCTGAAAACTCACGCTCAATACGTGCCATGGAGGAGGCTTGATTTGTCGCTAGCGTGGTGAATCGAGTGTCAAAACTCACAAATCGAGCATCAAAGTCGGCCTGCATCGTATCTAAGCGTGTGTGAAGAGACGCAAACTGACGATCCCAATAGCTCTGAGGGCCGGGCTCGGAAGAAGGGTCCTGCGGTGGTGGAGGAATCTGGGGAGAGTGAATAGTGCCACTGGGACCGGCACCGTAATCAAGGCCAAGATCTCCACCAACGACTGCGGGAGGAATAGCCTCAAACTCTCCATCACGTCGCCGCGCTAGGCCGAGGGCCTGAAGGGTCTGGAACTGGATAACTTGCGGCGTCTGGACGCAGCTGAGATGTGGAAGAGCATCCCAAATGCCGAGCTGCTTCGCGAGGAAAGTGACGAAGTTCCCGCCGTGCACTGCTCCCAACTTCGCATTTTCGGCCTGGTGCCGAAAGAAAATTGCGAGCAGATAACCAAGGTTGAGGGGGACCCGGTAAAACATACTATATAAATATAGTAAGTCTGCCCGAGTCACCACCCCGTGGCTATCGCCGCGACCAGAAATAGTGAAGGTAAGGAGGTTGTGGAGAATACGTAAGGCGGGAGAAATGAGTTGGCTGCCTTTGGATTTCTTTGGGGTGTAGGGGGCGGTGTCACTACTGATTTCCGCCCAAAAGGCGAGAAGGTTGAAATCTGTCGGGAAATCAGTAAGTAAATCGAGATAGGCGGGAGATTGGGAAAAAGCCTCCGAGCAGAAACCCATGACGACATTGAGCTGGCGGATGGTGAGCTGATGCACCATCCCACCTATGCGAAAGATGATGAAGTCGTCATCGGCCGCCCAGCGGAACTCGAATGAAGCCAAGAACTCAACGGTGAGTTCAAGAAAGGCATGCTCGGAAATAGAGAAGAGAGAACTCCATCCAGGGGTGGACAGAAATCCCCGCACCAAATCCGCAGCTCCAAAAGTGGCGAGGATCGCCCAATCTAAAATGCGGAACACGCCAAGGGGTTTGGCGCGTAGGCGCTCGCTGCGCTCCTGCTGGGTTTGGTTTTGAAAAAGGAGCATGGCTTCCGCTGCGGCGGGATCCGCGGGGTGCTCGGAGGAGGAAGCGGTGGAGCGAGGGTGGTGGCGAGGCATTTTGGTAGAGGGGAAGAAGAAGAAAGGAATGATTCGGGTTAGCAAAGGGAGAAGAGAAGGGTGGATGGTGTGGAGGAAGAAGAGGGGGAAAAGCCCTATTTATAGGGTTTTTCGGGTTGGTCACGCCCCCCTGTCACGCCCGTGACAGGGGGCGTGACAAGCACGGGACAAAAAAAAGGAGAATCCGAGGCCTCCTGCCTCGGATTCCCTGGTCACGCCCCAGAGTCACGCCCGTGAATCTGGGCGTGTAAGGCGTGATCGGCACAGGAATCCAATGCACTGGCATTGGATTCCAAGGTCACGCCCATGGTCACGCCCGTGACCATGGGCGTGTCTCATAAAAAAAAAACTAAAAGGAATCCGAGGCGTTGACCCGGGGTCACGCCTCGGATTCGACGACACGGCCCAGGGTCACGCCCGTGACCCTGGGGCGTGTATCTGAAACGAGAATTAAATTTTTTTTTTTTTCTTTTTTTTTTTTTCGGGCTGGTCACGACCGTGACTAGGTAGTGTCACGGGCGTGACACTATCTGTCACGGCCATGACTGGGCAGGAAGAGAAGTTTTCCAGCTTCTCTTCGTCGAACGAAATTTCGGGCTAGCCACGCCCGTGACCAATGATGGTCACGCCCGTGATAGGACCGAAAGACGAATGGAGCGCTGCGCTCGACGAAACCACTCTCGGGTTTCGCTCGACGAACTAAACACGTCTCGGTCACGCCCGTGACCCATAGGTCACGCCCGTGACAGAGGCGTGTCGGAGCAGAATTTTTTTTTTGTTGTTTTTGTTTTTTTTTGTGTTCTTCTTTTGATTTTTTTTGTGTTTTTTTTTATAAAAAAAAAATTTTTTTTTTAAGGGTCAACTAAACAATAATAAAACAAAAGTTACCGACTTGAAGAAACGCGTAGACTTGACGCTCAACTCCTTCGATCGTCACGCCGAAAAAGATGTCCTTCAAACCTGCAAAAATTTAATTTTAAAAAAAAATAAGAAGAAAAGATAAGCATGGGGTGCCTCCCACAAGCGCTTTGTTTATGGTCGTTGAGCTCGACCCAATCGGGGCACTCGTTTAAGGGTTCGGGAGGTTAATTTCCTCCCGGTACTCATTAGTAGTATCACCGGCGAGGAATATCTTCAACCGGTGCCCATTCACTTTAAATTCGCCTTGTTCCGGGTGCGAGATAAGCACTGTCCCATATGGCCATACCTCTTTTACAATAAAAGGGCCGGACCATCGGGACTTGAGTTTGCCCGGAAAAAGTCGGAGACGTGAATTATAAAGGAGAACTTGGTCTCCCGGTTTGAAATCTTTAGGGTGCTTAATTTTTTTATCATGATAAAATTTTGTGCGCTCCTTATAAAGTTTATTACTTTCATAGGCTAAGGAGCGCCACTCATCGAGCTCGTTAATTTGGAATTTCTGAAGCTCGGAGGACAAAGTTTCATCTAGATTTAAAAATTTAAGCGCCCAAAAGGCGCGGTGCTCAAGCTCAACCGGTAAGTGACATACTTTCCCATAGACCAATCGGTACGGCGTACAACCGATAGCGGTCTTGTACGCGGTCCGATAAGCCCAAAGAGTATCATCAAGCTTGACCGACCAATCCTTCCTACTAGTAGAAACCGTTTTCTCTAAAATTCGTTTGATTTCACGGTTAACTACTTCTACCTGACCACTTGTTTGAGGGTGATAGGGGGTGGCTAACCTATGTGTAACGCCATATTTAGACAAAACCTTAGCGAATTGTGCGTTACAAAAGTGGGTGCCCCTATCACTAACTATTGCCCGCGGTGCTCCAAATCGTGTAAATAGCTTTTTGAGAAATTGGGTCACGACTCGGGCGTCATTAGTGGGGAAGGCTTGCGCTTCCGCCCACCGTGACACATAGTCGACCGCTACCAATATATATTTATTTCCATGCGATGTTGGTAGCGGTCCAACAAAGTCGATCCCCCATAAATCAAAAACTTCTATTTCTAAAAATGTATTTAACGGCATTTCATCGCGGCGGGAAATATTACCTGAGCGTTGGCATTGTTCACAACGACTTACATGGGCGTGAGCATCCTTGAAGATGCATGGCCAATAGAAGCCCGCTTCAAGTACCTTCCGAGCCGTCCGATTAGCTTTATAGTGCCCACCGGCGGGTCCTTCATGACAATGCTTTAAAATTTGTGCGCCTTCCTCATGAGAAACACACCTCCGCACTACTTGATCCGCGCAAACACGAAAAAGGAAGGGATCCTCCCAAAAATAATTTTTCAAATCAGAAAAGAATTTCTTCTTTTCTTGATAAGAAAAATCATTCGTGAGGAGTCTCGCAACAAGATAATTTGCGAAATCGGCGAACCAAGGAGTGGGGAGGGTGATTACCTTATGAATGGCGAGAAGGCGCTCCTCGGGGAAAGTGTCGTCAATGTCCTCCTCCATGAGCTCCCCCGAATTTGGGTTCTCCAACCGCGAAAGATGGTCAGCCGCCAAGTTCTCCGCTCCTCTCTTGTCGCGAATCTCCAAATCAAATTCTTGGAGTAGTAAGATCCACCTAATCAATCGCGGCTTTGCATCTGTTTTTGCTAGTAAATACCTCAAAGCCGAATGATCAGTAAAAACAATAATTTTAGACAAAGTGAGATATGAGCGGAATTTATCAAATGCGAAAATTACGGCTAATAATTCTTTTTCGGTGGTCGTGTAATTTTCCTGTGCGGCGGTTAATGTTTTGCTTGCATAATAGATAGGATGAAAGTTTTTATTTATGCGTTGTCCTAACACCGCACCAACGGCAAAACTACTAGCGTCGCACATTATCTCAAAGGGAAGCTCCCAATTGGGAGCGATCATGATAGGAGCGTTAATCAATTTTTCTTTAATAAGAGAAAAAGCACGCAAACAATTTTCGTCAAAAATAAACGGCGCGTCTTTTTCTAACAAGTGGGTTAGGGGCTTAGTTATTTTAGAAAAATCTTTAATAAACCGGCGATAGAAACCGGCATGCCCCAAAAAACTACGAACGGCCTTAACATTTGAAGGGGGAGGTAGCTTTTCTATAGTTTCAATTTTTGCTTTATCTACCTCTATGCCCTTACTAGAAATTTTATGGCCTAAGACCAAACCCTCCCGTACCATAAAATGGCACTTCTCCCAGTTTAAAACTAGATTCGTGTCCTCACATCTTTGGAGTACACGGGAAAGGTTTGCTAAACATAAATCAAACGAATCTCCAAAAACGGAGAAATCGTCCATGAACACCTCCATGATATCCTCCACTAATTCGTCAAAGATCGCTAGCATACACCTTTGGAAGGTTGCCGGCGCGTTGCACAAACCAAAAGGCATCCTTCGATAAGCGAAGGTGCCAAACGGACAAGTGAAGGTTGTTTTCTCTTGGTCCTCGGGTGCGATTGGGATTTGAAAATATCCCGAGAGACCATCAAGAAAACAATAAAATGAGTGCCCGGATAGCCGTTCAAGTATTTGGTCAATAAACGGCAAAGGAAAATGATCCTTACGGGTTGCATCATTTAATTTACGGTAATCGATGCATACCCGCCATCCGGTAACGGTTCGAGTGGGAACTAACTCGTTTTTATCATTAGGAACTACCGTTAACCCTCCTTTCTTGGGCACCACTTGGACCGGGCTCACCCAAGAGCTATCCGAAATTGGATAGATGATACCCGCATCTAATAATTTTATGACCTCGGCCTTGACTACCTCCTTCATGTTAGGATTTAGCCGGCGTTGAGGTTGAATAGTTTTGTGAGCGTGTTCTTCTAAAAAAATTTTATGGGTGCAAAAGGAGGGATTAATCCCTCTCAAATCTGTGATCTTCCACGCAATTGCGCGGCGATGAAGTTTTAAAATATGAGATAATTTAATTTTTTCTTCATTGGTCAAGTAGGCCGACACAATAACCGGAAGTTTTGAATCCTCCGCTAAAAATAAATACTCTAAATGATCAGGCAATTGTTTTAGTTCTAACGCGGGAGGTTCATCATAAGAAGTTTTCAAACGATCACTACCAATGTCTAAAAGTTCAAAAATAGGTGCGTGCGTGATCGAGAGATTATCACTATTTTCATGAGCAATTAAATCTAAATGTTCTAAATCGGCTTCATGATCAATAGAAGATAAAGATTTTTCAGAAAAAAGAAAAGAGTCTTCTTCAAGAGAAGCCTCCAAATAATAACATGAGTCGTCATTTGAGAGCGAGTTTTTCATAGACGTGTCAATAGTAAAGGTAACTTCTTCATCTCCGACTCTAAGGAGAAGTTTCCCATTACTAACGTCTATAATTGCGCGCGAGGTGGCAAGAAAAGGGCGACCGAGAATGAGTGGGACCTCGGTGTCCTCTTCGATGTCAAAGATGACGAAATCTACCGGAAAGATAAATTTGTCAACTTTGACAAGCACATCCTCTATGATCCCCATAGGGAGCTTGACAGACCGATCCGCCAATTGAATGCACATTCTTGTGGGTTTAGGTTCTCCTAATCCCAACTTCTTAACTAAAGAATAAGACATTAAATTGATTGAGGCGCCTAGATCAGCTAACGCACGTTTTACTAATAAATCACCAAACAAACATGGAATGGAGAAACTACCCGGATCGGGTAATTTCTTAGGTAATTTATTAAGTAAAACTGCCGAACACTCCGCATTTAATTGAACCGTGGAGATATCCTCAAGTTTCTTTTTATTGGATAAAAGATCCTTGAGGTACTTGGCGTATTTCGGCATTTGTGCGATTATTTCACAAAACGGTAGATTAATTTGGATTTGTTTAAACATGTCCAAAAATTTACCGTGATGTTCATCCACCCGGCTTTTTTGCATTCTAGATGGATAGGGAAGAGGTGGTTGATAAGCTTTTGGTTTATTAAGCGTAGAAGGCTTAGACGGAGGAGAAGATGGAGAAATTATTACCTCCGTATCAACCGGAATTGGAGAAGTATCAACCGGATTTGGAGAAGTGGTTACCTCTTTCCCGCTCCGTAGGGTGATGGCTTTTGCATGCTCCTTGGGGTTGGGCTCTGTATTGCCCGGTAGCGCTCCTTGTTGACGATCGGAGAGCATTTTAGCGATTTGCCCGATTTGCGTCTCCAAACTTCGAAGAGATCCGGTGAGATTCCGGATGTTGGCGTCATTTGTAGTTGTATATTTAGTGAACAATTCCTCGAGATTGGGAGCTTTGGGAGCTTGCGGTGGAAAATAGCCGGGTGGAATCGTGTTCGGCGGGCGCGCCGCGTTCCACGGATTACTCCAAGAGAAGTTGGGGTGATTCCTTATACCCGGGTGATAGGTATTGCCAAAATTGTTACCCGGATTATAAGGTGGCCGATTCGGATTACCCATGTAATCCACATGCTCGGCAATAGTAGAAGGCTCCCAATATTGGGGCTCACAGGTAGATTTGGACGAGGAAGCAGACATCTCGTTCATCTGTTTTTGCAGTTGCTCAACCTGGAGAGACAAACTTGAAACCGTATCGATTTCATACATCCCGGCCGGTTTAGGTGGTTTAGACCGAGGTGTACTCCATTGATAGGTATTCAAAGCCATACCTTCTATAAGCTCTTGTGCGGTCGCCGGTGTTTTGTTATTAAGCGTTCCACCGGCGGCGGCATCAATATGTTGCCTAGTTTGAGAATTTAGGCCGTTATAGAAGGTTTGGATTTGTAACCAATCCGGAATTGCATGATGAGGACATCGACGAAGCAATTCCTTGAAACGCTCCCAAGTATCATATAACGTTTCCGAATCAATTTGGGAGAAATAAGTGATATCATTGCGCAATTTAGTCGTTTTAGCCGACGGAAAGTATTTCGTAAGAAATTTTTCCGTCATTTGAGCCCATGTTGTGATGGATCCTCTTGGTAGAGAACCCAACCACTGCTTGGCTTTAGTGCGCAATGTAAATGGAAATAACCTTAGCCGGATGGCATCATCGGATACACCATTAATTTTAAAAGTATCGCATATTTCTAAGAAATTTGAAATATGCGCGTTTGGATCTTCATCTTGAAGCCCATCAAATTGTACATATTGTTGTACCATTTGGATGATGCTTGGCTTCAACTCAAAATTATTGGGGGCAATAGCGGGGCGAACAATACTAGATTGAGTCTCGTCCAAGTTTGGACGGGCATAATAGGACATAGTCCTTTGTTCAACCGCATTTGGCTCACCCATATTGGAAGAAGCAGAAGAAGGAGATCTAGGAGAATGAGAAGAAGAACTAAATGAAGAAGGAGAAGAAGAAGGCGGTGACGGAGAGAGGATTAATGAAGGATTAGGAGTGTCTCCTAAGGAGTCCGTATCTTGAAAATTCGGAACTTGAAATCGTAAGCGATGCCGAAGGGTTCGCTCGATTTCCGGATCCAAATCAAAAAGAGGCGACGGATTCCCTCGGGTCATACACCAAAATAAAACAAAATAAATATTTTTTTTATTATTTTGATATTTCTAAAATAAAAGAAAATGATAAAATTAATAGAGCCTTGCTTTCAAAATATCAACAAAAAAAATGATCCCCGGCAACGGCGCCAAAAACTTGATGAGGATTTTATAAGTTTTGAAAAATGATCCAAACTAAACTCTCAACTAGGCAAGTGCACCTATCGAAATTTAGTATATGGAATATCGTATTTAAACTCGGGGACCGTTGAGTATTTGTACTCACAAGGACGAACTATTATTTTATCGATCGGAAAATTGGTTTTGCGAAAAACGAAAACGAACGTTAAATGAAGAGGAGAAATTCGATGAATAAAAGGCTAGCACTTGATCTAGAATCCCTTTGGGCTAGAATAAAATCCACGAAATTAAAGAGCACAAGCATCTAAATTATTAACTTCGACCGCGGAGGTTCCAAAGTTACGAAGCGCCTCTCTCGAGAATACGCACTCGACTAACCTTAGGTAGATCGATTAAGACCTCTCGGCCAGTCGAAAGACCTAAGCTTGCTTTAGGCGGTGAACCTCACTAATGGAGTTGACTCCAAGGCGGAAGAATTTTGCGTTCCTCTCTCGAGGGGTGCAAGAAATTCTCTTTATCCTTGAGTGATCTACTCGTATCCACAACCTCTCGGTAAATCTAGGATACGAATCTAAGCTCGAATAAACATAATTTGCAACTTATGAATTCGAAGAAAATTTAAATCAAAGATAAATCAAAGTTTAGAAAATAGAATGCTTGCTAAATTGAGACAAAAATAAGAATTTTATTCCATTCCAAAGTTCATCATGATCAAGTGCTAATTGGGAAATTAGCTACTCATCATGATGGGAGTATTACATGAAAGCATAAAGAAAGACATGATTTAAGAAAAGACTTGAAAAATAAAGATTACACTAGGAATTGAAAATGCAGGAAAAACCGTAAATAGAACAGAACTAAACTCCCAAAAATCTCCTCCCCGGCCATCTGAAGCTGTCTGGAATTTATAGAAAAAGTTGCTGGGTGGTCACGCCCCTAGGTCACGCCCGTGACCTAGGGCGTGTCGGTCTCGGAACCGTCGTCTTGAAGTCTTCTGAACGTTGGCGCGAAACCGCCAAAAGTCGTTAATTTGCGGGTCACGCCCGTGACCTAGGGCGTGTCTTGACGGTTGTAGAATGTTAGAAAGTAGAGAAAAGAAGCGAAAAGAAGAAGACAAGCGAATAAACTTTTGAATAATTGAAATTTTATTATCCAAAAAAGATATCATTTACAAAGGTATGGCCTTCCTTATATAGAATGGAGGAGATAAGAAAGAGAGTATACAAACAATGTGGGACTAAACATTTACAGTACTGGGCGGCTAGAATAATGGAGACCGCATAGGCCGTGCGGTTAGACAGATGGGCTAACCGCTCGGCAACTCCAGCAGGATAGAACAGGCCGCAGAGGTAGACCGATAGACCGCCCGGTCTCCAGGCACCAGATAGACCGCCAGACCGCTCGGTTAACAAACCGCTGGATCAGACCGCTAAGCCGCCCGGTCTAATACTTCAACACTCCCCCTCAAGCTGGAGCATAGATATCAATCATGCCCAGCTTGTCACAAATGCGGAAGAAGGCAGTAGAAACCGGCTTGGTGAAGATATCTGCCAACTCCTTGTCAGAGGTGACAAAAGGAGTACAAATCTGTTTCTTCAAGATCTCCTCCCGAATGAAGTGACAGTCAACCTCTATATGCTTCGTTCTCTCATGAAAGACCGGATTCCTGGATATGTGTATAGCGGCCTTGTTGTCACAGAACATAGGGAGAGGACAATCATATACCTCGCCCAGGTCAAGCATGAGAGCCCGCAACCACTTTAACTCACATGTAGTCGACGCCATACTCCGGTATTCTGCTTCGGCACTGGATCTGGAAACAACAGACTGTTTCTTGCTCTTCCAACTTACGAGATTTCCTCCAACAAAGGTACAAAAACCTGACGTGGATTTACGATCGCCTTTGTCATCTGCGTAACTGGAATCTGAGTAGGCCTCAACCCTCAAATGGCCATTCTTCTGAAAGAGTAACCCCTGCCCGGTGCTGCTTTGATATACTCTAAAATCTTCAGGGCAGACTGAAGATGACACTCCCTGGGAGCTTGCATAAACTGACTGACCTTTCCTACAGCGTAGGCGATGTCGGGTCTAGTCACCGTGAGATAGATGAGTTTGCCTACCAAACGTCTGTACCGTGTGACATCAGATAGAGGAGGCGAGTCATCCGTCCACGTTTTGTCCTCTCCAACAGCCATGGGAAGATGAGCTGGTTTGGAACCTGTCAAGCCTGCTTCTTGAAGAAGATCAAGGGCATACTTCCGTTGAGAGAGAACCAAGGAGTCAGGCTTCCGAGAGATTTCTATCCCCAAAAAGTATTTTGGAGAGCCCATATCCTTCGTGACCAAGTGCTGTCGGAGGTGCTTCTTCGTCAAGTCCACCCCATCTTGGTCATCACCAGTAAGGAGAATATCATCCACATATACGGCTAAAAACCACCAGTCCCGAGGCCGTTTTGCGAATGAACAAGGAGTGATCGGCCGAACTCCTTTGAAAGCCGATGGTTGCCACAATACCACTGAATTTTTCGAACCATGCCCGAGGGCTCTGCTTTAGGCCGTAAATGGCCTTCTTCAAATGACAGACACGTGACTCCCCTGAGCAACATACCCAGGAGGTTGCTCCATATAGACGTCCTCCTGAAGATCGCCATAGAGAAAGGCATTCTTCACATCAAGCTGGGAAATAGCCCAAGCCCGGTTAACGGCCACAGAAAAGAGAACCCGGATGGTGCTGAGGCGAGCAACCGAAGAGAAGGTATCAAAGTAATCAACGCCATAAGTCTGAGTAAAGCCCTTGGCCACCAGCCGGGCTTTGTAGCGATCCACAGTGCCATCGGGGCGAAACTTCACAACAAAGACCCAGCGACAGCCAACCACATCAGTGCCCACGGGAGGAGGAACCAGAGTCCAGGTACCCCGTTCAGTAAGAGTAGCCATCTCCTCATCCATGGCAGACTTCCAATGAGGGAGAGCGAGAGCCTCCTGGTAGGTACGAGGAGTAGAAGTAGCAGAGATAGCCAAGGCAAACGACCTGCGAGAAGGAGAAAGCTGATCATAAGAAACAACAGCCGTGAGCGGGTGTTGAGTACACGCCCGCACCCCTTTGCGAAGGGCAATGGGAACATCCAGATCATCGGGAGCGTCGGCGACAGGAGCGTCAGCGACCGGAGCGTCCGTGGCGGAGAAGGCTGGCCCGGGACTAGAGAGAGACGGCAGCGGAGAGGAGGGTGGAGGGGTGGGTGGGGAGACGGACTGGGAAGGAGTGGGTGGAGGAGGAGACGAAGGTGGGAAAACGTGAAGAGGTGTGGAAGAAACGGAGATATCAGAAGGAAGAGAAGGAAGAGAAGAGGAAGGAGAGAAATAGGAAGCATTTTCGAAAAAAGTCACATCTGCGGAGACAAACTGCTTGCGGAGAAGAGGGTCAAAGCAGCAATAGCCTTTTTGAGTGGTAGAGTACCCCAAAAAGACACACTTGGTGGAACGGGGGGAAAGCTTGTCGCGGGTAGCGGAGGGAGCGTGAACAAAGGCCGTACAGCCAAAGATACGGAGAGGAAGAGGAAAAGGTTCCTGGTGGGGGTAGAGAAGGGAGAAGGGAGTCCGGCCGTGGAGGACCGTGGAGGGAATGCGATTGATGAGATAGCAAGCGAGAAGCACAGCGTAGCCCCAGTAGGAGCGAGGGACGTGCATCTGCGTCATGAGAGTACGCGCAACATCAAGCAGGTGACGGTTTTTACGCTCCGCCACCCCATTCTGTTGGGAGGTGTAAACACAAGTCGTTTGATGAATGAGGCCGTGTTGGTGAAAGAAAGCGGAGAACTCATGAGACAGATACTCCTTGGCATTATCAGAACGTAAGACTTTAATAGAAATAGCAAATTGATTCTTAATCATAAAGTAAAAAGATTGCCAAACAGAAAATAGCTCAGAGCGATCCTTTAATAGATACACCCAGGTACATCGAGTAAAATCATCGATAAAAGTGACAAAATAGGAACTGCCCCTACCAACTGTGAGGGTAGGAGCAGGACCCCATACATCAGAATGAATAAGATCAAAAATGCGAGAGGAGCCACGGCCTTGCTTCGGTGGGAAGGAGGAGCGATGATGTTTGCCAAGCTGACACGCATCACAGTTGAGCGGAGAACTGGTGGGAGGTAAGTGGGGCAGAAGCTGACGAATGAGCCGAGGAGGAGGATGTCCAAGACGAAGATGCCACTGAAGGAGATCGGTGGAGGAGGAGTAGGCAGAAAGAGCTGAAACATCGTCGAGGAAGTAGAGGCCGCCGCTCTCAGTCCCAGTAGCAATCGTCCGCTGGGTCCTCGGGTCCTGAAAAGAACAAGTAGTGGGAGTGAATAAAACGGAGCACTGAAGTTGCCGGCATAAAGTAGTAACTGATAACAAATTGCACGGGAACTTCGGGACATAGAGGGTATCCTCCAAGCAAAGCGAAGGAGTGAGTTGAACCATGCCCGTTCCATGAACCGGAGACGGGGAACCATCCGCCACACGAACTGGGGGTAAGCGGTCATAGGTCTCAAGACGGGAGAAGCAATGAGGGTTGCCCGTCATATGATTGGTGGCACCGGAGTCAATCAGCCATTTACCTTGGGTAACGACGTGGGCACTACCTGACGTCGTGGCCACAGAGGCAGACGGCCTAGAAGAGGTGGAGGCCGAAGAAGAAGGAGCATCACCGGAAGGGCGAAGATGAGGATGTTTCTGCCAGCAGCGGTCAACAGAATGGCCAGTACGACCACAGTGAGAGCAGAAGAAGCGGGAGGAACCCCGTCCGCCAGAGGAGCCACGGCCACTAGGGCCCCCCCCCCCCCCCCCCCCCCCCCGCTGAGCTTGGTGAGCAAAGGAGTCCTGGGAAGGGGGGGAGGCCAACAGAGGCCGCTGGAGGAGCGAAGTAACAGCGGCAATGCGAGCCGCAGTGGCATCCAAAGTAGGAGATTCCGCCTCACCCAAGATCTGCTGGCGGATCATATCATAAGAGTCGGGAAGACGAAGAAGATAACAAACAACCAGGAGTTCCTGGAAGTGTTTGTGCTGGTCGGCCAAGTCCGCGGAGAAGGGGCGATTCTGGAGGATTTCAGCCCCAAGAGCCTGAACCTGCTGATAAGCCGCAGCTGGGGACATGGAAGGGCGGGCGAAGAGGTCCGCATAGAGAGTATAAATGCGGGACGTCTGGCCCCCCTTAGAATAGAGAGCAGCGAGGTGAAGCCAGGCAGCCTTGACCGTCTCATCATGGCGAATGACGGGAAGGCACTCATCAGAAAGGCTGTTGGCCAGCCAGGTGCGAACAAGAGCATCACTCGCATCCCAGTCATCAAACTCAGGAGAGGTGCGAGGAGGAGGGTCATCGGTGAGGTGATGACGCTTGCGTTGAGAACGAAGGAGAAAGGTGAAAGAAACACTCCAATCGGGATAGTTGGAGCCAACAAGCTTGGACAGAGTGCCAAGGTTGCCCGAAGGAGGAGGAGGAGAAGGAGCTGCAGGAGTAGTGGTGAGACCGGAGGTAGTCATAGAACCCGGCAAGCAGAAGAAGCCGCGCGAACTGAAGCGGTTAGAAAAACAGACGAAGCCGCGCGAATAGTAGCGGCTTGAAACAGGCAAAGGCACAGGGGGAAGAGGTCGCGTGGACTGAAAAGGCCGAGCGAACAGCAGAGAGGAGAAGAGCAGGTGATCGCGACCAAGATGCGGGTAAGCAAGGAATAACCCGCACGGTCAGGCAAAGCACAGCAGCGGCGAGAAGGCGGTCAAAGGCACAGCGGGGAAGAGGTCGCGCGGACTAAAAAGGCCGAGCGAACAGAAGAGAGGAGAAGAGCTGATGACCGCGACCAAGATGCGGGTGAGAAAGGAACAGCCCGCACGGTCAGGCAGATCATGTTAGAAAGTAGAGAAAAGAAGCGAAAAGAAGAAGACAAGCGAATAAACTTTTGAATAATTGAAATTTTATTATCCAAAAAAGATATCATTTACAAAGGTATGGCCTCCCTTATATAGAATGGAGGAGATAAGAAAGAGAGTATACAAACAATGTGGGACTAAACATTTACAGTACTGGGCGGCTAGAATAATGGAGACCGCATAGGCCGCGCGGTTAAACAGATGGGCTAACCGCTCGGCAACTCCAGCAGGATAGAACAGGCCGCAGAGGTAGACCGATAGACCGCCCGGTCTCCAGGCACCAGATAGACCGCCAGACCGCTCGGTTAACAAACCGCTGGATCAGACCGCTAAGCCGCCCGGTCTAATACTTCAACATAGAAGAACGGCGGGAAGCAGAAACGGCGGGAATAACTCCGGCCGTTGTTGGAAGGGTCACGCCCCTGGTCACGCCCGTGACCATGGGCGTGTCTTGAGAAAACTCCCAGCGACGGAAACTGCAGCATTGAGTCGGCACGCCGGGCTGTCACGAGGTCTGTCACGCCCGTGCCAAATGTGTCACGCCCGTGACTTGTTGCAAATTGAAACTGCCGTTGACTGGAAGTCAGGGCAGGGCACTGGATGTCACGCCTGGAGTACACGCCCGTGTAATGATGGTCACGCCCGTGACCTTATGGCGTGTAATTTTAATTGACGTGGCAGGTAGCTCCTTCCATGAGACGGGTTCTCGCCAGGATGTCACGCCCGTGACCATGTCGGTCACGCCCGTGACTATGGCGTGACTTTTGAAAAAATTATTGCTTTTGCCCAGTTTTGTCTCCTGGTCAACCCTATAGACTCCAAATTGAAGTTTGCAGCCCAGATTGCCCTGAAATAAGAAATTAGAAAAATTCAATAATAAAATTACAAAATATAATTAAAAACTAATTAATTATTAAATAAAAATAACATAAAAACATGGACAAAATTAGAGTTATCAGACGTCCACTACGAGATCTTTTCAGATCACAAAAACTTGAAGTACGTACATACTCAGAAGGAGTTGAACTTGAGACAATGGCGGTGGTTAGAATTTCTATACGACTATGAGTTCACCATGAACTACCACCCCGGAAAGGCGAACTCGATTGCCGATGCATTTAGTAGTAAAGTACCAGTTTCTAGCCCAGAGTCTCGGTTGATCAGTATGGAGTTGGCTCGGATGATTGAGGAGATGGATATTACATTGATATTTAAGGCTCCTTCGGCAGAGTATACGGAGTACTTGGCAAGCAAGAGCATAGTTTGTGATATTTGGGACCGAATCAGAGTGGAGCAAGGAATGGATGCGGCACTGGCCCCAACAATCAAGTCAATCGAAGATGGGACTATGGATGAGTATACGCTAAAAGACGACCTCGTTTATTTTCGTGGCCAGCTCTACATTCCCAAAGGCGGTAAAATCCGGGAGGATATCTTGAGAAAGGCTCATTGCTCTCAATATTCAGTGCACCCGGGTATTGCTAAGATGTACACCGGCTTACGAAAGACCATGTGTTGGCCGGGAATGAAGAAGGATGTCCGATATTTTTATACACATTGCGAAGCTTGTCAAAGGGTGAAGGCAAAATGCAAGAGTCCCGGTGGTTTGCTACAATCATTGCCCATCCCCGAGTGGAAGTTTGAGGATGTATCCATGGACTTTGTCCATGGGTTACCTCGCTCACGCTCCGAGAATGATTCAGTGTGGGTGATAGTTGATCGCTTGACGAAAGTACCCGGTTTATCCCAATGAAGAATGAAGCTCATGTGGATGTCTTAGTACGCCTTTTTGTGTAGCAATTCGTATGGTATCATGACGTGCCTAAGACGATCGTGTCTGATCGTGATGGTCGGTTTACCTCCAAGGAGTGGAAAGCGGTTTAGGCATATTTGGGTTCACGCATTACCTTTATCACCGCGTTTCATCCTCAGACGGACGAGCAATCTGAAAGGACCATCCGGACATTGAAAGATTTGTTGAGATTATGTGTGTTTGATAGAGGAGAGCCATGGGAAAGGCTCTTACCATTGGTAGAATTCTCCTACAACAACAACCACCAGGCTAGCATCGAAATGGCTCCTCATGAAGCTCTTTATGGAAGGAGGTGTAGAACCCCCTTGTCTTGGGTGTAAGATGAAGACCCAAAGGCTATGGGTGTTGAATATATTGATGATACCGATACGGTGGTTAGACAGATACGAAATTGTATGTTGGAGGCTCAAAGTCGGCAGGCGAAGTATTATAATGCAAGGCACCAGATGGTGGAGTTTCAACTGGGTGATAAGGTGTTCATGAAAATCTGACTGATGCATGGAGTATCACATGTGCGTGGTGTGAAAAACCTCAGCCCAAGATATGTTGGTCCTTATACTATATTGGAAAGGATTGGACCGTTGGTTTAATGCCCCAAAAATCGTTATCGAGCTGGTTGCGTCCAAAAGTAATTTTGGTACCTGTATAGGGGTACACGGCCTAGGACACGGGCGTGTCCAAGGACGTGTCTAGCGTGGTGTTTTGGCCATCTGTATCCCAAGAAGGACACGATAAGAAACACGGCAGAATGACACAGGGAGTGTCATTTGACACGGGCGTGTGCCTACCCGTGTTAGTACCCGTGTTCCCTAGTGTCGTGACGATTGGCGTGACGGTTATTCGTGACACACCTCCGGTCACGGGCGTATCCAAGACCCGACATGGGCGTGTCAGGTTGAGATACAGGCGTGTCTTGCCCGTGTGGTTTTTTTGCATTCGACGATCGTGCCAGGATCGAGGCACACGGCCTGGGAAACGGCCGTGTGCGAGGCCGTGTTCGACCCAAGTTTGAGGATTTCTGTACAGATCTGAGTCGTTCGTTTTCTTTAAGTAAGATCTGACGGCCCAGACGTGTTCCTGCTCTGTTAAGGCCGGGAATGATTGTTTAACTCCTCATTTCTCCCTTAACCTTTCTCTTTCCAAGGAGTTAGAGCAAGGACGACGAAGGAGGAGGATTCCGGCCATCGGCGGAGCATCAGAGCACCGTTTAGAGAACCTAGAGAGGATCCGTGGAGGAAATCCCGTTGCGAAGACTTCTATCCGTGTAATTTTCCATGGCGCAAAAGAGTACTACAAGGGTAACTATTCTCTTCTAGAGCATGTGAAGCTCTCTTCCTTTTGTATAGGGAAACCCGCTCCAGCGAGTGTGCGGCGAGTGTGCGGTGTTCCTTGGGGTTGACGGGAATAGTCCCCCTTGTGTTGCATATTGAGTCCGGAATCGAAGTACGGGCATAGACATTGTGTGTGAAGCCTACCCGGACATGTTGGTCTGGATCGGTGATGTTGCATTTATTATGGTTTGCCGGAGAAGACTCCGTGCTTTGGGTTTTCGGGATTCTACGCGGTAGATTGCAGCAGGGATCCTTGGGGATTAACTCCAAGGCGCACCCAAAAAACTGAGCGGAATCATTGTTCGGCTAACTTTGACGGTCTGGGAACCGGCCTTGAACATAACTGGGTTATGTGATTGTTTGGAAATGGCAGGATCCGAGAAAAGCTTGGCTCGTGCGTACGTCTTAAGGTGTACTACGCGTTGTGAGCAACGGGCAAGTGGAATCGGACCTGCGCTATGTGGTTCGGTGCGAGAGACCCGAAAAGGGGACTGGCCTTTGGCATAGTCAGGAGCCTTAGACATTGGTCAGAAAGGCTAAAATGCTCACGTTGTTGCCATCCCGGGGGTGGTGGTGTAGATGCTGAAGTGTCAAGATTCACCGATAATGTGCCCTGAGTGCACACGGTGTTTGGCCGTGCGAGCCTACACCTGTGGCTAACATGTTTATACTATATTATTTTAGCTGGGCTAATGAATTGCAGGTAAGGAGCACCTCCGTCCCGAGTTAGGGGCAGGGTCGTTATAATTTGGTCGGCTTTTGGCTTGCCGTTGCTTTGTTTGCCACCGAGCGGTAGACTGTTGCATGCAGGTGCTGCGGATCCGAGTACCAAATAGCGGGCTGGAGCCCATGTTGTTGTGTTGGCCCTAGAAGGCCAATGCGAAAAGTTGTACTTAATTTTGTCATGTGTGGCCGGGCTACGAGTCGATGTATGTAATACATTATTTAATTAAGTGAACCACTGTAAGGCCATAAGGACGTGTACCTTTCTGTGTATTTGTTTTCATTCCAGTTGTAGTGGTGTTGGACATTCATGTTATTTGGATAAAAGTTTGGGTTCTTTCAACTATTTAAAAGCTTCCGCTAGAATGCTCTGTGTTAGGACGAGTAGTCTTAATTGGATAGTTTGGTTATTCATATGTAACCCTTCCGACTGTCCGTGGTATATGGTGTCGGGTTCCAGCTGGACATTCTACTATATGCCATACGACGGTTGGGGGTGTTACAATTTGGTACCAGACTTTTGGTTACGGTCAGTCTTAAATGAATTCGTGGGCGAATTGTTTTAAGGGGTGTTGAGCACATGTGTGCGTCATTGTTATAACATCAAAAAGAACCCATGAATGTCCACTTAGGAATGAAAAATACACTTGTTTTGTGGAACCTGAGTGTTCTAATGATTGCTTTTAGCAATTTATGTGTCGTCTAATCTAGGTTCTTTGCTATTATAGACAGCTAGGAGCGGTGCTGGACAATTGGAGTGTCCGCAATCAGCGAAAAGTAGTGCACCGAGTGATGTGCCTACAACACCTTCTTCAGTGGAAACCATCTGGTTAGTGGCTGAAGCAGTTTTTTCCATGGCAAATGCCCAACCTGTAAGGCAAATGCATCTCGCACCTCCTGTGAATGAGCAAGAACCGGTTAGGGCGGCAGAGCCGAGAGTGGTGGAGCGCTTGGTGGTGGATCGGGTAGAGCCGAGGTGGGCTATGGAGAGACAGCTCAAGCATGTAATGGGCTTTAATCCTCCGAGGTTCGATGGGGTTGGAACACCAACTTAAGCTGAGGATTGGCTCTCTATGATAAAGAGGGTCTTGACGGCCATGTTAACGGAAGAGTGGCAGAAGACCACCATAGCGACCTTTCTTTTCGCTGGTGAGGCGAGGCTGTGGTGGGATGAGTTGGAGTTTCATCTCTTAGTGGGAAGGCAGCTTGCCGATGTGCCTATGGAGGAATTCTCAAGATTATTCTTGGCCAGATATTTACCCTCTGCTCAGAAGCTTGAGATGGAAAATCAGTATCTTGGGTTTACTTAGGGAGCCAAAAGCGTGGACGAGTATCTCCACGAGTTTACATGGTTGGGTCGGTATGCTGGTGCTATGTTTACGGAAGAAGAGAGGAAGACCAACCGATTTTATGAGAGTCTACGCGGTGATCTACAGTTACTCCTTATTGGGGCTAAGGCACAGGGCTTCCTAGCCTTGGTCAAATTGGCCCGGTCATTGGAAAAGATTGTGAAGAAAGTCCAAGAGAAGAAGGACCTAGGGGAAATGAAGGCAGAGTTCAAAGTGCCAAATGCAAAGTCAGGATTCCGCAGATGGAGCAAGAAGCAGAATACTTCCAAATCAGCCCCTTCGTTTGGTGCATCAGGGGCAACCACAAGTCGAGTTCCAAGAGCTTGCTACAATTGTGGGAAGACGGGGCACTTTGCTCGTGAATGTTGGAGCGGACATGCAAAGTCCGAGAGGAAGCCTGGAGCGACCTATGAAGAGAAAGGGAAGGCAGTGGAATCAACTGTGTCCCATCATGCTCCAACCCAGCCTAGAGTTTATAATCTTGGTCTACAAGAGGCCATGAAACAAGCTGATGTGGTGACAAGTATGAGTTAACTTATAGCAGTTTAACTTTATGTAGTTGTTACCTTTTTATACGTTAGCTTATGTTTGTTGGTGCTAGGATTCGTGTTGATTTTCGATCGTCCTGCAAGAACCCTGTTTGATACGGGAGCATCGCATTCCTTCTTATCCGAAAGGTTCATATCACACGTTGGGGCCCCTTCCTCGATGGCAAAAGACAGGTTGGATGTGTTGTTGCCTAATGGGTGCTCAATGAGAGTGGACAAGTTCTGTGTGGTAAAGATTCGGATTGGGGACCAGGAGTTTGATTTGCGAGCGTTGGTTCTACCATTAGTGGAGTTCGACATAATCTTTGTTATGGACTGGCTCTCGGAGCTGCGAGCTTACATCGATTGCAACCAAAAGGAGGTTAAGTTGGGACTGCATACTGAACGGGAGACTATGTTTGCGGGCATGAAGGGGTCGGGTAAAGTTTTGATGTCGTCCCTTCAAGTGATTAAGGCGGTTTGGTCTGGTGCAGAACTGTTCGTCACCTTAGTGTAAGATTCAATGCATAGGCCAAGTCTAGACAGTATCCCAGTTGTGTCCGAGTATCCTGTTGTGTTCCCAGATGATCTCCCAGGAGCCCCTCCTCAGCGGGAGATTGATTTTACCATTGAGCTGGTACCGGGTTCCAAACCGGTGTCACGCTCTCCATATCGGATAGTGCCGCGAGACATGGCGGAGTTGAAGGTGCAACTGCAGGAGTTATTAGAGCAAGGGTATGTGTGTCCAAGTTCGTCGCCTTGGAGCGCACAGGTTCTTTTCGTTAAGAAGAAGGATGGGAGCTTGCGACTCTGTATTGACTATCGTGAGTTGAACAAGCTTACGGAGAAGAACAAATATCTGATTCCCAGGATTGACGATCTATTTGATCAATTGGTTGGGTCAACAATATATTCGAAGTTAGATCTGAAGTCCGGTTACTACCAATTGAGGATAAGGGAAAGCGACATCCCTAAGACAACGTTCAGCATGCGGTTTGGGCATACGAGTTCACGGTCATGCCGTTTCGACTGACCAATGCGCCATCCGTGTTTATGGATTTGATGAACAGGACGTTCAGAGAATACCTGGATCATTTCGTGATAGTATTTATCGATGATATCTTGGTATATTCGTAGTGTGAGGAGGACCATTACAAACATCTACACATGATGTTGGAGACCTTGAGGAGGAATCAGTTGTATGCAAAGTTCTCTAAGTGTGAGTTCTGGTTATCCTCAGTAGCGTTCCTTAGTCATGTTGTTAGTGGAGAAGGGATAGCGGTGGATCCGGCGAAGATAGCAGCGATACGGGAGTGGCCTGTATTATCTTCAGTGGCGGAAGTTCGGAGTTTCTGGGGCTTGCCGGCTACTACAGGCGCTTCGTAGAGAACTTCCCGCGGATAGCGTTATCACTCACGACATTGACAAGGAAAGACCAAACGTTCGTGTGGTCGCTGGAGTGTGAGCATGCTTTTGAAGAATTGAAGAGGCGGTTGACCACAACGCCTATTTTACGTTCGCCAAGTGGAACCGAGGGGTTTGAAATTTATAGTGATGCTTCGAGCAGTGGTTTGGGCTGTGTTCTACTACAGCATGGGAGCGTGATAGCCTATGGTTCACGACATTTGAAGGTTTGCGAGAGGAGTTATCCGGTCCATGAATTAGAGTTAGCGGCCATGATATTTGCTCTAAAGTTGTGTAGGCACTATCTGTACGGTGTAAAGGTCGATATATATACCGAACATAAGAGCCTGAAGTACTTGCTAGATCAGAAGGATCTGAACATGAGACAGCGGAGGTGGATGGAGTTCTTAGGGGACTATACCTTCAAGATACATTATGTACCTGGGAAAGTAAACGCGGAGGCGGATGCGTTGAGCCGCAGGGCTCCTGCGCAGGCGAGTTGGTTATCGGTACATGATGAGAGATTGGTCCGTGATTTGGACGCATTAGAGATTTCCTGCGTCGATAAGTAGTCTAGTGTCGGGGCAATATTGTGTTGGACAGAGGTGCAGTATGACCTGGCCGATAGAGTTCGACGGGCTTTGATTCAGGATAGCAGCATGAAGCAGATCTTGGATGAATCTTTGGATGGGTCAAATTCCCAATTTGCGGTTGATGATGGACTACTAAAGAAGGACGGTCGTCTATGCGTCCCTAGTGCGGATAATCTTCGGGACGAGTTGATGTACGAGGCTCATCATACCAAGTACTCAATCCACTCGGGTAGCACGAAGATGTATAGAGACATGAAGAAGTTATTCTGGTGGCCAGGATTTAAGAAGGATGTAGCACTTTATGTGGCAAAGTGCCAAACTTGTGCCTTGGTGAAAGCAGAGTGACAGAAGCCTGGAGGCTTTCTAAAGTCCTTGCTTATCCCGGAATGGAAATTCGACGACATTTCTATGGATTTTGTGGATGGTTTGCCTAAGTAGCAGAGAGGAAACGACTCCATTTTGGTGGTCGTAGATAGGTTGACGAAAGTGTCGCATTTCATCCCGAATAGGAAAGAAGATCCAGTGGAAAAGTTAGCCAAACTTTATGTGGATAATATCGTACATTTGCATGGTGTGCCGCGCAGTATTGTTAGTGACCGAGATGGACGCTTCACGTCGAAGTACTGGAGGCTGGTGCATAATTTTTTGGGAACTAAGATGAGTTTCAGAACAGCTTTCCACCCACAAACGGATGGTCAGACCGAGAGGGTCAATAGGACGATGGAGGACATGCTTCGCATGTGCATCCTAGATTTTGGAAAGCATTGGGAAGATCACCTGCACAAGGTGGAGTTTGCGTATAACAACAGCTTTCAAGCGAGTATTGGAATGGCACCTTTCGAGGCCTTGTATGGGAGGAAGTGTCGTACGCCGTTGTCTTGGTTGGACACAGGCGAGTCAAATTTGTATAAACGTCAAGCGGTGGAAGACTCCACTTCAATGGTACGTACGATTCAGGAAAGGTTGAAGATCGCTCAGGACATGCAAGCAAAGTACTATAACGCTAAGCATAGGAACGTGGAGTTTGGTGTTGGCGACTGGGTGTATTTAAAAATCAAGCCGCTCAAGGGTGTTTCGCGGGTTCGACGCTTGAAGAAGCTGAGTCCGAGATAACTTGGACCATTTGAAATCCTGGAGCGTGTTGGCGATGCAGCATATAGATTGAAGCTGTCGGTGGAGTTGAGTGTGCTACACGATGTGTTCCACGTATCGGTGTTGTGGAAGGTGGTGCAAGAGCCTTTGCAGATAGTTGCGGTTGATCAAGTGCCAGTGGATTACGAGTTGACGACTAAGGTCAAGCCTATACGTATAGAATATGTTGAGGTCAAACGACTACGCAACAAGGAAATCCGAATGGTTAAGGTTCGTTGGGATAACTGCGGACGTGAGGAGCTTTCTTGGGAATGAGATCAAACTGTGTTGGAGGAATACCTCGAGTTATTGCACTCAGGTAACATTTAATTTTTGTATACCTTTTCTTAATTTCGGGACGAAATTCCATAAGGAGGGGAGATTTGTAACACCCCGAAAATCGTTATCGAGCTGGTCGCGTCCAAAAGTAATTTTGGTGCCTGTATATGGGTACACAGCCTAGGATACATGCCTGTCCAAGGCCGTGTCTGTCGTGGTGTTTTGGTCGTCTGTATTCGGAGAAGGACACGGCAAGAAACATGGCAGAATGACACGAGCATGTCATTTGACACGAGCGTGTGCCTACCCGTGTCAGTACCCGTGTTCCCTAGAGTCGTGAAGGTTGGCGTGAAGGTTATTCGTGACACGCCTCCGGTCACGGGCATGTCAAAGACCTGACACGGGCGTGTTAGGTTGAGACACGGGCGTGTCTTGCCCGAGTGGTTTTTCTGTGTTCGACGATTGTGCCAGCATCGAGGCATACGGCCTGGGACACGGCCGTGTGCGAGGCCGTGTTCGGCCCAGGTTTGAGGATTTCTGTACAGATCTGAGCCGTTCGTTTTCTTTAAGTAATATCTGACGTACCAGGCGTGTTCCTGCTCTGTTAAGGCCGAGAATTGTGGTTTAACTCCTCATTTCTCCCTTAAGCTTTCTCTTTCCAAGGAGTTAGAGCAAGGAGGAAGAAGGAGGAGGATTTTGGCTGCCGGCGGAGCATCAAAGCACCGTTTAGAGAACCGAGAGCGGATCCGTGGAGGAAATCCCGTTGCGAAGACTTCTATCCGTGTAATTTTCCATGGCACAAAAGCGTACTACAAGGGTAACGATTCTCTTCTTGAGCATGTGAAGCTCTCTTCCTTTTGCATAGGGAAACCCTCTCCCGTGAGGGTGCGGCGAGTGTGCGGTGTTTCTTGAGATTGACGGGAATAGTCCCCCTTGTGTTGCATATAGAGTCCGGAATCGAAGTACGGGTATAGACATTGTGTGTGAAGCCTACCCGGACATGTTGGTCTGGATCGGTGATGTTGCATTTGTTTTGGTTTGCCGGAGAAGACTCTGTGCTTTGGGTTTTTGGGTTTCTACGCGGTAGATTGCAGCAGGGATCCCTGGGGATTAACTCCAAGGCGCACACAGAAAACTGAGCGGAATCGTTGTTCTGCTAACTTGGCGGTCTGGGAACCGGCCTTGAACATAACTGGGTTATGTGATTGTTTGGAAATGGCAGGAACCGAGAGAAGCTTGGCTCGTGCGTACGTCTTAAGGTGTACTATGCGTTGTGAGCAACGGGCAAGTGGAATCAGACCTGTGCTATGTGGTTCGGTGCGAGAGACCCGAAAAGAGGACTGGCCGTTGGCATAGTCGGGAGCATTAGACAGTGGTCAGAAAGGCTGAAGTGCTCACGTTGTTGCCATCCCGGTGGTGGTGGTGAAGATGCTGAAGTGTCAAGATTCACCGATAATGTGCCCTGAGTGCATGGGGTGTTTGGCCGTGCGAGCCTACACCTGTGGCTAGCATGTTTGCACTTTATTATTTTAGCTAGGCTAATGAATTGCAGGGAAGGAGCACCGCCATCCCGAGTTATGAGCGGTTTCATTATAATTTGGTCGGCTTTTGCCTGATCGTTGCTTTGTTTGCCACCGTGCGGTGGAATGTTGCTTGCAGGTGCCTCAGAGCCGAGTACCAAAGAGCGGGCTGGAGCCCATATTGCTGTGCTGTCCCTAGAAGTCCAAAGCGAATAGTTGTACTTTATTTTGTCATGTGTGGCCGGCCTGCGAGCCGATGTATGGAAAACATTATTTAATTAAGTGAACCTCTGTAAGGCTATAAGTCCGTGTACCTTTCTGTGTATTTGTTTTCATTCCAGTTGTAGTGGTGTTGGACATTCATGTTATTTGGATACAAGTTTTCTTTCAACTATTTAAAAGCTTCCGCTAGAATGCTCTGTGTTAGGACGAGTAGGCTTATTTAGATAGTTTGGTTATTCATATGTAACCCTTCCGACTATCCGTGGTATATGGTGTCGGGTTCCAGCTGGACCTTCTACTATATGCCATACGACGTTTGGGGGTGTTACAGTTGGCCTATCGGTTGGAGTTTCCGTCCGAGCTAGAGATCCTCCACGACGTGTTCCATGTGTCGTCGCTTCGGAAGGCGATGTGAAAGAAATAGTGCCTAACCACCTAGAGGGGGGGTGAATAGGTGTAATTTTTCTTTTGATTCTAAGGCAGATATTCTCTTCAGTTACTTAGCAGAAATTGTAAATTTAACTATCCCACAGCACAGTAATCATAGAGATTATCATACACAGAGTGCACACAGTGTTTATAGTGGTTCCCCAAGGTCTGGGTACATCCACTTTCCCCCTTCGCCTATCTAGCAGTGTACTAGATTCGGCCTAACTTCGGCACTTCTCCTCAGATCCTCAGATCTTACAACTCAGAACCCCAAACAGGTTCCTACAACTCAGAGTGTCCCCACTCCTACAACTCAGGAACAAAGCCCTACCACTCAGTCTTCAACAAGACCTACACTCAGGCTAAACATCCCTACCTCAGCCTTCAACAAGGCCTACACTCAGAGAATAGATTCTTCTACACTCAGGTTCAAAAGCCCCACCTCAGCCTTTATAAATTTAGGCTTACAACTCAGATCCCTTAGGATCCTACAAAAATATAATAACTGAGATTTAGGTTTCCACTCTATTTGAGAGAATGAAGAGGGCAACCTTCTTGATCTGTTCTTGATAGAACTAATTCCTGAGATCAACTTTGTCTTTGCTTTATTCAAGGCTTCTTGAGTCTGAACTCAGTAAAAGTTGATCTTCATGAAGTAGACCGGCTGGCAACTTCCTTCTTAGGATGGAGAATTAAATCTGGATCCTTCTTTGAAGTCTGGTTCAGAACCTGCTTCTCAAGAGAGTTGATTAAACAAGTCTCTTTCTTGATTTCAATTATTGGAGTTCTCTCTCTCCAAGTAAATCTGAAATTTCTTCAAAATACTGATTTATAGTTTTCTCTGAATCTGTATTCTGCAATGATTGATCTTCTGATCTTCTTTTTTGTTGTGATTGATATTGATATATTTCTGTTGAAGGAGAAAGGCCTTTATATAGTCTTCCTGCAAGGTAACCGGCTGATCCGTTTTCTAACGAACTTCTGGAAGCTCTGACAGTTGCAGTAGACCGGCTGAAATGGCAGATGTCAAGTCATCCAGTCACTTCTTGAAAATACTGTCTCTGTCTGAAAGTGTCGAGACTGATCTTTATTATGTGTCGACACAAATAGACCAAGTGTCGACACAAGTGGACTAAGTGTCGACACATACCTTGTTGGTGTCGACACAACTCCTTCTGTTATTGTAACAGCTTCTCGACACTACTTCTATTGAATGTGTCGACACTGATTGAGTGTGTCGACACAAGTACTTCTTCTTTAAAACTTAGTTGAATTCTGCAGTGTGTCGTCACATCTCTTTTGTGTCGACACAAGTACTTCTTCACTCTAACACTTAGTTGAATTCTGCTGAGTGTCGACACATCTCCTTTGTGTCGACACAAGTACTTCATCTTTAACACTGTGTTAAAACTTGCTATGTGTCGACACAAGTCCTGTGTGTCGACACAGTTGATGTCGACAAAGCCATCAGTGTGTCGACACAGCCTCCTGGTGTCGACACATTTGATGTAGACTATTCTTCACAGTGTGTTGACACTGCCTGTATGTGTCGACACATTTCTTCTGGTGTCGACTCTGCCTTTCCTGGTGTCGACACAATTTACTCCAAGTGTCGACACAGCTTCTCTAGGTGTCGACACAAGCCTTCATAAGTGTCGACACTGCTTCTCTAGGTGTCGACACATGGACTTAGAATTTTTCCTACAATCCTGCAGTTACTTAACCTGCACATATAAACTCAAAACACATCAAATACACCTTGATGCATATCATTGAGCAGGGTGAGTCTTCTTCAAATCTGATACACATTTTCCAGTGTACCCAACAATCTCCCCCTATTTGGAGAAGTCATAACACTTAGTCAATGATATACACCATTCATAACAAATACACGATATGATGTAGAACAATATTATATGGTAGGGTAAATACTAAACAACACATGTATAAATAATCTTCACAGAATAACAATGTAACAGATTGAACATTAAACATTGTTTTGTTACAACTTCCAATAGTTTCATGAACAAAAGTTTACATAGATGTTTTAATACTAAAGATTGCAAAATGTAAACTTAAGAAAATTCTATTTTATGGCTGCTCTGGCTCCTTGATGACAATGTCCTTGCCAGATTGAATCTTCGCTTGAACTGGAGCATCAGTGTCATCAGCAGGCTTCTTGCCCTTAAGATATTTCTTCTTCTGTTCTTCAGCCCTTATCTTTTGTCTCTCAAAATAATGATAAGGCTTAGGGAAATACTTGCTAGGCTCCTGTGCATTAGGAGGTAGCTTCCCAAGTTTAGCCTTTCTTCTGTATTGTACAATAGCCTCTTGCCTGGCTTCATGTTTTCTCCATTCTTGGTCAGAGTACCATTTGCCCCTCTCTAGGAAATTATCCTTTGCAGCTTTCCAAGCAGTCAATATGATATTCCTAGAAGTTGGGCTCCACTGTTGAAAATCAGGCCTTAACTCTGCCTGTTCTCTGAATCTCTTCTTTGACAATAGAGCTTCTTGCTCTTTCAAAACTGCCTCTGACATAGGCTTGTCTACTTTCTCAATGATCATATTTTGATTTCCTTAAGGAGGGCTATACATATACTGGACCTCTTGATGTATCATTTCAAAATCTGCAGGAGGATAAATGACTTGAGCAACTTCAGCAGGCTCTCCTCCAAAAATAGCAGGGTTTATACCAGATTCAGCAACATTATCATCATCACACAAGGGTGGATATCCGAAGGGTGGCTCTGATGCTGTTTGAAATCCATTTAGCGTGGTCAGAGCCTGCTTTGACTAACACCCTCTCCCCCTTTATGACTTCTCTAGCCACATGATCTCTAAGATCATCCTTCTGAAACTTGATCTGTTCATCCATATAATTTACTCCATCTTTATAAAAACCCCTCAACTTCAGCAGTCTAGAAATAACCTTTTGAGAATCTGTAATAGCAGTTTTTACAACTGTTATGCCTTCCTGTAAATCCTTATCAAACTTTTCCTTATCAAACTCTGGCTTGGCTGTAGAATTATCAGTAGTTGGGGCAGTTGCAATTTTCTTTATTTCAGTAACAATTGCATTATGAGAAGCAGTCAGATTATCATTCATCCTAATCTAATTTTATAGGACATATCCTTGTTTGACTGCCATATCATCAACCTGTGACTTTATCTTCTCTTGATGAGTGGACAGATAAACCACTGCATTACCTTCTTTATGAAAACAGTCAGTCATTTCCTTCTTATTTTGATTCACTTCAAATCTTATAGATTTTATGTCTTGAGCCAGATCAAGTTGAAGTGATTTATGTCCTTCATCAATATATTTTTCTAAAGCCTTCCTTTGCTCATCCATTTTGATCTGCAAAGCCACCAACAAAGTGTTGTAATCAGCTGTTGGGGCAGGTTGTGGAGCAACTGTTTGCAGTGCCTTCTTGTAGCTCTGGCTCCTTCTTTTGAAGACCATGAGCTTCCTTTTCTTGGCTTGAGCAACTTCTTCATCCTCAGAAGTAGAAGTACTGGCAATGTCTACCCTTTCCTTAGGACTAGGAGGCAATTCCTTCTCAGTCCTTGGTAGCTCCCCCTGTGTCCTTTGCTCCTCATTCTCATTTCTAATTTGCTCGTCTTCATTTCTTGCAGTCTCCTCCTGAGACCTAACATGCTCCCCCTTAAGATCTACCTGCTCCCCCTCAAAAGCTGCTCTCTCTCCCTCAAAATCAGTCTGTAATAAATCAGGGAACAGCTCTTCTAGAGTAAACTCCTGTTGAGTAGGGACTGGAGAATCTCTTATCTCAGGAGCATTATCAGCAACTGATGTGTCTTCCATGACAACATCTTGTGGTTGCCTATGTATCTGAGTTTGCTGATCAACATCAATTAAAGATTTAGTCAATACCTCATCCTCAATATGGAAAATTGATTGATTAACTTCATTGATTACCTCAAGAATTGTTTGTGTTGCCCTTTCACTGTCTAAGTGAGTTGGCTCTTCCATATGTTGCGGCTCCCCCTGGAGTGGATCCAGGTGAATGGAGCTAGCAGGTGGTTTCTCCCCCTGCCTCAGTGCATCTTCATGCCTTACTGGTGACCTTCCAGTAACATCAGCTTCTTCCTCATTTAAACTGAAAACTACTTGGTCCTCTGAACTGCTGGAGGATTCAGAAGCTAGTATGGCTTTCTTCTTCTGCTGTGGAGGAACTTCTTTTTCTGGAGTAGGCATGTCCTTTGTTAACACCCTATCCCACCTTGAGATAATCCTAACATCCATTCTCCTCATGTGATTTATCTTTGATCCAATAGCTTGGTTCATCACTTCTGGAATAGTTCCAGCCAAGAATAAACTCATAATCTTACCCAGATTGGGCTTCTTCAGACTTTCCTTAATCTTCTCAAACAATACTGCTGACCAAGAAGTTTTGAGTTTGAAAATGATCCTTGTCATTAAACTGAACATGTGATCGATATTCTATCATGCCCACCTGGCTTGATCGGAATTACCTTTCCTACCACTTCAGATAAAAACCTTTCTTGCATGTTCATCCCTTTCCTGTTAAAAACTGATCCAATCTTCATGTTTGAATATAGTCCAGACCATTGCAATGCCTCCCTTATCTTTGATGCAGGTACATCTTCCTCTTCTTTAGTTCTAGGTAGATGTAGAACTTTTCTTTGACTTTTCTGGGTGATTTTTACTTTTGCCCCATGGACTGTGGACTTAATCTTGAGTCCAGTTTCATCAAGGGTAGCTGCACTAAAGAATTCGAGTACCTCCTTCTTCCAGATCTTGGTTGGCTCAGACACTAGATACTCCAATCCATTCTCTGTAATTAGGGTTACTGTCTCCTTAATTTCAGATTCCGCATCGTCAAAGGCATGTCATACTAGCTCATATCCTTCATTCACGTTCTCCTCAAGCTTAGGCGCCATTAGGGTTTTGAGAAATCTTGAATTTAGAGGAGAGATATGTCGACACACAAGTTTGGTCTCGAAACTATGGAGAGCGTGTCGACAAACAATGTTGAAGACCTATTTATACCTTTCTAAAATCGAAGGTGAAAAGGCACGTCAAAATACTCTAAATGCGTCGACACTGTTGAAAAGTATCGACACTTACGTCTAATGTCTCGACATCGATGTTGACTACTATGTGTCGACACCAATTATGATTTGTCGACACTTATACATCTACATTCGACGATTATTAGATACTTCACTCGATGAAATCAGTGTTAAACCTAAGTGTCAACACCACCCTGGATGTGTCGACACCTACTCTGGATGTGTCGACACTAATTCTCTGAAGTGTCGACACAGACTTTCTAGATATGTCGACACCATTTCTCTGAAATGTCGACACTACTTCTATGTGTCGACACAGACAACTCCTTGTATCGACACCATTTTACTTAGCCAAATTTTATCAAACTATTCTAAGTTCAACATTCCTAATTCAATTTTAAACTTATTGAATTTAGTTTCGTCAAGAGGCTTAGTAAACATATCATCTATCTGATTATCTGTTTTAACATATTCTAGTGAAATGTCCTCATTCTCTACATGTTCTCTAAGAAAATGGTATCTAATTTCTATGTGCTTAGTCCTACTATGTGAGACAGGATTATTTTCAATAGAAATGGCACTTGTAGAATCACAAAACAAAGGTGTTCTACTTACTTGAATACCATAATATTCTAGCTGATGTTGAATCCACAAAAGTTGTGCACAACAGCTTCCTACAGCAACATATTCTGACTCAGCTGTGGATATTGCCACACTGGTCTGCTTCTTACTGCTCCATGACACCAGCCTTCCTCCTAGAAATTGACAGGTTCCTGTAGTACTTTTTATGTCTTCCTTACAACCTGCAAAATCTGCATCTGAATAACCTATTAGTAGAAAATCTCCATTCCTAGGGTACTAAAGGCCTAGATAAGGTGTGCCCTTACGATATCTCAAATCCTTTTGACTGCAGTCAGATGAGATTCTTTAGGGCATGCTTGGTACCTAGCACAGACACATGTACCATACATGATATCTGGTTTACAAGCAGTCAAATATAGAAGGGAGCCAACTATCCCTCTATACAAAGTTTCATCTACAGGTTTCCATGCATCATCTTTACTTAGAGACATACTTGACCCCATAGGAGTTTTCATGGTAGTGGATGATTCCATACCATACTTCTTTATCAACTCTAGGGTGAACTTAGACTGGCATATGGACAGGCAATCTTCAGTATGTCTTACTTGGAGACCCAAGAAGAACTTAAGTTCCCCCATACTGCTCATTTCAAATTTTCCTTGCATAAGTTTTGCAAACTTTCTGCAAAGATTACTTTCTGTAGACCCAAATATTATGTCATCTACATATATTTGGACTAGGATAATCTTGTCTTTAGATTCCCTAAGGAATAGAGTCTTGTCTATTTTTCCCCTTGAGAATTTGTTCTCAATGAGGAAACTAGACAGGGTTTCATACCATGCCCTTGGTGCTTGTTTCAACCCATACAAAGCCTTCCTAAGTCTATAAACATATTCAGGTTTGAGAGGATCAACAAAACCTGAAGGCTGCTCTACATAGACTTCTTCCTTTAGATCTCCATTTAGGAAAGTTGACTTTACAACCATTTGAAATACCTTGAACCCTTGATATGTTGCATAAGCAAGGAACATTCTGATAGCCTCAAGTCTTGCTACTGGTGCAAAGGTTTGATCAAAATAAATACCTTCTTCCTTTCTATATCCCTTTGCAACAAGTCTAGCTTTATTCTTTATGATGATTCCATTCTCATCCAATTTGTTCCTAAAGATCCACTTTGTTCCAATGATATTGTGGTCTTTGGGTTTAGGAACAAGCTTCCAGACCTTGCACCTCCTGAACTGATTCAGCTCCTCTTGCATGACATCAATCCAGTGAGGGTCTAGAACTGCTTCTCCAAATTTTTTTGGTTCCACTTGTGATAGGAAACTGGAGTAAAGAATAGTGCTCAGATTCTTGCTTCTTGTTTGCACTCCTTGTCTTGGATCACCAATTATCTGATTGGCTGGATGATCCTTTAAGTGTCTATTAGATGGAGGTAGTCTTTCATCAGGTTGAACCCCTCCAGTCTCTTCATTTAGATGTACCTCTTGGTCTTCTTCAGCATCTAGAGAGTCTTGTACTCCCCCAGGACAGCAGCCACCATTTTCCACTTGCTGAGTTGCAGTAGAACCTTCTGTAATGGTAAGCTTGTCCATCTTCTCATTTATACCTGTAGAGCTGCATACACTACTTGGCAACTCACTGTTAATCAGTCTTGCTTCTTCAGAGACTACATGTATGGACTCTTCTACAACTTGAGTAATCAAGTTGTAGACCCTACAAGCCTTACTATTGTTGTTGTACCCAACAAATATCCCCTCTTGGGATTTGGCAGCAAACTTGGTTAGATAAAACTTGTCATTGTTAAGTATATAGCACTTGCAACCAAATATCCATGAAATAGGATAAGTTTGGTTTTCTGCCCTTCACAATCTCACAGGGAGTCTTTTTGTGGCACTTGGTGATAGTAGCTCTATTGATCACATGACATGCAGTATTTACTGCCTCAGCCCAGAAATATTCTGGGAGAGAAGTGTCACTCAATAGAGTTCTACCAGCCTCTATCAATGTTCTATTCTTCCTTTCAGCAATGCCATTTTGATGTGCTGTTCTTGGTGAGGAAAATTCCTGAAATATCCCAAATTCTTCACACAGTTTTGTCATACTTTCAAACTGAAATTCATTACCATAGTCACTTCTGATTTTGACCACTGTACTATTCAACTCATTCTGAATTTGTTTAACAAAACTATATAAGATACTTGGGGTTTCAGATTTTTGTCTTATGAAGAACACCCAGGAATATCTAGAATAGTAATCTACTACCACAAATGTATAGACCTTCCTACCTAGACTGTGAACTGGCATAGGACCAAATAGATCCATATGCAAGAGGTAGAGACACCTCACTGAATCCTTGTTTTCAAGTCTATGAAAGGTGGATTTGGTTTGCTTGCCTTTTTGACAAGCTGAGCATATCCCATCCTTTATACACTTAACTTGAGGACCATTCCTCACTAACTCTTTTCTAAAGAGTTGGCCAATAGTCTTGTAATTAAGATGGGCTAGCCTCTTATGCCATTTAACACAATGAGAGACTCTCTCATAAGCTACAAGACAGATAGGAGAAACATTGTTCTCACACACAAAGTCAAGACAGTAAACATTCCTTTTTTTATATCCTGTCAAAATGATCTTTTGATCACTTGACCTTTTGATATGACAACCATTCTTGACAAATGAGATGTCATATCCTAAATCACTTAGCTGACTTATGCTAATGAGGTTGTGTTTCAAACCCTTTACATAAGCCACTTGAGTGATAGTAATCTGATTACTAGAAATGTTACCAAATCCCTTGATGATTCCTTTTTCTGAACCACCAAAGGTTACTTTAGGGCTATCCTTGATAGGTGTGTAGTCCTTCAACAACCCCCTTATTCCAGTCATGTGTCTGGAATATGCACTGTCCAAGTACCATATAGGGGCATGGCCACTTGGACTCACCTACAAAACAGATTACTTAACCTTAGAACCCAAATAACTCTTGGGTCCTTGGTGTAAGTTAGTCTGACTTTTAACAAAACTACCTGTAGCTCTTCTAGCAGTCAGTTTGCTACTTTCCTTGACACTAGAATTGTGCCAACAATCTATGGCAAAGTGGCCTATCTTGCCACAACACCAGCACTCAAACCTATTGTACCTTTGTTTAGGTACTACCCTGGCTGAATTATCTGCAGCATGCTTTTTGTTTTGTGCTGGGGCTTTGCCTTTAGATTTGGACCTAGCAGTCCAGGCAGTTTTCTTAAATCCTAATCCAGTCTTACCCTTTTGAGGTACAAACTCATCTATCAAGGGTAAAATAGATTTAGGTTTAGAAAAACTTGCTACTATCTCTTTCTCTTTCTGAAATTTAACCTCCAGATTTTTAATCGGATCATTCTTGAATGTAATAGTACCCATCTGAATAACAGTAATGTTTTTCAATCTAGTTATCTCATTCACTTTCTGATCTAACAACTTTTCTGAATCAGAAGCAGCCAATTTAAGAATAGCAATCTCCTTTGCCTGAGTTTTGGCCAAGGTTTTGCTTTTCTTCAAGGCCTGCAACAAGTCTCTATATTCATCAATTAACTGATGAATATCTTCTTCAGATTCAGACCCACCCACATCACTTGATGCAGATGTATCTGACTCTGACTCAGTACTATAAATTGAACTAGAAGAACAACTTTGTACCTTGGTCCAGGCTGATCCTGGATCTTGTCTCCTTCAGATATAGCCATTAGTCCCTTGCACTGATGGTCTTCATGCTCATAAATTGAGTTCATTAGCTGCATGAACTCATCTTCTTCCTCTTCAGCAAATAATCCAATGTAGGCTTCAGCTTCTGATTATGTTTCTGAAGATGACTGGTCTATCAGACTCTTGTATTTCTTAACAACAAAGGACTTTTCCTTTTTGCTCTTAGCGTAAGTCTTCTTTTTGTCAGTTGACACCTTCCTCTTTTCAGGACAGTCAGCCACTACATGTCTCTATCTATTGCAGCAATAGCACACAATCTTTGAAGATGTAGCTTTGCTTAGCTTGGACCTACTTCTGTCATTCCTGGATGACTTTCTCTTCTGATAGTAGTCATCTTTTGGCTGAGAAGTGGAAGGCTTTGACCTCCACTGCTTCTTCTTTAGAAATCTTTGAAAGTCCCTAGTAAAAGCAGCAAAGTCTTCATCACTTTCACTGCTATCAGAACTCTTGCTATCTGAATTATCTGTGACAGCCTCAGCAATTATTTTAGGTGGATATGGAGACTTGCTTTTATACTTCTTAGTGGCTTCAGACTTGAAGGCCACAGTCTTTTCCTTGTGCTCCACTCTAGTATTCTTCTCTTCCTCCTTTCTAGCCATTAACTGTATCTCATAAGATAGCAGTTTTCCAAACAAAGTTGGAGAAGGTATATCAGCAAGTTTGGCCACTTCCCTAATGACACAAATCTTGGTGTCTCAGTCCTTAGTCAGGGATCTTAAGAACTTGTCATTCAGCTCAGAGTTGCTGAAGTCTCTTCGATAGGACATCAACTCATTAACTATCCTATAGAACTTCTTGTAACATTCTGTAATGCTATCAGACTTGCCTTGTCTAAAGCTTTCATATTCCTGATTTAACATTGACTTCCTATCTTGTCTTACTTCCTCTGATCCCTCCATATAGACTATTAATGTGTCCCACATTTCTTTAGAGGTCTTATAATGGATTAAGTTCTGAATATGTTGAATCATCAATGGCACTAACAATTATATTCTGGGATCTCTTGTCTATAGTGTCCAGGATGATTTCATCTTTAGTCATTTCAGAAAAGTCCTTGGGAGTTTTCTGATTTGCATCCAGAATGGATATCTTCATTAGCACATATGGGCCTTCTTTAACTGTAATATATATCCTTGGGTCAGAAGCTTCCATAAATAGTCTGGCCCTCTCTTTCCATATGCCAAATATCTCTTTTCTACATATGGGTAATTTCATTGACCCCAGCTCTTTGTGATTCTCACTAGAACCCATTTTCTTGATTCTTTCTTGATTCTTAAATCTGCCTTAAGGATCTCACTTTGACTGTTAAGTCCTTCTTTGAGTAACCTGGCTCTGATACCACTTGAAAGAAATAGTGCCTAACCACATAGAGGGGGGGTGAATAGGTGTAATTTTTCTTTTGATTCTAAAGAAGATATTCTGTTCAGTTACTTAGCAGAAATTATAAATTTAACTATCACACAACACAACAATCATAGAGATTATCATACACAGAGTGCACAAAGTGTTTATAGTGGTTCCCCAAGGTCTGGGTACATCCACTTTCCCCCTTCGCCTATCTTGCAGTGTACTAAATTCGGCATAACTTCTGCACTTCTTCTCAGATCCTCAGATCTTACAACTCAGAACCCCAAACAGGTTCCTACAACTCAGAGTGTCCACACTCCTATAACTCAAGCACAAAGCCCTAACACTCAGTCTTCAACAAGACCTACACTCAGGCTAAACAGCCCTTCCTCAGCCTTCAATAAGGCCTACACTCAAAGAATAGATTTTCCTACACTCAGGCTCAAAAGCCCCACCTCAGCCTTTATAAATTTAGGCTTACAACTCAGATCCCTTAGGATCCTACAAAAAGATAATAAATGAGTTTTAGGTTTCCACTCTATTTGAGAGAATGAAGAGGGCAACCTTCTTGATCTGTTCTTGATAGAACTGATTCCTGAGATCAACTTTGTCTTTGCTTTCTTCAAGGCTTCTTGAGTCTGAACTCAGTAAAAGTTGATCTTCTTGAAGTAGACCGGCTGGCAACTTCCTTCTTAGGATGGAGAATTAAATCTAGATCCTTCTTTGCAGTTTGGTTCAGAACCTGCTTCTTAAGAGAGTTGATTAAACAAGTCTCTTTCTTGATTTCAATTACTGGAGTTCTCTCTCTCCAAGTAAATCTAAAATTTCTTCAAAATACTGATTTACATTTTTCTCTGGATCTGTATTCTGCAATGATTGATCTTCTGATCTTCTTTTTTGTTGTGATTGATATCGATATATTTCTGTTGAAGGAGAAAGGCCTTTATATTGTCTTCCTCCAACGTAACCGGTTGATCCGGTTTCTAACGAACTTCTGACAGCTCTGACAGTTGCAGTAGACCGGCTGAAATGGTAGCTGTCAAGCCATCCAGTCACTTCTTGAAAATACTGTCTCTGTCTGAAAGTGTCGAGACTGATCTTCATTATGTGTCGACACAAATAGACCAAGTGTCGACACAAGTGGACTAAGTGTCGACACATGCCTTGGTGGTGTCAACACAACTCCTTCTGTTGTTGTAACAGCTTCTCGACACTGCTTCTGTTGAATGTGTCGACACTGATTGAGTGTGTCGACACAAGTACTTCTTCTTTAAAACTTAGTTGAATTCTGCAGTGTGTCGACACATCTCCTTTATGTCGACACAAGTACTTCTTCACTTTAACGCTTAGTTGAATTCTGCTAAGTGTCGACACATCTCCTTTGTGTCGACACAAGTACTTCATCTTTAACACTGTGTTAAAACTTGCTATGTGTCGACACAAGTCCTATGTGTCGACACAGTTGATGTCGACAAAGCTTTCAGTGTGTCGACACAGCCTCCTGGTGTCGACACATTTGATGTCGACTATTCTTCACAGTATGTCAACACTGCCTGTATGTGTCGACAAATTTCTTCTGGTGTCGACTCTGCCTTTCCTGGTGTCGACACAATTTACTCTAAGTGTCGACACAGCTTCTCTAGGTGTCGACAAAAGCCTTCATAAGTGTCGACACTGCTTCTCTAGGTGTCGACACATGGACTTAGATTTTTTCCTGCAATCCTGCAGTTACTTAACCTGCACATATAAACTCAAAACACATCAAATACACCTTGATGCATATCATTGAGTAGGGTGAGGCTTCTTCAAATCTGATACACATTTTCCAGTGTACGTAACACGCTGTTGCAGCCCGATCAATACATCCCCACAACTGATGGTGTTATGGCGTCTGATAGGTCTGTGCGTCTAGAGCCGGAGCAGATCGTAGATAACAAGACAAGAATGTTGCGGCGCAAAAGTGTTCCCTCGGTGAAGGTGCTATGGTCTAATCTTGGGAAGGAGGAATATACATGGGAGCCAATGGATTTGATGCAAAGATGCTATCCGGAGTTGTTTGACCAAGGTAATTTTATTTAAAAGCATATTATATTTCCTGTTATGCTTTTCTCCCCATAACCTAAGCCTGATTTCGGGGACGAAATCTTTTATTTTGTTTATAGGATTTGTAACGTCCCGAATCGCATTAGGCCCCTCGTGTGTGTTTTTGAGTCAGGAGAGCTGACTTCGGTTCAGGGGGAGTGCTGACAACTGGGCAGCACATGTGAATAAGAGGAGAAATCAGTCAAGCATAGGACACGGGTAGAGACACGGGCGTGTCCCTACCCGTGTGGGAGAGGCCAGCTCTCGAGTCGACGACTCGAGTATGTTCAGAGTAGGACATGGGTAGTGACACTGGCGTGTAACTACCCGTGTGAAGTGACACGGGTAGAGACATGGGCGTGTCCCTACACGTGTGTGTGTCGAGTTGGACTCGACGAAGCGTGTCGAGATCGACAAAGTGTGTCGAGATCGACGAAATGTATGACACGGGTAGAGACACGGGTGTGTCCCTACCCGTGTGTGTGTATGTGTCGAGTTGAACTCGATGGAGCGTGTAGAGATCGACGAAATGTTTCGAGATCGACGAAATGTATGACACGGGTAGAGACACGGCCGTGTCCCTACCTGTATGTCCGTATGTCGAGTTGAGTTCGTCGAGATGTATCCAAAGAAGGATATTGCTGTGTCGAGAGGTCGACAATATTATCTCGATAAGGTTTTGAGTGGGTTATACGCCCTGGGTCACGGGCGTGACTGGACCAATACGGGTAGAGACACGGGCGTGTCCCTACCCGTATGCGTCGAGTTAGACTCAACGAAGCGTGTCGAGATCGACGAAGTGTGTCGAGATCGACAAAATGTATGACACGGGTAGAGACACGGGCGTGTCCCTACCCGTGTGTGTGTGTGTGTCGAGTTGAACTCAATGGAGCGTGTAGATCTCGACGAAATGTGTCGAGATTGACGAAATGTATGACATGGGTAGAGACACGGCCGTGTCCCTACCTGTGTGTCAGTATGTCGAGTTGAGTTCGTCGAGATGTATCCAAAGAAGGACATTGCCAGAGAACACAGCCGTGTCATGTGGACACGGGTTGGGACATGGGCGTGTCCCTACCCGTGTCGAGTATTGAACCGACACTAAAACCGTCGTTGACGCTTCGCCCAAGTAGGACACGGGTAAGGACACGGGCGTGGTCCTACCCGTGTCACTTTTCATATATAAGGGTTATGAAAGCCATAGTCGTTTTCACTCTCCATTCCAACCATTTTTCCTGAGAGAAACTTCTGTAGAGTGGGAAAACTACAGGAGAAATTCTTGGAGGAGAAGATCCGCCGCCGCCGTGAAGGAGAAGATGCCGCCGAGAAGAGTTACACGATCCATCGCCAGAAATAGTGGAAACACTGAAAATGAGGTGAGCTTCCTACCCTCTCCCTTGGTGCTAGATCTCTACTTATTTTCTTAGGAGAGATATAGACTCAATAGAGTCTTGATGGAGAGGAGAAGTTTTCTAGGAATGGACATGCTAGGACTTGTGTCCTAGGTTTTAGATCTCGTCAACCTCCCCTTTCTTCTATGTGATGATGGGTGGATGGTTTCGTGAGGAGAGGTGGCCTCATGAGGGTGAATAAGGGAGGAGGAATTTCTAGAGTGATTTGGGAAGATAGACTTGAGGAGGAAGATGAACCCATGCCATTCACTCCTCTTTAAGATGCGTGCAGAATATGTGTTCTGCGCGTATCGAGCTTCTTGGCCATTTTCAGGTGTGATATGGCCGGATCTGGGTTATGACTAAACATGAAAGTTGAAACCCTTGAAAATACCTTTCCAATGAATGGTTGAACGACTTCAGGCAAAGTTTGCAGCCACAGGAAAGTCTGAATGAAATTGACAACCGGCAAACCTGCATGCAGAAATTGTGTTCTCTGCGCAGCGGATGTTGAAGCCGATTTCAAATAGGATACACTCAAATATGGGTTGTGGGCTGAATATAAACGTTGTAACCCATGAAAAGACCTTTCCATCGAGAGGTTACACGTCTTCACCAGATTCCTGTAGCTTCGGGAATATCCGCTTGAAATTACTCTCCAGATTTATTCTGTACTTAAAAATTCTGGGTTTTCATATAATATGGATTTGGATTCGGTGGAATCGATGTTGCAAACTAACTCGAGATTTTGGTGAACTATTTTATGTTAACCACTGTAGTGCTATGAATGATGAAGTTTACTAATTGGATTTCATATAACTGAATTGTGAAGCAAGCTTACTTAAACGAAATGTCTTGTTAGAAATTGGTAGACTATTATATATGCACATTATGTTATATCATGTTGAAATCATTTGCAATGACATATAGAACGATAAATGTAACGCCCCCGATTTTTCAGCCATTATTTAATTCTCATTTGGCGTTACGTTGATGCGTTTCCGGCATGTGCCGTTTGTTAGATCGTGGTCTTCGCTCTTTAGGTTCCTTGTGTGGTTGTTGGTAGCCTGTTTGGCAAGGTTCCCTAGCAAGCCGGGTCTGTTTTGGTGACCGGTGAGGCCTCTCGGGGGATGCTTGTGTTTTGGCTTCGAGTAGTGATAACCCGAGTTTTGTTCGTCAAAAGTTGATTTTGACTTCATCGTTGCATTCGTAGCGTGGGTAATTAGCTACGGTGTGAATTTCGTCGGATTCCGAGGTGGTTCGGTTTTCGCGTCGTTTTGATGTGTTAATAATAATGGGTGCAAATAATTAATTTATAAAGCTTGTAGGGAATCCAGTGGCTTTTAGGTGGCAGTTAGGGCTGATAAGATGTGTCTATGCATATATATAGCCTTAAGACAAAAAAACGAGACTATTCATCATCTCCTTCTGTGAGAGAATAATCGTTGTCCTGTTCATGAGTGGAAGAAAACCGGCGGACAGCCTTGCCTTCGACCGCCGATTCCGGGAGTGTTAGTGGACGATATTCGGTTCCGAAAGCGGATTTGGATTACTCTCGCCTAGACCTTCATTCCTACGGTAAGAGATTCAATTTTCGTGGTGTTTCTAGGGGTCTCAGAATTTTTGGTTTGATCCTTTTCCGCCATTAAAACTTTAGAATCCTGTTTAGGTGTTGTTGCGACTGGAGCCGAGAGAGAGAGGAAGGGCTGTGCAGGATAAATCACTGGGATTTGAGGCAAGTGGTGCTCCTACCCTTGCCAAGTTTTTCTTATCCTTTTCATGGTCATATTTACTGTAATCATTCATGTTTCCCGAGATTGTTTATTTTGCTCTATTTTTTTTTTCCGTAAAAATCATGTGGATCTTAAACCATAAATGCTCCTTTATGTTTCTTTTTGCATTTTCTCAAGTTCTGAAACTCCAAGTTTTCGGCCGGGTTGATGTAGTCTTGTTTTTTTATCAAATTGTTCCCTGTTAATCTCGGTTTGGGTAGCAATTAGCCTATCAGCCCTATAACTATTAGCAGTGGGTTTTAATACTTACATTGCGAGTAATAGGATTGAATTAGGCTAAGAGGATTGGTCGAAAATGAAGGTGGATGTATAGGATTGCGGTGTACTCAACGCAGCCAGTTCTGCAAAGATCGTCGACCTGAGTTTGACGAAGACCGTCGAACTGAGATCGACAATATCTGGTTTCTTGAGATCGATGAAGATCGTCGACCTGAGTTCGACGAAGATCGCCGAACTGAGATCGATGATTTCCGATTGCCTGAGTTCGGCGAGGATCGTCGAACTGATTTCGGTGAGGATCGTCGAACTGATTTCGACGAGGATCGTCGAACTGAGTTCGACGAGGATCGTCGAACTGAGTTCGACGATTTTCCCGTGTCCTGTGTTCGACGAAAATCGTCGAACGGAGTTCGACGATTTCCTGTGAGCTGTGTTCGACGAAAATCGTCGAACGGAGTTCGACTATTTCCCGTTACCTGTGTTCGACGACAAATCGTCGAACGGAGTTTGACGATTTCCCGTGACCTGTGTTTGACGAAAAATCATCGAACGGGGTTCGACGATTTCCTGTGGCTGGAGATCGATGATTTCCAATAAGATGAGATCGACGTTTATTTATTTTGCCTTAACCGAATTTTTCGTGAAATTTCTTTCCTTCCCGAGTGATTACCTCCTAGGTGGGGATGTCTTGTCGGCCATTTATTCCTTCATTTATTTTGTTTGAAGGCCGAATCTTGTGTTATGGCAGGTAGTGGTGTTTTGTCACTCTAAAGGAGTGGGATGGTTTTGTGTGTGAGTCGTGGCCGCCACATTTTAATCCCATGTACGGGATGGGTATTGCAGTGGCCGCCACCCTTTAATCCCAGGTACGGGCTGGGTATGTGGTGGCCTTGTGCTGATATAGTGAATTTTTAGTTGGAACTGTTTTGTTTGGGGACTGTTTTGGTCACCAAATCAGGTCCATGTTGTTTTACTACTGCCATTACTCACAATTTAGGATTGTCAGATGTTTCTTCCTTTGTAGATTGCAACATACTTTTTTTGCACATGTTTGCCTTATAGACTCTGCAGGTTTTATGGCAGGGTTGTTGCTGTTTTCTCGCACTTGGTGCAAGTGCGTCTTGTTGTGGACAATGTTTGTCTGTTACTGTCTTACTTTCTTCTGCCGCGTACCTATTTATATAACTCATCTATGCAGCTTATTTCTTTTACTTGCTAAGGTGTTCTTTCTTTGGATGCCTCAGGTTTAGAGCCGTAGCTGGTTGAGCGGGTGGTTTTCCCTTGGTGTTTGTTGCTGGGGATCCCTTGAGTTGTAGGGATCTTTCTCTTGGTTTTTGTGAGGTAGTTTTTCTGCTTTTCTTATAGAAATATATGCTCGTCAGTGGGTTCGTGTCAGGTTGTTGACGCCCGTTGGTGGTTTATTACCTATGATACAAGATATGTTTCTTTTACTGCTACCTTTCTGGAGATAGTCTACATGCTCTTGGGAAGATTTATGCTAGGTTGCTAGTTACTTTTAAACCTAAAAAACACTATTATAAGTATATCTCATGATCAGCATGTTTTATAAAACTCATATATTACTTTCCAAACAACGTAAAAAGATCGTTTTCCCACTTATAATATAAAATAAATCTAGAGTCTTGCATAGTATGAGTGGACCTCGGGGGACACTTATGCACTCTCTTAGGATGTCAAAAATAAATAAAGTATTTTTTCGCCGCGTATAAGTATAGTTTTTAAACCGTGGACTAGATGATCCACTGAGCTGAGAGATACGGCCTTTAAAATATAACTGATTTTATAATCATTAAACTTATGAATTTTCATAGTCTATTTAGATGGTGTTCACCTAAGCATCGACAGTTATCCCCTGCTCGACGTGGCATCACGACGCGTGTTTTCTCATACTTTGATACTTCTTAAATTCGGAGAAAATGCGGGTTGGGACAGTTGGTATCAGAGCGAGATTGCTTGACAATTTGTCAGGCAACCTTTCCTTGTAGGTATTAGATGTTTAGCATCATCTCATACACACACCGATATGTCCTCAGCACGTCTTAGCTGAAGCACGAACACTACACTCATAGCATAACAAGGAGTATACGGGGCATATTATGTAGTATGGGATGCATAATATGAGTCTGTATATGAATCCACCATAGGGTCAACATGTGAGGGTTATGTAGTATGGGATGCATAACCTCACCACATGAATGCGACTAACACGTTTCTTTTTTGTTGCATGAGAATGTTATGTAGTATGGGATGCATAACATTTTCATACGTATGCCACTCACAACATGCATTAGGGCCTTTTTAGAATGCATAGCACAATCATGCATAGCATAACATTGCATAAGCACAACGTGCCAAGCTAAAGATTTGCAGGATGACATATGTACACACATGGTTTTAAATCAGAAAAAGAATATAAATTCATGCATTCCCGATCTAGGCACAAGAGTTAGTTGCTGGTGGTTAACCATCCTAGGTTAGGCATAACATCACTTTTGTTAAACAAATAAAATCCCAGAGCAAGTATAACAGTTAAAAGTTCATATATATATATGTATAGTCTATACTAGTAGTTTGTTTTAACTGTTGAACTAGGTTTTGACCTCAGTTTTTATGGTTTTAGGATGGTGAGATGTCCTTCGACTAGGTCGACTCACCTATCTGAGGGTGAGTCTTCAGGAGCGCAGAGTGATGCGGTGATCGAGAGCCTGCGACAGAGCAACGATTCCTTGACCAGGCAGATGGTGGAGATGCAGGCCCAGATCCATTCTCTGGTGGCAATTATGGCAGGACAGACTCAGGGAGTGCAAGACCCTGCAGGGGGGTCAGCTGTGTAACACCCCCTATCCGTCGCATAGCATATAACAGTAGGTCCGGCCGGGGCCCGATGCCATATGCCACAGACAGACCGGGTGGTTACTCATGGAAACCATCCAACCAATCATAGCTTCCTAAACAGAGCATTCTAGCGGAAGCAGTTTTATAAAAGTTGCAATAAAAAACCCAGCACTAAAGCATGAATGTCCACTAATACCAAATAGGAATGTTACAAATACACCAGTACAAGCATTAAGGCCTTACAAAAATTGTTCACTTCATATTACATGTTTTACAAACCACGGCACGCAGGCCGGTCATACATGAAATAAAACAGCAAACACTTCCATTAGGCCTTCGAGGGCCGGATTCGCAAAATGGGCTTTAACCCGCTATTGACCGCTTGGTCCAGCAGTACATGCAAGCAACAAACCACCGCACGGTGGCAAAACAAGGCAATGGTCAGCAATGATGACCAAATTATAACAATCCCGCCCCCAGCTCGGGGCGGTGATGCTCCTTCCCTGCATTACATTAGCATAAGCGAGCAATAAATCAATATTCATTACATCACAGGCGTAGGCTCGTACGGCCACACACCCCGTGCACTCAGGGCACATTCTCGGTGAACACAGTCTAAGTCTGCCGACTCACCACCATCCCTTTGGACGGTGAATTAATGAGCAGTTTGTCTTCCCGACATGGGTCACGGTAATTAAAACCATAGACCATTGAAGACTCTCATCTATGCCAACGGCTCTAATCCGAATGACATAGAATGGGTACGGTTCCATCTAACCCGTGCTCACAACGCAACGGTAATTTAAACCATATGTGCCCGCAACGGTAATTTAAACCATATGCGCAGGTCAAACTTCTCCCGAGTCCCGTTTCCATCACATTTCACATAATCCGGTTATGTTCAAGTTGGCTCTCAGTCCACCAAGTTGGCAAGATCACGCATCCGCCCAGTTTTCCGGGTGCACCTTTGGGTTAATCCCCAAGGCTCCCTGTTGCAATCTACCGTGTAGAAAACCCGAAAAACAACCAATAGCACAGAGTCGTCTCCGGCATTATGTAATGCAACATCACCGATCCAGACCAACATGTCCGGATAGGCTTCACACATCATGCCTATGTCCATTCTTGCTTACGGACTCTAAACAATGGGGACTTCACATATCTACCCGAAGGAACGCCTCCAACTCACCGCAAACTCGCGAGAGCGGGCTTCGTATGCAAAGAAGGAGAGCTACCCATGCTCAAGAAGAGAATCGTTACCCTTGCGTTCCTCTTTGGCGAAATGGAAAAGTAAGCAGATGAAAAGCACCGCACTAGCTTTGCCTCCGTGGATCCGGAGTCGGCTCGCGATTTGGAGCTTCGAAGCTCCTCCAATGGCCGAATCTAGCTTCTTCTTCCTTCTTTGGCTCTCCTCTCTCTCTAAGATTTAGAAAGACAACCACTCATGAAAAGTGAGGGTTTCTAAGGCCCAATCCCTGGTATATCCCATCAGGAACAACCCCCAGCCGTTGGATCACCAATTAAAGAAACGAATGGCTTTGATTCGGGACTGAAATGCCCAATCTAGACCGCACACGGCCTGGCACACGCCCGTGTCCAGGGCCGTGTGCCTCATTCGCCGTCAAAATCAATGCGCCTAGAACAACACACGGGCATCAAACACGCCCGTGTTCGATATGACACGCCCATGTTCCACCTGACACGGCCATGTGGCCGGCCGTGTACATCCATCGTTTTTCCCCGAAAACAACCCGAGTATTGCACGGGTTCTAGGACACGCCCGTGTCCTTGCCTGTGTCACCTCAACACGCATGGACTCCAGGCCGTGTCCACGGTCTCGACACTCGACACTTCGTCGAGCGAAGATCGTCAACCTGACGACACGGCCTCGGACACGCCCGTGTCCTAGGCCGTGTGCCTTGTCTCGACGCATCGTCGAGCAAAATGTCGACTCCCCGGGACGAGTGTCGACACGGGTCGACACGCCCTACGACACACCCGTGTCGCAGGCCGTGTGCCATATCTCGACACTTCATCGAACGCAGAGTGTCGACTTCGCGGGCTAAGTGTCGACACGGGTCGACACGCCATGCGACACGCCCGTGTCGCAGGCCGTGTGCCCAGTCTCGACACAATGTCGAGCTCAAAATGTCAACTTCCCGGCTGAGTGTCGACACAAGCTTGACACGCCCTGGGACACGCCCGTGTCCCAGGCCGTGTGCCTGCAGCCAGACCCCAAAACTGGCCCAAAACGTCCCCCATCGCTCTTTTGAGTTTCGGGGCATTACAACTCTCCCCCTCTTAAAAGAATTTCGTCCACGAAATTATATAAAGGAAAGACATGTACAAAACCAAAATTTGTACCTGAGCGGAACAACTCCGGATACTCGTCAAGCATAGTCTGCTCTCGTTCCCTAGAGAGCTCCTCACGACAGCAATTGTCCCATCGGACCTTGACCATCCTGATCTCTTTATTGCATAGCCGCTTGACCTTTGAGTCCTCAATCCGCACGGGCTTGACCTTTGTCATCAGCCCACTATCCACCGACACTTGATCGACCGCGATCACTTGCGTAGGCTCTTGCACTGCCTTCCGAAGCACCGAAATATGGAATACATCATGTAAACCACTAAGCTCCACTGAAAGCTTCAACTGATAGACTGCTTCACCAAATCTCTCCAGAACCTCAAACGGCCCAAGGTACCTCGGGCTTAGCTTTTTCAATCGCCGCACCCGCGAGACACCCTTGAACGGCTTGATCTTTAAGTATACATAGTCGCCCACAACGAACTCCACGTTCCTGTGCTTGGCATTATAGTACTTTGCTTGCCGGTCTTGAGCGATAAGCAACCTTTCCCGAATGGTTCTCACCAAAGAAGTAGCATCCTCCACTTCAAATCGTTTATACAACTTTGACTCACCCGTTTCTAACCAAGACAACGACATGCGACATTTTCTACCATATAGGGCCTCGAAAGGCGCCATCTGAATACTCGCTTGGTAGCTATTATTGTATGCGATCTCCACCAAATAAAGGTGGTCTTCCCATTGCTTTTCAAAATACAAGACACATATGCGGAGCATGTCTTCCATGGTTCTATTGACCCTCTTGGTTTGCCCATCCGTTTGCGGATGGAAGGCTATGCTGAATTTCAACTTTGTTCCCAACATTTGTTGCACTAGCCTCCAATCATTGGACGTGAACCGCCCATCTCGGTCACTCACGATGCTGCGGGGCACACTATGAAGCCGAACTATATTATCCACATAAAGCTTTGCCAACTTCTCCACCGGGTCATCCTTCCTATGCGGAATAAAATGCGACACCTTCGTTAACCGATCAACAACCACCCAAATGGCGTCGTTCCCCTTTTACGACCTTGGCAAACCGTGCACAAAGTCCATAGAGATGTCATCAAATTTCCACTCCGGAATAGGCAAGGATATAAGAAATCCTCCCGGCTTTTGGCACTCCGCCTTGACCAAGGCGCAAGTTTGGCACTTCGCTACGTATAGCGCCACATCCTTCTTCAAACCCGGCCACCAAAACAGTTTCTTCACATCACGGTACATCTTCGTGCTCCTCGGGTTAATCGAGTACTTGGTATGGTGTGCCTCGTACAACAACTCCTCCCGCAAATTACTCACACTTGGGATGCACAGACGACCGTCTTTCCAAAGTAATCCGTCCTCCACGACGAATTGGGAATTTGACACATCCAGAGCCTCTACCATGAACTGCTTCATATGAGCATCCATATCCAAAGCCTGTCGAATACGATCAGTCAGGTCATATTGGACTTCAGTCCAATTCAGAACTGCTTCAGCACTTGACTGCCTATCCACACAAACAATCTCCAACGCCTCCAACTCCCGCACCAACCGCTCATCATGCACCGATAGCCAATTGGCTTGAGCTGGGGCTCGGCGACTCAACGCGTCCGCAACCGCATTCCCTTTACCAGGCACGTAGTGGATCTTGAATGTATAGTCCCCCAGGAACTTCATCCATCTACGCTGCCGCATATTCAGATCTTTCTGATCAATCAGATATTTCAGGCTCTTATGATCGGTGTAGATATCAATCTTCACACTGTACAAATAGTGTCTCCATAGCTTCAAGGCAAAAATCACGGCCGCTAACTCCAAGTCATGGATCGGATAGTTCCTTTCATGCACTTTTAGCTGTCTCGAGCCATAAGTTATTATACTTCCGTGTTGCAGTAGCACGCAACCCAAACCGCTGCCCGAAGCATCACTATAAATCTCATAGCCTTCGGTCCCACATGGCGAACTCAGCACAGGCGCCGTGGTCAACCAACACTTCAACTCCTCAAAAGCTCGCGCGCACTCCGGCGTCCAAACGAACTTATGCTCCCTCCTTGTCAAAGTAGTGAGAGGTAACGCTATCCGCGAGAAGTTCTCTATGAAGCGCCTATAATAGCCGGCAAGCCCCAGAAAGCTCCGGACTTCCGCTACCATAACAAGCTCAGGCCACTCCCGTATCGCAACGATCTTCGCCGGATCCACAGCAATACCCTCTCCACTCACTATATGACCGAGGAACGCCACTGAGGATAGCGAAAACTCGCACTTCGAGAACTTGGCATACAACTGATTTCTCCTTAGCGTCTCCAGAACTAAATGAAGATGCTTGAAGTGATCTTCCTCACTTTGCGAGTACACCAAAATATCGTCGATGAAGACGATCACGAAATGGTCCAAGTACTCCCTGAAAGTCCTGTTCATCAAATCCATGAACACTGACGGCGCATTAGTCAGCCCAAATGGCATGACCGTAAACTCATAATGCCCGTATCTCGTACTAAACGCTGTCTTCAGGATATCACTCTCCCTTATTCGCAGCTGATAGTACCCAGCCTTGAGATCCAACTTCGAGTACACCGTCAGCCCGAATAACTGATCAAAAAGATCATCAATCCGGGGGATCGGGTACTTGTTCTTCTCCGTCAACTTATTGAGCTCCCGATAATCAATACATAGCCTCAAGCTTCCGTCCTTCTTCTTAATAAAGAGGATCGGTGCCCTCCAAGGCGAAGAACTCGGGCGCACATACCCTTGCTCCAACAACTCTTGCAGTTGAAATTTCAGCTCCGCCATTTCTTTAGGCGCTAGCCGATAAGAAGATCGTGACACAGGCTTTGTACCTGGCACTAGCTCAATCGTAAAATCTATCTCCCGCTGAGGCGGGGCTCCAGGAAGATCTGCGGGGAACACATCAAGGTATTCCGATACCACTGAAATACAATCCAACGCGGGCTTCGGCTTTGCAACCTCCACTAGTGTAAAGAACAGTTCTGCACCGGCACGAACCGTCTTCACCACCTGAAGAGCAGACATCAACGTCTTGCTCGACCCCTTTAAGCCCGTAAAAGTCGTCTCACGACTTGCTCCCAGCTTGACTTCCTTGCGACCGCAGTCAATATAGGCCTGCTGCTCCGAGAGCCAGTCCATGCTAAATATAACGTCGAACTCCACCAACGGAAGTAAAGACGCCTGCAGGTCGAACTCCTGATTCCCAATACGAATCTTAACATCGCAGATCCTATCCGCTCGCATCGAACACCCATTGGGCAACAACACATCCAACTTATCCTTTGCCATCGAAGAAGGGACTCCGATGTGTGATATAAATCCTTCGGACAAGAAGGAGTGTGAAGCTCCCGTATCGAAGAGTGCTCGTGCCAGATTTTCACAAATCAATACAAATGCTAAACAAGCAGTGGTAAGGTAACATGTGCATAATAAGTATTTAAAGAAATTGACTTGCTATAAATTAAACCGTACCTGTCACCACATCAGCATGTTTGATGGCCTCCTGTTGGTCAAGATTATACACCCTTGGTTGGGCCGAAGCATAATGGGGCGCGGTCGACTCCACCGCCTTGCCCTTCTCTTCATAGGTCGCTCCCGGCCATCTCTCGGACTTAGGACGTCCGCTCCAACAGTCACGGGCAAAGTGCCCCGTCTTTCCACAAGTAAAACATGCCCCCGGGGTCCGACTCGTAGTCGCCCCAGAAGCACCAGAAGGAGCTGGACACGAAGTCTTATGCTTCTTGAAGAATCTTTGATAGCCAGACTTTGAAGTAGTCGGCACTTTGAACCCAGATTTCTTCTCACCAACGTTCCTCTTTGCTTGAACATTCTTCATGTCCTTCTCCAAGGACCGGGCAGTGTTGACCAAGGTTAAGAAACCCTGCGTCATCGGCCCCGAGAGTAGTAACCTCAACTTATCTCTCAGGCCTTCGTAGAATCGATTCGTCTTGCGCTCCTCATCCGCGATGGTGGAGCTAGCATATCGACTCAAACGAGTAAACTCGTGGATATATTCATCCACGCTCTTCTCACCCTGAACCAACTTCAGAAATTTGTTCTCCAACGCTATCCTCTGCGTCGAAGGAAGGTATCTAGCCAAGAACAATCTCGAGAACTCCTGCATCGAGACATCACCAAGTTGCCTACCTCCCAGTAAGTGCAGCTCCAATCCTTCCCACCACATTCTCGCTTCACCGTCCAGAAGGAACGTAGCGATGGTGGTCGTTTGCCACTCCTCTGTATCCGTTGCTGTCATGACTCTCTTCACCCTGGAGAGCCAGTCTTCAGCCTGAGATGAGGTTCCCAACCCCGAGAATACCGGAGGGTTAAAGCTCATTACATGCTTAAGCTGCCTCTCGGTTGCCCTCCTTGGCACCAACGGTTCCACTACCACTTGTTCCACTCTCCTCGCCTCAGCCTCTTGCAGCGGTACCTGCTCCATCGCAGGAGCAGGCTGCTGCGTTTGCCTTGCAGGTTGCGCATTAATCACGGCCAACACTACTTCGGCCACCAATCGTATGTTCTCAGCCGATAGAGGTGTTGCAGGAGCAACATCTGGTGCACTGCTAGCCTCAGAAACTCGATGTTCCGACGGCCCAACACCACTTCTGGTCACCTATAGTGGTACAAAACACCGTTAAGCGACCAAATAAAATTGCAAACAGCAATTATAGGAACACGCAAGTTCCTCAAACACGTGAATTTTCATTCCTAAGTGGACATTCATGGGTTCTTTTACTGTTATAACGATGACGAACACAATGTTCTCACCACCCCTTAAAAAGAATTCGCCAATGAATTCATCTTAAGCCCGACCAAAATCAGTAGTCTGATACCAAATTGTAACACCCCCTATCCGTCGCATAGCATATAGCAGTAGGTCCGGCTGGGGCCCGACGTCATATGCCACAGACAGACCGGGTGGTTACTCAAGGAAACCATCCAACCAATCATAGCGTCCTACACAGAGCATTCTAGCGGAAGCAGTCTTATAAAAGTTGCAATAAAGAACCCACCACTAAAGCATGAATGTCCACTAATACCAAATAGGAATGTTACAAATACACCAGTACAAGCCTTAAGGCCTTACAAAAATTGTTCACTTCATATTACATGTTTTACAAACCACGGCACGCAGGCCGGCCATACATGAAATAAAACAGTAAACACTTCCATTAGCCCTTCGAGGGCCGGTTTCACAAAATGGGCTTTAGCCCGCTATTGACAGCTTGGTCCAGCAGCACCTGCAAGCAACAAACCACCGCACGGTGGAAAAACAAGGCAACGGTCAGCAATGCTGACCAAATTATAACGATCCCGCCTCCAGCTCGGGGCGGCGATCCTCCTTCCCTGCATTACATTAGCATAAGCGAGCAATAAATCAATATTCATTACATCACAGGCGTAGGCTCGTACGACCACACACCCCGTGCACTCAGGGCACATTCTCGGTGAACACAGTCTAAGTCTGCCGACTCACCACCATCCCTTTGGACGACCAATTAATGAGCAGTTTGTCTTCCCGGCATGGGTCACGGTAATTAAAACCATAGACCGCCGAAGACTCTCATCTATGCCAACGGCTCTAATCCAAACGACATAGAACGGGTACGGTTCCATCTAACCCGTGTTCACAACGTAACGGTAATTTAAACCATATGCGCCCGCAACGGTAATTTAAACCATATGCGCAGGTCAAACTTCGCCCGAGTCCCGTTTCCATCACATTTCACATAATCCGGTTATGTTCAAGTTGGCTCTCAGGCCACCAAGTTGGCAAGATCACGCATCCGTCCAGTTTTTCGGGTGCACCTTTGGGTTAATCCCCAAGGCTCCCTGTTGCAATCTACCGTGTAGAAAACCCGAAAAACAACCAATAGCACGGAGTCATCTCCGGCATTATGCAATGCAACATCACCGATCCAGACCAACATGTCCGGATAGGCTTCACACATCATGCCTATGTCCATTCTCGCTTACGGACTCTAAACAATGGGGACTTCACATATCTACTCGAAGGAACGCCTCCAACTCCCCGCAAACTCGCGAGAGCGGGCTTTCTATGCAAAGAAGGTGAGCTACCCATGCTCAAGAAGAGAATTGTTACCCTTGCGTTCCTCTTTGGCACCATGGAAAAGTAAGCGGATGAAAAGCACCGCACTAGCTTTGCCTCCGTGGATCCGGAGTCGGCTCGCGATTTGGAGCTTCGAAGCTCCTCCAATGGCCGGATCTAGCTTCTTCTTCATTCCTTGGCTCTCCTCTCTCTCTAAGATTTAGAAAGACAACCACTCATGAAAAGTGAGGGTTTCTAAGGCCCAATCCCGGGTATATCCCATCAGGAACAACCCCCAGCTGTTGGATCACCAATTAAAGAAACGAACGGCTTTGATTCGAGACTGAAATGCCCAATCTGGACCGCACACGGCCTGGCACACGCCCGTGTCCAGGGCCGTGTGCCTTATTCACCGTCAAAATCAACGCGCCTGGAACAACATACGGGCATCGAATACGCCTGTGTTCGATATGACACGCCCGTGTTCCACCTGACATGGCCGTGTGGCCGGCCGTGTACACCCATCGTTTTCCCCGAAAATAACCCGAGCACTTCACGGGTTCTAGGACACGCCCGTGTCCTTGCCCGTGTCACCTCAACACGCCTGGGCTCCAGGCCGTGTACACGGTCACGACACTCGACACTTCGTCGAGCGAAGATCGTCAACCTGATGACACGGCCTTGGACATGCCCGTGTCCTAGGCTGTGTGCTTTGTCTCGACGCATCGTCGAGCAAAATGTCGACTCCCCTGGATGATTGTCGACACGGGTCAACACGCCCTGCGGCACACCCGTGTCGCAGGCCGTGTGCCATGTCTCGACACTTCGTCGAACGCAGAGTGTCGACTTCGCGGGCTAAGTGTCGACACGGGTCGACACGCCCTGCGACACGCCCGTGTCGCAGGCCGTGTGCCCAGTCTCGACACAATGTCGAGCTCAAAATGTCGACTTCCCAGCTGAGTGTCGACACAAGCTTGACACGCCCGGGGACACACCCATGTCCCAGGCTGTGTGCCTGCAGCCAGACACCAAAACTGGCCCAAAACGTCCCCCGTCGCTCTTTTGAGTTTCGGTGCGTTACAAGCTGCCCCTCCCCCTCCTACTCCCCTGAGACCTCCAGTGGTGGCACCAGTAGAGATGGCTTTTATTCTCAGTTTCAGAGACTTAGCCCTCCTACATATGATGGGAAGGTAGATTTCATGGTCATAGATGATTGGTTGATCTCCATGGAGGAGATGTTCTCGTACTCCGGTGTTGCAGATGATCAGAGAGTGATGATAGCCGCCTATCAGCTAAAGGGTTTGGCTAAGTGTTGGTGGCTTACGGAAAAGCAGAGCTTGGTGGATGGTTTCTCTTGGGGATTATTCAAGGAGATGTTATTGAGGAAGTTCCTGCATTCGGTCGAGCGTGACCGACTAATGAACGACTTCCTTCACCTAAAGCAGAGGCAACTCATTGTCAGTGAGTACGAGATAGAGTTCAGCAAGTTGAGCCGGTTTGCCCCTGGGTTGGTGAGTGTTGAAGCTGATCGAGTCAAGCGGTTCCTTGGTCGCTTAAGGAGCGAGGTTCAATAGTTGGCCAGTGCTTATGGATCAGAGACTTATGCAGGGGTAGTGGAGGCTGCTCTGAAAGTGGAGGCAATTGAGACCGCAAAGAACAGAGGCCAGCAAATGAGGAAGGACAAGAGGAAGTCTGCTGAAGAAAAGAACCCCCAGGTACTCGATGCTTCTTCGGGAAAGAAGAGCAAGGTAGTGTGTAGCTTCTGTGGCCAGTCATGCCACCCTGTTGAGAGGTGTTTCAAGAAGGAGGGAGCTCAGAAGAAGGAGCAAGTTCATGCTATTCAAGGTGCTCCTAGGAAGGATGTTTCCTGTTCTGTTTGCAAGCGACCCGGACAAGATGTTGCCCAGTGCTGGTCCAAGGATAAAGTCTGATATCAGTGTGGACAGAAGGGCCATATCAAGACAAGGTGTCCTCGGGTCCAGCCTGTTCTTCAAGCAGTTCCACTTCAGGCTTTACCTCCGCCTCAGCGTCTGGACAAGGGCAAAGGAAAGTTGAACATGATCTCTTCCGAGGAGGCTCAAGCTTCGACTCAGGTCATGTCAGGTTAGTTGTTTTCCTAGCCTGAACGTTTTATTTTCTATTATCATTACAGTTTTTGTTTTGGTGGTTCCTTAGTTTCTTATGTACTCCTATAGGGAAATTTAAGGTGATGAACCGCTGGGCGCGTGTTCTGTTCGACTCCGGCGCTACCCACTTGTTTGTTGCTAGAGCTTTTGTAGAGCGTTATCAGTTGATCCTAGATTAAGTTCGTGATACCTTCCACGTCAAGTTCCCTCCTGGTGAATCTATGTTGTCAGATTTGGGAATTCTGGATTGCCCTGTTTTGTTGGGGGACTTTCTTGCGAAGGTAGAATTGAGGATGATTGATCTAGAGGACTTCGATGTTATTCTGGGCATGGACTGGTTGTCTAAGTATGATGCGGTTATTCAGTGCAAAGGGAAGCGCTTGGACTTCATCAAGGACAACGGTCAGCCTGGAAGTGTGTATTCTGATCCGTGCCAGGATTCCCTTATCAGTTCTGCGGTATGTGCTCAGAAGCTGTTTCATTCTGATTGTTTTACTTGTTTAGTCTCGGTGGTTGGGACTGTTATCAGTGTACCGCGCTTGGAGGAGATTCCTGTTGTACGTGGTTTCTCTGAAGTTTTTCCTGATGACCTTCCTGGTCTTCCCCACGAGCGGGATGTTGAGTTTATGATTGATTTGGAACCGAGTACGCGTCCTATTGCTAAGGCGCCGTATCGGATGGCCCCTCGTTAGTTGGAGGAGTTGCGAGTCCAGTTGGACGAGTTGTTGGCAAAAGGCTTTATCAGGCAGAGTTCGTCGCCTTGGGGTGCTCCTGTTCTATTTTTGAAGAAGAAGGATGGGTCGATGAGGTTGTGCATGGATTATAGGGAGCTGAACAAAGTCATCATTAAGAACATGTACTCTCTACCAAGGATCGATGACTTATTTGATCAGTTGCGTAGTAGCACGGTGTTTTCCAAGATCGATCTTCATTCTGGCTATCATCAGCTCAGGATCCGTGAGGCAGATATTCCACGGACTGCGTTTAGATCGAGGCATGGAAACTTCGAGTTTCTAGTGATGTCGTTTGGTTTGACCAACGCACCATCAGCTTTCATAGATATGATGAACCGGGTGTTCAAGGACTTTCTAGACAAGTTTATGGTGGTATTCATCGATGATTTGTTGATCTACTCTCGCAGTGCTGAGGAGAATGAGCAGCATCTGCGCTTGCTTCTATCGGAGTTGAGGAACCACAAGTTATTCGCCAAGCTGAGCAAGTGTGAATTTTTGTTGCCTCAGGTCTCATTTCTGGGCCACATGGTGAATAAGGATGGGATCTCGGTCGACCCGGATAAGATCGCAGTTGTGATGGATTGGAGCAGGCCGGGCACGCCCAAGGAGATTAGAAGTTTCATAGGGTTGGCTGGCTACTACAGGAGGTTCGTGGAGGGTTTCTCTACCCTGGCTGCACCTTTAATCGGATTGACTCAGAAGAACACGGCCTTTGTTTGGAGCGAGAAGTGCGAAGAAGCCTTCCTGGAACTAAAGAATAGATTGTGCACTGCTCCCGTTCTGACCCTACCTACTGAGGGCATGGAGTATGATGTGTACGTTGATGCTTCGCATGTTGATCTGGGTTGCGTTTTGATGCAGGCTGGGAAAGTGATTGCGTATGGGTCCAGGATCTACAAAGATGTATCATGAATTGAAGCAGATTGCCTGGTGGTATGGGATGAAGGGTGATATAGCCCGATTTGTTGCTTAGTGCCACACTTGCAAGCGTGTGAAGGCCGAACATGGAAGGCCTGGTGGCAAGTTAACTCCGTTGGAGATCCCTACTTGGAAGTGGGAAAGTATTTCTATGGACTTCATTACGGGCTTACCGAGATCTCCAAGGGTATTTGATTCGGTTTGGGTGATAGTGGACAGACTGACGTAGTGTGCTCACTTCGTGCCGTACAAGATTGACTATCCTATGAAAAATATAGCAGAGCTGTATCTAAATGAAGTCATCAGATTACACGGTGTGCCAGTTAGCATCATTTCGGATCGAGACTCCCGTTTTACATCTCGCTTCTGGAGGAGTTTACAAGAGGGTTTGGGTACAGATTTGAGGTATTCTACAGCTTACCACCCACAGACCAAAGGTCAGACTGAGCGGGTGAACCAGATAGTTGAGGATATGATCAGGTCCTACATCCTTGACCACGGTGGAGCGTGGGATGAGCGTTTGCGGCTTATGGAATTTTCATACAATAACAGTTACCAGGAGAGCTTGCAAATGGCTCCGTTTGAAGCTTTGTATGGGAGGCGCTGCAGAACTCCCTTGTTTTGGACCGAGGTCGGTGAGAGGCTTGTGTTGGGTCCGGATGTGCTTGAGAAAATGGAAGTTGCGGTGAAGCTGATTCGAGAAAAGCTTCGGATAGCTCAGGAGTGGTATGAGAAGAACGCCAACCGGCGTAGGTCTGACTTGGAATTTGCTGTAGGGGACCTTGTGTTTCTTAAGGTTTCCCCGATGGTTGGTGTTAAGAGGTTCGGTAAGAACCGGAAATTGGATCTGAGGTATGTGGGCCCATTTAAGATTGTTTAGCGGATTGGCGTGTTAGCATATAGGCTGGATTTGCCAGCAACCTTCCCAAATGTTCATAATGTATTTCATGTAAGCCAATTAAGGAAGTGTGTGTGAAGCAGTGGGCAAGTCTTGGATGTAGTGACCCAGTTGGAGCCTAATCTTTCATATGTTGAGGTGCCGGTCCGCATCTTGGATACTCAAGATTCGGTGCTGCGGACGAAGTCTATCCCGATGGTGAAAGTTCTATGGAAGATTCAGGATTTGGAAAGCGCGACATGGGAGCTACAGTCATCTATGAGGGAGGCTGACCCTCATCTTGTTCCCTTGATTTGATTGGTACGTTTCTTTCTAGTAGCTCTTTTTTTGTTACTTTCCTTCTATAGTAGAAGTTGTGTACGTAAAGTTTCGGGACGAAACTTCTTTTAGGGGGAGTGAATGTAACGCCCCTGATTTTTCTGCGATTATTTAAATCTCGTTTGGCGTTACGTTGACGCATTTCCGGCATGTGCCGTTTGTTATAGCGTGGTCTTAGCTCTTTAGGTTCCTTGTGTGGTTGTTGGTAGCTTGTTTGGCAAGGTTCCCTAGCAAGCCGGGTCTGTTTTGGTGACCGGTGAGGCCTCTCGGGGGATGCTTGTGTTTTGGCTTCGGGTAGTGATAACCCGAGTTTTGTTCGTCGAAAGTTGATTTCAACTTTGTCGTTGCGTTCGTAGCGTGGGTAATTAGCTACGGTGTGAATTTCGTCGGATTCCGAGGTGGTTCGGTTTTCGCGTCGTTTTGATGTGTTAATATTAATGGGTGCAAATAATTAATTAATAAAGATTGTAGGGAATCCAGTGGCTTTTAGGTGGCAGTAAGGGCTGATAAGACGTGTCTATGCATATATATAGCCTTAAGACAAAAAAATGAGACTATTCATCGTCTCCTTCCGTAAGAGAATAACCGTTGTCCTGTTCATGAGTGGAAGAAAACCGGCGGACAACCTTGCCTTCCACCGCCGATTCCGGGAGTGTTAGTGGACAGAATTTGATTCTGAAAGCGGATTTGGATTACTCTCGCCTACACCTTCATTCCTACGGTAAGAGATTCAATTTTGTGGTGTTTCTAGGGGTCTCGGAATTTTTGGTTTGATCCTTTTCCGCCATTAAAACTTTAGAATCCTGTTTAGGTGCTGTTGCGGCTGGAGCCGAGAGAGAGAGGAAGGGATGTGCAAGATAAATCGCTGGGATTTGAGGCAAGTGGTTCTCCTACCCTTTCCAAGTTTTTCTTCTCCTTTTCATGGTCATATTTGCTGTAATCATTCATGTTTACCGAAATTGTTTATTTTGCTTTGTTTTTTTTTCCGTGAAAATCATGTGGATCTTAAACCATAAATGCTCCTTTATGTCTCTTTTTGCATTTTCTCAAGTTCTGAAACTCCAAGTTTCCGGCCAGGTTGTTGTAGTCTTGTTTTTTTTTATCAAATTGTTCCCTATTAATCTCGGTTTGGGTAGCAATTAGCCTATCAGCCCTAGAACTAGTAGCAGTGGGTTTTCATACTTACATTGCGAGTAATAGTATCGAATTAGGCTAAGAGGATTGGTCGGAAATGAAGGTGGATGTACAGGATTGCGGTGTACTCAACGCAGCCAGTTCTGCGAAGATCGTCGACCTGAGTTCGACGAAGACCGTCGAAATGAGATCGACGATCTCTAGTTGATTGAGATCGACGAAGATCGTCGACCTGAGTACAACGAAGATTGTTGAACTGAGATCGACGATCTCCGGTTGACTTAGTTCGGCAAGGATCGTTGAACTAATTTCGACGAGGATCGTCGAACTGAGTTCGACGATTTTCCGGTGTCCTATGTTCGACGAAAATCGTCGAACGGAGTTTGATGATTTCCCGTGAGCTGTGTTGGACGAAAATCGTCGAATGGAGTTCGACGATTTCCCGTGAGCTGTGTTCGAAGAAAATCGTCGAACGAAGTTCGACGATTTCCCGTGAGCTGTGTTCGACGAAAATCGTCGAACGAAGTTCGACGATTTCTCGTGACCTGTGTTTGACGAAAAATCATCGAACGGGGTTCGACGATTTCCTATGGCTGGAGATCGACGATTTCCAATAAGATGAGATCGAAGTTTATTTATTTTGCCTTAACCGAATTTTTCGTGCAATTGTTTTCCTTCCCGAGTGATTACCTCCTAGGTGGGGATGTCTTGTCGGCCATTTATTCCTTCCTTTATTTTGTTTGAAGGCCGAATCATGGGTTATGGCAGGTAGTGGTGTTTTGACACTCTAAAGGAGTGGGATGGTTTTGTGTGCGAGCCGTGGCCGCCACCTTTTAATCCCAGGTACGGTCTGGGTATTGCCATGGCCGCCACACTTTAATCCCAGGTACGGGCTGGGTATGTGGTGGCCTTGTGCTGATATAGTGAATTTTTAGTTGGAACTGTTTTGTTTGGGGGACTATTTTGGTCACCAACTCAGGTCCATGTTGTTTTACTACTGTCATTACTCACAATTTAGGATTGTTAGATGTTTCTTCCTTTGTAGATTGCAACATACTTTTTTTGGCACATGTTTGCCTTGTAGACTCTGCAGGTTTTATGGCAGGGTTGTTGGTGTTTTCTCGCACTTGGTGCAAGTGCGTCTTGTTGTGGACAGTGTTTGTTTGTTATTGTCTTACTTTCTTCTGTTACATACCTATTTATATAACTCATCTATGCAGGTTATTTGTTTTACTTGCTGATGCGTTATTTCTTTAGATGCCTCAGGTTTTGAGTCGTAGCAGGTTGAGCGACTGCTTTTCCCTTGGTGTTTGTTGCTGGCGATCCCTTGAGTTGTAGGGATCTTTCTCTTGGTTTTTGTGAGGTAGTTTTCTGCATTTCTTACAGACATACATGCTCGCCAATGAGTTCGTGTCAGGTTGTTGACGCCCACTGGTTGTTTATTACCTGTGATACTAGATATATTTCTTTTACTGCTACCTTTCTGGAGATAGTCTACTTGCTCTTGGGAAGATTTATGCTAGGTTGCTAGTTACTTTTAAACCTAAAAAAACATTATTATAAGTATATCTGATGATCAACATGTTTTATAAAACGCATATACTACTTTCCAAACAATGTAAAAAGATCGTTTTCCCACTTATAATGTAAAATAAATCTAGAATCTTGCATAGTATGAGTGGACCTCGGGGGACACTTATGCACTCTCTTAGAATGTCAAAAATAAATGAAGTATTTTTCCGCCGCGTATAAGTATTGTTTTTAAAATGTGGACTAGATGATCCACTAAGCCGAGGGATACGGCCTTTAAAATATAACTGATTTTCTAATCATTAAACTTATGAATTTTCATAGTCTAGTTAGATGGTGTTCGCCTGAGCGTCGACAGTTATCCCCTGCTCGACGTGGCATCACGACGCGTGTTTTCTCATACTCTGATACTTCTTAAATTTGGAGAAAATGCGGGTTGTGACAATAAACTATGGCCATGAGTATATTTGATGGTTGGAATGAAATTTAGTAGTCCAATGCTTAAAGCGTAGTCTCCGTACGGGTAGTATTGTGGCAGGATGTAAGTGCGGTGTTGACCGTCACTAGTTTGGTTAGTGTTGAGATGAGGTATAGACAGATGGTTATGCTGTGTCCTTGTGCTTACTTCCGTGGCCCCTTCCATGCCATAGTGATGTGTAATTTGCATGCGGTGTGAGTCGATACGCGGTGTCGTAATCTTGGGTTGAGGATAGTGTGGCAGGTCTACAGGCTCGCCGATCATCACACCGACGGGAGTTGACAGTTAGACTTTGGGCGGTTGGGCTGTGTCCTCGGTGTTCACGTCCCGGGGCCCCTTTCGTGTCAAGTGAACGGTTGGGCTGTGTCCTCGTGCTTACCTCCGAGGCCCCTTCCGGGTCACACAAGGTCAGTTCGGGGCTGTGTTCTCAATGCACATCTACCCGAGACCCCTGCTGGGACATAGTACGGATGGGCTCCGCTGTTGTGTTCTTAGCATTGAGGCGTATGGAGGCCTAGGTGAAGCAGTGTGGATTCCCGCCTAGTAGTAGAGATGCCCTCTCTACTATCACCTCCTGGCCACGGCGGTTGATGCCTGAGAGGTTAGCTACCTGCTCAAATAGTGGGAACTATAGTCTGTGTCAACATAGCAATTGCATGTGTGTGATCATGGGTGAGTCATTGCATACAATACATACCATTTCATAACATTGCACAACAAGATCCTCATCGTATAAGTTTGTATGGGCACTCCTATACAATGAGTTACTTTATGTAAACTGATCCTTAACTTTTAAGCTTGTATGGGCATCCTTATAAGTTAAGTTACTTACCTGTTGTAGTTTCCTATACTTGTTGAATTACTATTGCTCAAGTAGAACTGCTAGTTTATAATATTATTATTCATGTACTATTACCACCTGCTTGTACCTGTTTAATTACTTATACATATTGTACCCTTGTTCCTTTCTCCGCCCGGTGCCGAGGAGTCGCCGGGGGAGCGGATGTGAAGCCACTTAGTCTTTTCGACTAACGGTTGCTACGTATTGCTTTTTAGGAGGTCTCCCCACAGGTAGAGCAGCCGCAGACTTTGCAGCAGGACAGCCAGGCCAGGACGACTGTGCCTTATTTGACGGTGCCGTCGCTACCGTCGGTTACGGATGTGAGTGTTGAACGACTCTGATGTAGCCCATTTGGGCAATTTTATAGTTGTACTCTGGTATTGTAGAAGTATGTTTTTGCTTCTCTTATTTATTGTATTTAGACTATATACTTAGTGTTGATTTGACTTCTCCTCTTGTTTATACTTTGGTTGGGTTGGCATATGTACTTTGATACTGATTGTAGCCGGCGGAATAGGCGTCTTGTGGTACAGGTTAGCCCGTGCGCTAACGCTACAGCAAGGCGGCTGTTCCGGGCATAAGACCCCCTTTGTGCCGTAATTTGGGATCCAGGAGGTGGGTCTTACACTACTAGCATTGTGTTTGTGCACCCTAGTATTGAGTGCCCACTCCTGGATATGATCCCCATCATATTAGAGCCTACGAATATATCCACTGATATTTCATCTGACTTTCCTGAGGAGCCTTTGAGTGAGGATTTTTCCATTGTCATTGACGTCCCTGACTTAGTGGATGTTCTAACTCATTGGGAAGACTCACCTTATGTGAGAGGGTTATGTTTGGATGATTTTGAAGCTGCGAACCCGAACGATAGTTATTTGATGATATCACCATTGTCTGAAATTCCATCTGAATTAAATTTTCCGTCGGGTTTAATTTTGCCCATTTCAGAGACCTTTACTGATTCTGAATTAAACGACTTGCCTAGTATGTCGGAAGAACTTGCAAGCGAGGAAGTGATATTTTTGAACGATTCTTTGGTTTTGCCCCCGGATGAGAGTTCATTGACGTTATCACCGATCAGTGAAAGTTATTCTGATTTGGATTTTATCCCGGGTTTGATTTTACCGACCCTTCCTCCAATCTATGAGCCCACATTAGTTGACAAGTTAGGACGTGGCATCGGTACTCCTAGACTGGGTTGTTGTCACACGCCAACTCTTTTAGTTCCTACCTTGGCATTGTCTCAGCACTTAGATATTAGTACGTTGAGCATGCTAGTTTTTGGTCTGTTCACCGCACCGCGTAGATCTGACTATGCGTCACATTTGACTATTCATTTCTTTGCGTGTCCAGCTACGGGTCTATCATCATTTGTGTCTGATCCTTTGGCTATTGTGCCTCTAGGTGTGGTGTCTCCTTCACATACTTATATACCCGACCCGATCACACGAATTTACCCACCTCCATTTGATGACCCTTTTTCCCACACGTTAGTAACCAAGGTTAGGCCCCATCAGTTGTATCGCTCGTACATCTTGTCATATCTGGGAGCATCCAACTCTGTTTGTATTAATGATGAGCGGTTTCCCTTGGCTTATCTTCATGTCAAGCGTTAATATATTAATTATAAAATTAGGGCTGCAAATTTGAAGTCATTGAAAGTCATCTTTGATGTTAAAGCTCTCGTTGCCCCTGTCTTAACACCTATAACCTCCGTATTCGGGTTGAGAATGTAGCACATGGGTTCACACCTCACGGTAGCAAGATATTTAGGCGCACATTTAATAACATACTCAATCAAGTCACGTCTTATTATTATTTATATGCTTGTTGCTCATCAAATGAGATCGTGCACGGATTTAAAGCACAAGTGCCTTTTGACTTGATTTCGTTACCATTGTCTTATAAGACAAGTAAACTCGTACTAGTTTATGCCTCTTATGCTCACAAATTATATATGCACATGAGTGAAGCGCCAACCATACCATTTACATTTTATCAACTTCATACTAACTTAAATAAAAGGGCATCTCACTATATTGTTAGCGATTTAGTTTTGGTGCGTCTCGTCCCAGAACGGTTGCCTTCGGGCACTATAGAAAGTTGGCGAGTTGGCGAGCTGGACCTTTTTCGAATATTAAAGAAATTAGGAGAATACGCATATCATTTGGAGTTTTCCACTGATTGGGGTATTACCCCTATTTTTAATATTTCTAATTTAACGCTATATGTTTCTCCACCACTTGAATTATCTGCTTGTCCATTTGGGTCCACTTTGTTTTCTTATGGTTTGGGTAGTGAGCTTGTGCCTGGATCGCTCTCTTCATCGGTCTTCACTGGAGGTACGTTGGATGTTGATGTAGAAACTTGTTTTCCTTTATTGCCTAATGCTTTTCCAAGGTTCTCCAGGATCACATTTTTGCATGACAGGATACTCGAAGATGAAGTGCTCTCCTTGCCAAGTCGTTTTGCTTGCTGCTACATGGTTCTTTTGGATGATGCTCTCCTGCACCGATACTTTCAGACCAACTCATCGATGATGAATAGTTTTGAGCGGGGGAGGATTGATGGATACGTTGCTGACACGACCGCCATTGATCCCCGTCTGAGAGAGTTCGGTGATTGGGACGATTGCTGCCGCAAGCTCGAGGATGGGATCGACGTCCGCCGCCATTATATAAAAATATATAATTATAAATTAAATAATTATAATTATATATTTTTTATAATTTTATTATTTTAGCAATTTTATTTTAAGTATTTATTTCATGTTTTATTTTATTTTTCATTTCATGTGTAATGATGGGTGCTTATAACCATCATGTGTTGTTTTAATTATTTCATTTCATGTGCTATGATGGGGGCATATAACCATCATATTTTGAATTTTGAACTTTGAATTTGAATTTTGAATTTTGAATGAAGGGAGATGGAGTGGTGTAAGCCTATATATAGGCCATGATATTTGTCATATTGATTAGTGAATGAAAAAAAAGAAATCTTAAGAATTCAAGTTTTGAATTTTCCCCCTCCTTTCTCCTTCCTCTATGAGAAATTCGACCCTCCCCCTTTCACTTCTCTCTTGGCCGGCGGCCACTCCCCTCTCCCTCTCAAATTCCGGCCACCCTCTCCTCCTCCTCTCCATTCCCCTCAAAGGAGAACCTGACCACTCCCAATCTCTTGGTGGTTAGGCCAAGCTGATTTGCAACAAAGCTTCGTGGATTCTCAGCCAAGTCGTGAAGCGACGAAGGCGGATAAGTTTCCTCTCCTTCCGACGTGACCTAGGCGGAGCCGTTGAAGGGCGATCCAAGAAAAGAAATCGGAATCATCAATTCAGATTGGGTAACGAAAAATTTCTACTCTCGTGTGTTTCTTTTGCTAGATATTCTTGTGGTGGAAATTCTTGGCTTTGCTTCTTGAAGCGTTGAATAATCGTGGTTTTCCTTCGATTAATTTGTGTTTATCTTAATTGATTTTATTTTCAAAATGGCTTGGCGAACCTTCGTTTTCTTTTGATGGTAGAGATCTACATTCTTCTGAATCGTTATTTTTGGTAGATCTCTTTTGGTACAATACCGCTCGTTCGGACCGGGTGGGTCCTTTTAGCCGGAAAGAATTTTGGCCTATAGCCTTTGTTCGATCCTAAGCGGTTTGGCTACCCGTATGTTAGCATATAATTGATAAAATTAATTAATGTGGTGCTACGTAGAACGAATGTGCGACTATAGGATTGAATCAAGGAGAGGCAGACAAGTTCGCCCGTAGATTTATTTGGTGTCAACTTGCAAGCCTGCATCATGATCTTGGTCAAATTGTCATTTTAAGTTGACCTCAATGGGTCCTTAGTGACACCTTGGCCTCCCCAAAGGTTTAGGTAGGGTTGGCTTGGCACCTTGAAGGCCACTTGACCCTTAATTAGTGCACTTTAACAACTTTAGGGCTAGGGTTGACTTTGGTCAACCAATCCTCTTTAGTTGCCCCCAATGGGTCCTTAGTGACCCATTGACCTCCCTTATGGATTAGGAAGGTGTAGATGTGGTCAGTTTGTCTATGGGAAGGGTAACTGGCCCTATATAGGTAAGTTTGACCCATTTTGGGTTAGGGTTGACTTTGGTCAACTTGACCACTTTGGTTGACCCAGATGGGTCCTTGGTGACCTTATGGAACTCTTAAAGGGTTAGGGGTGTTATGGTGGTGTCAGGGAGTCAAGTTGAACCCCTAAAGTCAATCCCTATGGTGGGTAACTGAAAATTACTATTTGCAGCCCAAGGTGGTTTTCTCCTTCACGCCTACTCATGACAAAACCACTCTTAGGGGTCTAGAAGTTTGAGGGATGTCACACATTTAGTGAATCTCCATCACTCAATGTCCCTGGTTTTAAACAGATTTTTCTTTCTATCTTCATTAAGCATTGACTAACCATGGCTCTGTCGATGCTTTCCTCTTTGGGCGTTGAGTGAGCTGACCTCACTTAACGCTTCTGGACGTAGTTAATTTTTCTGTCTCCTTCTTCTTTGGCTTTGACACTATTAGCATGGTGTTGAGTGAACTGGCTTCACTCAACACTTCTAGATTTAGTCAAATTTCTTTGACACATTCTCTGTGGTTTTGACTGAAGTAGCTTGATTCAACGCATCTAGCTGTATGACGTTGAGTGAGTTGACATCGTACAACTCCTGTGGACTTCGCCATTTTTCAGTCTCCCTTCTTCTTAAGGTTTGATTGCATAGTCTTTTATCAACGCTTTATGTTGTATGACGTTGAGTGAACTGGCCTCACTCAACGAATGTGGACTTAGTCACTTTTGTTTACTGTCAAGGCAAAGGTTTTGACTGACTGGTCTTTACTCGACAATTTTTCTCATCTAGCGTTGAGTGAGCTGTCCTCACTCAATTCCTGTGGGCTTAGTCGATTTTCTGCTTGCCACTATTGAGTCTTTGACAGACATAGCTTTACTCAGCGCTAGTTGTTGTATGGTGTTGAGTGAACTGCCTTTACTCAGAACCGGTTGACTTAGATGCATTTTTATCTTGCAAACTGCTGGGATTTGACTGTCCACACCTTACTCAGTGATTTTTTGCATCTGGAATTGAGTGAACTGGCTTCACTTAATGGATTTGGACTTAAGGAGATTTTCAGCCATTCTAGCATCCTTCTTTGGCATCTAGCATTGAGTGAACTGGCTTCACTCAATGACTATGAACATAGATAGATTTCTATCTCTTCACTCCTCAACCTTGTGAACACCTATCACAGCCAATTGGAATTCTTGTCCAACCTGCATGCATGAACTTAAACATATATCAAATACAACTATGTGTATATCATTGACTTGTTTGACTTCTACAAATCTGTGATATTGTGAGAAATGGACCCAACAGTTCCTCAAAGAGAGGATGCTAGTGTCTCAATACTCCAAACATAAATTTGTATTGCCACTCATTGATACCTTCACCACTCAAACTTATAATAAGGGGCTGGGGTACTTTGAGAGGAATACTAGAAGAAGGAATAGGAGTAAGGGCAAGGCTCTAATTTAGCCCAATATCCCTTTTGAGAAAGTTATGTTGCCATCCAACAAGTATGACAAAGAGAGTATATATGGTCATTAGTTGAATGGAAGATCCAATAGTGTGAATAAAAATGCTCACAACTATAGTGGAAGGAAGGGCTTAGGTTTGAGTGCCTTTAAGGATCCCCATGGGGAAATCCAGATGGCCCATCATGGACCATTTGTGTTTGGTTCTCTAGCCCCCACTGAAGGATAAGGCAGTGCCCTATTCTCAGGTTCTTCCAACAATAACGAATACCAAAGATAAGTCAATCAGTAAGCCTGACTTGGCTATCTCTGAGGCCATTAATATCATATCAACTGCAAAGAAGAGTGCTATTGGTGGAACTCAGAGTAAGACAAGCACATCTACTGGCAGACTCACTTTCAGTCAGATTATTGCTGAAAGAAACAAGAAAAAGACTGCTACTCTTCCTTCTGAATAGATAATTGTTGACAACCTGCACTCCTCAAGGGCTATTCAGAAAAGGAGATACAACATTCATGAATGTTGGTGTTATAATAAAGTGTGACACTTTACCATAAATTGTTTCCAAAACCCTAGTATGACAAGGGCAAGTGTGAGTCTTCCAGTTAGAAGTGTTACCGGTAGACATGTTCAGTTTAAAGCTAACAAGAACCAAGAACCCAATCCCTTTTGGGGCCCTATGGTAAACTAAACTGTGTTTGCAAGATAGTCCAAGTACCCTTGCACCAATATGGTACTTGGACAGTGGATGTTCTAGGCATATGACTGGAACAAGGTGCAATCTAAAGGAATGCAATCCAGTAAAGAAAGGACATAAGGTGATCTTTGGAGGCTCAAAAAAAGGTGTCACCAGGGGCTATGGTATGATCACAAATGATATAGTCTCTATCACAAAGGTCACTTATATGGTAGGGTTGCAACACAACCTGATAAGCATAAACCAACTATGTGATCTTGGCTATGTTATTGTCTTCCACAAAGATGAGTGTCTAATTAAAAGGTCATGTGACCCAGATGTTATTTTGACAGGCACGATGAGTGGGAAGATTTACTGTTTAAACTTTTTATGTTTAAGTTCTGAAAATCCAATATGTCTGGTAGCTAATGAGAAAGTCTCTCACTATGTGCAATAGCACAAGAGGCTTTCTCACTTGAAATACAAGACCATTAGCAAGCTCTTCAGTGAAGAGCTAGTCATAAATAGACCCAATACAAGATGTACCAAGGTGGGCATTTGCTCTGCTTGTCGAAAGGGCAAGCAGACCAAAGCATCCTTTAAAAGTATTAGGGCCAAAGATTCAGTGAGGTGTTTGTACCTCCTGCATGTGGACTTGTTTAGTCATATTCTAGTTCATAGTCTAGGTAAGAAAGTTTATACACTTGTGAGAGTTAATGACTATTCTAGATATATTTGGGGTTTCTTTCTAAAGAAAAAGTCTGAAACTCTAGACATCATTATGACCCTTGTTAGGCAAGTTCTGAATGAAAATGAGAGTTTTATGGTCAAATTTAGAAGTGACCATGATATTAAATTTCAGTTTGAAGGCATGACAAAGTTCTATGAAGAACTAGGGATGTGCTAGGAGTTTTCTACACCAAGAACACCCCAACAAAATGGGATAGCTGAGAGAAAAAATAGGACTCTCATAGAGGCTGGCAGGACACTCCTCAGTGACACTTCTCTCCCAGAATACTTCTGGATTGAGGCTGTGAACACTGCTTGTCATGTCCTGAATAGAGCCTCTATCAACAAGTACCACAATAAGACTCCCTATGAGATTATGAAAGGCTGAAAACCAAATCTAGCCTATCTCAAGATTTTTAGTAGTAAGTGTTTTGTACTCAATAATAGGAAGTCCCACTTAATTAAATTTGATGTCGAATCCTATGAAAGAATTTTTGTTGGGTATCATAACCATGACAAAGCCTATAGAGTCTATAACTTGAAAAATCAAGTTATAAAAGAGTTTGTTAATGTAGTCTTTGATGAGTCATCAATTATTAACAGTGAGCTACCTAGCTCCTCTAGATCTGCAGGTGTAGAGATGAAGATGGATAAACTAGTCATCAAGGACACTTCTCCAACTACCCTAGAAGAAGGTGAGGGTATGTACATTCCTGAAGAAGGATAAGGTACTCAGGATATGGCTGAAGCCCAACAAGATCCAGTCACTGAAGTTCATGAAGTTAAGGAAAGAATGCCTCCTGTTGTCAGGCATTTGAGGGATCATCCTAGAAATCAGATCATAGTAGATGCTAGCCAAGGGGTTATAACAAGGAGCAGAAGCCTCAACATTGTTATGTACTCCAGCTTTCTGTCTTAGGTTGAACATAAAAGATTTGAAGATGCCAACATAGATCCATTTTGGATTGTGGCAATGCAAGAAGAACTCAACCAGTTCAAGAGATGTAATGTCCGGAAGCTGGTTCCCAGACCACATGGACATAACATCATTGGAACCAAGTGGATCTACAGGAATAAGCTTGATGAAAATGTTGTTATTATAAATAATAAAGCTAGACTGGTGGCCAAGGGATACAGACAAGAGGAAGGTATTGATTTTGATCAAACCTTTGCTCGAGTAGCTAGATTGGAAGTTGTAAGCCTATTCCTTGCATATGTTGAACATAAAGGATTCATGGTTTACCAAATGGATGTAAAGTCGGCCTTCCTAAATGGTGACCTAAAAGAAGGGGTCTATGTTGAGCAACCCTCATGTTTTGTTAATCCAAAATAACATGATTTTGTATTTAAGCTTAGAAAAGCTTTGTATGGATTGAAGCAAGCCCCTAGGGCATCGTTTGAAACCCTGTCTAGCTTTCTCATTGAGAACAAATTCTCAAGGGGAAAGATAGATGTAATGTAACACCCCAAAGTCAATTTGGGTTCAGGAATGGGTGACACGGCCTGGGATACGGGCGTGTCCCAGGGCGTGTCCTGCTCGGGTTGAGCAGATGGGCGCGTGGTCGATGAAATTCGTTCGACGAATTTTTGGGAGGTACACGCCCTTGACTCGGGCGTGTCAGGGGGCGTGACCTAGGGCATGTCCTCCTTTGGTCGACACCAGTGTTTTGGTCAACGAACTACGCTCGACGATCGTCGAGTATGGGGTACACGGCCTGTGTCACGAGGGTGTCATAGGGCGTTTCCCGGTTTGTCAAGAGGTCGACACTTTTCTCTCGAGTAGGTGGAAAAGTACTCGAGTAAGAGGGGGGTGACACTGGTGTGTCATCCCTGTGACACGGGCGTGTCCAATCCGGGTACTCGAGTAGTTGGTTTTCTCTCGAGTAAGTCCTCTAGAGTGGGCGACACGCCCCGTGTGACGGGCGTGTCGGTCATGTGACACGTGCATGTCATAACTAACTATTCGAGTAGTCTTCTCGAGTACGTTGACCATATTGTGCGGCTACACGGTGTTCCTCGGAGCATCGTAAGTGATCGAGATGGGTGGTTTACATCGACTGACTGGAGGCTAGTTCATCAACTATTGGGCACGAAGTTACAATTCAGTACGGCCTTTCATCCCCAAACAGATGGCCAAACTGAAAGGACCAACAGAACAATGGAAGACATGCTCCGAATGTGCACCCTTAACTACGAAAAGAGATGGGAAGATCAGCTCTATATGGTGTAGTTCGCTTACAATAACAGCTACCAAGCAAGCATTGGTATGACACCGTATGAAGCTCTGTATGGCCGGAAGTGTCGTACTCCTTTGGCTTGGATAGAAGCGGGCGAAGCTACAGTTTATAACCGTAATGAAGTCGATGAAGCAAACTCGAGGATACGTACTATTTAAGAAAGGCTACTCATATCCCAGGATCGACAAGCCAAATACTACAACGCCAAGCACCAGAATGTGGAGTTCGCTGTAGGTGACTGGGTATACTTGAAGATCAAGTCCTTCAAAGGCGTATCCAGGATTCGACGTCTAAAAAAGTTGAGTCCAAGATACCTTGGTATATTTGAAGTGGTCAAGCGAGTCGGGGAAGCTGCATATCGGCTAGCTCTGTCGGCCGACTTGAGTGGATTACATGATGTGTTTCACATCTCGGTGCTTCGGAGGGCCGTGAAAGATCCAGCTCAGGTGATCGCGGATGATCGTGTGCCGGTATAGTATGGGCTAATGACAAAGGTTAGGCCCATTCAGATCGAGGATCGTGCCGAGAAGCAACAGTGGAACAAGACAGTCGGGATGGTCAAAGTCCGATGGGACAATTGCGGCCGTGAGGAGCTTACATGGGAGCGAGAGCAAACCATGCGAGCTGATTTTCCCGAGTTGTTTTTGTAAAAACAGTTGAGTAGTGAAACGTTTGTTGTATCCTAAACGGTTCGATGTTATAACTTCTTGCTTGCTGGTTCCTTCCCGTGTACAATTTTCGAGGACGAAATTTCTTGTAGGAAGGAGGATTGTAACACCCCAAAGTCAATTTGGGTTCAGACATGGGTGACACGGCCTAAGACATGGGCGTGTCCTGCTCGGGTTGAGCAGATGGGCGTGTGGTCGACGAAATTTGTTCGATGAATTTTTGGGAGGTACACGCCCGTACCACAGGCGTGTCAGGGGTCGTGACCTAGGGCCTGTCCTCCTTTGGTCGACACCAGAGTTTTGGTCGACGAACTATGCTCGGCGATCGTCGAGTATGGGCTACACGGCCTGTGCTACGGGCGTGTCACAGGGCGTGTCCCGCTGTGACGAGAGGTCGACACTTTTATCTCGAGTAGGTGGAAAAGTACTCGAGTAAGAGGGGGGTGACACGGGCGTGTCATCCCTGTGACACAGGCGTATCCAATCCGGGTACTCGAGTAGTTGGTTTTATCTCGAGTAAGTCTTCTCGAGTGGGTCTCGAGTGGGCGACACGCCCCATGTCACGGGCGTGTCGGTCATGTGACACGGGCGTGTCATAACTAACTACTCGAGTAGGTCGTGAATATGACTCGAGTGAGGCACACGCCCTATGTCACGGGCGTGACCTGGCCGTCACGGGAGTGTACCCTGGCCGTGACCTGTTTCGGGATAAGGCGGTTTGTGCATCGCTTAGAGTACACAGCCTGTGATATGGGCATGTCACAGGGCGTGTCAAACACGAAAAGTGATTTTACAGCTTTTTCGTGGCCGTCCATTGTCTTCAGCTAGGATCTAAGGGCTGAGAGTCCTTCCTGCTTCCCTAAGGCCATGGATTGAGATGAAAGATCTCATTTTATGTTGGCCTTCATCTTTCTACAAATCTAGAGAGATAAAGGGAAAGGAAGATGGAGGAAGATGAAGAGGGGCTGATCTCTTGATCTATGGTGGAGCTTGAGAGTGTCAAGCTGAGATCCGAGGCCTTTTTTGTGGAGGAAACGCTGTTGCGGTTCTTTCTAGCCAGCTAGAAGTTCATGGTACTGAAGCGATCTTCAAGGGTAACGACCTTTCATCTTAGCCATGTGAAGTCTTCCTTTTTGGCATATGCATGATTCCCCCACCAAATGGTGGCTGATTTTGGGAGTCTTTTGGGCTGATTCATGGAATCCCCTTTCATATAGATCCGAAAAGAGAGTATGGAATAGGAATGTTGTATGAAGCCCATCTGGACAGGTTGGTCTGGATTGGTGATGTTCCATACGAACCGGAGAAGACTCCGTGATAAACGCATAGTTTAGGAGTCGATGGGTTGGACCTGTGAAAGGAAGTAGCAGGAAGTACTGGAGTGGTAGTCCAGTAAAATACCCGTAAGATGCTTGTGATGCTTGTCCTGTTGGGTTCTACCTGTAAAAGGAAGTAGAAGGAAGTATTGGATTGGAATTCCAGTAAATACCCTTGTAATGCTTAATGTTCATAGGGAGTCCACCTGTGAAGAGAGTAACAGGAAGTACTGCCGTGGTTGCCAGAAAAGACCCTTGACATTTGTGATATTTGCGGTGTCCACCTGCGAAGAGTGTAGCAGGAAGTACTGGTGTGCCCAGGAAAGACCCGCTGATGTGGTGAGATGAAATGGGTGTTAGAGTTATGCCAAGGTTTGAATGCCAGAATAGGATCAGTGAGATCTACACGCACCTTTATTTAGCCGAGAGTATGCCGTACTCGGTGATGGCAAGGCGATTTGAGCAACGGGGGGTGGAGGATCTAACATGCATTATGTCTGTCCGACGTGAGACTAGAAGATGCGGTCTATTGTAGCGCATAGCAAGAGTCTTAGGCCTACACGCCGTGATACAATGGGGGGCTACGGGCTAGTCCCGGTTCACTAAGACTATAAAACTCCGGCTGCACGCCATGGAGTAAATGCTCAAGTGAGTTGTCGTTGGGCTGTGACCCTGATACGGTGGTGGGCAACTGGTTTGCCAGTACACCAAGAATGTTCCCTGAGTTCATGGACTATCGGGCCCGGTGGCTGACGGTTGTGATGGCATGTGTGCATGAAAGCACATTATATGAGATATATATACATGCTTGTGATATGCTATGCCTGCAGGGAAAAATACTGCTGCCCCGAGAAAGGGGTAGGGTCGTTATAATTTGGTCAGCTGAATGCTGACCGTTGCCTCTGTTTGCCACCCTTGGGTGGAATGTCCCTGTGCAGGTGCTGGAGAGCCGAGCGGGATGCATAAGGGTTGAAGTCCCTGCTGCATTTGTTGCTGCCGTTGCTAGCCCTCGAAGGCTAAAAGAAATGAAAGTGTTATGTTTTCTTTTGATGTGGCCGGCCTGCGTGCCAATGTTTGAGGCCACTGTTTGAAGGCTCTGTAAGGCCATAAGGCCAACTATTTATGTGTGTTGTAAGACATTCCTATGATGTATAAAATGTGGAGGTTTTATATGTTGGACATTCAGGTGTGGGTTCATGTGCAGTGTTATAGGCTTCCGCTAGAATGCAAGGTGTTAGGGTGCGCTGCGCTACTCTGGTATCATACCGTGACGTCACCGCCTGTTTGTGGGATATGTTGTGGGGCCCCGGCCGGACCTTCTATTATATACTATGTAAATGGATGGGGGTGTTACATTTTTGGTATCAGCTATCTTGGTCTTTCCCTCTCAAAGTCGTGGTCGACTTCTTTTGTGGGGTGGCGAGCACCTGTCTGTGCGAACCAAGTTATACGATTGAACTCCTGATTGTCCTGTAGGAATGCAAAATACATGTGTGTGAGGAACCTGCGCTATCCTATATTGTTGTGATTGCTTGTGTACGGTCGATGATGTGTGTGTCTTGTCCACCTTTAGGTGACGCGGAGTGGTGCGGGGCAATCGGAGCCCCAACGGTCTGATGAAAGTATGGCACCAGCTGAGGTGCCTACACCTCCACCTTATGCGGAAACTGTGCGACAAATTGCTGAGGCTTTGTTTGCTATGGTTCAAGGACAGCCGGTTGGGCAGGCGCAAGGGCAGGCGCAGCCAGCATTGAGGCCAGAACAGGTGGCGGCAAGGCCAGAAACTGTACCGGTTGTGCATCCTATAGTATATTATCATTCCCTGCATGAATCTTGGCTCGCCTTGGACGACATCCCATCATCTTCAAGCTCCAGCCCATGGTCCCAATTCCACCATCCTGGAGCCTCTTCCAGATGCTGCTGCCGACAATCCAACCACCTCCCCGGCCGGCCACCGCCACCAACACCTCCGTTGAGGTGGTGGCTGTCGCCAGGAGGCGGCACAGCCGCCGGAGTGCCCTATTCCCTAATCGATGCATGAACCGCCTTATCCAAACTTATCCATGCCAAGGTGACACGCTCATGTCACGCCCGTGTCAGCCTAGTCAATCCCATAACACGGGCGTGTAACCCACTCGAGACCTACACGAGAGAACTTACTCAAGACAAAACCAACTACTCGAGTACCCAGATAGGACACACCCGTATCACAGGGATGACACGCCCGTGTCACCCCCCTCTTACTCGAGTACTTTTCCACCTACTCGAGTACATTTTGACCTACACGAGAGCTACTCGAGTATGAGCGGGACATGCCCGGTGACACGCCCGTGTCACAGGCCGTGTACCCTCTTTATCGAGTATTCGTCGACCTCAACTACTCGAGAGAAAATCGTCGACCAGGGGAGGACACGCCCCCGGACACACCCGTGTCACGGGCGTGTACCTCCCGAGAACTCGTCGAACGAATTTCGTCGACCATGCGCCTAGCTGCGCAACCCGAGCAGGACACGCCCTGGGACACGACCGTGTCCCAGGCTGTGCACCAATTAAGCTTTACGACTCATCCAAGTTATGCCATTGAGGTTGCGTCCGGGATGCAGATGACTCAGCCACTGCTTTACCCTTTTTGTCATAAGACGCAACTGTCTTCTTTTCCCTCCCTGAAGGGGCATTCCAATAATAGTTGGATAAATGTCCTTGCTTGCCACAAGTAAAACATGTGTGTGTCTCTATACGTCCTTGCCTCATAGTTGCTTTGGTAGACCTAAATCTTTTCTTATCTCGTCGTCTAAACTCGGACTGTTCCGATTGCGGAACGTTGCATTTGGATTTTCCTATTACCAATTTCTATTTATCATGCAACCGTTTCAAACCCGTTTCCAATGCACGGGCCATATTTACAAACGTGTGAAACTCCATAAACCATTTCAACTGCTCATCCGCTCCTTGCTCATTCACTACAACTTCAACGCACTCCTTCCTTGCACTAGGCCGTCCTGGCACCCCTACCGGCCTTGCCTGCCTAGTAGGCTGTGCTAACACGGCAAGCACAGGCTGAGGATTGGTTATCGCGCTGAAGCGGATCATGAAGGCGATTGGGGCGGAGGAGCATCAAAAAGTCACCTTAGCCACCTTCTTGCTGGAAGGCGCGGTGCGGTTGTGGTGGGACGAGATGGAGCTGCATCATGTAGCGGGAAGACCGTTAGCACAAGTGTCGATGTAGGAATTCTCTCGGATCTTCCTAGCGAAGCACATCCCGACGGCACAGCGTATAGCCATGGAGAATGAATTCCAAAGGCTGACGCAAGGAGATGACAGTGCGGAAGCTTACCTGCATGAGTTTACACACTTGGGGTGGTATGCAGGTTCGATTTTTGCTGATGAGCAAAGGAAGACAAATAGGTTCTATGAAGCTCTGCGGGACGAGTTGAGATTCCTGCTTTCTAATTCTGTGAACCAAGGCTTCCATGCTGTTGGAACCCTAGTATGTTTTTCGGCAAGGAACACTATTAGGAATATTAGATTGACCCAACATGTATAGTCATGGGTCATAGGATTATTTCTAGGATAGGTCATTCAGAAGGACTTTCCAGCATTGCAGAAAAGAAGTCCAAGGAATGCAGTTAAGACAAAGGCAGAGAATCAACTCGACGATCGTCGAACTGATTTTGACGAACGACGAAAGCTCAGGTCGACAAATGATGACAGAAGCTGAGTTCGACGAACGACGAACTCAGGTCGACGATTGGTGGACAACACTTGCTCAGCTCGACGAAATCAGCAAGTCAGTTTCTCAGCTCGACGACATAGAAACTCAGCTCGACGAATTGCAAGCTCCAGTCGACGAACGCAGACAAGATATTCAGCTCGACAAATCTAGCTGAGTTCGACGAATGTCGAACTCAGGTCGATGATCGCTGAACTCGACGAATGTTCAGGTCGACGATTTCTTAGCAATCAGTAACAGTTGGCAGAATTAATTGAGGATTAATTACAGTCAATATTCTCATTGAAAATAGCCGTTCAAACAGACAGTTACAGTTGGAATAATTATGGATCAATTTCCAAAGCATCTTCACTCTCGGGAATGTTTCTTCCGCCATCAAGGTTAAGGATTTTAAATACAGGAAGAAGATAGATCAGACTGATATACATCAATACACAGATAGATACACAGGGGCATTTTTTTCACTACAGTAACTTGAAGCTCTAGACCAGAGTGATAACAGCCATCTGAAGAAGAAGAAGAACTACACATCACTATCAAGAGTCTTCTTCTTCCAACTCACAGGATAACTTCAAGGACAACAAATACTTTATCAGTCAGAAGTTGCTGAAGATACTCTGGTCCAGGCCTAAAGATTGAAGTCCTATCACCCTGTAGCAAAGCTCCTGCTATTTCCCTGAACCTTTCAATATCTCAGGGGGAGCTGTTTGCTAACATCATTCCACTTGAGTCTTCTCTCTGATTGTTGATAGAGAAGACAAAATCACTCTCTCACCCCCACCTGTATAAAGGGTTGTCATCTCCCTTCAAAAGTGATTCTTGGTTGCAAGTCTCCTTATCAAAAGGCTTGAGTTGGTTTTTGGGGACCTGATCAAAACTCATTGGTGACAGGGCACCTGATCAAAAAAGTGAGTGGATTCCTACCAGGGTGGTAGAAGAGTGGACTATCCAGATTTGGGGAACCACTATAAATATCCTTGTGTCTTCTGGTTGCTTGCACTTTTTTTCATTATTCTTGTGCTGTGATATTTATTACTCTAATTAGTTTAGTTAAGATCTGTCTCTTTCACACGCGTTAGTTGACACTACTTGCGCGCTGGAAAAAGATATGAAGATGGTACAAGGGAAGAGGGCCTTGGTTGACACACAGCCGGAATTCAAGGCGCCCCGACCGACGAAGTCATTTTATAAGAAGAAATGGGGCAAGAGACCCAAGACGGCGGGACAAGCTCCTTCTTCAGTTGCATCGGGAGCAACGTCGGAGGCCATCTCAAAGCCGGATACTCGTACGTTCTTCAATTGTGGACAGGTGGCGCATATAGCTCAGGATTGTCAGGTGTCGCCAAAGAGTGAAAAGAAGCTGGGAGCGTCATATGCGGAAAAAGGAAAGGCGGTGGTGGAATCCTCTGCCTCGCAGGCGCAGCCCAGGGTCTACAATCTTGGCCTGCAGGAGGCGATCAAGCAAAGTGCATCGTCACAGGTACGAGTTAAGTTTTTGAGTAGTGTATTGCTTGTATGCTTGGTCTATTGCATATGTGTCTGTGGTTTGTATGTGTGACATGATCGTCACAAGATTTGTGATGATTCGGAACACGCTAGCGCGAGCCATGTTCGATACAGGTGCTTCTCATTCTTTTCTGTCTAAAGAATTTATAACGCAACTTGGGATACCTAGCCGTGTTAAGACATATAGCGTCAGATTGATGTTGTCGAATGGTTGTACGATGCTTGCGGATCAAGCTTGCGATGTGGCGGTGCAAATAGGAAGTCAGGATTTCTGCTTGAATGCATATGTATTGTGGATAACGGAATTCGACGTGATTTTTTGTATCGATTGGCTCGCGGAGCAGCATGCCTTGATTGATTGCCAGTCCAAAGAGATCACATTGGGCCAGCATCTGCACTCCAAGTTGTCAAAGCTGTTCGAAAAGGCGCGGAGTTATACTTCACGCTAATTAAGGCTGTGGAGCCTAAGGCCAGTATGTGCGATGTTCCGATAGTGTCTTAATTTACATATGTGTTTCCCAAGGATCTCCCTGGGCTACCACCCCAGCGAGAGATTGACTTTACGATCGAGTAGGTGCCAGGTGCGAAACCTGTCGCCCGCTTGCCATATCGCGTCGCTCCTAAGGAAATGACGGAGTTGAAAGTCCAACTGCAGGAATTGATGGAGTAGGGGTATATACGCCCAAGTATGTCTCCTTGGAGCGTCCCTGTGCTTTTTGTGAAGAAGAAAGACGGTGGTTTACGGTTATACATACACTACCTCGAACTGAAAAAGCTGACCGAGAAGAATATATATCTGATTCCGTGGATTGATGAGTTGTTCGATCAGATAGTGGGATCGACCGTCTACTCCAAGTTGGACTTGAAATCTGGTTATTACCAGTTGAGGATCCGGGAAGTAGACATTCCCAAAACCGCATTTGGAACACGGTACGGGCACTACGAGTTCACGATAATACCGTTTGGGCTGTGCAATGCGCCCTCGGTATTTATGGACTTGATGCACCGAATATTCCGAGAGTACCTGGATATGTTCGTGATAGTGTTCATTGATGATATCCTGTGTACTCGAGATCGGAAGCCGACCATGAGAAGCATTTGCGGTTGGTGTTGCATACATTGAGGCAAAATCAGCTCTACGCCAAGTTCTCGAAGTGCAAATTTTGGCTAGCGTCAGTGGATTTTCTAGGCCATGTGGTTAGTGCAGCGGGCATAGCAGTGGATCCAGCGAAGATAAGGGCCATACAAGAGTGGCAGTTGTTGTCTTCGGTGGCTGAGGTCAGGAGCATCCTTGGACTGGCAGTCTACTATCGAAGATTTGTTGAAAACTTCTCGCGGATTGCTTTGGGGCTAACCACGCTGACTAGAAAAGTTCATAAGTTCATTTGGATGCCGGTGTGCGTGCGAGCTTTTGAAGAGCTGAAGATTCGGTTGACCACGACGCCTGTGTTGTCATCACCATGTGGTACCGATGGATTTGTAATCTATAGTGATGCCTCAGGGAGCGTCTTAGGCTGCGTTCTGCTGCAAAATGGAAAGGTGATTGCTTATGGCTCACGCAAGCTAAAGGTGCATGAACGAGACTATCCCGTCCATGACTTAGAGTTGGCGGCGGTGATCTTTGCACTAAAGCTGTGGCGACACTATCTTTATGGTGTGAAGGTGGAGATCTATACAGATCACAAGAGCCTAAAGTACCTATTGGAGCTGAAGGACCTGAATATGCAACAATGAAGGTGGTTGGAGTTCCTCGGGGACTACACCTTCGAGATTCACTATACTCCCGGGAAGGGGAATGTTGTCGCGGATGCCTTAAGTCGGAGAGCTCCGGCAAGAGCAAGCTGGTTGCAGAGGCATGAAGAACGTCTCATCCAGGAGTTAGAAGCATTAGAGATTTCTTGTGTTGACAAGAATGTTATAGCCGATGCATGTTTGAACTGGACGGACGTGCAGTGTGACCTTGCGGACCAGATTCGACGAGCAATAGGGTTATATGAAGATCTCCTACGCTATGCAAAAGATGGGCCAGAGGGCAAGTTCTCCTGGGATGACGGTCTTTTGCTGAAAGAGGGTCGTTTGTGCATCCCAAATTTGGGTAAATTGAGGGAAGAACTGATGTATGAATAACATTATACGAAGTACTCAATCCACCCAGGGAGTACGAAGAAGTTCAGGGACATGAAAAAGCTGTTCTGTTGCCCAGGGCTAAAGAGATATGTTGCATATTATGTGGTCAAATGCCAAACATGTGTTATGGTAAAGACGGAATGCCAGAAGCCTGGCGTGTACTTGACGTCATTGGCAATTCCAGAATGGAAGTTCAACGATATTTCCATGGATTTCGTGCACGGGTTGCCGAGAACTCAGCACGGAAATGACTCCATTTAGGTAATTGTTGATCAACTAACAAAAGTGGCACACTTTCTATAATGGTCTAGGCCCATCAACATGGGACCCAGCCAGACCGCCGGACTACCAGAGTCCAGACCCGGGCCTACTGCTGGTAGTCAGCCTATCACATTCAAGCATGCAGACCATGCACCCCAACCCCTCTTCGGCCTGTTTATCAGCACGGTAGGTTGTTTCCACTGGGGATCGAACCCAGGACCTATAAGAGAGCTTTACGCCACTCCGTCATCACCAACTGAGTTGCAGCTCAGTTGGTGATGAGGGAGTGGCGGAAAGCTCTCTTATCAAGATCCTGGGTTCGGGACCCAGTTGCAACAACCTACCGTGCTGATAAACAGGTCGGAGAGGCGTTGGAGTGCATGGCCTGCAGGCTTGAATGTGAAAGGCTGACTACCAGTGGTGGGCTCGGGTCTGGACACTGGTAGGCCGGCGGTGCCAGCGGGTTCCCATGGGATGGGCCTGGACCGTTATAAAAAGTGCACTTTTTATAACGGTCTAGACCCATCAACGTGGGACCCAGCCAGACCGCCAGCCTACCAGAGTCTAGACCTGGGCCCACTGCTAGTAGTCAGCCTGTCACATTCAAGCATGCAGGCCATGCACCCCAACCCCTCTCCGACCTGTTTAACAGCACGGTAGGTTGTTGCCACTAGGGATCGAACCTAGGACCTTGATAAGAGAGCTTTACGCCACTCCCTCATCAGCTCAGTTGGTGATGAGGGAGTGGCAAAAAGCTCTCTTATCAAGGTCCTGGGTTCGAGACCCAGTGACAACAACCTACTGTACTGATAAACAGGCCGGAGAGGGGTTGGGGTGCATGGCCTGCAGGCTTGAATGTGAAAGGATGACTACCAGTGGTGGTCCCGGGTCTAGACCCTGGTAGGCCGGCGGTGCCAGCGGGTTCCCATCGGATGGGCCTGGACCGTTATAAAAAGTGCACTTTTTATAATGGTCCAGGCCCATCCCATGGGAACCCGCTGGCACCGCCGGCATACCAGGGTCCAGACCCGGGCCCACTACTGGTAGTCAGACTTTCACATTCAAGCCTGTAGGCCATGTACCCCAACCCCTCTCCGCGCTTGTTTATCAGCAGCGATAGGTTGTTTCCACTGGGTCTCGAACCCAGGACCTTGATAAGAGAGCTTTCCGCCACTCCCTCATCACCAACTGAGCTGTCGAGACCCAGTGGCAACAACCTACCATGCTGATAAACTGGCCGAAGAGGTGTTGGGGTGCATGGCCTGCAGGCTTGAATGTGATAGGTTGACTACCAGTGCTGGGCCCGTGTCTGGACTCTGGTAGGCCGGCGGTCTGGCTGGGTCCCATGTTGATGGGCCTGGACCAATATAAAAAGGCCGTTATACTATGTTTGTGACACATGTTTTATAAACCGGGTCTAGAGAAATTCAAGTCGTTACCAATTTAGCCCAAAAAACAAAAGGATTAGCCCCCATACCTTTCGGGCTAAATTCCCTTAATATTTATAGTGCATTTCTCTTATATGTGCACTCAATCCTTAGGTCTAACAATCTTAGACCTGGAGTTCCACCTTGAGACTAATTGATATGCTATATACCTTTGGCCCTTAAGATTACTTATACGACAATCTTCTCGAGGTCAACATGTGACCCAACCAAAATGGGTTTCATCTGAGACTTGAATTCTTATTCTTCCTTTGGTATTTGCCACTGTGGTTGTCTCAGTGTAATCAAGTCATCAATATGTGGGTTAAGTTTACGAGTACCCTACTATTCCACTAATATATTATATGCACCAATTCTCCTTAAGGCGGTCCTATCAGCTTGGATAAGAAGTGATAATATCACTCGATAGGTGGAGTAGGGACATCAGAATTTAAGCCTTAAGAGTGACTCTTCCGTCAAATTCTTCCCTTGGTCAATTTGGGTATCCTCGTACCTTAACCAATCTATCTCCGAGTTCGATTTTAGACTCGGATACACTACGAAATCCTCTTGATAAGTCAAACTAAGGTGCTGTCCTAATTGGATTGGCCTAACTCATTATTTAAATGGACTATTTTCTGTGACTTTTTACACATGAAACACTTGGAGCCGCCCATATAAATGATCATAGGATGAATCTGGATGCAAGAATGCCCAGAACATCATATGAATAACTTAGATGAGCCAACATCAGCCAAATATAGATTTACTGCTCACCCCATGCCCCGAACATCATCTGAAGTTAAACTATTGCTCGCGCGGGGTAAGCCAGTGTTGTGGACTTCTTTCTCAACCATGGATTAATTAAGAAATTTTTCACCGCCTCTTTACCAGTACGTCATATTTTTGTACTCATGGTCCATATGAGAAAGACCCCTCCCCTTACCAAGGAGGCTCCCGGTCTTATACCCATAACCGCCGTCTTACGGTGGCACTAAAGCACGGGTTAGTCGACACCGCAACACGCCGATTCTGCCGGCTAGTACGATCATATAACATGTACGACAATATGAGAAATAGAAGTAAAACATATCAGAGCACTACACAGCTAGTCCACATTCACAGTATAACTCATATACATATATGAATGAAAGAGTACACAGTCCACAATAAGAATAAAATATGAAGAGTAATTAGGGCTTATGCCCAGTACATCATATGAATAACTCTGCTCTCAAAATATCAAAACAACAGAAGCTAATCAACCAATCTTGCACTCATCCCACTTGAGGTAGCGCTGTAGTACTAGTAGTAGGTGGTATCAACTCCTCACGCCCTGTCACCTCGTCCTGCCGGTCGTGCTGGTGCTCCATCTGCTCGAGCTCCTAAAAATAGTTTGGTCACCGACCATTAGTCAAAAAGAGTAAGTTGTTTCCTCCGCACCTCGCCCCGCAACTCCTAGGCACCGTGCGGGAGGAAGAAACGAAGGACAATCAAGGGGTAATAAAAGGAAGCAGGTGATAAGGGAAACTAAGCTACCAAGTAAGAGTGTGAGCAGTAAATCTACACTAGCAGTTCTATGTATATAGTACAAGGGTAAAAGCATGTACAGTATAAGTAAGTAAAGAACTGAAAGTAAGAGCAGAAAAGTAAAGCTATGCCACCACTACACTACCATTACAAATGTACCTTAACTTATAAAAATGCTCATACAAATTTATAAGTTACGGTTTCCAGGAAATTTAACTTATCATATAAAAGAGCCCATACTAATTTATATGATAAGGATCTATGAAGTGTCTGACCTAATATGAATGAATGTTTATGATGCAATTTATGCAACAGGCAAGTGTAACTCACACACAACGACTCTGTGATCACAGACCTTTTGTTCCCACTTTTTGAGAGCTAGCTTCACTCTCGGGTACCACCATTATGGCTACGGCAGCAGCGGAGCGGGCATCTCCACTTTTAGGCAGGTATGCACAATACCAAACATTAGACCCTTCTCATACGCCTTTGTACTCGTCTAAGGTGCACTCTAGAGTCCATGCGTACATACTTTGTTGACCACCCGTCAGTCTTGTTGGGTCGGGTGTGCGTTATCGGGGGTCGTCCTTGAGACCGCAGTGTAAAACAACCCACTGGCCCCTCAAACCCTCACACCCGCCTGGTTCACCATACTTCCATCGGTGTGACGATCGGCCAGTACCGCATGACCCGCCACTAAATTTATGCACATGCAAGTATTTCATCTCGAGCCTTCAGCTCGCGGGACCAAACTGTCCTGATTCCCTCAAACCCTTCACGCGTGAGCCTGCAACATATATCTCTCCAACCCATAGCAGGTGAGAACGCACAATAGTGCCTTTATTCAGTATCCATCAAACTCATCACGGGCGAGAATGAACAATAATGTCTTAACCTATTAGACTACTCTTGTCTACCGGTTATTATACTTAGTGATTTAAGGTTAATCCCAGGACTGCCTAGGGTATACCCGGTGAAGGGCTCTCGGGGGCACTAGGAACTACGATGGGATTACCCCCAAAGCTACCTTTTTTAAGGATATTTACTTTAGTTTATGACTACCCATAATTCACCCCCAGCTCTCGTTACTACTCTTGAGTGGTCCTAATGACTTAAGATGTTCTCATAAGGGCGACGGTCTTCCGCTGGCCTCCACTCCAGCTGCTATCCAAGGGCTTGCACTTTACTATCATCATTAAGACAACTCTACCCACCAGGGTCATATTCCAATTGAAGTCTCTAGCTCATTCGTTGATATATCCCCCAGTGGTCCTTATAGTATGACCTACTTACACTATGCACAACCCATGACCTAATACCACCCCGAAATGGAACTTCCAATTCCTTGGGCCACCTGCCCCTAATTATTTATCCTAGGATGGTATGGACTAATGATGTGAGCATGTTGATTTTCATAATTTTCCTAAGTCATTAAAGCCTCTAATTAAATCATTTAATTAATCTCTTAGGTCATTTAATACATGAAGTATTAAAAATTATAATCCACTGACCTAACGAATTTTTTCCTGAGTTGAATCTTGATAAAATATTGCTGTCTACCAAAATTCATAATTTTCCTTGAAATAATTCCATTTATTTTTTAATTAATAGGAATCTCACATAATTGTCATTTTCCAAATAAACTGTAAGGAGTTCATTACTAAAAATTCCATGAAAATTACAGCATACATATATTGGAAAAATAATGCTAAAGACAGAATTTCATGAACTTCCATAGTACAAGGGCTACAAAATTTCATTTCTAATTATATTACCAAAATACCACTATGAGGTTTTAAAAATTACTGACTTATCCAAAAATGCTGAGATAATTATACAAGGTTATTCATACTTAGATATATCACAAAGAAATTTTCCAAAATTTTCTAGTGAGTATTTTCATCAATTGTCTAATTAAGTATAATGAGGGTAAAAAGGTAATTTCCACATAACTCCTATCAAATTTTTTCAAACAGAGATATACAAATTTTCAGGAGTTAAACCTAACATTATATTAACCTTGACAAAAATTGGGGATTTTATCTAAATGATGCACCTATTATTACATTTATTTTTCAAAAGTCCTATTATTTCAAAAAATCCAAATAATGGGATTTTTGCTTCCAAAAATCCCATTTTTACAATGTGGGGTATGATTTACCCTAATGAGCCTCTGAAATCAATACCATGATTTTTGGATGTTCCAAATAGGCCTAATACACAACATTTCAAATTTGGCTATTTGCACCCCAAGCCTATACATAACCAACACATGCAAGTGAGTTTATCCAACATGCATTGGTCCAAATGTGCTAAAATTTGTACCATGCATATGTATAGTCCCCAAGGACATGCCACCAAAATTTGGGGTCATTTAGAGTTATAACGCTCAAAATATTTCATTTATTTAATTTTGTGTATTATGAATAAAACTATAGAAATATTTTCCCTAAAAATTCTCCACTTTTGACAGGGACTTGATATGCTTTATTTAAGCTCATGGCCAAAAAGTTTGGGTCATGAGGACATTTGGTTTGGCATGGACATTGGTTTCAGTTTCTGCCCTAGCCTAGGACCAGTCCTAGGAAAATAGCCCTACAGGACTGTATACTATACCAAACTATAAGCTTAAGGTGGCAAAATAAAGTTAAGAGGAAGAGCTACAACTTTCATCGTAATCACCAGATCTAAAAATGCCTCTAAGGGGCCTAAAAAAGCCATGCAATATCACTATATAAGTGTGATAGAATGTATATATATAATATAGTTTATTTAATTTAATAAAAATCGGGTTGCACGAATCTTGACGCAAGAATGGACGGGATCTGGTCGTCGTCCCCAATCAGCCAATGGCCCAGATCGATTTCTGCTGGGCCGACTTGCCCGGCTATTTCCGGGCAGTTGAGCCACCACCACCACCGGCGGATGTCGCCACCACCTTCACTGAGGTGGTGGCTAGCGATTCCTGGCGATGAGGCCGCCGGAGTGGGCTCCTCCGGCGAACCAGAGCAAGAAGAAAAACTCGGAAAAATCTCCATTTCCTCACATGGTATCAGGCTCAATTGAGCCCGATGTATCTCCTAGAGGATCTAGAAAGCTAGTACGGGTAGAGAGGCGGCGAAACGGACCTGAATCAGGCCTTGGTGGCGAGTGCGGCTGCGGATGGCCATGGTTGAGCTGCTCCGACAATCTCCTGCTCAAACTCTCATTTTTGCAACAAAAGATCTGCTCCAGGACTCGTTCTCAACTCGTTTCCACTCACTGAAGCTGATGTTGTGGTCGGTTTGAGCTGGGGAGGGCTGTTTGTCGAGATAACTCCAAGGTGAGCTCGGTTTGAGAATTGGTTGTATCCCTAATGATGCCATGTGGCCAACATGCTCAAAATTCTGCTGGAATTTACTAAGGAGGCCAGCCAGAAACATTTTGGGGCAGAAGAAGCTAAGGCCAAGTGGCTTCCTCTTCTTAAACTCACCTTCTCTCTCCTCTTTTAGGTGAATTCTCAAAAATGCACCTTTGCATGTGACCCCACTCTAAAACCAGAGGGGTAGGGGTGGTCTTTGGCACCTTGGGATGATAATGGGCCATTTTGGGTGGGCTTTGCCCATTGGGAATGGGCTTAGCCCTCATTTTCTTCTTTAGGTCAATTATGTTGACTAAGTTGACTTTTGAGTTGACCTGGTCAACCATGATGAGTGGGCTGACCCCACTTGGTGGTCATGGGTCTAATGGCACCACCCAACTTGGGTTGGGTCAATGTGGTGCCCTACTTAGGCTAATTGGACCTATAGGTATAGATTTAACAGCTTAGGGCTTTGGTTGACTTTGGTCAACTAGGGCCAAAGGGTTGACCTAAAGACATGCCCTAGGGTCCACTTAGATTATTTTAGGGTTAGGGCAATGTGTTGGGGTTCATGGTGTGGCTAGGGTTCGTATTTAGGCTAGTTTGACCTAGTTTGACTTTGGCCCAATAGTGGGCCTCACATGGCTACAACCCACTACCTAGGGTCAAACCTAGCTAATTTCCCTAACACCCACCCCAGTCCCAACCCAATCTAAGTTAAGGGGTCTAGAATTAACATGGGATGTTACAAATCCCAATAAACAAAAAAAATAATTTCGTCCCCGAAATTCAAGTTTGGGTCTACGGGGTTTCTGTGCACAAGAATTTTAAGAAAATTTCAACATAGTTAAAATACACCTGAGGCGAAAAGCTCTAGGTACTGTTCACGCATCAGATCCATCGACTCCCAAGTGTGCTCGTCCCGTCCGTGGTTGGACCACAATACCTTCACTAGGTGAACCTTATTTCGCAGAACTCGAATCGTCGTATCATCGCTCCGGACCGACTCCAAACCAACTGATCTATCTGGTGCTACCGGTCCTGCTGTAGTGGTAATATGTTGTTCTGGTCGAAGTAGAGATCTTCAAAGTGAGGAAACGTGAAAGACGTCATGCAAATTCCATAACTCTAGCGGCAGCTCCAGCCTGTAAGCCAAGGGGCCGATCCGCTCTAGGATCAAATACGACCCCCTATATCGAGGGATGAGCTAATTGTGACTTCGCATCCGAGAGACACCATGCACCCGACGTATCTTAAAGAACACCATGTCCCCCCTCATGGAACTCCACCATTTGATATCGTACATCGTAGTACTTGGCCTGCCTATTCTGAGCCTCCAATATCCGATCCATAATCAGTTGTATCTGCGCACTCGTATCCTCTATATATTCCGATCCAAGTGTATTTTCATTATACTTCATGATATTCATAATCAGGATTACATTGGCATATTTCCAAGTCTTTCAACGCATTATCATTAGATAAACCTTAATCATACGTTGGTTCGGTTTCCCTTACGAGCAATGACAACCAAGTACGTGAGAATCAATACTTTTATATGTAGAATTGAGCACACAAATCTCAGATTTCTCTTCCAAAATCGCATCATGCCTCATGGTTTATACTACATCGATTCTTCAAATGCAATGTATCGTGATATTATTTATTACGAAGATCCAACTTATGTATAGTAATTAACCAACCTCCAAAATTAAGATGTGACGAAGAGGTCATTATTTTGTTTCTTCCAGACTCATGAATTATTACACCTCTGCATAAACGGTAATACATAATTCATAGAGTGTTCACCTTTCAAGCGTACATCAAGCGATCATTAATGATATTGATATTTATATAAATGACTCCCAATTGTTTTTCATATATAGTCTAATTCATAAATTTATAAACGTATCTGTCTAATAATGGTGAGATCTGATACAAATCGATTTCATCATAAAGAGAATCTTTATAAACACTCATTACTTCTCATGTAATTTCACCGTATACATCTTAGCAAACCAAAATTGATCTCTCCATAGTCATGAATTTCCTAAGGTGATCATGATGTTATCAACGTATGTGTCCCAATTCTCAATGTTATCATAATCAAGGGATCATACCTATGTGTATGTTTCAACTAATCATCCACCCCATTTGAATTTGTTGAGTCGTTACATTTTCAATGTCATGGCACAGGAGATTAATCTTATTTATCATAACTTTACCTTATTTCAATTCTTAAGTTCCAATATAATGACTTTTGCTTAATTTGAATCTTTCAAGGTTATAGTTCACCATTATGATCAAGTGACCGGCTATATCATATAAGCATGAATAGTAATGATATTTCATCATTGTGTTTAATTCTCCAAATCCCAGCCCCTTTTATGATAAAACAAGGTAGTACTAAATCATACCTAACCATAGTAACTTAACCATTATATTCTAAACGCAAAACGTTATCTTATCAAGATTTTTAATTATAACTTAAACTATCTCCCAAAGTATAAGGGTAAGTAAACCATTTGAATTTGAAAAGGGTTGATTCTTTGAGAGAACACATCATCTGTAAATCATCATCGAACACTTTTGTTTTGGTTCTTGTGATCATCAGAGTCACATCCAAAGGATCATACCTATAATATACGTCTTCCAATTTTGATTTTTCACTTGACTTTAAGTTTCCTGGGATCGTTATACCCCCAGTGTTATAGACATAATTACTCAAATATTTGAATCCTTACTTTATGGGCTCCAATCACGTCATAGTTAAGACCCGTAATCACTCCTTCACATTACCATGATATTACTCTATCTCGATCTATATGTTTCTAACATTATGACCAGAGCATGTCAGGTAGGTGCGGATTGCAGTGATCCATCATCATTTCCACTTCCCCCAATTCTACACATTTAATATGTGGAAGTCATAGTCACTTTCCTAAGAGCCACAGCTATGCAGAATTTCCAACTATCATTCCGACTTATACTGAATTCTCAATTCACATTGGTTTTGTCTTGCAATATATCTGAGTTCATTAATCAAATACTTAACTGATGATATAAATATTAATTGCGTGTCACGTCAGTTGGGTTAAGGTGTTAGGGCATCTAGGAACATACTTTGCTGAGGTAACACATTCCTTTAATTATACATAAAACCTTTCTGTCGTCATTACTACTTGATTTTAGTTTATCAAAAGGACATTTGTTCGAATTCTTGTGGATTATACGCAAGTTGTTTCGATCTTTGGGATATAGCATGTCATTATGCGTTGATGAAATTACAATCTCTCTTAAAGTTATGTCAAGTAATGATCTGATTCACAAGCCCGCGAAAGTTTCTAACTTCTCATGGAGACGTTCCTTGTACTAGGGTTGTAGTATATCCAAGCGGGCAACCCTCTACTTATATCTAAAACTTCTAGGGAGGGTTGATTATCTTGCCGATTATGCGAATACGAAACCTCATCTTTACTTGAGCAATATTTGAATTAATCAGGTCTTCTAGATCCCTATGTTTGTGACACTTGTTCTATAAACCGGGTCTAGAGAAATTCAAGTCGTTACCAATTTAGCCCAATAAACAAAAGGATTAGCCCCCATACCTTTCGGGCTAAATTCCCTTAATATTTATAGTGCATTCCTCTTCTATGTGCACTCAATCATTAGGTCTAACAATCTGAGACCTGGAGTTCCACCTTGAGACTAATTGATATGCTATATACCTTTGGCCCTTAAGATTAATTATACGACAATCTTCTCGAGGTCACCATGTGACCTAACCAAAATGGGTTTCTTCTGAGACTTGAATTCTTATTCTACATTTGGTATTTGCCACTATGGTTGTCTCAACGTAATCAAGTCATCAGTATGAGGGTTAAGTGTACGAGTACCCTACTATTCCACTATATGCACCAATTCTCCTTAAGGCGGTCCTATCAGCATGGGTAAGAAGTGATAATATCACTCGATAGGTGGAGTAGGGACATCAGAATTTAAGCCTTAAGAGTGACTCTTGCGTCAAATTCTTCCCTTGGTGAATTTGGGTATCCTTGTACCTTAACCAATCTATCTCTGAGGTCGATTTTAGACTCGGATACACTACGAAATCCTCTTGGTAAGTCAAACTAAGGTGCTGTCCTAATTGGATTGGCCTAACTCATTGTTTAAATGGACTATTTTCTATGACTTTTTACACATGGGCACACCATCGCTTCTGCTGCATAGTTTGTCCGCAAACTATTGCTCGAGCGGGTTGAGCCAGTGTTGCGGACTTCTTTCTCATATGATCTTTTCTTGGCTCTGATACTAGTTTGTAAGACACCTCCCCTTAGCAAGGAGGATCCCGGTCTTATGCCCAGAACCATCGTCTTACGGTGGCACTAACACACGGGTTAGTCGACACCGTAACACGCCGATTCTACCGTCTAGCACGATCATAACCTATAGGCCAATATGAGAAGTAGAAGTAATATATATCAGAGTACAACACAGCTAGTCCACAGTAACATAACAACTCATATATATATACGAATGAAAGAGTACACAGTCCACAATGAGTACAAAAATATGAAGAGTAATAAGGGCTTATGCCCAGTACATCATATGAATAACTCTCCTCACAAACATCAAAATAGCGGAAGGTAATCAACTCATCTCGTCCCACCTGAGGTAGCACTGTAGTAGTAGTAGTAGGTGGTGGTATCAACTCCTCACGCCCTGTCACATCGTCCTACCGGTCGTGCTGGCGCTCCTTCTCCTCGAGCTCCTAAAAATAGTTTGGTCACCGACCATTAGTCAAAAAGACTAAGTGGTTTCCTCCCCACCTCGCCCCGCAACTCCTAGGCACCGTGCGGGAGGACGAAGCGGAGGACAATCAAGGGGTAACAAAAGGAAGCAGGTGACAAGGGATACTAAGCTACCAAGTAAGAGTGTGAGCAGTAAATCTACACTAGTAGTTCTATGTATATAGCACAAAGTAAAAGTATGTATAGTACAAGTAAGTAAAGAACTGAAAGTAAGAGCAGAAAAGTAAAGCTATGCTACCACTACACTACCATCACAAATATACCTTAACTTATAAAATGCCCATACAAATTTATAAGTTAAGGTTTTCAGGAAATTTAACTTATCATATAAAAGAGCCCATACTAATTTATATAATAAGGTTCTATGAAGCGTATGACCTAATATGAATGAATGATTATGATACAATTCATGCAACAGGCAAGTGCAACTCACACACAACGACTTTGTGATCATAGACCTTTAGTTCCCACTTTTTGAGAGCTAGCTTCACTCTCGGGTACCACCGTTGTGGCTATGGCAGCAGCGGAGCGGGCATCTCCACTTCTAGGTAGGTATGCACAATACCAAACCGTAGACCCCTCTCATACGCCTCTGTACACGTCCTAGGTACACTCTAGAGTCCATGCGTACGTACTTTGCTGACAACCCGTCAGTCTTGTTGGGTCAGGTGTGCGTTATCGGGGATCGTCCTCCAGACCGCAGTGTAAAACAACCCACTACCCCCTCAAACCCTCACACCCTCCTGGTTCACCGTACTGCCATCGGTGTGATGATCGGACAGTACTGCATGTCCCGCCACTAAATTTATGCACATGCAAGTATTTCATCTTGAGCCTTCAGCTCGTGGGACCAACCTGTCCTGATTCCCTCAAACCCTTCACGGGCGAGCCTGCAACATATATCCCTCCAACCCATCTCGGGTGAGAACGCACAATAGTGCCTTTATTCAAAATCCCTCAAACCCGTCACGGGCGAGCCTACAAAATATATCCCTCTAACCCATAGCGGGTGAGAACGCACAATAGTGCCTTTATTCAAAATCCCTCAAACCAGTCACGGGTGAGAATGAATCGTAATGTCTTAACCTATTAGACTACTCTTGTCTACGGGTTATTATACTTAGTGATTTAAGGTTAATCCCAGGACTGCCCAGGGTATAACCGGTGAAGGGCTCTCGGGGCACTAGGAACTACGATGGGATTACGCCCAAAGCTCCCTTTCTCAAAGATATTTACTTTAGTTGATGACTACCCATAATTCACCACCAACGCTCGTTATTACTCTTAAGTGGTCCTAATGACTTGAGATGTTCTCAGAAGGGCGACGGTCTTCCGTCGGCGTCCACTCCAGTTGCTATCCAAGGGCTTGCTCTATACTCTCATCACTAAGACAACTCTACTCACCAGGGTCATATTCCAATTGATGTCTCTAGCTCATTCGTTGATCTATCCCCCGGTGGTCCTTATAGCACGACCTACTTACACTATGCGCAACCCATGACCTAATACCACCCCGAAATGAAACTTCCAATTCCTTGGGCCACCTGCCCCTAAATATTTATCCTAGGATGGTATGGACTAATGAAGTGAGCATGTTGAGTTTCATAATTTTCTTAAGTCATTAAAGCCTCTAATTAAATCATTTAATTAATCTCCTTGGTCATTTAATACATGAAGTATTACAAATTATAATCCACTGACCTAAAGCATTGTTCCTGAGTTGCATCTTGGTCAAATATTGCTGTCTACCCAAATTCATAATTTTCCTTGAAATATTTCCATTTATTCCTTAATTAATAGAAATCTCACATAATTGTCATTTTCCAAATGAAGTGTAAGGAGTTCGTTACTAAAAATTCCAAGAAAATTACAACATATATATATTGGTAAAATAATGTTAATGACAGAATTTCATGAACTTCCATGGTACAAGGGCTACAAAATTTCATTTCTAATTATATTACCAAAATGCCACTATGAGGTTTTAAAAATTACTGAGTCATCCAAAAATGCTGAGATAATTATACAAGGTTATTCATACTCAGATATATCACCAAGAAAGTTTTCAAAATTTTCTACTGAGTATTTTCATCAATTTTCAATTAAGTATAATGAGGGTAAAAAGGTAATTTCCACACAACTCCTATCAAATTTCTTCAAACAGAGACATAAAACTTTACAGGAGTTAAACCTAACATTATATTGACCTTGACAAAAATTGGCAATTTTATCTCAATGATGCACCAATTTTTACATTTAGTTTTCAAAAGTCCTATTATTTCAAAAATTCCAAATAATGGGATTTTTTCTTCCAAAAATCTCATTATTACAATGTGGGGTATGATTCACCCTAATGAGCCTCTGAAAACAATATCATGATTTTTGGATGTTCCAAATAGGCCTAATACACAACATTTCAAATTTGGCTATTTGCACCCCAAGCCTATACATAACCAACACATGCAAGTGAGTTTACCCAACATGCATTGGTCCAAATATGCTGAAATATTTACCATGCACATGTATAGTCCCAAAGGACATGCCACCAAAATATGGTGCCCTTTGGTGTCATATTACTCAAATTATGTCATTTATTTACTTTTGTGTATTATGAATAAAACTATAGAAAATGTTTCCCAAAAATTCTCAATTTTTGCAGCGGCTAAATATGCCCTAATCATGCATGCAACCAAAAGTTGGGGTCATGTTGATTATTGGTTTGGCTTGGGCATGAAATTGAAATTCTGCCCTAGTCAAGGACCAGTCCTAGAAAATAGCCCTACAGGACAATAGACTGCACCAAATTATAAGATTAAGGTGACAAATTAAAATTAAGAGGAAGAGCTACAACTTTCATCTTAATCACCAGTTCTAAAAATGTCTCTAAGGGGCCTAAAATAGACATGCCATATCACTATATAAGTGTGACAGATATACATAAATTCTATAGTTTTTATTTGATTTAATTTAATCGGTTTAACACGAATCTCGAAGTAGAATGGATGGGATCTGGTCATCGTCCCCAATCAGCCAACAGCCCAGATTGGTTTCTGCTGGGCCGACTTGCCCGGCTATTCCCGGCCAGCTGAGCCACCACCACCGCCGGCGGATGTCGCCACCACCTTCACTGAGGTGGTGGCTAGTGATTCCCGGCGATGAGGCCGCCAGAGTTGGCTCCTCCGGCGAACCAGAGCAAGAAGAAAAGCTCGGAAAAATCTCCATTTCCTCACATGGTATCGGGCTCATTTGATCCCGATGCCTCTCCTAGAGGATCTAGAAAGCTAGCACGAGTAGAGAGGTGGTGAAACAGACCTGAATCAGGCCTTGGCGGCGAGTGCGGCGACGGTTGGCCATGGATGAGCTGCTCTGGTGATCTCCTGCTCAAAATATCATTTCTGCACCAAAAGATCTGCTCCAGGACTCGTTCGCAACTCGTTTCCACTCACTGAAGCTGATGGTGTGGTCGGTTTGAGCTGGAAATGGTTGTATATGGAGATACAACCAAGGTGAGCTCAGTTTGGGGCTTTGGAGGCTTCAACCATGGTGTCAGGTGGCCACCATGCTGCCAAAACCTGTTGGATTTTCTGAGGAGGCCATCCAGCACCTTTTGGGGCAGAAGGAGCCAAGGCCAAGTGGCCTCCTCTCCTTAAACTCACCTTCTCTCTCCTCTTTTAGGTGAATTCCCCAAAATGCCCCCATGCATGCACTCTCTCTCCAAAACCAGAGGGGTAGGGCTGGTCTTTGACACCTTGGGTTGATAATGGGACATGTTGGGTGGGCTTTACCTATTGGGAATGGGCTTAGCACTCATTTTCTTCTTTAGCTCAATTATGTTGATTAAGTTGACTTTTGAGTTGACCTGGTCAACCATGATGAGTGGGCTGACCCCACTTGGTGGTCATGGGTCTAATGGAACCACCCAACTTGGGTTGGGTCAATGTGGTTGTAACGGCCCAGCCTAGAGCTCAGAGGCTGCCGTACCCCACATGGGCCGAACAGCTTGTCTCACCCGTGACAACGTTACAGGGCTGCAGCCCAATACACCCCAACGCATCTCCCGCCTGTTTCTCAGCAAGGCGCGTTGTTGGCGCTAGGTATCGAACCCGCAACCCTTGATAACACACTCTTCCAACAGTGCTCATCACCAACTGAGCTGCAGCTCAGTCGGTGATGAGCACTGTTGGAAGAGTGTGTTATCAAGGGTTGCGGGTTCGATACCTAGCGCCAACAATGCGCCTTGCTGAGAAACAGGCTGGAGAGGCGTTGGGGTGTATTGGGCTGCAGCCCTGTAACGTTGTCACGGTGAGACAAGCTGTTCGGCCCATGTGGGGTACGGCAGCCTCTGAGCTCTAGGCTGGGCCGTTACATAAAAAGTGCACTTTTTATGTAACGGCCCAGCCTAGAGCTCAGAGGCTGCCGTACCCCACATGGGCCGAACAGCTTGTCTCACCCGTGACAATGTTACAGGGCTGTAGCCCAATACACCCCAACGCCTCTCCCGCCTGTTTTTCAGCAAGGCGCGTTGTTGGCGCTAGGTATCGAACCCGCAACCCTTGATAACACACTCTTCCAACAGTGCTCATCACCAACTGAGCTGCAGCTCAGGTGGTGATGAGCATTGTTGGAAGAGTGTGTTATCAAGGGTTGCGGGTTCAATACCTAGCGCCAACAACGCGCCTTGCTGAAAAACAGGCGGGAGAGGCGTTGGGGTGTATTGGGCTGCAGCCCTGTAACGTTGTCACGGGTGAGACAAGCTGTTCGGCCCATGTGGGGTACGGCAGCCTCTGAGCTCTAGGCTGGGCCGTTACAGTGGTGCCCTACTTGGGCTAATTGGGCTTATAGTTATAGATTTGACTAACTTAGGGCTATGGTTGACTTTGGTCAACTAGGGTCAAAGGGTTGACCTAATGACATGCCCTAGGGTCCACTTAGACTATTTTAGGGTTAGGGTAATGTGGTGGGGTCATGGTGTGGCTAGGGTTCATATTTAGGCTAGTTGGACCTAGTTTGACTTGGCCCAATAGTGGGCCCCACATGATTACAACCAACTACCTAGGGTCAAACCTACCTAATTTGCCTAACACCCACCCCATGCCCAACCAAATCTAAGTTAAGGAGTCTCGAAGTAACATGGGATGTTACAGATTTATATTGGTTCCCCAATGTTGGGTACATCCACTTTCCCTCACCGATCTAGCAATACACTAAACTCGGCTACTCCACTATCTCAGATTGAAAACCAATCCTATGCCTCGGAACAAAGTTCCTACAATCTCGATCCACAAAATAGATCTAAACTCGGAAGATAAAACTTCCTACAACTCGGAGACAAAGGCTCCTACACTCGGAGAGAATTCTCCTACAAGAATGAAATTGAAGGTATGTAGAAATACAAACAGTAAAACTTTATCAGATCTACAAACAGTCAGCCTGGATCTTCTTCGTTAATCTTTGCGGCTTTATCAGAGAGGTTGAATAAAAATCTCGGTAAAGGCTAGATCTGAACTTTCTTGGCTTTGCACGATCGGACAGATGATGGAGAACTGAGTGACGATCTCAATCTGTGAATCTTCTTGATCTGAATCCTCTGAAATCAAAAACCCTAGCCGGATGTGAGCGATGAAGGTCGGCGACAGCGGCTTTCATTTATAGAGAGAGAAAGAGATTCAAAAAGACTTAGAATAGAATTGATCGCGAAAAATTCTTAGGGTTTGTTGTTTTGACAAGACTTTATATAGGATCTTCAATAACGGTGAAATTATTCTTAATGACGTACACGTGGACCAATCACGTCAAGGTAATTTGAAAATTCTGTCAATTCTGGACTTAACGAATTTTCTGAAAGAGGACACTGATATACTCGAGTGAAGATGATCTACTCGAGTATTATATAAAACTATTCGAGTAAACAGAAGAGAACTACTCGAGTAAATTACTTAAAGAAAATCCAGAAATGAAGAGCAGCTACTTGAGTACAAAGTGACTTTCTCGAGTGCTAAAATAGTTACTCGAGAGGTGGAGTTTTACTACTCGAGAACAAGAAATACTACTTGAGAGAAAAAGATTTGACTACTTGAGAGGTAGAAAAACTACTCGAGTCCGGGACTTAGAATATTTTCTGGAAGAGGATTCTGGGTTACTCGAGTAGTGAAACTGAACTACTCGAGAGGATATAATCTACTCGAGTATATATAAATAGGTACTCGAGTAAAGGACTTAGAAAAATTCTGAGGGAAGAAAATATAGTTACTCGAGTATAAACTCTGGAGTACTCTAGTAGTAGATGGACTACTCGAGTACATGAATTTGACTACTTGAGTGAGGAAGAATTATACGAAATCCAGTCTTTTGTAACTCGAGACAAAAGACTAAACTACTCGAGTACTTATATGTCTACTCGAGTAATTTACTTAGAAAATTTCCTGGAGAAGGAATTCTGTTAACTCGAGAATGATAAGGGATCTACTCGAGTAGTTGGCTTAGCTACTTGAGAGCTATGATTTGGCTACTCAAGAGCTAATCCCTTTACTCGAGTACTTATAGTTTTATTCGAGTATAAACTAAGCATTTCACTCGAGTATGTATGGATCTACTCGAGTAAAGTACTTAGTAAAATTCTTTCAACAGAATTCTCTTTTTCTTTGGTGAGTTCAGCAACAAGCCTTTCTCCAATTAGTCCTAGTGCTTGAATATGAAGTGTATCCCAATAAAGAGGCTACACGTGAGTCAACACAATGGATCACACAATGAGGGATTACATTGTATGGTCCTGTGTTTGGTGACTCATTGTAGACTGACATTGGTCTACACTTTTTAATACAGTCCTGCACACACAAAACTCAAACAAAGCATCAAATATAACTTAATTCATCTTAGTTCAAGGGTGACTTCATCAAATCTGGGTTAATGTGGATACAATACCCAACAATCTCCTCCTATTTGTAGAAGTCAGAACCCTTTACACTAAGGTGAATTATAGAGACATAAAAAGAACTATATATGCAAATAGATAAAGCAGTGTAATCAAGCATAAGAATATAATCAAGATTATATGATCAAAGTTTAGAATTATATAAATGTGATTTTCCAAAATATCATTTCTACAAAAATCATTCCCACACTCTCATAATCCTTGTAGCTTAGACTTGGTGGTGTTGCCTGTCTTGCTTCTCTTGTTGTCTCCTTTGGTAGTTGAATGGCTTGGGATAGTACTTTGGAGGTCTTAGAGAAGCAGCAATGTTGTTCCTTCCAAATTCTTTATCGTACAGTCTCCTCTTAGTCATAGACTTTTCATATAATTCCCATTCCTGGGAGCTGTAGTAAATATTCCTGCTTTCATGGAAGTCCATAACAAGTTTGAGAGTATCCAAAATGAGAGACTCAGAAGTAGGAGACCCGATCTCTGCAAACTCTGGAGCTTTTCTCTTTTCTGATTCAGGAACTAGGATTGACATGCTGGCAGAGGCACCATCACCATATTTTCTCTTCTTCTTTGAAGTCTGGATTTCTGGAGGGGCCTAGAGAAGGATATCTGCAGGGTCATCCTCCCAAAGTTGAGCATATGAATCAGGAGGAGGACCTTCATGGCCTTCAGGTCTAGGAGAGAAGGAAGGCTGTTGAGCTTGAACAGGAGCAGCAACAGCTAAGGTGTTTAGGTGGTGAGGAATGATATTTGGATCAACAACAAACTCAGGAAGGATTTGATTATGCATCCAGACAGCAGTGTCATATGAATGGAATTTGACACTCTGAATTTATCCTAAAACACCATTATGGATCTCTTTCATTTTTGCTTCCCAGAGCTATTGCTTGAGTGCATCTGATTTCTCAAGATATTCTTTCACTAAACTCTCCCCCTTTCTTACTTCTACAGTCTGTTTATTGATGGAATCATCTTTGATGATTCCAACTTCTTCACAAATCTTCATCTTTGTAGCTTCAGATCTCTTATCTAATTCTATCTGATTATTAGCAAGAGTCACACCTTGCTCCAGGACTTGACCAACACTAGTAATAGTGTGATCTAGAGCCTTTCCACCAATTTGGAAAAGGTGTCTGAGCTGATCTGTATTATGCTGGATCTCTGCAAATCCCCTGCTCATTTCAGCCTCTAGAGCAGTGACTTTGTCAGTAACAGCCTTGAGTGAAGCATCAAAGTAGGTTCTCTGTTCTTGAAGAAGAAGTACAACTTGATTCATCAGATCAGTAGAAGGAGTAGCAGTAGGAGGGGCAACAGAAGAGGGAACTGTAGGAGGAGGAGCAACCCATGGCACTATCTCTTTAATTACTACAGAGCTCTCATCTCTGGTAGTATGAATCAGGGCATCCACTTCATCAGTGAGCATGGGGATGGTGAAGTTCAAATTTCTTAATGGAGCTTCATCTGGTTCAGGAGTTTTCTCTTTCTCATCTGAAATGAAAATGATGTCATCCTACTCTTGATTTGTAGTAGGAGACTGTGGAGTGGGGGATGGAGTGTGTGATGGAGATTGTACTGGAGTGGGGTTCTTGGGAACTTCATCATTTGGTACTTTTGGAAGAGGGAGAAGGGGTTCATCTGCATTTAACTCACCAATCATCCCACTTATTGCAGCCTCAGTTGACAGTAGGGTTTCTAGAAGTTGTACTTCAGAAGGAATTTGTTCAGGTGTCTGAGGTGGAGGTGAAGTAACATCTGAAGGTGTAGGTATCCTTGCTGGAACTGAAGGAGCAGGCACCCCCTCAACAGTTGCACCAGAGGAGCTGACAACCTGAAGTGGAGAGGGAGATGGGGTCCTGTCCTCTGTAGCTAGAAGATCTCGAGCTTTGGAAGCTTGAACTGGATTCCGTAACTTCAAATCCCATCCCTGAATTGATGAGATAAAGACTTTCTTCATGTGGTGAACAACAGTCCCTTTTGAAAAGTTTAACACCTCAGGGTTAATTTCATGGAGGAGGAGAGAAATTATCCTAACATAATTTGGAGCTTTAATACTGTCTTTTATCTTATCCAAGATCATCATCCCAAATAGAAATTTCTTCCTGCGGACTATTGCTTGCATGATATCAAAGAAAGAGAGAGAGATATCTCTTATGGAATTAGTTTTGCAGATGAGAACTTTCCCTATAATGTCCACTAGCAACTTTCCTTCAGGATTCAGCTGAGACCTTTTGATGTATTCTTCATCAGGAGAAATGCCACAGAACATACATGTCATGTCAGAGTCATCAGGACCAAGATGATCTTCTTCATCCACAATCGACAGTCGAAGACGTTGTGAAATAGAGGTCTTGGTAAGTTTGATCTTAATTCCTCTGACTTTCGACTTGAGAACTGCTCAATGGTGCTTGACCTTGACATTTTTGAAGAACCCTACAATGTAGGGAAACAGGATTTTACATGGTTCTTGGAGAACGAAGGTAAGTCCGGCGATGTCAAGAATGAGAACTTGGTCTCGTTCAGCGGCTCCTTGAAAATGTCTACAACTTGCTTGTCTGTAGAGACATATTGTAGATATATGTCCCCATGCTCCACATGCTCTCAGATGAAGTGATATCTTAGCTCTATATGCTTTTTCTGGCTGTGCGAGACTGGGTTGTTGGCTATTGAAATTGCGCTGGAAGAGTCGCAAAACAATGGAATGTTCTGGAACTTCATGTTGTAATCTTCAAATTGATTCTTTATCCATAGCAGCTGTGCATAACAACTGTCTGCAGAGATATACTCTGACTCAACTATTGAGATTGCAACACTGTTATGCTTCTTGCTACTCCAGGAGATAAGCCTTCTTCCAAGAAACTGGCAAGTCCCGAAAGTGCTTTTCCTGTCATCATTGCTACCTGCAAAATCTGCATCTGAAAAACTAATTAGCTCGCTATCATTACTTCTTGGGTACCATAAGCCAAGATTTGGCGTACCTTTAAGGTATCTCAAAATCCGCTTTGCAGAAGCATAGTGAGATTCCTTAGAGTTCACCTGAAATCTAGCACATACACATGTTGAAAACATTATGTATGGTCTACTAGCAGTAAGGTAGAGCAAGGATCCAATTATGCTTCTGCACATCGTTTCATCAAAAGGTTTTCCTTTCTCATCCTTGTCCAGAGACATAGCTGAACCCATTGGAGTCCTCATAGAGGTTGCGTTCTCCATTCCGAATTTGTTAATTAGCTCTTTGGTGAACTTGGTCTGCGAGATGAAAATTCCATCTTCAGATTGTTTCACCTGAAGCCCTAAGAAATACTTCAGCTCGCCCATACTGCTCATTTCGAACTTTCCTTGCATAAGTTTTGAAAACTTCTTGCAGAGGTTGTCGTCAGTAGAGCCAAAAATAATGTCGTCGACATAGATTTGCACTAGCAAAATCTTGCCTTTTATTTCCGTAAGAAATAATATCTTATCTATCATTCCCCTTGTGAACTTGTTCTCAAGAACAAAGCTAGACATCGTCTCATACCAAGCTCGAGGAGCTTGTTTCAAACTATATAAAGCTTTATATAATAAGTAAATGTAATCAGGAAAGTTAGAATCAACAAAACCTGAAGGTTGTTCCACATATACCTCTTCCTTTATGTCACCATTAAGGAAGGCAGACTTCACGTCCATCTGGTAGACGGTGAAGCCTTTGAGTGCAGCATATGCTAGGAATAACCTGATGGCATCCAACCTTGCCACTGGAGCGTACGTCTGGTCGAAGTCGATTCCTTCTTCTTGACGATATCCTTTGGCGATGAGCTGGCCTTGTTCTTTACGATCGTTCCATCCTTATCCATCTTGTTCCTGTAGACCCATTTTGTCCCGATGACGTTCATACCTTTGGGTCTTGGAACAAGTTTCCATACTTGTCAGCGCTTGAACTGATTTAATTCTTCTTCCATCTCCATTATCCAAGATGCGTCTGAGTTTGCTTCTTCAAACTTCTTTGGTTCAACCTATGAGAGAAAACTTAAATATAAATTCTCGTTAGTTGTACCTCTACGAGTTCTGACACCTTCCCGGGGATCTCCTATGATCTGGTCCATGGGGTGATCCTTCAGATGTCTGAGCTCTAGGGTCCTTGCATCTGGATTGTCTTCAATCACCGGAGTGACTTCATCAACATGGACAACTTCTTCTTCGTGATTATCATCCTCTCCAATAGAGATTGGAGTGGTGATCTTGATGAACTTTTCATCTTTATCTTCAGATGATTCATCCAAGCTAATTTCTTTCAACATTATACATGCATCTTCAATGAGCACACTAGAGGAGTTGCCTTGCAGCAAGCTCTTCTCATGAAATATAACATATATTGATTCTTCTACGACCAGAGTTTTTCTATTGAATATTCTGTATGCCTTACTATGGCTACTATATCCTACAAAAATACCTTCAAAACTCTTTTCGCTAAACTTGGTAGTATGATACTTGTCATTGTTAAGCACGAATCACTCACAACCAAAAATTCTAAAGTATAAGAAAGTTGGTTTTCTGCCCTTTAGAAGTTCGTAAGGTGTCTTATCATGATTTTTGTTGATGAGTGCTCGATTTTTCACGTGGCATGTAGTGTTGACGACTTCAGCCCGGAAGTATTACGAAAGCGAAGCATCACTCAACATGGTCCTGCAGGCCTCTATGAGTGTTCTATTCCTTCTCTCAGCCACTCCATTCTATTGTGGAGTACAAGGAGAGGAAAACTCATGAAAGATATCCAAGATTTCACAGAATTCTGTCATGGCCCCACACTTGAACTCTATTCCATTGTCACTTCTGATTTTGACTACGGAATAGTTGTATTCATTCCGGACTTGCCTAACAAAATTAGTAAAGATGTCGAAGGTATCTGACTTGTGTTTCAGAAAGAACAGTCACGCAAAGCGCGAATAATCATCAACAATTACTAACGTATAATCCTTACCTCCCAAGCTTCTAACTTATAGTGCACCAAACAAGTCCATATGGAGTAGATGGAGACATCTATTATAATCTTTGCCAATAACGCTTTTAAAGGTAGTACTGTTTTCTTGCCTTTTACGCATGCATGACAAGGTCTATCTTTGACGTACTTGACATTTGGGGCATCACGTACTAAATTCAGTGAAAATAATTTATTAATAGTTTTGGAATTAATTTGTGTTAATCTCTTGTCCCATTGGTCATCAAGAGACGCACTATCTTTTGCTAAAAGCACACCGGTGTAGAAGAGTCTATATAAATGAAATTTAAACAAAATATGTTTCTGCTTCGAGTGCCGGATAGAATCATTTCCATATTGTCAACGGATTTTATCAAGCACTTATTAGCATGAAATTCAACTATGTATCCTTTATCGCAGAGTTGGCTTATGCTTATAAGTTTGTGTTCCAATCCTTCAACATAAGCTAGATCTGAGAAGGATACACTACCGTTAGTGATCATACCATAGCCTTTAGTGATTACTCGGTCTGAACCTCCAAAGATGACCTTTGGCCCGTTCAAGACTGTAGAATAGTTCTGAAGTAGGCTTCTGTCCCAGTCATGTGCCTAGAGCAACCACTGTCCAAGTACCAGATAGGCGTTTTGTGGCCTTTGGACATACCTGCAATAATATTCAATTTGCCTTAGGAACCCAAACACATTTGGGTCCTTGGTCTCATGTTAGAACACTCCCCTTACGAGTATTAGCATTATGAGTGCTCCTTCTCATATTTCTAACCTGAGGAGTTGCAACATTTCTGGGATTAAACCAGCAATCGATGGAAAAGTGACCAATTTTACCACAGCACCAATAGTCAAACCTATTGTATCTTTGCCTTATGTTTTCCTGCTTGACCTTTTAAAGTTGTGGTCTCGCAGGACCAACATTCTTGGAGGAAGAAGCTTCATGATGATGAAAATCACATGATTTCTTCTCCGTCACTGGTTTTTCCACAACGGGCTTTACCTTTGGTGCTTTCGTGAAGTTATGACCATGATTGAAAGGGTCATAGCTCTGAAGAATGACTTCTTCATAAGGTGCCTTAAAGACACTCTCACCAAAGTTTCTAGGGTGAGTCCATCCTTGGTAGCGAGACTTTGGCTCTACATAGGTAGGCCTGGTCAAGTGACCGTAGGATGAGTGATATTAAACTTATTAGTTGGATATATGATCTTCTTGAATGAAGTCTTATGAATTGTAATTATACGTATTTTTATGCACATTAATTTAGTCTTTTTCATTTATTTTCGTCGTTTTTACTTATTTTTGTTCAATAAAATGTTCCTATTCTTGTAAATTTGCTTCTAACTTGTTTTATTTTATTTTTCAGAAAAAGTTCAAAATCTGCCAAAATTGGGCAGTACACGCCCGTGACATATTTGTCACGCCCGTGACCAAGGCGTGACGCTCAAATTCCGTGAACTGGCAGATTTCTGAAGTAAAAAGCTTGACACGCCTGGCAACACGCCCGTGTCACCCGACACGGGGCGTGACCCAAGCCCGTGTCCTCTCCTCTCATCGAATTCGCTCGACGATCGTCGAGTGTCGACACCAACTGTCACGCCCAGTGTCACGCCCGTGACCTGGGGCGTGACTCAATTTCCGCTCGACGATTTTGACTCGACACTTTCCGCTCGACATTCGTCGAGTGTCGACACCAACTATCACGCCCAGTGTCACGCCCGTGACCTGGGGCGTGACCTTTCCAGCTAGCCCGACAAGATGCTGCCGAAGACTTTCGGCGCAACCCGCGCCCGGTTCTACCTCCCCGACACGCCCAGAGTCACGCCCGTGACCTGGGGCGTGACTGCCGCGAACTCAGCCCGAAGTCAACTTTCCTGTCCAATCGCCAGCCGCCTTCATGAACAGTACTGTCACGCCCCCCCTACACGCCCGTGACCGAGGGCGTGTACTTAGAAATTTTTTTCTATAAATAGCCCAGTTCTGTAAGGTCCAAGGGTTCAGATTTTTGGGCCAATTTAGTGTCTTTTTGTGGGCTGCATCCGTGATTTTCAAAGCTATGTAAGGAGATTTCTCCCTTTTTTATTTCAATTCTTGTTTTGCTTTAGCTTTAGCCCTTTGTAATAGCTTGTAATAGTTTCATTTTAATCAATAAAATGTTAAATTTTCTCTTCATATATGGCTTTGGAATGAACACTTGTGCCCACTTTCCTTCTCCTTTTTATTCTTAGTTTCATCTTTGTTCTTCATTTATGAAAAGTGTGTGTGTGTGTATGAGTGTAACATGCTTACTTTACATGTTTTTTTACTTGTTTTCATGCTTATGGATGATAGGTTTTCCTCTTTACATGCCTTTAATTTTTCTCAAGTTAGGTTTTGTTTGAAATTCATGAAATGATGAATTAGGTATTTCTTTTTTTTTCTTGTCTTCTTTTAATTTCTTCAACATCTTCACTCTTATGAATGTGTAAAAGAGTTACTAAAGTTTCTTTTGTTTTTTTTTACTTAGCTTTATTTTAGGATGAAAACCTTTTTTTCTTCTTTCTCTTTTATTTCAACTTTTTTAGCTCTTTTATGAAATCCTAGGAATGAAAATGTTGAAATTTTAATTTTCCAAAAACTTTGGTTTTTAATTTGTTTTGAAAAACTTTTGTCTTCTAAAATTGTAATTTCTTCTTTTTATTTGTTTTTGGCAAAACCTATGCTTGAAAAAGTAAAAGTTTTAATTTTTAGGTAACTTTGATTTTTCATGTTGTGTGTGTGAGTGTAGGTGTTAGCTTTATTGCTTTCTTTTAATGCTTTGTTCAAATTTTGTAGAGTGTGTGAGTGTAGGTGTATAATTTTTATGCCTTGATTCAAATTATGTAGAGTGTGTGAGTGTAGGTGTTAGCTTTATTGCTTTCTTGAATTTCTTATGGAGTGTGTGTGTCTGTGTGAATTTATTTCCGCCTACTCGTTAAGAGTTAAATGGCGCACCGTTTTCATTTTCAGTCCTACTCGTTCGAGTAGGACTTGTAATTTTTCTTTCTTTATTTTTCCGCCTACTCACTTGAGTTTAAATGGCCGGACTTTATTTTCAGTCCTACTCGTTTGAGTAGGACTTGCAATTTTTCTTTCTTTATTTTTCCGCCTACTCACTTGAGTTAAATGACCGGACTTTATAGCCCTGTAATCGCATTTATTTTCTTCTACTCATTTGAGTAGGACTCGCTTTCATTTCAGTCCTACTCGTTTGAGTAGGACTTGCAATTTTCAGATTTTATTTACCGCCCCCACTCGTTTGAGTGGGACACGCAAAATTTGAAATATGCAATTTTCTTTTATTTGTAACTTAGTTTCTGTTTAATTTATAATTTGGAGTGTGCGTGAGTTCTCGTTTTAGTTAACTTTTTAGCTTTCTAAATGTTGTTATTTTTCTTGTGTCCCTTTCTTATAAACGTTTAGTGTTTAATTTCGAACTCGCGCGTCACTAAATTATAAGCCGTCCCCATACCGATGTGTGGCTAATCGCTATTAGCCTCGGCATCGAAGAGCATTGGGACATTTGAAATGATTTATAATAATTAAAGCTCTTTATTTTCATTTTAATTTAAGCACTTAAGGTTTTCCCCGGGTTTACGACGCGTAGGATCACATAATCGATGTGTGGGCCCTATTTCCGTAGTCCATATGCTAGCTAGCCGAGAGGCCGTGCATATGGACCGATCACCCCTGGGTAAATAGAGTTGCGTGCATACCCTCGAGAGAGGACTAGCGTAATTCTACCGGATTGGGTTCCCCACCCAATAGCGGGGTTCTTAGCGTAAAGCGGGCGTTAAGAGGAATCCTTCGTCGGACTAACGTTCGGTCGAATAGTCTTAACGTTCAGGTGAGCAATATTCCTAGAGATAAGTGCGCTCACATTAGTGGAACCTCCACGGCCAAGTTGCCTTATTATTAATTTGAAAACTAAGTCTTTTTATTATTAAAAATTGTTTTAGTCTTAATCCGATTCGATGCCGAGCGTTAACCCTTCATCGAATATTTTCTAAATCGTTTTTTTTCGCTCCTTTGCTTTTCCGCCTTTTATTAAGTAAAAAAATCCGCCTTACTTTCAGTAAAATAATAGTCCTCCCGGAGGAGTAAGAATAGTCAACGCGACCCCGAGAACAATACGACCTCGGTATTCCCCCGAATATCGAGTACTACTTGCGATAGGTGCACTTGCCTCTATTAGCACGCCCGCGGCGATCGACTCACCGAACCAACCACAGTAAGAGTCTGTTCGCGGGCCCATCAAGTTTTTGGCGCCGCTGCCGGGGAATCTCTTTTCGAGTTGCTATTTCGAATTCCGGAGTCTATTAATTTTACTTATTTTCTACAAAAAAAAAAACTAAAAACTTTATTTTAAAACAAAAAAAAAGGGTTTATTTTGTTTTATTTTTGTTTGGGTGTATGACCCGAGGACAACCCTCAGAGTCTGAAGATTTGGACTTCGACCCTGAGATCGAACGCTCTCTTGCGCGTATCCGATCTCAACGCCGAAATCCTTCTTTAGATCCCGAGGAATCTATCGGAGAACCTACTGTTGTACTTATGGCTGCGCCTAACCCTCCCCCGGCGGCCGAGCGTACTATGTCCTATTACGCCCGGCCTAACCTGGATGATTCTGGGTCGAGTATTGTTCGCCCTGCGGTGGCGAATAATAATTTCGAAATAAAGTCAAGTGTCATTCAAATGGTCCAAAACGCCGTGCAGTTCGATGGAATGCCGGATGAGGACCCGAATGTCCACTTGTCCAATTTCTTGGAGATATGCGACACCTTCAAGATTAATGGCGTCACTGATGACGCCATTCGTTTGCGCTTATTTCCTTTTTCCCTTAAGTCCAAAGCCAAGGCGTGGTTGAATGCCCTCCCGCGAGGATGTATCACCACGTGGGCTGAGTTGACGGAACGGTTCCTAACGAAGTACTTTCCGCCCGCAAAAACTGCAAAGTTGCGGGCGGACATTTCTTCGTTTGTGCAGAACGATCCTGAGTCTCTATACGAGACTTGGGAACGGTTTAAGGAATTCCTCCGCCGTTGCCCGCACCACGCGCTGCCAACGTGGTTGCAAGTTCAAATTTTTTATAATGGGCTGAATTTTCAGACGCGTCAAATGATTGACGCGGCTGCCGGGGGTACGCTTAACAACAAAACCCCCGAGGCCGCCCAGGCTTTATTCGAAGAGATGGCTATGAACGCCTATCAATGGAACGTCCCGCGGGGACGGCCAAAGCCGGCGGCTGGTCTTTTTGAAGTGGATGCCACTGCTCTCTTGACCCTTCAAGTTGAAAGGTTAACAAAGCAGGTGGCGGAGATGTCTGCTGCCTCCTCCACTCCGCCTTGTTTTATTCCCCCTAACGTCTGCGTAGCTGAAGAGTTCGTGGACTTCATGGGAAATTCGGGTCGTCCTCCCTTCAACCCCAACAATAACCCTTATAGTAATAACTATAATCCGGGTTGGAGGAATCACCCCAACTTCTCGTGGAGCAACCCGAATAATGCTCAACGTCCCCCTATTTCTTATGCGCCCGGATTTCTTCCTCCCCCTCCTCTTCCGAAACCCTCCCCGATGGAGGAAAATTTTTCGAAGTATATTGCGTCCAACGAGTCAAATATCCGGAACATCACCGGATCGCTAAAAACACTCGAACAACAGGTTGGACAGCTGGCGAGGATGATGTCCGAGCGCGCGCTCGGGGCACTGCCGGGAAACACGGAGCCCAATCCGCGGGAGAACGCCAACGCTATAACCCTCCGTAGCGGAAAGGAGGTGGTCGATCCAAAACGGACCGACCCTCAGGTACATATTTCACCTCCGACCCCTCTTCCCCTTTCTTCGCTTACGCCGCCTTTACCTATTATAAAAGAAAAAATTATTTTAAACAAGGCTCTTCCGTATCCGCATAAGTTAGAAAACGAGCGTAAGGACACGCAATATGAAAAATTTATTTTATTATTAAAACAAATTCACATTAATGTTCCTTTTTGCGAGGCTATCTCGCAAATGCCCAAATATGCGAAATTTTTAAAAGAACTACTTTCTAATAAACGCAAATTAGAGGATATTTCGCATGTATCTCTCAACGATGTCTGCTCGGCGGCCCTTACTAATAAATTGCCCGCAAAACAAAACGACCCGGGACGGTTTTCCATCCCGTGCCTTTTTGGCGATATATTAGTAAAGTACGCCTTAGCTGATTTAGGGGCTAGCATTAATCTGATGCCGTTCTCGCTCTTTTCGCGTTTAGGTTTGGGTACTCCTAGTCCTACGAATATGCGCATCCAATTGGCGGATCGCTCGGTTAAGTTCCCTATCGGGGTAGTGGAGGACGTCCTTGTCCGAGTCGACAAGTTTACCTTCCCGGTAGACTTCGTCATCTTAGATATCGAGGAGGACACCGAGGTACCAATAATACTCGGTCGCCCTTTTCTCGCCACCTCCCGCGCACTAATAGATGTTAGTAATGGTAGCCTTCTCCTCCGAGTAGGCGATGACCAAGTTACTTTCTCTATTAATCCCTCGATGGACAATTTGTCATCGAGCGACGATTTCTGCTATTCTTTAGATACCTTTTTCGGAGATCGTTCTTCTCCCGTTTTCGAGTCCGTATTTTTAAACGACGATATTTATGCGCTCGAAAATTTTAAATGCGATGAGGATACTTCTTTAGACTTGCCTTTCGAACCAATTGGTAAGAAAGACATAGGCATTAAAACCTCCCTAGAAGAACCACCCATCCTAGACCTCAAACCCTTACCCGCCTCGCTCAAGTACGCTTTTTTGGGAAAAGGTGATACGCTTCCCGTTATCATTTCTTCGGACTTGAGTGATTCGGAGACTTCCGATCCATTGGAAGTTTTATTTAAACATCGCCACGCAATTGCGTGGCAAATCTCTGACCTAAAGGGGATTAGCCCCTCCTTTTGCACCCATAAGATTTTCCTTAACGATAATTGCCGCAAAACGATTCAGCCGCAGCGTCGTCTTAACCCAAACATGAAAGACGTCGTTAAAGCCGAAATCATTAAGTTATTAGATGCGGGGATTATCTACCCTATTTCGGACAGTGCATGGGTTAGTCCCGTGCATGTCGTACCCAAGAAGGGCGGTCTTACCGTAGTGGCGAATGAGCATAACGAGCTTGTCCCAACTCGTACTGTTACGGGTTGGCGAGTGTGCATCGATTATAGGAAACTTAACGACGCCACCCGCAAGGACCATTTCCCTCTGCCATTTCTAGACCAGATTTTAGAGCGTTTATCCGGTCATCCGTATTATTGTTTTCTTGATGGTTTATCGGGGTTTTTCCAAATCCCCATTTCCCCCGATGATCAAGAGAAAACAACTTTTACTTGCCCGTTTGGCACCTTCGCATATCGAAGAATGCCATTTGGACTCTGCAACGCGCCAGCTACATTCCAAAGATGTATGCTAGCGATCTTTGGCGAGCTAGTAGAAGACATTATGGAAGTCTTTATGGATGACTTTTCTGTTTTCGGACGCTCTTTTCCCAATTGCCTTCAAAATTTAGATCGTGTCCTTCAACGGTGCGAGGACACAAGCCTTGTTTTAAATTGGGAAAAATGCAACTTTATGGTTCGAGGAGGTTTGGTCCTCGGCCATATGATTTTGTCTAAGGGGATAGAGGTGGATAAGGCCAAGATAGAAATTATAGAAAAACTTCCGCATCCAACAAACGTAAAATCTATTAGGAGTTTCTTAGGCCATGCGGGCTTTTATCGACGCTTCATTCAAGACTTTTCAAAAATAACCAAGCCGCTTACTCACCTCTTGGAAAAGGAATCACGTTTCATCTTTAGTAGCGAATGCGAGTCCGCCTTTAATTTGATAAAACAAAAACTTATCTCTTCACCAATTTTAGTGGCCCCTAATTGGTCCCTTCCGTTCGAAATAATGTGCGACGCTAGTGATATTGCCTTAGGTGCCGTTCTTGGCCAACGCGTCGAAAAACATTTTCACCCTATTTATTACGCTAGCAAGACGCTCACTTCCGCACAAGTAAATTACACGACAACGGAAAAGGAACTCTTAGCCGTCGTTTTCGCTTTCGATAAGTTTCGCTCGTATATAACGCTATCTAAAGTTATCGTTTTTACCGATCACTCCGCGCTTAAATATTTATTAGCTAAAAATGATGCGAAGCCCCGCCTTCTTCGATGGATTCTCCTCCTACAAGAGTTTGATTTGGAGATCCGAGATAAGCGGGGAGCGGAAAATCTAGCGGCGGACCACCTCTCCCGTTTAGAAAATCCGGGTGCGGAAGCGCTCGTCGAATCTGAAATAAATGACAGATTCCCCGAGGAACGCCTTCTTGCCATTAATAAATCTTCGTCATCTTCGCCTTGGTTCGCAGATTTTGCAAATTTTTTAGTAGCGCGGGTCATTCCAAAAGAGTTTTCCAGTCATCAAAAGAAGAAATTCTTTTCTGACTTGAAAAATTTCTTTTGGGAGGACCCATTTCTTTTTCGTATCTGCGCGGACCAAGCGGTCCGAAGATGCATTGCGGGTGTGGAGTTCTTACAAATTCTTAAGCACTGCCACGAGGGTCCAGCCGGTGGGCATTATCAAGCCAACCGGACCGCTCGGAATGCGCTAGAGGCGGGCTACTTTTGGCCCACTCTCTTCAAAGATGCGCATAATTTTGTGCGCGCATGCGATAGATGTCAGCGGTCGGGTAACATCTCTCGTCGCGACGAGATGCCCCAAAACATGTTTTTAGAGTGCGAAATCTTCGATTTATGGGGCATAGATTTTGTTGGCCCCTACCTCCGTCTTTCAAAAATATGTATATTTTAGTGGCGGTCGACTACGTATCGAGGTGGGCGGAAGCGCAAGCTCTCCCCACCAATGATGCGCGAGTCGTCGTTACATTTCTTAAAAAATTATTTTCTCGCTTCGGCACGCCTCGCGCAATTGTTAGTGATAGGGGAACGCATTTCTGTAACGCTCTTATGGCCAAGACGTTAGCTAAATACGGAGTCACGCACAAGCTTGCCACCCCCTACCACCCGCAAACAAGTGGCCAAGTCGAGGTAGTAAATCGAGAGATTAAGCGAATTTTAGAAAAAACCGTTTCGCTAAATAGGAAAGATTGGTCCGTTAAACTCGACGATGCGTTGTGGGCGTATCGGACGGCATACAAAACCGCTATTGGATGTACGCCGTTCCGGTTAGTCTACGGCAAAGCGTGCCATTTACCCGTAGAATTAGAACATCGCGCACTTTGGGCTTTAAAACACTTAAACCTCGACTCCAACTTAGCCGCTCAGAATAGAAAACTGCAACTAAACGAGCTCGATGAATGGCGTGCGAACGCTTACGAGAGCAATAAATTCTATAAGGAGCGCTCTAAGTTATATCACGATCGACATTTAAAGTCCCCAAAAATATTTTCTACGGGCGATCTTGTCCTTCTTTATAATTCACGCCTTAAGCTTTTTCCGGGTAAACTAAAATCTAGATGGTCCGGTCCCTTCTTAGTTGAAGAAGTCTTTCCATATGGGACCGTACTCGTCTCCCACCCGGAAAGAGGTTCGTTTAAAGTAAACGGTCATCGGCTTAAGTTATACATCGCGGGCGACCCAGTGATCGAGCATTACGAAACCAAAACCCTCCTCGATTTATAAATCCGCCAAAATAGTCAAGCTACACGACTATAAACAAAGCGCTCCTGGGAGGCACCCCTCGCTTATCTTTTTCGCCCTTTCCTCATTACCTTTGCTACTTTTTCTAATAAACGCAGGGTTTCTGATCGGCCTCCCCCTACGCGTTTCAGGGAAGCTTCTACCCCCTTCCCTTTCTTTTCTTTGTACATATTGTCTTTCCTTTCTGTTCCGCATACTTACGATACAACATTGGGGACAATGTTGGACTTAAGTATGGGGGTATTTTCGTGCTTTACTTTCTGCACTTCTTTTTTTCTGCATTTCAAAAAAATACAAAAAAAATACATATAACAACAAAACAAAAACAAAAAAATTAAAAAACATCTTAAAATGAAACAAAAAAAATTTAAATGAAAAAATTTTAAAAAATTTTTGTTCTCTTTCTTTCTTTTTTTCCAACAAAAAACTCAAAAACAATTAAAAAAAAGAGAAAACAAAAAAATATATTTAGTTTCATTTTGTAAATTTTTTTTTTGTACTTTTTTTTTCTCTCTCCCCCTTACTCATTCTTGTAAAAACTTCTCTTTTTCCCCTTATTTTTGTACATAAATGAAAATTCTCTTAAAAATATATATAAAAAAAAAGATAATAGTTCAATAAAATTTTTTCAAAAAAAATTGAGAAAAACAAAAATACAAAAAAAGATAATAAATGAAAAACAAAAAAAAAATGATAACAAAAACTATAAAAATCAAAAAAAAAATGTTTTGAAATAAATAAATTAAATATTCCATACTTAACTTTTCTGCTATCCAAAAATTCAGTTTTGAGTTTATTTATATGCGAATTTGATTAATTCTTTGTTCACTACCCGTTTATTAATTATTGATTGAAAAATTTAAATAGCCGGGGTTAAGTTTTAAAGAATTCTTTATGCTTTGTTAAAACTAGCGAACTCGTTTTAAGCACTACTTCTAATTTTTCATTAATAAGAGCATGTATATTATGTTAGGAAATAACGACTATAGAATTCAATTATACTTACTTTTAGCTTTCTGAAACATTGGAACGTACAAATTATTAAGGTTGCTCTCAAAAATTTTTAGGATTACAATCTAGTTTTCCTTTCTCCCCTTACTTTTCATGACCTACTTGGCATGAAAAAAAAAAAAAATTTATCCTTAAAAGATCCTATGTCAATGGGAATAAGATTTCGTTCCGTAAACATAGGCACCCAATAATTTAAAAAGATTATATATGGAGTAAGAGGATAAAATTCATTACTCCTACAAATATACATTGGGTTAATTTTATTCTTATGAAGTTGAAAAACAAAAATCATATTAGGAAAATAAGATTTCGTTTTCCTAATAATCCAAAAGAAAAAAATGGAGGTTCGAGAAAAAATTACCTCACCTCAAATATCAAAACCCTCTTCATAAACCCACTACCCCCTTAGCCAATTACACGATTATAGAATTAATTCAAAAATCTTTTTGAGAGCATAATTAGTAAATTGTATTATTTCCAGTAGCACTCGTATAAGCTAGAGTTCTTATAATTCCAAACTATTTTCGTTAATCTAACCATTACAAATGTTGCCTTCTATTTGATTACATCAAGAAGTCTTTTGGCCAAAACTTTTGCGCTATTTAAATCATCTACATAAATTTAGGACTTAACTCTTACACCCCGTATATTTATTTCGATCTCTCTTATAATTGATTAAGCGGTAGCTAAAACTTAGAGTTTTTTTTATTCCTTATAGATTCACCTCAAACTTTTGCTCTGGAATAGCAAAAGCCTAAGTATGGGGGTATTTGATGAATTGTAATTATACGTATTTTTATGCACATTAATTTAGTATTTTTCATTTATTTTCGTCGTTTTTACTTATTTTTGTTCAATAAAATGTTCCTATTCTTGTAAATTTGCTTCTAACTTGTTTTATTTTATTTTTCAGAAAAAGTTCAAAATCTGCCAAAATTGGGCAGTACACGCCCGTGACATATTTGTCACGCCCGTGACCAAGGTGTGACGCTCAAATTCCATGAACTGGCAGATTTCTGAAGTAAAAAGCTTGACACGCCTGGCAACACGCCCGTGTCACCCGACACGGGGCGTGACCCAAGCCCGTGTCCTCTCCTCTCGACGAATTCCGCTCGACGATCGTCGAGTGTCGACACCAACTGTCACGCCCAGTGTCACGCCCGTGACCTGGGGCGTGACTCAATTTCCGCTCGACGATTTCGACTCGACACTTTCCGCTCGACATTCGTCGAGTGTCGACACCAACTGTCACGCCCAGTGTCACGCCCGTGACCTGGGGCGTGACCTTTCCAGCTAGCCCGACAAGATGCTGCCGAAGACTTTCAGCGCAACCCGCGCCCGGTTCTACCTCCCCGACACGCCCAGAGTCACGCCCGTGACCTGGGGCGTGACTGCCGCGAACTCAGCCCGAAGTCAACTTTCCTGTCCAATCGCCAGCCGCCTTCATGAACAGTACTGTCACGCCCCCCCTACACGCCCGTGACCGAGGGCGTGTACTTAGAAATTTTTTTCTATAAATAGCCCAGTTCTGTAAGGTCCAAGGGTTCAGATTTTTGGGCCAATTTAGTGTCTTTTTGTGGGCTGCATCCGTGATTTTCAAAGCTATGTAAGGAGATTTCTCCCTTTTTTATTTCAATTCTTGTTTTGCTTTAGCTTTAGCCCTTTGTAATAGCTTGTAATAGTTTCATTTTAATCAATAAAATGTTAAATTTTCTCTTCATATATGGCTTTGGAATGAACACTTGTGCCCACTTTCCTTCTCCTTTTTATTCTTAGTTTCATCTTTGTTCTTCATTTATGAAAAGTGTGTGTGTGTGTATGAGTGTAACATGCTTACTTTACATGTTTTTTTTACTTGTTTTCATGTTTAGGGATGATAGGCTTTCCTCTTTACATGCATTTAATTTTTCTCAAGTTAGGTTTTGTTTGAAATTCATGAAATGATGAATTAGGTTTTTCTTTTTTTTCTTGTCTTCTTTTAATTTCTTCAACATCTTCACTCTTATGAATGTGTAAAAGAGTTACTAAAGTTTCTTTTGTTTTTTTTTACTTAGCTTTATTTTAGGATGAAAACCTTTTTTTCTTCTTTCTCTTTTATTTCAACTTTTTTAGCTCTTTTATGAAATCCTAGGAATGAAAATGTTGAAATTTTAATTTTCCAAAAACTTTGGTTTTTAATTTGTTTTGAAAAACTTTTGTCTTCTAAAATTGTAATTTCTTCTTTTTATTTGTTTTTGGCAAAACCTATGCTTGAAAAAGTAAAAGTTTTAATTTTTAGGTAACTTTGATTTTTCATGTTGTGTGTGTGAGTGTAGGTGTTAGCTTTATTGCTTTCTTTTAATGCTTTGTTCAAATTTTGTAGAGTGTGTGAGTGTAGGTGTATAATTTTTATGCTTTGATTCAAATTATGTAGAGTGTGTGAGTGTAGGTGTTAGCTTTATTGCTTTCTTGAATTTCTTATGGAGTGTGTGTGTCTGTGTGTATTTATTTCCGCCTACTCGTTAAGAGTTAAATGGCGCACCGTTTTCATTTTCAGTCCTACTCATTCGAGTAGGACTTGTAATTTTTCTTTCTTTATTTTTCCGCCTACTCACTTGAGTTTAAATGGCCGGACTTTATTTTCAGTCCTACTCGTTTGAGTAGGACTTGCAATTTTTCTTTCTTTATTTTTCCGCCTACACACTTGAGTTAAATGGCCGGACTTTATAGCCCTGTAATCGCAGTTATTTTCTTCTACTCATTTGAGTAGGACTCGCTTTCATTTCAGTCCTACTCGTTTGAGTAGGACTTGCAATTTTCAGCTTTTATTTACCGCCCCCACTCGTTTGAGTGGGACTCGCAAAATTTGAAATATGCAATTTTCTTTTATTTGTAACTTAGTTTCTGTTTAATTTATAATTTGGAGTGTGCGTGAGTTCTCGTTTTAGTTAACTTTTTAGCTTTCTAAATGTTGTTATTTTTCTTGTGTCCCTTTCTTATAAACGTTTAGTGTTTAATTTCGAACTCGCGCCTCACTAAATTATAAGCCGTCCCCATACCGATGTGTGGCTAATCGCTATTAGCCTCGGCATCGAAGAGCATTGGGACATTTGAAATGATTTATAATAATTAAAGCTCTTTATTTTCATTTTAATTTAAGCACTTAGGGTTTTCCCCGGGTTTACGACGCGTAGGATCACATAATCGATGTGTGGGCCCTATTTCCGTAGTCCATATGCTAGCTAGCCGAGAGGCCGTGCATATGGACCGATCACCCCTGGGTAAATAGAGTTGCGTGCATACCCTCGAGAGAGGACTAGCGTAATTCTACCGGATTGGGTTCCCCACCCAATAGCGGGGTTCTTAGCGTAAAGCGGGCGTTAAGAGGAATCCTTCGTCGTACTAACGTTCGGTCGAATAGTCTTAACGTTCAGGTGAGCAATATTCCTAGAGATAAGTGCGCTCACATTAGTGGAACCTCCACGGCCAAGTTGCCTTATTATTAATTTGAAAACTAAGTCTTTTTATTATTAAAAATTGTTTTAGTCTTAATCCGATTCGATGCCGAGCGTTAACCCTTCATCGAATATTTTCTAAATCGTTTTTTTTCGCTCCTTTGCTTTTCCGCCTTTTATTAAGTAAAAAAATCCGCCTTACTTTCAGTAAAATAATAGTCCTCCCGGAGGAGTAAGAATAGTCAACGCGACCCCGAGAACAATACGACCTCGGTATTCCCCCGAATATCGAGTACTACTTGCGATAGGTGCACTTGCCTCTATTAGCACGCCCGCGGCGATCGACTCACCGAACCAACCACAGTAAGAGTCTGTTCGCGGGCCCATCAAAGTCTAATCTTGAGGGGCTTTCCCTTCTCTTTGGCCAAGGCCTTCTTGGCGGCCTTATTCTTTCTTTCAACTTTATTTCTCCTGGAGGATTTACTATGAGCTTCTTCATGGCCTAGTCCAGCACCCTTGGCCTTAGATGAAAATTCAGCAACGAATGGAAGAACAGTCTTAAGCTTCGAGAAACTTTCAACAAGTTTCTTTTCAGCACGTGTTGTTCTTCCAACTATTTGATGATTTTCTCTTTTAAGTCAAGATGATCAAGAGCCTTATTGTATTCTTCAATAGCATTATTGAAGTTCTCTTTGAGTGAGTCAATCTTCGGGACTTCCTCGCTCAAGATGCTCTCTTCAGCTTTAGAGACTTTATCTCTTTACCCTGAGTTGTCATGACTCGACGATATTTGTCGTAATCCATGATCAACTCCTTGTACTAGAACATGAGTTCAGACTCATCGTCAGAAGAGCTGTCCTCACGATCATGCTCAGAAGCTTCAGATTCTGAAAGATGAGTGTGAGAGTTTACCTTCCTAGTGAACTGGCGCTCTTGTTCGTCATCTGTCTGAGCCATAAGCCCAAAGTGGGCTTCTTCTTCTTCACTCGACTCAGATGAGTCAGAGTCACTAAGAGTTTTACCCTTCTTGGTTATCAGGCTCTTCTCTGTCCTCTTCTTATTGTATAAGGACTTCTTTTCCTCTCTTCTTCCACCCTCCTTCTTCTTATGGGGGCAGTCAGTAATGACATGACCTGGCTTATTACAACAGTAACAAACGATGTCAGTAGAAATGTGTTTGTTCCATTTAGGAGTATACCTGCCGTAGCTACTTGAGCCTTTTCTTCGACGATCACTATCATGTCGTGATCTTCTATAAGAGGCATCCTTGCCTTTCCACTGCTTCTTTTTGTTCAAGAAATTCTTGAACTAATGTGAGAGTAGTGAGAACTCTCATTCAGATAGCTCAGAGCCCTAGGTACTTGGCTCTGAAGTTTCTTCTTCACTCACTTCTTGTGCTGGGGAAGGAGAGGCAAACTTTGACTTCCTTGAGTTGTCTGCCTTTAAAGCAACAGACTTCTCTCTTGATGCAGACCTGCTCTTTACTTCTTCAGCCTTTCTGGTGTTGAGTTGATGCTCATATGACATAAGCTTCCTGAAGAGATTCTGCGGCACAGACCTTGTTATCCCATTCCTTAGTTAGTGATCTCAAGAACTTATCATTTAATTCTCCATTTGTAAAGACTCTGCCAAAGACCCTTAGGCCATTCACTATCTTGAAAAAATTCTCAAAGGTGTCAGCAATGGTGTCCTTGTTTCCTTGTCGGAAGACTTCATACTTTTGATTCAGAAGGGATCTTCTATCATGCTTGACTTCTTTTGTACCTTCCATCAAAGTGACTAGAGACTACCACATATCTTTTGAAGACTCGCAGTGGATCAAGTTTTGCAGCATGGAGTCATCGACTGCACTTGCTATTAGGTTCTTGGCCTTCTTGTCTAAAGACACAAGTGCAATCTCATCTTTGTCTAGATCCACTAGTTTCTTTGGAACTTTCTTGGTTGGATCTATTATGGAGATGGTCATGCGAGTGTAAGGACCTTCTTCAACTATCATGAAGATCCTTGGATTCACAGCTTCCATAAAGAATTTGATTCTTTATTTCCACATGGTAAAGTTATTCTTGGTGCACAAAGGATGCTTGGCAAAAACTTTAGCCTTGTCCATGCTTGGTAGATCTCAAAAGACAACTAATCAGATCTGATCAAGGTGTTAATCTTTTATTGATCAACCTGGCTCTGATACTAATTGAAAGTGTTCAGTTGTCTACCTAAATCACCTAGAGGGGGTGAATATATGAGATGTGCATCTTTTTGCGGAATAAAAATTTAAGATCTATGCACATTATTATCTACCAGTCAATCACAGACAACAAAAGATTTATAGTGGTTCCCCAACCTTGGGTACATCCACTTTCACTCACTGAACTAGCAATACACTAGACTCGACTACTCCACTATCTCGGATTGAAAACCAATCCTACGCCTCAGAACAAAGTTCCTACAATATTGATCCACAAAACGGATCTACACTCGGAAGATACAACTTCCTACAACTCGGAGACAAAGGCTCCTACACTCGGAGAGAATTCTCCTACAAGAATGAAATTTAAAGTATGTAGAAATACAAACAGTAAAACTTTATCAGATCTGCAAACAGTCGTCCGGGATCTTCTTCGTTAATCTTTGCGGCTTTATCAGAGAGGTTGAAGAAAAATCTCGATAAAGGCTAGATCTGGACTTTCTTGGCTTCACACGATCGGACAGATGATGGAGAACTGAGCGACGATCTCGATCTGTGAATCTTCTAGATCTGAATCCTCTGAAATCAAAAACCCTAGCCAGATGTGAGTGATGAAGGTCGGCGGCGGCGGCTTTCGTTTTTAGAGAGAGAAAGAGATTCAGAAAGACTTAGAATAGAATTGACTGCAAAAACTTCTTAGGGTTTGTCAGTTTGACAAGTCTTTATATAGGATCTTCAATAATGGTCATAATTATTCTTAATGACGTACACTTGGACAAATCACGTAAAGGTTATTTGAAAATTCTGTCAATTTTGGACTTAACGAATTTTCTGAAAGAAGAAACTGATATACTCGAGTGAAGATGATATACTCGAGTACTATATAAGACTACTCAAGTAAACAGAAGAGAACTACTCGAGTAAATTACTTAGAGAAAATCCAAAAATGAAGAGCAGCTACTCGAGTACAAAGAGACTTACTCAAGTGCTAAAATAGTTACTCGAGAGGTGGAGTTTGACTACTCGAGTACAACAAATACTACTCGAGAGAAAAGGATTTGACTAGTCGAGAGATAGAGAAACTACTCGAGTCAGGGACTTAGAATATTTTCTAGAAGAGGATTCTGGGTTACTCGAGTAGTGAAACTGAACTACTCGAGAGGATATAATCTACTCGAGTATATAGAAATAGCTACTCGAGTAATGAACTTAGAAAAATTCTAAGGGAAGAAAATCTAGTTACTCGAGTATAAACTCTGGACTACTCGAGTAGTTGATGGACTACTCGAGTACATGAATTTGACTACTCGAGTGAGGAAGAATTACATGAAATCCAGTCTTCTGTAACTCGAGACAAAAGACTAAACTACTCGAGTACTTATATGACTACTCGAGTAATTTACTTTAAAAATTTCCTAGAGAAGGAATTCTGTAACTCGAGAATGATAAGAGATCTACTCGAGTAGTTGGCTTAGCTACTCGAGAGCTATGATTTGTCTACTCGAGAGCTAATCCTTTTACTCGAGTACTTATAGTTTTACTCGAGTATAGACTAATCATTTCACTCGAGTATGTAGGGATCTACTCGAGTAAAGTACTTAGTAAAATTCTTTCAACAAAATTATCTTCTTCTTTGGTGAGTTCAGCAACAAGCCATTCTCCAATTAGTCCTAGTGCTTGAATATGAAGTGTATCCCAATAGAGAGGCTACACATGAGTCAACACCATGGATCACACAATGAGGGATTACATTGTATGGTCCGGTGTTTGGTGACCCATTGTAGACTGACATTGGTCTACACTTTGTAATATAGTCCTGCACATACAAAACTTAAACAAAGCATCAAATACAACTTAATTCATCTTAGTTCAAGGGTGACTTCATCAAATCTGGGTTAATGTGGATACAATACCCAACACCAGCTAACTGAACTTTTTGGTTCTTGCAGGAAGACTTCTTGGAAACAATGGCGAGGAAGATGAAGTCCAGCCACAAATTTTAAAATTGATAAAATGCTAAAAGTTTTTTTGTCTTGCCCACTCTCTTCCTTTTGTAGTTTTCCGATCAAGGGCTCTTAGGAATCAGTGGGGCCCACTTGTAGCATCCAGCTACACCATGCTTTAACGGAAGAAGACATACAGTAGCTTCTCAGCAGAGTTTGTCGTATTCTGTAGCCTCTCCGTATTTGATTTGAAAGTAGTTGACTTTGTCGATTTTGCAGATATTGCAAACGTCAACAACTGTGGAGTTAACCAAAATCGAGCATTAGTAGAATAGGCGTTGAGTGAATGAGCTTCACTCAACGCCAAAGTACTTAGATAGAATTCTGTCTATCTAGGGGTTGACAGCGTTGAGTGAGCAAGCCTCACTCAACGCTTTACTCCTTATCTTATTCTTCAGCCATTTCTGCATGCTTGGCGTTGAGAGCGTTAAGTGAGCACGCCTTACTCAAAGCCTTGTACCATAATAATAGTTTCTGTAATTTAGGCGTCGAGAGTGTTAAGTGAGCACTCCTCACTAAATGCTTTCTGCCTTAACCAATTTTTTTTCTTTTCAGCATCTAAAGCATTGAGTGAGCACGCCACACTCAACGCTTTTTTCTTTAGCCAGATTTTTTGAATCATTGCGTTGAGTGCGTTGAGTGAGCACGCCTCAGTCAATGCTTTCTGCCTTAGCTAGATTTTTCTGCTCCTTGGCGTTGAGTGAGTAAGCTCCACTCAATGCCAAACTACTTAACAGATTTTATTCTGTTTAACTGACATTTAGTGAGTAAGCTACACTTAACGCATTTGGATTTAGCCTTTTATTAGTACATCTTTTCTATGGCTTTAACTTATGAGGCAATACTCAACGAATAAGGAGTATGGAATTGAGTGAGTGATACTCACTCAATTCCTGTGGACTTAGACACTTTTCTGCCCATTTCCTCTTAGGTTTTTACTACATTAGCCTGTCTCACAGCCTTTTGCTGTATACCGTTGAGTGAGTTGACTTCACTCAATGCTTGTGGACTTAGCCACTTTCTCAACTTGCCACTACCTTGGCTTTGACTGTATAGTCTCCACTCAATGCTATAAGTCATCTGGCGTTGAGTGAAAGACCTTCACTCAACGCATGTGGACTTGGACAGTTTTTTGTCTATCCACATCTTAGGTAAGTGTTTACCTGACCTAGCCACTTGGGCTACCTGTCTCATCATTGTTGTTATGACATCCCTGCATGTATGAACTCAGGCATATATCAAATACAACATTATGTATATCATTGACAAGATTGACTTCCTCAAATGTAGAACATTGTGGGCAATGGACCCAACAATCTCCCCTATTTGAGGAAGTCAAAACCCTTAAGCAAATTAGGCAAATGAGTTAATGACATACACAACAATATGCAACAATAAGAGTATAAGAATAAAAGAAACATATGACTGGAGAATGATCTATAATTACTACCACTTTCCTGCATGATGAACATTACTACACCTGCTCCCCCTGAATTGTTACTACCATTCCTGATCATACATCTGATCATCTTTTTCTCCTCCTTTTTGACTTCAACAAATAGCCAGCATGGTTCTTCATGAGAGTGTTAGAGCAGTGCTGGATATGCTCCCCCTCAACTGATGCACCATTTGTCATATTTCTTAGTAGACAATCTAGTCTATACTAGTCTGGACAACAATTGTCCATGATGCCACTGAATGTATATCACTTGAAGATTCTTCATTTTACTGAAGAACAGTTCCATCTACAAGATACAAAATAATCTGTAATAAAATGAGGAGCAACTGAAGCTATACCAGGTTTAACATACCCAACTCAAATTTGAGGGTGTTAAACTTAGCTTCATCTAGTGGCTTAGTGACGAGTCAACTGATGAATTGTAAATATAACTATATTTATGTACAATAAATAAATTGTTTTAGTTTATTTTTGTTATTTTTGTATATGTTTCTTTAATAAATTGCTTCTTTTTCGTAAAAATTATTCTAACATAAATTATTTTTGTTTTCCTGAAGTTTTCAGGAAAAATTGCAAAAAAAGTCAAGTACACGCCCGTGTTCATTGGGTCACGCCCGTGACCAGGGCATGACAACTCAAATCCCATGAAATCGGCCGCAAAATGAAGAAATTGATGGACACGCCCGATGTCATGCCCGTGTCCAATGACACACCCCGTGACCCCAGCCCGTGTCAAGCAAGCTCGACATTTTCCGCTCGACGACGATCGACCAACCCGATATGCCCAGAGTCACGCCCGTGACATGGGCTGTGACTTCTCCACCTGACTCGACGAAAACCCACTCGACAAAAATGCGCTCGACATTTTCCGCTCGACGAATGTCGACACCTCCCCTACATACCCGTATCAAGATGGGACACGGGCGTGTACTCCTCCACCTGGCCGACAAGACCCGCACGACGACATTTCGACGCAACCCGCGCCCAGTTCTACCTCCCCGACACGTCCATAGTCACGCCCGTGACCGGGGGCGTGACCACCGCGATACCGACACGTGTCATGCCCGAAGTCAACCAAGCCATCACCTCGCCGGATCGAATCTTCAATAGTAGTGACACGCCCCCTGACACGCCCGTGTTAGAGGGCGTGTTCTTCAAATTTTTTGCCTATAAATACTTGTGTTCTGTAAGAGCTCATGTTCCACTTTTTGGATCCATTTTGTATAGGGGTTATGCTGCCAAGATGAATTCCAAATGTTATGTAAGAGATATTTTCTCCCCCTCTCCTTAGTTTTTGTTTTTGTTCCTTTGTAACCCGTTGTTTTAACTTAATTAAATGTGTTTTTCATCTCTTTTTTTGGCTTTGGAATGAATCTAAACAACTACCCTTATGCAATATTGTTTATCTTTGTTTCTACTTTGTTTTTCTTTTCTTTAAGAAGTGTGTGTGTGTATGAGAGTAAATGTTATGTTTTCATTTTTATTGATAAGAAATTGTTATATTAGTTTTTCATCTTATGCCACTTGTCTTTCTTTATAGTAGTTATATTGTTTTTGTTCTAACATTCATCCTTATGAAACTATAAAAACGATCATAAAGTGGTTTTTGATTTTTTTTTACTTAGTCTTTTTAGATCGTAAAACTTTTTGAAAGTGAGCAGTTAGATCAGGAATACTCTAGGGGGGGTGAATAGAGTATTTAGAGTTTTATGAAATTCTCTGCTGGATAATGCAGATTAGTGTAAGTGCAGTAGTAAATAAATAAAAATATAAAAACACAGAAACTAACTACCACAACCACAGCAAGAAAACAAAATAAAGAGGTCAACCAGAGGACACAAGAAATTTATAGTGGTTCTCCAACCTGGGTACATCCACTCTTCTACCACCCTGGTAGGAATCCACTCAGGATTTTGATCAGGTGCCTGACACTAATGAGCTTTTGATCAGGTGCTCAAAAACCAAATCCACAAGTCTTTTGATCAGGTGACTTGTAACCAGGAATCACTTTTGAAGGAGATGACAATGCTTTACATAGTGGGGGTAAGAGAGTTGATTATGTCTTCTCTGTCAACAATCAGAGAGAAGACTTGTGGAATATTGATGGTAGCAAATGGCTCCCCCTGAGATATTGAATGGTTCAGGGAAATATGGAAGCCTTGCTGCAGGGTGATAGGCCTTCAAGATTTTAGCCTTATCTACAGGATCTTCTTGACAGATTTGATAGTTGTTGTCCTTGGAAGTTCTGGAGTGTTGAAGTAAGAAGACTCTTGATTTTGTATGATTGTTCTTCTTCTTTTGAGAGCAGGTCTTATTTTTGTATCAGAGCTTTTGTGAAAGGAGCAGAGAAGCTGTTGAAGACAGACTGACTAAAAATCTCTATATCTGTGTATGTTGTGTCTCTGCAATTTGTCTACTACTCTGATTGTTCTTACTTGATTGCTTGATTACTGTATATTTCCAGGAAAGAGAGAAAAATCTCTTTTTATATTTTCTGAGGGAATTTCCTTTCGAAATTTGAATCCTTCTACGGCAATCAATGCTGGCGGTCCTTGAAAATAAACTGCATTGATTTCTTTCCACAACTGTCCCTTGGAAAAATGGAAAACAATAATTCTGATGAAAGCCGTGATTAATGTACCGTCGAACGGTAATATTCATATAATATTTTATCATTAAACATTCAGAAATTATTGCCATAGACTAAGGACAGAAGGAATAAATGCTAAGTCTGGAATCGTCGAACTGATGATAGAATTCGTCGAGCTGATAACTGTGTTCGTCGACTAGAGTTCAACAACTATTCTGGACTTAGAATATTCATATTTTATCTGAAATGAAAGTTAAAGTCTCCAGAATTCGTCGACCTAAGATTTGATTTCGTCGAGCTGAGTTTCTGGAGTTGTCAAATATTCTGTGTGCCGACACAATTGCTCCTGGTGTCGACACAGGTGGTGTCGACTGATATCCTGTGTGCCGACACAAGTCTTCTGTGTGGTGTCGACACAACCTTTCCAAAGTGTCGACTGATATCTTGTGTGCCGACACAAGTCTTCGGTGTGGTGTCGACACAACCTTTCCAAAGTGTCGACTGATATCCTGTTTGTCGACACAAGTCTTATGTGTGGTGTCGACACAACCTATCCAAAGTGTCGACTAATATCCTGTGTGTCGACACAAGTCTTCTGTATGGTGTCGAAAAAACCTTTCCAAAGTATCGACTGATGATCTGTGTGTCGACACAAGTGCTTGTAGTGTCGACTCAGTTGGTATTGACATATACTCTGAGTGTCAACACAAGACTTCTGGTTCTAAGTTGTTGAAGTAGATAATCCAGAATTCGTCGGGCAGAGAACTAAGTTCGTCGACCTGAGACTAGAGAACATAGTCTTGACAAAATTCTGTAGTAGTACAAAGATTTGTCAACCAAAGAATAAAGTTCGTCGAGCTCAGCTTAGAGAATTAACTCTGAGATCGTCGAACTAAGCACGACAATCATCGACCTGAGTTCGACGAACGTCGAACTCACTTTACAGAGTCTTGAAATCTTCTAAGTCTTGAGTCTCTGGCAGTCTTGTTGATAGCTGGTCCATGTGATATTGACTCTAAGGACTTGGCCTAGACTCTAGGACACAACTATGACCCTGGCTATACATTGTGGGTCATATGATCCTAACATAGTGGACCTAGCCCAAATCTTACTAGAGATCCAACAATCTCCCCCTATTTGGGTGAGGTCACTAATTACAAACTCAAATAAAAATTGAAAAATAAACAAAGCAGAAAAAAACATATATCTGGCAGAGATCAATAACACATACAGTAGATATATATATGTACATAAGTTTTGTTCAGAATATAGAGCAGTTATAGATAATTGTAGAAAACAAAAGAGTTCAAAATTTACTTCTTCTGTTTCTTTTCCTTTGGCATTTCTTGCTTGCTATTCTCTCCAGGCTTTGTAAACACAATCTCTCTTTTGGGATCTGAAGCTTACACTTTTATCATGGTCATGTCAGCAGCCCCTATAATCTTCAAGGTTGTAGCTCTGGGGACAACTGCTTCTGGGTGCAACTTCATGTAGTCATCAACATTGAAAATCTTATTTGCTTTATCAAATCTTTTAAGTTTCTCTTTCATGTACTTTGACTTTGTTGAATATTCAGAAGGATACTTTCCTTCAGCTTTGGCTTTGTTAATCATAGAAAGGCCTACAATTTCCTGGAACCTGGCCATTCTAGCAGTAGTAGCTGTTTCAGGATCTTCAAAAAGAACAGGAGGAGAAGATGGTTTTTTATAGCCTTCAACTGGTTGATGTTCAGTGGGTTGTTGCTGTTGTTGTTGATGTTGTTGCTACTGTTGATGTTATTATTGCTGCTGATGTTGCTTTCCTGAAGAGTGTTTCCTGTGCTGGCTGCTTCCATATGATTTCCCTTGGTGTCTTTGATATGTTTGAAGTGGGGCAGATCTTTGAGAAGATGTGCTTGAAGCACCAGCAGCTGGAGGAGGTGGAGGAGGTGGATCTTTTCTAAATCTTTGAGCTGGAGGATGAGAGTACCTTCTGCTTTTATTTCTTTCCTTCTGCTGGTTTTTAGATAACCACATCCAAGATAGCATCCTTTTGTATGGAGTTATCTTTTGGAGAATATAATAGGGAGTGTCATTGTTTGGATTAGGCTTAGGAGCAGGAGGAGGATGGGCTTTTCTTTTCTTTGATACTAACTTCCTCTTAGGTTCATCATCTGAATCATCTTCCTCATCCTCATCATCATCATTATCATTATCTGATCCCTGAGGGTTATCGTATAGGTCATTGAGTGCTTTCAGAGCCTCAGCAGAAATGATTGGCTTTTTAGGAGCTTTAGCAGAAACTTCAACAGGACCAGGAGAAGAAGCCATAGGAGAGACTGGAGAACTGGTTCTGACAGTGCTTTCAGCAGCTGCCTTACTTTCTTCTTCTATATCAGCCAAAATCAAATCATCTAGATTTGGTATGGGTGAGTCATCCATTACAAATATTGGAACAGAAAGAACTTCTTCTGGAGATGTCATGACTGCTGGCTTTGAAATAACAAAACTATCTCTAAATTGCTTAGAAACGTTTGGAGAGATTGGAGAAGTATATGGTATAATAGCCAAGGATGGCTTAGTAGGTACTACTGGAATATAATTCAGAAAGGCAGTATCAAAACTTTTCAATAAATCAAGTAAGTTTACTGTGGGAATAATTATGAATTCAAAAACAGAAAGAATGTCTTCAGCAACTGTCTCTCCAGGGACTGACTCATCAAGGTCCATGTTAGTCTCAATGAAATGAATCAAATCAATTAAATCTCTATCATCAAGAATAAAATCTGGATCCTCTGGAATTACATCTGTATCTGCTAGTAGTGCTTCTGCCTATACTGTTACTAGAGCTGCTGGAGATGAGATTTCTGCTACTACTGGAGGTGCTGCAGCTTCTTCATTAAGAATCTCCCCCTGCCTGGTTTCAGTGTATACTAGAGCCAGGCCCTTCAATGAAGAGGGGGCAGCAGTGAAGGCAGAAAGTTGAGCAGAAAGTGTGGAGATAGAAGTAGCAAGAGGTGTAATGGCCTCTGCTATAAGAGATTTGAGGAGTGGAGTGATGAGAGTAATGACAGAGGAAATGGTAGAGGGATCCAGAGATGGAGTAGCAGATGGTTCAGGAGAATGTTGGGTGGAGACATTTTGAAGGATGGTAGATGTTAGAGATGATGAAGGAGGGACATCTGTCATGGGGACATCATGAGTGGATGGATGTGGAGGAGGGGGAGAATTGGGGGGGGGGAAGTCAGAAGATCAAAAGTTGGAATGGAGGATAGGTGAGTTGGAAGAGGAGATGATGGTGGTGTTGGATCTAGTAAATCTGTGGGGGATTGAGGTGGAGTGGGTTGATAGTATTCCTGAATAGGAGATGAGGGGATGTTGGTAAGATCTAATGGTGGAGAGGTGGCAGAAGATGTAACTGTAGTAGAAATATGAACAGAGGGTGTTGGTTGTTGATGTCATGGAAGTTGTTGTTGGAGTTGTTGTGGTTATTGAGTTGCTGGAAGGGATGGAGATGTGGGGATGATCTCTTCAGTAGGGTGGGGAGTGGCTCTTACAGCCCTGGTGCTTTCAGAAGCTGGGGTGGAAGAAGTTGAAGCCTTGGATGGCTTAGTTATGGTCCTATCCCACCAGCCAAACAACGTGCATGTGAGCCTCTTGCTGGCATTAATGAATATGGTCTGTGAGACCAGGGATTCAACAGCCTTCTCCTTCAGAAAGATCCCTAGGATCCTTCCAAAGCAAACTTCCTTTTTATTACACTTTTTCTTAATAAGATCAAAAATGATCTGTGCCCAATCCACTTTCTTTTTATTGACCACTGCACACATGACCATGAATTGATGTCTGGTGATGTAGTCATGGGAAGTGTGCTTGCCCAGCAAAACCTTTCCCACAATATCTGCCAGAAATTTGTATTCGGCAAATAAGTGTTTCTTTAACAACTTATTGGGGTTATCTCTAGTATAACCCATCAAACTTAACATCTCATCATATTCTTCAGAATCAATTTCTAATTGTTCTTCTCCATTAACCAATCCAAAAATTTCAGTAAGTACGGCGGGAGATAAAGATACAGAATTACCCACAATTGTTCCAGTCATGGTGTTCTCCTCGGATGTAGATGACGTGTAAACCCATTCTCGAATTTCAGTTGCAGACAGTTTTATCCTTGTTGACATCAGATTTTTCAGTTTCTGTTCCTCGAGAAGTTCCAGTATATGCAGAAATATTGGATCTGAATGTTGAAAGGATTCGAAGTCAACGTCAAAGCCCGTGTCAAACTTCATTTCGGTTAGGGCACCTACTGAAATAGCCATTGGAATCACCTGTAAGAGAGACAAATGACAATCAAGTGCAAGAGAACAGAAAGCGTGGGACGGAGGTCGAAGAAAAAACCTAGATATAAGGTTTTCCAGAATATGAATGGACAAACTCCGTTCCACGAAAATTAAGAAATTATTCGACCTGAGATCAACAAAAGAATTAATAGTCAAATAATTCGTCGAGCTCTGTCTGAAGATTTGAAGATATTTCGTCGAGCTCCATTCGTCGAAAGTTTTCTGAAGTGAATTTGTCGATCTCCGTTTGACGAAAACAACTTCACTCACAGAGAGTTTGTCGTCCTGCGTTCGACGAATAACTCACAAACTTTCCATAGTTCGTCGAGCTCCGTTCGACGAACTTTGGCAAATTCGTCGAGTGCAGACTTAAACTAAACTAAGTCTTCTTCATTGACCATTCCCAGGTGATTTATAAAGAAGAGATGATTTCTCTCATCCAGAGGTTTGGTGAATATATCAGCCCTTTGTAAATCAGTGTAGATATAGACAAGCTTAATTTTGTTTTTGTCTACACACTCTCTTATGAAATGATGTCTAATGTCTATATGCTTTGTCCTACTGTAATGGACTGGATTCTGTGCTATGGCTATAACACTTGTGTTATCATAAAGTAGAGTTGAATTATTTAAGTTGATACCATAGTATAGTAATTGATTTTGTATCCACAACATCTGGGAACAACAGCTACCTGCTGCAATGTATTCTACCTCAGCAGTTGAGGTAGATATAGATGACTGTTTCTTACAAAACCAGGATACTAATCTCATACCCAAGAACTGACAAGTTCTTGAAGTACTTTTTCTATCCTCCCTGTATCCAGCAAAATCAGCATCTGAGTATCCAGTTAACTCAAATTTTGATTCTGTGGGATACCATAGGCCTAAACTAGGACAATCCTTTATATATCTCAAAATTCTTTTTAGGAAAATAAGGTGATATTCTTTTGGGTTCACCTGGAACCTAGCACAAAGGCATGTGGCAAATATGATATCAGGTCTGCTTACTGTAAGGTATAACAGGGATCCAACAATGGCACTATATAGTTTCTGATCCATAGGTTTCCCATGTGCATCTGAATCATTTACAGCATTTGTAGCCATAGGTGTCTTCTTTATTGAGGCATCAGCCATCCCAAACTTTTTGATAAGCTCTTTAGCATACTTAGCTTGGGAGATGAAGATGCCATCAGGGAGCTGCTTCACTTGGAGACCAAGGAAGTAGGAAAGCTCACTGATGCTACTCATTTCAAATTTAGAATGCATGAGATCAGAGAATCTCTTGCATAATTTTGAATCAGTAGACCCAAATATTATGTCATCCACATATATTTGTACTGACATTATTTGATCCTTATGATGTCTAATGAAAAGTGTTATATCTACAATACCTCTAATGAATGTATGCTCTAACAGAAAGCTGGCTAGAGTCTCATACCAAGCTCTTGGAGCTTGCTTTAGACCATATAGAGCTTTATGCAATTTGTAAACATAAGAGGGATGAGTTGGAGAAACAAAACCTGGAGGTTGTTCAACATACACCTCTTTCTTGAGTACTACATTCAAGAATGCACTTTTCACATCCATTTGATAGACCTTGAATCTCTTGTAAGCTGCATAGGTGTAACACCCCCGGTTTTTCTGTGTCTTGTTTGATTTTTGATTTGGCATTACGACGACGCATTTTCGGCCTTTCGCCATTGTAGAGCGTGGTCTTAGCTCTTTAGGTTCCTTGTGTAGCCTGGTTGTAGCCTGTTAGCAAGATTCCCCAGCTAGCTGGAGTCTATTTTGGTGACTCGGTTGGGCCTCTTAGGGAATGCTTGTGTTTTGGCTTCGAGAGGTGTTAGCCCGAGTGTGAGATCGTCGGATGTTGTTTTCGACCTCAACGTTGTTTTCGTGGCTTGGGTGTTTAGCTACGGCGCGGGATTTGTCAAAGTCCGAGATCATTTGCTTTCGCGTCGTTTCGACGTTTGTTTTGTTAGCTGTAATGTTTGCTATGCTGTGCATGGCCTGGTGTGGCCGAGCTTGTTAGGCTGGTGCCTTGTTTCTTTTTTTTAGCTAAGGAGTTTAGCTGTTTTTTTGTGTATGTTTGGGTGACACGGCCTGGGTCACGGGCATGACCCAGGGCGTGTCGAGCTCGGGTAGAGCTCTCGGTTGTGTGTTCGACGAAATTCGGTCGACGGGTGTTTTTGGAAGTAACACGACCTGTGACACGGGTGTGCACAGGGCGTGTCCCCTTCGGTTCGTCGAGTTGAGCTCGATGATTCATGCGCTCGACGATTCGTCGAGCTGCGCTCGATGATTCGTCGAGCGGCATTTGGGTGAGTTCACGCCCCCTAACACGGGCGTGCCGGATCTGGCACGGGCGTGGCTTAAGCCGTGACTCCTGGTCGGCGATCTGCGCTCGACGATTGTCGAGCACTAGTTAGGTTGGTATACGGCCTGTGACACGGGCGTGTCACAGACCGTGACCCCTGTTTTGTCGAGCTGAGCTCGACGATCGTCGAGTGGGTAGGTGAGTGAGTACACGCCTCGTGCCACGGGAGTGTCGGATCTGACACAGGCGTGTCACGAGCGTGTCTGGGGCGTGTTCCGTACCTTTTTTTTGAGTGCTTCTTTTTATGCCGTGAGTTATTTTTCCTCCTCTTTTCTTCGTTCCTGATTCTGGAGAAGCTTCCAGCGGAAGGTTTTGGGAGGAGGTGGTGTTGGGTTTTGGCCGGCAATTGCGGGAGGGTTAGAGCTCGATTTTCTCGTGCATTAGCGGATTTGGCTTGCTTTCGTCTAGATCTTTCCTTCCATGTAAGTTATTCTTATCTACGGCTGATTCTAGGAGTTAAGAATTTCTGATTTATTTTCTTCTTCCTAATCTTTGATTTTGACCCGTAGGTGGCCGATTTTGCCGTCAAAGCCAGATTTTTTTTGTGTTGCAATCGCTGCATCTCGGTGGTAAGGCAAGTGGCTTCTTGCCCTTGACAAGTTGACCCCTTTTTACCTAGTTACTTTGCTGTATATTGTTCTTAAATTCAGTCATGTTATATTTAGGTTGTCTAGGAATTTTGGCTAATCTCTTTCTTTTTATTATTCGCAGTTTGGTGTCCAGTGGGTAGCTAGAGGTAGGGTAAGGCTGCGTTTAGTTGTAGTTTAAGTATTGTTGCGGTAGCCCCGAGTAGATAGGATGGAAGGGAGGGTTGGAATTAAATTTCAAACTCTCTGTTTCCGCGCGTCGAGAGAGTTTAGGCTGCGGTTTTAACTAAAATTTACGTTTACCCTAAGTAGAAAGCGCTGACAGCGTTGAGTGAGCCGAGTTCACTCAATGTCGTCATCCAGAGTAGGTTTTGAGGCTAAGTATTTTGGCGTCAAGTGAGTGGACTTTACTCAACGCCGCGTCGAGTGGGCTCGACGTTTCTGCCTTGGGTTCGTGTGTTTCCTTAGGATTGTTAGTGTGACTTTTCTCTATGGGGGGTATTGGGTGTTCGGCTAGTTTTTGCATGCCGACCCTTGGGTTGTGGCAGGTGGTGAAGTTTTCTTGCCTCTAGAGGGGTGGTTTTATGTGTAGAGCTGTGGCCACCGCCTTTTACCACGGCTTGGGTGTGCGTGTGTGGGACCCTAGAGCTGCCACTGTTTGACCCCTTAGCCCTTTTTGGATCTTATTTTTGTTATGTATTCAGATCCATATTTTGACCCCTGCCATTAACCCGCAAGTTAGGACTGTTAGTTCCTTTCCTATTTTATGGCTATTTCTCTTGGCATATATGTATATGTCTTGTTGCTGTTGCAGGCTCTTTTGTAGGGCATGTTGCTTTTATTGCTCGCACTTAGTGTGCTTTGCTGTTCTTTAGACAGTGTTCTATTCTTACTGTCATGTCCTTTCTTCTACTGATAGCATTTTGTTGCCGGGTTGGTAAACCCTTCTTATTTGCTCATAAATCTAATGCTCTATTTACCTTTTTGATTATTTTCTTGCTGAGATGTTCTTTTCTTGAATGCCTCAGGTCCAGGTTATAGCCAGTTCAGCGGCTAGTTCTTTTGGAGGGGCTTGCTTGTGGCCTCTTGGGTAGCTGAGATAGCTGATCCTCGATTTTTGTGAGGTAGTTCTTTACCTTTCTGTATAGACATGCATACTCACCAGTGGGTTAGTGTCAGGTTGTTGGCGCCCACTGGTGGCTTCTTGCAATGCTGGGTATGAACTAAAACTGCTATTTTTGCCTATTTGTGGTCTTTTACTTGCTTCTGGGAATGTTTTATGCTAGGTTACATGTTAGATATTTTTAAACCCTAAAAGCGTTACTATATGTATCTCATGCATATCATATTTATAAAACTAAGACACTACTTTTCCTTTAGCGTAAAGACTACATTTGTTTTATATACTATACTAACCTTAGAGTCGTGCATACCATGAGTCGTCCCTCGGGGACACTTATGCTCATTTAGGACGTCAACTCAATTTAACCAAAGTATTTTCCGCTGCGTATAAATATACTTTTAATTGTGGACTAGCTGAGCCACTGTGCCGAGGGATACGACCATTAAATATAACTGGTTTTCTTTCATATTAAACTATGATTTTCCTTAAAATCCAAGGTCTGGAGTTTTGCCTGAACGTGCGCAGTGATCCCCTGCATGACGTGACATCACGACACATATTTTCTCTCGCTCTGATACGGTGTAATCGTCGAGAAAATGCGGGTTGTGATAGTTGGTATCAGAGGGAGGTTGCTTGGCAAATGGTCGGGCAACCTTTCCCTTGTTTGCATTAGTAGTTAGCATCATACCATACACACACCGATATGTCATCAGCACATCTTGGCTAAAGCACGAACATTACACTCATGAGCATGAAGAAGTATACGGGGCATATTATGTAGTTTGGGATGCATAATATGTGTTTGTATATGGATCCACCATAGGAGGCAACATGTGAGTGTTATGTAGTATGGGATGCATAACCTCACCACATGAATGCGGCTAGCACGTTTTCTTTTTTTCGTTGCATGGAAATGTTATGTAGTATGGGATGCATAACATTTTCATGTGTATGCCGCCCATGGCATGCATTAAGGCCTTTCTTTTAGAATGTATAGCACATCATGCGTAGCATAACATTTCATAAGCACAACGTGCCAAGCTAAAGATTTGCATGATGGCATATGTACACGCATGGTTTTGAGACAAAAAGAATACAAATACATGCATTCATGGTTTAGGAACATGAGTTAGTTTGATGGTGGTGAATCATCTTAGATTAAGCATAACATCATCATGGTAAAAACAAATCCCAGAGCAAGTTTAGCAGTTGAAGTTCATATTTAAGTGTGTTTGTCTGTACCGGGTAGTTTTGTTCTAGTTGTTAGGCTAGGTTTTGTCTAAAGCTTGTGCGATTATAGAATGGTGAGATGTCCTGCGACGAGATCGACTCCCCAATCAGAGGGTGAGATGTCGGGAGCGCAGAGCGAGGCGTTGATAGAAAGCCTGTGGCAGAGTAATGAGGCCTTATCGAGACAGGTAGTGGATATGAAGGCTCAGATTCAGTCTCTTGTAGCAGTGGTGGCGGGACAGACTCCGAGATTTTATGACCCCGCTGAGGGGGTAGCTGTTCGTGCCCCTCCTGCTCCTCCGGTGCCTTCAGTTGTGGTACCGCCGGAGATGGCGTTCATATCCCAGTTTCAGCGGCTTAGGCCCCCTACTTATGATTGGCAAGCAGATTTCATGATTTTGGATGACTGGCTGATTTCCATTGAAGAGATGTTCTCTTACTCTGGGATTGCGGACGATCAGAGAGTGATGCTCGCTGCCTACTAGCTCAAGGGCTTTGCAAAGAGTTGGTGGCTGAGGGAGAAAAAGAGCTTGGTGGCAGGATGCACTTGGGAGTCATTTAAGGTGATGCTGTTAAGTATGTTTCTGCCTTCAGTCGAGTGGGACCGGCTAATGAATGACTTCCTTCATTTGAAGAAGAGGAAACTCACGGTTAGTGAGTATGAGATTGAGTTTAGCAAGTTGAATCGGTTTGCTCCTGGTCTGGTGATTGTTGAAGCAGATCGAGTTAAACGGTTTCTGGGTGGACTAAGAAGCGACATTCAACAGTTAGCGAATGCATAAGAAGTAGTTAGTTATGCCAGCGTGGTTGAAGCTTCCTTGAAGGTCGTGGCCATTGAGAATGCCAAGAATAGAGGCCAGCAGATGAGGAAGGATAAGCGGAAGTTCGGAGGAGGGAAGAGCCCTCAGGAGCCTGATATCGTCTCGAGAAAAAAGACCAAAGAGGTTTGTAGGTTTTGTGGCTGGCCAGGCCACCCCTTTGAGAGGTGTTTCAAAAGGTTGGGAGTGCAGAAGAAGGAACAGGTGCATGCGATTCAGGGTGCTCCAAGAGGAGACTTGGTGTAATACCCCCTATCCATCGCATAGCATATAGCAGTAGGTCCGGCAGGGGCCCGACGCCATATACCACAGACAAAGCGGGTGGTTACTCAATGGAAACCATCCAACCAATCATAACGTCCTACACAGAGCATTCTAGCGGAAGAAGTTTTAAAAGTTGAAATTAAAAGAACCCAGCACCAAGCATGAATGTCCACTAATACACCAAATAGGAATGTAGTACATACACAAGTACTGGCCTTAAGGCCTTACAAATGGTTTACTCTTAATACATGTTTTCCATACCACGGCACGCAGGCCGGTCATACATGAACAAAAGCAAGTAAACACTCCAATTAGGCCTTCAAGGGCCGGCTTCGCAATTTGGGCTTTAGCCCGCTATTGACTGCTTGGTCTAGCAGCACCTGCACATAACAAACCACCGCACGGTGGCAAACAAAGGCAACGATCAGCAATGTTGACCAAATTATAACGATCCCGCCCCCAATTCGAGGCGGCGATGCTCCTTCCCTGCATTTTATTAGCACAACCAAGCAGTATATATAAATATACATTGCATCACAGGCGTTGGCTCGCATGGCCACACACCCCATGCACTCAGGGCACATTCTCGGTGAACCGGCCAATATCAGGTCAATTTAAGCCATAGACATTCCGGACTCACCAGCGCCACTTTGTCGGCCAAACATATGAGCATTTTGTCTTCTTGACATGGGTCACGTCAATTTAAGCCATAGACCGCCGAAGACCCTCATCTATGCCAACGGCTCTAACCGAACGACATAGAACGGGTACGATTCCATCTAACCCGTGCTCACATCGTAACGATAATTTAAGCCATATGCGGGGGTCAAAATTCTCCCGAGTCTCGTTTCCATCACACTTCACATAACCCGGTTATGTTCAAGTTATCTCCCAGGCCACCAAGTTGGCAAGATCACGCATCCGCCCAGTTTTCCTGGTGCACCTTAGGGATAATCCCCAAGGCTCCCTGTTGCAATCTACCACGTAGAAAACCCGAAAAACAAACAATCACACGGAGTCTTCTCCGACATTTATGCAATGCAACATCACCGATCCAGACCAACATGTCCTGATAGGCTTCACACATCATGCCTATGTCCGTTCTCGTTTCAGACTCTACACAATGGGGACTATTCATGTATACCCGAAGGAACGCCTCAAACTCACCGCAAACTCGCGAGAGCGGGCTTCCCATGCAAAAGAAGGGGAGCTTCACATGCTCAAGAAGAGAATCGTTACACTAGCTTTCTTCCTTGGCGCCATGGAAATGTACGCGGATGAAAAGCACCGCACTCTCTTTGCCTTCGTAGATCCGAAGTCGGCTCGCGATTTGGAGCTCTAAAACTCCTCCAACGACTGGATCTAAGCTCCTTCTTCCTCCTTTGCTCTCCCCTCTCTCTAGGATTTAGACAGAGAACTCACAACAGGAAAATAATGGTTCTGAATCCCTTCTATCGGGTATAACCCTTTCGGGAATAACCACAGCCGTCGGATCCCACTAAAAGAAACGCACGACACGATCCAGGTCTGACCTGGACGAATGGGGCTAAACATCGCATGGTACACCTACAGGAGCAGGACACGTCTGCGTTAATGTCGGAACAATTAGTCAACTCCCGCCAATCCCATGTGTCGACATTCCGTGTCGACAGAGCTAATCACGCCACAAAGCCCTGCGCTCGACGATCGTCGAACCAAGATCGTCGACCGCTGCCAGAATCGTCGAACGGAGCTTCTCTGGCCAAATAGTCGAATGCGCCAAAATCGTCGAACGCAGAAAATTGCCTGTTCGACGAACACGCGGCCCGATCGTCAACCACAGCATTTGACCAGATCGTCGAGCGCTGTTCGACGATCGTCGAACCCAGAATGCTGACCCGATCGTCGAACGCAGAAAGTTGGCCCGATCGTCGAACGCAGATTTCTGCCTTAACGTTTAGCCAGTTCTTTGAACTACCCCGACACGCCCTGGGACACGCCCGTGTCCCAGGACGTGTACCCCTGCCAAATTCCAAATTTGGTACAGATCGTCACCCGTCCTTCTTTTGAGTTTCGGGGCGTTACAACTCTCCCCCTCTTAAAAGAATTTCGTCCACGAAATTACATAAAGAAAGATAAGTACAAAACTAAAATTTGTACCTGAGCGGAACAACTCTGGATACTCGTCAAGCATAGTCTGCTCTCGCTCCCAAGAGAGCTTCTCTCGACCGCAATTGTCCCATCGGACCTTGACCATCCTGATCTCTTTATTGCGTAGCCGCTTGACTTTCGAGTCTTCAATCCACACGGGCTTGACCTTTATCGTCAACCCACTATCCACCGGCACTTGACCAACCGCGATCACTTGCGAAGGCTCTTGCATCGCCTTCCATTGCACCGATATATGGAATACATCATGTAAACCACTAAGTTCCACCGATAGCTTCAACCGATAAGCCGCTTCGCCAACCCGCTCCAGAACCTCAAACGGCCCAAGGTACCTCAGGCTTAGCTTTTTCAAACGCCGCACCCGCGAGACACCCTTGAACGACATTATCTTTAAGTACACCCAGTCGCCCACAGCGAACTCCACATTCCTGTGGTTGGCATTATAGTACTTCGTCTGACGGTCCTGAGCGATTAGCAACCTCTCCCGAATGGTTCGCACCAACGAAGTATCATCCTCCACCTCTTGACGCTTGTACAACTTTGACTCACCCGTTTCCAACCAGGACAACGACGTGTGACATCTTCTACCATAAAGGGCCTCGAAGGGCGCCATTTGAATACTCGCCTGGTAGCTATTGTTGTACGCAAATTCCACCAAATAAAGATGGTCTTCCCATTGCTTTCCAAAGTCCAAGACACACATGCGGAGCATATCTTCCATAGTCCTATTGACCCTCTCAGTCTGCCCATCTTTTTGCGGATGAAAGGTTGTGCTGAATTTTAACTTTGTTCCCAACATTTGCTGCACTAGCCTCCAATCATTGGACGTGAACCGCCCATCTCGGTCACTCACGATGCTGTGGGGCACACCGTGAAGCCGTACTATATTATCCACATATAACTTTGCCAACTTTTCCACCGGATCATCCTTCCTATGCGGAATGAAATGCGACACCTTCGTTAGCCGATCTACGACCACCCAGATGGCGTCGTTCCCCTTTTGCGACCTTGGAAAACCGTGCACAAAGTCCATAGAGATGTCGTCGAATTTCCACTCCGAAATAGGCAAGGACTTCAGAAATCCTCCCAGCTTTTGGCACTCCCCTTCACCAAGGCGCAAGTTTGGCACTTCGCCACATAGAGCGCCACACCCTTCTTCAAAGCAGGCCACCAAAACAGTTTCTTAACGTCGCGGTACATCTTTGTGCTTCCCAGGTGAATTGAGTACTTGGTATGGTGCGCCTAGTACAACAAATCCACCCGCAAACTACCCACGCTTGGGACGCAAAGACGACCGTCCTTCCAAAGCAATCCGTCCTCCACAACGAATTGGGAATTTGACTCATCTAGAGCCTCTACCATGAACCGCTTCATGTGGTCATCCAAATCCAATGCCTGACGAATCCGATCAGCCAGGTCATATTGAATTTCAGTCCAATTCAGTACTACTTCAGCACTTGCTTGCTTATCTACACAAAAAATCTCCAATGCCTCCAACTCCCGAACCAACTGCTTGTCATGGATCGACAGCCAATTGGCTTGAGTAGGGGCTCGGCGACTCAACGCGTCCGCAACCGCATTGCCCTTACCAGGCACGTAGTGGATCTTGTATGTATAGTCCCCCAGGAACTCCATCCATCTACGCTGCCGCATATTTAGATCTTTCTGGTCGATCAAATAATTCAGGCTCTTGTGATCGGTGTAGATATCAATCTTCACACCGTACAAATATTGTCTCCACAGCTTCAAGGCAAAAATCACGGCCTCTAACTCCAAGTCATGGACCGGATAATTCCTCTCATGCACTTTCAGCTGTCTCGAGTCATAAGCTATCACACTTCCATGTTGGAGTAGTACGCAACCCAAACCGCTGCCCGAAGCATCGCTATAGATCTTATAACCTTCGGTCCCACTCGGCGAACTCAGCACAGGCGCCGTGGTCAACTGACATTTCAACTCCTCAAAAGCTCGCGCGCACTCCGGCGTCCAAACGAACTTCTTCTCCTTGCTCGTCAAAGTAGTGAGAGGTAACGCTATCCGCGAGAAGTTCTCTACGAAGCGCCTATAATAGCCGACAAGCCCCAGAAAGCTCCGGACTTCTGATATCGTAGAAAGCTCAGGCCACTCCCGTATCGCAACAATCTTCGCCGGATCCACTGCAATACCATCCCCACTCACTATATGACTGAGGAACGCCACTGAGGACAACAAAACTCGCACTTCGAGAACTTGGCATACAGTTGATTCCTCCTTAGCGTCTCCAAAACCAAATGAAGATGCCTGAAGTGATCTTCCTCACTCTGCGAGTACACCAAAATATTGTCGATGAAGACGATCACAAAATGGTCCAAGTACTCCCTGAAGGTCCTGTTCATTAAATCCATGAACACTGACGGCGCACTAATCAGCCCAAACGACATGACCGTAAACTCGTAATGCCCATATCTCGTACTGAATGCTGTCTTCGGGATATCACTCTCTCTTATTCGCAGCTGATAGTACCGGGACTTGAGATCCAACTTTGAGTACACCGTCGACCCGACCAACTGATCAAAAAGATCATCGATTCGGGGGATAGGGTACTTGTTCTTTTCCGTCAACTTGTTGAGCTCCCGATAATCAATACATAGCCTTAAGCTTTCGTCCTTCTTCTTAACAAAGAGGACCGACGCGCTCCAAGGCGAAGAACTTGGATGCACAAACCCTTGCTCCAACAACTCTTGCAGTTGAACCTTCAGCTCCGCGATTTCCTTAGGCTCTAGCCGATATGTAGAGCGTGACACAGGCTTTGCACCTGGTATGAGCTCTATCGTAAAATCTATCTCCTGCTTAGGCGGGGATCCAGGAAGGTCTGTGGGGAACACATCAGGGTACTCAGCTACCACTGATATACTATCCAACATAGGTTTGGCTTTGCAACCTCCACTAGTGTAAAGAACAGCTCTGCACCAACATGAACCGCCTTCACCACCTGAAGAGCAGACATCAACGTCTTGCTCGACCCTTTTAAGCCCGTAAAAGTCATCTCACGACTTGCTCCCAACTTGACTTCCTTATGACCGCAATCAATATAGGCCAGCTGCTCCGAGAGCCAGTCCATGCCAAATATAACATCGAATTCCACTAGCCGCAATAACGACGCTTGCAAATGGAAAACCTGGCTTCCAATTCGAATCTTCATGCCACAGATTCTATCCGTGTGCATCGAACACTCATTGGGCAACAACACATCCAACTTGTCCTTCGCCATCGAAGAAGGTACACCGAAGCGCGATATAAATTCTTCGGACAAAAAGGAGTGTGAAGCTCCTGTATCGAAGAGTGCTCATGCCGGATTTTCACAAATCAAAACAAATCCTAAACAAGCAGTGGTAAGGTAACATGTGCATAACAAGTATTTAAAGGTTAACTTGCTATAAATTAAACCGTACCTGTCACCACATCCGCCTGTTTGATGGCTTCCTGTTGGCCAAGAATATACAGCCTTGGTTGGGCCGAAGCATAATGGGACGCGGTTGATTCCACCGCCTTGCCCTTCTCTTCATAAGTTGCTCCCGGCTTCCTTTCGGACTTTGGACATCCGCTCCAAGAGTCACGGGCAAAGTGCCCCGGCTTCCCGTAAGTAAAGCATGCACCCGGGGTCCGACCCGTAGTCGCCCCAGATGCACCAGAAGGAGCAGGACCCGAAGTCCTAGCCTTCTTAAAGAATTTTTGATAGCCGGACTTTGAAGTAGTCGGCACTTTGAACCCAGACTTCTTATCACCAATACTCTTCTTCGCTTGAACATTCTTCATGTCCTTCTCCAAGGACCGGGCCGTGTTGACCAAGGTCAAGAAACCCTGCGTCATCGGCCCCAATAGTAGTAGCCTCAACTCATCTCTAACCCTTCGTAGAATCGATTCGTCTTGCGCTCCTCATCCGCGATGGTGGAGCTAGCATACTGACTCAATCGAGTAAACTCGTGGAGATATTCATCCACACTACTGTCTCCTTGAACCAACTTCAGGAACTCATTCTCCAACGCTATCATGTGTGCCGAAGGGAGGTATCTAGCCAAGAACAGTCTCGAGAACTCGTCCATCGAGACATCTATAAGTTGCCTACCTCTCAACCGATGTAGCTCCAATCCTTCCCACCACAATCTCGCTTCACCGTCCAGAAGGAACGTAGCAATGGTGGTCATTTGCCACTCCTCCGTCTCCGTCGCTGTCAAGACTCTCTTCACACGGGAGAGCCAGTCTTCAGCTTGAGTGTGGGTTCCCAACCCCGAGAATACCGGAGGTTTAAAGCTCATGACATGTTTCAGCTGTCACTCGGTTGCCCTCCTCGGCACCACCGGCTCCACGACTACCTGTTCCACTCTCCTCGGCTCAACCTCTGGAAGAGGTACCTGCTATATCACAGGAGCGGGCTGCTGCATTTGCCTTACAGGCTGCGCATTAATCATGGCCAACACTGCTTCGGCCACCAATCATATGGTCTCAGCCAAAGGAGGTGTTGCAAGAGCATCATTTGGTGCACTGCTAGCCTCAGAAACTCGACGTTTCGACGGCCCAGCACTGCTTTTGGTCACCTATAGTGGTACAAAATACCATTAAGCGACCAAATAAAATTGCAAACAGCAACTATAGGAACACGCAGGTTCCCCAAACACATGTATTTTCATTCCTAAGTGGACATTCATGCGTTCTTTTACTGTTATAACGATGACGCACACACATGTGCTCACCACCCCTTAAAAAGAATTCGCACACGAATTCATATAAAGCAGGACCGAAACCAGTAGTCTGATACCAAATTGTAACACCCCCTATCCGTCGTATAGCATATAGCAGTAGGTCCGGCCGGGGCCCGACGCCATATACCACAGACAGAGCGGGTGGTTACTCAATGGAAACCATCCAGCCAATCATAACGTCCTACACAGAGCATTCTAGCGGAAGTAGTTTTAAAAGTTGCAATTAAAAGAACCCAGCACCAAGCATGAATGTCCACTAATACACCAAATAGGAATGTAGTACATACACAAGTACTGGCCTTATGGCCTTACAAATGGTTTACTCTTAATACATGTTTTCCATACCACGGCACGCAGGCCGGTCATACATGAACTAAAGCAAGTAAACACTCCAATTAGGCATTCAAGGGCCGGCTTCGCAATTTGGGCTTTAGCCCGCTTTTGACCGCTTGGTCCAGCAGCACCTGCAAGCAACAAACCACCACACGGTGGCAAATAAAGGAAACAGTCAGCAATGCTGACCAAATTATAACGATCCCGCCCCCAATTCGGGGCGGCGATGCTCCTTCCCTGCATTTTATTAGCACAACCAAGCAGTATATATAAATATACATTACATCACAGGTGTTGGCTCGCACGGCCACACACCCCGTGAACTCAGGGCACATTCTCGGTGAACCGGCCAATGTCACGTCAATTTAAGCCATAGACATTCCGGACAAACCACCGCCACTTTGACGGCCAAACATATGAGCATTTTGTCTTCTTGACATGGGTCATGTCAATTTAAGCCATAGACCGCCGAAGACCCTCATCTATGCCAACAGCTCTAACCGAACGACATAGAACGGGTACGGTTCCATCTAACCCGTGCTCACATCGCAATGACAATTTAAGCCATATGTGCGGTTCAAACTTCTCCCGAGTCTCATTTCCATCACACTTCACATAACCCAGTTATGTTCAAGTTGGCTCCCAGGCCACCAAGTTGGCAAGATCACGCATCCGCCCAGTTTTCCGGGTGCACCTTAGGGATAATACCCAAGGCTCCCTGTTGCAATCTACCACGTAGAAAACCCGGAAAACAAACAATCGCACGGAGTCTTCTCCGGCATTTATGCAATGCAAAATCACCGATCCAGACCAACATATCAGTATAGGCTTCACACATCATGCCTATGTCCGTTCTCGTTTACGAACTCTACACAACGGGGACTATTCATGTCTACCCGAAGGAACGCCTCAAACTCACCGCAAACTCGCGAGAGCGGGCTTCCCATGCAAAAGAAGGAGAGCTTCACATGCTCAAGAAGAGAATCGTTACAGTAGCGTTCTTCCTTGGCGCCATGGAAATGTACGCGGATGAAAAGCACCGTACTCTCTTTGCCTTCGTAGATCTGAAGTTGGCTCGCGATTTGGAGCTCTAAAACTCCTCCAACGACTGGATCTAAGCTCCTTCTTCCTCCTTTGCACTCCCCTCTCTCTAGGATTTAGACAGAGAACTCACAGCAGGAAGATAATGGTTCTGAATCCCTTCTATCATGTAGAACCCTTTCGTGAATAACCACAGTCGTCGGATCCCACTAAAAGAAACGCACGACACGATCCAGGTCTGACCTGGACGAATGGGGCTAAACACCGCATGGTACACCTACAGGAGCAGGACATGTCCACGTCAATATCAGAACAATTTGTCAACTCCCGCCAATCCCGTGTGTCGACATTCCGTGTCGACAAAGCTAATCACGCCACAAAGCCCCATGTTCGACGATCGTCGAACCAAGATAGTCGACCGCTGCCAGAATCATCGAACGGAGCTTCTCTGGCCAAATCGTCGAACGCGACAAAATCGTCGAATGCAGAAAATTGCCTGTTCGACGAACACGCGGCCCGATCGTCGACCGCAACATTTGACCAGATTGTCGAGCACTGCTCGACGATCGTCGAACCCAGAATGTTGACCCGATCGTCGAACGCATAAAGTTGGCCCAATCGTCGAACGCAGATTTCTTCCTTAACGTTTAGCCAGTTCTTTGAACTACCCCGACACGCCCTGGGACATGCCCGTGTCCCAGGTCGTGTACCCCTGCCAAACTCCAAATTTGGTATAGATAGTCACCCGTCGCTCTTTTGAGTTTCGGGGCGTTACACTTGGTGTGTGACTTGTGTGGAAGGAAGGGGCATGATGCTGCCCGTTGCCGATTAAAAGATAAAGTCTGTTTTCAGTGTGGGCAAAAGGATCATCTCAAGACAAGGTGCCCACAGATCCAGCCTATTCTACAGCCAGTTCCCCTCCAGGCTTTGCCACCGCCTCAACAAATGGATAAAGCAAAGGGGAAGCTTAATGTGCTTTCGGCAGACGAATCACAGACTTCGACCCAGGTTATCTCAGGTTTGACTCCTCCCCAGCCATTTTATCATGTTCCCTTTTTGGTTGTAGTTTTTGTTTTAGCGTTTGTTGCCTTAGATGCGTGCGCAACTTGTAGGACGATTTAAGGTAAAGAACTGTTGGGCGTGTGTCCTATTCGACTCCGAAGCTACCCACTCGTTTGTGGCTAGAGCCTTCATGGAGCGGTTCGGTTTGGGCCTAGATCGTGTTGGTGGTGCCTTTTACATTAAGTTCCCCTCCGGTGACTCTGTGGTTTCAGACCTGGGTGTCCATGATTGTCCGATTTTGTTGGGGGATTTTCTAGCAAAGGCAGATCTGAAGGTGATTGACCTGGAGGACTTCGATGTTATCTTGGGCATCGACTGGTTGTCCAGGTACGATGTAGTTAACCAGTGCAAGGGTAAGCGCTTGGACTTCCTCAAAGATAACGGTCAGCCAGGGAGCGTTTATGGGTATTCTCTCCATGTGTCTACAGTCATTTCTGCGGTACGTGCTCGGAAGTTACTTGATTCTGGCTGCTTTGCCTGTGTGGTCTCTCTTGTAGGGACAGTTGTTAGTGTGCCGTGTTTGGAGGAGATTCCTGTGGTGTGTGACTTCTCTGATGTCTTTCCTGACGATCTTCCCGGTCTTCCACCCAATCAAGATGTCGAGTTTGTTATAGATTTGGAGCCGGGCACGCATCCTATTGCGAAGGCGCCGTATCGGATGGCCCCGCGAGAGCTGGAAGAGTTGCGAATCCAGCTGGATGAGATGTTGGCAAAAGGTTTCATCAGGCCGAGTTCGTCGCCTTGGGGTGCACCTATTCTGTTTCAAAAGAAGAAAGACGGGTCGATGAGGCTATGCATCGACTATAGAGAGCTGAACAAGGTTACTATTAAGAACAGGTACCCTCTGCCTCGGATTGATGATTTATTTGACCAACTGCATGGTAGTGTCGTGTTTTCCAAGATTGACCTTCGTTCGGGCTATCACCAGTTGAGGATTCGGGAGTTAGATGTTTCGCGGACGGCGTTCTGCTCTCGTTATGGGCATTTTGAGTTTTTAGTTATGTCATTTGGTTTGACTAATGCGCCCTTAGCTTTTATGGATTTGATAAACAGAGTTTTCAAGGATTTTCTAGATAAGTTTGTGATTGTCTTTATAGACGATGTTTTGGTGTACTCTAAAGATGTGGAGGAGCATGATCGACATTTTCGACTAGTCTTGGCGACTCTGAGAGACCATAAGCTATACGCCAAGCTGAGCAAATGCGAATTTTGGTTGCCTCAAGTTTCTTTTCTGGGCCACGTGGTTAATAAGGAGGGAATATCGGTGGACCCAGAAAAGATCGCTGCTGTTATGGAATGGGTGAGACCTGTTACTCCCAGAGAGATCAGAAGCTTCTTGGGCCTGGCTGGGTATTATAGAAGATTTGTAGTGGGATTCTCTACATTGTCTGCGCCGTTGACCAAGTTGACGTAGAAGAATGTAGCCTTCATATGGGATGGAAAGTGTGAGGAGGATTTTGAGGAACTAAAAAGAAGGTTATGTTCAACTCCAATTTTGTCTTTGCCTACTGAAGGAAGTGAGTATGAAATATATGTGGATGCGCCGCATATCGGACTGGGATGCGTTTTGATACAGGGCGGGAAGGTGATTGCGTACGGGTCGAGGCAGCAAAAGACTCACAAGAGGAACTACCCTACGCATGACCTGGAGTTTGCAGCTGTGATCTATGCGCTAAAATTGTGGAGGCATTTGCTGTACGACGCGCAGTGTAAGATTTTTACTGATCACAAGAGTTTAAATTATGTCTTCACCTAGAAGGAATTGAATCTGCGCCAGCAGCGATGGTTGGAGTATGTGGCTGACTATGATGTTGAAATCTAGTACCATCCGGGAAAAGCTAATGTGGTGGCCGACGCCCTGAGTCGGAAGTCAGGGAAGATTTTCAATCTCTCCGCCGAGCGTCTAGTGGAAGAGTTCCTTTTGATGGACATTTCTATAGGAAGCTGCGATTCGCAGAGTAGTTTGACAGTGGCAGAACCTTCGTGGATTGCGCTTACGAGACTGCATTAGAAGGATGATCCCGATCTTCTGCATTTGTATCTTCGAGCTGAAAAAGGTGAATTACCAGATTTCTCTATAGATGATGCGGGTACCTTGAAGTATCGTGGCAGGTTTTGCATCCCCGCTGTTGGAGATATCCGGGATATGGTGTGTAGAGAAGCCCACGGATCTAGTGTTGCCTACCATCCAGGGTCTACCAAGATGTATCATGATTTAAAGCAGATTGTTTGGTGGAATGGGATGAAGGGAGACATAGCTAGATTTGTTTCTGAGTGCCACACTTGCAAAAGTGTGAAAGCTGATAATGGGAGGCCTGGTGGCAAGCTGACCCCCTTGGAGATTCCGACGTGGAAGTGGGAGAGTATCTCGATGGATTTCATTACAGGCTTACCGAGATCTCCTAAGGGGCATGATTCAGTTTGATTGATCGTAGACAGATTGACGAAGTGTGCTCACTTCGTACCATTTAAGATCGATTATCCGATGAGGATGATAGCCTAGCTGTATTTGGATGAGGTTATCAGATTGCATGGTGTACCCGTAACTATCATATCAGATCGAGACTCTAGGTTCACATCACGTTTTTGGAAGAGCCTTCAGGAGGGGTTGTGTACAGATTTGAGGTATTCCACAGCTTATCATCCGCAGACCAATGGTTAGACGGAGCGAGTAAATCAGATTCTGGAAGATATGATCTGATGCTATATTCTGGACCACGGAGGATCATGGGATGAGCGCTTGCGGCTTATGGAATTTGCGTATAACAACAGTTATCAAGAAATCTTGCAAATGGATCCTTTTGAAGCTTTGTATGGGAGGCGCTGCAGGACTCCCTTGTTTTGGGCTGAGGTTGGCGAGAGACCTTTGTTGGGTCCAGAAGAGCTTGAGGAGATGGAAACCGCTGTGAAGCTTATTCGGGAAAAGCTTCGGATAGCCCAGGAGAGATATGAGAAGAACGCCAACCGGCGTAGATCGGACATGGAATTTGTTCTGGGGGACTCAGTGTTCTTAAAGGTTTCCCCGTTGATCGGAGTCAAGCAGTTCGGCAAGAATAGGAAGTTGGACCCGAGGTACGTGGGGCCGTTTTTGATTGTTGAGCGGATTGGGTTATCAGCTTATAGGCTGGCTTTTCTCGCAAATTTCCCTAACATGCATGATGCCTTTCACGTCAGTCAGCTGCGGAAATGTGTGATGAATGGCGGGCAGGTTTTGGATTCTGTGCCTCAGTTGGAGGCGAATCTTTTTTATTTGGAGGTGCTTGTCCGCATTTTGGATTCTCAGGTTCGTGCATTGCGGAAGAAGACCATTCCTATGGTTAAGGTTTTGTGGAGGAATCAGGATGTAGAAAGCGCAACTTGGGAATTGGAGTCGGCTATGAGGGAGGCTCACCCTCATCTATTTCCCTGATCATGTGTCTGGTATATTTTGTGCTTTTTTTTATATAGCCCCTTCTTGGCTATCTCTCTCTCCTTCTTGATAGGGGTGTTGTGAGTAAAGTTTCGAGGCGAAACTTTCTTTTAGTGAGAGTGGCTGTAACGCCCCTGGTTTTTCTGTGTCTTGTTTGATTTTTGATTTGGCGTTACGATGACGCATTTCCGGCCTTTCGCCGTTGTAGAGCGTGGTCTTAGCTCTTTAGGTTCCTTGTGTAGCCTCGTTGTAGCCTGTTAGCAAGATTCCCAAGCTAGCCGGAGTCTGTTTTGGTGACTCGGTTGGGCCTCTTAGGGAATGCTTGTGTTTTGGCTTCGGGAGGTGTTAGCCCGAGTGTGAGATCGTCGGATGTTGTTTTTGACCTCACCGTTGTTTTCGTGGCTTGGGTGTTTAGCTACGGTTCGGGTTTTGGTCGAAGTCCGAGATCATTTGCTTTCACGTCGTTTCGACGTTTGTTTTGTTAGCTGTAATGTTTGTTGTGCTGTGCATGGCCTGGTTTGGCCGAGCTTGTTAGGCTGGTGCCTTGTTTCTTTTTTTTAGCTAAGGAGTTTAGCTATTTTTTTGTGTATGTTTGGTTGACACGACCTGGGTCACGGGCGTGACCCAGGGCGTCTCGAGCTCGGGTAGAGCTCTCGGTTGTGTGGTCGACGAAATTCGGTCGACGGGTGTTTTTTGAAGGAACAGGGCCTGTGACACGAGCGTGTCACACGGCGTGTCCCCTTCAGTTCGTCGAGCTGCGCTCGACGATTTGTGCGCTCGACGATTTGTGCGCTCGACGATTCGTCAAGCTGTGTTTAGGTTAGTTCACGCCCCCCTAACACGAGCATGCCGGATCTGGCACGGGCGTGGCTTAAGGCATGACTCCTGGTCAGCGATCTGGGCTCGACGATTGTCGAGCGCTAGTTAGGTTGGTACACGTCCTGTGACACGGGAGTGTCACAGGGCGTGACCCCTGTTTCGTCGAGCTGAGCTCAATGATCGTTGAGTGGGTAGGTGAGTGAGCACACGCCCCGTGCCACGGGCATGTCGGATCTGCCACGGGCGTGTCACGGGCGTGTCTGGGGCGTGTTCCGTACCTTTTTCCTGAGTGCTTCTTTTTATGCCGTGAGTTGTTTTTCCTCCTCAATTCTTCGTTCCCGATTCTAGAGAAGCTTCCAGCGGAAGGTTTTGGGAGGAGGTGGTGTTGGGTTTTGGTCGGCGATTGCGGGAGGGTTAGAGCTCGATTTTCTCGTGCATTAGCGGATTTGGCTTGCTCTTTTCTAGATCCTTCCTTCCAAGTAAGTTATTCTTGATCTAGGACTGATTCTAGGAGTTAAGAATTTCTGATTTCTTTTCTTCTTCTCTAATCTTTGCTTTTGACCCGTAGGTGGCCGATTTTGCCGCCAAAGCCAGATTTTTTTTGTGTTGCAACCGCTGCATCTCGGTGGTAAGGCAAGTGGCTTCTTGCCCTTGCCAAGTTGACCCCTTTTTACCTAGTTACTTTGCTGTATATTATTCTTAAATTCAGCCATGTTCGATTTAGGTTGTCTAGGAATTTTGGCTAATCTCTTTCTTTTTATTATTCGTGGTTTGGTGTCCAGTGGGTAGCTAGAGGTAGGGTAAGACTGCGTTTAGTTGTAGTTTAAGTTTAGTTGCGGTAGCCCCGAGTAGATAGGATGGAAGGGAGGGTTGGAATTAAATTTCCAACTCTCTATTTTCGCGCCTTGAGAGAGTTTAGGCTGCAGTTTTAACTAAAATTTACATTTACCCTAAGTAGAAAGCGCTGACAGCGTTGAGTGAGCCGAGTTCACTCAACTCCGTCATCCAGCGTAGGTTTTGCGGCTAAGTATTTTGGCGTCAAGTGTGTGGAGTTTACTGAATGCCGCGTCCAATGGGCTTGACGTTTCTGCCTTGGGTTCGTGTGTTTCCTTAGGATTGTTAGTGTGACTTTTCCCTAGGGGGGGTATTGGGTGTTCGGCTAGTTTTTGCATGCCGACTCTTGAGTTGTGGCAGGTGGTGGAGTTTTGGTGCCTCTGGAGGGGTGGTTTTATGTGGAGAGCTGTGGCCACCGTCTTTTGCCCCGGCTTGGGTTGGCGTGTGTGGGACCCTAGAGCTGCCACTGTTTGACCCATTAGCCCTTTTTGGATCTAGTTTTTGTTATGTATTCAGATCCATGTTTTGACCCCTGTCATTAACCCACAAGTTAGGACTATTAGTTCCTTTCCTATTTTATGGCTATTTCTCTTGGCATATATGTATATGTCTTATTGCTGTTGCAGACTCTTTTGTAGGGCATGTTGCTTTTATTGCTTGCACTTGGTGTGCTTTGCTGTTCTTTAGACAGTGTTCTTTTCTTACTGTCATGTCCTTTCTTCTACTGATAGCATTTTGTTGCCGGGTTGGTAAACCCTTCTTATTTTCTCATAAATCTAATGCTCTATTTACCTTTTTGATTATTTTCTTGCTGAGGTGTTCTTTTTTTGAATGCCTCAGGTCCAGGTTGTAGCCATTTCAGCGTCTAGTTCTTTTGGAGGGGCTTGCTTGTGGCCTTTTGGGTAGCTGAGATAGCTAATCCTCGATTTTTGTGAGGTAGTTCTTTACCTTTCTGTATAGACATGCATACTCACTAGTGGGTTCGTGTCAGATTATTGACGCCCACTGGTGGCTTCTTGCGATGCTGGGTAAGAACTAAAACTGTTATGTTTTGCCTATTTATGGTCGTTTACTTGCTTCTGGGAATGTTTTATGTTAGGTTGTATGTTAGATATTTTTAAACCCTAAAAGCGTTACTATATGTATCTCATGCATGTCATATTTATAAAACTAAGATACTACTTTTCCTTTAGCGTAAAGACTACATTTTTTTTATATACTATACTAAACTTAGAGTCGTACATACCATGAGTCATCCCTCGGGGACACTTATGCTCATTTAGGGCTTCAACTCTATTTAACCAAAGTATTTTCCGATGCGTATAAATATACTTTTAATTGTGGACTAGCTGATCCACTGTGCCGAGGGATACGACCATTAAATATAACTGGTTTTCTTTCATATTAAACTATGATTTTCCTTAAAATCTAAGGTCTGGAGTTTTGCCTGAACGTGTGCAGTAATCCCCTGCATGACGTGGCATCACGACACATATTTTATCTTGCTCTGATGCGGTGTAATCGTTGAGAAAATGCCGGTTGTGACAATAGGCAAGGAATATTCTGATTGCTTCCAACCTTGCAATAGGTGCAAAGGTCTGGTCATAATCTATTCCTTCTTCTTGCCTATATCCTTGTGCAACAAGCCTGGCTTTATTCCTCACTATTACTCCTTGTGCATCCAGTTTGTTTTTGTAGACCCATTTGGTTCCAATGACTGGGTAGTCTTGAGGCCTTGGAACCAAATCCCAAACTCTACATCTCTCAAACTGATTTAATTCCTCCTCATTGCAATGATCCAGTGGGGATCTTACTCTGCATCATGGATGGATAGAGGTTCAATCTGAGAGATAAACAGGCATGCATCAAATCTTGGTTGAGTTGATGTCTTGTCTGTACACCTGCTGATATGTCTCCAATAACTTGAGATCTGGGGTGATCCTTAAGTGCGACAAGATCAGCTGGTGGAGTTGGTTCTGCAACAACATTTGGAATTAATTCCTTCTATGGAATTATGTTTGCTGTTGGGGGAATATCACTCCCTTCAATGCCTTCATCTTCACTTTCTTCAATGAGTTGTGGGGAAGGATGAGTTGGAACCTCTTGGGTAAGGTTTAATCCATTCAAACTCTCACACAAGTGATGTACCTGCAAGTTGCTTTTGGTAGAAATTTCTTTCTCGTTGCAAGACATGTTATCTTCATCAAAAGTAACATGGATAGACTCCTCAATTTTTAAAGTTGATTTGTTATAAACCCTATAGGCTTTGCTTACTTGGGAATATCCTAGAAAAATTCCCTCTTCAGCCTTTGTCTTAAACTTTCTAATATATCTTTTGTTGTTTGTGTGAATATAACATATACAACCAAAGACTTTAAAATAGTTTATTTTAGGTTTCTTCCCTTTTAGTAATTCATAGGGAGTCCTATTCTTTAGCTTATGTATCAGGCTTCTGTTCAGGATATAGTTTGCAGTGTTCACAGCCTCTGTCCAAAAGGATAGTGGCATGTAAGCATCTGCAAGTAATGTACATGCAGCTTCAATGAGTATCTTATTTTTCCTTTCAGCTGCCCCATTTTGTTGAAGAGTTCTAGGAGCTGAGAAGCAATGCCTGATACCTTCCTTCTCATAGAACTCATGCATTAGAAGAGACTCAAACTCTGTGCCATGATCACTTCTGATCAATGCAACATGAGTAGAGAACTCAATCTCTATGGTCCTGAGAAAATCTGTAAGAACCTTGAAGGTATCTGACTTAGATCTCAGAAAGGATACACAAGTGAACCTGGAGAAGTTATCTACAATAATAAAAGTGTATGATTTCCCTCCTAGGCTTTGTACAGCAATGGGTCCAAATAGATCCATGTGTAGCAAATACAAAATCCTAGGTGAATCACTTTTATTAATGGATTTGAAACTAGATTTAGTTTGCTTGCCTAATTGACAAGCCCTGCAAAAGCCTTCCTTCTTGTAGGGACCAGAAGGTAAATCTCTAACAAGGTTGTCTTTTGATAGCCTAGCAATATTTTTCATATTAACATGACCTAGTCTTTTATGTCATAAGTCATTCTGATTACTAATTAAGTTAAGTAAGCAGATATTAGAATTGGCAGATAAAAAATCAACTAAATATATATTGCCTTGTCTATTCACAATCAAAACTATTTTGTTTTCTTTATTAGAGATAATACACAAAGATGAACTAAAATGTACCTGATAACCTTCATCACATAATTGACTTATGTAGATGAGGTTATGCTTTAGTTCTCTGACATATGTCACTTGCTTGAATGTGACAGCTCCAATCTTCACTACTCCATAGCCTTCTGACTGGCCACATTTGGAGTCACCAAAGATGACCTTTGGCCCCAGCTTGGACTTGTAGTTGGATAGAATGTCCTTACTGCCTGTCATATATTTGGAGCAACCATTGTCCAGGTACTAGGGTTGATTCACACTTGGACAGCTCTTCACCTGTAATGAAAACAGTTTAAATATTCTTGACCCAGGTTACCTTGGGTCCTTTGTTTTCCTGGTATAAAAAGCTGGAAATAACAGAATATTCTGGTTGGTATTTATATCCTAGAGGGTGGTATCTCCTAGGAGGTATGACCCAATTAGTTAGTGGATTAAAGGCTTTCCTTAAGTTATTTAAGTTTCTGTTATAATTAAAGTTTTGGTTTAGTCTTTCTGGGTTCGACGAATTTTTGTGAGTTCGTCGACCAGAGTTTGATGAATAGGGTTGAGATGGTCGATCTCTGCCCAAAGAATGAATATATTCATTTTCTGTGCCCCTTGTTTATCGACCTATGCTCGACGAACCATACATGGTTCGTCGATCGCAGTTAGATGAATAACTATAACTATAGTTTGCGTTCAGAGTTCGTCGATCTGGGTTCGACGAACTGGCTAGATTTCGTCGATCTAAGTTCGACGAATTCTGCTGAACCTTGTTACCTATGGTTTTCTGGTTGACGATTTTCTGACTTATTAATTTAGAAACATTTTCTGTTGTTTGTTTATTGATTACGTTTTCTTTTCCCTTAGCAGTGACAAATTTTATGGGGGTTGTTAAGATGTTCTTTCTGAGAATGGGGGGCAAACCTGATGAAGCACCCAAGCCTAGCTTTCCATTAAGTCTGGCATTCACAGTGTTTGTGATGTCCATCAGCTTGAGGCTTCTTCCATTAAGAGTTTCCTCAAGTTGTTTAGCCTCACAAAGCTCAGTTTTTAACAATGTTATTTGCTCATTAACTAAGCATAATTCATCTTTTAAAATATTATTTTCAGATTTAATGTTTCCTAATTTCCCTAATAGTTTTAATCTCTTTCTCTGAAGTTATTAAGTCTATACACATTGATTTAAATTCAATTTTAAAAGAATCTGAAGTGTAATCAAAAGAAGATAGTACCTTATCTGCTTCTGAATCTGAAACTTCTTCAATGTCTGATTCCTCTTCTTCTGAATTGCTCCTAGAAGCATCAATTGCCTTGAGGCAAACCTCCTTAGCCCTTGCTTCTTCCTCATCTTCACTGGAGCTGGAAGATGTTGATTCATCTTCAGTTTCACTCCAGGTTTCAGCCACAAATCCATTTTCCTTCCTCTTGTATTTGCTGGAAGAAGGTTTGTTGGTGTGCTATTTCCTGGTGTCTTTCTCTCTTCTCTTCTCTTTCTTCTGGTTCTCTGGACACTCAGAGAGGAATTGCCCTGGTTTCCTGCACCCAAAACACACCACTTCTTTAGTTGGTGTTTTAACATACCTGGGTTTGTCATCTTGCCTAGATGACTTTCTTCTAAAGTCCTTTCTTGCCATCTTGTAGAATCTTCTGGCAAATAGACTCATGAGCTCTTCATTTGATGTTGTTGTCTCTATCTCCTCAGCAGCCTTGAAAGCTATACTTTGCTCTTTTCTGGCTAGTGGAGGTGTCCTTTGCTCTGCTGCCTCCCTGAACTTGATCAGTTGTTCATAAGTCTTTAACTTGCCCAATAGAGATTCTGTAGATATCTCATTTAGGCTTCTGGCCTCCTTGATTGGCCAGATCCTTGAATCCCATGAGCTTGGGAAGCACATCAGAATCTTATCATTCACCTCTGTGAGGGTGATGTCCTTGTCCAAGGTTTTTAGCTCATTGATGATTGATCTTAACCTGTTATACATATCAGCTACTGATTCAGCTTCTTCTTTTTTGAAGTTCTCATATAAGGATATGAGGTTGGATCTCCTATCCTTTCTCTCATCAGCTGAACCAGCCACCATCTGATTTAGTGAATCCCAGATGGCTTTGGCTGAGGTGCATTCAGCGACCTTCTGAAAAATATCATCTAACATAGTCTGTGCTAGTATGTTCATAGCCTTGGCATCATCTATCTTTTCCTTCTTCTGAGCTTCAGTAAACTCAGGTGGTGGAACTGCAGTAGTGCTTGTAGATGTTGCAGAAGTTGAAGCTTGAGGGGGACCTGTCAAAATAGAGTTGTATATATCCTCATCAATAGAATTCATGTATAATTTAATTCTTGCCTTCTAGATGGTAAACCTGTTTAGGTTGCAAACTAGAGGTGTGGTGCTTGCATAGTCCTTGTTTTGTGCCATAGCTGTGTATATAAATCTAATATGGAAATAAAAATAAAATTTAGATCTAACAAAGGATATTTGGTTCAAGGGTTAGCTTGTACAACCAAAGGAACCTGCTCTGATACCAATTGAAAGTGAGCAGATAGATCAGGAATACTCTAGAGGGGGGGGTGAATAGAGTATTTAGAGTTTTATAAAATTCTCTGCTGGATAATGCAGATTAGTCTAAGTGCAGTAGTAAATAAATCAAAATATAAAAGCATAGAAACAAACTACCACAGCCACAGCAAGAAAACAAAAGAAAGAGGGTAACCAGACGACACAATAAATTTATAGTGGTTCCCCAACCTGGGTACATCCACTCTTCTACCACCCTGGTAGGAATCCACTCAGGTTTTTGATCAGGTGCCTGACACCAATGAGCTTTTGATCAGATGCTCAAAAACTAAATCCCCAAGTCTTTTGATCAGGTGACTTGTAACCAGAAATCACTTTTGAAGGGAGATGACAACCCTTTACATAGTGGGGGTGAGAGTTTATTATGTCTTCTCTGTCAACAATCAGAGAGAAGACTTGTGGATTATTGATGGTAGCAAATGGCTCCCCCTGAGATATTGAATGGTTCAGAGAAATATGGAAGACTTTCTGCAGGGTGATAGGCCTTCAAGCTTTTAGCCTTTATCTGGAGGATCTTCTTGACAGATTTGATAGTTGTTGTCCTTGGAAGTCCTGGAGTGTTGAAGTAAGAAGACTCTTGATTTTGTATGATTATTCTTCTTCTTCTGAGAGCAGATCTTCTTTTTGTATCAGAGCTTTTGTGAAAGGAGCAGAGAAGCTGTTGAAGACAGACTGACTGAAAATCTCTGTGTCTGTGTATACTGTGTCTCTGCAATTTCTCTGGTACTCTGATTGTTTTTACTTGCTTGCTTACTGTATATTTCCAGGAAAGAGAGAAAAATCTCTTTTTATATTTCCTGAGGGAATTTCCTTTAGAAATTTGAATCCTTCTACGGCAATCAATGCTGGCGGTCCTTGAAAATAAACTGCATTGATTTCTTTCCCCAACTGTCCCTTAGAAAAATATAAAACAATAATTCTGATGAAAGCCGTGATTAATGTACCGTCCAACGGTAATATTCAGAGAATATTTTATCATTAATCATTCAGAAATTATCGCCATAGACTAAGGACAGAAGGAATAAATGTTAAGTCTAGAATCGTCGAACTGATGACAGAATTTGTCGAGCTGATAACTGTGTTCGTCGACTGGAGTTCAGCAACTATTCTGGACTTAGAATATTCATAGCTGTATCTGAAATGAAAGTTAAAGTCTCCAGAATTCGTCGACCTAAGATTTGATTTTGTCGAGCTGAGTTTCTGGAGTTGTCAAATATTTTATGTGTCGACACAATTACTCCTGGTGTCGACTGATATCCTGTGTGTCGACACAAGTCTTCTGTGTGGTGTCGACACAACCTTTCCAAAGTGTCGACTGATATCCTGTGTGTCGACACAAGTCTTCTGTATGGTGTCGACACAACCTTTCTAAAGTGTCGACTGATATCCTGTGTGTCGACACAAGTCTTCTGTGTGGTGTCGACACAACCTTTCTAAAGTGTCGACTGATATCCTGTATGTCGACACAAGTCTTCTGTGTGGTGTCGACACAACCTTTCCAAAGTGTCGACTAATATCCAATGTGTCTACCCAAGTCTTCTATGTGGTATCGACACAACCTTTCCAATGTGTCGACTGATGATCTGTGTGTCGACACAAGTGCTTCTAGTATCAACTCAGTTCGTGTCGACATATACTATGAGTGTCGACACAAGTCTTCTGGTTCTAAGTTGTTGAAGTAGATAATACAGAATTCGTCGTGCAGAGAACTAAGTTCGTCAACTTGAGACAAGAGAACATAGTCTTGACAGAATGCTGTAGTAGTCCAAAGATTCGTCGACCAAAGAATAAAGTTCGTCGAGCTAAGCTTAGAGAATTAACTCTGAGATCGTCGAACTGAGCACGACAATCGTCGACCTGAGTTCGACGAACGTCGAACTCACTTTACAGAGTCTTGAAATCTTCTAAGTCTTGAGTCTCTAGTAGTCTTGTTGATAGCTGGTCCATGTGATGTTGACTCTAAGGACTTGGCCTAGACTTTTGGACACAACTATGACCCTGGCTATACATTGTGGGTCATATGATCCTAACTTAGTGAACCTAGCTCAAATCTTACTAGGGATCCAACACTTTTCATTCTTTTCCATTTTCTTCCACTTTTAAGCATTTTTATAGCATTATAAGAATGGATAAGTAGTTATTTTAATTTTTCCAACACTTCCATTTTGCGTTTATTAGCAAAACGTTTCGCTCATTTAATTTTTATTTTAGCTTTTTATGCATTTCTACCGCATTCTAGCGGTAGAAATGCAGTCGTTTTAATTTTTAGATAAGTTAGTTTTTTGCAATTTTTTATGTGTGCGCATCTATTTCCGCCTACTCGTTAAGAGTTAAATGGCGCATTGTTTTTCTTTCTGTCGAGTGAGTGTGTTTTACTTTTTAGTAGAGTGCGTGTGTTTTCTATTTAAGTCGAGTGTGTTGAGTATTTTCAATTCAGTAGAGTGTGTGCGTGTGTTTTACTTTATGTTGTGTTTGTGAGTTTTACTTTCTGTAGAGTGTGTGCGTGCATTGCCTTTATTTTGTCTTACTCGTTTGAGTAGGACTCGCTTTCATTTCTCTAACCCACGCATTTGCGTCGTGACTCGAATTTACTGCTTTCATTTTAGTCCTACTCGTTTGAGTTGGACTTGCAATTTACTGCTTTCTTTACAGCTTTATTTTAGTGCTTTCTTTATCGCATTCATTTACTGCTTTATTTATTGCTTTCACCGCATGCCGTCCCCATTCTGATGAGTGGCTAACCGTTCTTAGCCCTCAGTATCGAAGAGAATTGTGACAAAAAATAACTTTAAATAATTAAAGGTCCTTATTTTCTAATTAATTAATATTACTTAAGGTTTGCCTGTGGTTTAAGACGCGTAGGACCACAAATTGATGTGTGGGCCCTATTTTCGTAGTCCATACGCTAGCTAGCCGAGAGGCCGTGCATATGGACCAATCACCCCTTGGTAAAGAGAGTTCCGCTCTAACCCTCGAGAGAGGAGGCGCGCCAACTCTACCGGATTGGGTTCCCCACCCAATAGCGTGGTTCTTAGCATAATTCGGCCGTTAAGAGGACTCCTTCGTCGGACTAACATTCGGTCGAATAGTCTTAGTGTTCAAGTGAGCGATAGCCCTATAACTAGGTGAGCTCATTTTAGTGGAACCTCCACGGCCAAGTCTCCGCCTTAATTGATTTGAAACTTAGGATCTCTTTTTATTTAAAGTTTATTTTAGTTCTAATTCTATTCGATGTCATTACGTTAAGCTTTTCATCAGCTCCACCTTTATTGCTTTCCCTTTTATGCTTTCATTTTCTGTCATTTTAATTATATATATAAAAAACCCCGACAAGTAATTATCAGTAAAATAATAGTCCCGTCCAGGGAAGAGTAGAAATAATCGAACCGACCCCGAGAACAATATGACCTTGATATTCCAATCCCAAATATCATGTACTACACACAATAGGTGCACTTGCCTCCTTTCGTTAAAACTCGATCTCATCTTTTTATATATGCGTGCCCCGTTTTCTAAATAAAAACCACATCCACGATTTTTCCTTAAATAAACAGCCCAGGGTGCCGCGGAATACTCACCAATTTTTGGAGTTTTAACTGCATCAAGTTTTCGGATCCGATGCAAAAATAACCATCAAGGTTTTGGCGTCGTTGCCGTGGACCAATTGCTTGTCAGTTTGAGGGTGTTAAACTTAGCTTCATCTAGTGGCTTAGTGAAGATGTCAACCAATTGCTTGTCAGTTGGGACAAACTCAAGGTTGATATCTTCACATTCCACATGCTCCTTAATGAAATGATATCTGATTTCAATGTGCTTAGTCCCGTTATGTAAGACAGGATTCCTAGCAATTGAAATAGAACTAGTAGAATCACAAAATAAAGAACTTCTACTTATCTGAAGGTTATAGTCCTGGAGCTGATGCTGGATCCACAACAACTGAGCACAACAACTACCTACTGAGATGTATTCTGACTCTACAATTGAATTTGCAACACAAGTTTGCTTCTTGCTGCTCCATGAAAGTAGTCTTCCATCTAGGAATTGACAGGTGCCAGAAGTTCTCTTCCTGTCCTCCTTATAGCCTGTAAAGTCTGTATCTAAATAACCAGTTAGTTCAAATTCCCCATTCCTAGAGTACCACGGGCCAAGATCTGGTGTGCCCTTAAGATACCTCAGAATTCTCTTTGTAATAGAATAATGAGATTTTTTGGGGCAAGCCTGATAACTAGCACAAACACATGTACCACACATGATGTATAGCCTAATAATAGTTAGATAGAGAAGGAAACCAATTATCCCCCTATACAAAGTTTCAACAACAGGTTTCCCTGCCTCATCTTTGCATATGGACATACTTGATCCCATGGGAGTTCTTATGGTGGAGAAATTTTCCATACCAAATTTCTTAATTAACTTCCTAGTGAACTTAGACTGGGATATGGACAAGGCATCATCAGTCTGTCTTACTTGGAGACCCAAGAAATACTTAAGTTCACCCATACTGCTCATCTTAAATTTCCCCTGCATAAGTTTGACAAACTTCCTACAGAGGTTGTCATCAGTAGATCTAAAGATGATGTCATCTACATAGATCTAAATTAGGATGATCTTGCCCTTAGATTCCCTTAGGAATAAGGTCTTGTCAATCTTCCCCCTTGAGAATTTGTTCTCAATGAGAAAGCTTGAAAAAGTCTCATACCATGCACTAGGGGATTGCTTTGCCCCATATAGAGCTTTCCTAAGTCTATAAATAGAATTAGGTGAGTTAGGAACTACAAAACTTGGAGGTTGCTCAACATAGACTTCCTCTTTTAACTCACCATTCAGGAAGGCTGGATTCACATCCATCTGGTAGACCTTGAATCCCTTGTGTGTAGCATATGCAAGGAAAAATCTTATGGCCTCCAACCTTACTACAAGGGCAAAGGTTTAATCAAAATCAATGCCTTCTTCTTGCATGTACCCCTTAGCTACTAATCTTGCTTTGTTCTTGATTATAATCCCATTTTCATCATATTTGTTTCTGTAGATCCACTTGACTCCAATGACATTATGTCCATGAGGTCTGGCAACCATCTTCCAGACTTTGCATCTTTTGAACTGGTTCAGTTTCTCTTACATAGCCACTATCCAGAATTGATCTATGTTGGCCTCTTCAAACTTCTTTGGCCCCACTTGTGACAGGAAGCTTGTAACATAGATGTATTTAGATTTTTGATTCTTATCACTACTCCATGGCTTGGTTCACCAATGATTTGGTGAGCAGGATGGTCTCTTAAATGCCTAATTACTTGGGGTAATCATTTTTCAGCAACAACTTCAGGAATAGCCTCATACTGTTCATCATATGATCCAAGTGTGTCTGATGGCCCTTTTGGAGTATTAACTTCATCTTGGATAACTAGTTCTACTTCCTTGATGGTCAGATTATCCATCATTTGTTCTGTACCTGTAGTGCTGGAAGAGGGCTTGACAGGTCCCTGTTAATCATGCTAAACTCATCAAAGACTACATGCATAGACTGTTTTATAACTTGGCTTTTCAAGTTGTATACCTTATAGGCTTTACTATGATTGATGTACCCAACAAAACTTTCATCAAAGGATTTGGCAGCAAACTTAGTCACATAGGACTTTCCATTATCTAGCACATAACACTTACTACCAAAGATTCTGAGATAGCCCATATTTGATTTTTTGCCCTTCAAGATCTCATAGAGAGTATCTTGTGGCTTTTGGTGATAGAGGCCCTGTTGAGGACATAACATGCAGTATTTATTGCCTCAGCCCAGAAATATTCTGGGAGAGATGTGTCACACAACAGGGATCTTCCAGCCTCTATGAGAGTTCTATTTCTCCTCTCAACAATCCCATTTTGCTTGGGTATTCTAGGAGAAGAAGATTCTTAATGAATCCCTAGCTCTTCACAGAACTCTGTCATGCCTTCAGACTGGAATTCAGTCCTATGGTCACTCCTAATTTTGACCACAGAACTGTTAAACTCATTCTGAACTTGCTTGACAAACTTGATGAAGATATCAAAGGTCTCATTCTTTTTCTTGAGAAAGAACACCCAAGTAAACTTGGAATAGTCATCAACCACCACAATGGTGTAGACTTTCCTACCAAGGCTATGAATAGACATAGGACCAAACAGGTCCATATATAGGAGGTATAATCACCTCACAGAGTCTTTGAGGCTAGTACCCTTGAAGGAAGCTTTGGTCCGCTTACCCTTTTGGCAAGCTGATCAAATGCTATCCTTGGTGCACTTTATATTTGGACCATTCCAGACTAACTCTTGACTAATGAGCTTGTCAATAGTCTTGCAATTCAAGTGAGCAAGTCTCTTATACCACTGAACACAATATGAGCCTTTTTTCCATTGCTTCAAGACAAATAGGAGAGTCTGAGTTCAGACATAGAAACTTTAAACAGTAAACATTTCCACTCCTAGTGCCTATCAATATAACATCTTGGTCACTTGACCTCCTAATCAGGCACTCATCCTTCTGGAAGATAATAACATAGCCAAGATCAGATAGTTGGCTTATTCTTATAAGGTTGTGTTGTAACCCTTCAACATAAGGCACTTTTATAATATTGACTATATCATTGGTAATCTTAACATTGCCTCTAGTTACACCTCTATCAGAACCACCAAAAATAACCCTGGGTCCATTTTTCACTGGGGTAAACTCCTTCAAGTTGCTCCTTGTCCCAGTCATGTGCCTGGAACAACCACAGTCCAAGTACCATATTAGGGTATGGTCACTTGAATTAACCTATAATAAGAAATTTATTTTACCTTACGACCCTAATTTTTATTGGGTCCTAGGTGCACATTAGTTCTAAACTGAACATGTCCACCAACAAATTTTCTGACTGGTGGACTGACTTTAGCTCTAACCACATTAGGATTTTGCTAGCAGTCAATGACATAATGACCTATCTTGACACAGCACCAACAATCATGTATGTTGTATCTTCTTTTCTGGGAAGGCCCAGCAGTTGGTTTGACTGCAGTCTTGACAGAAGGAAAAGGTGTAGTAGCCATTTTCTGTTTCCTTACAGCATGGATTTGACTGAAGGTTAATCTGCTTGCTGGCTTATGTGGCCAGTTCTGAATCCCATCAGCAACACATTTCTTTTGAGACAGTGTGCTCTTGATAGCATCAGAAACAACCATATTAGGAAAGCTATCAGACTGACCCTTAGTCAGATTCTATGCTGACAGGTTCTGAAAATTGGCTGCTACCACATTTTTAGAGGTGGGAATGTAGCACCAAAAACAAATGATCCATAATGGGCCATTTGAATTTCCTCATGGGCAGCCTTAAAGGCATATACCATGTTATTCCTTCCACAATGGCTGAGAACATCTTTTGTTCCACTTGTGGAAGCACCATTTATATAGTGACCAAAAATACTTTCCTGGTCATACCTATTTGAAGGGAATGTCACCCTCTTGAATGGAATAGATGTCCTAGATGCCATAGGCACAACTGGAACTTTCCCTTTCCCTTTAGGATGGGCAGGTCTTTTGTTACCCTTGAAGCCTAACCCCTTCTTATCCTTCTGTGAGGTGAAGGAATCTATCAAGGGAAAAACTATATTGGGCTGAGAGAACCTGACCATAATACCTTTCTCCCTCTGGAGCTTTTCTTCAAGATATTTAATGAGACCATTCTTGCTCTTGATAGTCTCCATCTGGATGCCTGAGAGGGTTTTCAGTTCACTAAGTTCCCTCATTGTCTTATTTAACACAGTTGCTTTTTCAGCAAGCTGAGAAGCAGCAGGCTGAAGAGATAAAATCTCCTTAGCTTGCTTCTTAGTCAACTTCTTGCATTTCTTAAAGGTACCCAAAAGTTCACTATATATATCAATCAATTGATTGACATCACCTTCTGAGCCAGAATCATCTTCATCATTAGATGAAGAGGCTTCTGCATGGGGACTTGTCTCATACTCAGACATAAAACTGGATTGGGAATATACCTTACTTTGAACAGGCTGATCCTAGCTACCCTCTTCATCAATCATTGTCATCAGCCCATGACAGCTGCAAGCATCTTCTTCACCAACATCGACCTCTGAGTCATTGTCCAACAGTGTCAAAGGGGCCATGACTCCTATCCTTGCAACAAGATAGTCTTTATCTGCTGAAATAATTTCCTGTTCAGCAGCAATAACAACTAGCCCAATATAGGTTTCCTCTTCTTCAGACTCTGATGATGATGAGTCTGTCCAGCTCTTCTCTTTATTAGCAACAAGGGACTTTTCTTTATTACCCTTGTGCTTTTGGTGAGATTTCTTCTCACCATCCTCCCTTCTCTTCATAGGGCAATAAACAATGACATGCCCTGCCTTACTGCACCAGTAACAGATAATATTAAAAGAATTCTATTTACTAGGTTTAGAGCCATACCTGTCCTCTTTGGAGGTTTTCTCCGAGTCATGAGCTGAGGTGGAGGGCCCACTCTTCCAGTGCTTTTTCTTCGCCAGCCTGTGGAGCTGTTTGGAGAAAACAACAAATTCCTCATCAGATATGCTGCTATTTGATGCCTCTGATTCAGATCAGTCTGAATATGCTTGTATTCTTGCAGGACACATATTTTTGTGTCCCAGTCTCTGGTGAGATACCTAAGGAGCTTATCATTTAGCTCATAATGACTAAAGACCCTTCCATAGGTCCTTATCTCATTTACAATCCTGAAGAATCTTTCATAACAGGTGGCTATGTTCTCACCCTTGGATTATTTGAAGGCCTCATACTCTTGGTTGTGCATAAATTTTTTGTCATCCCTAACCTCCTCTGTCCCATCCAAGTAGATCATCAGAGTATCCCACATCTCCTTTACAGTTTTGCAGTGAATCAGATTCTGAAGGGTAGAATCATCAATTGCACTGACAATACCATTTTGAGCGCTCTTGTCCATGGTGGCAAGAATGACTTCATCCTTAATCATCTCATCATAAGTCTTGGGTGTCTAGATGTTTGTATCTAGGACAGACACTTTCATGGGGATAAAAGGTCCTTCTTTAATAGTTAAAAAGATTCTAGGATCAGCTGATTCCATGAACAGCCTGACCCTCTCCTTCCAGATGCCAAATCCCTCAGTCCTGTAGATATGAAGCTTCATGGTACCCAACTCCCTAGAGTTCACTCCTGAACCCATAAGGACAAATCAGTAGCTACCTTTGAAGATCACTCAGATGGTTAGATCATTTTTGAGTAATCTCCCTCTGATACTACTTGAAAGTCTTTATTTTCAAGGTAGTTTACAACCTAGGGGTGAATAGGTTGTCTCACTAATATTATTAGATTTTAATTTTATCTTCCTTAGTACTTAGTATGTTGACAGTAATTTGCTTTCAAGTACCTGTACGAAGAGAACAACAAAGAAATGCACACACAGATTTATAGTGGTTCCTAATTTTGGGTACATCCACTCTCCTCCCACCTTGCCAACTTCCTGTTAGTCAAGGCCTTTCTCCAAACCAATGCTCCAAAAAACTTACACCTCAGATCCCTCAGTATCTCTCAGTCTCCTCCAAGACTTACAACTCAGTCACAAGAGCGTACAACTCAGTGGTCAGCAGACCACCTACCTCAGGCCAAAGGCCCTACACTTAGGCTGAGAGGACAGCCCTACCTCAGATCCACAAGGGATCCTACAACTCAAAGAGAATGACTCTCCTACAGTCTCAGGCACAAAGCCCCAACCTCAGATCTGCACCCAGGTCCTACCTCAGGCATAAGTGCCCTGCAGCTCAGTAAGAATGACTCACCTACCTCAAACTTGATACCAAGTCTTATAGCTCAGATCCAATAGGATCCTATAACTCAGAGAGTATTCCTCTCCTACAGCTTAGTAATCAATTGACCACCTACCTCAGTTCCAAACTGGATGCTACACCTCAAGCAAATTTGCCCTACCTCAGGCTCAGAGAGCCCTACAACTCAGATCCAAAGAGGATCCTACAGAAGTGAAATGGATTTATGTTTATCACAGAGAAATTTCTCTGTGATGATCCCTTGAGATGAGTTATCTCAGCTCTAACTTTTCTTCACAGCTATAAGGATCTTGGGCTGGAAGTAACTAGCAGTAAACTGCTCTGCTTCCTCTTCCTTTCCTGGACAGAATCAGCAACTTTGTTCTTTCTTTTTCTCAACTCAAGAAGTAGATCTTCAGATTTTAGCTTGCTGAACTGAGAAACAACTTTTATCTACAGAAACTGGATCTCTGTTTCTACTTCTCTCTCAGAAGATGGACCTTCTGATCTTGCTGGTGCATGTGAAGATGACACCAGCTAACTGAACTTTTGGTTCTTGGAAGAAGACTTCTTGGGAGCAATGGCAAGGAAGATGAAGTCAAGATGCAACTTTTCAAATTGATAAAACCCTAAAAGTTTTTTCATCTTGCCCACTCCTTTCCTTTTACAGTTCGCTGATCAACGGCTCTTAGGAATCAGTGGGGCCCACTTGTAGCATCCAGCTGCACCTTGCTTTAACGGAAGAAGACGTATAGTAGCTTCTCGACAGAGTTTGTCGTATTCTGTAGCTTCTCTGTGCTTGATTTGAAATTAGTTGACTTTGTCGATTTTGTAGATATTGCTGACGTCAGCACTTGTGGGCTTAAAAAAAATTGAGCATCAATAGAATAGGAGTTGAGTGAATGAGCTTCACTCAACGCCAAAGTACTTAGACAAAATTTTGTCTATCTAGGCATTGACAACATTGAGTGAGCAGGCCTCATTCAATGTTTTATGCCTTAACTTATTCATTAGCCATTCCTACATGCTTGGCATTGAGAGCGTTGAGTGAGCACGCCTTACTCAACGCCTTGTAACATAGTAATGCTTTCTGTAATTTAGGCGTTGAGAGCGTTGAGTGAGCACTCCTCACTCAACACTTTCTGCCTTACCAATTTTCTCCTTCTTCAGCATCTAAAGCGTTGAGAGCGTTGAGTGAGCACGCCTCACCCAACACTTTTTTGCTTTAGCCAGATTTTTTGAATCATGGAGTTGAGAGTGTTGAGTGAGCACGCCTCACTCAACGATTTCTTCCTTAGCGAGATTTTTCTGCTCCTTCGTGTTGAGTGAGTAAACTCCACTCAACGCCAAACTGCTTAACATATTTTATTCTGTTTAACTGGCATTGAGTGAGTAAGCTACACTCAACGCATTTGGACTTAGCGAAATATCAACACATATTTTCTGTGGCTTTGACCTATGAGGCAATACTCAACGAATAAGTAGTATGGAATTGAGTGAGTGATACTCACTCAACGACTGTGGACTTAACCACTTTTCTGCCCATTTCCTCTTGGGCTTTTACAACATTAATCTGTCTCACAGCCTTTTGTTGTATGGTGTTGAGTGAGTTGACTTCGCTCAACGCTTGTGGACTTAGCCACTTTCTCAACTTACCACTACCTTGTCTTTGACTGTATAGGCTCCACTCAGCGCTATAAGTCATTTGGCGTTGTGTGAATGACCTTCACTAAATATCTGTGGACTTGGACAGTTTTTTGTCTATCCACACCTTAGGTTAGTGTTTACCTGACCTATCCACTTGAGCTACCTGTCCCATCATTGTTGCTAGGACATCCCTACTTGCATGAACTCAGGCACACATCAAATACAACATTATGTATATCATTGACAAGATTAACTTCCTCAAATCTAGGATATTGTGGGCAATGTACCAAACATGATACTCACTCAACACCTATGGACTTAGCCACTTTTTTGCCCATTTCATCCTAGGCTTTTACTGCATTAGCCTATCTCATAGCCTTTTGCTGTATGGTGTTGAGTGAGTTGACTTCACTCAACGTTTGTGGACTTAGCCACTTTTTCAGGTTGCCACTACCTTGGCTTTGACTATATAGGCTCCACTCAGCGCTATAACTCATCTGGTGTTGAGTGAATGACCTTCACTCAATGCCTGTGGACTTGGATAGTTTTCTGTCTATCCATACCTTAGGTAAGTGTTTACTTGACCTAGCCACTTAGGCAACCTGTCCCATCATTGTTGCTAGGACATCCCTGCATACATGAACTCAGGCACACATCAAATACAACATTATGTATATCATTGACAAGATTGACTTCCTCAAATCTAGGACATTGTGGGCAATGGACCCAACATGATGCACTTATCATTGCATGATGTACTTCTTCAAATCTAGGAATATTGAGGGCATATTCCCAACAATCTCTCCCTATTTGAAGAAGACTTAACAGTGTTGTTGATGAGATGCATAAAGGCATTAAACTAAAGATCAACATAGAGATAAACAATTTAATTAGAGCAAGAGAAAATTGATTTCATAAAAAGTTTCAACACAAATAAATATATGAGTACATATTAAAATAGTTCAAAGTGTTTTAAGTTTTTAAATAACATAAACATCATATTATAGGCCCAGTCTCATCTAATCAATGATTTTATTCCCAACTCTCCTTTTCTTCTGCCATTGCCTTTCAAAGTACTTGAGTGGCTTTGGAATATAGTTGGATGGAACTCTAATTGGGTTTTGTCTGTCTAAGTTTTCTTTGATGATTTTCTACCTGAGAGACCTCCTCTCCAAGTGCTTGATCCACTATCCAGAAGGATAGATTTTGTAAAAATCTTTTGTGATCTGACCATAACTGACCCAAGTACTCATAATGATAGATCTTGAATCATGACTCCAATGCTCATGATTAGGATCCCATGCTCGAGCTTTCCTTTTCTTTGACATATACTCCTCAGGGTGCATAGTGCCTTCCATTTCTCTTCTTTTGGAGCTTTGAATATCTTGAGCATCTCTTTCTTTAGCTACGAAATTAAATTCTGAAGGCTCAGCTACATCCAGTTGGGGCAGTTTGAGTGCATTCCTTGTGCCTTGAAGGACCCATAGAGCTTGATTAGCATTAACACACTCCCCCTTCATGGCTTCTTCAACTATCTTGTTTTCAAGATCAATTGTGCATGCCACAACTCTACTTAAGAGAGTCTGAAAGGTGTTTTTATTTTCATCCAGAAGGACCCTCCTTCATAACTTCAACTTGAGTGGCATACATATAGTTCTCCATATGGTTTACACCTTATTCAATGGTATCATTTATTTTGCTGACAAACTGTTTAATTCCAATTAAGTCCCGAGGGCGGAGCCTAAGATTTTCATCTATTGTTCTCATTAATCTGACATTGCTATCCACAGCTCCTATAACCTTGACAAACCATTTTGAGATTTCATTATTCACATGGGATATATCTTTCGTGATGATCTTAATTTCTCCCACATCTTCTTCTCTTACTCCTTGTACTGATGCATCTATGTGAGCTTTGAGAGTGGTACTTTGCTCATCCAACATTAACTTCATAGCAGCCAAGATAGAAGTTGTAGAATCTGTAGGATTTGATGTAGAGGGACCTGAGAGGTGAGCCTCATCTTTAGAAGGATGCCGTGACTTGGTCCTTGACACTCTTAGGTCCTCTTGGACTGCCAACTCAGGGTGAGTGACATACACAACCTCTTTGGATACAAGAAATTGATCATCTGGAGCAGGGAGCTCATTGTGAGTTTCCCCCTCAAACTTATCATCCATTTCCAGCAAGTCATTTGCTTCAATATCAAAGAACTTGTCAAGGACATCTTTGGTTTCCTTTTTTGTTTTCTCTACTATTGCAACTGATGCGACTTGAAGTGGAAGAACTTTTTGTGCCTCCTACTCAGCTGAGGCATGGTTCTCCAAATCAGATATGATGTCATTGAACAGGGTGATGACATCTTGGTGAACAACCTCCATAACATCATAAGATGAAAGGTCTGGATCATGGATGAGATCACACCTTACATCTTCTCCACTTCCTTCCTCAAGAGACTTGATTTTAGATGCACTCTCTCTACTTGAGAATGCCTCCTCACTTTCAGTACCCACATCAATAGCTTTTCACTTATTCTTACTCAGGCTCTTCGTCTCCTTAGAAGGCTTCAGAACATTCTTAAACCTTTTCAAGGTCTTGACATCTATTCTTCTCATGTGATGGATTATATTACCTTGCTTATAATTGAAGTGGTATGTATATGTGGTTATGAGGTACAGTGATAGAATCCTTCCAAGGTAACAGATTTGCAAACTTTTATTAATCCTCAGGAAAACAACATGAGCCCAATCAATCATTTTCATTAGAATCACTCTGCTCATCAATTCAAACATAAACTTATAAATCCTGTCATGAGACCCCACCTTGCATAGCAGGCATTCTGAATGATGTCTGCCAAGAGCTTTCCTTTCTGATTGAAGTACTTTCTTTCCAATGAACCATATGGCTCTCCCGAGTATTCACACCAGTCTAAGGCATCAATGCTGTCCTGTTTTGTGATTTCTTAACAAATTTTCTCAAGAGCAGTAGGAAACTACAGAGCTTTTGTTATCTTTATAGGGCTAATCTTGATCTTGAATCCATCTATCTTGCTTTTTATGGAATTTCCTGGGGGAGACACTTTTGCATTTTATGAGAAAATAGGTAAACAATAAAACTTTATAGCTCCAAAAGTTACATAATACATGAGTATGCCCACTATTTAGAGAAAAGAGGGAAGAGAGTGAAAACAAGCGAGAGATAAAATAAACAACGTATGTCACATGCGACTAGATGGTTACACAAAAGTTTAACTGCTCAGAACATGCGATTAGAAAAAGACTAGTTGTTCACCTACAAAACTCCAATGCTAGCTTTGTCGTCAATCTGCCTCCATTGCTATAGTTGCGGCTAGCATAACCTAATTGCTAGATAAATATGTGGTTAGACAAATTCTAACCGCTAGAACGTATCAGAGATGTTGTACGAGAACTTCGAACACCAACTCCTGACCGTCAACTGGATCTGACCTCAGCAGTCCTCCCAGCTACCTTAGAAACATTGACAGACAGCCAGAATGATCTTTCTATCCAGACTGCCAAGACTGTACCTCCGCAAAGATAGAGCGCCATTCAGAAGATTAACTGCAAGGGCTCTAGTCAACAAACAACCAACCCTGCCGCTAGTGCTAGCTGCCAGACCTCCAATAGTGCAAGCTCCAACACTGCCATGATGTCAAGGACATACCGCTACTACATAATGTCTGCCCATTAGGTCTATCCACCAGGGTTATTCGCCAGACCACTAACACATGTCTGTCATAGTTAGTCGTCAGACCGCTGAACTATACAGGTTTTGACACTCCCCCTCAAGCTGGAGCATATATGTCAACCATGCCAAACTTGTTACAGACATATGAAAAGGAATATACTAGTTTGGTAAAGACATCAGCAAGCTCTATGTCAGAGGTGATAAATAGAGTATAAATCTGATGCTTCAACACCTTTTCTTTGAAGAAATAGAAGTCTACTTCAATATGCTTCGTCCTTTTATGAAAGACTCGATTCTTCAAAATATATATAGATATCTTATTGTCACAGAACATTGACAGAGGAAGATCATAAACTTCTCACATATCAAGTGTTGGAGTTACCATGGTGATCTGGAAGTGATCAAACATGTAATCTCACTGACAACGCGATATGAGCCTGCAGGGTCGCACATAAGAGATGTGGAGAAGTTGGATGATTGACTGTGTTGGTAAAGGTTACCAATCACCGACCTTAATGGGGTTATGGGCAAAGTGTTGCCATAAAGGCTCATCGGGTTGGGCAAATGTTGCCTTGAAGGACTGGTATGAATAGTCGACCTACGATCGACGAGAATCGTCGAGTATGGTACTCTGATTCTCGCCGATCGATGAGAATCGTCGAGTATGGTACTCTGATTCTCGCCGATCGACGAGAATCGTCGAGAATTGGTACTCTGATTCTCGACGATCGACGAGAATCGTCGACCGCAGGTCGACGGTCGACGAGTATGGTCCACCCTGCATTCGGCGAGAATCGTCGAGTATTGTACTCTGATTCTCGCCGATCCTAGGTGATACTCGCCGACTGATTCTCGCCGAATCTGTTTGATGATTCTCGCCGATCGTCGCCGATTCTCGCCGATCGTCGCCGATTCTCGCCGACTGATACTCGCCGATTCTGGGACCCTATTCTTCTGGGTGGTCTGTGGATAGCGATATACCTAATTCTATTTATGCCTTTGGTATAAATACACACTTAGGGTTTTCGGGAATTATGCTTTTGGCAGCCGATCGAACCGAATCCCGCGAAGCGTTCCGCCTTTCCGTTCGTTCCGCGGATCCCGAATCCCGCCACCGACGGAAGTGTTCCGCCGCCGCCGTGCTCGCTCCGTCGACTTCCTTCTCTCCGGCGATCGTCGCTGGCGTTGCAATCCCTGGCGCGGACCTAGCAGTCCGTGGGAAAGCAAGGTGCGGTCTTTCTCCTTCCCGATAATCCGTGCGACGGATAGATCGGCGTTCTCCCGCTCGTGTGGATTTCTGCAGAGACGTGGACATTATTCCACGTAGAACTCGCCACCAACAGGACTACAAAACTTGGAGCATCTCCGTTGAGTTGTGACTCAACGCCATTGAGGTAATTTTGCATAGTTGTATGTTAACTTCTTGATTCAACTACCATGGCCCGATCCCATTTCTTTTGGGTTTTCTTGATGTTTTATTCTTCCGCTGCGTGCACAAGTGTTGTGCCATCCTCATAGAGAAACCCAACATCAAGCATAAGTGTCCGCAACCAATTCATCTCATATGTAGTCAAGTCCATACTTCTGTATTCAGCTACGTCACATGACCTGGAAACTACAACCTGTTTTTTTTCTCTTCTAGCTGACCAGATTCCCTTCTATAAAGGTACAAAAACCAGACATGAACTTTCTATCTTCCTTATCATCTGTATAACTAGTATCAGAAGAAACATCAATCCTCAAACGACCATTCTTCTGAAATAGAAGCCCTTTTCTCGGAGCCCCATTCACATATTTCTAGATTTTTAGAGCTGATTGAAGATGACAGTCCTTAGGAGCTTGAAAAAACTAGCTCACCTGTCCTACATCATAATAGATATCTGATCTTATAATTGTTAGATAAATGAGTTTTTCAACAAGCCGTTTGTATCTGGTAACATCTTCAATGAGAGGTGAATCCTCATTCCAGCACTTATCATCACCAGCAACCATTGGACACTAAGTAGGTTTAGCCCCAAGAAAACCTGTCTCTTTCAAAAGATTCAAGTCATACTTCTGCAGTGAAAGAACTATAAAATTGGGATTTCGGGAGATCTTAGTCCCCAGGAAGTAATTGGGATACCCCTTGTCTTTTGTAACAAAATACTTAAGAAGATGCTTCTTTGTCAGATCAACGCCCTTCTTATCATCCTCTATAAGAAGAATGCCATCTATATAGACTACAAGAATAACTAGACCAGCCGAGGTCTTGCGAATAAATAGAGAGTGATCTGCAACACTTTGAGCAAACCCAATAACAGAAATAACTTTGTTGAACATCTCAAACCAGGCTCGCGGGCTTTGCTTAAGATCATAGATTTACTTCCTCATTTTATACACCTGAGACTCCCCCTGAGCAATATACCCGGGAGGTTGGTCTATATAGATAGTCTCCTATAAATCATCATAAAGAAAAGCATTTTTGACATCCAACTGAGACATCTCCCTGCTATGTTAACAACCACAGAAAAAAGAACGCGGATTGTAGTAATCCTAGCAATAAGAGAGAAAGTGTCAAGGAAATCCACACCATAAGTCTGAGTAAAACCCATAGAGATAAGTCGAGCCTTGTAATAATTAATTTTACCATCAGGAAGAAATTTGATCACAAATACCCAATGACAAACAACCACATCAACACTTGGAGGGGTATGGACAAGAGTTCAAGTACCCCGCTCAGTTAGAGTTTTCATTTCTTCATCCATGACGGCTTTCCAATGAGGAAAAACAAGAGCCTCTTGATAGGTAGCTGGGAGAAAGTTTGCTGAGAGAGCGATATCAAAGCTCTTGGGGGAAGGGATAGCAAAACATAGGAAACAACATCATGAACAAGATGTTGAGTGCAAGTAAAAACTCCTTTTTGAAGAGAAATTGGCAGAATAAAATCTGTCTTTGCTGGAGCATCAGATACTTCCGTTGGAGCGACTCCTGGCTCGGTAACTATCAATGGTGGCTGGAGGAGAGAAGTAGAATTAGGGGAAAATGAGGAGACTCAGAGATAATTGTTGAAGGGAAGACATTGGTTCATGCAGATGAGTAGAGACAATGGGTAGAGAAGAGGTATCATCAGAAGGTCGACGCGTAGTAGTGAGGGAAAAGTAAGGAGTATCTTTAAAGAAAGTTATGTATGCATAAATATATTATTTCTGGAGAAGAGCATCATAGCACCGATATCCTTTCTGTGTCAGACAATAGTCCAAAATAATACACTTAACTGAGCGAGGAGAGAGCTTGTCATGCCCTAGATAATATGAGTGAACAAACGATGTGCATCCGAAGACACGTAGGGGTAAAAGAAATGGTGTCACATTAGGATGTAAAATGAAGAAAGGAGTTTTGTTGTTTAGAACCGAAGAATGGATTCAATTGATGAGGTAGCAAGAAATAAGAACGACATGTCCCCAATAAAACTTGAGAACACTCATATGAGTGAGAAGGGAGCAAGCCACATCAAGAAGATAATGGTTTTATGCATTCAACAACTCCATTCTGTGGAGAAGTGTAAGGATAACTAATTTGATGTATAATTCCATGATGCATACAAACAAAGAGAATTGATTACTAAGGTATTCTTTGACATTATCTGTGCGTAGAATTTTAATAGGTGTATCAAACTGATTACACACCTCATTATAAAATGTACTAAAAACAAAAAAATTAAAAACATTCTTTCAGTAAGTACAACCAAGTACATCTTGAAAAATTATCAATGAAAGTAATAAAATATAGACTACCCCGCCCAACAGATTTGGTCAGAGTAGGACCCCAAATGTCAGAATTGACAAGATCAAAAGGATGAGAATAACTACGTCTTTGCTTTGCTGGGAAAGATGTACGATGATGTTTACTAAGTTGGCATGCTTCACAGTTGCGAGAAGAGTTTCCCCGAGGTAGATCAGGGAAGAGTTGGTAAATAAGACGAGGAGGATGTCCAAGGAAAAGATGCCATTATAAAAGAGTAGTGGAGGAAGAAAAATTAGAATCATTATCGAGGTAGAATAAGCCACAACTTTCAGTCCTAGTAGCAATCGTCTCCTTGGATTGAGGGTCCTGAAAAAAGCAAGTAGACGGAAATAACACTGTAATTTAGCTGCTTACATAGAGAAGTAACAAAAAGAAGATTGCATGAAAAAATTGGGACGCAGAGGGTGTATGTAAGTTGAAGGAAGGAGTAACATGGACTACTCCAGAACCACAAATAGGGAATTGAGAACCACCCGCAATAAAAACTGGAGGTAACCGGTTATATTTGTCCAGCCGAGAGAAGAGATGAGGATTTCCTGTCATATGATTCATAGCACCAGAATCAATAAGCCACCTACCAGTAGTGGCCACATTATCATTACCAAAGAGATAGCAAGATAAGTAGAGTTATTTGAAGTAGTATCACCTAGAGCAGGGCAAAGATGAGGATGTTTGACCCATCAACGATCAACAAGGTAACTAGTCTCGACACAATGATTATAGAGAAATTTAGAGGGGCCACGACCACCAGAGCACCTCCACTACCACTGGGAATAGCACAATGAACCTGATGAGCAACAATACCTGAAGGAGGTAGAGTGGTAAGCAAAGGTAGTTGGAGTATAGTAGTAACAGTATAAATATGCACAGTAGTAACATCCAAAGTAGGAGTATTAGCTTCTCCAAGAATTTACTACCGAAACATATCATAAGAGTCAGGAAAGTGAAGCAAATAACATACAACCAGAAGCTCCTGAAAATATTTATTTTGCATGGTAAGATTAGTTGATAAGGGGCGATGTTGAAGAAGCTCAACACCAAGAGCTTGGAATTCCTAATAGGCAGCAACAGGAGTCATGATAGGTCGGGAAAAACAATCCGCATACAGCGTATATATGTGGGAAGTTTGAGCTCTTTTGGAGTATAGGGAAGCAAGAAGATTCCAGGCAGCCTTAATCGTTGCATCATGTTAAATGATGGGAAGGAACTCATCAGATAGACTGTTTGCAAGCTACGTTCTTACCAGAGCCTCACTGGAATCCCAACCATCAAAAGCGGTAGACCCATAGATAGGAGGGTCATCTGTGAGATGTTTACGCTTATGTTAAAAGCATAGTAGAAAGACAAAAGGAAACACTCCAATCTGGATAATTTGGTCTAGTGAGTTTGAGGAAGTACCCAGATTGTCAGATGTAGAGATAGGAGCGGGTAGAACCAGAGGACCAGATAGAGTAGAGGATAAGAAGTCTGAGTTCTCCATAGAAGAACAGAAGACGAGAAGAAGAGATAAGCCACACGGTTAAAAAATAGAAGTCGCGCTATTAAAGAAGAGAAGCCGAAAAGAAGAGACAAGCCATATAAATACAGAAGAAAAGTCGCGCAGTTAAGAAGAAAGTTGTGTGGACACACACGACAAGCAGCAAGACACAAATGTAAGTCGTGTGAAAACAAAGGACCGACAGAGATAATCCAACCACACGGTGGAGAGGAAGAGGCCGAAAAAGAAGAGTCCGTCGAAAATGAACAAAGCAAGACCACATGAACAACAAAATCCGCATGAAGAAAGAAAGTTGCAAGAAGAGAGACACACAAAGATAGGGAGGGATACCATGATTAAGGAAACTGCGGGTAATAGAGAAGAAGAGGAGTTGTGGTTAAGAAAAGAAACTCTGGAAAATAAGAGGAGGCAATTAAAGAAACATTAATCGCTTGTACTGCTGCTTGCCCAAAAATAAGAAACAGGAGCCAATGGAGCGAAATCTCTGATACCATGTGAGAAAACAGGTGAATAATAGAACTTTATAGCTCCAAATATTATATAATACGTGGGTATGCCCAAAATTTATAGAAAATGGAGAGGAGAGAGAAAATAAGAGAGATAATAAACAACATCTGTCGCATGCGACTAAGCAGTTACACAAAACTTTAATCGCTCGGAACATGCGGTTAGAAAAAGACTAGCTGTTCAACTATAACACTCCAACGCTAGATAAATCTGTGGCTAGAAAAAGTCTAACTGCTAGAGCACATCAGAGATGTTGTATGAGAACTCCGAACACAAATGCCTGACCGTCAACTGGATCTGACCTTAGCAGTCCGCACAACTACCTTAAAAATATTGGCTGACCTTGTAAGACCCCTCCCCCTTACTAAGGAGGCTCTCGGTCTTATGCCCAGAACTGCCGTCTTATGGAGGCACTAACACACTGGTTAGCTGACACCGCAACACGTCAGTTCTACCGGCTAGTAAGATCATATAACCTGTTCGGCCAAAAGAGAGAAGAAGCAAAAGCAGTATAAAGCAACAACCAGTCCACAAGTCACAACACTATCACAAAATAATGAAAGTACACCAGTCCAGAATGAGTTCATCAAAAATAGAGAAAAGGGTCTTATGTCCAGTATATAATGACAAATATCTCTCTCATAAATGACAACAAGCGGAAGCTACACTATGATTAGAAGACTCGCCCCACTTGACGCCGTGATGTAGTAGTAGTAGTAGTAGTAGGTAGTGGCGGTATCTGCTCCTCGCATCCGGCCACCTCATCCTGCTAGTACTCCATCTCCTCGAGCTCCTAAAATGATTGGTCACACTGACCGTTAGTCAAAAGACTAAGTCGTTTCCTCCACACATCACCCCCACAACTCGTAGGCACCGGGCGGGAGGACGAAGCAGAGGACAAGGGGTATAGCAAAGGAAACAGGTGATAGTGGAACTATACTAACAAGTATATATGTACCCAATATTTCTACTCTAGCAGTTATATATATATATGGTGCAGGAAAGTAAGAAGAACTGAACAGAAACAAGTATGTGAAGTAAGTAAACAGTACTGGAAGTAAGTTGAGTAAAGACAGCAAGTAAAATAAGTTACTACTACCATCACAGAAGTACCTTAACTTATATGAATGCCCATACAAACTTCTAAGTTAAGGTTTCTAGAAATATAACTTATCATATAAAAGAGCCCATACTAATTTATACGATAAGGATCTATGGTGTGTATGACCTAATTATGAATGTATGATATGCATGCATTTTATGATTCATACAAGTGCAACTCACACACACGACTCTCTGATCACAGACCTTTAGTTCCCAATTTTCAGAGCTAGCATCACTCTCTGGTACCACCGTTGTGGCTACGACAGTAGTGGAGCGGGCGTCTCCACTCCTAGGCAGGTATACACAGTACCGGGCCTAGGCCTCCCATACGCCTCTGTACACATCTTAGGTGCACTCTAGAGTCACTGCGTACTATTTGCTGGCTACCCACCAGTCTTTTTGGTCGAGTGTGCATTTTCGGGGATCGTCCTCCAGACAGCAGCGTAAAACAACCCACTGGCCCCTCAAACCATCACACCTCGCCAGAGTCGCCGTACTGCCATCGGTGTGATGACTGGCCCAGTACCGCATGACCCGCCACAAGTTTATGCACATGCAAGATATTTAAACCCGAGCCTCCAGCTCGGAGGACCAACCCTTCCTGAATCCCTCCAACCCATCGCGGGTGAGATTGCACATTAGTGCCTTTATTCAAAATCCCTCCAACCAATCACGGGCGAAATTGCACATTAGTGCCTTTATTCAGAATCCCTCAAACCCATCACAGGTGAGAATGAACCACAATGTCTTAGACTATTAGACTACTCTTGTCTAGAGTTCGTTACACCTAGCAGTTTAGGTTTAATCCCAGGACTGCCCAAGGCATGCCCGGTGAAGGGCTCTCGGGGGCACTAGGAACTATGATGGGCTGAATCCCAAAGCTCCCTTTCTCAAGGATATTTACTTTTATTAATGTCTACCCCTTATACATACCAACTCTCATTGTTACTCTGGACAAACCTAATAATTTAAGATGTTATCTGGAGAGCGGCGGACTTCTGCCGATCTTCGTTCTAGCCACTATCCTTGGGATTTTGCACTCTACCACTCGTTTTCAGGCAGTGACCTATTGGACACCAACTAGGGTTTGTCTTCCCAATATAGTTCTCAACTCAACCTACCATCGTATCCCCTGTGGGTCTCAGTAGTATGTGCTATATTTTTGCTAAGTGCCCCCATGACCTAATGTGGACCCGTATTGTAGAACTTCTAATTCCTTGGGCCAAATGCCCCTAATTAATTATCATGGGTTGGTATGTTGTATGATGTTGACCATTTAGGATTTCACCATTTCTCTAAGTAATTAAGGGCCTAAATTAATTCCTTTAATCGTGTGACCTATGTCTCATTGCACATGATGCACTACTTATATTGATTCATTCTACTTAAGAAATTTATCAGGGGTTCTAAAAAGTAAAATATGGCTGCCCACCAGATTTCACAATTTTTCCATGTGATTTTAATTTAATTTTCATTTAACAATAAAATCTCAATTTGCCTACTTTCCAAATGAAGTATAGTATGTCTACCACCAAAACTTTTGGGAAAATTATTGGAGATTCATAAATATAAAATCAAACTGAATACAAAATTTTAAAGTCCTAAACAGTAATTTGACATAACAAATATCCAAAGTACCATTATTACTAAAATTCCATTATTAGGGTTTTCATCATACTGATAAATCCAAAAATTCTCAGATAATTACAAAAGGATTAGATCATATAAATAAGCCACTGTAAAATTTTCCATATTATTCCAACAATAATTTCCTTTATTTTTAATTAATTTACATAATGGGAAAAATAATAATTCGACTTAAAATACAAGATAAATTTGTCTAGCAGCCCCATAAATTTTTCCAGAGATAAACTATGATCCATTTAAGCTTGTGGCAAAATTTGAGAATTTAATATCAACATTAGCCTAGTTTCAAATTTTTATTTCTAAATGCCCTAATTTTCAAAAATTTCAATTAATGTGATTTTTGATCCCAAAAATCTCATTTTTCATTTGGGAGGTATATTTCACCCCTATAAACTTCTATGCAGAGTTTCATGGACATGAAATGTTCTAAATGGGCTGAATTCTCATTTTGCTAATTTTACTATAAGCACCAATAACCTAAACCTACCTTTCTCATGCAAGTGGAATTACCCAACATGTATCGGTCAATAGAGGCTGACATTTCTATCATGGTCTTATAATGACCCAATGGACATGCCACCAAAAGTTGGGGCCATTTAGAGTTGTATTTATCCAAATATTCAATTAATTTAAATAAGGGTATTTTACCAAATACTATAGAAAATATTTTTCCAAAAATTCCCATTTTTGGTTAGTTCCTAAGTATGACATAGTAACATGCATGACCAAAATTTCAGGTCTTGATGACTTATGGTTTGTCCTGGGCACTCATTTAAAGATCTACTCTAGCGTAGGACCAGTCTCGGTAGAATGGCCATACAGGGAGCCCTACAACTCCAAACTTCAATTTTAGGGTGTTAAAATAAAGGCACGACATAGCTCTACAAGTTTTATGTTGGTGACAAGTTCTGAAATTTCTTTAAGGGGCCTATTTTAAGCATGCAAATTCACTAAAATTGTGTGACAGAAATTCTACTGTTCATATTAATTAAAATCATTAATTAAATCAGAATCAGATGGACGACATCCGTTCATCATCCCCAAGTGGCCAACGGCTGTGATTGATTTTCCTGGGACATGTTTGGTGGCTAATTCCAGCCACCTAAGCCGGCGCCATCGTCGGCGATTATTTCCACCACCTTCGTTGAGGTGGTGGCTAGCATTTCCCGGCGGTGAGGCTGCCGGAGGCGGCTCCTCCGGCGATCTCGAGCAAGAAGAAAAGCTCGGTAAATTTCACACTTCCTCCCATGGTATCAGGCTCGATTGAGCCTGATGTCTCGCCTAATTGAACTAGAAAGCTAGCACGGGCTGAGGGGAGGTGAAACGGACCTACAGCCGGGCTTGGCGGCGCGTGCGGTGGCGGTGCTCCATGGCCGGCGCTTGCTCTGGCGAACTAGCCCAATTTCTTGTTTCTCCAGCAAAAGCAGTGCTCCAGATGTCGATCTCCACTCTCCTAAGCTGAAGGTGATGTTGGGCTTGCTTTCGGCTGGGAGTGGTTGTATAGGGAGATATCACCAAAGTGGATTTCGACCACCACTTTGGATGCAACACCCTTGGTGCCAAGTGGCCACCAGCCCCTCATTTCTGCTGAAATGAGGTTGGGAGCTCATCCAAGAGGCTTGGGGAGAGTGAAGGAGGGCCACATGGCCTTCATCCCCTCCATCCCTCTCTTCTCTCTCCTCTTTTCCCTCAAAATTCCAATTTTACCCCATGCATGTGTTCTCTCTCTTAATTTAGAGGAGTAAGGGCAGTCCTTGACCTCTTGGGCTGGTCATGAGCCTTGAGTAATGGGATTAGCCCATGGGGAGTGGGTTTGGCTTCTTCTTTCTTCCTTTAGGCCTTTTTGTTAACTTGTTGACTTTTGGGGTTGACTTGGTCAACATGGTGAGTGGGCTGACCCCATTTAAGGTCATGGACCCAATGACACCACCGAACTTGGGTTGGGCCATGGTGGTGTCCCACTTGGACTAATTGGGCTTTTGGATGTGGGTTTGACCAATTTAAAGTTAAGGGTTGACTTGGGTCAACTTGGGTCAATAAGTGACTTAGTGATATGGCTTATGGTTCCCTTAGGTTGGTATTTGTGTTATGGGTGTAGTGGTGGAATCAATGTGTGGCTAGGGACCCCAGTTGGGCTGGTTTGACTTAGGTTATCTTGGGCCCTGTTGTGGATCCCATGTGACTACACTCTAACCCCATGGTTCAAACCTAGCCTAAACGCATGCCCCCACCACTTGTCCTAACCCAACCTAAGTAGAGGGGTCTAATTGGAAATGGAATGTTACAAACTCTAATAAACAAAAGAAATAATTTCATCCCCGAAATTCAAGTTCGGGTTTACGGGGTTTCCAAGCATAAAAATTTAAGTATTTTAGTCAATAATTAAAGTGTTACCTGAGGTAAAAAGTTCCGGGTGCCGTTCTAGCATCAGATCCCTCGGCTTCCTGGTGTGCTCCTCCCGTCCATAGTTGGACCACAATACCTTCACCACGGGGACCTTATTCTTCTGCAGCACTTGGACCGTGGTATCATCGATCCGGAGCGGCTCCAAACGAACTGATCTGTCAGACGCTAACGGGCCTACTGTAGTGGTGATATGCTGCTCCGGCCGAATGAGAGATCTTCGTGGCGAGGAGACGTGGAAGACGTCATGCAAGGTCCCCAGCTCTGGCGGCAGCTCTAGCCTATAGGCCAAGGGGCCGATCTGCTCCAGAATCAAATATGGCCCCATATATCGAAGGCTGAGATTCTTGTGCATCCGCACCCGAGAAACACAATGCACCAGGAGTATCTTCAAGAACACTTTGTCCCCCACCTGGAACTCCACCTTCCGATGTCACTCATCGTAGTACTTAGCCTGCCTACTCTGTGCCTCCAGCATCCGGTCCCTGATCAATCGTATCTGAGCATCCATATCCTCAATATATTTTAATCCAAGTGCCATGGGGTCCTCATCCTGGACCCAAGATAGCGGTGTCCGACACTTTCTCCCGTAAAGAGCCTCATAAGGTGCCATCCCAATTCTCGTCTAGTGACTATTGTTGTAGCAGAACTCGACCAGTGGCAACAGTCTCTACCAGGGCCTCCCTGTATCCAGTATACACAGTCGTAGCAGATCCTCCATAGTACTGATGGCCCGCTCCATCTGACCGTCGGTTTGTAGATGGAAAGCGGTGCTAAAAGCAAGCTGAGAACCCAAGTATGCCTCCACCGCTCTCCACTCCCTAGAAGTGAATCGACTATCATGATACGAGACAATCATCCTGGGGACCCCCGTGGTACCTGACGAACTGTTCCACAAACAACCTCACCAAAACAGTAACTGGGTTGTCCTTCCTGATAGGTATAAACCGGGCCTCTTTGGTCAGTCTGTCGACTATGACCCAAACAGAATCGTGCCCTGAGTGGGAGCGAGGCAATCTGTGCACAAAGTCCATAGCAATATCCTCAAACTTCCATTCAGGGACCGGAAGTGACTGTAGCAACCCTCCGGGGCTCTTGCATTCTTCCTTTACTCGCTGGCATGTCTCGCAGTGTGTCATATAGAAGATGATCTCCCTCTTCATTCCCGGCCAATACATGCTCCTCCGCAGATCCGCAATCATCTTGGTGATACTGGGGTGCACCGAGTACTGAAAACTGTGTGCCTCCCTATGTATATCCTCCCGGATACCACCTCCTGCGGGTATATAAACACGACCACGGAAATGGACGAGGTCATCAAGCAAAGAATAATCACCTGGCCTGCCCCCTTCCAGGGCCCAGAACACCGGCACCAAGGCCGCATCCAACCTCTGTTGTACCCTGATGCACTCTCGTATATCACATTCCACGATCAGGGAGTTCAAATACTCTCGGTAGATCTCCGGCTGGGACTCGGAAACGACCGAAATGTTCATATCCTCTAACATCTGCAACAGCTCCATAGACATCACCCGAGGCTCCGGTACTGAGGTATTGACTCTCCTACTCAAGGCATCTGCCAATGTGTTCTCCTTCTCCAGATGATAATACATGGTGTAATCATAATTGCATAAGAATTCAAGCTACCTTCTCTAGCGCAGGTTCAGGTCATTCTGCCTGTCAACATATTTGAGGTTCTTGTGATCCGAGATGATATCACAATGAACCCCATATAAGTAATGTCTCCAGATCTTTAATGCAAATACCATCGCCCCGAGCTCTAAATCATGTACGGGGTAATTCTGTTCATGCTTCTTCAACTGCCTCGAATCATAAGCGATGACATGCCCGTGCTGCTTCAAGACCGCACCCATTCCCTGATATGAGGTGTCAGTATATATGTGAAATCCTTCGTTCCCAGATGGAAGTGAAAGGATGGTGGAAGAGGTGAGCCTATCCTTTAACTCCTGAAACGCCACCTCGCACTTCTCCATCCATGTAAAAGCTGCTTCCTTCTTCGTCAAGGACGTGAGGGGGAGTGCTATCCTCGAGAACCACTCCATGAACTTGCGATAATATCCTGCGAGTCCCAGAAAACTGCATATGTCCGATGCTGACTTTGGCCGCGGCCAATCTCTAACTGCCTGCACCTTGGCTGAGTCCACGACCAACCTTGCCCCACTGATAGTATGCCCCAGAAATGCCACTTCTTGCATCCAGAACTGGCACTTGGAGAACTTAGCATACAATTGGTGCACTCTCAGCTTCCCCAAAACCAAGGCCAAATGCAGAGTATGGTCTTCCTGTGTTCGGGAGTAGATCAGTATATCATGATGAAGACTATAATGAATCTATCCAGGTAGGGCTCGAAGACGCGGTTCATCAAGCTCATGAATACAGAAGGCGCATTCGTGAGCCCGAAAGGCATCACCGTGAACTCGTACAGTCCATAGCGGGAACTGAAGGCCGTCTTAGGATTGTCCTCCTGGATCCGTAACTGATAATAACCTGATCTCAAATCCAACTTGGAGAACCAGAAATCTCCCTGAAGCTGATTAAAAAGCTCATCGATCCGGGGAAGCGGGTATATATTCCGGACCGTCAACAGGTTCAGCTCCCGGTAGTCGATGTAGAGACGCAGGGAGCCATCCTTCTTCTTGACAAATAACACCGGTGCTCCCCACGGTGATGAGCTCGGTCGGACAAATCCTGATTCTACTATCTCTTGTAGCTGTGTCCTGGACTCTGCTAGCTCCTTTGGGGCCATCATGTATGGTTCCCAAGATACGGGCCTCGCTCCTGGCACCAACTGAATGTGGAAGTCCATGTCCCTGGCCGGTGGCAATCCTGGAAATTTCTCCGGAAACACGTCGGAAAAATGCCCAACCACCGGAATATCCACAATTGAAGCCTATGCTATTGCCATCTCGAAGCAGATAACGTATACTTCTTCTCCTTGCTTGTGGGCTTTGACAGCCTGTACAGATGATAATAAGAGATAAGAGACAAGTCTAATACCTTCGACGATGACATAGGAGTCTCTGTGCCTCAGTGTGATCCTCCTTGACGGGCAATCGATCTGGGCATGGTTCCAATGTAACCAAGTCATGCCCAAGATCAAGTCGAAATCTGGCATCTTCAGATTCGTTGCGGGTGCTTCAAATGTCTTTCCTCCAATTTCCTCCTCCATATTGCACTTGGCAGATGATAGTAGTACTGATCCATTAGGTAGCCTTACTCTCATCATCGAGCCCGTGAATCGTTCCACGTCATCCAATCCTTCAACAAAGGCTTCTGATACGAACGAGTGCAAAGCACCCATATCGAATAGTGTATGAGCGGCCTTGCTACTGATAAAGACTATGCCTGAGGTTGATTGAGTTTCAAATGGATAGTTATTCTTCATGGTTAAGTACTATACATAACAGAAAATGTCTTAATTTAGTAACATTATTTACGTACCTGTGATGACATCTTCAGGGTTCCTCGTCTCGGCGAGGTGCAATGCATACATCTACTCCTGTTCTCTGCCTCGGCCAAAAGGTACCCGACCTCGACCTCAACCTCGACCTTGTCCTCGACCTCGGCCCTGCTGTACCGGAGGGGCCACCAGAGGTGGAGGAGGTGGAGGAGGAAGTGGACGAAACTGATGTGGGCACTCAAATCTAATGTGGCCCGGCTGATGGCACCTGAAACAAACTATCGGTCGCTGACCACGATCATCCTGTCTCATCTGGCCATGTGTCTATGGTGGTGGAGGAGCTGGTGCTGCAGGGGGTCTCTGTTCCTACCTGTCGTTGGGATGATAACGTCCTCCACCTCTCTTGTGCCTCATGACTCTGCCCCTCTGTGAGACCCGGCTATTCTCCCCAAAGAACGACCCATCCAGTGGTCTCTTTCCTCTGTTCTGTAACATCAACTGGTCTGCCTCCAGCTTCTTGGCCATCTCGATGATCTGAGCTGAAGTGCCATGAGAGATGAATAGTAGGGCCTGCCTCAAATCATCTCTAAGGCTCCGATAGAATCTCTTGGCGTACCTCCTGTCATCTGAATCATGTATCCCCATGAACCTGGCAAGGTGAGAAAACTCCCTCTGGTACTCAATCACCGACGTAGTCCCTTGCTTGAGATTCAAGAACCTCTCTTCTAACTCATACCGATCCGTGGTGGACACAAAATGGTCCAAGAATACCTCGCCAAACTCTTCCCAAGATATATCTAACATATCCCTATCTGCATAGGTGGTGTCTATCATGGACTTCCACCACCTCTTTGCATCGGCATCCAGTACAGTAGTTGCCAAATGAATCGCTTGGCTGACAGGGCAGCTATTGCCTGCCAGCATCTCATGTATAGCCTCGAGCCATTCCTCCATTTTTACCGCATTCTCTGTCTTGTGGTACATAGGCGGGTATAAACTCTTGAATGCACTAAGCCAGTTTGATCCCGGATTTGGCAGCGGTGTCGGGATCTGCTGGGCTCTGAAGGCCTCAAGAATGGCCATCAGGGTCTGGCCCATCTTTGTCTGTAAAAAAGGGCTCGGATCCGGAGGGGGAGGAACCACATTCTGCGGTACGACGACCTGTGTAGGCTCCACAAAGGTAAGGTTTATATTAGAATAGGCCTAACTAATTGCTTTTATGGACTGTTTTATGTGACTTTTTACACATGGGGACACCATTACTTCTGCTGCATAGTTTGTCCGCAAACTAATGCTCGTGCGTGGTAGCCCAGTGTTGTGGACTTCTTCTCTTATGATCGTTTGTTCAAGTGATACTAGTTTGTAAGACCCCTCCCCCTTACCAAGGAGGCTCCCGATCTTATGCCCAGAACCGCCGTCTTACGGTGGCACTAACACACGTGTTAGCCGACACCGCAACACGCCGGTCTTGCTGGCTAGTACGATCATATAACCTGTTCGGCCAAAAGAGAGAAGAACCAAAAGCAGTATAAAGCAACAACCAGTCCACAAGTCACAGCACTATCACATAATAATGAAAGTACACCAGTCCAGAATGAGTTTATCAAAAATAGAGAAAAGGGGCTTATGCCCAGTACATAATGACAAATATCTCTCTCATAAATGACAACAAGCGGAAGCTGCACTATCATCAGAAGACTCGTCCCACATAACGACGGGTTGCAGTAGTAGTAGTAGGTAGTGGGGGTATCAGATCCTCGCGTCCTACCACCTCGTCCTGCTAGTAATCCATCTCCTCGAGCTCCTAAAATGATTGGTCACACCGACCGTTAGTCAAAAGACTAAGTCATTTCCTCCACACCTCGCACCCGCAACTCCTAAGCACCGGGCGGGAGGACGAAGCGGAGGACAATAAGGGGTATAACAAAGGAAACAGGTGACAGTGGAACTATATTAACAAGTATATATGTATCCAATATTTCTACTCTAGCAGTTCTATATATATATGGTGCAGGAATGTAAGAAGAACTGAACAGAAACAAGTATGTGTAGTAAGTAAACAGTACTGGAAGTAAGCTGAGTAAAGACAGCAAGTAAAATAAGCTACTACTAGCATCACAGAAGTACCTTAACTTATATGAATGCCCATACAAACTTCTAAGTTAAGGTTTCCAGAAATATAACTTATCATATAAAAGAACCCATACTAATTTATATGACAAGGATCTATGGTGCGTATGACCTAATTATGAATGTATGATATGCATGCGTTTTATGATTCATACAAGTGCAACTCACACACATGACTCTGTGATCACAGACCTTTAGTTCCCACTTTTCGGAGCTAGCATCACTCTCTGGTAGCACCGTTGTAGCTACGATAGTAGTGGAGCGAGCGTCTCCACTCCTAGGCGGGTATACACACTACGAGGCCTAGACCTCCCATACGCATTTGTACACATCCTAGGTGCACTCTAGAGTCACTGCGTACTATTTGTTGTCTACCCACCAGTCTTTTTGGTCGAGTGTGCATTTTCGGAGATCGTCCTCCAGACCACAGCGTAAAACAACCCACTGGCCCCTCAAACCATCACACCTTGCCAGAGTCACCATACTACCATCGGTGTGACGATTGGCTCAGAACCGCATGACCCGCTACAAGTTTATGCACATGCAAGATATTCCAACCCCAGCCTCCAGCTCAAAGTACCAACCCGTCCCGAATCCCTCCAACCCATCGCGGGTGAGATTGCACATTAGTGCCTTTATTCAAAATCCCTCCAACCCATCACGGGTGAAATTGTACATTAGTGCCTTTATTCAGAATCCCTCAAACCCATCACTGGTGAGAATGAACCATAATGTCTTAGACTATTAGACTACTCTTGTCTAGAGTTCGTTACACCTAGCAGTTTAGGGTTGATCCCAGGACTGCCCAAAGCATGCCCGGTGAAGGGCTCTCGGGGGAACTAGGAACTACGATGGGCTGAATCCCAAAGCTGCCTTTCTCAAGGATATTTACTTTTATTACTGTCTACCCCTTATCCATACCGACTCTCATTGTTACTCTGGACAAACCTAATAATTTAGGATGTTATCCAGTGAGTGGTGGTCTTCCGTTAATCTCCGTTCTAGCCACTATCATTGGGATTTTGCACTCTACCACTCGTTATCAGGAAGTGACCTATTGGACACCAACTAGGGTTTGTCTTCCCAATATAGTTCTCAACTCAACCTACCATCGTATCCACTGGGGGTCTCAATAGCATGTGCTATATTTTTGCTAAGCGCCCCCATGACCTAATGTGGACCCGCATAGTAGAACTTCTAATTCCTTGGACAAAATGCCCCTAATTAATGATCATGTGTTGGTATGGTGTATGATATTGACCATTTAGGATTTCACCATTTCTCTAAGTAATTAAGGGCCTAATTTAATTCCTTTAATCGTGTGACCTATGTCACATTGCACATGATGTACTACTTATATTGATTCATTCTACTTAAGAAATTTATCAGGTGTTCTAAAAAGGAAAATATGGCTGCCCACCAGATTTTCCAATTTTTCCATATGATTTCAATTTAATTTTCATTTAACAATAAAATCTCAATTTGCCAACTTTCCAAATGAAGTATAGTATGTCTACCACAAAATATTTTGGGAAAATTACTGGAGATTCATAAATATAATATCAAACTGAATACAAAATTTTAAAGTCCTAAACGGTCATTTGACCTAACAAATATTCAAAGTACCATTATTACTAAAATGCCATTATTATGGTTTTAACTATACTGAAACATCCAAAAATTCTCAGATAATTACAAAAGGATTACATCATATAAATAAGCCACTGTAAAATTTTCCATATTATTACAACAATAATTTCCTTTATTTTTAATTAATTTACATAATGGGAAAAATAATAATTCTACTTAAATTCTAAGATAAAATTGTCTAGCAGCCCTATAAAGTTTTCCAGAGATAAACTATGATCCATTTAAGCTTGTGGCAAAATTTGAGAATTTAATATCATCATTAGCCTTAGTTTCAAATTTTATTTCTAAATGGCCTAATTTCAAAAATTCCAATTAATGGGTTTTTTGATCCCAAAAATCCAATTCTTTCTGTGGGAGGTATATTTCATCCATATAAACTTCTATGCAGAGTTTCATAGACATGCAATGTCCTAAATGAGCTGAATTCTCATTTTGCTAATTTTAATATAAGCACCCCAAACCTAAACCTACCTTTCTCATGCAAGTGGAATTACCCAGCATGTAGGGGCCAACAGAGGCTAAAATTTCTACCATGGTCTTATATTGACCCAATGGACATGCCACCAAAATTTGCAGCCATTTGGAGTTTTATTTCTCCAAATATTCAATTAATTTAAATAAGCTTATTTTACCATATACTATAGAAAATATTTTTCTAAAAATTCTCATTTTTGGTTAGTGCCTAAGTATGACATAGTAACATGCATGACCAAAATCTCAGGTCATGATGACTTATGGTTTTGCCTGGGCACGCATTTAAAGATCTACACTAGCCTAGGACCAGTCTTGGTAGAATGGCCCTACATGGAGCCCCACAGCTTCAAACTTCAAGTTTAACATAAAGTTAAGACATCGATCTACAAGTTTTATGTTGGTGATAAGTTCTAAAATTGCCTCTAAGGGGCCTATTTTAAGCATGCAAATTCACTGAAATTGTGTGACAGAAATTCTACTGTTCATATTAATTAAAATCATTAATTAAATCAGAATCAGATGGAAGACATCCGTTCATCATCCCCAAGTGGCCAGTGGCAGTGATTGATTTTCCTGGGACATGTTTGCTGGCTAATTCCGGCCACCTGAGCAGGCACCACCGCCGACGATTATTGCCACCACCTTCGTTGAGGTGGTGGCTAGCGTTTCCTGGCGGTGAGGCTGCCGGAGGCGGCTCCTCCGGCGATCCCGAGCAAGAATAAAAGCTCGGTAAATTTCACACTTCCTCCCATGGTATCGGGCTCGATTGAGCCCGATGTCTCGCCTAATTGAACTAGAAAGCTAGCACAGGGTGAGGGGAGGTGAAACGGACCTGCAGTCGGGCGTGTCGGCGCGTGAGGTGGAGGTGCTCCATGGCCGACGCTTGCTCCGAAGAACTAGCACAATTCCTTGTTTCTCCAGCAAAAACAGTGCTCCAGATGTCGATCTCTCTCTCCTGAGCTCACCGAAGGTGATGGTGGGCTTGCTTTCGGCTGGGAGTGGCTGTATAGTGAGATATCACCAAAGTGGATTTTGGCCATCACTTTGGTGTTGAATTCTGTGAAGTGAAAGTGGGTGAATGGAAGGCTTGGGAAACCTATCCGCGCGGACTACGCGGACTGGGTTGGCGGACTGCTAGGTCGGCAGGGATGTTGCAGGCGGTTTGCTCTATGGCGGCCTGGGCGGTCTGTTCGCGCGGACTACGCGGACAGCAGCGGCGGTCTGACAGGCCAGTGTATGCTCAGCAGGCGGTTTACTCCTAGGAAGTAACCGGGCGGATAGGAATGTTATCCGCGGAGTCCGGCTTGAAGCGGACTGAAGATCTGGAGCTCGGCAGACCGGTTTGGCAGTTGCCTTGGTCTTGCTCTAGTGAAGCGGCAAGTGGAAGCCGCGGAGACCGCCGGTCAGCGCGGACAGAAACTGGAGGTCGCCCGGTATGGCGGGCTAGATCCAGTGTCCGCCAGTAAGTGCGGACTGGCCCTTGTGGCCAGCGGACTGGACTTGGTGGGAATTGAACCAAGTCCAGGATGGCTCAGTCCGGGGAGATCGCGCAGTGGAGCGCGGGCTGGTTTCTCAGTCCGTCAAGCATAGTAGAAGTGCAGTTGCCTTGTTTGCTAGCTTGGGAAATGCGGACTGGAGAATTGCTTGTGCAGGAGCGTGCGGACTGGAGCCGGAGTCCGCTGAGTCCGGTTTAGCCTTGTGATGAGGTTATGGACTCAGGAGTTGCGGACTGGAGTCTGCTGTTAGCGGACTGGATTGGCGTGTCCGCTAAGTCCGGAGGTGCCTTGGCAATGAGGTAATGGACTTGGGATATGCGGACGGAAGCCGGGTGTCCGCTGAGTCCGGCAGGTGCCTTGATGGCGAGGCTGCGGGCTCGGGTTTTGCGGGCTGATGCCTTGTCCGCAGAATGGCGGACACGGCTGTTGTGGAGTCCGGCTGTGGTGGTCCTGGCTTGGTCTCTGGCGGCAAGGCGGGCTGGATATTGGAGTCCGGCCTTGGAGAAGCTGGGGCGGACTGGCTATCTGCACAGGAGCGGCGAACTGGAATGTGTGTCCGCGGGCTGGCGGACACACTTGTTCTAGCTGCGGGTTGTGGCGGTGATCCTATCGGCTAGGGCGGTGACCATACTCATCGTCGTGCCTATAAATAGGACCCATGTCACATCAGGAAGAAGGAACCTAGACCGAAGTAAGTGAACAGTAATTGAGCTCGCGTTAGTTGCTGCGGTTTGGACTTTGTGTCCGCGCGGATAGAGTTGACCCGGTTGTGCTGTGCAGGTTGTGCGGATAGCGCTGGAAAGCCAGGACTTGGCTCTGATTGCGGTCAGGGACAGTGCGGACTCTGTGGTTAAGCAACAGGCGGTAAACAGCAGGTCGCGGATAGCGACCAGGCGGTCTTCTCTTTGGCGACTTGGTTCGGGGTTCAGGAAGTCGGCTGCTTTAGGCGGACTGTTCCATTCGGTGACGCAGCTTGTGCGGTCTGGCGGCGTGCAGATCGGCGGTGAAGAGCTAAGCATTGGAATAAGGGTGAGTCCGCGCGGCTTGGGTTGCGGTCTGGCGACCTGGCGGACTGAGCGGACTCCACAGCAGTAGGTCGGCGGCTTGTTGATTGAGTCCGCGCGGCTTGTTTTTTGTTCTTGTCTTTGTAACTGTCTCTGCTCTCCCGGTGTTGGGTTTTGGTGAAGCATGTCTCGCCATGTATGTCTCGCTGTGTAAAGAAGTTTGCTCTTGATCAATAAAGAAGCTTGTGCTGCATGTGTTGCTGGTTGTTACCGCTTTGTTGAGATAACCCCTGCTAACTCCACGATCCGGGAAAACTTTCAACATTATAAGTGGGCATATCTCCTTTGGTTTGTTGAGTTTTTAATAGGGTATCCAAGGGGGCGTCTGCGGTTTGTTGAATTTTAACATGGTATCAGAGGGAGGTTGTTGGAGTGGTCAAGCAGTGCTCAATGGAAGTAGTTGCTCTTCTGAAAAGGAAACCAGTGGTAGAACCATGGCAGTGGAGGATGCAAGTTGTCTTGGTATTGATCTTCTTACAGAGGCAAACTGTGAACGGTGGAAGTCCTGTATGAAGAGCTTTCTTCTTGGCGAGGACCTTTGGGAGGTTGTATGCGGAGCAGGAAGACAAGAGGATACTGCTGGCAATGCTGAGGCGATGAGAGCTTGGAAGGAGGCAAATGCGAAAGCGGAGTCTATTCTCAAGCAGGTGATCTCATCGGAGCTCTTGGACCACATCAGTGGATGTCGGTCAGCTGCGGAGGTCTGGACTTCCCTTGATGGGTTGTTCAGGAAGGAGGTGAAGGTTTCTGTGGAAGATGGTCCCTCTACTTCGTATCAGGAAGAAAGGAGTGCTTCTCCTAGGCATGATAGGAAGAGGAAGGAAGGACCACGGTGCTATAAATGCAAGCAGCAAGGTCATCTTCGGAAGGAGTGCAAGGTTGTCTTGCTCTCGGCGAACGTTGCTCAGGTAGGGAGGAAGGAGAAGAACGTAGTTGGGATTTCAACTAGTTCTGGAGTTGATCGGAGGAATGCCAGTGATAGTGCTGTTATCTGGCATGAAAGACTGGGGCATGTAGGGATGGACAAGCTGAAAGCAATGGCGGATAGAAGACTCGTAAGAGGCTTGCCTAGATTGTCATCCTATGGCGATGGTCGGGGGTGTGTGGGATGTCAGGAAAGTGGAGCCTATCGCTTCATGGTCGACAAAGCACAATCCAGATGTAATGCACCATTGGCGGTTGTCCATTGTGCTCTGGTGGGACCGACCGTCACGGCCAGTCTTGGAGGCAGCAGGTTCATGCTGATATTGGTTGATGACTATTCTGGGTATACTTGGGTATACTTTATGAAGAAGAAGTCCAACATGGTACGCTTGTTTGTGGAGTTCAAGAAGCTTGTGGGATGCCAGCTTGGCCGGAGGATCATGGTGTTGAGGACAAGTATCGGTGGTGAGTTTGCCTCAACCGAGTTCTCACGCTTTTGCAGGAAGCAAGGGATCCGGATGGAGCTTTCTTTTGGACATACTTCACAACAGGGTAGTATTGCAGCTCGGATGATCTGTTGGTTAACGGAGACCTGCAAGTGTTGGCTTCAGAGTAAAGGCGTTCCGAAGGCTCTTTGGGCGGAGGGAATAGCCTGTGCTGCTCATGTCATCAACCGGATGCCTCTTAGTCCGATCATAATGAAGACTCCTTATGAGCTGATGTTCGGAGTGAAGCCCTCAGTGAAGCACCTTCGGGTGTTTGGATCTACCTGCTATATACACTCTCCGGGTGCTCTCAAGACAAAGCTAGTATTTGTTGGGTATGATGAGCAGAGAAGAAGATGGAGGTGTATGGATCCTGCGACGAAGAAACTCATAGTGTCAAGAGACATTATTTTTGATGAGTTGACGCCGTATTGGGGTAGCTCTTATGTGGAGCTAGAGTTAAGCAGGTCAGATGGTGGGCTGAAGGAGGCTGCTGCTAAGGAAGTGGAGTTGCCTGAGTCACCAGGTGTTCCAGGTTGTTCTAGCTCCGGGGCAAAGGCTTCCGGTTCAGGAAGCAAGGGGAGCGATGTTCCAGGCAGTTCTTGTTCAAGAGGGGAGTCTTCTGGTTCAGGTAGCAGGGGGAGCGTTGCTCCAGATACTTTTGGTTCCAGTAAGGAGGCGTCTTGTTCCGGGAGCAAAGGGAGCATTGTTCCGAGTTTGCCCGGGAATGGAGCTGGTTCAATAGCAGCGGAGGTGGTTAGCCATGATCAGGTTCTTCAGAGATCGAAGAGGATCAGTAAGCCACCAGCTCGATATTGTGAAGGGAACACGGCGGACTTGGTCCCGTGTTTCCTTGTTAGCCCTCAGGTCGAGCAAGGTACTTCTGGCTGTGATGACCCCACTAGAATCAAGGAGGTGGTTGACACCAAGTCTGAAGAGGTGACTTCTCTCAGAGGCAACAAGGCTTGGACTTCAATGTCCAAGAAAGTTGGTGATACTCCTGTGATGTATGAGTGGAGGTTGAAGCTGAAGAAGGCAGAGGGAAGCATGGCTCCTTTTGGGAGATGCTGGAGGGCTCCCTCATGGTCCATGATATGCGGGGCGAGGACTATGTCTTGGACATCTCTTCGTAGATGCTATCGGAAGGACCATGTGCAAGGTTACGGGAGCTGCTGGAGTTATTCACCACTTCTCACTTCAAGGGGGAGTGTTGAATTCTGTGAAGTGAAAGTGGGTGAATGGAAGGCTTGGGAAACCTATCCGCGCGGACTACGCGGACTGGGTTGGCGGACTGCTAGGTCGGCAGGGATGTTGCAAGCGGTTTGCTCTGTGGCGGCCTGGGCGGTCTGTTCGCGCGGACTACGCGGACAGCAGCGGCGGTCTGACAGGCCAGTGTATGCTCAGCAGGCGGTTTACTCCCAGGAAGTAACCGGGCAGATAGGAATGTTATCCGCGGAGTCCGGCTTGAAGCGGACTGAAGATCTGGAGCTCGGCAGACCGGTTTGGCAGTTGCCTTGGTCTTGCTCTAGTGAAGCGGCAAGTGGAAGCCGCGGAGACCGCCGGTCAGCGCGGACAGAAACTGGGGGTCGCCCGGTATGGCGGGCTAGATCCAGTGTCCGCCAGTAAGTGCGGACTGGCCCTTGTGGCCAGCGGACTGGACTTGGTGGGAATTGAACCAAGTCCAGGATGGCTCAGTCCGGGTAGATCGCGCAGTGGAGCGCGGGCTGGTTTCTCAGTCCGTCAAGCGTAGTAGAAGTGCAGTTGCCTTGTTTGCTAGCTTGGGAAATGCGGACTGGAGAATTGCTTGTGCAGGAGCGTGCGGACTGGAGCCGGAGTCCGCTGAGTCCGGTTTAGCCTTGTGATGAGGTTATGGACTCAGGAGTTGCGGACTGGAGTCTGCTGTTAGCGGACTGGATTGGCGTGTCCGCTAAGTTCGGAGGTGCCTTGGCAATGAGGTAATGGACTTGGGATATGCGGACGGAAGCCGGGTGTCCGCTGAGTCCGGCAGGTGCCTTGATGGCGAGGCTGCGGGCTCGGGTTTTGCGGGCTGATGCCTTGTCTGCAGAATGGTGGACACGGCTGTTGTGGAGTCCGGCTGTGGTGGTCCTGGCTTGGTCTCTGGCGGCAAGTCGGGCTGGATATTGGAGTCCGGCCTTGGAGAAGCTGGGGCGGACTGGCTATCTGCACAGGAGCGGCGAACTGGAATGTGTGTCCGCGGGCTGGCGGACACACTTGTTCTAGCTGCGGGTTGTGGCGGTGATCCTATCGGCTAGGTCGGTGACCATACTCATCGTCGTGCCTATAAATAGGACCCATGTCACATCAGGAAGAAGGAACCTAGACCGAAGTAAGTGAACAGTAATTGAGCTCGCGTTAGTTGCTGCGGTTTGGACTTTGTGTCCGCGCGGATAGAGTTGACCCGGTTGTGCTGTGCAGGTTGTGCGGATAGCGCTGGAAAGCCAGGACTTGGCTCCGATTACTGTCAGGGACAGTGCGGACTCTGCGGTTAAGCAACAGGCGGTAAACAGCAGGTCGCGGATAGCGACCAGGCGGTCTTCTCTTTGGCAACTTGGTTCGGGGTTCAGGAAGTCGCCTGCTTCAGGCGGACTGTTCCATTCGGTGACACAGCTTGTGCGGTCTGGCGGCGTGCAGATCGGCGGTGAAGAGCTAAGCATTGGAATAAGGGTGAGTCCGCGCGGCTTGGGTTGCGGTCTGGCGACCTAGCGGACTGAGCGGACTCCACAGCAGTAGGTCGGCGGCTTGTTGATTGAGTCCGCGCGGCTTGTTTTTTGTTCTTGTCTTTGTAACTGTCTCTGCTCTCCCGGTGTTGGGTTTTGGTGAAGCATGTCTCACCATGTATGTCTCGCTGTGTAAAGAAGTTTGCTCTTGATCAATAAAGAAGCTTGTGCTGCATGTGTTGCTGGTTGTTACTGCTTTGTTGAGATAACCCCTGTTAACTCCACGATCCGGGAAAACTTTCAACATTATAAGTGGGCGTATCTCCTTCGGTTTGTTGAGTTTTCAACAGGGTATCCATGGGGGCGTCTGCGGTTTGTTGAATTTTAACATTTGGATGCTTCACCCTTGGTGCCAAGTGGCCACCAACCCCTCATTTCCGCTGAAATGAGGTTGGGAGCTCAGCCAAGAGGCTTGGGCAGAGGGAAGGAGGGCCACATGGCCTTCATCCCCTCCATCCCTCTCTTCTCTCTCCTCTTTCCCCTAAAATTCCAATTTTACCCCCATGCATGGGTTCTATCTCTTAATTTAGAGGGGTAGGGGCAGTCCTTGACCTCTCGGGCCGGTCATGAGCCTTGACTAATGGGCTTAGCCCATGGGGAGTGGGTTTGGCTTCTTCTTTCTTCCTTTAGGCCTTTTTGTTGACATGTTGACTTTTGGGGTTGACTTGGTTAACATGGTGAGTGGGCTGACCCCATTGAAGGTCATGGACCCTATGGCACCACCCAACTTGGGTTGGGCCATGGTGGTGCCCCACTTGGACTAATTGGGCTTTTGGATGTGGGTTTGACCAATTTAAAGTTAAGGGTTGACTTGGGTCAACTCGGGTCAATAAGTTACTTAGTGATATGGCTTATGGTTCCCTTAGGTTGGTATTAGTGTTATGGGTGCAGTGGTGGAATCAATGTGTGGCTAGGACCCCAGTTTGGGATGGTTTGACTTAGGTTATCTTGGGCACTGTTGTGGGTCCCATGTGACTACACCCTAACCCCATGGTTCAAACCTAGACTAAACCCATGCCCCCATCACTTGTCCTAACACAACCTAAGTAGAGGGGTCTAATTGGAAATGGAATGTTACAGACCTCCAGAATGGTCTTCCTATCCAGATCGCCAAGACTGCACCTGCACAAATACAAAGCACCATTTAGAAGATTAAGCGCAAGGGCCCTAGTCAAAAGACCTCCAACCTTGTCCGCCTGTGCTACCTGCCAGACTGCTTAACAACACAGGCTCCAACACCGCCAAGCTACCAAGGACACACTGCTACTACATAATATCTGTCCGTCAGGTATGTCCGGCAGGGTTAGTCGCCAGACCGCTAACACCTGTCCTCCATCATTAGTCACCAGACCGCTAAACTATATAGGTTTTGAAACATTTGAATAATATTCAAAAACTTCCTTCTTTAGAATAACTGATAGCTCAGACAGTCCAAATTCGAGGCAAATGACATCGAGTTGCCTGATTACTGACCTGATTTCTTTTGGAGCTTTCTAAAATACAAACCTAACCACCTCACTGCCCTCATATAAGTAATCCTTTCTGTTGGGAGCCATTTCTGAGAGAGCTTGTAGTAACAGAAGGTCGAGAGGGATGGAGAGAGTAAGAAGGAGACTAGGGCAAGGATGTTTATGTTTTAAACCTAAACCCTTTGACACTAGTATATATATATATATATATATATATATATATATATATATATATATATATATATATATATATATATATATATATTATATGTATATGTATATGTATATATATATATATATATGTATATGTATATATATATATATATATATATATATATATATATATATATATATATATATATATATATATATATATATCCAATGGCTAAGATTAATTTGAGAAAAATAAAACTTTAGTAGCCCGAAAGAAATTTGCGGTCTTGATCCGCCAAGACAAACAAGACGATGAAAATGATATAGATTAATTCGTTTTGTCACACACGATGATCAAAAAAATATAGTCGATAATGATCCAATTGGCTAAGTGTGACATATTTGACCTCCTTATGGATCAAAACGACAAGCACACCTCCTATGTGTGTCATTTGACTCATCCTTAGATGTTCTTGCAGACAAGGTTAAAGTACTAGCATCTACTATATACTACATATAACATGACCTAACAGTGGCAACCAAGATAAATAGAGAACAACTAAGCATGGAAAATCAGAGGTGTTGGGCTCAGAAGATTCTAACTCAACAACCCTTTTAGAAGGAGAGGGAATTATCTCCATACTTCTTCTTGTACCTTCAGCTTTGAAGGTCATAGACTTCTCCTTTGAGTGAGATCCAACAGCAACATTTTTCTCCTTCCTTGTATTGAGCTGCATCTCATAGGAGAGCAATTTTCAAAAAAGAGTATGAGGAGGCATGTTGGCTTGATTCCCCATTTCCCTAATAGCACAGATCTTTTTGTTCCATTCTCTGGCTAGGGTCCTCAAGAACTTGTTATTAAGCTCATAGTCAATAAAGACTCTTCCATAGGTCTTCAAATTTTTTACTATTTTGAAGAACTTCTGATTGCATTCAGCTATGGAATGCCTGATCTCTCGCCTGAATGCCACATATTCCTGGTTTAGAAGGGATTTCCTGTCATTCCTATCTTCCTTTGTATCATTTATTTACATAATTAATGTATTTCACATCTCCTTAACAGTTTGGCGGTGGATTAGGTTCTGAAAGGTTGAGTCATCAATTGCACTGACTATTATGTTCTGGGCCTTTATGTCCACAGTGGCCAGAACTACCTCATCCCTAGTCATTTTAGAGAATAGCTTGGTTACTTGCATATTTTCATCTACAGAGCAGATTTTCATGGGGACGAAAGGTAGCTCCTCAACAATGATGTAGATTCTTGGAACAGAAGCTTCCATGAATTGCCTGACTCTTAATTTCTAGATGCAAAAGTTTTCCTTTCTGCATATAGGAAGCTTCGTATAACTCATCTCCTTATGGCCTTCACTGGAAGTCATGGTGATTAACTAACTACCCACAATAGGAACTTGGTTAGACTATTAAGTACTTTTAAACCAACCTCCCTCTAATATAACTTGAAAGATTATGAATAGTCTAAGTCACCTAGAAGGGAGCGGGTGAATATGTTCTTTGCTGATTTTTGGCTTTTTGAATTATTTCAGCAAACTATTGCAAAGAACATAAATAAAGCACAACACAAAGAAGCACACATTCTTTATAGTGGTTCCCTAGAGTATGGGTACATCCATTGCCCCTTACCACCCTATCTAGAAGTGTGCTAGACTTGGCAAAGTCATCCAACTTCTCAGATCAAAGATCTTACAGCTCAAATCTACTCAAGGATCCTACCCCAGGTCTTCAACAAGTCCATACCTTAGATTTCCGCAAGTAGTACCTCAGGCTATCCACAACCCTACGTCAAACTATAAGCAATCCTACAACTCAGAGATCCAGATTATCTCCTACCTTAGATCCTCTCCTAGAATCCTACACTCAGGCTCACAACATATTCCTAAACCCAGGCCCTTTATACAGCCCTACACTCAGGCTGACAACACCACCATACAACTCTAATCTTAGTGAGATCTTACACAATAAATGAGTTTAAAATAAATTACAGTAAATGACTCCAGTAAAATAATACTTTTAAGCATGGAGTCTTCTTGAGATTTCTAGGGAGAGTTTTTTTCTCAGCACCTAAATGAACTTGATTTGATCTTGATACCAGGTTCAGGGTTGAGTGGCTTGAATGAAGAAATAACTTGATCTTCTTCTTCTATACCAGGAAGGTGAGTTTCTTATTGATTTGATATGTGAGCAAACTTGCAACACAAGGATCACAGAATTCTTGCTGCAACTAACTTTTTACTTAATGGCGTCTGTAAGAAATTAGTTTCTTGCTTGGAGAGTTCTCTTTCTTACAGATCCCTCCACTTGATTTTTATAAGTCCGACTTCTCAAATAGATGAAAAGTATCTCTGGTAATAAGTCAAAACACCTTACATAAGGTACTGCTATGACATGCTTTCGGTGCCACGCAGATTTCAAATCCTACCAATTTGGTCAACAAGACGGTAAACTATCGTTGTGAAGTCATTTAACAAAATAGTATCATTTTGTTCTCTATACACATCAAAATGGTATAAGTCAGAGATTCTCAAAACAACACTTAGACCAATTTTGAGCTATAATTTAGTTCAATTTGGGTTTGAACTAATCTCCTGTCCTACTGAGTTTAATAAATATTGAGCCTACAAACATTTACAAAGATAAACATCAAATACATGATGCACTTATCATTGCACATGACCCTTCTTCAAATATAGGATATTGAGGGCATATTCCCAACAAGCTCCTCGTTGTAGCTTGTCTTCGCTATGACATCCACCCATCATTTGTAAGAACCAGTTCCGGACTCAAAATACTCATTCTTTGGGATCCGACGTCAAAAGAAGTAACCTGAACCACCACCTCAGCCTGAACTATGTTGAATCAGTATTTGGGTTTCAATATTTTTTGGGTGCGGTGAGCATGTGAATGATTATAGATAGTCTAAGTTACCTAGAGCGGGGGGGGGGGGGGGGGGGGGGGGGGGTAAATAGGTGCTTTGTTGATTTTAGGCTTTTTGAAATATTTCAGGTAACTATTGTAAAGAACAGAAAGTAAATCACAACACATAAATGCACAAAAGATTTATAGTAGTTCCCCAGAGTATGGGTGTAACGCCCTGAAACTCAAAAGAGCGACAGGAGGCGTTTTGGGCCAAATCTGGTATTTGGCAGGGGGCACACGGCCTGGGACACGTGCGTGTACCAGGGCATATCAGGCTCGAGTTGAAGATTTGGCCGCGAGGTTGACGAAATTTGGAGTCGACAATCGTCGAGCAGCGAACACGGCCTTAGACATGGGCGTGTCCCAGGGCGTGTGGAGCCCGTGTCAACGATCGGCCCGGGAGTCGACATTTTCGCTCGACGTTGTGTCGAGACAGGGAACACGACCTAGGACCCGGGCGTGTCCAAGGCCGTATTAGGTAGTCGACGAACTTCGCTCGACGAAGTGTCGAGACAGTGAGCATGGCCTGGAGCCCAGGTGTGTTCGGGTTTTACACGGGCGTGTCAAATAGGACACGGGCGTGTCCAAGACCCGTGTGAGTCTCGGGTTGTTTTTGGGGCTGTGTCGATGGGGGCACACGGCCAGCCACACGGCCGTGTCAGTTTGAACACGGGCGTGTTAGGTTAAACACGGGTGTGTCGGGACCCGTGTAATTTTAGTAACGTGTTGATTTTGACGGTGAATGAGGGACACGACCCTGGAAACGGGCGAGTTGCAGGTCGTGTTCGGCACAGGTTTTAATTTTCAGCTACGAATCGTAGCCATTCGTTTCCATATTTTGGGATCCGACAGTTGGGGGTTGTTCCTACTGGGATATACCCGAGATTGGGCCTTTGAAACCCTCATTTCACTTGAGTGGTTCTCTTTTTAAGTCTAGAGAGAGGGGAGAGCAAAGGAGGAAGAAGAAGCCTAGATCCGGTCACCGGCAGAGCTTCGGAGCTCCAAATCGCGAACCGACTTCGGATCTACTAAGGCAAGGAGAGTGCGGTGCTTTTCATCCGCTTACATTTCCATGGGGCCAAGGAAGAACGCTAGGGTAACGATTCTCTACTTGAGCATGTGAAGCTCTACTTCTTTTGCATAGGGAAGCCTGCTCTCGCGAGTTTGCGGTGAGTTTGAGGTGTTACTTCCGGTAGACATGAATAGTCCCCGTTGTGTACATGTAGAGTCCGTAACCGAGAACGGATATAGGCATGATGTGTGAAGCCTACATGGACAAGTTGTTCTGGATCGGTGATGTTGTATTGCATAAATGGACGGAGAATACTCCGTGTGATTGGTTGCATTTCGGATTTTCTACGTGGTAGATTGCAGCATGGAGCCTTGGGGATTAACTCCAAGGTGCACCCGGAAAACTGGGAAGATACGTGATCCTGCCAACATGGTGGCCTAGGAGCCAACTTGAACATAACCGGGTTATGTGAAGTGTGTGACGGAAACGGGACTCGGAGAAGTTTGAACCGCATATATGACTTAAATTGTCGTTGCGATGTGAGCACGGGTTAGGCGGAACCGTACGCGTTCTATGTCATTCGGTGTAAGCCGTTGGCATAGATGAGTGTCTTCGGCGGTCTATGGTTTAAATTGACGTGACCCATGCCGGGAAGACAAAATGTTCATAGTTTGCCCGTCAAAGTGGCGGTGGTGAGATCGGGGTGTCTATGGCTTAAATTGACGTGACATTGACTGGTTCACCGAGAATGTGCCCTGAGTGCACGGGGCATGTGGCCATTCGTGCCATTGCCTGTGATGCAATGTATATATATATATATATACTGCTTGGTTATGCTAATAAACTGCAGGGAAGGAGCATTGCCGCCCTGAATTGGGGGCGAGATCGTTATAATTTGGTCAGCATTGCTGACCGTTGCTTTGGTTTGCCACCATTGCGGTGGATTGTGCTTGCAGGTGCTGCGGAGCTGAGCGGTAAATAGCGGGCTAAAGCCCAAGTTGCTGAGCCGTCCCTCAAAGGCCTAATTTTTGAGTGTTTTCTTTTATTCATGTATGGCCGGCCTGCGTGCCGAGATTTGGAAAACATGTAATATGAGGAGATCTGAAAGATATGGTACCTAAACACCTAGAGGGGGGGTGAATAGGTGACCTAATCCTTTTTGAACTTAAATGGCAGCAATCAGTTATATCACAGAATACTAACTATTTTATCACAGCAAACACACAGCATGCACAGCAACAATCACAGCACAGCACAGCATACACAGTGGTTTATAGTGGTTCCCCAAGATATGGGTACATCCACTTTCCCCCTTCGCCTATCTAGCAGTGTACTAGATTCGGCCAAAACTCCTCCACTGTCTCAGAACCCAAATTGGTTCCTACACCTCAGGCCAAAAGCCTTACAACTCAGCTTTATCCCAAAGCCTACACTCAGCCAATCAAGGCCTACACTCAGCCAGCCAAGGCCTACAATCAGCCAACAAGGCCTACACTAAGAGATCTCAATCTCCTACACTCAGGCTCTCAAGCCCTACCCTCAGCCTTTATAATTATAGGCTTACAATTCACTCAGATCCAAAGGATCCTACAAGATAAAAATGTATTACAAATATTAACTCAACAACTCAGAAATAAAAGAGGGGAGTTGAGAGTTTCTTGATGAGTTCTTGGAAGAACTCAGCTGGATTCAATCTGACTTAGCTTTCTTCAAAGCTTCTTGAGTAGAACTGAATAAGTCTGAATCCTCCTGCAGTAGTTCCTTGACCTCTGCCACTTAAGATCCAGAATGAGTCTGAATCCTTCTTCTCAGCCTAGTTCCAGAGGCTGATTTCTTGGATGGAGCCCTCTCTCTCCAACTTCTTAGATCTGCACTTGACTGCAAGATCTTCTTGTTTTGATACTCTATGTACCACTTTACTAACTTGTTCTTCAACAATGTGATCAACTTCAACAACTCTAACCACAGTTTCTGTAAACTGTAGGTGCCTATTTATAGGCCTTCTTCATGGTAACCGGCTGGTCCGGTCCATAACTGACTTCTGATATCTCTGACAGGTGCTGTAGACCGGCTGGAACGGCAGCTGTCAAGTCATCAGTCATTTCTTGAAAATCTCTGTCTGAAAGTGTCGAGACTTTCTGTCTTTAAGTGTCGACACTTATAGACCAAGTGTCGACACATGCTGTGTAAGTGTCGACACAAGTCTACAAGGTGTCGACACAACTCCTTGTATGTCTCGACACAGATTCTTCTTCAGGTGTCGACACTAAAATTGAGTGTCGACACAAGTACTTGATCTTCTAACTGTACTGAATTCTTCTAAGTGTCGACACATCACCTTTGTGTCGACACAACTTCTTGTGTTGAATTTGTCAAGTGTCGACACTACTTCTTGGTGTCGACGCATAGTCTTCTATGTTGATACTTGCTGAGTGTCGACACAGCTCCTTGTGTCGACACACCTTCTTTTTGTTGAGACTTCAGCTGAGTGTCGACACGTTCCCTTAGTGTCGATACTTGTACTTAGAATAATTTTGTTGATCTTTCTGATCTTTGCTAAGTGTCGACACAGCTCCTTGTGTCGACACTTTCTTCAAGTGTAGAGTCTTTAGCTGAGTGTCGACACATTGTGCTGGGTGTCGACACATACTTCAAGTGTTGACTCTTCTGGTTGTGTGTCGACACATTGTGCTGAGTGTCGACACTTACTTCAAGTGCTGACTCTTCTGTTGAGTGTCGACACATTGTTCTGAGTGTCGACACTTTAACTTAGTCTCTGCAGACTTTTGCTGAGTGTCGACACAGTTCCAAGTGTCGACACTTTCTGGTGTAGACACATCTTCACTGGGTGTCGACACAGCTCCTTGTGTCGACACTTTCTGTCTGCACTTTTCTTCACTGAGTGTCGACACAGCTCCAAGTGTCGACACTTTCTGTCTGGTGTCGACTCTGCATCCCAGGTGTCGACACAATGACTCCAAGTGTCGACATTGCTTGTCTGGGTGTCGACACAAGCCTTCTTAAGTGTCGACACTTTCCCTCTGGGTGTCGACACATGGACTTAGAAACTTTTTGCTTCAGTCCAGTGATTACTTAACCTGCACAAGTAAACTCAACATTCATCAAATACATTATGATGTATATCATTGAGTTGGGTGAGGCTTCTTCAAATCAGGTACATTTGACCAATGTACCCAACAATCTCCCCCTATTTGGAGAAGTCATAACCCTTAGTCAATGATATACACCATTCATAATTAAAAATTACAAAATGATGTAAAGCAGGTTATATTCAGCAGGGTAAACATAAACATGTATTAATTAACACATGTATACACATTCATCATTTCAGAACAAGTAATAAATAGACACATTCACAGAACAATCATGAAATATATTGATCATATATTGTTCTAACATTTTTCTTATACATTTTCAGTAGTTTACAAAAAAATACTTTACATTTAAAAGATTACAAAATAATCTTCAAGTAAAATCTTAATCTATTTTTGATCAGGTTCCTTGATAACTATTCCCTTGCCAGCTTGAACTTGAGCTTTGATAGAGGCATCAACAGTTTCAGCATCAGCAGGCTTCTTGCCTTTTAGATCTTTCTTTTTGAGTTCTCCTACCTTGATCTTCTGTCTCTCAAAATAGTGATATGGCTTAGGAAAGTACTTGCTAGGCTCCACTGCAGTAGGAGGTAGCTTTCCCATCTTTGCCTTCCTTCTATACTGAACTATTGCTTCCTGCCTGATCTCATGTTTTCTCCATTCTGCTTCAGAAAACCATTTGTTCCTGTCATGAGTATTGTCCTTGGCAGCTTTCCAGGCAGTTAAAATTATATTCCTAGAGGTAGGGCTCCACTGTTCAAAGTCTGGCCTTTGTTCTGCTTGTTCCCTAAACCTCTTTTTGGACAACCTTGTCTCTTCCTCTTTCTGTAGAGCCTCTTGCATGGATTCAGATATAGGTTGAACAACCTTTTCAATATGGACATTGTCCTTGCCCCCAGATGGGCTGTACATGGTCTGTACCTCAGCATGAATCATTTCAAAGTCTGCAGGTGGATAAATGACCTGAGCTACTTCTGGTTGCTCACCTCCAAGATAGGCAGGGTTAATGCCTGATTCAGCAATATCTTGGTCATCACACAGAGGAGGATATCCAAGTGTAGCCTTGATTGAATTTGATATCCATTTTGCATGATCAGAACTTGCCTTGACTAACACTCTCTCCCCCTTTATGACTTCTCTAGCCATATGATCTCTGACATCATCCTTTTAAAATCTGATTTGACTATCCAAGTACCTGATTTCATCTTTAAAGTAAGGTTTTAGCTTTTGAAGTTGTTCAGATATGACCTTCTGGGAGGCTTGGATAGCAGTCTTTACAGCAGAAAGTTCTTCCTGGAATACTTTATCAAAATCAGCTTTAGCAGCAGCAGTAGATCTAGAAGGTTCAGCAGCCTTGTTCTTCAATTCAGTGACTATAGCATTATGTGAAGCAGTCAAGTTGTCATTCATTCTTAACTGATTTTCAAGAACATATCCTTGCTTTAATGCTATATCATCTACCTGTGCCTTTATCTTTTCCTGGTGTGTTGCCAAGTACACCACTGCATTTCCACCTTTGTGGAAGCAATCTGTCATCTCTTTCTTGTTAAGGTTCATTTCAAACCTTATAGATTTTATATCTTGGGCAAGATCAAACTGTAATGATCTGTGCCCTGCATCAACATAAGCCTCTATGGCTTTTCTTTGTTCATCTATTTTAATCTGCAGTGCAATCAGTAAAGCACTATAATCAACAGTTGGAGCTTGTTGAACTATAGGCTGTGGGGCTATAGATTGCAGAGCTTTCTTATAACTCTGACTTCTCCTTTTAAAAACATACAGTTTCTTCTTCTTTGCCCTAACACTCTCCTCATCTTCAGAGGCAGAAGTGCTGGCTATGTCAACCCTATCCTTAGGGCTTGGAGGTCTGTCAGCTTGCACATCAGGTGCCTTCTCAGTTTCTGGCCTTAAAGGCTCTTCCAGAACTTGCACTTGCTCCCCCTCAGCAGCAGCATGATCTTTGTCAGCAGCATCCTTGTCCATGTCAAAATCTGCTTGATCTAGATTTAGAAATAAATCTTCCATGGTGTATTCAGGGGGTGAAGAAGCTGGAGACATTCTTTGCTCTTCAACTACTGGATCAGGAATCTCTTCTTGTACAGCAGATGTGTCTTTTATAACAACATCTGGAGCTTGACTAGGCAGCTGAGTTTGCTGAGGAACATCAGACAAATCAGTATCTTCTTTAAGATATGCTAAAGTATTTAGGTCAGTGAGTACCTCTTGTATGATGGTGGTGGCTTGCTCACTGGCCAGTGTAGAGGGTTCTTCTACAACTGGAGGCTCCCCCTGGCTGTGATCCTTGTGGATGGGGCTAGCTTCAGGCAGCTCCCCCTGGATCTCAGCAATCTCTTGAGCAGCAGGAGATTTCACTGCAGGCACTTCCTCATGCTCATCTGGAGTGAAGACAACATGTTCTTCACTCCCAGAACTGCTAGTGGACACTTGTTCCACATGAGCTGTTTTCCTTTTCTTCTTTGGAGGAGTATCTTTCTCAGTAACTGTCTTCTCTGGGGTTGGCATTTCCTTGGACAACACCCTGTCCCATCTTGAAAAGATCCTTAGATCCATTTTCCTCATGTGGTTTATCTTGCTTCCTGCAGCAGTACTCATTACCTCTGGTATCACACCAGCTAGGTATAGACTAATAATTCTGCCCAGATTGGGCTTCTTCAAGCTCTCCTTAATCTTCTCATAAACCACTATAGACCAGTCTGTTTTCAGAGTGAAGATTATCCTTGTCATGATTCCAAACATATAGGCAGACACTCTGTCATGCCCTCCAGGCTTGCTGAGTAAGACCTTTCCCACAATCTCAGACATGAACTTTCCATGATTATTCATGCCTTTCCTGTTGAAAACTGAGCCTAGCTTCATCTTTGGATCAAGACCACACCAGGTAAGAGCTTCCCTGGTCTTGGATGCAGTAATTTCTTCTTCATCTTGAGTTTTTGGTAGCTGGAGTACCTTCCTCAGATTTTTAGGTGAAACCTTGACCTTAGTTCCATGAACTCTGGATTTGATTCTGTATCCAGATTCATCTACTGCAGCTCCATTAAGGAATTCAAGAACCTCTTTCTTCCATATCTTAGTAGGTTCTGAAACTAAGTACTCTAACCCAGAGTCGGCGACTAGGGTTACTACTGCCTGAATTTCTTGATCGGCATCGTCGAACGCGCCGCGCACAAGCTCATATCCTTCGTTAACGTTCTCCTCAAGCTTAGGAGCCATTAGGGTTTGTAGAATTTGTCTTTAGAAAAGAGAGGTGTCTACACAGTATTTTTGGTCTCGAAACTTTGAAAGCGTGTCGACAAACAAAGACAGAACCCTATTTATACCGTTCTGATTTTGAAGATGAACAGGCGGGACAGCTAACTTAAAATGTGTCGACACTGGCAATAAGTGTCGACACTGACTTATAATGTCTCGACACATATGCGTCGACACAAGTTTAGTCAACAGATTTTATGTGTCGACACTTGGTTATGTGTCGACATAACATAACTCGACACATTGTCGAGACTTTACTTAGAAAATTCTGAGTAAAACATAAGTGTCGACACCACATTGGATGTGTCGACACATACTTGACATGTGTCGACACTAACATGCTGAAGTGTCGACACCAACATCCTAGATGTGTCGACATCTTTTTCCTGAAGTGTCGACACCTCTATTCTGTGTCGACATAGACTTGTCTATGTGTCGACACCTTTTTACTTAGCCAATTTTAATTCTGTAAACTTACTCTAAGTTTATCATTCCTAGTTCAATTTTGAATCTATTGAACTTAGCTTCTTCTAGGGCCTTAGTAAACATATCAGCTACTTGATTATCAGTTTTAACATATTCAAATAAAATATCTTCTCTTTCTACATGCTCCCTAAGAAAATGATATTTAATTTCAATATGTTTTGTTCTACTATGAGATATAGGGTTATTAGCTATTGAAATAGCACTTGTAGAATCACAGAAAAGTGGAGTTCTACTTACCTGAAATCCATAGTCCTCTAGCTGATGTTGAATCCACAGAAGTTGAGCACAGCAACTTCCTGCAGCCACATACTCTGACTCAGCTGTGGAGATAGCCACACTGGTTTGCTTTTTGCTACTCCATGAAATTAGTCTCCCACCTAGGAATTGACAGGTTCCAGTAGTGCTCTTTCTATCCTCTTTGCATCCTGCAAAGTCTGCATCTGAATAACCTGTTAGATCAAAATCTCCATTCCTAGGGTACCAGAGGCCTAGATAGGGAGTGCCCTTTAGATATCTCAATATTCTTTTGACTGCTGTCAAATGAGACTCTTTAGTGCAGGCTTGATACCTGGCACAAACACATGTAGCATACATGATGTCAGGTCTACTAGCAGTCAAGTATAATAGGGAGCCAACTATCCCTCTATACAAGGTTTCATCTACAGGTTTCCCTGCATCATCCTTGCTAAAAGACATACTTGACCCCATAGGAGTCTTCATGGTACTGGATGAATCCATACCATACTTCCTTATGAGTTCTAGGGTGAACTTGGACTGACATATAAATAAACCACTTTCAGTCTGTTTAACTTAGAGACCCAAGAAAAACTTCAGCTCTCCCATACTACTCATCTCAAACTGACCTTGCATAAGTTTTGCAAACTTTTTGCAAAGGCTGCTTTCAGTAGACCCAAATATAATGTCATCTACATATATTTGGACTAGTATAACTTTGCCTCTAGATTCCCTAAGGAATAGAGTCCTATCTATTTTCCCCCTTGAGAACTTGTTCTCAATGAGGAAACTAGATAGGGTTTCATACCAAGCCCTAGGGGCTTGCTTTAACCCATATAAAGCTTTCCTAAGTCTATAGACATGATGAGGATAGAGTTGGATCAACAAAACCTGAAGGCTGCTCCACATAGACTTCTTCTTTAAGATTACCATTTAGGAATGCTGACTTGACATCCATTTGGTAAACCTTGAATCCTTGATAGGTTGCATAGGCTAAGAGCATCCTTATGGCTTCCAGTCTGGCTACTAGAGCAAAGGTTTGATCAAAATCAATACCTTCTTCTTGCATATATCCTTTAGCAACCAGTCTAACCTTATTCTTAATGATGACCCCTTGTTCATCCATCTTATTCCTGTAGATCCACTTAGTTCCTATTACATTGTGGTCTTTAGGTTTAGGAACTAATTCCCAGACCTTGCACCTTTTGAACTGATTAAGCTCTTCTTGCATTGCTTCAGTCCATTGTGGATCTTGTATTGCTTCTTCAAACTTCTTAGGTTCAACTTGAGACAGAAAACTGGAATAGATTGCAGCATTCTGATTTCTGCTCCTTATTTGAACTCCTTGTCTTGGATCTCCAATAATCAGCTCTACTGGATGATCTCTAAGATGCCTGTTGGTTGGAGGCATCCTAACTTCTGGTTGAACCACTTCAGCATCTCCATCATGTTGTACTCCTTGTATTTCTTCAGCAATTGGCACATGTAGTTCTCCCCCTGGACAACAGCTACTTTCTTCTACTTGCTGTCTTGCAGCAGGCACTTCTTCTACAGTAAGCTTGTCCATTTTCTTTGTCAAACCTGTGGGGCTGCATACACTACTAGACAACTCATTATTAATAAGTTTAGTCTCATCAAAAACTACATGCACTGATTCTTCTACAACTTGTGTAGTCAAGTTGTAGACTCTATAAGCCTTACTATTATTGCTGTACCCAACAAAAATTCCCTCTTGGGACTTGGCAGCAAACTTAGTTAAGTAAGACTTTCCATTGTTAAGTATGAAGCATTTACAACCAAAGATCCTAAAATAGGATAGGTTTGGTTTCCTGCCTTTCACAACTTCATAGGGGGTCTTGTTAAGCCTTTTAGTGATGGTAGCCCTATTTATAACATGGCATGCAGTGTTAACTGCTTCAGCCCAGAAATACTCTGGCAGTGATGTATCACTTAGTAGGGTCCTACCAGCCTCTATCAAGGTTCTATTCTTCCTCTCAGCAATGCCATTTTGCTGAGGTGTTCTAGGTGAAGAGAATTCTTGAAATATCCCAAAATCTTCACATAGTTTTGTCATGCTATCAGACTGAAATTCAGTACCATGGTCACTTCTAATTTTGACCACTGTACTATTTAGTTCATTCTGAATTTGCTTGACAAAGTTATAGAAGACACTAGGAGTTTCAGATTTCTGTCTTAAGAAGAACACCCAGGAAAACCTTGAGTAGTCATCTACAACTACAAAGGTATAGACCTTCCTACCTAAGCTGTGAACTGGCATTGGACCAAAGAGATCCATATGCAAGAGGTACAAATACCTCACAGCATCTTTGTTTTCTATGCTTCTAAAGGTGGATTTAGACTGCTTGCCCTTTTGACAAGCTGAGCAAATACCATCTTTGACACACTTAACTTGAGGACCATTCCTCACTAACTCATTGCTAAAGAGTTTGCTAATAGTCTTGTAGTTAAGATGGGCAAGCCTCTTGTGCCATTTGACACAATAAGAGACTGTCTCATCAGCTACAAGACAAACTGGAGAACCATTGTTCTCAACCATAATGTCTAGGCAGTAGACATTCCTCTTCCTATAACCTGTCAAAATGATCTCTTGATCACTTGACCTCTTGATATGACAACCATTTTTAACAAATGAGATGTCATACCCTACATCACTTAATTGACTTATACTTATTAAGTTGTGTTTCAACCCTTTAACATAAGCCACTTGAGTAATGGTAACTAAGTTTGTAGAAATGTTACCAAATCCTTTGATGATTCCTTTTTCAGAACCACCAAAGGTTACTTTTGGACCATCTTTTACTGGAATGTAGTCCTTTAGTAATCCTCTTGTTCCAGTCATATGTCTGGAACATCCACTGTCCAAGTACCATGTTGGGATATGGCCACTTGGACTCATCTGCAAAACAGATTAATGAACCTTAGAACCCAAAGAATTCTTGGGTCCTTGGTACTTGTTAGTCTGCAATCTGACAAAGCTACCCACTGGCTTTCCAACAGGTAGTTTGGTACTCACTTTGGCACTAGCATTGTGCCAACAGTCCACTGCAAAATGGCCAACTTTGCCACAGCACCAACATTCAAACGTATTGTACCTTTGCTTAGGTACTTCCTTGGCTGACTTGTCTACAGCATGCTTGTTGAATGTTGGGGCTTTGCCCTTGGACTTAGACTTGGACTGCTCAGTCCCTGCAGGTCTAATAAAGCCCAGTCCAGCCTTGCCTTTTTGATGAACAAATTCATCAATTAAAGGTAACACTGACTTAGGTTTAGAAAACCTAGCAACAAGCTCTCTTTCTTTCTGAAGATTGATCTCCAGACTCTTGATTTGATCATTTTTAAATGATATAGTACCCATTTGAATCACTATTATGTGCTTCAACCTGGCTATCTCATTCAGTTTTTGATCAAAAGACTTCTCAAAATCTGTTGCTGCGGCTTTAAGAATAGCAATTTCCTTTGCCTGACTTTTGGCTAGGGTCTTGCTTTTCTTGTAAGCCTGCAACAGCACCTTATATTCATCTATAAGCTGAAGAATATCACCCTCAGACTCAGATACACTTTCATCACTTGATGAAGAAGAATCTGAATCTGAAGTAGAACAAGAAACTGAATTTAAACTTGAACTTTGTACCTGACTAGGTCCTGGCTGCTCCAGGATTTTGGCACTCTTTGTCAAAGCCATTAGCCCTTGGCATTGACTGTCTTCTTGTTCATAAATAGACTCCATGATCTGCATGAATTCTTCTTCTTCTTCTTCAGCAAGTAGCCCTATGTAGGCTTCAGCCTCAGACTCAGTTTCTGAAGAAGAGATATCTGATAGAGTCTTCTCCTTCTTGGCAACAAAAGACTTCTCTTTCTTGCCTTTGAAGTGAGCCTTTTTCCTGTCACCAGATTCCTTTCTCTTCTCTGGACAATCTGCAATAACATGGCCCTGTCTATTGCAGCAATAGCACACTATCTTAGATCCAGTTGCCTTGCTTGACTTTGTCCTCTTCCTGTCTTTCTTTGAAGGCTTTTTCTCCTGATAAAAGACTTCCTTTCCCTTTGAAGAAGAAGGTCTTGACCTCCACTGTTTCTTCTTCAAGAATTTCTGAAAGTGTCTAGTGAAGGCAGCAAAGTCTTCATCACTTTCACTGCTCTCAGTCTTTGTGCTGACTGACTCATCTGATTCTGATTCAACTACCTCTGGAGGTGGAGTTGATGACTTATTCCTGCACTTTCTGGGAACTTCTGTCTTGAAAGCAACTGATCTTTCCTTGTGTTCAATTCTTGTGGACTTCTCCTCCTCTTTCCTCACTGTCAATTGCATTTCATAAGACAATAACTTGCCAAACAGTATAGGAGGAGGAATTTCCCCCAACTTAGCCATTTCTCTAATGGCACAGATCTTTGTGTCCCAATCTTTGGTTAGGGACCTTAGGAAATTGTCATTTAGTTCATAGTTACTGAACTCTCTTCCATAAGACATGAGTTCATTAACTATTCTGTAGAACTTCTTGTAGCACTCAGTTATGCTATCACCTTTACCTTGTCTAAAACTCTCATACTCCTGATTTAGCAAGGATTTTCTATCTTGTCTGACTTCTTCAGATCCTTCCATATACACTATAAGAGTGTCCCACATCTCTTTGGCTGTCTTACAGTGTATAAGATTCTGAAAAGTTGCATCATCAATGGCACTCACTATTATGTTCTGTGCCCTCTTGTCCATTGTGGCTAGGACAATCTCATCCTTAGTCATCTCAGAGAAATCCTTTGGAGTTCTCTGATTTGCATCTAAAACTGAAATCTTCATGGGCACATAAGGCCCTTCCTTTACTGTGATGTAGATTCTAGGGTCTGAGGCCTCCATAAACAGCCTTACCCTTTCCTTCCAGATCCCAAAGATCTCTTTCCTGCATATGGGTAATTTCATGGAACCCAATTCCTTGTGATTCTCAGAGGAACACATGTTTCTTGATATTCTTGAATTTCTTGAATCTGTGATTTGCCTTACACTGACTCTGCCAAACAGGATCTCCTTAGACTGTTAGTCCTTTTTGAGGAACCTCCCTCTGATACCACTTGAAAGATATGGTACCTAAACACCTAGAGGGGGGGTAAATAGGTGACCTAATCCTTTTTGAACTTAAATGGCAGCAATCAGTTATATCACAGAATACTAACTATTTTATCACAGCAAACACACAACATGCACAGCAACAATCACAGCACAGCACAGCATACACAGTGGTTTATAGTGGTTCCCCAAGATATGGGTACATCCACTTTCCCCCTTCACCTATCTAGCAGTGTACTAGATTCGGCCAAAACTCCTCCACTGTCTCAGAACCCAAATTGGTTCCTACACCTCAGGCCCAAAGCCTTACAACTCAGCTTTATCCCAAAGCCTACACTCAGCCAATCAAGGCCTACACTCAGCCAACCAAGGCCTACACTCAGCCAACAAGGCCTACACTCAGAGATCTCAATCTCCTACACTCAGGCTCTCAAGCCCTACCCTCAGCCTTTATAATTATATGCTTACAATTCACTCAGATCCAAAGGATCCTACAAGATAAAAATGTATTACAAATATTAACTCAACAACTCAGAAACAAAAGAGGGGAGTTGAGAGTTTCTTGATGAGTTCTTGGAAGAACTCAGCTGGATTCAATTTGACTTAGCTTTCTTCAAAGCTTCTTGAGTAGAACTGAATAAGACTGAATCCTCCTGCAGTAGTTCCTTGACCTCTGCCACTTAAGATCCAGAATGAGTCTGAATCCTTCTTCTCAGCCTAGTTCCAGAGGCTGATTTCTTGGATGGAGCCCTCTCTCTCCAACTTATTAGATCTGCACTTGGACTGCAAGATCTTCTTGTTTTGATACTCTATGTACCACTTTACTAACTTGTTCTTCAACAATGTGATCAACTTCAACAACTCTAACCATAGTTTCTGTAAACTGTAGGTGCCTATTTATAGGCCTTCTTCATGGTAACCGGCTGGTCCGGTCCATAACTGACTTCTGATATCTCTGACAGGTGCTGTAGACCGGCTGGAACGGCAGCTGTCAAGTCATCCAGTCATTTCTTGAAAATCTCTGTCTGAAAGTGTCGAGACTTTCTGTCTTTAAGTGTCGACACTTATAGACCAAGTGTCGACACATGTTGTGTAAGTGTCGACACAAGTCTACAAGGTGTCGACACAACTCCTTGTATGTCTCGACACAGATTCTTCTTCAGGTGTCGACACTAAAATTGAGTGTCGACACAAGTACTTGATCTTCTAAGTGTCGACACATCACCTTTGTGTCGACACAACTTCTTGTGTTGAATTTGTCAAGTGTCGACACTACTTCTTGGTGTCGACACATAGTCTTCTATGTTGATACTTGCTGAGTGTCGACGCAGCTCCTTGTGTCGATACACCTTCTTTTTGTTGAGACTTCAGCTGAGTGTCGACACATTCCCTTAGTGTCGACACTTGTACTTAGAATAATTTTGTTGATCTTTCTGATCTTTGCTAAGTGTCGACACAGCTCCTTGTGTCGACACTTTCTTCAAGTGTAGAGTCTTTATCTGAGTGTCGACACATTGTGCTGGGTGTCGACACATACTTCAAGTGTTGACTCTTCTGGTTGTGTGTCGACACATTGTGCTGAGTGTCGACACTTACTTCAAGTGCTGACTCTTCTGTTGAGTGTCGACATATTGTTCTGAGTGTCGACACTTTAACTTAGTCTCTGCAGACTTTTGCTGAGTGTCGACACAGCTACAAGTGTCGACACTTTCTGGTGTAGACACAGCTTCACTGGGTGTCGACACAGCTCCTTGTGTCGACACTTTTTGTCTGCACTTTTCTTCACTGAGTGTCGACACAGCTCTAAGTGTCGACACTTTCTGTCTGGTGTCGACTCTACATCCCAGGTGTCGACACAATGACTCCAAGTGTCGACACTGCTTGTCTGGGTGTCGACACAAGCCTTCTTAAGTGTCGACACTTTCCCTCTGGGTGTCGACACATGGACTTAGAAACTTTTTGCTTCAGTCCAGTGATTACTTAACCTGCACAAGTAAACTCAACATTCATCAAATACATTATGATGTATATCATTGAGTTGGGTGAGGCTTCTTCAAATCAGGTACATTTGACCAATGTACCCAACAAGATCAAATGTAAGGACTTAAGACCAGAACTTGTGTATTTCTACTTCATTCCTTTAAGATTGTTTAGTGGACATTCATGCTATTTTTGCTGGATTCTTTTTATTACAACTATTAAAACTGCTTCCGCTAGAATGACTCTGTGTAGGACGTTTGAATGGTTGGATGGTTTCCATTGAGTAGCCACTCGTTCTGTCTATGGTATATGGCGTCCGGCCCCGGCCGGACCTACTGCGATATGCTATGCGACGGATAGGGGGTGTTACAATTTGGTATCAGACTACTGGTTTCGGTCAGGCTTAAACAGAATTCGTGGGCGAATTCTTTTAAGGGGTGGTGAGCACATGTATTTGCGTCATCGCTATAACATCAAAAGAACCCATGAATGTCCACTTAGGAATGAAAATACACGTGTTTGAGGAACATGCATGTTCCTATAATTGCTTTTTGCAATTTTGTATGGTCGCTTAACGGTGTTTTGTACGACTATAGGTGACCAGAAGCGGTGCTGGGCTGTCAGAACATCTGGTTTCTGAGGATTATAGTGCACCTGGTGACGTGCCTGTAACCCTTCCCTCCGCTGAGACCATAAGAATGGTGGTGGAAGCAGTGTTCGCTGTGATTGGTGCACAAAATGAAAGACGTGTGAAGTCCCCTATTTTGAGGTAATTCTAACGCCGGGTGGTGTGATGGAGCAAACGGCATTTATAGGATCGTTGGGTCAGTAGTTGAACATGCTTTTAGTGTAGGGTACGCACTCAGTTGAGGAATATTTCTAAGCGTTTCTGATGATAAGACGCTACCCGGGCTCTGAAGTGGAGAGCGAGCAGTCGATGGTCGATAGGTTTTACAATGGCCTGCGCGGTGAATTACGAGTTTTGCTGCTAGGACCAAAATTATTAGGATTCCGAGCCTTTGTGGAATCGGCTATATCTTTGGAAGTAGATTTGGAAAAAGTCAATCGGACGTCGAAGTTCAGTGTACTAGACTCTCCAGATTCTACAAAGTCTGCATACCGAAGGAGGAGGAACAAGAAGTCTAAAATGTCTACTGTTCAAACTCCATATAGTTGTTTTAAGTGTGGCAAGGAAGGGCGCTTTGCCCGAGACTGTCGGAAGGGTGCTCAGAAGTTAAAGAAATCTATGTCAGGAGCAAGTATAGGACAAAGTGCCAGAGATCTGAATGGAATCCAAGGAAGTAAAGACTTGGATATGCAGAAGACGAAGTTCAAAATGCCGAACTCCTCAAAGTCTGCATACCGTAGGTGGTATAAGAAGGCTAGGACTTCAGGTCCAGCTCCTTCTTTTGGTTCTTCTGGGACGACTACGGGTCGAACCCCGAGCGTATGTTTTAATTGTGGAAAGACGGGGCACTTTGCCCGAGACTGCTGGAACGGACGTCCCAAATCCGAGAAGAAGCACGCTGTCGTGATGACAGGTACGGCTTAAAGTTATAGTAGTTTAACTTTAAATACTTGTTGCCCTTGTGCATGTTAGCTTAGAACTGTTTGTGTTAAACTTTGTTCTGATTTTCGATTAATTCGGCGAGAGCACCGTTCGCTTAGGGAGCTTCGCATTCCCTTTTGACCAAAGGATTTGTATTGTGCGTCGGAGTACCTCCTTCGATGGTAAAAGGCAAATTGGATGCGTTGTTGTATAATAATGCTCATTGCACGGGAGAAGAATCTGCTGTGTTTAGGTGCGGATAGGGAGTCAAGACTTTGACTTATAAGCGTCGTTACTACCGTTAAGGGAGCTCGACGTAATCTTTGGTATGGACTGGCTCTCGGAGCAGCAAGAATACATTGATCGAAATCGCAAGAAAGTCAAGTTGGGAACTGGTCGTGAGAGGACATTTATGGGTTTGAAAGGGGTCGAGCATGACATTGGTGTCTGCTCTTCAGTTGGTTAAGGCGGTTTGGTGTGATGCCAAACCGGTCATACGCTCTTCGTATCAGTTAGCGCCTAAGGAGATGGAGGAGCTTAAAGTGCAACTTTAAGAGTTGCTGGAGCAAAGTTATGTGCGTCCAAGTTCGTCGCCTTAGAGCGCACCGGTCCTTTTGTGAAGAAGAAGGACGAAAGCTTAAGACTTTGTATTGATTATCGAGAGCTGGACAAGCCTTTGGAGAAGAACAAGTACCCGATCCCGAGGATTGATGAATTGGTTGATCAGTGGTCGGGTCGACGGTGTACTCAAAGTTGGATCTCAAGTCTAGATATTATCAGCTGAGGGTAAGGGAGAGTGATATCCCCAAAACAGCTTTTAGTACGGGATACATGCATTACGAGTTTACGGTCATGCCATTTGGGCTGACGAATGCGCCATCAGTGTTCATGGATTTGATGAACAGGACCTTCAGGGAGTACATGGACCATTTTGTGATCGTCTTCATCGACGATATTTTGGTATACTCGTAGAGTGAGGTAGATCACTTCAGGCATCTTCATTTGGTTTTGGAGATGCTAAGGAGGAATCAATTGTATGCCAAGTTCTCGAAGTGCGAGTTTTGGTTGTCCTCAATGGCGTTCCTCGGTAATATAGTGAGTGGGGAAGGTATTGCAGTGGATCCGATGATGATTGTTGCGATACGAGAGTGGCCTGAGCTTTCTATGGTAGCAGAAGTCCGAAGTTTTTTGGGGCTTGCCAGCTAATATAGGCGCTTCGTAGAGAACTTCTCGTGGATATCGTTACCTCTCACTACTTTGGCGAGAAAGGAGCAGAAGTTCGTTTGGACGCCGGAGTGCGCACGAGCTTTTGAGGAGTTGAAATGTCGGTTGACCACGACGCCTGTGTTGAGTTCGCCGAGTGGGACCGAAGGTTATGATATTTATAGCGATGCTTCAGACAGTGGTTTGGGTTGTGTGCTGTTATAGCATGGAAGCGTTATAGCATATGACTCGAGATAGCTAAAGGTGCACGAGAGGAACTATCTGGTCCATGACTTGGAGTTAGCGGCCGTGATTTTTGCCTTGAAGCTGTGGAGACATTATTTATACGGTGTGAAGATTGATATCTACACCGATCACAAGAGCCTGAAGTATTTGATTGATCAGAAAGATCTGAACATGCAGCAGCGTAGATGGATGGAGTTCCTGGGGGACTATACATTCAAGATCCATTGCGTGCCTGGTAAGGGCAATGCGGTGGCGGACGCGTTGAGTTGTCGGGCCCCGGCCCAAGCCGATTGGCTGTCGGTCCATGACGAGCAGTTGGTTCGGGAGTTGGAGGCATTGGAGATCTTTTGTGTTGATAAGCAATCAAGTGCTGAAGCATTATTGAATTGGACTGAAGTCCAGTATGACCTGGCTGATCGGATTCGTCAGGCTTTGGATTTGGATGGCCACATGAAGCAGATCATGGTTGAAGCTCTGGATGGGTCAAATTCCCAATTCGTTGTTGAGGACGGATTACTTTGGAAAGACGGTCGTCTGTGCGTCCCAAACGTGGGAAATTTGCGGGTGGATTTGTTGTACGAGGCACATTATACCAAGTACTCGATTCACCCAGGGAGCACGAAGATGTTCCACGATGTTAAGAAATTGTTCTGGTTGCCAGGATTGAAAAAGGATGTGGCGCTCTACGTGGCGAAGTGTCAAACTTGTGCCTTGGTGAAGGCGGGGTGCCAAAAGCCGGGAGGATTCTTGAAATCCTTGCCTATTCTGGATTGGAAGTTCGACGACATTACCATGGACTTTATGCACAGGTTGCCAAGGTCGCAAAAGGGGAACGACGTCATTTGGATAGTCGTAGATCGTCTAACGAAGGTGTCGCATTTCATTCCGCATAGGAAGGATGATCCGGTTGAGAAATTGGCAAAGCTATATGTGGATAATATTGTACGGCTTCATGGTGTGCCCCACAGCATTGTGAGTGACTGAGATGGGGGGTTTACGTCCAATGATTGGAGGCTGGTGCAGCAGATGCTGGGAATATAGTTTAGTTTTAGCACAGCCTTTCATCCGCAAATGGATGGGCAGACGGAGAGGGTCAATAGGACAATGGAATACATGCTTCACATGTGTGTCCTGGACTTTGGAAAGCAATGTGAAGATCACCTATACTTGGTGGAATTCGCTTACAACAATAGCTACCTGGCGAGCATTCAAATGGCGCCATTTGAGGCCCTTTATGGTAGAAAATGTCGCACGTCGTTGTCCTGGTTGGAAACGGGTGAATCAAAGTTGTATAAGCGATTAGAGGTGGAGGATGCTACTTCTTTGGTGAGAACCATTCGGGAGAGGTTTCTAATCGCTCAGGACTGCTAGGCTAAGTACTATAATGACAAGCATAGGAACATGGAGTTCACAGTTGGCGATTGGGTGTACTTGAAGATCAAGCCGTTCAAGGGTGTCTCGCTGGTGCAGCACTTGAAGAAGCTAAGCCTGAGGTACCTTAGACCGTTTGAGGTTCTGGAGCGGATTGGTGAAGCAGCGTACCAGTTGAAGATGTCTGTGGAGCTTACTGGTCTACATGATGTATTCCATATATCGGTGCTATGGAAGGCGGTACAAGAGCCTACGCAAGTGATCGCGGTCGATCAAATGCCAGTTGATAGTGGGTTGACGACGAAGGTCAAGCCCGTACGTGTTGAAGAGTCGGAAGTCAAGCGGCTATACAATAAAGAGATTAGGATGGTCAAGATCTGATGGGACAATTGCGGTACCATTTAAGTTTTTTCACTCAGGTACCATTTAAGTTTTATGTTTCTTTCCTTTATGAAATTTTAAGGACAAAATTCTTTTAAGAGGGTGGAGAATTGTAACGCCCCGAAACTCAAAAGAGCTAAGGGAGGAGTTTTGGGCCAAATCTGGTATTTCGCAGGGGGCACACGGCCTGGGACACGGGCGTGTCCCAGGGCGTGTAAGGCTCGAGTCGACGATTTGGCCGCGAGGTCGATGAAATTTGGAGTCGACGATCGTCGAGCAGCGAACACGGCATGAGACACGGGCGTGTCTCAGGGCGTGTCGACGATCGGCCCGGGGAGTCCACATTTTCGCTCGACGTTGTGTCGAGACAGGGAACACGGCCTAGGACACGGGCGTGTCCAAGGCCGTGTCGGGTAGTCGACGAACTTCGCTCGACGAAGTGTTGAGACAGTGAACACGGCCTGGATCCCAGGCGTGTTCGGGTTTGACACGGGCGTGTCCAAGACCCGTGTGAGTCCCGGGTTGTTTTCGGGACTGTGTCGATGGGGGCACATGGCCAGCCACATGGCCGTGTCAGTTTGAACACTGGCGTGTCAGGTTAAACACGGGCATGTCGAGACCCGTGTAATTTTCGTAACGCGTTGATTTTGACGGCGAATGAGGGACACGGCCCTGGACACGGGCGTGTCGCAGGTCGTGTTCGGCCTAGGTTTTACTTTTCAGCCACGAATCGTAGCCATTTGTTTCCTTATTTTGGGATCCGACGGTTAGGGGTCGTTCCTACTGGGATATACCCGGGATTGGTCCTTTGAAACCCTCATTTCACTTGAGTTGTTCTCTTTCTAAGTCTAGAGAGAGGGGAGAGCAAAGGAGGAAGAAGAAGCCTAGATTCGGTCACTGGCGGAGCTTCGGAGCTCCAAATCACGAACCGACTTCGGATCTACGAAGGCAAGGAGAGTGTGGTGCTTTTCATCCTCTTACATTTCCATGGCACCAAGGAAGAATGCTAGGGTAATGATTCTCTACTTGAGCATGTGAAGCTCTACTTCTTTTGCATAGGGAAGCCCGCTCTCGGGAGTTTGCGGTGAGTTTGAGGCATTCCTTCAGGCAGACATGAATAGTCCCCGTTGTGTACATGTAGAGTCCGTAACCGAGAACGGATATAGGCATGATGTGTGAAGCCTACCCGGACTAGTTGGTCTGAATCGGTGATGTTGCATTGCATAAATGGCCGGAGAAGACTCCGTGTGATTGGTTGCTTTTCGGGTTTTCTACGTGGTAGATTGCACCAGGTATCCTTGGGGATTAACTCCAAGGTGCACCCGGAAAACTTGGCAGATACGTGATCCTGCCAACATGGTGGCCTGGGAGCCAACTTGAATATAATCGGGTTATGTGAAGTGTGTGACGGAAACGGGACTCGGAGAAGTTTGACCCGCATATATGGCTTAAATTGTCATTGCGATGTGAGCACAGGTTATGCGGAACCGTACCCGTTCTATGTCGTTCGGTGTGAGCCGTTGGCATAGATGAGGGTCTTCGGTGGTCTATGGCTTAAATTGACGTGACCCATGTCGGGAAGACAAAATGCTCATAGTTTGGCCGTCAAAGTTGCGGTGGTGAGACCGGGGTGTCTATGGCTTAAATTGACGTGATATTGACCGGTTCACTGAGAATGTGCCCAGAGTGCACGGGGCGTGTGGCCTTACGTGCCAACGCCTGTGATGCAATGTATATATATATATATATACTGCTTGTTTATGCTAATAAACTGCAGGGAAGGAGCATCGCCGCCCCGAATTGGGGGCGTGATCATTATAATTTTGTCAGCATTGCTGACCGTTGCTTTGGTTTGCCACCGTTGCGGTGGATTGTGCTTGCAGGTGCTGCGAAGCCGAGCGGTAAATAGCGGGCTAAAGCCCAAGTTGTTGAGTCGGCCCTCGAAGGCCTAATTTTTGAGTGTTTTCTTTTATTCATGTATGGCCGGCCTGCGTGCCGAGGTTTGAAAAACATGTAATATGAGGAGATCAAATGTACGGCCTTAAGGCCAGAACTTGTGTATTTGTACTTCATTCCTTTGGGATTGTTTAGTGGACATTCATGCTATTTTTGCTGGGTTCTTTTTATTGTAACTATTTAAACTGCTTCTGCTAGAATGACTCTGTGTTGGACGTTGGAATGGTTGGATGGTTTCCATTGAGTAACCACCCGGTCCGTCTGTGGTATATGGTGTCGGGCCCCGGCCGGACCTACTGCTATATGCTATGCGACGGATAGGTGGTGTTACAATAGGTACATCAAATGTTCTTCACCGCCTATCTAGCAGCGTGCTAGACTCAAAAACTCCTCGAACTTCTCAGATCAAAGATCTTACAGCTCATATCCTTTACAAGATCCTACCTCAGGTGTTTAGCAAGACCCTACCTCAGACTTCAGCAAGTCCTACCTCAGGCTATCTACAACCCTACCTCAGAGTACAAACACTCATACAGCTTAGAGGTATAGATGATCTCCTACCTCAAATTCTCTCCTAGAATCCTATATTCAGACTCATAGCATAATCCAACATACAGGCCCTTTATATAGCCCTATAATCAGGATGACAAAACCTACAACTCTGATCTCAGAGAGATCTTACACAACAAATGAGTTTCAATAATATTACAGTAAATGACCCAAGAAAAAATATTACTTTTAAGCTTGGGTTCTTCTTGAGCCTTCCAAAGAGAAAGCTTCTTCTCAGCACCTAAATGAGCTTGATTTGATCTTAATAGCAGGCTTAGGGCTGAGTGTCTTGAATGAAGAGAGTGCTTGATCTTCTTCTTCACAGGCTTAGAGCTATTGCGATTCTTTCTAGCTAGTTAGGAGCTCATGGCACCAAAGCGATCTTCAAGGGTAACGACCTTTCTTCCTAGCATGTGAAGGCTTCCTTTTTAGCATATGCATATGATTCACCAGAGGGTGGCTGATTATGAGAGTCTTTTGGGTTGATTCCTGGAATCCCCAAGCATTGGGCATATAGATCCGGAAATGGAGTACGAAATAAACATGTTGTGTGAAGCCCATCTGGACAGGTTGGTCTGGATTGGTGATGTTGCATATGTACCGGAGAAGACTCCATCATAAACGTGTAGTTTAGGAGTTGATGGTTTAACCCTGTGAAAGGCAGTAGCAGGAAGTACTGGAGTGGTAGTCCAGGAAAATACCCTTGTGATGCTTGTGATGCCTGTGCTATTGGGTTGTACCTGCGAAAGGAAGTAGCAGGAAGTACTAGATTGGAGGTCCAGGAAATACCCTTTGTAATGCTTGATGTTCATGGGTGGACCTTTGAAGGGAAGTAGCAGGAAGTACTGGCATGGTAAGCCATGGAAATACCCTTGACATTTGTGATATTATGGTGTCATACCTGTGAAGAGAGTAGCAGGAAGTACTGGTGTGCCCAGGAAAGACCCGCTGATGTGTGAGATGAAATGGGTGTAAAAGTAAGTACTGGTGCGTCCAGGAAAGCACCCAGGCTTGAATGCCAAACAGGTTTGGTGAAACTGACCCGCGCCTTTATATAGCCGCGAGTACGCTGTGCTCGGTGATGGCAAGGCGATTTGAGCAACGGGGGGTGGATGATCCGACCTACGCTATGTCCGTCCGACGTGAAACCTGAAAGTGCGGTCTGTTGGAGCGCATAGCAAGAGTGGTAGGCCTGCGCTCCATGACACAATGGGGGGCTATGGGCCAATCCCGGTGCATTACGACTAGAACTCTGGCTGCACGCCATGGAGTGAAATGCTCAATGTTTTACCGTTGGGTTGTGACCCTGATACGGTGGTGGGCAACTGGTTCGCTGGTACACCAAGAATGTGCCCTGAGTGTACGGATCGTCGGGCCGCATGGCTGACAGTTGTGATGGAATGTATGTGCGTGAGAGCACATTGGATGAAATATATATGCATGTGAAATGCTATGCCTACAGGGAAGGAAAACCACCACCCCGGGAAAAGGGATGGGGTCGTTATAATTTGGTCAGCTGAATGCTGACCGTTGCCTATTTGCCACCGATGGGTGGGCTGTCCCTGTGCAGGTGCTGGAGAGCCAAGCAAGACGCATAAAGGCTAAAGTTCCTGCTGCTGCTGCTGCTAGCTCTCGAGGGCTAAACTGATAAATGCTGTATTTTATGTATACGTGGTCAGCCTGCGCGCCAATGTTGAGGCCACTGTTGTGAAAGCCCTGTAAGACCATAAGGCCAACTGTTTGTATTTGTAAAACATTCCTATATTATATATAAATAAGGAGCTTTTATATGTTGGACATTCAGGTGTGGAGTTCAAGTTTAGTGTTTAGGCTTCCGCTAGAATGCAATGTATTAGGGTGCGCTGCGCTACTCTGGTATCATACCGTAACTTCACCGCCTGTTTTGTGGTATATGCTGTGGGGCCCTGGCCGGACCTTTTAGTATATACTATGTAAACGGATGGGGTTGTTACAGGCTGAGTTAGGGTTCTTGAGGGACATGTGGTAGGAGATTGGGAAAATCTCTGAGGTAGGACCTATTGGTATAAGTCTATATTTTTTAATAGAAACTGAGCCTGTATGATCTTTGGATCTGAGTTGAAGAGGAGGAGCTATAACCTTATCTAGCACATTGCTAGTGAGGAAAAAGGGGAAATATGGATTTACTTTAGATAGGGAAACCGCTATAAATTTTTTGTGCTGTGATTGCTGGTACTGTGTTCTGTGGTTTGATTGTGCTGAGTTATTGTGTGGTTATTCTTTCAAGTATCAACTGAACATACAATTTAAGTGCAAAGAATTTCCAAAGACACCTACTCACCCCCCCCCCCCCCCCCTTGGTGATTAACTACCTTTAGGATTAACTTTCAAGTGGTATCAGAGGGAAGTTGTTCAAGAAAGACCTAACAGTCTGAAAAAGATCCAAAGGATGGTTGAAAAATATTATATCTAATGGCTTTTGAATCTCACAGAGAACTCAGCTATATGAAACTGCCAATATGCACTTAAGATAACTTTGTTATATGGAAGCAGAGAGTGAGATTGTTTATGGAGGCTATAGATCCAAGAATATTTTTCACTATACAAGAAGGACCATATATTCCAATGAATATATCTGTCTTAGATCCAAATGTTCAAACCCCTAAGAAACTATCATAGATGACAAAGGATGAGGTGGTTTTTGCCACCATGGACAAAAGAGCATAAAATATAATTGTCAGTGCAATAGACAATTCAACCTTTCAGAATCTTGTGCACTGTAAAACATTCAAGGAGATGTGGAACATTCTCATAGTCAACATGGAAGGCACAAAAGAAGTAAGAGATGACAAAAAATCACTCCTCAACCAGAAGTATGAGGCATTCAGACAAGGAAAGACTGATTCTATAGAACAATATTATGAAAAGTTCTTTAGAATATTATATGACTTCAGAAACTATGATAGAGAATTCTCAAATTATGAGCTAAATGACATAAAGATTTGTGGTATAAGAGAAATGGGGAATCTGAGAAATATGTTACCCCAAGACTTGTATGGGATGATATTGTCACATTAGCTTCAACTAAATTCTAGAAAAGCTGAAGCAGAATCTGCCAGAAGTACAACTCAGACTAAATCTGTGGCCTTCAAAACAGATACATCAAAGAAGTCTAGAAGAGAAATCCCACCATCACCAAGAAGGGATGAAGATACAGATAACACTAGAACATGTTCTTCATTAGAAGAATTATCAAATGATGAATTGGCACTGTTTACCAGGCAATTCAAGAATATGATGAGAAGAAGGAAGCAGTGGAATAATAAGAAATTAACCGGACCAAGTTCCATTAAAAGCAAAGACAAACATAGAGACAAATCTGTGGTCAGGAATGATTCTCATCAGAATAAACAATTTAAGACTAACATTATCTGCTATTACTGTAACAGACCTAGGCATGTCATTGCTGACTGTCCAGTAAAAAGAAAGGACAACAAAAATTCAACAGAAAAGAAGTCCTATAAAGACAAGAAATCAGAAAAATGGTCTGATGGCAAAGAAGCCAAACACCCATATGTTCGTACTTCGATTCCGAACTCTATATGCAAAAACTATGGGGATATATCATATCTACCCGAATGAAAACCTCACACTCACCGCACACTCGTGGGAGAGGGTTTCCTATGTAAAAGGAAGAGGACTTCACATGTCCAAGTTGAGAATTGTTACCCTTTGCGCTCTCTTTGGTGCCATGCCAAAGATCTAAATGGATGAATGCAACCGCAATGATCTTGACTCCACAGATCCAGACTCGGCTTGAAAATTGGGGCTTCAGAACCTCAACAACAGTGAGATCTCCCTTGTGGCATCGGTGGTACTACTCCATGAAAACCAGGAACTCCAAAAAAAATGGAGTGAAAAGGGCCAAACCAGGCATATAAATAAAGCTACCTCCGCGCCGTAACTAGCTACCGCCACGTGGTACCTTAATTTAACGCATCGATTTGAGTGGGACCGCTGAAACCCTCCAATCACAGGCCGAAACGTGGCCTACGCCGTTACGGATTCACTACCATCGCGCGATAGGACGTTAATGACGTGCGATAGAGGACGACGGCTATGACACGACACCAGCCACTATCGTCGTGCACTAACTTCTACTGTCGCTCAGTATGATCCCGAGAACCATAATAATTAAATTGACCCAGTTATCGCCAGCGGTAACACTATCGATGGGCGATAGCTTCCCGAGAGGACTCCCAGATTAATTCCCCTGCTACTACCACACGGTAACAACTTTTTACCGTGTGGTAACATCTTTATCGAGAACTCGGCACTTTCTCGAGAACTCAACGCTCTCGCCGCGCGGTAACTAGCTACCGCCGAGCGATAACCCCAAGAGAAACATCTCCCGACTTATGAAATTTGGGGCGTTACAATGAATTCTAATGATGAACTCATTTTCACCTTACCAAATCAGTATACTATTAGCCGCAACTTCCTATGTTCATCCTACATGTTATCACAATTACGCGGTTTTACTATATGCAGACCAACCTAAGCTATATGATGGGCATGAGTGGTGACTCCTTCAAATATTCATCCAAATGCCCTAGAATTATTACTGTGGGTCTATCATGATATATTTTGAGTAAATCCATGAACTTATAATTTTCCTAATTAATTTAGCATTTATTAAAGTTTTCCCAAAATTAGGACATGGGTGGTTTTGAACAAGAAGTATTATATTTCCTTAATTTATGGCCACCCAAAAATTATGAACATTATATGATGTAAAAATATCAGATAATACCAAGTTTCACAAATTTTCATAAATGTATTAGCCCCTAATTAATTAATTCAAGATAATCACAATAAATAGAGATAAAGAGCGAAGTACCACCAAACACTATCCAAAAATTACACAAACATTACCAGAGCTTTAAAATGATCATAAAACATTAATGACTAAGTTTCATGAAATTCCAAGGTAGTAAGCTATATAGAAAAAATACTTCAAATAAATCCCTAATAGGGCACTTTGTGAAGAAACATACCTGCAATCTCATCCAAACAACATGTAATAATTTTCAAAACTTTAATGTGCCCTAAAAGGTTCTCTAGCCAAGAAACCTAATTCTCCGGCAAGATATAATATCTTTTTATCTATTTATCAAGACAAGGTGCACTAGTTCACTTAACACATGAAGTACTATGAGATAATGTCCAATCCTTCCAAATTACTAACTAGTGCATATAAATGATATTTAATCAACACAACCAGTGTTTCACAACATTTTAAGTTAAATTAACAAGGATTACTTCAAAATCATAAAAAAGGGCAACATGAAGGTTATAACTATAAGTATGAGCTACTCTCTTCCAAACATTCTATAATAAATTCCTGAGGCTCATATTGCTATAAAAACTCTTCTGCCGAAATTTCATAAAGATCCAAGGTAATATGACCTTTCAATTTTTCCATAAGAGGTATTGGACTAAATAATTTCCAATTGATTAAAGTTGTGTGCATGTGTCTAAATGTCACCAAATTTCTTCCTAGGGCTATTCACCACTCTAAGATCACATGGACTAAACTCCAAGTCCATACAAGGACATATCACCCTATGTCCTTCACAAATCCTCAAAGTTCAACCTTAGGGTTTGAACTAGGGTTCTAGGGAAAATCCACTCTAATCCACCTCAAACTCCAAGTGAGGGTGTTTTAACTGACCTTGAGGCTCTAGCCAATATCCCATCCCCTTTGGGTGAGAATTGGCCCCTCCATGCCCCAAGCACCCTTTTGCACTAATTTACCCTTAAGGGACCAAACTTTGGTCACACCAATACCTATTAAAATCAAGCCAAATGAGTTGATATTTTCACCAATGACATATAATGACCCTAAGAATCTTCCACTAAAATTTTGGGGAGTTATGAGGTCATTAGACACTTAAATTAAATCATACATGATTTATTAATTTTTTCAAAAACTATAGAGATATTTCCTCCAAAGGTTCCCATTTTTGGATATGTTATAGATATGGGTAAGAATGATTCCCAGTCCAAATTTCAAGTCATTTGGACAAGTGGTTTAGTGGGGGTTCTCAATTTAGTCTCTGACTAGCCCTATATATAGACTGCACCATTATGAGTGTTGTGGTCAGACCACTAACCCAAATTGAAATCAATTTTAAAATAATGTAGACTTCAAGGGCTACAACTTTCATGTTGTCCACTTTTCAAGGTTCAGCACCTAAGGGCCTTATTTATTTAATTTAAAGGGTGCACAGTAAAGATTTAAAAATATACTATTTAATCATTTATATAATAACAGATCCAACGACCAAGGAGTCATCTTCCTCCTCCAGCCTACGGGCGTGATCAACCCGACCTGGAGCTTCTTCCAAGTCATTTTTCCAGCGATCCAGTCCCTTCCCCGGCTAGCCACCACCACCACCACCTCCGTTGAGGTGGTGGATATCGCCGGAGGGTGGCCCGGCCACCGGAGGGACGGTTTCTGGAGAACCTGCAAGGCATTAAAATACCATGCAAATTCATAGCATCTGAAAATGGAAATCAACCTAATTGGGATGGATTTCAAATCCTATGATCTAGGATGCTAGCACAAGGGGAAAGGAGGAGAGGTGGACCTTCAACCGGGCTTGCCGATGTTTGGTGGTGGTGCGCCATGGCGGACGGTGGAGCTTTCAATGCTCTGCAACTGTACATCCAGAAGTCCCGAAATCTTCAGGGCAAGAGTTGAAATGACTTCTCTTGGTAGGGGGAAGCTTTTAAAACAACCAAACGGGGGAGGCTAGGAGTCTAGCTTCAATGGCCATTGCCTTGAAAGCTCATTTTCGGCCAAGGTGAGTTCACTGCACCTAGCCTCTGAAAGGGCCTGGAAAACCCCTTGATCTTCTCAGAACTGATGGGGGAGATGAATCAAGCCTTTGGAGATGGAGAGAGGAGGCCCCTTAGCCTTCTAAGCCCTAATGACCCTCTTTCTCTCTCTTTCTTTCCCCTCCATTAAAGGGCAACTGCACATTCTCTCTCCTAGTTACCATTTCTAGAATTTAGATGGCATTCTATGTAAATATCAGTCTCCTAAAGTTAATGGGCCACTCAAATTGGGCTTAGCACAAGTGGCTTGGGCTTGGTTAGGTTATTTAGGCTAGTTTGAATTATTTTTAGTTTGAGTTGACTTTGGTCAATTTGACCTTTTGAGTTATGGATTCCTAGTGACCCATTGGCCTCTCCTAAAGACTTGGGTAGGGTTGGTTTGACACCTTGATGGTCACTTGACCTTTAATTAGGGAACTTTGACCACTTTAGGATTTAAGTTGACTTTGGTCATCTTGACCTCTTAGGTTGACCCCAAAGGGCCCTTAGTGGCCCAATTAACCTTCTAAAGGGTTAGGAAGGTCTAGGTGTGGTAATTTTGGCAAGTTGGAGGTCCATTGGCCCTAGATAAGCTATTTTGACCATTTTAGGGTTAAGTTTGAGTTTGGTCAACTTGACCACTTTGGTTGACCCAAGTGGGTCCCTTGTGACCCAATGAACCTTCCAAAATTCTAGGGATGTTATGGTGAGGTCAAAGAGTCAAGGTGAGGCCCTAAAGTCAAATCCTAGGTTAGGTAATTGGAATGTGTTATTTGCAGACCATGGTAAACTCGCCTTCATTCCTAGGTTCACTTGGTCTTCTTGGGCTTCCTAGCATTTTATCATGACCTAGTCATGACAAAACCACTCCTAGTGGTCTAGGTGTTTGAGGGGTGTTACACTGATAAACCTATCCACCCTGGTGTGGATAGAAATTGATGACTGACCTTGCTCCCCCTTAGACATAGTCGGGAGAGTTTCTGTGAGACAAACAATCATATTATCAATAGAGGCAAGCTTATAAGAATTATTTACATTATCAGCAGCCCTGACCTTATCTGCATCATTTACATTATCAATAACCATATCCTCATCATCTGCAACCTCATCAAAAACATCAGCATCCATCTCATCATTAGCAGCTCTCTCAACATCAGCGTCATCAGATACAGTCTCAGTAGTAGTAACACGACCAATCTCAGCAATCTCTATGAGTAGATCATCTATCTCTTCAACAAAACTAGGTATCAGTGTCTTTGTAACATCAAACTCTTAAGGAACATGAACCTCAACAACCTGAACCAATGTGTTGGATCCCTAGTTGATTGGGGCTAGGTCCACTAACTTAGGATGTGACCCATCATGTATAGTCTGGGTCAAGTTTATGTCTTAGAGTCTAGGACAGTCCTCTATCTCAACTTCAGATGGACCAGCCTTCCTCAAGACCATCAGGAACTCCAGATCTATCAGTTTTTCAGACTAAGTGAAATGAGTTCGACATTCGTCGAACTCAGCTCGACAAAGGGAGTTCTGCGCTCGACGATCGTGAGACAATTCGTAGTGCTGAGCTCGATGAACTATGTTCTTTGTTAGACAAACACCGGGATTCTACTTCAAGCATTATCAGGGCTACTTCAGAATTTCTCTAAGTCCAACTTCAAGCTTTGGTCGACGAATTACTTTCTGAGCTCGACGAACTTGGACCTCAAGTTCTCAGATTCTGAGGTCGACGACTTCAGTTCTCAGCTCGACGAATTTAGTTCTCTGCTCAACGAATAAAGATTGTCTGATATTGAAGATTATCTGTTCAACGAATGAAGACTGTCAGCTCGACGAACTCAGCTCAGCTCGATGAACTCAGCTTAGCTCGACGAACTCAGGCTTAGCTCGACGAACACAAAACTCAGTTCGACGAATTATGTTCTTCGGTCGACGATTCCAGACTAGGTCTTCTTCTGTTCCCGTCTCATTCCATGGCGCTGATTCCTGAACATTTAATGGAAGTTCTTCCCAGAATACTACCGTTAGAATGCGAAGTTAATCCTGGATTATTACATGCCATTTTCCCATGGAAACAGTTGGGGAAATAATTTATTGCTGCTTCCTTTCCAGTCCGTCTGCCATTACTGCTCTATATTCAAAAATTCGAATGTTTCTTATGAGACATTGAGATATACAAAAAGAGTCAGTAATACAGTGAGATACAAAAAAAAGACAGACAGTGATTCAGACAACACAGAAAAAGGAATTCATTCTTGGCCCAGAGAGAAACTGATCAAGAAGAAGAAGAAGAAGAAGAACACTACATCAATATCAAGAGTCTTATTCATCTGCTTTTACTCAGGATAACTTCAAAGACAATACATTCATATCAGTCACAAGAAGTTCCTGGAGACTTTCTCTGGACCAGGAAATCTAGATCTTTGAAGACCTATCACCCAGAAGCAGTGCTCCAGCATTCTTCCTGATTCATTCTACATCTCAGGGGGAGTAAAGCTGCTAAATAACAATCCACAAGTCTTCTCATTTGACTTGAGAAAGAGAAGACCTCATCACCCTCTTACTCCACCTTTGTACAGGTTTTTAATTCCCTTCAAAATTATTCTGTTTGCAAGTTGAAAGTCCACCTAGTGTCAACTACCTTCACCTATGGGGGGGGGGGGGGGGGGAATAGGTGACTAGCAGCGTTTTTGCGGAATTGAAATTGTACCTGCACACGAAAATAAAACAACACAGCACAAAAGAGTACACAAGCTATTTATAGTGGTTCCCCGATTTGGGTACATCCACTTTCCCCCTTCGACCTATCTCCCAACAAGGGACAACTCGGTCTCTTCACCAATAGGATTGAAATACAATCCTCGGAAGGAACCCTTCCACACGTAGGAGTCAACACTCCCACACCACGGGTTGCACCCAACCCTTACAACTAGGAACCAATGTTCCTTTACAACAAAAATGAACTAGATTGTACAAGAAATATAAACTACTTTTGGAGACTACGGTGTCCCTCTTCGTTCGATGACGTGATCTAGAAATCACGAAGAGTCCACAACCCTAGATCTCACTTGGAGAGAATCTCCACGGAACCGGCGGCGGCAAGACGGGCGGCGGCTTGGTTCACGGGATCGGCGGCGACAACGGTGTGCGGCTGCTGTACTTTGGAGATCCAAACTTCGTAGCGAAGCTAGCTAGGTCTACCAACGGTCACACTAGGATCAATCGTCTCGATCGATTCGGATGGGGGAGATTTTCCCGATCAACAAATCAAGAGACAAGAGATCTCTGGATAGACACGTGAGACACTATGCTTGGATAATCTTCTGTTGCCGGAAGATCTGGAAGAAACCACGATCAAGACCGGCGATCAACTTGCTCGAGCGGCGACGGCGGCGGTGGAGCGGAAATCGCGATTTTAGGTCAAGGTCGTCGCTCGGCTTCTTTCTGTGTCTCGCAACTGTTCAAAAATACGCGTGTATTCATACACAAGTATACTCCTAAATGACCGTTGTGGGTCCCACCAGAAGAAACCCTAATTCCGGTTCAAAACAGTGCCAGCGGCAGAATCCGGTCCAGCGGTTTCCAGAAAATTGTCTAAGTCAAAATCGACGAGAATCAAAGTTGATTCTCGCCGATTCGGCGAGAATCAGAGGTGATTCTCGTCGAATCGTCGAGAATCAAAGGTGACTCTCGACGAAGTAGACTTGTTTGCACGCTCAGAGAAAGCTGGAAAGAAACAGCGAGAATCAGCCAGTGATTCTCGACGATTCGGCGAGAATCACTAGTGATTCTCGCCGAATCGGCGAGAATCACTTGGTGATTCTCGTAGATTATTACTTAGCATCAGAGTTGCTCGCTTTGAAGTAGCTGGATCGAGATGGCGAGAATCAGCCGGTGATTCTCGACGATTCGGCGAGAATCACTAGTGATTCTCGCCGAATCGGCGAGAATCACTTGGTGATTCTCGTCGATTTACACTTAGACGGATTTTCGTCTTTCCACCCATGAGCTACTCTTTGACCCATCCTTGCTCCTTGTCTGCTCTTGCAAGATCACAGTGATTGATATTTTCTCGCATCAAGTCCGAAAACTTAATGCGGGTTAAAACTCCAAAAAGGTTTACGAAGCGCGGCGCCCCGGGTGGTTTTATTTAAGTAGAAAAGCGGATTTGATTTTATTTAAGAAAACGGGGCGCGCGTATTTATTTATTTGGATATAAAACGGGTTAAATCGAGTTTTAACGAAAGGAGGCAAGTGCACCTATCGTGTGTAGTATAGGATATTCCGGGTGGAATATCGAGGTCGTATTGTTCTCGGGGCCGGTTCGTTTATTTCTACTCTTCCCTGGAGGGGACTATTATTTTACCGATAATTTTATCTTGTCGGGATATTATTTATATAAAGAAAAGGCAGAAAATAAAAGCATAATAAAGGTGGAGCCGATGAAGAGCTCAGCTCGAGGGCACCGAAAAGACATTGAACTAAAATAAACGTTAAATAAAAAGAGCTCCTAAGTTTCTAATTAATTAGGGCGGAGACTTGGCCGTGGAGGCTCCACTAAAATGAACTCACCTATCTCTAGGACTATCGCTCACCTGAACATTAAGTCTATTCGATCGGGCTCTCGTCCGACGAAGGATTCCTCTTAATGCCCGCATTACGCTAAGAACCCCGCTATTGGGTGGGGAACCCAATCCGGTAGAGTTGGCGCGCCTCCTCTCTCGAGGGTTAGTGCGGAACTCCATTTACCAAGGGGTGATCGGTCCATATGCACGGCCTCTCGGCTAGCTAGCATATGGACTACGGAAATAGGGCCCACACATCGATTATGTGGTCCTACGCGTCGTAAACCCCGGGCAAACCTTAAGTGATTTTTAATTAAATAGAAAAATAAGACCTTTAATTATTTAAAGGAATTTTTTCTGTCCCAATGCTCTTCGATACTGAGGGCTAAGAACGTTAGCCACTCATCGGAATGGGGACGACAGCGATTGAAAGCAATAAAATTAAAGCAGAAAAATAAAGCAGGAAAATTAAAGCAGTAAATGGAAAGCAGTAAATTGCAAGTCCTACTCAAACGAGTAGGACTGAAATGAAAGCAGTAAAATTGCAAGTCCCGGCGCAAATGCGTGGGTGGGAAAAAGAAAGCAAGTCCTACTCAAATGAGTAGGAGAAAATAAATGCATTTACAAGGGCATTCCAAATTATTACAGTCCAATAAAGACCGACCATTTAACTCAAGTGAGTAGGCGGTAAATAAAAGCTAAAACTCATGCACTCGACATAAAATTAAAACACACCCACTCTACAAGAAGTAAACACACTCTACTGAAATAAAATCCAGCCATTTAACTCAAGTGAGTAGGCGGAAAATTAAAATACACACACTTGTTTGAATAAAATCCAGCCATTTAACTCAAATGAGTAGACGGTAAAATAAAAATAACACACGCACACACTCTACAGGAATTGAAATAAAGCTATAAAAACTACTCATACACGCACACACATGTACAAAATTAAGAAAAACTAAGTGACTGAAAAATTAAAACAAACTACATTTCTACCGCTAGAATGCGGTAGAAATGAATAAAAAGTGAAAATAAAATTAAAAGGAGCAAAAGTTTTTGCAAAATAAACGAAAATTGCAAGTGCTCGAAAAATTGAAATGAATACATTTCTACCGATGGAATGCGGTAGAAATGCATAAAATGAAGAAATAAAATTTAAACGGGCAAAAAGTTTTTGAAAATAAGAGCAAAAACGAAGTGTTCGAAAAATTAAAACGACTATATAAACGTTCCTATAACTCCGCAAAAGTGATTAAAAAGTGAAAATAAAGTGAAAATGAAGAAAAGTATTACGACCTAAAAGGATAATCTAAGTTAGTGAAAAATCAAAACCACTTTGAAAACGCTTTTACTGGTTTATAGGAATGCATAAAAAGCTATAAAAAGCCTAAGTCTAACCAAAACTAAGTAAAAAATAACTAAGTATAATAACATGAAAATTAATCTCATACACCCACACACACACGTAGAAGAGAACAAAAATAATGTTAAAACAAAATAAAAGAAATAAGATTGCATAAGAGAGGCTTAGATCCATTTCAAAACCACATGAAGAGACAAAAATCTAAACATTTATTAAGCTAAAACGAGAGTTACAGAAGGCTAAAAACAAATATAAGAGAGGGGGAGAAAGTAACTTTACATAGCATGGAAATGCATCTAACAGCCGGCCCCTATACAAAATGGTACCAAAAAAGTGGAACAGCAGCTCAAAACAGAAGGGTTCAATTTATAGAGAAAATTTTTCATCGGACACGCCCTCTGACACGGGCGTGTCAGAGGGCGTGTCGACACTGTACGTATGGCGGCCGTCCGATTTGATTTGAGATTTGACTTGGCGGCTGAAATCACGGCTGTCACGCCCCAGGTCACGGGCGTGACTATGGGCGTGTCGACACTGTTAAGCAGCAGATTTCGGTGACTTGACGGCGAGTTGACATTGCGGCGGAAATCGCGGCGGTCACGCCCCAGGTCACGGGCGTGATGGTGGGCGTGTCGTGCGGCGATTAATGGCGTTGTGACTTCGGGAGGTTGCCGGCAGTAGTTTGTCGGGCCAGGTGGAGGAGTCACGCCCGTGTGGCATCTTGACACGGGCGTGTTGGGTGGCTCGACGATCGTTGAGCGCGATTTCGTCGAAAGGAGTGCTCACGGCTTGGGTCACGCCCCGTGTCAGGTGACACGGGCGTGTCGACGGGCGTGTCAGCTGGGTTGACGATCGTTGAGCGCGATTTCGTCGATCTGGATGGTCACGGGCATGGGTCACGGGCGTGACTCGGGTGACACGAGCGTGACACGGGCGTGTCACGCTATTTCTTCAAAAAGATGTCATTTCTCGGGAATTTGACGTATCACGCCCTGGTCACGGGCGTGACCAACAGTACACGGGCGTGTACTTTGAGTTTTTGGCAATTTTTCCTGAAAAATTCAGAAAATAAAAATAACTCTAAGTTAGAAAATATTTACAAAAAGGAAGCAATTTATTAAGGAAAAACAACTAAAAATTACAAAAAGAAACGAATACATCTTATTTAATATATATAAAAACATGTATATTTACAACTCATCAAATACCCCCATACTTAAGCTTTTGCTATTCCAGAGCAAAAGTTGGAGATGAACTTATAATGAATTAAAGAAATCCTAAGTTTATCTACCGCTTGACTTAATTGAAAGAAGGATCAAAATGAATATCCGGGGTATACGAGGTAAATCCTAAATTATGCCAAAAATTTAAATAAAGGAAGAGTTTCAGCAAAAGACTTCTCGTTATAAGCAAATAGATAGCAAAAATTTTATTTGTGAGGCTAACAAAAATAGATTGGATTTATGAAACTGTAGCTTGGAAAAAATTAAAGGAAATAATTTAATTTACAAATTATGCTCTCAAAAAGATTTTAAAAATAAATCTAGAATTTTTTTTGAATTTGGCGGAGGGAGATATCGTGGGATATGAAGAAGGCTTAGAATTTTTAGAGGCGAGGGTATATTTTTTCGCTCGAACCTCTAATGATTTTTTTTTTTTTCGAATAAGGATGTTAGGAAAACGAAATCTTATTTTCCATAACATAATTTTTTTAACATCTTCATAATCCAATGTATATGTGTAGGAGTAATGAATTTTATCCTCTTACTCGATAACATATAATCTTTTCAAATATTGGATGCCTATGTTTACGGAACGAAATCTTATTCCCATTGACATAGGATCTTTTAAGGATCGAAATCATGTCAAGTATGACATGAAAAAAAAAGTGATAGAGTTTTTTCAAAAATAAAACTAGGTTTAATAAAAAACTTTTGAGAGCAACCTTTATAAATGAAACATTCCTAAATTTCAAAAAAAAGCTTGGAGTTATCATAAATTGAAATCTAAGATTGTTATTTTTAACAAAATAAATATGCAACTATTTAGATAGATTAGAAGTGGTGCTGAAAACAGGTACCTTATTTAAAATAAAAAGCATACGAAAATTTTTTAAAACTTAACCCCAGATATCTAAATCTATCGTTCTCTAATTAATAAACGAATAGTAAGCAAAGAATTAAAATAATTCGCTTATAAATTAACTCGCAACTAGATTGTTGGAGAGCGAAAAAGGGTTAAGAATTAAGATATTCGATTTATTTGTTACATAATTAACAATACATTTTGTTTTTGATTTTTAGGGTTTTTCTCTTTTTTTTTTGGATTTTTAGTCATTGGCCCGCGAACAGACTCTTTGGGTGGTTGGTTCGATGAGTCGAACGCCGCGGGCATGCTAAAAAGCGAGGTTTACAAATAAGAAGAGGCGGGGAAGAAAGAGATTTATTTTTACAAAACATATTTACAAAGGAAAAGAAAAATATTTGTTTTTTTTGAGTTTTTGTTTTATAATTTTTTTAGTTTTTGTTTTATTATTTTTTTTAGTTTTTGTTTTATAAATTTTTTTTTTTGAGTTTTTAGATTATAAAAACAAGGAAAAAAAAATTTTTTGGTTTAAAAAATATTTGGTTTAAAATTTTTTTTGTTTTTGGGGTGCAGAAAAAACAGATGCAAAAAAAAAAGGAAACTAAGAATACACCCCCATACTTAAACACAACATTGTCCCCAATGTTGCAATCTAAGTATGCAGAACGATTAATATACAAAATGTAATATGGGCAAAAGAAAGGGGAGGGGGTCGGAACTACCCTTACACGAGTTCGGGGAGGCCCGGGTGGAAACCCTGCATTATTTGAGAAGAAGTAGCAAAAACATAACAGAAAAATAAAATGAAAAAGATAAACTCGGCCTAAAGGGTGCGGGCGGTAGGGGGCAAATGTGTAAGTGATGCGTAAGCTAACGTCTTAGCTGTTGAGGGGGATAGATAAGCGAGCCCCTAGTGCGCACAAGAGTGTGACGAGCCGAAGCGACCAAAAATGTTTTATTTATTTAATGTATTGATTATTTTTAGGTATTTTTCAAAAAACATATTGTTGCGAAAAAAGTGTTTTTTTTTTGTGGTCTTTTAGGAGATGTTTTAGTGTTTTTGGTTTTGTGGTTTTTTTTCCTTTTTTTTTGTTTTTGTTTATATGAAAGCAAAGTTTTTTTTGTTTTTTTTTTTTTTTTTTTTTTTTGTAAGTTTTTAAATTTTTTTTTTTTTCTTGTTGTGTTTTATTTTCTTGTTTTATAGTTTTTTCAAATTTTTATTTTTTAAGATTTTTCAAAGTTTTTAGTTTTATAAATTTGTCAAAAATTTTTTTTTTTATAATTTTGTAATAATATGATGATTATTATTATTATTTTTGTTGGCCATTTTTTTTATTTTGTTGAAATATAGATAATAGGTAAAATTAATAGTAATCCAGAGTTCGAAATAACGACTCGAAAACTCCCCGGCAACGGCGCCAAAAACTTGATTGATATTTTCTCGCATCAAGTCCGAAAACTTAATGCGGGTTAAAACTCCAAAAAGGTTTACGAAGCGCGGCGCCCCGGGTGGTTTTATTTAAGTAGAAAAGCGGATTTGATTTTATTTAAGAAAACGGGGCGCGCGTATTTATTTATTTGGATATAAAACGGGTTAAATCGAGTTTTAACGAAAGGAGGCAAGTGCACCTATCGTGTGTAGTACAGGATATTCCGGGTGGAATATCGAGGTCGTATTGTTCTCGGGGCCGGTTCGTTTATTTCTACTCTTCCCTGGAGGGGACTATTATTTTACCGATAATTTTATCTTGTCGGGATATTATTTATATAAAGAAAAGGCAGAAAATAAAAGCATAATAAAGGTGGAGCCGATGAAGAGCTCAGCTCGAGGGCACCGAAAAGACATTGAACTAAAATAAACGTTAAATAAAAAGAGCTCCTAAGTTTCTAATTAATTAGGGCGGAGACTTGGCCGTGGAGGCTCCACTAAAATGAACTCACCTATCTCTAGGACTATCGCTCACCTGAACATTAAGACTATTCGATCGGGCTCTCGTCCGACGAAGGATTCCTCTTAATGCCCGCATTACGCTAAGAACCCCGCTATTGGGTGGGGAACCCAATCCGGTAGAGTTGGCGCGCCTCCTCTCTCGAGGGTTAGTGCGGAACTCCATTTACCAAGGGGTGATCGGTCCATATGCACGGCCTCTCGGCTAGCTAGCATATGGACTACGGAAATAGGGCCCACACATCGATTATGTGGTCCTACGCGTCGTAAACCCCGGGCAAACCTTAAGTGATTTTTAATTAAATAGAAAAATAAGACCTTTAATTATTTAAAGGAATTTTTTCTGTCCCAATGCTCTTCGATACTGAGGGCTAAGAACGTTAGCCACTCATCGGAATGGGGACGACAGCGATTGAAAGCAATAAAATTAAAGCAGAAAAATAAAGCAGGAAAATTAAAGCAGTAAATGGAAAGCAGTAAATTGCAAGTCCTACTCAAACGAGTAGGACTGAAATGAAAGCAGTAAAATTGCAAGTCCCGGCGCAAATGCGTGGGTGGGAAAAAGAAAGCAAGTCCTACTCAAATGAGTAGGAGAAAATAAATGCATTTACAAGGGCATTCCAAATTATTACAGTCCAATAAAGACCGACCATTTAACTCAAGTGAGTAGGCGGTAAATAAAAGCTAAAACTCATGCACTCGACATAAAATTAAAACACACCCACTCTACAAGAAGTAAACACACTCTACTGAAATAAAATCCAGCCATTTAACTCAAGTGAGTAGGCGGAAAATTAAAATACACACACTTGTTTGAATAAAATCCAGCCATTTAACTCAAATGAGTAGGCGGTAAAATAAAAATAACACACGCACACACTCTACAGGAATTGAAATAAAGCTATAAAAACTACTCATACACGCACACACACGTACAAAATTAAGAAAAACTAAGTGACTGAAAAATTAAAACAAACTACATTTCTACCGCTAGAATGCGGTAGAAATGAATAAAAAGTGAAAATAAAATTAAAAGGAGCAAAAGTTTTTGCAAAATAAACGAAAATTGCAAGTGCTCGAAAAATTGAAATGAATACATTTCTACCGATGGAATGCGGTAGAAATGCATAAAATGAAGAAATAAAATTTAAACGGGCAAAAAGTTTTTGAAAATAAGAGCAAAAACGAAGTGTTCGAAAAATTAAAACGACTATATAAACGTTCCTATAACTCCGCAAAAGTGATTAAAAAGTGAAAATAAAGTGAAAATGAAGAAAAGTATTACGACCTAAAAGGATAATCTAAGTTAGTGAAAAATCAAAACCACTTTGAAAACGCTTTTACTGGTTTATAGGAATGCATAAAAAGCTATAAAAAGCCTAAGTCTAACCAAAACTAACTAAAAAATAACTAAGTATAATAACATGAAAATTAATCTCATACACCCACACACACACGTAGAAGAGAACAAAAATAATGTTAAAACAAAATAAAAGAAATAAGATTGCATAAGAGAGGCTTAGATCCATTTCAAAACCACATGAAGAGACAAAAATCTAAACATTTATTAAGCTAAAACGAGAGTTACAGAAGGCTAAAAACAAATATAAGAGAGGGGGAGAAAGTAACTTTACATAGCATGGAAATGCATCTAACAGCCGGCCCCTATACAAAATGGTACCAAAAAAGTGGAACAGCAGCTCAAAACAGAAGGGTTCAATTTATAGAGAAAATTTTTCATCGGACACGCCCTCTGACACGGGCGTGTCAGAGGGCGTGTCGACACTGTACGTATGGCGGCCGTCCGATTTGATTTGAGATTTGACTTGGCGGCTGAAATCACGGCTGTCACGCCCCAGGTCACGGGCGTGACTATGGGCGTGTCGACACTGTTAAGCAGCAGATTTCGGTGACTTGACGGCGAGTTGACATTGCGGCGGAAATCGCGGCGGTCACGCCCCAGGTCACGGGCGTGACGGTGGGCGTGTCGTACGGCGATTAATGGCGTTGTGACTTCGGGAGGTTGCCGGCGGCAGTTTGTCGGGCCAGGTGGAGGAGTCACGCCCGTGTGGCATCTTGACACGGGCGTGTTGGGTGGCTCGACGATCGTTGAGCGCGATTTCGTCGAAAGGAGTGCTCACGGCTTGGGTCACGCCCCGTGTCAGGTGACACGGGCGTGTCGACGGGCGTGTCAGCTGGGTCGACGATCGTTGAGCGCGATTTCGTCGATCTGGATGGTCACGGGCATGGGTCACGGGCGTGACTCGGGTGACACGAGCGTGACACGGGCGTGTCACGCTATTTCTTCAAAAAGATGTCATTTCTCGGGAATTTGACGTATCACGCCCTGGTCACGGGCGTGACCAACAGTACACGGGCGTGTACTTTGAGTTTTTGGCAATTTTTCCTGAAAAATTCAGAAAATAAAAATAACTCTAAGTTAGAAAATATTTACAAAAAGGAAGCAATTTATTAAGGAAAAACAACTAAAAATTACAAAAAGAAACGAATACATCTTATTTAATATATATAAAAACATGTATATTTACAACTCATCACACAGCCCTGTACTTGAAAGTAAGTGCACTCCAATAGAGAGAGTACACGTAGGCCAACACACTGATCTGCTCAACGAGGGATTACGTCGTGCAGACCCGTGTATATTGACCTACTGCACCCTGACATTGGTGTGCACTTAGCGTGGAATAACTGCAAGCACAACTTGAAATATTTTGTCAAATACATTGTCTATTTACCTTAGCTTGTTTAGAGGCTTCTTCAAATCAGGTACGTTGTGGATACAATACCCAACAATCTCCCCCTATTTGAAGAAGCCTAAACCCTACAAGCTAAGATGAATAAAGCGTATGGGAATGAAAATCATAACCTTGAAATTTAGCTGAGAGAGATATTCATTACCAATACCAATTTCTTGAGAGCAAACTTGGAGCCACCTTAGCCGTAGCCGAGAGGGTAATCTCCCCCTTTTCGGCTTCTGCAAATCTGGGTCTGTAGCATTTGACCCCTTGCTCCCCCTCAGTTCTTACACCTGTGCTCACAATGGAATTCCTTTCTCCCCCTCAGTTCTTGCACGAGCCTGGAGCTTCTGTAGACTTCATTCCTCATAGTTTAGCATCCCCAATTCAGTTTTGAAAAGACTGAACTTGGCTTCATCTAAGGGCTTTGTGAATATATCTGCAATCTGCTTGTCCGTGGGGACATAACAGAGAGAGATGTCCTTGTTCTCCACGTATTCCCGAATGAAGTGGTAGCGCACTTCAATATGATTCGTCCTGCTGTGCGATACCGGATTGTTGGCAATTGCAATTGCATTGGACGAGTCGCAGTACATTGGTACTTCTGTGAACTGAAGGTCGTAGTCGGCTAACTGGTTTCTGATCCATAGGAGTTGTGCGCAACAGCTGCCTGCCGAGATGTACTCAGACTCTGCTGTGGAGGTAGCTACACAGTTCTGCTTCTTGCTGTTCCATGAGACAAGCCTTCTTCCGAGGAATTGACACGTCCCGGAAGTGCTTTTCCTGTCATCCCTACTCCCTGCAAAATCAGCATCTGAAAAACCTATTAGCTCGACATCATTGTTTCTCGGGTACCACAAGCCAAGATTGGGAGTACCTTTAAGGTATCTTAGAATTCGCTTCGCAGCGACATAGTGAGATTCCTTAGTGTTCACCTGATATCTGGCACAGACACATGTGGAGAACATGATATCCGGTCTACTGGCAGTAAGGTAGAGCAGGGATCCAATGATGCTTTTGTATTTGGTTTCATCGAAAGGTTTACCTTTCTCATCCTTATCTAGAGATATAGTGGATCACATTGGAGTCCTCATAGAGGTTGCATTCTCCATATCGAATTTCTTGAGTAGTTCATTTGTGAACTTCGTTTGAGAGATGAAGATTCCATCCTCAGACTGTTTCACTTGAAGTCCCAAGAAATACTTTAGCTCCCCCATACTGATTTAAAACATTCCTTGCATAAGTTTAGAAAACTTTTTGCAAAGATTGTTGTTCGTTGAGCCGAATATAATGTCATCGACATAGATTTGCACCAGAAAAATCTTGCCTTTGACTTCCCTAAGAAACAATGTTTTATCTATTTTACCTCTAGAGAACTTGTTCTCAAGAAGAAAACTAGATAAATTCTCATACCAAGCTCGTGGAGCTTGTTTTAAACCATATAAAGCATTATTAAGAAAATATACATGATTGAGATAAGTAGGATTGACAAAACCTGAGGGTTGAGCGACGTATACTTCCTCTTTCAGGTCTCCGTTCAAGAATGCTGATTTAACATCCATTTGATAGACTGTGAATCCTTTGTGCGAAGCATACGCCAGGAACAATCTGATTGCCTCGAGCCTTGCCACTGGTGCAAAGGTCTGGTCGAAGTCAATCCCCTCCTCCTGTCTGTAACCTTGAGCCACCAGCCTTGCCTTGTTCTTTATGATGACACCATGTTCATCCAGCTTGTTTCTGAAGATCCACTTGGTGCCAATCACATTCTGCTTGTGTGGTCTGGGAACCAGCGTCCAAACATTGCAACGTTCGAATTGATGTAGTTCATCTTGCATGGCCAGAATCCATGCTGCATCTTTGTTCGCCTCGTCGAACTTCTTTGGCTCAACCTGTGACAGGAAGCTAAGATGCAAAATTTCGTTAATAGTACCTCTTCGAGTTCTGACACCGACACGAGGATCTCCGATGATCTGATCTCTAGGATGATCCCTCACGTGCCGGAGCTCTAGAAGTCTGGCGTCTGGAGCTTCGACTACTTCTTGGGCTTCTCCTTCTTCTTGGAGATTTGTTCCATTTTGATCTTCAACATTCCCAGTTGACGTTGAGGTGGAAACTTTGACGTACTTAGGAGTTTCATCTTTAGCGGTCTCATCGACACCCAGCTGTTCAAGTCGTGCACCAGCATCTTCAAGAATACCACTGGAAGAATTGCTGTTAAGCAGACTTCCTTCATCAAATACAACATTAATTAATTCTTCTACCACTAGGGTTTTCTTATTGAAGACCCTATATGCCCGACTGTGGGAACTATAGCCCATGAATATGCCTTCGAAGCATTTTTCACCAAATTTAGTACGCGGGTACTTCCCATTATTCAATACATAGCATCTGCAACCAAAGATCCTCAAGTAGGACATGGTAGGTTTCCTGCCTCTTAGTAGCTCATAAGGCGTCTTACGATGATGCTTGTTGATCAATGCCCGGTTTTGTACATGACAAGCTGTATTGACAGCCTCTGCCCAGAAGTATTCTGGGAGAGAAGCATCCTTCAACATTGTCGTGCAGGCTTCAATGAGAGTTCTATTTCTCCTCTCCGCAACTCCATTTTGCTGAGGAGTGCGCGGGGAGGAAAACTCATGAAAGATACCTTGTTCTTCACAAAACTCTGTCATAGCACCAGATTCGAATTCTGTTCCATGGTCACTTCTGATTTTGACCACTGGGCAGTTAAATTCGTTCTGAACCTGCTTGACAAAACTAGTGAAGATGTCAAACGTATCCGACTTTCGTTTTAAGAAGAACACCCATGTAAACCGAGAATGATCATCAACTATCACTAGCGTATAGGACTTGCCTCCCAAGCTATGAACTTGCATTGGACCAAACAGGTCCATATGTAGAAGGTAAAGACATCGGAAAGAGTCTTTGTCTGCAATGCTCTTAAAGGTAGCCCGAGTCTGTTTGCCCATCTGGCATGCAGGACAGGGGCTATCAATGATGCACTTGATAACGGGAGCATCCCTTACTAAGTTTTTAGAAAACAGCATACTAATTGTTTTGAAATTAATATGTGCCAATCTCTTGTGCCATTGTTCACAAAGAGATGCACTGCCTGTTGCCACAAGGCATACGGGGGTAGATCAATCTAAACTGAGAAAATTTAAGTAGAAGATATTTCTACTCCTAATGCATGTTAATACTGTCTCAGAAGAGGCACATGAAATTATCAGACATTTATCCTTGCAGAACTTAACGTCATAACCTTTGTCACATAACTGACTTACACTGTTCAGGTTATGGTTTAACCCTTCAACATAAGCCACGTCGGTGATAGAGATTATACCGTTGGAAATCATACCGTAACCTTTGGTGACTCCTCAATCTGACCCTCCAAAGATGACTTTGGGTCCATTCTCGACTGGAGTGTAATCACGTAGCAGGCTTCTTGTCCCAGTCATGTGCCGGGAGCATCCACTGTCCAAGTACCAGATTGGCGTTTTGGTGGCCTTTGGACATTCCTGCAAAACAAAATTAATTTTCCTTAGGAACCCAATCGAACTTGGGTCCTAGATTCCTGGTTAGCATACTCCCCCTCGGTTGGTTAACCTTACGAGTGGTCGGCCTCGCAGTGCTAACATAGGGAGTCTTGTTATACCTCGGATTAAACCAACAATCCACGACAAAGTGACTGACTTTGCCACAACACCAACAGTCAAATCTATTGTACCTCTTCCTAGGCTCCTGCCTTACTCTGGGAATGGCGGGTACAGCCGGGGCCTTGGATCTGGAGGTGGAGGCCTCATAGTGATTGCAGTCACATGACTTCTTCACCTTCTGTTTCATCAGTATAACAGGCTTGACTCTTGGTGCCTACTTTTTATTATGGCTGCTAGAGAATTGACCATAATTTCCCATGTGGATTTCCTCATAAGGTGCCTTGAAGGCACTCTCACCGAAGTTCCGGGGAAAAGTCCAACCATCATATCGGCTCTTTGGCTTTGCAACCGAGGGCCGGAAATGATGACCAAAGGTTGATTCAAAGTCATGTTGGTTGCAAGGAAAGCTAGGCTTTCTGAACTCAACAGGACTGAGCGGAGCCTTTCCCTTTTCATCAGCACAGGCCTTCTTGGCGGCCTTATTCTTCCTCTGGTTCCTGTTTCTCCTGGATGAGGAACCAGTGTAAAACCCCCCTCCCCCTTACCAAGGAGGGCTACCGGGTCTTATGCCCAGAATCGCCGTCTTACGGTGGCACTAACTCACGGGTTAGTCGACACCGCAACACGCCGATTCTGCCGGCTAGTACGATCATTTAACCTGTAGGCCAATATGAGAAGAAAGAAGTAAAACTGTATATAAAATCATCAGTCCACAAGCCATATAGTACAATCATGTAAATGAAATGAAAAGTACATCACTATAGTCCACAATAGAGTACAAATGAAAGAGTAAAAAGGGCTTATGCCCAGTACATCAAAACCACTCTCTCTCAAAATAGTAAATGCGGAAGCTAAACTAGAACATCAGATCTCGTCCCACCTGAGGACGCATAGTAGTGGTAGTAGCCTGCTGAAGCGGTATCTGCTCCTCATGTCCTGCCTCCTCGACGTGCTGGTGCTCCATCTCCACGGGCTCCTAAAAATAGTTGGTCACCGACCATTAGTCAAAAAGACTAAGTCGTTTCCTCCGCGCCTCGCCCCGCAGCTCCTAGACACCGAACGGGAGGACGAAGCGGAGGACAACAAAAGGGTAGCAAGGTGGAAGCAGGTGACAATATCTAACTAGAGTTGTAATAAGTAATGTAATCCTACTCTAGCAGTTCTAAGTACGGTATAAGTAATAAGTTAGAGCAGTGCAGTAAAGGAAAGTAAAGAAACAGTAGCATTAACAAGTTATTAAGCTAATCTACCACTATGATATCATCACAAACGTACCCTAACTTATATAAATGCCCATACAAATATATAAGTTAGGATTTCCAGGAAATTTAACTTATCATATAAAAGAGCCCATACTAATTTATATGATAAGGATCTATGAAGCGTATGACCCAATATGAATGAATGATATGATGCAATTTTATGCGCAGGCAAGTGCAACTCACACACAATGACTCTGTGATCACAGACCTTTAGTTCCCACTTTTTGAGAGCTAGCATCACTCTCGGGTACCACCGCTGTGGCTACGGTAGCAGCGGAGCGGGCGTCTCCGCTTCTAGACCGGTATGCACACTACCAAGCCTTAGACCCCTCTCATACGCCTCTGTACACGTCCAAGGTGCACTCTAGAGTCTCGCGTACGTACTTTGCTGACAAACCCGTCAGTCTTGTTGGGTCGGTTGTGCGTTATCGGGGATCGTCCTCCAGACCGCAGTGTAAAACAACCCACTGGCCCTTCTAACTCTCACAACCGCCTGGTGCACCGTACTGCCATCGGTGTGACGAACGGCCAGTACCGCATGCCCCGCCATGATATTTATGCACATGCAAGTAATTCATAGCGAGCCTCCCGCTTGCAGGACCAAAGCCCGTCCTGAATCCCTCAACCCAAACCCGGGTGAGAACGCACATTAGTGCCTTTATGCCAACACCCTCAAACCCCAAACGGGCGAGATCGCACATCAGTGCCTTTATACCAACTCCCTCCAACCCTAAATGGGTGAGCATATATCATGAATCTCTCCAACCCCACACGGGCGAGAAGGTACAACAATGTCCTAACCTATTAAACTACTCTTGTCTATGGTTTATTATACTTAGCGATTTAAGGTTAATCCCAGGACTGCCCCCGGTATTCCCTGTGAAGGGCTCTCAAGGGGCACTAGGAACTGTGTTGGGATTACGCCCAGCGTTCCCTTTCGCAAGGATATTTATTTTAGTTGATGGCTACCCATGTATCTCCCCAGCTCTCCTTATTGCTTTAGTACAACCTTAGTGACTTAAGGTGTTACCGGGAAGCCGACGGTCTTCCGCCGACCCCCATTCCAGTTGCTAACTAAGACTTGCACTTTTGGTCCCTCACTAAGACGACTCTACCCACCAGGGTTACTCATGTTGAACTCTCTTATTTCTGCCGATAATCAATCCCCTATTAACCCCTAAGGCAAGACCTATTTGTGTTATATGCAGACCATGTCCTATGGTTACCCTAAAATGTGATCTTCCAATACTTAAGGCATCTTGCCACTAAATATTTATCCTAGGGTGGTATGGACTAAGGGAGCTACCCTATGAATTCTCATGAATTTTCTTGGCCAAATAGTCCTTTAATTAAATCTTTTTAATTTAAACACTAGGTCACTTTACACGTGAAGTACTATGATTTAGCATCCACTGACCTAGGAAATTTTTCCTGAGATGTATATTGATAAACTATTGCTGCCTACAGAGTTTCATAATTTTCCTTAAATTATTTATTCCCATTTCCTATTTAATATCAAATTCACACAAATTCCATTTTTCCAAATGAAGTATAGGCATTATGTACTCAAAAATTCCAGAAATATTATAGAACTTTTAGGGCACTAATTTATGACTATTGGCAGAGTATCATCAACATTTATTGAGTAATGGCCTATAAAATTCCATTATAACATATTTACCATAAATGTCATTGTATTAATCTAACACATAACAATGCATCCATTAATTCTGAGAAATTCATGCAAAAGTAATAATACCATTTTATAGCAGTAGAATAAATTCCAAATTTTTCAGAGGTATATATCCATTATTTCAAGAATTAATAAAATAAGGGTAAAATGAGCAATTTAAGATATCTACTCCAAAAGTTCTTCAAAACAGAGGAATCATATTTTTCCTAAGTCAAATGTGACATTATCTATGCCTTGGAAAAATTTTAGGATTTGTACTTGAGGAAAACCTATTTTCCAATTTTATTTCCAAAATAGCTATAATTAAAATAAATTCCAATAAATGGAATTTTGAGTCCAAAAATTTCATGATTAATTTGAGGGATGAAATTTACCCTAATGAACCACTGAAAATAATTCCAAGACCTTTGCATGTCACCATTGGGCTAAATACACCATATTTGCATTTTTGCTAATAGCACACCAAGGCATCACATAAGCTAACACATGCAAGTGGATTCTCCAACATGCAGTGAACCCAAGGTGCTGAAAATTTTATCATGCACCAAGGATGTCCCCACTGACCTACCACCAAGATTTGGGAACATGGAGAGGTGTAGAATGCCTTATATTTCATTTATTTGTATTTTGATATTTTGACAAAAACTATAGGAAAATGTTCTCTAAATTTTGGAAGGGGCTAAGTATGCCCTAATCATGCATGTGCCCAAAATTTGGGACCATGGTGACTAATAGTTTGACCTGGGAATCCAATTTAATTTCTGCCCTACTCTAGGACCAGTCCTAGGAGAAATGTCCTACAGGACTGTACACTACACCAAATCACATGTTTAGGGTGGCAAATTAAAGTTAAGACCCTCAGATACCATTTTCATTAAGAGACTAAGCTCTGGAAATGCCTCTAAGAGGCCTAAATGTAACATGCAAGGTGGCCGTAAAAATGTGACAGATATTTCACTATTCATCAAATAATTAAATTAAATCATTTAAACTGTTGCACGAATCTTAAAGTCAAATCCGACGGAATCGGTTCATCGTCCCCGATGGTTTGTCGGCCACGATTGTTTCTTCCTGGACGATGTTGGCTGGCATTTTCCGGCCAGCTGAGCCACCACCACCGCCGGCGGATATCGCCACCACCTTCGTTAAGGTGGGGGCTAGCATTTCCCGGCGGTGGGGCCGCCGGAGTTGGCTCCTCCGGCGAACCCGAGCAAGAAGAAAAAGACTCGGTTTTCTCCATTTCCTCTCATGGCATCGGGCTCGATTGAGCCCGATATCTCCCTAGATTGATCTAGAAACCTAGTACGGGAAGAGGCGAGGTGAAACGCACCTGAATTGGGGCTTGGCTGCGGGTCAGGCGGCGGTTTGCCGTGGTGGTGGTGCGCCGGCGAGCTCCACCCCGAAAACTCAATTCTCCACCATTCTCCATGATTAAGCAGTCGAATTCCACTTCCTTCTGTCTCCTGAAGCTGTTGGTGAGGTCTATTTGGACTGAGGTGGAGTATATGGGGAGGTGTTTCCTATGTGAGCTCGGTTTGAGATTGGTTTGCTCCGCCCAGCTGCCAAGTGGCTCACAGCCCTGGTTTTCTGCTGGAAATGGAGAGGGGAGGTCTGCCACCTGGTTTTTGGCAGCTAAAACCATCTGATGGGGTGGCCATGTGGCCACCATTTCCTTCATCTCCCTTTCTCTCTCCTCTTCTTCTCCAAATTCCTTTTCTACCCCTTTGCATGTATTCTCTTTCCTGATTTTGGTTGTTATGAGTTGTCTTTGACCACTTAGGTTGGGCTTGGGCTGATTTGGATGGGCTTAGCAAAATGGGATTGAGCTTGGCCTTCATTTTCTCTCTTTAGGTCAATTTGTTGACTTGTTGACTTGGGGAGTTGACTTGGTCAACCATGGTGGGTGGACTGACCCTACTTGGTGGAAATGGGTCTAGTGGCACCACCCAACTTGGGTTGGGTCAAGGGGGTGCCCCACTTAGGTTAATTAGGCCTATGAGTGTGGGTTTGACCAAATTAAGCCCAAGGTTGACTTTGGTCAATTGGGGTCAAAGTGTTGACCCAGTGACATACCCTAGGGTCCACTTAGGCTAGTTTGACCCAGTTTGACTATGGTCCTAGAGTGGGCCCCACATGGCTACCACCCACTACCTAGGGCCAAACATAGTTGGTCTTCCTTAAATCTCACCCATGCCTAACCCAATCTAAGTTGAGGGGACCAGAAGTAACATGGGATGTTACAACCAGATACCCCTACATGCCCCAAGCCAGCTCCTTTGGCCTGAGCAGAGAAGGTATCAACTACTGGAAGAACTGTTTTTGGCATAGAGAAGCTCTTGACGATCTTCCTTTCTGCCGCAAGTTGTTCTTCCAACTTGTCGACTTCCTCCTGCTTAAGATCAAGGAGCTTAAGAGACTCTGAATGCTTTGAAGTCAGGTCAAGGTGCTCCTGTCGGAGAGAAATCAAACTGGTGATCTCTTCCCTTAGGGAGACACTCTCACCCTTAAGGAATTTCACTTCCTTTTTCTCAGCCTTCAATCTCTTACGGCACTCCTCGAAAGTGTTGAGCAGAAGCTCATACTTCTCGAGGAGCTCCGCTTCACGGGCCGAAAGGCTATCCTCAGGGTCATCATCCTGAGACTCTGGATCAGATTCAGAGTCAGAGAGAGGGGTGTGAGCTTTTACCTTCCCAGTAAATGAGGGACGTTCTCCTTCTGAGTCGGAGCGACCCACCAGCCCGAAGTAAGCTTCCTCATCATCACTGGAGTCTGAGGAATCCGACTCACTCAGTGTCTTTGGCCTTTTGGCGATGTAGCTCTGCTCTTTCTTCTTATCTCTAGAGGATTTGAGCTACTCTCCTTTCCCTTTTTCTCTCTTGCCTTGGTAGCAGTCGGCCACGACGTGTTCTGGCTTATTGCATCCAAAACAAATGATGTCAGAGGAGCGATGTTTGTTCGGTTTAGAAGCATACCTGTCAGAAGAATAATTTTTCTTCTGATGCCTGGAAGAGGAGCCGTCTTTCTTTCTTTGATTCCTCATCTTGAGGAACTTCTTGAATTCTCGGGTGATGAGGGAAAAATCCTCCTCAGACAGTTCTGAGCTGGAGGAGCATGGCTCGGAGTCCTCCTCCTCATCCTTTTTCCTGGCACGGTATGAAACTGCACCCTTGCCTTTTCTGGAGTGACTGGCTTTTAGAGCCACAGTCTTTTCTTTGGCTGCAGCCTTCTCTGCTTCTTCTTCTGCTTTCCTGGTGTTCAGTTAAAGCTCATAGGACATCAGCTTCCCAAACAGAATTTGCGGGTCTGTTTCAGCTAGTCTGCCAAACTCTCGGATGGCGCAGATCTTTGTGTCCCATTCCTTAGTAAGGGACCTAAGGAATTTATCATTAAGTTCACCATCAGTGAACACTCTTCCATATCCTTTGAGGGCATTGACAATCTTGAGGAAGTTCTCGAAGGTGACTCCGATCTCTTCCTTAGGCCCTTGTCTGAAGGCCTCATATTTTTGGTTCAGAAGGGATCTCCGATCATCCCTCACTTCATCAGTGCCCTCCATTAGGATAATCAGGCAGTGCCAGATCTCCTTTGCTGTCCTGCAATTGCAGAAGTTCTGCATCATTGAGTCATCGACCGCGCTGACCAGAATGTTCTGCGCCTTCTTGTCAAGCCCCACCAGCACCATCTCGTGCTTGTCCATTTCAGAAAGTTTCTTTGGCACTTTCTTGGTAGGATCTATGGTGGAGACCTTAGTGGGGACATAAGGTCCCTCCTCCACGATCATGAAGAGTCGAGGATCAACTGCTTCCATGTAGAACCTGATCCTTTCCTTCCAGATAGGAAAGTTGAGCCTGGTGCACACTTGGATCTTGCATGTGAACTTGAGCCCGTCCATAGTAGATGTTTGCCTTCTTCTTGACACTGGCGGCAGGATTCACCTAAAGGTGTTAACCTTTTTGATGAGGAACCTGGCTTTGATACCACTTGAAAGTCTACCTAGTGTCAACTACCTTCACCTATGGGGGGGGGGGGAAAGGTGACTAGCAGCGATTTTGCGGAATTGAAATTGTACCTGCACACGAAAATAAAACAACACAGCACAAAAGAGTACACAAGCTATTTATAGTGGTTCCCCGATTTGGGTACATCCACTTTCCCCCTTCGACCTATCTCCCAACAAGGGACGACTCGGTCTGTTCACCAACAGGATTGAAATCCAATCCTTGCACTATCGGAAGGAACCCTTCCACAAGTAGGAGTCAACACTCTCACACCACGGGTTGCACCCAACCCTTACAACTAGGAACCAATGTTCCTTTACAACAAAAATGAACTAGATTGTACAAGAAATACAAACTACTTTTGGAGACTACGGTGTCCCTCTTCGTTCGATGACGTGATCTAGAAATCATGAAGAGTCCACAACCCTATATCTCACTTGGAGAGAATCTCCCCGGAACCGGCGGCGGCAAGACGGGCGGCGGCTTGGTTCACGGGATCGGCGGCGACAACGGTGTGCGGCTGATGTACTTTAGAGATTCAAACTTCGTAGCGAAGCTAGCTAGGTCTACCAACGGTCACACTAGGATCAATCGTCTCGATCGATTCGGATGGGGAGATTTTCCCGATCAACAAATCAAGAGACAAGAGATCTCTGGATAGACGCGTGAGAAACTATGGTTGGCTAAGCTTTTGTCGCCGGAAGATCTGGAAGAAACCACGATCAAGACCGGCGATCAACTTGCTCGAGCGGCGACGGCGGCGGCGGAGCGGAAATCGCGATTTTAGGTCAAGGTCGTCGCTCGGCTTCTTTCTGTGTCTCGCAACTGTTCAAAAATAGGCGTGTATTTATACACAAGTATACTCCTAAATGACCGTTGTGTGTCCCACCAGAAGAAACCCTAATTCCGGTTCAAAACAGTGCCAGCGGCAGAATCCGGTCCAGCGGTTTCCAGAAAATTGTCTAAGTCAAAATCGACGAGAATCAAAGTTGATTCTCGCCGATTCGGCGAGAATCAGAGGTGATTCTCGACGAAGTAGACTTGTTTGCACGCTCAGAGAAAGCTGGAAAGAAACGGCGAGAATCAGCCAGTGATTCTCGACGATTCGGCGAGAATCACTAGTGATTCTCGTCGATTATTACTTAGCATCAGAGTTGCTCGCTTTGAAGTAGCTGGATCGAGACGGCGAGAATCAGCCGGTGATTCTCGATGATTCGGCGAGAATCAGCTGGTGATTCTCGTCGATTTACACTTAGACGGATTTTCGTCTTTCCACCCATGAGCTACTCTTTGACCCATCCTTGCTCCTTGTCTGCTCTTGCAAGATCACAGCCCTGTACTTGAAAGTAAGTGCAGTCCAATAGAGAGAGTACACGTAGGCCAACACACTGATCTGCTCAACGAGGGATTACGTCGTGCAGACCCGTGTATATTTACCTACTGCACCCTGACATTGGTGTGCACTTAGCGTGGAATAACTGCAAGCACAACTTGAAATATTTTGTCAAATACATTGTCTATTTACCTTAGCTTGTTCAGGGGCTTCATCAAATCAGGTACGTTGTGGATACAATACCAAACACAAGTCTCCCTCCAAAAGACTTGAGTGTTTGGTTTTTGGGAACCTGATCAAAACCCCATTGGTGCCAGGACACCTGATCAACCCCTTCCTGCAGTGGATTCCTACTAGGGTGTTAGAAGAGTGGACTAACCAGATTTGGGGAACCACTATAAAATTTTTGTGTCGTCTGGTTGCTTTCTTTTCTTTTTTTTCTGGCCTTGCTCTGTGAATGTGCTGTGATTAGATAGTTGCTGCATCTTGGTTTATTGTATTTGCTTCCATGCACACACACCTAAAATACAACAACAGTTGTAAAAGTTTTAAAATCACCAACATACTCTATTCACCCCCCCCCCCCCCTCTAGAGTATATCTGTTCTAACTAACACCTTCAGGTGGTATCAAGCATACCTCCTGAACTTTCAATTGGTATCAGAGCCAGGTTGGTTAAATTACCAGACCTTACAGGTTGGTTAATATACCATACCTGATTGGTTGTACAGGCTAACACCTGAACCCAAAGATCCCTTAGTTAGATCTGTTTGTTTTTATTCTGTTATTGGACTTATCCTTCTCACAGACATTGCCCAAAACAAGGATTATGCAAGCATCAGACCTCTAGTGTGCAATCTTAATAAGTTTGCCATCTGAAGGCAAGAATTAGATTATATATGAACTCCATTGATGAGGATATTTTTTCTGTCATTTCAACAGGTGTTACTCCAGCTCCTGCAACTTTTGCCAGCACATCAACTAATCTGAGTGCAGTACCACCTCCAGACAATACTGAAGCATATAAGAAAGCCAAGATGGCTGATGCAAAGGCTATGAATATTCTGGCCCAAACAATGTCAGATGACATATTTCAGAAGGTGGCTGAGTGCACCTCAGCCAAGGCCATTTGGGACTCTCGCAACCAAATGGTAGCAGGCTCAGCTGATGAAAGAAAGGATAGGAGATCAAGTCTCATTTCTCTCTATGAGAATTTCAAAAAGGATGAGACAGAATCTATGGCTGAGATGTACAATAGATTAAGTTCAATCATCAGTGAACTCAAGACTCTTGCCAAGGACATCACCTTAACTGAGGTGAATGACAAGATACTGATGTGTTTCCCCAGTTCATGGGATTCAAGAATCTGGCCAATCAAAGAAGCCAGAAGCCTCAATGAGATTTCAACAGAATCTCTGTTAGGCAAGCTGAAGTTATATGAGCAGCTTGTCAAATCAAGAGAGGCAGCAGAACGGAAGGCAACTACCCCAGTTAGGAAGGAGCACAGCTTGGCCTTCAAAGCTTCTGAAGACAATGAAACATCTACATCTAATGAAGAGTTAATGAGTCTTTTTGCCAAAAGATTATACAAAATGGCAAGAAAGGACTTTAGAAGAAAATCATCCAGGCAGGATGATAAGCCCAAATATGACAAGACACCAACTAAGGAGGTTGTGTGTTTTGGATGCAGAAAGCCTGGGCACTATATTTCAGAATGCCCAGAGAATCAGAAAAAGGACAAGGGCAGGGACAAGGATTCCAGAAGAAAACAAAGCAGCAGACCCTCCTCCAATAAATATAAAAGGAAAGACAAAGGATTTGTTGCTGAGTCCTGGAGTGACACAGAAGAGGAAACATCCTCCTCCAGCTCCAGTGAAGAAGAGGAAGAAGCCAGATCCAAGGAGGTGTGCCTAATGGTAATAGATGCCTCCAGAAGCAACTGTGGATCAGAAGAGGATTCTGAAGATGAAGGTGCCTCAGACTCAGGGGCTGATCAGGTGATTTCTAGTTTTGATTTCAATTCTGACTTATTTAAAGTAGAATTTAAAACTATGTGCATGGATCTAATAAACTCAGAGAAAGAAACAAAAACCTTGAGGATTAGACTAGAAAACCTTGAATCTGTCAGCACAGAAAATAGAAAACTAACTGATCAATTGACACTAGCTAATGAACAGATTATCAAGTTAAAATCTGAATTATGTGAGGCAAAACAACTTGAGTAATCTCTCAATGGGAGAAGCCTCAAGCTGATGGATATCACAAGCACAATAAATGCCAGATTAAATGGTAGGCTGGGTTTGGGTGCTTCATCAAGTTTACCCCCCATAATAAAGAAGAATATACTTTCTACTCCCATAAAGTTTATCACTGCTAAGGGTAAAGAGAAACTAATTGAAAAACCCATGTCAGAATATAAGTCAAATCCCCTAGACAATAGAAACAGAAAATAGAAGAAAGCTGTTAAAAACCAAGTTCAGCAGAATTCGTCGAACTCAGATCGACGAAATCCTGCAAATTCGTCGAACCCCGATCGACGAACGCTGAACGCAAACTTCAGAAATAATTATTCGTCCAAATGCGATCGACGAACTGTGTATGGTTCGTCGAGCAAAGGTCGACGAACGTGGGACGCAGAAAATGACCATGGTCATTCTCTGAGTGGAGGTCGACGATCTCATCCCCATTCGTCGAACTCTGGTCGACGAACTCACAATAATTCGTCGATCCTAGAATGACAAAATATAAATCATTTCTCCTATAGAAATTTTAAAGCAGCTAACAGGACAATTAATCCAGTAGCTGATTGGATAATCCCACCTAGGAGATATCAACCTCTAGGGTATAAGTCTCAACCTGCCTTATCAGTCATTTCTAGTTTTACTTTTCAGCCAAACCAAGGACCCAAGGTAACCTGGGTCAAGAACAATTGAGCTTTATTTTTTTAATACAGGTACAGGTGAAGAGCTGTCCAAGGTTAAGTCAGACCTGGTACCTGGACAGTGGCTGCTACAAGCACATGACTGGCAGCAAAGCAAATCTCTCCAGCTATAAGTCCAAGCTAGGACCAAAGGTGATATTTGGAGACTCAAAGAGTGGTCAGTCAGAAGGATATGGAAGAGTAAGCATTGGAGCAGTGACCTTCAAAAAGGTGATATATGTAAGAGGACTTAAACATAACCTTATATCCATAAGTCAATTATGTGATGAAGGTTATCAGGTACATTTCAACTCTACCTCTTGCTCTATTATAAATGATAAAAACCAAACTGCTTTAATTGGACTTAGACAAGGAAACATATATTTAGTAGATTTCATTTCTGCCACAACTGATAATTGTTTACTCAATATCACTAGTAACCAAAATGAGTTATGGCACAAAAGGCTAGGACATGTAAACCTTAAGAACATATCTAGGTTATCTAAAGACAACCTTGTTAGAGGTTTACCTTCTGGTCCCTACAAGAAGGAAAGCCTATGCATGGCTTGTCAACTAGGCAAGCAAACTAAAACTAGTTTCAAATCCATTAATAAAAGTGATTCACCTAGGATATTGTATCTGCTTCATGTGGATCTTTTTGGACCCATTGCAGTACAAATCCTAGGAGGGAAGTCTTACACCTTAGTCATTGTTGATGATTTCTCCAGATTCAGTTGGGTAGCCTTTCTAAGAGCTAAGTCAGATACATTCAAAGTTCTTACAGATTTTCTCAGGACCATACAGATTGAGTTCTCTACTCATGTTGCATTGATTAGAAGTGATCATGGAACAGAGTTTGAGTCTCTTCTTATGCATTAGTTCTGTGAGAAGGAAGGTATCAGGCAGTGCTTCTCAGCTCCTAGAACTCCCCAACAAAATGGGGTTGCTGAAGGGAAAAATAGGACACTCATTGAAGCTGCAGGTAGATTGTTAGCAGATGCTTACATGCCTCTATCCTTTTAGGCAGAAGCTGTAAACACAGCTAACTATGTCCTGAACAGATGTCTTATACATAAACTAAAACATAAGACCCCCTATGAATTACTTAAAGAAAAGAAACCTAAAATCACTTACTTTAAAGTTTTTGGTTGCATATGTTACATCCACACTAATAACAAATGATACATTAGAAAATTTGAGGCTAAGGCTGAAGAAGGGATTTTTCTAGGATATTCCCAAGTAAGAAAGGCCTATAGGGTCTTCAACAAATCATCCCTTAAAATTAAAGAATCTGTCCATGTGTCTTTTGATGAAGCTAACATGTCTTATAAGGAGAAAGACATTTCTACCAATAGTTTTTTGCAGGTTTCACCACTGTGTGAGTCTATGGATGGACTAAACCTTACCCAAGAGGTTCCAACTCATCCCACTCCACAGGCTGCTGAAGATAGTGAAGAAGAAGTCCAAGAGGAAGTAACTGAACTTCCATCAACAACCAGTATCATTCCTCAAGAGGAATTATTTACAAAAGCTGTTACTCAACCAACTCCACCAACTGATCTTATCACACTTAGAAATCACCCCAGATCTCAAGTGATTGGAGACATTTCAGTTGGTGTACAGACAAGACATCAGCTCAATCAAGACTTGATGCATGCCTGTTTTCTCTCTCAAATTGAACCTCTCACCATCCATGAAGCTGAGCAAGATCCCCACTGAATTCTTGCAATGCAAGAGGAACTAAATCAATTTGAGAGATGTATAGTTTGAGATTTGGTTCCAAGACCCAATAACTACCCAGTTATTGGAACCAAATGGGTCTATAGGAACAAATTGGATGCACAAGGGAACATAGTAAGAAATAAGGCTAGACTTGTTGCTCAAGGCTATAGGCAAGAGGAAGGAATAGACTATGACCAAACCTTTGCCCTTGTTGCAAGGTTGGAGGCCATTAGAATATTCCTAGCCTATGTAGCCTACAAAAAGTTCAAAGTATTCCAGATGGATGTTAAGAGTGCCTTTCTGAATGGTGTACTTCAAGAAGAGGTTTATGTAGAACAACCTCCAGGTTTTATCTCTCTAACTCAACCCTCTTATGTTTACAAATTGCATAAAGCTCTCTATGGTTTAAAGCAAGTTCCAAGAGCTTGGTATGAGACCCTAGCTAGCTTTCTCTTAGAGCATAAATTTACTAGAGGAAACATTGATAGAACCCTTTTCACTAGACATCATAAGTACCAAATCTTATTGGTACAAATATATGTGGATGACATTATTTTTGGGTCTACTGATCCCAAATTGTGCAAGAGGTTTGCTGACCTCATGCATTCCAAATTTGAGATGAGTAGCATGGGTGAGCTTTCCTACTTCCTTGGTCTCCAAGTGAAGCAGCTCCCTGATGGTATCTTTCTCTCCCAATCTACGTATGCTAAAGAGCTTATTAAAAAGATTGGGATGGGTGATGCTTCAGGAATGAAAACACCTATGGCTACCAATGATGTTGTGGATTCTGATGCAGCAGGGAAACCTGTAGATCCGAAACATTATAGGGCAATTGTTGGATCCCTATTATACTTAATAGCTAGCAGGCCTGACATAATGTTTGCCACATGCCTTTGTGCTAGATTCCAAGTGAATCCTAAAGAATCTCATCTTATTTTTCTAAAAAGGATTTAGAGATATATAAAGAGTTGTCCTAGTTTAGGACTCTGGTATCCTGCAGAGTCAGAATTTGAGTTAACTGGATACTCAGATGTTGACTATGCTGGATGTAGAGTGGACAGGAAAAGTACCTCTGAAACTTGCCAGTTCCTGGGTATGATACTTGTCTCTTGGTTTTGCAAAAAGTAGACATCTGTGTCTACATCAACTGCTGAGGCAGAGTATATGGCTGCTGGCAGCTGCTGTTCACAGATGCTATGGATACAAAACCAGCTCCTAGATTATGGTATCAACTTAAATAATTCAACCTTATTTTGTGATAATGCAAGTGATATTGCTATAGGTCAGAATCCAGTTCATCATTCTAGGACTAAACATATTGAAATAAGACATCACTTCATTAGAGATAATGTAGACAAGAAGAAGATTAACTTGATTCATATTCCTACTGATTTACAGAGAGCGGATATTTTCACCAAACCTTTAGATGAGAAAACCCATCTGTTCTTTATAAATCAACTGGGACTGATTAATGGAGAAGAGTTAAATTAATTTCTGTCTGCATTCGACGAATTTTCCAGAGTTCGTCGAACGGAGTTCGACGAATTAGGGAAAGTTTGAGAGATTCTCGTCGAACGGAGATCGACGAATTCTCTGTGTGGAAACAATTTTCGTCGACCGGAGATCGACGAACCTTGCTTCTGAAACCATTTCGTCGAACGGAGTTCGACGAACTATTTTCAATTCTTCTTAATGAGTTCGACGAACTACTCACCTCTAACTTATTTCGCCGACCTCAGTTCAAAGAACTGTCTCTTTTCGTGGAACGGAGCTTGTCGATTCATATTCCGAAAATCTTATATCTAGGTTTTCTTCGACCTCCGTCCCGCGCTTTCAGTTCCTTCGCTCTTGATCGCCGTTTTCTCTGTGATTTTCTTTGCAGGTCATCAATGGCGATTCCTCCAGGAGCACTTGCGGGGATGAAGTTTGATGCCGCATTCTCCATGGATTTTGAGTCTTTCCAACATTCAGATCCAATCTTTCTTTATATCCTGGAATTACTTGAAGAATTGCATCTCAAGGATTTCATGACTCGCAGCATCAAGCTACACTCAACCGAGAAAAGGCAATGGGTGTACACTGCAACCGTTTCTGAAGACGGAGATCTGACAGGACATATTGGAAACACTGCCGCTTCCCTGTCTCCAGCAGTACTTTCTGAAATTTTTGGACTGATTAATGGTGAAGACAACTTGGAAATGGACGCTGAAGAATATTCTGATATGTTGAAGGTAATGGGTTTCTCCAGCAGCAACCCTAATAAGCTTCTGAAGAAGCAACTGTCTGCCGCCTATCAATTTTTGGCCGACATTGTAGGAAAACTTCTGATGGGCAAGCACTCGGCACATGACTATATCACTCGCCATCAATTCCTGATTATGTGCGCAGTGCTCAACAAACGACAGGTCGACTGGGGCATGGTCTTCTTTGACCTAATCAAGAAGAAAACAAGCAAGAAGGAAGTCTGCTACGGCAGAATCCTGAGGATTTTCCTCCAGGAAAAGGCCAGTGAATGTTTGGTCTCCCCGACCACATTCATCAATGCCAGCAAGCGCCTCACCTACGCCTTGTTTGGCAGATGGGAGAGGACAATCACCAAACCCTCCAAGGGTTCCTCCTCCTCCATCAACGCTTCTGAGAGCACAAGGACCGTCAAGGTCACTCCCCACCCTGACACTGAAGAGGCCATTCCACCTACCCAATTGACTCCTGCACCTCAATTGACTCCACCTCAACATCAATCTCCACCGCTTGATCTTGCACATATCCCTACACCTCCAGTTTCCCCCACTGCAACCCATATTCCCTCACCTCCTCAGTCCCCTCTTCCCCCACACCTATCCACTATTCCATCCTACACCATACCCACTGAACCACAATCTGTTCTCCCTCCATTATCCCCTCCACATATTATTCCTTCCTCCTCTGCTTCTATTCCCTCCACCATTCTTTCTCCACTTCTGGACTCTTCCATCATTCCCTCCATCATCTCTCTTCTGACTCCTCTAATTCAATCACTCATCACAGAGGCCATTACACCTCTGATGAATTCCATTAATTCTTTATCTGCACAAATCACAGCCCTTTATACTGCCCCCTCTTCATTCAGGGGCCTGGCTCCAGGTTCTCCTGAACCCAGGCAGGGGGAGATGCTCCATGATGAAGTTGGTGCAGCAGCTGCAGAGGTTGATACAGTTTTTGACAATACAGTTGATACAGATACAGTTGATACTGCAGATACAGTTTTTGATAATACAGATACAGTTGATACAGTGCTTGATAATGCAGTTGCAGTTACAGATACAGCTATAGATTTTGATTCTGAAATAATTGATTTTATTCAATTTATGGACACTGACATTAGCTTTGATGAGTCAGTAGATACAATAACAACTGCTGGTGATTTCCTTATAAATCCCACAGTTAATTTATCTGAGATACTTCATACCTTTGATTCTGTATATATGAAGCTTCCTTCAGCAGAGGTTGCTAAGCCATATTTGGCTATTGTCCAGTATACCTCTCCAGCTAGTCCAGCAGTTGCCAAGAAACTCTGTGACACCTTTGCTGCTCCTACTGCTGTTCCAATTCCTGTGTCTCTTCCAGAAATCTGCTCTGTCCCAGATTTTGTCATGGATGATTCTCCCATGCCTGATCTGGATGAGCTCATTCTGACAGACATTAAAGAAGAGAACAAGGCAGCAGTTGAAAGCTCTGTCTCTACTGCTGTTGAACCCTCACCCTCTGAACCTTCTATCCCCCCTCAAGAAAAACCTCTTATCATTTCTGATGAAACTCTGAGGAAGTTGAATGCTCTGTATGGCAATCCTCAGAGTTCAGGTTCTGATGATGATGATGATGGTGATGAATCAGATGAGGAGGCTGCTAAAAAGAAAAAGAAGTTGCTTTCTAAGAAAAGGAAGGCTCCTCCTCCTCCTGCTCCCAAGCCTAATCCCACTACAGACACTCCATACTATATTCTGCACAATGTTGCTCCTTACAAAGGGATGCCTGCATGGATGTGGCTATCAAAGAACCAGCAAAGAGAGAAGAAGAGGAGTAGGAGATACTCTCCTCCCCCAGTTCCTAGATACAGAAAGGATCCTCCTCCTCCTCCTCCTCCAGCAGCAAGTGCATCTGGCTCTGGCCCTCAGAGATCTGCCCATATTCAAACTTATCAGAGACAAACAGGGAGATCTTCTGGTGGTAGTCAGCCAAGGCCACCATCTTCAGGCACACAACACCATCAACAACAACAGCAGCAGCAGCACTAGGAACATAAGGAACATGAAGCTAAAAGGCCCTATTCTCCTCCTGAAGATCCAGAAATAGCCAACACAGCCAGAATGACAAGGTTCCAAGAGCTCATTGGTTTATCTCTAATCAACAAAGCTAAAGCTGAGGCAATGACACAACAGGCTTAACTACTATGTCTCAGTACAGGAGAGATGAGCTAAAGAGATTTGTGAAAGGAAACAAGCTACTCAATGTTGATGAGTACATGCATCTTCACCCAGAAGTAGTTGTCCCCAGAGCCACTTCACTGAACATCATAGGGGCAGCTGATATGACTATGACCAGGGCTCAAGCTTCAGACCCCAATAGGGAAATCATTTTCAAAAAGCCAGGAGATAAAGCACCAGGAGACAAGCTAAAACAGAAGAAGACAGAGAAGTAATTTTGTGGTTGTTTCATTTCTGCTTCTATTTCAGACTATATCTTGTACTAAAACAAAGCCTGTATGTATATATATATCTGTTGCATGTATTGTAAATTCTCTGCCAGATATATTTCTTAATTTTGCTTTGTTCTTTGCTTGGAGTCTCTGTTAGTGACCTCACCCAAATAGGGGGAGATTGTTGGATCCCTAGTTGATTTGGGCTAGGTCCACTAACTTAGGATGTGACCCATCATATATAGTCTGGGTCAAGTTTATGTCTTAGAGTCTAGGACAGTCCTCTATCTCAACTTCAGATGGACCAGCCTTCCTCAAGACCATCAGGAACTCCAGATCTATCAGTTTTTCAGACTAAGTGAAATGAGTTCGACGTTCGTCGAACTCAGCTCGATAAAGGGAGTTCTGCGCTCGACGATCGTGAGACAATTCGTAGTGCTGAGCTCGACGAACTATGTTCTTTGTTCGACGAACACCGGGATTCTACTTCAAGCATTATCAGGACTACTTTAGAATTTCTCTAAGTCCAACTTCAAGCTTTGGTCGACGAATTACTTTCTGAGCTCGACCTCAAGTTCTCAGATTCTCAGGTCGACGACTTCAGTTCTCAGCTCGACGAATTTAGTTCTCTGCTCAACGAATAAAGATTGTCTGATATTGAAGATTGTCTGTTCAACGAATGAAGACTGTCAGCTCGACGAACTCAGCTCAGCTCGACGAACTCAGCTTAGCTCGACGAACTCAGGCTCAGCTCGACGAACTCAAAAATCAGTTCGACGAATTATGTTCTTCGGTCAACGATTCCAGACTAGGTCTTCTTCCGTTCCCGTCTCATTCCATGGCGCTGATTCCTGAACATTTAATGGCAGTTCTTCCCAGAATACTACCGTTAGAATACGAAGTTAATCCTGGATTATTACATGCCATTTTTCCATGGAAACAGTTGGGGAAATAATTTATTGTTGCTTCCTTTCCAGGCCGTCTGCCATTACTGCTCTATATTCAAAAATTCGAATGTTTCTTATGAGACATTGAGATATACAGAAAGAGTCAGTAATACATTGAGATACAAAAAAAAAGACAGACAGTGATTCAGACAACACAGAAAAAGGAATTCATTCTTGGCCCAGAGAGAAACTGATCAAGAAGAAGAAGAAGAACACTACATAAATATCAAGAGTCTTCTTCATCTGCTTTTACTCAGGATAACTTCAAAGACAATACATTCATATCAGTCACAAGTAGTTCCTGGAGACTTTCTCTGGACCAGGAAATCTAGGTCTTTGAAGACCTATCACCCTGAAGCAGTGCTCCAGCATTCTTCCTGATTCATTCTGTAACGACCCTAGCCGATCCAACGTGACAGCGTCACGGCTCCGCTCTAGGCGTCGCTACCGGGCTGCAGCCCAAGCACCCCAACCCCTCTCCCTCCACAGGCGGGTTGTTGGTGGCCACAGCCTCCCTTTGACGAGCGAACTCGACAGTTAAGCTGGGCCGTACGGGGACTTCCCAGGAGGTCACCCATCCCAGTACTACTCTCGCCCAAGCACGCTTAACTATGGAGTTCCTTCAACTCTCATCACCAATTGAGCTGCAGCTCAATTGGTGATGAGAGTTGAAGGAACTCCATAGTTAAGCGTGCTTGGGCGAGAGTAGTACTGGGATGGGTGACCTCCTGGGAAGTCCCCGTACGGCCCAGCTTAACTGTCGAGTTCGCTCGTCAAAGGGAGGCTGTGGCCACCAACAACCCGCCTGTGGAGGGAGAGGGGTTGGGGTGCTTGGGCTGCAGCCCGGTAGCGACGCCTAGAGCGGAGCCGTGACGCTGTCACGTTGGATCGGCTAGGGTCGTTACAATAAAAGTGCACTTTTATTGTAACACCCCTAGCCGATCCAACGTGACAGCGTCACGGCTCCGCTCTAGGCGATGCTACCGGGCTGCAGCCCAAGCACCCCAACCCCTCTCCCTCCACAGGCGGGTTGTTGGTGGCCACAGCCTCCCTTTGATGAGGTAAACTCGATAGTCAAGCTCGCACTACGGGGACTTCCCAGGAGGTCACCCATCCCAGTACTACTCCAGCCCGAGCACGCTTAACTATGGAGTTCTTTCAACTCTCATCACCAATTGAGCTGTTACACATTCTACATCTCAGGGGGAGCAAAGCTACAAAACAAAAATCCACAAGTCTTCTCATTTGACTTGAGAAAGGGAAGACCTCATCACCCTCTCACTCCACCTCTGTACAGGGTTTTAATTCCCTTCAAAATTATTCTGGTTGCAAGTCTCCCTCCAAAAGACTTGAGGGTTTGGTTTTTGGGAACCTGATCAAAACCCCATTGGTGCCAAGACACCTGATCAACCCCTTCCTGCAGTGGATTCCTACCAGGGTGGTAGAAGAGTGGACTTCCCAGATTTGGGGAACCACTATAAAATTTTTGTGTCGTCTGGTTGCTTTCTTTTCTTTTTGTTTTCTGGCCTTGCTCTGTGAATGTGCTGTGATTAGATAGTTGCTGCATCTTGGTTTATTGTATTTGCTTCCCTGCACACACACCTAAAATACAACAACAGTTGTAAAAGTTTTAAAATCACCAACATACTCTATTCACCCCCCCCCCCTCTAGAGTATATCTGTTCTAACTAACACCTTCAGGTGGTATCAAGCATACCTCCTGAACTTTCATAATGTATCCGGAACATCAGAAACTGCAGAAGAAGGAACAACTAAGGGCACTTGTAGATCAGGAACCACTTGGGTTTCAGCAGACTCCCCCTCGATTCATGCACACGAGCTGAAAGTGAGAGTTAGATCTGAAATACTCTAGAGGGGGGGGGGGTGAATAGAGTATTCTTAAATATTATTAACAGCTATTACAGCTTTTGCTGTAATTTCAAAGTGCAGAAATTTATAGACTTACAAACAATATAACTAAAGCACAAGCACAACAAGAACAAATGAAAATAAGGCAACCAGACGACACAAGAATTTTATAGCGGTTCCCCAACCTGGGTACATCCATTCTTCTACCACCCTTGGTAGGAATCCACTCAAATTTTTGATCAGGTGTCTGACACCAATGAGCTTTTGATCTGGTGCTCAAAAACAAACCCAAGTCTTTTGATCAGGAGACTTGCAACCAAGGAATCACTTTTGAAGGGAGATGACAACCCTTTATAGAGGTGGGGGTGAAGATGATTTTGTCTTCTCTTTCTCAATATACAACTGAGAAGACTGTGGATTTGATTATAGCTTAAAGCTCCCCCTGATGTGTAGAATGAATCAGGGAAAAACAGGAGCTAAGCTTCAGGGTGATAGGCCTTCAAACTGAATCCTTGACTAGCAATAGTCTTCAGGAACTTCTTTGACAGATTGGACTGCAGTTGTCCTTTTGAAGTGTCCGGTAGTACTTGAATAAAGAAGACCCTTGATATAAGTATTGTTGTTCTTCTTCTTCAAGTGCTGATGAACTTCTGGTCAAGAACTTCTGTGTATCAGAGAATGCTTCTTCTTTGACAGAGCAGATTATCCAAGATTGAATGTTTTTCTGTAATCTCTATGTGCTTCTCAATAAGTTGTGCTCTGTGTGAAGCTTTTTCTATGATGCTTGATTCTCTCTGTAAGTCTATGTGTCTTTGTGTCTCCAATGTGTATGTCGTTCTTCTCTTCTTCTCTGTATTTTAAAAATTTGAATACATCTGCAATTAATGCTAACAGCCTTGAGAATAATCGGTATTGATTTATTTCCCCAACTGTCCTATGGAAAAATGGCAAGCAATAATCCTGGAGAATGCCATAATTAATGCTCCTTCTAACGGTTATAATCAGAGAATGTTAGAGCATTAATTACTCAGGAATTATCGCATTAGAGTGGGGACAGAAGGCCGAAAATAACTAAGTCTGGAATCGTCGAACAGTTGCCAGAAATTCGTCGAACTGAGTCCACAGTTCGTTAAGCTGAGATGTTGTATTCGTCGACCAGACGGCTTCTGTTCATCGAGCTGAGTTCCATGATCGTCGAGCTGGAAACTGAACTGATGTCTCTTTTGATCTTTGCCTATTCGTCGAGCTGGTAAATATGTTCGTCGACTGTAGTTCAGCAACTATTCTGGAGTTATCAAATATTCTGTATGTTGACTGATATCTTGTGTGTCGACATAAGTCTTTTGTGTGGTGTCGACATAGCCTTTCCACAATATCGACTAATGATCTTGGTGTCGACACAACCTTTCCACATTATCGACTGATGATCTTGGTGTCAACACAAGTTCTTCTAGTGTCGACTCAGTTGTTGTCGACATATAATCTGAGTGTCGACATAAGTCTAATGGTTCCAGAATTTGTCGGGCAGAGAACTGAGTTCGTCGACCTGAGACTAGAGAACATAGTCTCTACATAATGCTGTAGTAGTCCAAAGATTCATCGACCAAAGAATGGTGTTCGTCGAGCTAAGTCTTGAGAACCTTGAATTCGTCGAGCTAAAAATGATTCTGGACTTAGAGAAAAATTGATGAACCTCTAGCAATATAGTTGAAGTGTAAGTCCAGAATTCATCGAGCAAAGAATGAAGTTCGTCGACCTGAGAACTAGGTTCGTCGACCTGAGTCTAGAGAACAGTCTGGACTTAGAATGCTGAAGGTGGAGTCCAAAAATCGTCGACCTATGACTGAAGATCGTCGAGCTCAGTTCAGAGAAAATATCTCTAAGATCGTCGAGCTGAGAACGCCTATCGTCGACTGGAGTTCGACGAACGTCGAACTCATTTTACTTAGTTTCTTGCGAAGTCTCTGAATCTCTGGAAAAACTCTAAGTCTTGAGTCTCTAGTAGTCTGATGTTAGCTTGTCCATGTGATGTTGACTCTTAGGACTTGGCCTAGACTCTAGGACACAACTTTGACCCTGGCTATACATGTTGGGTCACATCATCCTAAGTTAGTGAACCTAGCCCAAATCAAACTAGAGATCCAACAATCCCCCCCTATTTGGGTGATGTCACTAATAGACTCAAAATAAAAATATAAAGTAAACAAAGCAGGAAAAAGATATATCTGGCAGAGATAATTAACACATGCAACAAATATATTTACACAAAAGCTTTGTTCAAATAATATGACACAATTTAAGATAGAAAAACAGAAATAAAATTGTTCATATTTCACTTCTTCTGCTTCTTCTCCTGATGCTTTGCATCCTTACCCTTGTCTCCTGGCTTGGTAAAGACTATTTCCCTGTTTGGATTTAAAGCTTGTTCCATAGTCATTATCATGTCTGCAGGCCCTATAATCTTCAGAGATGTAGTTCTAAGGACCACTGCTTCAGGATGTAATTTCATATTATCATCAACATTAAAAATTTTGTTAGCCTTTTCAAACCTTTTCAGTTCTTCTCTCCTATATTTTGACACTATAGTGTATTCAGAAATATCTTTCCCTTCAGCCTTTGCCTTGTTAACCATAGAGAGGCCTACTAGTTCCTAGAACCTGGCCATTTTAGTTGTGTTGGCTGTTTCTGGATCTTCATAAGGAATAGGAGGAGAGGGTGGTCTTTTAGGACTTTCAGCCTTTTGATGTTGTTGCTGTTGATGATGTTGTTGTTGTTGATGTTGTTGTTGCTGTTGATGTTATTTTCCTGAGGGTTGTTGCCCGTGCTAGCTACTTTCATGATAAGGTCTCCCTTGATGTCTTTGATATGTTTGAATGGGGGCAGACCTTTGAGAACTAGAGCTAGAAGCACCAGCTGCAGGAGGAGGAGGAGGTGGTGGATCTTTCCTATACCTTTGAACTGGTGGAGGAGAGTATCTTCTACTCTTCTTCCTTTCCTTTTGCTGATTATTAGATAGCCACATCCATGCTGGCAGCCCCTTGTATCGAGTTATCTTTTGAAGACTGTAGTAAGGGGTGCCATTGTTTGGATTAGGCTTAGGAGCAGGAGCAGGAGGAGCTTTTCTTTTCTTTGAAACTTGCTTCCTCTTCTTTGTCTCCTCCTCATCTGAATCATCATCCTAATCTTCATCATCATCATTGTCAGAACCCTAAGGGTTATCATATAGATCATCCAAAGCTTTTAAAGCTTTAGCAGAAATAACATGCTTTTCTGGAGCAGGAGCAGGAGTTGCAACAAGAATTTGAGTTTCAGCAGGAGTTGGAGGAGAAGCTACACAAACATCAGAACTAACTTGGATAGAGCTTTCAGTTGCTGCCTTATTTTCATCTGCAATATCAGCCAAGATCAGTTCATCTAGATCTGGCATGGGAGATTCATCCATTACAAAGGTTGGTGCTGAAGACATTATTGAAGCAAAGGGAACAACCACTACTTCTGGAAGTGGAGTGACTACTGGCTGTGTAATAGCAAATCTGTCCCTAAGTTGCTTAACCACTGCTGAAGAGATGGGGGAAGTGTATGGTATAATAGCCAAGGATGGCTTAGTGATCTCAACTGGAAGGTAGTGCAAATCTACAGTATCAAAAATACTCAACAAATGTTCTAAATTAATTGTGGGATTAAGAATGAAATCACCAATAGTATTAGGCTCTTCAGAGTCCGAGTCATCAAAATCCATATTAGTTTCAATAAAATCAATCAAATCTTTATCTTTGTATTCTGTACACTCTGCTGCTGTTGCTGAAGCTGGAGCATCTACTGCTGGGGCTGGAGCTGAAGCCTCTGGAGCTGTAGCTGCTACTTCAACATCAGGCATCTCCCCCTGCCTGGTTTCAGTGGTAACTGTGGCCAGGCCCCTGGTTGTGGATGGGGCAGCAGTAAGAGCAAAGATTTTGTTAAAGAGAGAGGAGATGGTGGTAGCAAGAGGTGTAATGGACTCAGCTATAAGGGACTTGAGGAGGGGAGTGATTATGGAAATGATGGAAGAGATGGTGGAGTGGTCCAATGATGGAGTGGTAGATGGTGTTGCAGAAGGTGTAGAAGTGTGGACTATGGGAGGGATAGAAAGTGGAGCATCAGGTATGTGAACATTTGGAAGGATGGTAGATGTTGATGGGGATGGATGGGTGGCATCTTGCATGATGGTTTCTATTCGTAGATGGTAAGATGGTATTGAAGATAGATGGGGGGGAAGAGGAGATTATGGTGGTGTAGGAATGTAGGTGTCATGAGGGGAATCAGGAGGTGTTGGTGGTTGATTATCTTGAAGAAGTTCAGTGATGTCAATTGTGGAGATGGGGCTGGTGAAGTATGTTGAGATAGAGGTGGAGTAGGAACATGAGTATGTTGTTGCGATTATAGTGTGGAAGAGATAATGGGAGAGGAAGTGATTTGTGTTGCTGGAAGGGGGCTGGAATAGATGGTGGTGTTGGATGAAGCTCTTCAGCAGGTGGGGGAGTGGCTTTAACAGCCCTGGTGCCTTTAGAAGCTGGGGTGGAAGAGGTAGAAGCCTTGGTTGGCTTGGTTATTGTCCTCTCCCACCTGCCAAATAGGGCACATGTGAGCCTTTTTCTGGACCAGTGATTCAGCAGCCTTCTCTTGTAAAAAGATCCCTATGATCCTTCCAAAGCATACTTCCTTTTTGTTATTTTTCTTCTGTATCAAATCAAAGAGAATCTGTGCCCAATCCACATGTTTCTTATTGAAGATTGCACACATGACTAGAAACTCATGTCTAGTGATGTAATCATGGGCAGTATGTTTCCCAAGCAGAACCTTTCCAACCAAATATGCCAGAAACTTATAAGGGGCAGAGAGGTGTTTCTTCAAGAGTTTGTTAGGGTTATCTCTAGTATAACACATTAGGCTTAGCATCATATTAGATTCCTCTATTTCAATCTCCAGTTGCTCTTCTCCAATCCTTAATCCAAAAATTTTAGTTAAGATTGCGGGGGTTAAGGAGATGGAGTTACCCGGAATAGTGTCTGTTATTGTATTCTCCTCTGTTGGCGATAGGGTGTAGACCCATTCCCTGATTTCAGTGTTGTGTAATTTGGTTCTTCTAGTCATTACGGTTTTGAGTTCTTGTTCTTCAAGGAGTTCCAGAATGTAAAGGAAGATGAGATCAGAGTGTTGAAACGAATCAAAATCCACGTCAAAATCGGTATCGAACTTCATGCCTTCGAGAATGCTTGCCTGAATCGCCATGGAATCACCTGCAAGAGAGACACAAAAACGGCGATCAAGTGCAAAGGAACAGAAAGCGTGGGACGGAGGTCGAAGAAAACCTAAATATAGGGTTTTCAAGAATATGAATCGACAGACTCCGTTCCACGAAAATAAAAATAATTCTTCGAACTGAGTTCGACGAAATAATTTGGACTGAAATAATTCGTCGATCTTATCCAGAAGAATTGAAGACAGTTCGTCGAACTCCATTCGACGAATATCTTCAGAAGAAAGTTCGTCGAGCTCCGTTCGACGAAACTTGTTTCACTCACAGAGAGTTCGTCGATCTTCGTTCGACGACTGTCTCTCAAACTTTCCCGGGTTCGTCGAACTCCGTTCGATGAACTTTGGAAAATTCGTCGAGTGCAGATAGAAATCAAATAAAGTCTTCTCTATTGATCATTCCATGTTGATTTACAAAGAACATATGATTTCTATCATCCTGAGGTTTGTTGAATATATCAGCCCTTTGTAAATCAGTGTAGATATAGACAAGCTTGATTTTATTTTTGTCTACACACTCCTAAATAAAATGATGTCTTATATCAATATGTTTTGTACTACTGTGGTGAACTGGATTCTGGGCTATGGCTATAGCACTTGTATTATCACAGAGTAGAGTTGAATTATTTAAGTTGAACCCATAATCTAGAAGTTGTTTTTGTATCCAAAGAATCTGTGAACAACAACTACCTGCTGCAATATATTCTGGTTCAGCAGTTGAGGTTGACACTGATGTTTGCTTTTTACAAAACCAAGATACTAATATCATACCCAGGAACTGGCAAGTTCCTGAAGTACTTTTTCTATCTACCCTGCATCTAGCAAAATCAGCATCAGAGTATCCAGTTAACTCAAATTCTGATTCAGCAGGATACCATAGGCCTAGATTAGGACAACTCTTTATATATCTCAAAATCCTTTTTAGTAAAATTAGATGACATTCTTTAGGGTTCACCTGGAACCTAGCACAAAGGCATGTGGCAAACATAATAACTGGCCTACTTGTTGTGAGGTATAATAAGGACCCAACAATGCCCCTATAAAGTTTTTGATCCACAGGTTTCCATGGTACATCAGAGTCCACAGCAGCATTGGTAGCCATGGGAGTTTTCTTTGCTGAGGCATCAGCCATCCCAAACTTCTTTAGAAGTTCTTTAACATATTTTGCTTGAGAGATGAAGATGCCATCAGGGAGCTGCTTCACTTGGAGACCAAGCAAGTAAAAAGCTTACCCATGCTACTCATTTCAAATTTGGAATGCATGAGGTCAGAGAACCTCTTACATAATTTGGAATCTGTAGAGCCAAATATAATATCATCCACATAGATTTGTACTAATAAGATTTGGTCATTATGATGTCCAGTGAAAAGAGTTTTATCTACAGTTCCTCTTGTAAATTTATGCTCCAATATAAAACTAGCTAAGGTCTCATACGAAGCGCTTGGAGCTTGCTTTAGAGAATAAAGAGCCTTATGCAATTTAAAAATGTGAGAGGGGTAAGTTGGAGAAACAAAACCTGGAGGTTGTTCTACATAAACCTCTTCTTGTAGCACTCCATTTAGAAAAGCACTCTTCACATCCATTTGGAAGACCTTGAACCTCTTGTATGCTGCATAGGCAAGGAATATTCTTATGGCTTCCAACCTTGCAACAGGTGCAAAGGTTTGATCATAATCAATTCCTTCTTCTTGCATATATCCTTAAGCAACAAGCCTAGCCTTGTTTCTCACAATGACTCCTTGGGCATCCAGCTTGTTTCTGAAAACCCATTTGGTTCCAATAACTGGGTAGTTTTGGGGTCTTGGAACCAAATCCCAAACTCTACATCTCTCAAATTGATTTAGTTCCTCCTACATTGCAAGGATCCAGTTTGGATCCTGCTCAGTATCATGAATGGATAGAGGTTCAACCTGAGAGAGAAAACAGGCATGCATCAAATCTTGGGTGAGTTGATGTCTTGTCTGTACACCTGTTGATATGTCTCCAATTACTTGAGATCTGGGGTGATCCCTAAGTGTGACAAAATCAGTGGGTGGTGTTGGTTGTTCAACAACATTTGGAATTAAATCCTCCTGTGGAATTGCATTTGTTGTTGATAGAGATTCATTATGTTCAACTTCTTCTTCTTCACTTTCTTCAATGACTTGTGGAGAGGGATGAGTTGGCACCTCTTGGGTGAGGTTTAGTCCATCCAAGGTCTCAAACAAGTGGGGTACCTGCAAGTTGTTATTGGTAGAAACTTCTTTCTCCTTGCAATACATGTTAGTCTCATAAAATGAAACATGAATAGACTCCTCAATTTTTAGTGTTGATTTATTAAAAACTCTATAGGCCTTGCTTACTTGGGAGTATCCTAGAAAAACTCCCTCTTCAGCCTTAGCCTCAAACTTTCTAATGTATTTTTTGTTATTGTTATGAATATAACATAAGCATCCAAATACTTTGAAGTAGTTGATTTTAGGTTTCTTCCCTCTGATTAATTTATAGGGAGTCTTGTTCTTTTATTTGTGAATTAAGCTCCTGTTCAGGACATAATTTGTTGTGCTTACAGCCTCTGCCCAAAAGGTTAGGGTCATGTAAGCATCTACAAGAAATGTACCTGCAGCTTCAATGTGTGTCCTATTTTTCCTTTCAGCTACCCCATTTTGTTGGGGAGTTCTAGGAGCAGAGAAGCAATGTCTGATATCTTCCTTCTCACAGAACTCATGCATAAGAAGAGACTCAAGCTCTGTGCCATGATAACTTCTGATCAATGCAACATGAGTAGAGAACTTAATCTATATGGTCCTGAGAAAATCTGTAAGAACCTTGAACATATCTGACTTTGATCTCAGAAAGAATACCCAACTGAACCTGGAGAAGTAATGCACTATAACCAAAGTGTAGGATTTTCCTCCTAGACTTTGTACAACAATGGGTCCAAAGAGATCCAAATTTAGCAAGTACAAAATCCTAGGTGAATCACTCTTATTAACATATTTAAAAGTAGTTTAGTTTGCTTGCCTAATTGACAAGCCCTGCAGAGACCTTCCTTCTTGTAGGGACCAGAAGGTAGACCTGTAACAAGGTTGTGTTTAGATAGCCTAGCAATGTTTTTCAGATTTACTTGACCTAGTCTTTTGTGTCATAAGTCATTTTGATTACTAGTTAAAATAAGTAAACATATATCAGTTTTGGCAGAAAGAAAATTTACTAAGTATATGTTGCCTTGTCTACTTCCAGTTAAAACTGTTTGGTTGTTTTTATCAATAATAGAACAAGTGGATGGGTTTAAGTATACCTGATAACCATCATCACATAACTGACTTATGGAGATGAGGTTATGCTTGAGTCCACTTACATATGTCACCTTTTTAAATGTGACAGCTCCTATTCTCACTTCTCCAAATCCTTCTGACTGACCATATTTGGAGTCATCAAAGATAACCTTTGGCCCCAGCTTGTACTTATAGTTGGTTAAGATGTCCTTGCTGCCAGTCATGTGTTTGGAGCAGCCACTGTCCAGGTACCAAGTTTGATTTACCCCTCGACAACTCTTCACCTGCAATAGAAAACAGTTAATGGTTTTTGACCCAGGTTACCTTGGGTCCTTTGTATGGCTTATAAGAAAAGCTGGAAATAAAAGAGAATTCAGGTTGGGACTTATATCCTAGGGGGTGATATCTCCTAGGTGGTATGATCCATTCATCTAATGGATTAAATGGTTTCTTAGAAGTATTTAAGTTGCTGTTAGAATTATAGTTTTGATTAAGTCTTCCTGGGTTCGCCGAATTGCTGTAAGTTCGTCGACCAGAGTTCGACGAATTGGGTTGAGATCGTCGATCTCTGCCCAGAGAATGAACATGTTCAATCTCTGTGCCCCATGTTCGTCGACTTTTGCTCGACGAACCATACAGAGTTCATCGATCGTAGTTAGACGAATAAATATAACTATAGTTTGCGTTCAGAGTTCGTCGATCTGGGTTCGACGAACTGGCTCCATTTTGTCGATCTGGGTTCGACGAAAATTATTGAAACTTGTTTTTATTAGGTGTTTTCTGTCTGATTGTCTTAGAGATCTTTTCTACTATTTGTTTGTCATTTACCTTTTCTTTGTCTTTAGCAGATACAAATTTTATTGGAGTTGATAAAATGTTCTTCCTGAGAATGGGGGGCAAACCTGATGGAGCACCCAAGCCTTGCTTGCCATTAAGTCTGGCATTAACAGTACTTGTGATATCCATCAGCTTGAGGTTTCTCCCATTGAGAGTTTCCTCAAGATGTTTGGCCTCACAAAGCTCAGTTTTTAATGAAATTATCTTTTTATTTGCTAAGGTTAATTCATCTTTTAACCTAATGTTTTCAGATTGAACATCCTCTAAGTTTCCTAGTTTTTCTCTAAGAATTTTAATTTCTATTTAAGAGTTAATCAAATTTATGCACATTAGTTTGAAATCAGATTTAAATGTTTCAGAGCTGTACTCAAAAGAGGACATTACCTGATCTGCCTCTGATTCAAACACTCCTTCATCTTCATATTCTTCTTCTTCTGAGTGACTTCTAGAGGCATCAATTGCCATGATGCAAACCTCCTTTGCTCTTTCTTCTTCCTCATCTTCACTGGAGCTTGAAGATGTTGACTCATCTTCTGTCTCACTCCAGGTTTCAGCCACAAAGCCCTTTTCCTTCTTCTTGTGCTTGTTGAAGAGGGTTTGCTGGTGTGATGTCTTCTGGTTTCTTTCTCTCTTCTTTCTCTTTCTTCTGGTTTTTTGGACATTCAGAGAGGAAATGCCCAGGCTTTCTGCATCCATAGCACACAACTTCTTTGGTTGGTGTCTTGTCATATTTTGGCTTGTCATCTTTTCTTGCTGACTTTCTCCTGAAATCCTTTCTGGCCATCTTGAATAATCTCTTAGCAAAGAGACTCATAAGCTCTTCATTTGATGTTGCAGTTTCTGACTCTTCGGTGGCTTTGAAAGCAATACTTTGTTCTCTTCTGGCTGCTGGAGGTGTTCTTTGTTCAGCTGCCTCCCTGGTCTTTATCAGCTGTTCATATGACTTCAGATTACCTAATACGGATTCAGTTGAAATCTCATTCAGGCATTTGGCCTCCTTGATGGGCCAGATTCTTGTATCCCATGAGCTTGGGAAGCACATCAAGATCTTGTCATTCACTTCAGTAAAAGTGATGTTCTTATCCAAGGTTTTTAGCTCATTGATAATTGAGCTTAACCTATTGTACATGTCAGAAACTGTCTCAGCTTCTTCCTTCTTAAAGTTCTCATATAGGGATATGAGATTTGATCTCCTATCCTTTCTCTCATTTGCTGATCCATCCACCATTTGGTTTAGAGAATCCCAAATGTCTTTTGCTGAGGTGCACTCAGCAACCTTCTGGAAAATATCATCTGACATAGTTTGTGCAAGGATATTCATAGTTTTGGCATCAGCAATCTTTGCCTTCTTTTGGGCTTTAGTCCACTCAGGTGGTGGGACTGCATTGTTGCTGGAGGATGTTGTAGATGTAGATGCCTGTGAGACCTGTCAAAATTGAATTGTAGATGTCTTCATCAATGGAGTTCATGTATAACCTAATTCTTGCCTTCCAGATGGCAAACCTATTAAGGTTGCAAACTGGAGGTCTGGTGCTTGCATAATCCTTATTCTGTGTCATGACTGTGTTTATAATTTAAATGAGAATAAGGTGATGTGTAGATCTAACAAAGGATCTTTTGGTTCAAGATTTAACTTGTACAACCAAAGGAACCTCCTCTGATACCAGTTGAAAGTGAGAGTTAAATCTGAAATACTCTAGTGCGGGGGGGGGGGGGGGGGGGGTGAATAGGGTATTCTTAAATATTATTAACAAATATTACAACTTTTGCTGTAAATTAAAAGTGCAGAAATTTATAGACTTGCAAACAATAAAACTAAAGCACAAGCATAGCAAGAACAAATGAAAATAAGGCAACCAGATGACACAAGAATTTTATAGTGGTTCCCCAACCTGGGTACATCCACTCTTCTACCACCCTTGGTAGGAATCCACTCAGATTTTTGATTACGTGTCTGAACCAATGAGCTTTTGATCAGGTGCTCGAAAACTAACCCAAGTCTTTTGATTAGGAGACTTGCAACCAAGGAATCACTTTTGAAGGGAGATGACAACCGTTTACAGAGGTGGGGTGAGAGATGATTTTGTCTTCTCCTTCTCAATATACAACTGAGAAGACTGTGGATTTGATTATAGCTTAAAGCTCCCCCTGAGGTGTAGAATGAATCAGGGAAAAGCAGGAGCTAAGCTTTAGGGTGATAGGTCTTCAAACTGAATCCTTGACCAGCAATAGTCTTCAGTAACTTTTTTGACAGATTGAACTGAAGTTGTCATTTTGAAGTGTCCTGGAGTACTTGAAGAAAGAAGACTCTTGATATAAGTATTGTTGTTCTTCTTCTTCAAGTGCTGATGAGCTTCTGGTCAAGAACTTCTGTGTATCAGAGAATGCTTCTTCTTTGACAGAGTAGATTATCCAAGATTGAATTTTTTCTGTAATCTCTATGTGCTTCTCAGTAAGTTGGGCTCTGTGTGAAGCTTTCTCTATGATGCTTAATTCTCTCTGTCAGTCTATGTGTCTCTGTGTCTCCGATGTGTATGTCATTCTTCTCTTCTTCTCTGTATTTTGAAAATTTGAATGCATCTGCAATTAATGCTGACAGCCTTGAGAATAATCAGCATTGATTTATTTCCGCAACTGTCCCGTGGAAAAATGGCAAGCAATAATCTTGGTGAAGACCATAATTAATGCTCCTTCTAACGGTTATAATCAGAGAATGTTAGAGCATTAATTACTCAAGAATTATCGCATTAGAGTGGGGACAGAAGGCCAGAAATAACTAAGTCTGGAATCGTCGAACAGTTGTCAGAATTCGTCGAACTGAGTCCGCAGTTTGTCGAGCTGAGATGTTGTATTCGTCGACCAGACGCCTTCTGTTCGTCGAGCTGAGTTCCATGATCGTCGTGCTGGAAACTGAACTACTGTCTCTTTTCATCCTTGCCTATTCATCGAGCTAGTAAATATGTTCGTTGACTGGAGTTCAGCAACTATTCTGGATTTGTCAAATATTCTGTGTGTTGACTGATATCCTGTGTGTCGACACAACTCTTCTGTGTGGTGTCGACATAGCATTTCCACAATATCGACTGATGATCTTGGTGTCGACATAGCCTTTCCACAATGTCGACTGATGATCTTGGTGTCGACACAAGTTCTTGTAGTGTCGACTCAGTTGGTGTCGACATATACTCTGAGTGTCGACATAAGTCTTCTGGTTCAAGAATTCGTCGGGCAGAGAACTGAGTTCGTCGACCTGAGACTAGAGAACATAGTCTCGACAAAATGCTGTAGTAGTCCAAAGATTCGTCGACCAAAGAGTTGTGTCCGTCGAGCTAAGTCTGGAGAACCTTGAATTCGTCGATCTGAAAATGATTCTGGACTTAGAGAAAAATTGATGAACCTTTGGCAATAGAGTTGAAGTGGAAGTCCAGAATTCGTCGAGCAAAGAATGAAGTTCGTCGACCTGAGAACTAGGTTCGTCGACCTGAGTCTATAGAACAGTCTGGACTTAGAATGCTGAAGGTGGAGTCCAAAAATCTTCGACCTGTGACTGAAGATCATCGAGCTCAGCTCAGAGAAAATATCTCTACGATCGTCGAGCTGAGAACGCCTATCGTCGGCCAGAGTTCAACCAACGTCGAACTCATTTTACTTAGTTTCTTGAGAAGTCTCTGAATCTCTGGAAAAACTCTAAGTCTTGAGTCTCTGGTAGTCTGATGTTGGCTTGTCCATGTGATGTTGACTCTTAGGACTTGGCCTATACTCTAGGACACAACTTTGACCCTGACTATACATGTTGGGTCACATCATCCTAAGTTAGTGAACCTAGCCCAAATAAGACTAGGGATCCAACACGAGATTTCAGGAATTTCTTGGGGGGGGGGGGTAGGTGTAGGAATTCTTTCCTCATAAACTTCCTCCTCCTCTACCCCAGGCAAGTCTTGGAGACCACCTAGCCTTGGGATTCTTCTTTCCTATATAAAGAAGATTGAAGCATCTATTTTCTTCAGGCGATGAATTGGTACTCCTCTGGTCATGTCAAATGTGTCTCTATCCAACTGATTCAAGTATAGGCTGATTATCCTTCCAAAGTTCAGTGCTTGGAAACTGTCCTTTATCCTTCCAAATAACACTGCACCCCAGTCTATTCTCTTCCGACATATGATGGCGACCAAAATCTTGAACATCTCTGAGGAGAGGTAATTATGGGATCCAGTCTTACACAATAGAACTTTTCTAATAATATCTGAAATACGTTTTCCTTCGTCGTTCATCCTTTTTCGCTTGACTGCTTTAGTTCCTCTTGGTAGTCCACAGAATAACAGAGCCCTTGAGAAATTACAATCTTCTAACTGATCTTCTTCTTCACACACTGGGGATCGTAAAAACCTTGTGAGTAGAGAAGCTTTCACTTTAACTTTGAGTTGCCTGACTTTGCTCTTGATCGCTGTGTCTTTCCTGCAGAGTTTGGCATGTTGGAAAAACCCCAAAACCTCCTTGTCCAACACCTTGCAAGGGTAATCGAGGACAAAGGTGAGACCGACAGATTCCAACATAAGAATTACATTACGGAACTCATCTATGGTCGTAAAGAAACCTATACAAACAAGTTCTCCCCCTACGAGTAAGCCACTAGTACCTCTGGGAGCCATCGAGAAACCCTGAAGTCCAAAAGATTGAACGAGACGAAGAAGATGAAGCGCTATAATCGCAGAAGCTGAAGTGGTGGATGGGAAAAAAAGAACGATGTCATTCAGACTTCTCTATCCGAGGATGTGAAGATGCTTTGCCCGGAAAATATTATATATATATATGTATGTATATATATATATATATATATATATATATATATATATATATATATATATATATATATATATATATATATATATATATATATATATATATATATATATATATAAAGTTTCGAGACAAATTGGCGCGTACCTAAACGACAATTCTTTGGATCCAATAAAAGAAATGACCTAAGTACGATTCATCGAAATCCCACGAAAGCCGAACAGAATTTGTCGAATATTGCCGCATTTTGTCATGGAAATTCGGATTGATTCGATGAATTGACGAGTTCCCGCGAGTAATTTTTGACAAATTTGCCTTGTGAACTTGGATTTCTTAGAGATATACTTCATCAAGAGAATTTTGACTCTCTAGTCGTCTTCAAGAGTCCTTGCTGAGCATGCCCAGGTCGATTTTGAAGAATGAGAACTTGGCCTCATCTAGTGGCTTCGTGAATATGTCTGCGACTTGCTTATCTTTAGGGATATAGTTGAGAATCATGTCCTTATTCTCAACGTGCTCATAGATGAAAGTGGTCGTCCTTTCGAGCATGGTGCTGGGGGTTCAAGTGGCCGTCCTTTCGAGCCATGGGCTGGGGAGGCTGTTACAAAAAAGTGCACTTTTTTTTTGTAAAGGCCTTCCCAGCCCACGGCTCGAAAGGACGGCCGCCGACACCCCCAGTATCACGCTCGAAAGGGTTCAGCCTAACCAGGTCTGCAAACCATGCACCCTAAACCCTCTCCATCCACTGGCGGGTTGTTGAGACCGGGGATCGAACCCGAGACCTCCTTGATAAGGAGTTTTCATACCACTCCTCATCACCAACTAAACTGAGCGATGATGAGTGGTATGAAAACTCCTTATCAAGAAGGTCTCGGGTTCGATCCCCAGTCTCAACAACCCGCCAATGGATGGAGAGGGGTTAGGGTGCATGGTCTGCAGACCTGGTTAGGCTGAACCCTTTCGAGCGTGATGCTAGGGGTGCCGGCGGCCGTCCTTTCGAGTCATGTGCTGGGGAGGCCGTTACAAAAAAAGTGCACTTATTTGTAACGGTATAGGCCTAGATCTAATTCGTACCAAGTCCACCGAAGGAGACCCAGCGGGTCCCAGCTAGCACAGTTAAAGGGCTGCAGTCGTACACCCCAAATACTCTCGTGCTTATTTCTCAGACACGTGCATTGTTGAGGCCGGGTCTCGAAGCTGCAACCCCCTTCATAAGGAGTTTTCAAACCACTCCTCATCCCCAATTGAGCTACATGTCAATTGGTGATGAGGAGTGGTTGAAAAACTCCTTATCAAGGAGGTCTCGGGTTCGATCCCCGACCTCAACAACACGCCTGTGGATGGAGAGGGGTTGGGGTGCATGGTATGCAGACTTATTGAGGTTGAACCCTTTCGAGCATGGTGCTGGGGGTGTCGTCGGCCGTCCTTTCGAGTCGTGGGCAGGGGAGGCTGTTACATCCTGTAGGTTGAAGTAGTGCTTCATCTAGTGATTCTTCATCCACCACACATGGATCGACGACCTTGACTAAGCTTGGAGCATCTTCCTTGACCGCTTCTTTGAAGTTTAGTTCCTTTAACCTGGTACCTGCATCTACACCAACAATACTAGACGAGCTACTTTGAAGCATACTTGTCTCATTAAATACAACATTTATAGACTCTTCTACCACCAGGGTTTTCTTGTTAAAAAACTTATATGCCTTATTATGCCTACTATAACCTATGAAAATACCTTCAAAACAATTTTCACTAAACTTCATACAATAGTACTTCTCATTGTTAAGTACAAAGCATTTACGACCAAAGATCCTAAAGTAGGATACAGTCGATTTTCTGCCTTTCAACAGTTCGTAGGGAGGCTTACGATGGCTTTTGTTGATTAATGCTTTATTTTGCACGTGGCAAGCTGTGTTGACTGCTTCGGCCCAGAAGTACTCTGGTAGTGAATCGTCATTCAACATAGTTGTGCATGCTTCAATGAGGGTTATGTTCCTTCTCTCTGTAAATCCATTTTGTTTTGGAGTACGTGGAGAGGAAAACTCATGAAAGATATCTTGACTGCCACAGAATTCTATCATGGCCCCAGACTCAAATTCTATTCTGTGATCACTTCTGATTTTGACCACAGAGCAATTTAACTCATTTTGAATTTGCGTAACAAAATTAGCAGAAGATCGAATAATTCCATGTGAAGTAAGTATAAACTTCTAGAAGAATTTTTTCAGTAATGTCCTTAAAAGTAGCCCTTGTCTGCTTACCCATTTGGCATGCGTGACATGGGCTCTCTTTAAGGCACTTAACGCTGGCAGCATCACGCACTAAGTTTTGAGAAAATAACATATTAATAGTTTTGAAATTTAAATGTGTTAATCTCTTGTGTCATTGGTCATAAAGAAACACACTATCTTTTGCCAAAAAGCACACTGGTGTATAATTGTCTAAGCATAGAAAATTTAAGCAGAAAATATTTCAACTCTGAGTGCCTGTTAAGACTGTCTCCAAAACGGCAGACAATTTTATCAGATACTTGTCCTTATAGAACCCAACAATATATCCATTATCACATAATTGGCTTATGCTAATTAGATTATGTTGTAATCCTTTAACATAGGCCACTTCTGCGAAGGTGAATCTACCATTGGTAATCATATTGTAGCCTTTGATAATTCCCCGGTAAGACCCTCAAAAGATGACTTTTGGTCCATCTTCAATGGGGGTATATTCTTGTAATAGGCTTCTTGTCCCAGTCATGTGTCAAGAGCATCAACTGTTTAAATACCAAATTAGAGTTTTGTAGGCCTTTGGACATACCTGCAATAATGAATCATTTTCTCTTAGGAACCCAAACATATTTGGGTCCTTGGTTCCTTGTTAGTTTAACACCACTAGGGACATTAACATTGCGAGTGATCGGTCTCACATTGTTAACTCATGGAGTTTCAATTTTTTCAGGATGAAACCAACAATCTACGACAAAGTGACCAATCTTGCCGCAACACCAACAGTCAAACATATTGGACTTTCTCTTGTACTCCAGCTTTACCATTTGAATGAGAGGTCTAGTAGGGGGAACCGACTTGGAGGTAGAAGTCCCATAATTGCAGCAAACACAATGCGTCACTGTCTCCTTAGCTGTGAAAGCAATAGTTTTCGCTTTCGGTCCTTTCTTGAAATTTGGTCGATGAACATAAGGACCATACTCTTTAAGAGTTATTTCTTCATACGGTGCCTTGAAAGCACTAGCACCAAAGTCTTGGGTACGGGTCCATCCATGGCAGTGCATTTTAGGCTCTACATACGTTTTCCTTGCAAAGTGACCATAGGACGTCTCAAAGTCATATTTATTTGTGGGAAAGATTACCTTCTTAAAAGAGGATTGACTTTGAGGTGTCTTCCCATTGCCTTTGGTATTGTCTCTCTTTGTAGCGTTACCTTTCACAGCTATGTGACCAAGACCACTACCCTTCTTAGGAGCAGAGAATTCAACAATGAGAGGACGAATGGTCTTTGCCTTAGATTAACTTTCAACAAGTTTCCTTTCAACCAAGAGCTTTTCTTCTAGCTCATCTAAGTATTTCTCCTTCTGACTTAAACGTTTAGCAGAGCATTATAATTCCTCTTTCAAGGAGTGAACTTCATCTCTGAGAGGAGTTAATTCTGCAATTTTCTCCTTCAGTTGTGATTCCACTGTCTTGAGAGAAGTAATCTCTTTTGATTTCTTTTTGGCTACCTTGAGGCATTTGTCAAAGGCTCTCAAAATTTCTTGATGTTGAGCCATCAAGTCAGTATCATCTTCCTCAGAAGAATAGTCTTCATGACCATTAGTAGAAGTTTCAGATTTAGAGAGCATTGTATGAGAGTTTATCTTCCTGTTGAATTGAGAGTCGCCTACTTCCTCATCTGATTGAGCCATGAGCCCGAAATAGGCTTCATCATCTTCAGAACTTGACTCACTTGAGTCACTATCACTAAGAGTTTTAGACTTCTTTGCCATGAAGCTCATCTCTTCCTTCCCCTTACCTTTGAAGATCTCTTCTCTTCTTTCTTGGATCCTTCCTTCTTTTTATACAGACTCTCCGCAATCATGTGTATCGTCTTATTGCAACAATAGCAAACTATGTCAGAAGAAGAATGTTTTTTCGATTTAGACTTATACCTGTCATCTTGGTTATAGCGTTTCTTGGACCGATCACCATCACGATGTGTTTGGTATTGTATCCACAATAACCTAGATTTGTGTGAAGTCACCCTTGAGCTAAGATGAATTAAGTGTGTATTTGATGTTATTCTTTAGTTGAGTGCTTGCAGTTAATTATTACTAAGTGTGGACCAATGTTAGTTTATAATGGGTCACTGAACATAGGACCATATAATGTAATCCCTCATTGCGTATGAAGGATGGTAAAAGCCTTACCACCTGAGGGGATAGATTTGTTTAATTCTAGAGGGGGTGAATAGAGTATTTTAAAATTTTAATTGGTTTTTATAGCGGAATTAAAAATAGTAATATATATCTTAAGAGAGTGCAGGAATGAAAAGCTAACTAACACAACACAAAGCACACAGTAATAAGATAACAGCGAACAACCAGACGACACAAGAAATTTATAGTGGTTCCCCTAAACTTGGGTACATCCACTCTTCTACCACCCTGGTAGGAATCCACTACATGTTTTTGATCAGGTGCCCTGTCACCAACAGGTTTTTGCTCAGGTGCCCTGTCACGACAAGATCTATTTGAAGGGAGATCTCACAACGCTTTAGGCTTTTGATCAGGTGCCCAAAAACCAAGCTAAGTCTTTTGTTAAGGAGACTTAAGAACCAGGTGGTTAACTTTGAAGGGAGTTATAACCCTGTGTACAGTGGGGTAAAAAAAGTGATATTGTCTTCTCTTTCTCAAACAGCTGAGAAGACTTTACTGGATTGCTTGATGTTGTCAAAGCTCCCCCGAAGATGATTATTGTTCAGGAATTTTCTGGAAGTTTGCATGGTGTAGGTCTTCTTTGATGAACTCCAGAAGATTTTAGACTAATTGTGTTTTGATGTCTCTTGAAAGCTTGGAGAAGAGTTACAGATGATGAAGACTGTATGAGTATGTAGACTGAATATTTTTCTTCTCTGTCTGCCTGTAACCCTGAGTCCAAACTTTTCTTCTTTTTAAAACTCCTTTTTCTTTCCTGCAAAAATTTTGTCTCTGAATTTGAATTCTACTCCATAATTAACTGCTGAAATCTTGGAACTTCGACAAATGGCTAGAAGGGCAATTACTTGATTCCTTAACTGTCCCAGTTATTAAGCTGAATATTAACTCTGTGAAATCCAGTAATTAATGCTGTCAATGAACGGCTATATTCATAAGAATATATGCAATTAATTACTCAAAGCAATATAGGCAATAATATATTATATCAATCTTGGTCAAACTGGAAATAAACTGTAGAGAATAGAAAATGATGAACTGACAGATTTCGTCGATCAGAGATCCAAGATCGTCGAACTCAATCCTCTCTTTCATCGAGCTGAGCCCCAAGAACTTTGAACTGAGTTAATGCTGTCCATTCTGGGCTCCAAGTTCGTCGAACTGAGATAGTTGTTCGTCAAACTCAACAACTGATAGGAGATCAGAGTTTGTTGAACTCAGTTAAGCTTTCGTCGATCTCAACTTCAGAGAAGAAACTTCGAGATCGTCGAACTGAGAACGAAGATCGTCAAACTCCATTCAGATTTCGTTGAACGACTTCTTCAACGTAGAAAAATCTATCTTGTTCTGAAATCTTCAGTCTTTTAAGTCTTCTGAGGGATTGGTCCAATCAAACTGACTTGTTTACCTACCGTAAGAACCAATAAAGACCTTTAACCTTAGACTATACATTGTGGGTCAATCTATGCAATCCTAGTAGTGAACCTAGCCCAAATCAACCCTAAAATAGGTGGGATTCCAACAATCTCCCCCTATTTGGGTGAGGTCACTATATACAATACATTAAAATAATAAAATACAATTACAAAGCATAACAGCAAATATCTGGCAGAAATTAAAAGTCTAGCAGATATATATACATCAAGTGCTTTGTGACAGATTAACCAAAACAAATAGTTCAGAGGAAAAATAAGCTAATCAAAAAACTATTTAGATTTCTTAGACTTGTCTTTCTCTGATGGTTGCCTGAAAATGATTTCCCTGTTGGGATTTGCTGCTTCTCTTTTAAACATAGTCATATCAGCTGCTCCAATGATATTGCCTGAAGTTACTCTTGGAACAACTGCCTCTGGATGTAAGCTCATATAAGCATCAACATTAAAAAAGTATTTAGCTTTGTCATACCTTTTAAATTCTTCTCTTCTGTAAGAAGACATTGTAGTATATTGAGAAGTATCTTTATCTTCTTCTTTAGCTTTATTTATCGGAGAAAGTCCAACCAGCTCTTGAAATCTAGCCATTTTAGAAATGCTTTCCTATTCTAGATCAACAAAAGGAACTGGTGGAGAGTAAGGTCTTTCCTTATGTTAAGATTTAGAAGAGTGATGCCATCCACTGCTACTGTGGCTGCTTCTGTAGTCACTCTTGGAAGATTTGTCATGTTTCTGATAACAAGATTGCCTTGAGTGCTGAGAAGATGTGGTTCTTGAGGCTAGATTGCTTGAATCACCTGCAGCTGGTGGAGGAGGAGGAGGAGGTGGATCCTTTCTGAATTGCTTAGTGGGAGCAGATCCAAACTTCTTCTTATTCTTTTGCGCTTTTATCTGATTATTTGAAAGATTCATCCAGTGGGGAGTAGTTGGAGTTAGAGGAATATTATGCAAGATATAATATGGAATGTCATTCTTGGGATTAGGTGGTTGCCCTGTTGTTGCCTGAGAAACTGCCTTCTTTTTCTGCAACTTTCTCTTCTTAGACATAGTATCCTCTGAATCATCTGAGTCATCTGATTCATCTTCCCTGGATTAACTTACAGGATTGTCATACAAAGCATTAATCATCTTCAGTTGATTTGCAGATAGGGTCTCTCTGAGAGATACAATATCAACTGAAACTTCATCTGAAACTTGAACTTTAGCTTCTGGCATTGGAAGAACCTCTGCCTCTGTAATCATATCTTCCTCAAAAAGATGATCCAAATTTGGAAGACGAGATTCTGCCCAACCGAAAGTTGGAGGAGAGGAAGCCTTTGGCTTATCCTCTAGTCCTGAAGGGGAAACTGAAGGTTCTGCAAAACTGCATCTAATTTGATCTGTAATCTCTGAGCTGATAGGGGCAGTATAATATACTATAGCCTTAGAAAGAATTTGTTCAGGAATAGGAAGAGAATGATAAAGAATATCAAAATCTTTTAACAAATTAGCTAAGTCCACAAAAGGGGCTAGGAAAAAGAATGGTTCATCCTGAGGATCTATAATCTCAATATCAAATTCTGAAAGATCTGTCTCAAGAAAAGCTGACAACTTTGTATCTGTATTTACAAGCTCTGTAACTGTTGTATCCATATATAATACTGTTGTTGCTCCTTCACAAATTGTTGCTGCTGCTGGAGAGGGGACCTCATCATAGAACATATCCCCCTGCCTGGTATCAAGAATTCCTGAGGCCAGGCCCCTGAATGAGGAGGGACCAGTAGAGGTAGCAAGTTGAAAAGAGAGAGCATTGATGGAAGAAACTAGAGGTGCAATGACAGCTTCTATAAGAGATTTAATGGTGGGAGTTAGTAGAGAAATGATGGTGGATGTGGAATCAGAAGATTATGATGGAAAAGAGGTGGTTGTGTTACCATAAGAAGTTCATATGTTGAAGGTGGTAGATAGAGTTGGAGGTATAGATGGTGGTAAGAAAGGTGTGGTGATGACTGGAGGGATGTCAATTAGAATGTCATCATGATGTGGTGATGGTGGTGGAGTGTGGGTTGGAGATGGAGATGGTGTAGGTGTTGGGATAAGAGTGAAAGAGGGTGATATCTGGGTGGAAACAGATGTTATGGATGGAATGCCAATTGAAGGGATTTCAGTGGTAGAAGTAGGAACTGTGGTAGTGGGTGTGGAGGTGCGTTCCTGAACTGGAGAGGGATGTGGAGATGGTTGAGGAGGAGATAGTAGATTGAAAGTAGGCTGTGAGGAGGTAGATGGAATGTCAGATACATGAGTTGGGGGAGGAGGGACTAGAGCCTCTACAACAGGTTGTGGAGTGACAATTTCAGTCCTTGTGTCGTCAGAGGTCCTGGAGGAAGAGGAGGCCCTATAATGCTTAACAATGGTCCTCTCCCATTTGCCAAAGAGGGCTGATGTTAACGTCTTTGAAGCATTAATAAAATTGGTTGGGGAGAACAGCAGCTGAGGGCACTTTTCCTGGAGGAAAAGCCCTAGTACCCGTCCAAAACTAACCTCTCTTTCAGAATTCTTCTTCTTTATCAAATCAAATAACAAACTACTCCAGTTGACTAATTTTCTATTCACCAACGCACTCATCACAAGAAACTGATGCCTTGTGATGTAGTCATGTGCAGTGTGCTTGCCCAGCAAGACTTTACAAACAATATCAGCAAGGAACCTATATTAAACAGATAAATCCTTCTTCAATAGCTTGCTTGGGTTTCCAGCGGAGTGACCCATCGCTGTCAGCATATTGGAAAATTCATCATTTTTCATCTCTATATCATCCTCTCCATTAATAAAAGCAAAAAATTTAGACATAATTACAGGGTTGAGAGAGACCTGTTGTCCTGCAATGATGTCGATGAGGGTTTGGGCGTCAAGAGACAAAGATGAATAAACCCATTCCTTGATCTCGAGCACTGGAAGTTTGATTTGTGTTGTCATAAACTTCTATAAATGCGGCTCCTCAAATAATTCCAGTATATCCTAGAATACTTGATCAATGTGACTGAATGATTCCAAATTGATGTCAAAGCCTGCATCAAATTTCATTGCAGAGAGAACGGCCGCTGGAATCGCCATGGAGGTTTTCCTGTAAAGAAAGAAACAACGATAAAGTGCAAAGGGAACTGAAAGCGTGGGATAGATTTCGTCAAAAAACATAGTAATAAGGTATTTAGAAGATGAAAAGACGATCTCAGTCCAACGAAAAAAGAAAATCTTCGATCTGAGTTCGACGAAATATTTTTTTGTAAATGAGTTCGTCGATCACAGTCTGAAGAACGAGAATAAATCGTCAATCGTCGTTCTACGAGATACTCACTGAAGCAGGGATCGTTGATCTCCGTTTGACGAAATCTGTTTCACTAAGAAGTGTTTGTCGATCTCCGTTTGACGAAATCTTCACGAAGAGTTCACATATCATCGATCTTCGTTCAACGAACTGTGCTAAATCGTCGACCATAGACAAAAATTAAGTTGAATCTTCCCCATTTATCATACCTAGCTGATTTAAGAAGTACAAATGTTTCTTTTCATCCAATGGCTTGGTGAAGATGTCTGCTCTTTGTAAATCAGTAAAGATAAAGAAAAGATTAATTTTCTTTTTGTCTACACAATATCTAATGAAATGATGTCTAATTTCTATATGTTTGGTCCTACTATGATGCACTAGATTTTGTGCAATGGATATTGTACTTGTGCTATCACAAAATGTAGTTGAATTATTTAAATTGAGACCATAATCTAGCAATTGATTTTGTATCCACAAAATCTGTGAACAGCAGTTGCCTGCAGCTATGTATTCAGCTTCAGCAGTTGATGTGGACACAGAGGTTTGCTTCTTGTAAAACCAGGACACAAGCCTATCACCAAGAAACTGGCATGTTCCTGATGTGCTCTTCCTGTCCAACCCTACATCCAGCATAGTCAGCATCAGAAAATACAATTAAATCAAATTCTGACTCTGATGGATATCGGAGTCCTAGATTTGGACAACCCTTTATTTATCTCAAAAACCTTTTTAATAAAATATCGTGAGATTCTTTAGGGTTCACTTAGAACCTAGCACAAATACATGTGGAAAACATTATGTCAGGCCTGCTTGCTGTGAGATATAATAGAGACCTAACAATAGCCCTATAAGTTTTCTGATCAACAGGCTTGCCATGTTCATCAGAATCAATCACAGTATTAGCAGCCATAGGTGTTTTCATTGCTGAGGCATCACACATCCCAAAACTTTTAATAAGCTCCTTATCATACTTGGATTGGGAGATGAAGACACCATCAGGTGATTGCTTCACTTGGAGACCAATGAAGTATGAAAGTTCACCCATGCTACTCATCTCAAACTTTGAATGCATTAGATCAGAAAATCTTTTGCATAGTTTAGGATTAGTAGAGCCAAAAATAATATCATCTACATATATTTGAACAGACAAAATTTTATTTTTATGATGCCTAATAAAAAGAATCATATCTACTATGCTCCTAGAAAACTTATGCTCTAAAAGAAAGCTAGCTAAGGTCTCATACCAAGCTGTTGGAGCTTGCTTTAAACCATAGAGAGCTTTAGGCAATCTAAAGACATAAGAAGAATGAGTTGGAGAGATAAAACCTGGTGGTTGCTCCACATACACTTCCTCTTTTAATTCTATATTTAGTAAAGCACTCTTTACATACATCTGGTAGACTTTGAATCTTTTATAGGATGCAAAGGCTAAGAAAATCGTTTTAGCCTCAAGCCTTGCCACTTGAGCAAAGGTCTGATCATAGTCTATTCCTTCCTCCTGTGAATAGCCTTGAGCTACTAGCCTTGCTTTGTTCCTTATAATATTTCCTTCAGCATCTAGTTTGTTTCTGAAGACCCATTTGGTTCCAATGACTGGATAATCTTTGGGTCTAGGAACCAAATTCCAAACTCTGCATCTCTCAAACTGATTGAGCTCATCTTGCATTGCAATGATCCAGTGGGGATCTTGATCAACATCTTTGATGGAGTGGGGCTCAAGTTGAGAAATGAAACAAGCATGCATCACATCATTGTTGAGTTGATGCCTTGCTTGCACACCAACTGAAATGTCTCCAATCACTTGAGATATATGGTGATCTCTAAGTGTGACAAGATCAGTGGGAGGAGTTGGTTGAGCAACAGCTTGTGAAATTAATTCCTCTTGTGGAATTATATTAGTTGTTGGAGGAAGTTCAACCACTTCCAAACTTTCTTCTTCACTTTATTCTTCAACTTGTAGAGAAGGATGTGATGGAACCTCTTGGGTGAGGTTTAAATCATACAATCTCTCACACAAGTGAGGTACCTGCAAAATATTATTGGTAGAAACTTCTTTCTCCTTATAAAACATGTTTGCCTCATAAATTGTAACATGAACAGATTCCTCAATTTTTAAAGTGGATTTATTAAACACCCTATAAGCTTTGCTGACTTGGGAATATCCTAGAAAAATTCCCTCTGCAGCTTTTGCTTCAAACTTTCTAGTATATTTCTTGTCATTATTGTGAATATAACATAGACATCCAAATACTTTAAAATAGGTGATTTTAGGTTTCTTCCCTTTAAGTAACTCATAAGGAGTCTTATTCTTAAGCTTGTGTATCAGACTTCTGTTCAGTACATAGTTTGCTGTGCTCACAGCCTCTGCCCAAAAAGATAGAGGGCATGTAAGCATCTGCAAGTAATGTGCTTGTAGATTCAATTAGGGTTCTATTTTTCCTTTCAGCAACCTCATTTTATTGAGGAGTTCTAGGAGCTGAGAAGCAGTGCTTGATACCATCCTTCTCACAGAACTCTTGCATAAGAAGAGACTCAAACTCAGTACCATGATCACTTCTGATCAATGCAACTGGAGTAGAGTACTCAATCTGTATGTTCTTGAGAAAATATGTAAGAACCTTGAAGATATCTGACTTAGATCTCAGAAAGAATAGCCAAGTGAATCTTGAAAAGTCATCTACAATGACTAAAGTATAAGATTTCCCTCCTAGACTTTGTACAGCAATAGGGCCAAAAAGGTCCATATGTAGCAAGTACAATATTCTAGGTGAGTCACTTTTATTTACAGATTTAAAGCTATTTTTAGTTTGTTTGTCTAACTGACAAGCCCTGCAGAGGCCTTCCTTCTTGTAGGGGACAGATGTCAATCCTCTAACAAGGTTGTCTCTAGATAACTTAGCAATATTTTTAAGATTTACATGTCCTAATCTCTTATGCCAAAGTTCATTTTGATTGCTAACCTGATTAAACAAACAAAGTTCTGAACTAGCTGATTGAAAATTTACTACATATATGTTGTCTTGTCTAAGTCCAGTTAAAATAGGTTGATTTTCTTTAAAATAAATAATACAGTAAGATGAGTTAAATGATACCTGATAACCTTCATCACAAAATTAACTTATGGATATTATGTTATGCTTTAAGCCACTCACATAAGCAAATTTCTTGAAGTTGACTGCTCCAACTTTAACATCTCCAAAGCCTTTAGTTTGTCCACAGTTGGAGTCACCAAAGATCACCTTTGGACCTAGCTTGGACTTGTAGTTAGTTAGATTGTCCTTACAGCCGGTCATTAGCTTTGAGCATCCACTGTCCAGATACCATTATTGATTAAAGACTGGACAGTCCTTCAGTTGCATAAAAAGGAATTAAGTGTTCTTGACCCAGGTTACCTTAGGTCCTTGTTTCTTTTGACAAGAGAAACTGAAAATAAAAGAAAATTCTGGTTGATTTTTATATCCTAAGGGATGATATCTTCTAGGTGGTATTTCCCATTGAGTAAAAGGAATAGTAGATTCTCTGAATTAATTGAAGTTTCTAACAGTGTTATAGTTTTTATTAAACCTGACTGGGTTCGATGAATTGTTATAAGTTTATCGATCTGCGTTCGATGAATAGAGATGAGTTCTTTGAACTTTGCTCAGAGAATGAACATAATCATTTTTCTATGCCCCAAGTTCGTCGATCGCTACTCGAAGAACCATGTACAGTTCGTCGATCACAGTAAGATGAATTATTATAGTAATAATTGTTGTTCATAGTTCGTCAATCTGGGTTCGATGAACTATACACATTTCGTCGATTTGAGTTTGTCGAAATCTGTTGAACATAGTTTTTATTCAGATTCTTATTCTTTTTCTTCTTATTTACAGATTTCTGAGAGACATTTGGTTGATTAGTCTCTCCCATTTTCTCTGTCTTTTTTAAATATAAATTTAATTGGTGTTGAAAGAATATTTTTCTTTAATATGGGGGGTAAGCTTGATGAAGCACTTAAGCCTAGCTTGCCATTTAATCTAGCATTGACTGTGCTTGTGATGTCCATCAGCTTAAGGCTTCTCCCATTGAGAGATTACTCAAGTTGCTTTGCCTCACATAATTCAATTTTTAGTGAAATGATTTGTTCATTAGCTAAGTTTAAATCATTTTTCAGTTTGATATTTTTAGCAAATAGGTTATCAAATTCAAACTGTCTATCTCTAAGTATTTTTATTTCCTTCTCTGACTTGATTAAATCATTGCACAAGGATTTAAATTTAATTTTAAAATCTTCTGAATTGAAATCAAATGAAGAGATTACCTGATCTTCTTCAGATTCAGATTCCTCTTCTGATTCTTAAGCTTGTTCCTCATCATTATATTTGCTGGTGGAGGAATTAATAGCGTTAAGGCAAACTTCCCTTGCCTTTGCCTCCTCTTCATCTTCACTAGAGCTGGAAGACAAGGATTATTCATCTGTGTCACTCCAGGTCTCAGCAATTAAGCCTTTCTCCTTTATCTTGTGTTTGTTGGAGGAGTTCTTGCTATAGTGCTTGCTTAATTGTTTCTTATTCTCCTTTTCTTTTCTTCCATGCCTCTGGGAATTCAGGTAGAATATGCTCAGGTTTTCTGCATCCAAAAAAAACATCTCCTTGGTAGGAGTCTTGTCATATCTTGGTTTGTCATCATTCTTAGATGTCCTTCTTCTGAAGTCTTTCTGGGCCATTTTATAGAATCTTTTAGCCAACAAGCTCAGTAGTTCTTCATTAGTTGGAAGAGCTTCTGATTCTTCTGTTGCTTTGAAAGCAATGTTGTGCTCCTTCTTTGAAGATGTGGAAGCCTTCTATTCAGCAACCTCCCTTATCTTGATCAACTGCTCATAAGACTTGAGATTGCCAAGGAGAGATTCTATAGAAATCTCATTTAGATTTCTGGCCTCCTTAAATGGTCGTATCCTAGAATCCCAAGTGCTGGGGAAGCACATTAGGATTTTGTCATTTATCTCAGTTAATTAGATGTCCTTGTCAAGGGTTCTTAGTTCAATTATGATGACACTGAGACTGTTATATATATCAGCAACAGTTTCTGATTCCTCCTTCTTGAAATTCTAACATTGTGATATGAGGAGGGATCTCCTATCTTTCTTTCATCTGATGAGCCATCAACTGTTTTGTTTAGTGAGTCCCAAAAGGCCTTTGTAGAGGTGCACTCAGCCACCTTCTAAAAGATGTCATCTGACATTGTGTGTGCCAAAATATTCATTGCTTTAGCATCAGACATCTTGGCTTTATTTTGTGAATCAGTCCACTCAGGTGGTGGAACTTCATGTGTATTATTAGTTGTAGTAGTAGCTGTAGGTTGATGGGGATCTGTCAAAATAGAGTTTAAAATGTCCGCATCAATAGAATTCATATAGAGTTTGATTCTTATCTTCCAGAGTGCAAATTTATTCAGGTTGCACATAGGAGGTCTGGTGCTATAATATTCATTATTCTGTGCCATGCTGTAAATAAGAGGCTAGAGAGAAAAAGATTTATCAAAGGATCTTGGTTCAGATGTAATTCTGTGAAACCAAAGCAACCTCTACCCTTTGATTCTAATTGAAGGATGGTAAAAGCCTTACCACCTGAGTGGATAGATCTGTCTAACTCTAGAGGGGGGGGGGGTGAATAGAGTATTTTAAAAACTTAAATGGTTTTTATAGCGGAATTAAAAATAGCAATATATATATCTTAAGAGAGCACAAGAATGAAAAGCTAACTAACACAGCACACAACAATAAAATAATAGCAAACAACCAGACAACACAAGAAATTTATTGTGGTTTCCATAAACTCGGGTGCATCCACTCTTCTACCACCCTGGTAGGAATCCACTACAGGTTTTTGATCAGGTGCCCTATTACCAACAGGTTTTTCTCAGGTGCCCTGTCACCACAAGATCTATTTGAAGGGAGATCTCATAACCCTTTAGGCTTTTGATCATTTGCCCAAAAACCAAGCTAAGTCTTTTGTTAAGGAGACTTAAGACCAGGTGGTTAACTTTTGAAGGGAGTTATAACCCTGTGTATAGTGTGGTAAAAAAGTGATATTGTCTTCTCTTTCTCAAACAGCTGAGAAGACTTTAGTGGATTGCTTGATGTTGTCAAAGCACCCCCTGAGATGATTATTATTCAGGAATTTGCTGGAAGCTTTCCAGGGTGTAGGTCTTCTTTGATGAACTCCAAAAGATTTTAGACTGATTGTGTTTTGATGTCTCTTCAAAGCTTGGAGAAGAGTTGCAGGTGTTGAAGACTGTATGAGTATGCAGACTGAATATGTTTCTTCTCTGTCTGCCTGTATCCCTGAGTCCAAACTTTTCTTCTTTTAAAACTCTTTTTTCTTTCCTGTAGAAATTATGTCTCTAAATTTGAATTCAATTCCATGATTAACTGCTGAGATCTTGGAACTTGGACAAACAACTAGATGGGCAATAAATTGATTCCTTAACTGTCCCAGTTATTAAGCCGAATATTAAATCTGTGAAATCCAGTAATTAATGCTGCCAATGAACGGCTATATTCATAATAATATATGTAATTAATTACTCAGAGCAATATAGTCAATAATATATTATATAAACCTTGGTCAATCTGGAAATAAACTATAGAGAATAGAAAATGATGAACTGACATATTTCGTCAATCAGAGATCCAAGATAGTCAAAATGAATCCTATCTTTTGTCGAGCATAGCCCCAAGAACTTTGAACTGAGTTAATGTTGTCCATTCTGGGCTCCAAGTTCGTCGAACTGAGATATTTGTTAGTCGAACTCAACAACTGATAGGAGATCAGAGTTTGTCAAACTTAGTTAAGTTTTCGGCGATCTCAACTTCAGAGAGGAAACTTTGAGGTCGTCGAACTGAGAACAAAGATCGTCGAACTCCATACAAATTTCGTCAAACGACTTCTTCAACATAGAAAAATCTGTCTTGTTCTTAAATCTTCAGTCTTCTAAGTCTTTTGAGGGATTCGTCCAATCAAACTGACTTATTGACCTACCCTAAGATACAATAAAGACCTATGACCCTAGACTATACATTGTGGGTCAATCTATGCAATCCTAATAGTGAACCTAGCCCAAATCAACCCTAAAACATGTGGGGTTCCAACACTGTGACCCATAGTGTTGAATCATGTGTAATCTCTCTATTATGATGTGCTTCATTTTCAAGTGGTAAAGAAATGGAAGAAAGTAAAGGTTGCTCTTTTCAACAAAGAAGACTCAAATTTTTCAGAAAAATTTTTCTATGTCCTTTTCTTGAGAAAAGAAGTCTATTTCTCGAGAAGTCTAAGTATATTTATCGAGAAAGCAAAGCTGTTCTCGAGAAACCATTAGACTTCTCGAAAAATTGTCTGAAACTATCTCTAAGTCTTTTTCTCGAGAAAAGCCCTGAAGATTTCTCGAGAAACCAAGTTCATTTCTCGAGAAAGCAAAGTAGTTCTCGAGAAGTCAAAAGTGTTTCTCGAGAAGCCTAGTATATTTCTCGAGACATTAAGTTCTTTCTCGAGAAAAAAGTCCTTCAGTTTAAATGTTTTGCACTAAGTATTTTCTCGAGAAGACAAGTCAATTTCTCGAGAAAGCCAAGTAGTTCTTGAGAATTCAAATTCATTTCTCGAGAAGCTAATTCGTTTTCCCGAGAAACCAAGTTCTTTCTCGAGAATTAAGTACTTCAGTTCAAAAATTTTTGGTTAAGTAAATTTCTCGAGAAAGCTGTGTCATTTCTCGAGAAAGGAAATTCTTCTCGAGAAATTATAAGTCTTCTCGAGAAATGAAGTTGCAGAAAAATTTCTTTTTAAATCTATCTGACGGGATTTTGATATAATCTAAGTATCTCATGATTGGTCCACGTGGATCATTTCTTAATGATTTTAGATCGTTAGACGATATTCTATATAAAGTCTTTTTAGATAAATCGCTAACCCTAACAACAAGATTATTCTGAATAACATCATAATTTCAAAATTGGGAGAAGCCATCGTCAACGTCATTCTTCATTGTCGCTCGTTTCTCGATCCAGCGATTCCAAGGAGAAAAGATTCGACAGATCACAGATTCAAGATTCTTCAAACATCAACTTGATCGTGTCAGATCCTAAGTTTTTTAGATCAAGTTTTCTTGGGATTTCTTCCTCATCTTCTTCTCAGAGATTTTCATTTTTCAAGAAGGAAGAACCTTGAAGATTTCAGATCTGGAAGTATACAGTTTTTATTGTTGTTGTAAAAATTTGTTTTACCACTTGTAGGAACTTTATCTCCGAGATTGTAGGAAGTTTGTTCTTCCGAGTGTAGATCCTGTTTTGTGGGATCGAGTTTGTAGGAGTGTGTTATCTCTGAGTTGTAGGAGCATTGCTCCGAGTTGTAGGATTGTTGCAATCCAAGATATAGTGAAGTATCTGAGGCTAGCTGTGGTGTTAGATTGGTGAGGTTGAGAGTGGACGTACCCAAGATTGGGGAACCACTATAAATTCCTTGTGTCGTCTAGATTGTGCTTGATTATTTTCTGTGATTGATTTCTCTCAAGTTTTTATTCCGTAAAAGACGCAGAACTCACCTAGTCACCCTCCTCTAGGTGATTTAGGTAGACATCTAGATACTTTAAATTGATATCAGAGGGAGGTTGTTCACAAAAAATTTAACACCTTAAACAGATATTCATCTAGTTATCGTAGAGATTATTAAGCACGGACAGATCCAAAGATTTCGCAAAGCTTCTGGTGTGCACCAAGACTAACTTTTGCATGTAGAAAGAGAGAATAAGATTCTTCATGGAAGTTGTTGATCCTTGCATCTTCATGATAGTGGAAGAAGGTCCCTATGTTCCCATGATTGCTTCCACTATTGATCCAACCAAGAAAGTGCCGAAGAAATTGATGGATCTTGACAAAGATGAGATTTCCCTTGTCTCTCTAGGCAAGAAAGCCAAGAATATCATCGCAAACGCAATTGATGATTCAATGTTATAGAACCTAATACACTACCAATCCGCCAAGGAAATGTGGCAGTCTCTAATTGTTCTGATGGAAGGCACCGAAGAAGTAAGGGATGATAGAAGATCACTTCTAAACTAGAAGTATGAGGCCTTCAAGCAAGGACCCAAGGATACAATAGCTGATACATTTGAGAACTTCTTCAAGATCATCCACGGCTTGAAGAGCTACGGCCGGCTTTTCACAAATGGAGAACTAAATGACAAGTTCCTAAGATCCTTAACTAAGGAATGGGACAGTAAGATTTGCGCTATTAGGGAGTTTGGGAGACTGGCTGATACTGAGCCCCAGAACCTCTTCGAGAAGCTTATGTCCTATGAGCTTCAAATCATCTCCAGAAAAGATGAAGAAGATGGCGTCAGATCTTCATCAAAGGAGAAGTCTGTTGCACTGCAAGTAGATAGCTCAAGGAAGGCTAAACCAGCATCTCCTGCTCCCACTCGGTAAGAAAGTGAAGAAGAAGGCTCAGAGCCAAGTACCTCGGGATCAGAGTTATCTGATGGAAAGTTCTCTCTTCTCTTCAGACAGTTCAAGAAGTTTCTTAGTATGAAGAAACAAATGAGAGGCAAAGACTCCTCTTATAGAAGATCACATCACGATAGTGACCATCAAAAGAAATGTCACACAAATGACAGATATAAGTCAAAATAGAACAAACATATTTCTGCTGACATTGTGTGTTATTGCTGTAATACGCCAGGTCACTTGATCGCCGCCTATCCTCATAAGAAGAAGGAATGTGGAAGAAGAGAAGAACATAAGTCCTCCTGCAACAAAAAGAAGGAGAAGAGCTTCATTACAAAGAATTAGATGACCTTTAGTGACAATGACTAATCCGAGTCAATTGAGGATGAAGAAGCCTAATTCGGGCTCATGGCTCACTCCGATGAAGAAGAAGCCCCCAATTTCATGGGGAGGTAAATTCTCGCACCATTATTTCGGAATCTGATACTCCAGACAATGATCATGAGGACTATCCCTTTGATGATGAATCAGAACTCATAGCTCAGTATAAAGAGCTAATCAAGGTCTATGACCGGTGTAGAAAATTTGTTAGAACTCAGGCCAAGGAGATCAAATATCTTAAGGCTAAAGAGATCACTCTAAGGGAGGAAGTTGGAAGAATAAACTCACTCAGAAAGGAACTCCATGCCCTGGCCGATGATAACAACAGCTCACACAAGCTCCTTAACCTAAAGGAGAAAATCATCGAGAAGCTGGAAGGATAGCTTGCTGCCGAAAAGAAACCTGTTGAGAGTTTCTCTAAGTCCAGGACAATCCTTTCATTTGTTGCTGAATTCTCTGCTCAGAATAAAGGAGCTGGCTTAGGTCATGTGGCCAAGACTAAAAGGAAAAATACGGCTGCTACAAAAGCAACCGCCGAAGAGAAAGGGAAGGGGACTATCAATCAGACCTCTTTTAAGAAGGTAATTTTTCCTTCTAATGAATTTAATTTTGATAGCGCTTATGGTCACTTGACACGACCAATTCAGTTTGAACCTGTCAAGGACTATAAGGGGTGGACTCATCCTCTAAACTTCGGTACAAGTGTCTTCAATGCACCTTATGACGAAATTCAAATGAAGAGTTATGGTCTGTATGTACATGGCCATAACAATAAGAAGGAACCAAAAGCTAAATATGTTGTGCCTAAGGCTAAGGAGCTAGGAAGCCCTTGTGTATGTTGCAACCAGGAGGCCTCCACCTCTAAGAATGCTTCCCCTGCTAGACCTCGCGTTCAAAGGATGAAGCAGGAGTATAAAAGGAGGTAAAATAGGTTTGACTATTCGTACTGCGGTAAAGTTGGTGACTTTGTTGTGGATTGCTGGTTTAATCCCAGAAATATTGTAACTCCTCAAGTTAATCATACGAGACAGACCACTCGTAGTGTTAACACTCGCAGGGGGAGTATGCTAACAAGGAACCAAGGACTCAAATCTTATAGGGTTCCTAAGATAGAATGATCTATGAATGTAGGTATGTCCAAAGGCCAACCAAATGTTGATCTGGTATTTGGACAATGGATGCTGTCGTCACATGATCGGGACAAGGAGCCTACTTCAAAATTATACTCCAATCAAAGACGGTCCAAAGGTTATCTTTGGTGGCTCTGACCGGGGAATCAGAAAAGGTTACAGTATAATTTCGAATGGTGTAGTCTCATTCACTGATGTGGCTTATATGAAAGGATTAGAACACAATATGATTAGCATAAGTCAATTATGTGATAAAGACTTCATTACTACTTTTTCTAAGGATCAGTGCTTGATAAAATCGGCCTCTACTATGGAGACGGATTTAACAGATACTAGGAGTAGAAATATTTTTTGACTAAATTTTCTATGTTTAGACACTTCTACCCCAGTGTGTTTTGTTGCAAAAGATAGTGCAACTCTTTGTGACCAATAACACAAGAGACTAGCACATATTAATTTGAAAACTATTAATATGTTATTTTCTCATGACCTAGTATGCGACGCACTGACTATTAAGTTCATTAAAGAGAGTCCATGTCATACATGCCAAATGGGCAAGCAGACAAGGGCTAATTTAAGGGTATTGCTAATAAATATTCCTCAAGGTGCTTGAATTTACTGCACATGGACTTATTCAGTCCAATGCAAGTTCGTAGCTTAGGAGGTAAGTCATATATACTGGTAATTATTGATGATTACTCATGTTTAACTTGGGTGTTATTTCTAGAATGAAAGTCAGATACCTTTGATGTGTTCACGAATTTTGTCAGGCAAATTCAGAATGAATTAAACTGTTCAGTGGTCAAAATCAGAGTTGATCATGGAACAAAATTTGAATCTTGTGTCATGACAGAATTCTGTGGAAGTCTAGGTATCTTTCATGAGTTTTCCTCCCCGCATACTCCACAACAAAATGGAGTTGCAGAGAGAAGGAATAGAACACTCATTAAAACATATACTACAATGTTGACTAACTCCTCTCTACCATAGTACTTCTGGGCTGAGGCCGTCAATACAGCTTATCATGTGCAATATAGAGCGTTGATCAACAAGAATCATTATAAGACTCCCTATGAGCTACTGAAAGGCAGGAGACCGACTGTGTCCTACTTCAGGATCTTTGGCAGCAAATACTATGCACATAATAATGGGAAATATCATCATATAAAGTTTGGAGAAAATATTTTCAAGGTATTTTCATAGGTTATAGTAGTCATAGTAAGTCTTATATAATTTTTAATAAGAAAACTCTTATGGTAGAAGAATCAATTAATGTTGTATTTGATGAGACGAGCTTGCTACATAGCAGCTCTTCCACTTTTTCGTTGAAGATGCTGGTTCAAGACTGAAGGAGTTATGCTAGGATGAGACAATGGAAGAAAATGCTCAAAAGTTCATCAAGATCACTCATCTAACCTCAATTGGAGAGGGGGATCACCTAGATGAAGAAGTTATCCAAGTTGAGGAAGACACTCCAGAAATAGAAGAATCTTCCGATGCAAGGACTCTAGAGCTCAGACACTTGAGGTATCACCCAATTGATCAAATCATAGGAGATCCTCATGATGGTGTAAGAACTCGAAGAGGTACTACTAATGAAAATATGCATTTGAGTTTTTTCTCGCAGGTTAAACCAAAGATATTTGAAGAAACAAATAAAGACGCATCTTGGATAGTTGTAATGGAAGAAGAACTCAATCAGTTCAAGCACTGCCAAGTCTTGAATCTTGTACCAAGACTCAAAGACAAAAATGTAATTGGAATAAAAGTGGGTCTACAGGAACAAGCTGGATGAAGATGGAACCATCATCAAAAATAAAGCCAAACTTGTAGCTAAGGGATACAGACAAGAAGAAGTCATCAATTTTGATCAGACCTATGTTCCAGTGGCAAGACTTGAAGCCATTAGGTTGTTCCTCGCATATGCTGCTCTCATGGGCTTCATTGTCTATCAAATGGACATGAAGTCAGCCTTCCTTAATAGCAAAATAAAGGAAGAAGTGTATACGGAACAACCACCAAGTTTTGTTGATCCTAACCATCCCGATTATGTTTATTTATTATTTAAAGCATTATATGGTTTAAAACAAGCTCCACGAGCTTGGTATGAAACACTGCCTAACTTTCTTCTTGAGAACAAGTTCACAAGGGAAAGATAGATAAGACAGTATTTCTTAGGGAAGTAAAATGCAAAATTTTGCTAGTGCAAATCTATGTCGATGATATTATCTTTGGTTCTACTAATGACAACCTTTGCAAGAAGTTTTCCAAACTTATGCAAGGGAAGTTTCAAATGAGTAGTATGGGTGAGCTGAAGTATTTCTTAGCACTTCAGGTGAAGCAATCTGAAGATGGAATTTTCATCTCTCAGACGAAGTTCAACAAGGAGATGTTAAAGAAATTCGGAATGGAGAATGAAACCTCTATGAGGAATCCAATGGATTCAGCTATGTCTCTAGACAAGGATGAGAAAGGGAAACCTTTTGATGAAATAAGGTACAGAAGCATAATTGGATCCTTCCTCTATCTTACTGCTAGCAGGCCTGACATGATGTTTTTGACATATATGTGTGCTAGATATCAGGTGAACTGTAAGGAATCTCAATACACAACTGCAAAGTGGATATTGAGATACCTTAAGGGAACACTAAATCTTGGCTTATGGTTGCAGTACCCCCCCCCCCCCAACCTTTTGCCCGGGTCGGGCCGGAGGGGTACTACTGGCCCAAGACGTCCACCAAGTGCTCTTAGGGGAAACGGTCCACCCTAACCAAGCTCTAGATGGCTACCTTGCTCGGCTCGAATCATAACATACATAACCCATCAAAGTATAGCGGAAGCATTAATAGAAAACCATGGTAGATTTATATATAACATATCAAAATTACAGTAGTTCTAGGGCCGAAGCCTAAGCATTTAAATAAGTCCGTAGGCTATACATGTGCTACATATAATCCTCATATACTCTCTCTCTGTCTCTACGCTGCTCGGGGGTACTCACGTCTCTGAAATCTGGGGACGGCGGGGGTGCATCTGCTCGAGTAGACCTAGCTACTGGCGTAATCTCCTGCGATAGCAGGTCACTATGATGCTCCACCTCCTGTGAATGGTTAATCAAATAACCGTTAGTCACAGAGCTAAGTGGAAACAAATCTCCTCCCCGGATCCACATCCTGGGGACGAGCACGCACCCACCCAACAAAAGTAAATAGCTGAAACAAAAGAGGGTTAGCACAACATTTCATATATGAATAGCTAGGAGCAATTATAAAAGAGTGCAGTATAACCAGTAAAAGCAACAATAGTATAAATCGGTTATAACAAGGCTCTACTAGCTCATCAGCACATCAGGTTTTCATATCCTGAAATCTATCGCAGACATTCACAGCCGCGCACACACCGCAAGCATTCATAGCTGCGCACACACCGCAGGCATTCATAGCCATGAACAAACCGCAGGCATTCAAAGTCGCGCACACAAACCCTATATCGATATAGTTTGGACCGCTTCTATTCCAGCAGGGTAGCGAGCCCCGTGGGCCTCACCGATGTGGCCATCGGTGATAGTGGCCACTACTGCCACTTCTGGGGGTGATCGCACCGCACAACCCCAGGCCCTAATCTACAACCATGTGTACTCTTGGATGTGAACGACATCCGGAGAATCATTTTGGCCGACTAGCGGAGGAAAACCCGACGGGGAATATAACGGCCGGTCACCCGTGGTACTCATCTCCCTGTCGCATTGAGTCGTCTACCTTCCCGCACCGGTACGAACGGTCTGCGGAAGGGACTGACCCGCCACTATTTCACCGCAAGCAATTTACAATCAATCAATCAAAAAGGCAAACAATATAAACAACAGGTCAACGTCGGACTGCCCTACTAGGTTTAGACTTCGGACGTCGGCACTCAGCTCTACTTTCGACAAGGAGCGTGGGAGCACATTATTTGGGGCTAGACCTGGAGTACTACTTCAACTCCGATTATCCCCAACTAAGGCTCGACAACTGCTCGACAGAGCAGGACCCGGGACTATAATAGTAAATTATAAAGGGAATAAGTGTGGTGATTATGCTGCTTATTTAATGTGCTGGAATGAAATGTGACCAGTACAAGACTGGAGTAGTACTGAATAGAAAGTACTGAAATGAGCTTGACCAGTACGAAACTGGAGTATTACTTAATTGAAAGTATTAACATAAGCTTGACCAGTACGAGACTGGAGTAGTAATAAGCTTGATCAGTACGAGACTGGAGTAGAACTAAATAGAAAGTACTGAAATGAGCTTGACCAGTATGAGACTGGAGTAGTACTGAATTGAAAGTAATAAGCTTGACCAGTATGAGACTGGAGTAGTACTGTATTGAAAGAACTAAAATAAGCTTGGCCAGCACGAGACTAAAGAAAATGGTTAGTAGTCCAATCACTCCTATTCAAGAGGCTTCAAGATTTAAGGAGATTTGGTTGGGTTACAACAACCATTAAGATCCAATTAATTTGGTTGCGCCATATTTATTATGGCTTAATTAGATCAAGGGTTTGCTTTGAGTTATATTCTTATTAGTCGTTAGTGACCACTCCAAGTCATCACTCGTACAGTCATCTTCCGAGCGTGCCCAATTCATCTGAGAGTCGAGGCACTCAACAAAATCTTGGAAATCCCGGAGCTTAGTCGCTTGCCTCGGCCGCTCTCGTCGATAAAGTAGTTTAAAGTACTTATTTAATTATAAGGAGTGGTCACGCACTCAAATTTCCGTCTTTTAGGGAAAACGAGCGGAAAAGTAATCCGTGCACGACCCCAAGCTTCAATATTTTAAGACAAGTACCAAACGTATCCCCTTGACCCCAAATTTTGATACTACCCTTGGAAGGGCCTAAAATGAGCCTAGTAATTTTTTTAAAATTTTCCAAAGTATTTTGAGCATTTAATTTAGCCAAACAATTTTTATTTTGTCTTTTAAAAATACTAAATTAATTCAAACAATTCTCCAATATTTTTGGAGGTAGCCCTCATCATAGGTAACATTTTTCATGTTGGTCATTTTTCTCCTAGAGGCCTATATTTGTCCTAAAAAATTTCCAAATCCCTTGCCCTCTGATCTGGTCTACTAATAGCAGATCTATCCGATCCTGCGGCTAAAATTAAGCCACGGGGTGCTTTATGCCCTACTGTACCCACAGCGGATCGGCAGCGGATCCACTGTGGGGGGCGTTGATGCTGAGGCAGGGGGGGGGGGGGTGGGGGTGGGGGAATTAAGGAGATCTAGGTCGTCCGATCTCATCATGAGATTGGACGGCCACTGCTACTCCCGGAGGTGTGGAGTGTGGCGGCCTCCACCACTGTCGGTAAGCCTTAGCCAACCATCATCGCCGGCCCCGGTCAACTCGCCAGGGGATGGCGACCATCTAGGCAGTGGTCCGGTGGCCTGGCGCCGCTGGCCACCGCTGGAAATTACTTCCCGAGAGCTTTGGGGTGGCGGTGGCCCTGCTCCCGGTGCCACCGCACCACCCCCGCTCATCGGGCAGCCTGCCACCCTTCAGTCCACCCCCGGCCAACACGTCGGGGGTCGGGCTTCACGCCGGCGGTGGTCCGGCGGCCATGCGCCGCCAGCCGCGGCCGCCAACATAAAACAGAGAACACATTGTATTGCAGGTACCGCCGGAAACGGGTTTTCCGGCGGCACCGCCGCTCTCAACCACTGGGGGTCGCTGCTCCCAGTAGTATAACACTCCCCCAGTGCCACCACTGGCGTTGGGACAGGATTTGTCCTCCTTGGGCACCACCCGGCCTGGAACAAGGCTCAGGTGGCGCTGGCGGCGCTCCGGCCTCTGGGAGTGCAATGCACCACGTCGAGAATGGAGAGGGGGGAGAGAAGGTTCCACCTAGGTCTGGTGGGCTCGGGAGGGGCCGGCTTGGTCGGCCATGCTTGGGGGTGGTGGAGGATGGGGAGGGAGAGCTCGGGTTATTTTTTTCTGGCCACCAGGGCTCCGGCAGGGGGTTGGGCAGGGGGAGGAAGGTTGCTCTGGAGCTTGGGGAAAGAGAGGGGGGTGGGGTGGCTTTATAAGGTTGGGGAGGGGGAGCTGCCATCCCTTTGGGTGGTGTGGGACTAAGCCCTCGTTAGGGAGGGACTAATCCCCACCCTCTAGCTGTCTAAGGGCAGCTGTAGGTCCCTCATTTCCCCCACCCCCTGTGGCGAAAAAGGGAAGAAGCCCTTATGGGCTTGGGCCTTATGTGTGGAAAGAGAAAAGGGAAGAGAGAAGAGGGGATAGGGTGGGCCTCCATTTAACGTAGGGAGGCTTGCTAGTTGGTGGCCCAAGAAGAGTGTGGGTGGTCATGGGCCATCCTTCCTTAGAGGGTAGGTGGGCCCCTTACTTGGAGGAAAAATCCAAAAAGTTGGTTTTTATGGGGTTTGACCAAGTCAACCCTAGGGTGGATCCCCCTAGCTGGTCAAAGTCAAAGTGGGTCTGAGTCATTGGGGTCGGGTTAAAGTTCGGGTGTCGTGTCATAATTGGTGTGCGCATGTTTTTCGGTGCATGACTAGGCTTGATTTCACCACGGGTTGACCAATTATCGTCAAAATTGACTAGGATGACTGTTGTTAGCTTCTTATTGACCACACGAGTCCAACACCACTGACTGGGGTTAAATCAGAGTCCGTTTGACGAAAGTCCAAAATTAGCGTGTCGCAGCGCGCTAAAATGGTCAAAGTGTGTAAACTGTCGTTAGACCTCAGATTGTGACATGACGGGTTCTGATGCATCTGTCTAGGTTATATGAGGTCACAGGAATCGACAGAACTCGATTCGGAGTTCTCCAGCTCGATTTCCGAAATCTGCTCTTGTTGCGCTTTACGAGGAATGGTCATATTCACTATATGACCTCGGGGTTCAACTGAACGAGTTTTGATGCACTCGTATTGACTACACGAGGTCACGGGAACTGATAGAACTCAATTCAAAGTTCTCTAGCTCTATTTCCCGCCTAGGGTTATTTCCCACCGGGTCAGGGGTATGGTTCGGGCCACTTTTATTGGGCCCACTAGGGATCTGGTGGCCCAATAAAAGTCGGGATGTTACAATGGTACCCAAGAAGTAATGATAGCGAACTAATTGGATTTTCAGATGCAGACTTTGTAGGTAGCAAAGACGATAGAAAGAGCACTTCCGGGACCTACCAATTCCTTGAAAGAATGCTCATATCGTGGAGTAGCAAGAAATAGAACTGTGTTGCAATATCAACCGCGGAGTCAGAATATATTTTCGCAGGCAGTTGTTGTGCACAACTTCTCTGGATAAAGATAAACTTGAAGACTACAACTTGAAGTTCAGGGACATTCCCATGTTTTGTGACTCCTCCAGTACTATAGCAATTGCCAACAATCCAGTTTCTCATAGCCGGACAGAGCACATCGAATGGAGATATCATTTCATTCGAGAACATGTGGAGAATGGGGACATCAACCTCTAGTATGTTCCAACTGATAGGCAAGTTGCAGATATTTTCATGAAACTGCTGGACGAGGACAAGTTCTCCTTTTTAAGACAGAACTTGGTATGCTCAACATGGAGTCTTGAAAATTTCGTATTTGAAGTCAAGAGAAGATTCAGTATCGGCCACTCAGTAAATTCCAAGAGAATTCTTAATCAGCAAAATTCAGAAAAATTCAAAGCTCAGATATGGATTTCTCGGAAACTTATTGAATTTCTCGGAAAATCAGTTTATATTTCTCGGAAACCAACTGGATTTCTCGAAATCTTATGAATTTCTCGGGAAAACCTAATGGATTTCTCGGAAAATCAATCTGGATTTCTCGGAAAATCAATCTAGACTTCTCGAAAAATTTATTAATTCCTTGAGAAAAGGACTTCTTAATTTCTCGAGAAATCTGCTTACTCTACTTTTAGAGAAGAATTCCAACTGTCGCTCCTCAGGTACGCTTTTCGTAATTCTTAAAAATTTTCAATTTTGTATAAAAAAAGAAGTCCATAGAATATCCAAATCCACATTTTCGAAAAAGCTTTCCCGACAAAAGCCCTTGAGTTCCGTCGAAGGCCTCCATCACTCTTCTCGCAAAAATCCATCGTCTCTTCACGGAAAAGTCTGAAATTTCTCATTCTCCTCAATCGATGGCTTCCAACTCAAAGATCAGTATCGATAGTGAGTTCGTTCGCTCAGGTATGGATGAAATCTCAGACGATTTCCGAAATGTCATTCTGCTTCTTGAAATCGCTGGCCTCACCTTCATTCTCGAGCATCCTTGCAAACTTCTGATTCCAGAAGTTGAAGAGTTCTTTAGAAATGCTAAGCTTAAAAGGAGTGGGAAGTTGTTGAAAAGTTCTGTCAAAGATATGAAGATCAAAATCAAGCCATCCTCCTTAATAGAATTTTTGAAATTGCCCTCCATTGATGAGGAAGATTACTTGGAAGAACACGATTACTCCAGGGCTCTGTCATTTTATGGTCTTTCCCAATCAACTACCTCCATTAGAAGATACCATATGAATGATGAAAGCAAGCTGTTGGCAGATATACTAGGAAAAGTTCTCCTCTGCAAAACAGGTTCTATAGGATGTATATCCTCTGACTTCTTCTGCATGATGACTGTTGTGATTTGTCACAAGAAATTCCAATGGGGACACATGCTATTTAACAATATTAAGGAAAGCATGAAGGCTCCTAACTTTGCTAGGATCATTTCTCTTTATCTGAATCAAGTGCAGCATAAAGTCTTTGACTTGTCCAAAGGTGTGTCCATTCACCACCTGAAGAAAGCCACACTATCCTCCATCAACAGATGGGAAATTAGAATTCAGAAGCCAGGGTAAGCTCCAACAATTCCAAGGACTGAATTTGATGAGGACATGACCCCATCTCCTCCTCATATTGACACAGTTGGCACATTTGTTGCAGCTGTTGAGGGGGAGCCTGCTCCTTTAGTTCATGAAGAAGACCAGCAAACACAAGTACCTGAAACAAAGCTTCATTCAAATATTCCTACAGATTAGGTGACAGAGGAAGTTGTTGAAGATGGTGTGACAGTGGAAAAGGAAAACACTACTCAGTTTGATGCTGAAGAGATTCTAGAAGAGAATCCTGAAGAGATTCCTGAAGAAATTCCAGAAGATTCTCAGCCAATGGAACATTTTGAGGGGGAGAATATGGAAATGCTCTCTGATGAAGTTGAAGCTACCTCAGAACCTACAGAGCCTCCTCTCAAGAATTTAGAGTTCTCTCTACCTATCATCCTTGGTGAGGAAGGAGATGAGATGACTTCTACCCAAAAAGGAAAAAGTTAAGTGGTTATTGAAGAAATACCAATCTGGACAGCTCCAACATTACCTCCTCCACCTCCTCCAGCTGAAGTCACTCTTGAAGATACCCACTTCAGTAAGATTGAGCCTATGTTGACCAAGCAAAGAGAGTACTTTGAAAAGTCTCTCAAAGAGGTAACTGATAAAGTAATTGCTCTTGAGAAAGAAATTAGCAGAGGATTTGCTAAAATTCAGAGCAATATAGATGAATTCAAAAGACTGCTAAATATTGGTGGCAAAGCTTTGGACCACACTATCACTAGTGTTGGTGAAGTCATGAATCAAACAGTCACCGTGACAAACAATCAGATACAATTGCTGAAAAAAACTGAACAATAGAACTTCAAAACTTGTGAAGAAGTTGGAAAATTCAGGGAAGACGTCATAGAGACTCTAACTGTAGAAGTAAGAAGGGGGGATAAGGTGAAAGAAAATCTAGAAAAGAAAGTTCTATAAATGAAAACTTAGTAGGACAATCAACTAAAAGAGATCAGTACAAGTGTAGAGACACAGATTAAAGTTGTAAACATTTATACTTATGAAACATCTTTGTGGATGCACAACCAAATCTTTCCAAATTTTCAAGTTGATCCAAATGAGGCTCCACCTCCTCATCTTGATCCAAATATCTGCAAGCCTACTTTTTCTCCTAGACCTGAACAGTATGAAGTTCCTACTGAAATTTATTCTCAAGTCTGAACTTCTGATTAGCAAGAGATTACTCAAGACACACCTCCTGAAATACTATTGCCTAAGAGAAAAAAATATGGTGATAGTGCTTCTGCCAACCGTTCTATTCCAACTCAAGAAGCTACCAAAAGGAAACAAAAAGAATTTGCTGAAGTTTGGAGTCCAACCTCAAAGTCTTTAATTTTGGACGCTCTAAAGTTGGTTGTGGAATTTCATGAAAATAAGGATAATCGTTAAAGTCACAAGGAGTGGAAGCTATATGAGAAGTCAATGACAAAAATAATGATATATGATCATAAATATGGTCGTAAAAATCCTAATGCTCCTCCTCGTCCTACAGAGAACTATCCCAAGCCCTTCAGTTATCAGAAAAGTCAGCAAGAGAAGAAGGAATGTCAACACCAGCAACCGTACAAATAATTCATGATTGATATTGTTATAGAATGTTGTGGACAAAGATATTCCTACAGACAAATTCTATATATATATATATATAATTTGAATTTTGATGATTTAAATATCTCTTAACTATCATTGCAAATATTGTTTCATTTATTAGTTAATTCTTTGATTATCTTGAAATAATTCACCTTAGTGTAAAGGGTTTTGACTTCTACAAATAGGGGAGATTGTTGGGCATTATATCCACAATAACCTAGATTTATGTGAAGTCATCCTTGAACTAAGATAAATTAAGTATGTATTTTATGTTATTCTTTATTTGAGTGCTTGCAGGTAATTATTGTTAAGTGTAGACCAATGTCAGTTTACAATGAGTCACTAAACACAGGACCATGCAATGCAATCCCTCATTGTGTGACCCATAGTATTGACTCATGTGTAACCTCTCTATTGGCATTTACTTCATTTTTAAGTACTAAAGAAATGGAAGAAAGGAAAGTTTGTTGTTTTCAACAAAGAAGAATCAAATTTTTTAGAAAAATTTTTGTAAGTCCTTTTCTCGAGAAAAGAAGTCTATTTCTCGAGAAGTCTAAGTATATTTCTCGAGAAAGTAAAGCTGTTCTCGAGAAACCATTAGACTTCTCTGGCAATTGTCTGAAACTATCTCTAAGTCTTTTTCTAGAGAAAAGCCCTAAAGATTTCTCAAGAAACCAAGTTCATTTCTCGAGAAAGCAAAGTAGTTCTCAAGAAGTCAAAAGTGTTTATCGAGAAGCCAAGTATATTTCTCGAGACATCAAGTTCTTTCTCGAGAAATAAGTCTTTCAGTTCAATTGTTTTGCACTAAGTATTTTCTAGAGAAGCCATGTCAATTTCTCAAGAAAGCAAAGTAGTTCTCGAGAAGTCAAATTCATTTCTCGAGAATCTAATTCTTTTCTCGAGAAACCCAATTCTTTCTCGAGAAATAAGTACTTCAGTTTAAAGATTTTGGGTTAAGTAAATTTCTCAAGAAAGCTATGTCATTTCTCGAGAAAGGAAATTCTTCTCGAGAAATTATAAGTCTTCTTGAGAAATGAGGTTGCAGAAAAAAAATATCTTTTTAAATCTATCTGACGGGATTTCGATATAATCTAATTATCTCATGATTGGTCCACGTGGATCATTCCTTAATGATTTTAGAATTTTAGACGATGTTCTATATAAAGTCTTTTCAGAGGAATCGCTAACCCTAACAACAAGATTATTCTGAATCGCATCATAATTTCAAAATCGGGAGAAGCCGCCGTCAATGTCGTTCTTCATTGTCGCGCCTCTCGCGATCCAGCGATTCCAAGGAGAAAAGATTCGACAAATCACAGATTCAAGATTCTTCAAACATCAACTTGATCATGTCGGATCCTAAGTTTTTCAGATCAATTTTTCCTAGGATTTCTTACTCAACTTCTTCTCAGAGATTTTTAGTTTTCAAGAAGGAAGAAACTTGAAGATTTCAGATCTGGAAGTATACAGTTTTTATTATTATTGTAAAAATTTTTTTTAACTCTTGTAGGAGCTTTGTCTTAGAGATTGTAGGAAGTTTGTTCTTTTGAGTGCAGATCCTATTTTGTGGGATCAAGTTTGTAGGAGTGTGTTATCTACGAGTTGTAGGAGCATTGCTTCGAGTTGTAGGATTGTTGCAATCCGAGATATAGTGAAGTAGTTGAGGCTAGTCGTGGTGCTAGATTGGTGAGGTGGAGAGTGTATGTACCCATGATTGGGGAACTACTATAAATTACTTGTATCGTCTGGATTGTGCTTGATTATTTTCGGTGATTGATTTCTCACAAGTTTTTATTTCGCAAAAGACGCAGAACTCACATATTCATCCCCCTCTAGGTGATTTAGGTAGACAACTAGATACTTTCATGATGTGATCTTTTGAAGTCAGAGGTGGAGGACTGATTTTTCATTTGCCTCCTCTTACTGAGAAGTCTTTTGAATTGCTTGGAGATTAGCGAGAATTCTCCATCAGACAATTCAGAGCCTGACGTGCCTGGCTCAAAATTTTATTGGTCATTAGAAGATCTTGTCCTTACTGGTGACACATCTTTTTGTTTTCTTGACCCTTCAGCCTTCAGAGCTACTGACTTCTCTTTGCTTGAAGTCTTGCTGCTTTGCTCCTCTTTCTTTCAAGTATTCATTTGTAGTTCATATGAGAGGAGCTTTCCGAAAAGATTTTGGGGATCAATCTCAGGCAGATTTCCAAAATCCCTAATGGCTACCACCTTGGTGTCCTAGTCTTTTGTTAGGGATCTTAGAAATTTGTCGTTGAGCTCACCATTAGTAAATGTACGATGATAGTTTCTAAGGTCGGCAATTATATCACTTGAGCCTTGCTTCAATGCCTCGTATTCTTGATTAAGTAGAGATCTTCAATTGTCTCTAACTTCTTTGATTCCTTCCATGATGACTACGAAACAGTCTGGGATCTCCTTGGTAGATTTGCAGTGGTAAAGATTTTGCAGTATTGAATCACCCACTGCACTGGCTATAATATTCTTAGCCTTTTTATCCAAGGAGACTAGAGCTATTTCATCCTTTGTCAAGTCCATCATTTTCTTGGGAATCATAACAGTGGGATTCAAGGATGATGTCTATGTAGGAATGTGAGGTCTTTCTTCAATAATATGAAATATGCAAGGATCAACAGCTTCCATGTAGAATTTGACTCTCTCCTTCCATATAGGGAAGTTCTCCTTATTGCACACATGCAACTTCATCGAAGACATATCCTTGCTTCTGTCCATTGTAGTTAAGCGGATTCTCTTGACAACTAGATGGAAATCTTGTTCAAGTTGTTACCCTTATATCGAACAACACCCCTATTGTTGGAACCGAAAATTCGGTCCCTTATGGAGTTCACCATTGGGGAAGGGGTGATCACACACTTACGTCTCTCCTATAAACCAAATAACAAAGGAAACGACAAGGGAAATGACCCAAGAGCCCGGCGTGGAGGTCCCTCTGATGGTTAAAACTCCAATATTATTTACGGTCACGCGGCGACCCGGCGGTTTTATTTGAGAAAAAGGCGGAAGTGAATTTATTTAAGAAAACGGGTCGCGCGTATTTATTTATTTATTTTGGATATAAAAAAGGTTTAGAAATCGAGTTTTAACGAAAGGAGGCAAGTGCACCTATCGTGAGTAGTACAGGATATTCCGGGTGGAATATCGAGGTCGTATTGTTCTCGGGTCTGGTTCGATTATTTCTACTCTTCCCTGGAGGGGACTATTATTTTACCGATAATTATCTTGTCGGGATATTTTATATATAATAAAAAGCAGAAAATGGCAGAAAGAAAAATGAAAGCATGAAGGTGGTGCCGATGAAGAGCTTAGCTCGATGGCACCGAAAAAACAATTGAACTAAAATAGACTTTAAATAAAAAGAGCTCCTAAATTTCTAATTAATTAAGGCGGAGACTTGGCCGTGGAGGTTCCACTAAAATGAGCTCACCTATCTCTAGGACTATCGCTCACCTGAACGCTAAGACTATTCGACCGAACGTTAGTCCGACGAAGGATTCCTCTTAACGCCCGCATTACGCTAAGAACCCCGCTATTGGGTGGGGAACCCAATCCGGTAGAGTTGGCGCGCCTCCTCTCTCGAGGGTTAGTGCGGAACTCTCTTTGACAAGGGGTGATCTGTCCATACGCACGGCCTCTCGGCGAGCGTATGAAAAACGGAAATAGGGCCCACACATCGATATGTGGTCCTACGCGTCGTTAACCCCGGGCAAACCTTAAGTACTTTTAATTAATTAGAAAGATATGACCTTTAGTTATTTTAAGCTATTTTATCTGTCCCAATGCTCTTCGATGCCGAGGGCTAAGAACTGTTAGCCACTCATCGGAATGTGGACGGTTTGCGGGAAAAGCAGAAAATAAAGCAGTAAAGAAAGCAGTAAATGAAAGCGATAAAATGAAAGCAGTAAAATAAAGCAGTAAATTGCAAGTCCTACCAAAACGAGTAGGACTGAAGAAAGCTGTAAAGTGCGAGTCCCGGCGCAAACGCGTGGGCGGGAGAAAGAAAGCGGTAAAACACACACACGAAAGTCCTACTCAAATGAGTAGGAGAAAATAAATACGGGTCCTACTCAACCGAGTAGGACAAAATAAATGCAACGCACGCACACACTCTCTCGACATAAATGAAAACTCACGCACTCTACTGAAACGAAATCCAGCCATTAAACTCAAGTGAGTAGGCGGAAAAAAGGAAAACTACGAACTCACGCACTCTACAAAAAGTGAAATAAGCGAGCGCCATTTAACTCTTAACGAGTAGGCGGAAATAAATGCGCACACACAAAAAATTGCAAAAAACTAAGTTACCGAAAAAATAAAACAACTGCATTTCTACCGCTAAAATGCGGTAGAAATGCATAAAAAGGGAAAATAAAAATAAACGGAGCGAAAAAGTTTGCAAATAAACGCAAAATGAAAGTGTTCGAAAAATAAAAACGAATACATTTCTACCGCTAGAATGCGGTAGAAATGCATAAAAAGAGAACGAAAAAATTAAACGGACAAAAGTTTTTGAAATAAAAACAAAAACGCAAATGCTTGAAAAATTAAAACGATTATATTATCATTCCTATAACTCCGTAAAAATGCTAAAAAAGTGCGAATAAAGGGAAAAGAACGAAAAAGTTTTACGAAATAAAAAGCTAAGTAAAAAAAAGGAAAAACACTTTGAAAATGATTTTACGGATCTATAGGGATGAATTAGAAACTATGAAAATCCTAAGCTATCAAAAGCTAATGAAATGAAAACATAACAACTACTTATCCAAAAGAAAGAAAACATAACATTTACTCTCATACACACACACACACGTTACAAAGAGAACAAAAACTAAGTTAAAACAAAAAAGAAAGATAAGATTGCATAGGGGAGATTTGCATTAATCCATTCCAAAGCCATATTAAGAGAAGAAAAAGAACACATTTTATTAAATAAAAGGACGAGTTACAAAGACACGAAAATAAAACTAAGGAGAGGGGGAGAAATTATCCCTTACATAAGCCTTGGAAGCATTCCTGCAGCACAACACCTAAGCAAAATGGTTCAAAAAGTGGAACAGGAATTCAGAGCAGAACCTCTGAATTTATAGAAAAAATTTTCATGGGTCACGCCCTTGGTCACGGGCGTGACAGGGGGCGTGACAGTACTATTTGAGAAGGCGGCCGGCGATTTGACGGGAAAGTTGACTTCGGGCTGGACACGTGTCGGTCTCGCAGAGGTCACGCCCTTGGTCACGGGCGTGACAGGGGGCGTGACAGGCAGGTGGATCTGGGCGCGGTGCACGCCGAAAGTCTTCGGGCAGGTCTTGTCGGGCTAGCTGGAAAGGTCACGCCCCAGGTCACGGGCGTGACGCTGGGCGTGTCGGCTGGTGTCGACACTCGACGATCGTCGAGATGAAATCGTCGAGTTGAGTGAACACGGGCTTGGGTCACGCCCCGTGTCGGGTGACACGGGCGTGTCGCCGGGCGTGTCAGCTGGGTCGACGATCGTTGAGCGCGATTCCGTCGATCTGGATGGTCACGGGCATGGGTCACGGGCGTGACTCGGGTGACACGGGCATGTCGACGCTTTGCTCCTCGAAAATTGCAGATTTACTGGAATTTGACGTATCACGCCCTGGTCACGGGCGTGACCAATATGTCACGGGCGTGACATGTCAATTTTGGCAGATTTTTCATTTTTCCTGAAAAATAAAATAAGTTAGTATAATATTTACAAAAATAGGAGCAATTTATTGAATAAAAATAAGTAAAAACGACAAAAATAAATGAAAACAACTAAATTAATGTACATAAAAATAGGTATATTTACAATTCATCACCCTCCATACACCTAGAATATCTTAGAGTGCATCCCCTCCTTAGCCAAAGGCCGAGCTAAGGCTACCTCAAAAAGCGCAAGAAGATCAGAACACAAGTATGCCCTACCTTCTGAGGTGCCCCATTGGGTCTATTTATAGTTTTTTGAAATCAACCTGCAAATAGTCAACCTCCTCCATTTTGAACAGCTATGTGTAACCCAACTGGGTCTACCAATAGTGTAACTCCGATGTTCTAACAAGCTATTTGCACCCCTGATAAGGGCACCTAGGTAATTTTCCCTATGAGCACCACTGGGCAGGTTCCAAGGATCTGGAGGTCGGCTCGCCACAACTAATAACCATGTTAGGGTGGATGCGACCTGGCTCCCGCAGCTCGCCTTACCTCCTTAGGCGAGCGTAATCCAGGCCACCACAGCCCGTCAGGTCTTACTATGAGGCGGGCTGACAACCAAGTCGCCTATGGGAGAGCGGGCTAGATTGACCGGCTCGTGTAGCTCGCCCACCTAGCTTTGGCGAGGATGAGCTGGCCGGTCTGGGATTGTTACCATAGAAGGAATTACAGAGAAATTGAGTTCTACGAATGCAGAGCTTAGTTCAAAGAACTCGAATTTTTAACTCCTGGGTTTGCCTCGACGAACGCTGAGCTCCGTTCGACGAACGTAGAGCTCCATTCGAAGATCGTCGGGCTCCTTTCGACAAACTCTGATCTCAACTCAAGAACTTAGTTCGAGGAAAGCCCGGCTCAGTTCGACGAACTCCAAGCGGGTGCGGGCTAGGTGGACTTGCTCGCGCAGCTCGCCTGCCTAGCTTTGGCGAGAGCGAGCTGGCCATTCTGAGTTCACCCGCATGAGGTTCTGGCGCGGGTAGGTTGACCTGGTCCGCTCACGAATCCTGGTGGACCCACTCGGCGAACACGGGGTTGTACACAATCCCCTCTCTTTTTAAGCTTGGACAAGCTTCGTAAAGAATCATCCAACCCACATGTTCGGTGAGTGCTTTGCTGAGCTGGAGAGAATCTTTAGGTGGGTCCCACCATCACGCTATAAATATACCATCGGACCTTTAGAAAAATCTTGCCTTGTTCTAGCCTTCTCTCTGAGCTGTATCTGAACGATGCATGTGTCCGAGGAGATGCGAGCTCGCCTAGCGTCTGTGAGGGAGGGGACTACTGAGAAGGCTCTTGATGCCGCCCCATGGTTGGTGCACGGATCGCCCGACCCCCTCTTTAGGTCAATGAAAGGGAAAATCGTCAGGTGGTCTCCTGCAAATGACCTCCCGGGGTCCAGCTCGGCGGCCGGTGCCGAGGTCCCCCATGTGGTATGCGAACCTCCGCCTGATTCATCATTTTGCCTCTGATTCATTTTTTCACAGGTGACGCCGCGCGAAGATGAAGGTGACGAAGGGGAGAGGAGTCATTCTATCCCATTGATAACTGAGCGGATCGCCAACCCTTCGGGCCAGGGGCACGCCCCTCCAGTGAATTCTCGATCGCCAGTTCCCCCTGGGCTGGAGAAATGCATTGCAGTTCTTGAAGGGGGGCTCTTTCAGGGCCGGTCGGGCTCCTCCCAGCCATCTGCTGTTACGGGCGACGTGCCGACCCCCGATGAGGTTTTACTTGTGTCTATTTGTTAGCGCTCGCTTTATCTTACTTTTGCCTTTGTATGCTTTAATGTGATCTCCTCCTCATACGTCGACATGAGCGAGGGGTATTCGCCTCCCCCTGATACATATCGTATTTTGGAGTATCTGTGCGACCAGCTGGATGCTGATGGGATGAAGAAGCAGGTAACGCGGCTATTTCAAAAACACTCTCTACTGCTACAGGTAGTGTGCGATAGGGTAGATGAGGACAAGACTGAGGCGGAGGAGCAGTTCGCAGTTCCGGAGGGAACAAGGAGTCCAACTAACAGTGATGGAGTTACTTCTTCAGGGGGTGCACATCACGCAAGATGAGGAGCGGCTTAGGTATGCTACGGAGCAGATCGACTTGGCCCATCGGGAGCTGTTGGTAGTTCGCAAGTACCACTATCCTCGTGTGTTGCACTGATCTGGGATGCGGAGGCATGGCAGGTGGAAGTGGATCCAGTACTGAGTCGCCTGCCCCTCCCCGCTATTGACTGCCAGGCCCGAGTCGCACCGGGATCCTAGACCAACCCGCATAGTTGGGTCATGAAGTTTCATTCCTCGGACCTTTTAATTTCAGTTTGTAATAATTTGAGACTTTTCGCCCGTCAATGGGCTCATGTTTGTTGCATGATACTTTTATTGTGTTGCTGCTTAGTTTTCTCTGAGTGAGTGTGGATGAAGAGCTCTTGCTCGCTTACCCCTTCTTTAAGCGGGCATGAGATTATTGAACTGGCTCGCCCAGCTCACCCATCTAGTCTCGACGAGAGCGAGCCGGGTGCCCACAGATCGCGAGCCTAAGCGGCTTGCCTAATGTCTCTGGCTGGTGCGAATCGCAGCTCGCCCATCCCTTGGGTTGACGCGGGTGAGCGCAGCTCGCTGCCGAATAGTCTTTGCGGTATATCGACGAGCTGACATAATCTGGGGTGGGTCCGGAAGTCGAAGCGTCAGGGCGCATTTTTCTATCTACACTTTTCCCGCCGGCGAAACATTTTCTCGCCTTTTTTATTTCTATAAATAGGCCCTACCGATCCATCCTTATCTACTGCATTTAAGATTTTCCCTTCTCTACTTCCTGTGACTCCCGACTCGACCGCTTCCTGCGAGAACCATTTTGTCCCGCTTAGCAAGCTTCCCGCGAGATGGGTTGTGGCAGCGGCGATGCGGATGTGCGGAGCAAGTGTGCCTGGACCTTCTCCGAGCATAACTTCTCCCATGCCGCCATTTCTAAAGGCGAGTTCCTCGATGTCATAGTCGACTACATACTGACAGGCTTCATGGCGAGGCAACCTGGGGAGGGGGAGAAGATCAACGACCTCTCGGGAGAGGAGCTTGCCATCCCCACAACGCATATCGAGGCGGGTCTCCGTCTTCCCCTATGGCCGGAGGTCCGCCAAATACTGAAATAATTTGGGGTCGTCCTTGGGAAGATGACCCCCAACTCCATCGCGATGGTGATCGGGTTCGCTTGCTTCCTGCGGGAAGAGCGGATCGAGTTCAGCCTCGCAGTTTTCCGCAAGCTATTCTCCTTCCGCGTGAACAAAGACGGGACCGCCTACTTCTCCAGCAATCACATCAAGGTGCGGGAGACCGTCAACAAGAGCCACAGTTGGCTAAAGAAGTTTGTTTTCGCAAGGGGGACTTCGACAACGTCCCTTTCTCGCCAGTCCAGCTCAACGAGGCGAGCAACCACCCCTAGACTGGGGGTCCTTGAAGCAGAGCTATGTGGGTTCTTCGCAGTGAAAAACTTCGAAGTTGCATTCCTACGCACTAACCAGGACAACCTCGCCCCCGTCCCACCCGGGGGAGGTAAGCTACTCGCGCTTCTCCTTTTTACTTCATTATTTCTCTGTTTAAACTTTCTTTTTCTGCATGCGAGCGGGACATCCCCTTGCACCCTCCTTATGAGAGTGTACGACTCGCTTCCAGCGAGCTCGCCCGCGTTGAGGTCGCAGCCGCCACGCATTGCGAGCCCCTGGTCTCTGCTCCCCTAAAGTGGCCTAGCCGCAGATCGCTTCCACCGCCGCCGCCTCCCAAGAAATCAAATGTCGCGAGCGGCGTACCTCCCACTGCTCAGGAGAATGGTAAGGCCACGATGGGCCAACCAGCTGGGGATCTCGCCCCCGTGGTCGTCTCGGCCGGCGGCTCCCCCGGTGTGGTGGCCGACACTTCCAGGCCGCAAGAAGAGACATAGCCCGCCGTGAAGCCAGTGCCGAGAGGGCACCACAACTTTGGCTATGGCGAGCGGCCCTTAGATGAGCTCGGCGTTCCGCTCCTCCAATGGGACAAGGAGACGAACCGGGCCTTCATCTCCACCCTGCTGCCGAGCTGGCTGGAGCAGGAGACTATTAGCGGGGAGGCCTATAATTTTTCGTTCGGCCTCTACGCGCGAGAAGACGTCGCCATTTACGACAAGAAGGCCACGTAGGTGCTAATTCATGAAAGCACGCGAGCCCAGCTCCGCAGCCTGGAGCTGGCCCACATGGCCGGCCGGCGATGCACCTAGATAGAGAAATATGCCCCCTCGCTCAAGAAGCTGGCGGATGAAAAGGAAGAGGCCCGATGTCTCGCCTAGGAGGATGGAGAGCACCGGAGATAGAGCGGACGTGACTGATGCCATCCTCGCTACCTACCTGGGAGGGAGTGGTAAGTCCCATGTCTTGCGCTCATCGTCTTTAAGACTGCCTTTGCCTTTCTCATGTTCGCTTTATCCCCTCTCGTAAAATGCGGCAACATCCAAGCATCTAGGCTTCCTGATCGCCACCTTGGAGAAAGAGAAGGAGGCGCTACAAGTGCGGGTGCATGGGCTGGAAGCCGCAGCAGCTGCTCCGCCATCCTCCAGCGACAACTGCCAGCTCGTGCACTATACTGAATATGAGCTGGAGGAGATGATGCAAAAAAATGTTGCTAAAGCTATGAAGTGTAACCTCCAGACGTTGCGGCGGGCGGACCACATTAAGAGCGAGGGCGCGGGCCTTTCCGCGAGCAATGTGGTACCGACACTATTCCTTCCTGTACCAAAGCCGGGGGACACGTCCTACCAACCCATCTAGGAGGACTCATTGCTCGAGTGATCGCCTCGCTGAATCCACGAGCCTCACCTCTTATATTTTTGTTGTAATGTAAACGCGGGCCGAGCCCCAAACTTGTAATTTTGTCATTAATGAAATATGCTTTTTGGAACTGCTGCTTGTAATGTCGCTTCTCTGTAATTTCGCTTCGTACTTTCTCTTTTGTATTCGCGGCCTAATTCGATCCTTCTGCTCGTTGTCTTCCATCCCGTATCCCGCAAGCGATGTCGCGTGTCCACTCGGGACTTAGCTCAGGAAATATATGAGCTTTAGTTAGCCAAACCGCGAATGGAGACCCGTATCCTTTGTCTAGATTATTCGTGCCACTTGCAAGATAAAGGAGGTGAGTCGACTCAGCTCACACCGGAGTCGTCTGGATCCGTGCGAGCTAGGCCCCATGAGGCCGCGAAGCGGTCCGAGCTCTCACCGCCTTGGTCACTTTTTGGGTGCTAGCCGATCCATAGTCTCAGCTTGACACCTTCAGCTTGCCGACCTGCTGAGGTCATCCTGGCAACCCTGCGATTTTTGCCTCTGAAATTCGAGCATCTGGGTCCCGGCCTTAGACACCATGTTATTCAAAACCTTCTATTTTTCTAGCCAGTTGGGGGCCTGAGTAGACTCCCATGAGTGACATCCAGCCCTGCTAGCTAGGTGAGGGCCTGACACCGGGATCTGTTCGGGGTCGGGGTAGACTCTGTAGTATGACATCCAGCCTTGTCAGCTAGGTGAGAGCCTGACAGTGGGATGTGCTCGGGGTCGGAGTAGACACCATCGAGTGACATCCATCCCTGCCAGCTAGGTGATAGCCTGGCAACGGGATCTGCTCGGGGTCCGAGTAGACACCATCGAGTGACATCCAGCCCTATCAGCTAAGTGAGAGAGTGGTAGCGGGATCCGCTCGCTGTCCGAGTAGATACCATCGAGTGACATCCAGCCCTGCCAGCTAGGTGAGAGCCTGGGAGTGGGATTTTCTCGGGGTCTGAGTAGACACTATCGAGTGACATCTAGCTCTGCTAGCTAGGTGAGAGCCTGGTAGCGGGATCTGATCGGGATCCGAGTAGACATCATCGAGTGACATCCAGCACTGCTAGCTAGGTGAGAGCACGGCAACGTGATCTACTCAGGGTCCGAGTAGACACCATCGAATGACATCCGACCCTTCCAGCTAGGTGAGAGCCTGCTAATGGGATCTGCTCGGGGACTGAGTAGTGTAACGCCCCGAAACTCAAAAGAGCGACGGGAGACGTTTTGGGCTAGATTTGGAATCTGGCAGGAGGCACACGGCCTGGGACACGGGCGTGTCCCAGGGAGTGTAAGGCTGGAGTCAACGATTTGGTCGAGAGGTCGACGATTTTGGAGTCGACGATCGTCGAGCAGAGAACATAGTCTGAGACACGGGTGTGTCTCAGGGCGTGTCGAGCCGGTGTCGACAATCGGCCCGGGGAGTCGACAAATTTCGCTCGACGATGTGCCGAGACAAGGCACACGGCCTAGGACATGGGCATGTCCAAAGCCGTGTCAGGTAGTCGACGAATTTCGCTCGACGAAGTGTCGAGACAAGGTACACGACCTAGGACACGAGCGTGTCCAAGGCCGTGTGAGTAAGTCGACGAACTTCGCTCGGCGAAGTGTCGAGACCGTGAACACGGCCTGGAGCCCAGGCGTGTTCGAGTAGACACGGGCTAGGACACGGGCGTGTCCAATACCCGTGTGAGTCTCGAGTTGTTTTCGGGGATGTGTCGATGGGGGCACACGACCGACCACAGGGCCGTGGCAGTTGGAACACAGGCGTGTCAGGTCGAACACGGGCGTGTTGGATGCCCGTGTGTTGTTCCAGGCGCGTCGATTTTGACGGCGAATGGGGGAAATAGCCCTGGACACGGGCGTGTCGCAGGCCGTGTTCGGCCCAGTATTAGGATTTCAAGCCCGAATCAAGGCCGTTCGTTTCTTTAATTTGGGATCCAACGGCTGGGGGTTGTTCCTGTTGGGATATACACGGGATTGGGCCCTTGAAACCCTCATTTCTCTTGAGTGGTTCCCTTTCTAAAGTCTAGAGAGAGAAGAGAGCAAAGGAGGAAGAAGAAGCTAGTTCCGGCCATTGGAGGAGCTTCGAAGCTCCAAATCGCGAGCCGACTTCGGATCAACGGAGGCAAAGAAAGTGCGGTGCTTTTCATCTGCTTATTTTTCCATGGCTCCAAGGAAGAACGCTAGGGTAACGATTCTCTTCTTGAGCATGTGAAGCTCTCCTTCTTTGCATAGGAAGCCCGCTCTCGCGAGTTTGCGGTGAGTTGGAGGCATTCCTTCAGGTAGATATGTAAAGTCCCTATTGTGTAGAGTCCATAAACGAGAACAGACATAGACATGATGTGTGAAGCCTACCCGGACATGTTGGTATGGATCGGTGATGTTGCATTGCATAAATGCCGGAGAAGACTCCGTGCAATTGTTTGTTTTTGGGTTTTCTACGTGGGAGATTGCAACAGGGATCCTTGAGGATTAACCCAAAGGTGCACCCGGAAAACTGGGCGGATGCGTGATCTTGCCAACTTGGTGGCCTGAGAGCCAACTTGAACATAACTGGGTTATGTGATATTGTGATGGAAACGGGACTCGGGAGAAGTTTGACCTATGCATATGTTTTTAATTAACGTTGCGATGTGAGCATGGGTTAGATGGAACCGTACCCATTCTATGTCGTTTGGTTAAAGAGACCTAAGGTTACGTGGCACTTGCCGTTGGCATAGATGAGGGTCTTCGGCGGTCTATGGTTTTAATTACCGTGACCCATGCCGGGAAGACAAATTGCTCATTGTTTGGCCGTCCAAAGGGATGGTGGTGAGTCGGTAGACTTAGACTGTGATCACCGAGAATGTGCCCTGAGAGCACGGGGTGTGTGGCCGTATGAGCGTACGCCTGTGATGAAATATATAATTATACACTGCTTGATTATGCTAATAAGTGCTGGGAAGGAGCATCGCCGCCCCGAGTTGGGGGCGGGATCGTTATAATTTGGTCAGCATTGCTGACCGTTGTTTTTGTTTTCCACCGTGCGGTGGTTTGTTGCTTGCAGGTGCTGCTGGACCAAGCGGTCAATAGCGGGCTAAAGCCCAAATTGCGAAGCCGGCCCTCGAAGGCCTAATTGGAGTGTTTACTGCTTTTATTCATGTATGACCGGCCTGCGTGCCATGGTTTGTAAATCATGTAATATTAAGTAAACAATTTTGTAAGACCTTAAGGCCAGTACTTGTGTATGTACTACATTCTTATTAGGTATATTAGTGGACATTCGTGCTCTTTGTCCTGGGTTCTTAATTGCAACTTATAAATTGCTTCCGCGAGAATGCTCTGTGTAGGACGTTGGATTAGTTGGATGGTTTCAATGAGTAACCACCCGGTCTGTCTGTGGTATATGGAGTCGGGCCCCGACCGGACCTACTGTTATATGCTATGCGACGGATAGGGGGTGTTACAATTTGGTATCAGAGGGAGGTTTCGATCCTCCGACCTGTGGGTTATGGGTTGTGAGCACATGTGTGTGCGTCATCGTTATAACGGTAAAATAACCCATGAATGTCCACTTAGGAATGAAAATACACGTGTTTGAGGAACCTGCGTGTTCCTATAATTGCTTTTGCAATTTTGTTTGGTTGCTGAACGGTGTTTTGTACCACTATAGGTGACCAGAAGTGGTGCTGGGCCGTCGGAACGTCGAGTTTCTGAGGCTAGCAGTGCACCTAATGAATCTCCTGCAACACCTCTATCGGCTGAGACCATACGATTGGTGGCCGAAGCAGTGTTCGCCATGATTAATGTGCAGCCTGCAAGGCAAACGCAGCAGCCCGCTCCTGCGATGGAGCAGGTACCGCTGCAAGTGGCTGAGACGAGGAGAGTGGAATAGGTAGTAGGGGAGCCGTTGGTGCCAAGGAGGGCAACCGAGAGACAGCTCAAGCATGTCATGAGCTTTAATCCTCCGGTATTCTCGGGGTTGGGAACCCCATCTCAAGCTAAAGACTGGCTCTCCAGGGTGAATAGAGTCATGACAGCAACGGAGACGGAGGAGTGGCAAATGACCACCATTGCTACATTCCTTTTGGACAGTGAAGCGAGATTGTGGTGGGAAGGATTGGAGCTGCATCATTTGAGAGGTAGGCACCTTGTTGATGTCTCGATGGAGGAGTTCTCGGGACTGTTCTTGGAAAGGTACCTCCCTTCTACTCAGAGGATTTCGATGGGCAACGAGTTCCTGAAGTTGGTACAAGGGGGCAGTAGCGTGGATGAATATGTCCACGAGTTTACTCGTTTGAGTCGATATGCTAGCTCCACCATTGCGGATGAGGAGCGCAAGACGAATCGATTCTACGAAGGGTTGAGATATGAGTTAAGGTTACTACTCTCGGGGCCGATGACGCAGGGTTTCTTGACCTTGGTCAACATGGCCCGGTCCTTGGAGAAGGACATGAAGAATGTTCAAGCAAAGAAGAGCATTGGTGAGAAGAAGTCTGGGTTCAAAATGCCGACTACTTCAAAGTCCGGCTATCAAAGGTTCTTCAAGAAGCATAGGACATTGGGTACAGCTTCGTCTGGTGCTTCTGGGGCGACTACGGGTCGAACCCCGGGTGCGTGTTTTACTTGTGGGAAGCCGGGGCACTTTGCCCGTGACTGTTGGAGCGGACGTCCCATGTCCGAAAGGAAGCCAGGAGCGACTTATGAGGAGAAGGGCAAGGCGGTGGAGTCAACCGCGTCCCACTATGCTCTGGCCCAACCGAGGGTGTATTATCTTGGCCAACAGGAGGCCATCAAACAGGCGGATGTGGTGACAGGTAAAATTTAAATTTATAGCAAGTTAATTTCATAAATACTTGTTATGCACATGTTACCTTACCACTGCTTGTTTAGGATTTGTTTTGATTTGTGAAAATCCGGCAAGAGCACTCTTCGATACGGGAGTTTCACACTCCTTGTCTGAAGGATTTATATCATGCATCAGAGTCCCTTCTTCGATGGCGAAGGATAAGTTGGATGTGTTGTTTCCCAATGGGTGTTCGATGCGCGCGGATAGAATCTGCGGTGTTAAGATTCGCATTGGGAATCAAGAGTTCGATCTACAAGCGTCGTTACTACCGTTGGTGGAGTTCGACGTTATATTTGGCATGGACTGGCTCTCGGAGCAGCAAGCCTATATTGATTGCGGTCGCAAGTAAGTCAAGTTGGGAGCAAGTCGTGAGACGACTTTTACGGGCTTAAAGCGGTCGAGCAAGATGTTGATGTCTGCTCTTCACGTGGTGAAGGCAGTTCGTGCCGGTGCAGAACTGTTCTTTACACTAGTGGAGGTTGCTAAGATAAAGCCTGCATTACATAGTATTTCGGTGGTATCAGAGTACCCTGATGTGTTCCCTAGAGATCTTCCTGGAGCCCCGCCTCAACGAGAGATAGATTTTACGATTGAGCTAGTGCCAGGTGCAAAGCCTGTGTCACGCTCTCCATATCGGCTAGTGCCTAAGGAAATGGCGGAGCTGAAGGTTCAACTGCAAGAGTTGTTGGAGCAAGGGTATGTGCGCCCAAGTTCTTCGCCTTGGAGCGCGCCGGTCCTCTTTGTTAAGAAGAAGGACGGAAGCTTGAGGCTATGTATTGATTATCGGGAGCTCAACAAGTTGACGAAAAAGAACAAGTACCCGATCCCCCGGATCGATGATCTTTTTGATCAGTTGGTCAGGTCGACGGTGTACTCGAAGTTGGATCTCAAGTCTGGGTACTAATTGCTACGAATAAGGGAGAGTGATATCCCGAAGATAGCGTTTAGTACGAGATACATGCATTACGAGTTTACGGTCATGCCGTTTGGGCTGACTAATGCGCCGTCAGTGTTTATGGATCTGATGAACAGGACCTTCAGAGAGTACTTGGACCATTTTGTGATCGTCTTCATCGATGATATTTTGGTGTACTCGCAGAGTGAGGAAGATCACTTCTAGTATCTTCATTTGGTTTTGGAGACGCTAAGGAGGAATCAATTGTATGCCAAGTTCTCGAAGTGCGAGTTTTGGTTATCCTCAGTGGAATTCCTCGGGCATATAGTGAGCGGGGAGGGTATTGCTGTGGATCCGACGAAGATTGTTGCAATACGGGAGTGGCCTGAGCTTTCTACGGTAGCAGAAGTTCCGAGCTTTCTGGGGCTTGCCGGCTATTATAGGCGCTTCGTAGAGAACTTCTCGCGGATAGCGTTACCTCTCACTACTTTGACGAGGAAGGAGCAGAAGTTCGTTTGGACGCCTGAGTGCGCTCGAGCTTTTGAGGAGTTGAAGTGTCGATTGACCACGGAGCCTATGCTGAGTTCGCCATGTGGGACCGAAGGTTATGAGATTTATAGCAATGCATCGGGCAGCGGTTTGGGTTGCGTGCTACTGCAACACGGAATTGTAATAGCATATGGCTCGAGACAGCTAAAAGTGCACGAGAGGAATTATCCGGTCCATGACTTGGAGTTAGAGGCCGTGATTTTTGCCTTGAATTTCTGGAGACACTATTTGTACGGTGTGAAGATTGATATCTACACCGATCACAAGAGCCTGAAGTATCTGATTGATCAGAAAGATTTGAATATGCGGTAGTGTAGATGGATGGAGTTCCTGGGGGACTATACATTCAAGATCCACTACGTGCCTGGTAAGGGTAATGCGGTTGCGGACGCGTTGAGTCGCCGTGCCCCAGCTCAAACCAATTGGCTGTCGATCGATGACGAACGGTTGGTTCGGGAGTTGGAGGCGTTGGAGATTATTTGTGTGGATAAGCAATCAAGTGCTGAAGCGGTACTAAATTGGACAGAAGTCCAATATGACCTGGCTGATCGGATTCGGCAGGCTTTGGATATGGATGTCCATATGAAGCAGTTCATGGTAGAGGCTCTGGATGGGTCAAATTCCCAATTCGTTGTGGAGGACGGATTGCTTTGGAAAGACGGTCGTATGTGCGTCCAAAGTGTTGGAAATTTGTGGGTGGAATTGATGTACGAGGCACACCATACCAAGTACTCGATTCACCCGGGGAGCACGAAGATGTACCACGATGTAAAGAAACTGTTTTGGTGGCCGGGTTTGAAGAAATATGTGGCGCTCTACGTGGCGAAGTGCCAAACTTGCGCCTTGTTCAAGGCGGAATGCCAAAAGCAGGGAGGATTTCTGAAGTCCTTGCCTATTGCGGAGTGGAAATTCGACGACATCTCTATGGACTTTGTGCAAGGTTTGCCAAGGTCGCAAAAGGGGAACGACGCCATTTGGGTGGTCGTAGATCGGCTAACGAAGGTGTCACATTTTATTCCGCATATGAAGGATGATCCGGTGGAAAAGTTGGCAAAACAATATGTGGATAATATAGTACAACTTCACAGTGTGCCCCGCAGCATCGTGAGTGACCGAGATGGACGGTTCACGTCCAATGATTGGAGGCTAGTGCAGCATATGTTGGGAACAAAGTTGAAATTCAGCACAACCTTCCATCCGCAAACAGATGGGCAGACCGAGAGGGTCAATAGAACTATGGAAGACATGCTCCACATGTGTGTCTTGGACTTTGGAAAGCAATGGGAAGACCATCTTTATTTGGTGGAGTTTGCGTACAACAATAGCTACCAAGCGAGTATTCAAATGGCGCACTTTGAGGCCCTATATGGTAGAAAATGTCGCACGCCGTTGTCTTGGTTAGAAACGGGTGAGTCAAAGTTGTACAAGCGCCAAGAGGTGGAGGATGCTACTTCGTTGGTGCATACCATTCGGGAGAGGTTGCTTATCGCTCAGGACCGGCAAGCGAAGTACTATAATGCCAAACACAGGAACGACGAGTTCGCTGTGGGCGACTATGTGTACTTAAAGATCAAGCTGTTCAAGGGTGTCTCGTGGGTGCGGTGATTGAAAAAGCTAAGCCCGAGATACCTTGGGCCGTTTGAGGTTTTGGAGCGGGTTGGTGAAGCAGCCTATCGGTTGAAGCTCTCAGTGGAGCTTAGTGGTTTACATGATGTATTCCATATTTCGGTGCTACGGAAGGCGGTGCAAGAGCCTTCGCAAGTGATCGCGGTTGATCAAGTGCCGGTGGATAGTGGGTTGATGACAAGAGTCAAGCCCGTGCGGATTGAGGACTCGGAGGTCAAGCGGCTACGCAATAAAGAGATCAGGATGGTCAAGGTCCGATGGGACAATTGCGGTCGAGAGGAGCTCTCTTGGGAACGAGAGCAGACTATGCTTGACGAGTATCCGGAGTTGTTCCGCTCAGGTACAATTTAATTTTGGTACTTGTCTTTCCTTTATATAATTTCGTGGACGAAATTCTTTCAAGAGGGGGAGAGTTGTAACGCCCCGAAACTCAAAAGAGCGACGGGAGATGTTTTGGGCCAGATTTGGAATCTGGCAGGAGGCACACGGCCTGGGATACGGGCGTATCCCAGGGCATGTCAGGCTGGAGTCGACGATTTGGTAGTGAGGTCGACGATTTTGGAGTCGACGATCGTCGAGCAGAGAACACGGCCTGAGACACGGGCGTGTCTCAGGGCGTGTCGAGCCCGTGTCGACAATCGGCCCGGGGAGTCGACAAATTTCGCTCGACGATGTGTCGAGAGAAGGCACACAGCCTAAGACACGGTCGTGTCCAAAGCCGTGTCAGGTAGTCAACGAATTTTGCTCGACGAAGTGTCGAGACAAGGCACACAACCTAGGATACGGGCGTGTCCACGGCCGTGTCAGCAAGTCGACGAACTTCACTCGACGAAGTGTCGAGACCGTGAACACGGCCTGGAGCCCAGGAGTTTTCGAGTAGACACGGGCTTGGACACGGGTGTATCCAATACCCGTGTGAGTCCCGGGTTGTTTTCGGGGATGTGTCGATGGGGGCACACGGCCGACCACACGGCCGTGGCAGTTGGAACACGGGCGTGTCAGGTCGAACACGGGCGTGTTGGATGCCCGTGTGTTTTTCCAGGCGCATCGATTTTGACGGTGAATGGGGGACACGGCCCTGGACACGGGCGTGTCGCAGGCCGTGTTTGTCCCAGTATTAGCATTTCAGGCCCGAATCAAGGCCGTTCGTTTCTTTAATTTGGGATCCAACGACTGGGGTTTGTTCCTGTTGGGATATACACGGGATTGGGACCTTGAAACCCTCATTTCTCTTGACTGGTTCCCTTTCTAAAGTCTAGAGAGAGAAGAGAGCAAAGGAGGAAGAAGAAGCTACATCCGGCCATTGGAGGAGCTTCGAAGCTCCAAAACGCGAGCCGACTTCGGATCTACGGAGGAAAAGAGAGTGCGGTGCTTTTCATCCTCTTATTATTCCATGGCGCCAATGAAGAACGCTAGGGTAACGATTCTCTTCTTGAGCATTTGAAGCTCTCCTTCTTTGCATAGGAAGCCCGCTCTCGCGAGTTTGTTGTGAGTTGGAGGCATTCCTTCGGGTAGATATGTAAAGTCCCCATTGTGTAGAGTCCATAAACGAGAACGGAGATAGGCATGATGTGTGAAGCCTACTCGAACATGTTGGTCTGGATCGGTGATGTTGCATTGCATAAATGCCGGAGAAGACTCCGTGCGATTGTTTGTTTTCGGGTTTTCTACATGGTAAATTGCAACAGGGAGCCTTGGGGATAAACCCAAAGGTGCACCCGGAAAACTGGCGGATGCGTGATCTTGCCTACTTGGTGGCCTAAGAGCCAACTTGAATATAACCGGGTTATGTGATATTGTGATGGAAACGGGACTCGGGAGAAGTTTGACCTGCGCATATGTTTTTAATTAACGTTGCGATGTGAGCACGGGTTAGATGGAACCGTACCCGTTCTATGTCGTTCGGTTAAAGAGACCTAAGGTTACGTGGCACTTGCCGTTGGCATAGATGAGGGTCTTCAGCAGTCTATGGTTTTAATTACCGTGACCTATGCCGAGAAGACAAATTGCTCATTGTTTGGCCGTCCAAAGGGATGGTGGTGAGTCGGCAGACTTAGACTGTGATCACCGAGAATGTGCCCTGAGAGCACGGGGTGTGTGGCCGTGTGAGCCTACGCATGTGATGAAATGTATAATTATACACTGCTTCATTATGCTAATAAGTGCAGGGAAGAAGCATCGCCGCCCCGAGTTGGGGGCGTGATCGTTATAATTTGGTCAACATTGCTGACCGTTGCTTTTGTTTGCCACCGTGCGGTGGTTTGTTGCTTGCAGGTGCTGCTGGACCAATCGGTCAATAGCGGGCTAAAGACCAAATTGCGAAGCCGGCCCTCGAAGGCCTAATTGGAGTGTTTACTGCTTTTATTCATGTATGACCGGCCTGCGTGCCGTGGTTTATAAATCATGTAATATTAAGTAAACAATTTTGTAAGGCCTTAAGGCCAGTACTTGTTTATGTACTACATTCCTATTTGGTATATTAGTGGACATTCGTGCTCTTTGTGCTGGGTTCTTAATTGTAACTTATAAATTGCTTCCGCTAGAATGCTCTGTGTAGGACGTTGGATTAGTTGGATGGTTTCCATGAGTAACCACCCGGTCTGTCTGTGGTATATGGCGTCGGGCCCAAGCCGGACCTACTGCTATATGTTATGCGATGGATAGGGGGTGTTACAAGTAGACACCATCGAGTGACATCCAGCCCTGCCAGCTAGGTGAGAGCTTGACAGTGAGATCTGCACGGGGTCCGAGTAGACACCATCGATTGACATCCAACCCTGCTAGCTAGGTGAGAGCCTGGCAACGAGATCTGCTCGGGGTCCGAGTAGACACCATTAAGTGACATCCAGCCATGCCAGCTAGGTGAGAGCCTGGCATCGGGATCTGCTAGTGGTCTGAGTAGACACCATCGAGTGACATCCAACCCTGCCAGCTAGGTGAGAGCCTAGCAGCAAGATCTGCTCGGGGTCTGAGTAGGCACCATCGAGTGACATCCAGCCCTACCAGCTAGGTGAGAGCCTGATAGCGGTATCTACTCGGGGTCAGAGGAGGCACCATCGAGTGACATCCAGCCCTACCAGCTAGGTGAGTACCTGGAAGTGGGATCTGCTTGGGGTCTGAGTAGTAGCCTTCGAGTGACATCCAGCCCTACCAGCTTGGTGAGAGCCTGGCAGTGGGATCTTCTTAGGGTCTGAGTAGACACTATCGAGTGACATCCATCCCTGCCTGCTAGGTGAGAGCCTAGCAGCAGGATCTGCTTGGGGTCTGAGTAGACGCTCTCGAGTGACATCCAGCCCTGCCAGCTAGGTGAGATCCTGGCAACTGGATCTGCTTGGCATCCGAGTAGACACCATCGAGTGATATCCAGCCCCGCTAGCTAGGTGGGAGCCTGACAGCGGGATCTGCTCGGGGTCCGAGTAGACACCGTCGAGTGACATCCAACCCTGCCAGCTAGGTTAGAGCTTGACAGTGGGATCTGATCGGGGTCTATCAAATGAACAGTTCACCCATTCACACGAATCACTGCAGTAGAACTGTCACATCAAGAAGCTTTATTATTAAAGAACAAGCATCACTTACATGTCTTCAAGGGTAAAAATATTTCAAGTCATCACTGTTCTAGGTAAGACTTAGGGTCTCGCCCTCCACATTCCGGAGGCGATACACTCCTGATTTCAATGCTTCTTTTACGATGTACGGACCCTCCTAGTTGCGATTAAGATTTCTCACGGCAGCTGATCTCCCCGCTACATCCACTTTCTTCAGAACCAAGTCCCCTTTCATGAACTGTAAGACCCTGACATGCTTGTCAAAGTAATTGGTCATTCTTCTCTTCACTTCTTCCTGTCGGATGGCAGAGAGATCACGAAACTCCTCCACCATGTCAAGGAAGAGCCGTAGTTCCTCCTCATTTTCATCCTGCCATTCTTTTCTGTCTTCCTCCGTCGCGACCACCCGTGGCGTCCGGACCTCGAACTCTACTGGGAGTACTGCCTCACATCCACAGGAGAGTTTGAAGGGGGTCTCCCCTGTGGCTGTGTTGGGTGTGGTACTCAGAGCCCAGAGGATTGAGGTGAGCTGCTCCACCCAGCTCCCTTGCAAATTTTCAACTTTTTTTCTTCAGGAGGTTCACTATGATCTTATTTGATGCCTCCACCTACCCATTTCTGCTAGTGTGATTGACCGAGGCAAATCTGAGATTAATCCCTAGTTGTCCGTAGAAGCTGATGAATTCGGCGCTGGCGAACTGAGGCCCATTATCCGTGACGATGGCCCGTGGCAACCCATGCCAGCAGATGATCTCCCCCCAAACAAAGTTCATGATAACTTTGGAGGTCACCTTGCCCAGCGCCTTTACCTCCAACCACTTAAAGAAATAATCTATCATTACAAGTAAGAACCTCCTCTGCCCGTTGGCTTGGGGGAAAGGCCCTACCAAGTCGATTCCCCACATGGCGAAGGGCCAGGGGGCCGTAATACTTCTGAGGCACTGGGCTGGTTGTAATTGGAGGGGGCAAACATCTGGCATTTGTGGCACTTTTTCGTGAATTCTGCAGCGTCGTAGCCCAAAGTAGGCCAGTAATACCCTTGCTTGACAAGCCTTCCTTCCAGGATCCGACTCCTAGAGTGGCTCCCACACTCCCCAGAGTGTACTTTGTATGTGACAGACTTCTTCTAAAATCCTCTGAACCTCCCTCTCGGCCACGCAACATGTCAAGATCCCTGAGAGAGTCTTCCGATACAATTGCCCGTCCCGGAGGAGATAGTATGTCGACTTGTATTTGAACTTCTTTTTTTCCATCCCCTCCGGATACTCCCCTGTGGAAAGGAAGGTCATGAACGGGTCCATCCACTAAGGTTGTTGATCCACCTCCATTAGCTCTCCCTCTTCAATGGAAGGGCGGAACAAATCAGTGATGGTACCCCCCACCCGGGGACCATCCTTCGCCAGTTGATCAACCTGTTCGTTTTCCTCTTTGGGCATGGGTTGGATGGAGAAGGTTTGGAACATTCCGATGACCCCCTTCACCTTTGTTAAGTATAATCGGAGGGTAGGCTCCCTTGCCTCGAACTCTCCGTTGATCTGGGAAGCCACCACCATAAAGTCAGTGAGGACCTATACGTCAAGCACCCCCAGCTCCCTGCCCAGGCGCAGCCCTGCTATTACGGCCTCATATTCGGTCTGTTGGTTAGTGATGGGAAAGTGCACCACTACTATTTGTTCGATTCTCGTTCCCTGGGGGATTTCCAAGATTACCCGTACCCCCAAGGAATGCTTCCCCGAAGCGCCATCTACCTTCACCTTCCATGAAGCCGGATGAGTGAGTTCTTTCTCCACCACCTCGACCATGTAGTCAGCCAAAAATTTGGTCATTGCGTGGGCCTTGATCGAGAGGCGGGGGATGAAGGAGATATCAAACTCACTCAGTTCCACCGACCACTTAGCCAACCTACCCGAATGCTCCACCCCCTCAAAGATGTTGCAGAGGGTGTGGTCAATCACCACTCGGATGGAGTGTGCCTGGAAGTAGGGTCGGATTCTCCGAGCCGAGATGACCAGAGCAAAGGCCATATTTTCTAAGATATAATATCGAAGCTCGGCCTTCCCCAGGACCCGGTTCACATAATATATGGGGAGCTACTTCTTTCCCTATTCTCAAACCAGGACGAAGCTTAAGGCCTCTGCTCTGACCCGGCCCTTGGAGCAGCGGAGCGTGGGTCAATTGCTTCTTCAAGGCTTGTAATGCCTCCTCGCACTCCTTGGTCCACTCGAATTTTTGGCCTCCCCTCAATGTCATTAAGAAGGGGGAGCACTTCTCCCTGGCCCGGGAGATGAACCTGCTCAATCCTGCCAGCTTCCCTGTCAACCGCTGCACCTCTTTGGCATTCTGAGGGGACCCCAGATCCATGATGTCTTTGACCTTGTCAGGATTTGGCTCGACCCCCGCGGGGGTGAGGAGATGTCCCAAGAACTTCCCCCTGCTGGCCCCGAAAATGCACTTCAGGTGTTTCAGCCGCATCTTGTATTTGCGTAAGGTGGTGAAGGTCTCCTCTACGTCCTAGAGGTGAGAGTCCACATCCCAACTCTTGATCATGAGGTCATCTACATACACCTCCAGGTTCCTCCCCTACTGTTCTCAGAAGACCCTATCCATCATCTTCTAGTATGTCGTCCCTGCTCTCTTCAGCCCAAAGGGCATCAATTTATAGCAGTAACACATATCCCCCGTGATGAATGAGACATCATTGTTGTCAGGAGGCTGCATCCTGATCTGGTGATAACCTGAAAATGTATCTAAGAAGCTCATTACAAGAAAACCGACGGCAGTGTCAACCAGCGCGTCAACTCGAGGCAAAGGATAACTATCCTTACGGCATGATTTATTAAGTAAAGAAAAATCGACAAACATACGCCACCGGTCGTCTCCTTTTTAAACCATAACTACATTGGAGACCCAACCAGGGTATTATATTTATGCTACAAAGCTGACCTTCAGGAGTTTGGCCATCTCCTCCCTGATGGGTTCGGCCAGCTTGTCCGTGGTGGACCTCTTCTTCTGTTGGACGGGGCGAGCTCCTGGGTCCAGGTTGAGGTAGTGGCAGGCCACGTCCGCATCGATCCCTGGCATCTCTGTCATGCTCCATGCAACTATGTCCACGTTTCTCTGGATGCATGACATCATCCTCTCCTGGGCCTCTGGGGTCAACCCCCCGCTGATGCAAACCCTGCCTCTAAGGGTGAGGACCTCCATCTCAACTACCTCATTCGTAGCCTCTAGCCTGGACTTCTCCCCCCATTCTCCCATGTCCCTCTCCCCCGGGACAACAACCACAGCTTCTATCACTTCCTCTATGGCCATCGCCTCGGCCGGCTCCTCCTGAATCTCCTCTATCACCTCCACCTCAGTGCAGCTCTCATCTACCTCCATCTCTTCTCAGTCAGCCTCCTGCTCTGCCTCCTCCATCATCTTCTCCATCTCCTCGGGTCCCTCCTACAAAGAGATGGAGTTCACGGCTGTGATGTAGCATTTTCTGGACACCTTGGATTCTCCCTGGACCTGGACCTGGATCCCCGCGGCACTGAACTTCAGGAATTCATGGAAGGACGAGGGGACATAGCAGAAGGTGCTAATGAGGGGCCTCCCGAAGATGGCTTTGTAGCTACTGGGGGCATCCACGATGACAAACCTGCAGTTTTCAGACTATTCCTCCCACCAGAGTGACATGGAGCCCCACTCCTCCTTTTAACTCCTTCCTCTCCCTCGAAAATCCAAACAGGGGAACATCTGAGGCCAACACCCTCTTCGCCTCCACCTTCATCACATCGAATGCCTTCTTGATGATGACGTTGACGGATCTCCCATTGTCAATAAGGATGCAGGAGACTGTGAAATTCTCGATGGCTGTCTGGATGACCAGCGTATCGCAGAAGGGATCCTCATGATCCGGCATATCCTTCCTCTAGAAGGTAATCTTCTCCTCTGGGGGTGGGGTCTGTGATGTGGAGCCAATGCTCTGGTGGTACATTGTATGTAGGCTCGCCTTTTGGGAAGCCTCTATCCCCACCCCCCCCCCACCCCCATGGATCACTCTGATCCCTCCTCGGGTTCCAACATCCACCTAGTCTTCGCACCAATCCTCCTCCTCCCGAGGTTGGTCCTCTTTAATCCTCACCTACTGACGACCTTGCTATTGATGCTGCTCCCTATTTCCCCTCATCTCGAGGAACTCCAGGCACATGGCGGTGACGTGCCTCTCTTCCTGGTGGAAGTCATAGTAGGGCAACACCACTCTGACTTCTCTTCTCCTCTCCATGCTGCTCTCCTCCTCTCCGCTATGGCTATAGCCATAGCCTGATTCTGATCCGGGAGGGGAGGTCTCTAGGCCTACCTCCAACCAGGAGGATGGAACTGACCCTGATCCCTCTAGCGGTTGTCTCCTCCATGAAAACCTGTCAGTGCCCCTGGTCTTGCCACTCTGGCCTCCAACCCGGCAGACGGTCCGGCTCCTGACGCCCCCACCTGGGCTATTGCTATTATTGCTACTGCCGATGTTCCCTCTGCATGGGTTCAGCTATCTTCTCCTCCTGACCTCTGCCACCCCTTAGCTCTGTCTCCTCCTTTATGGCCCATTTGGTCAGCTTCTTGGCAAACTCCGGGTTCAACACCTCCCCGTCCACTTCTCTTGTCGCCCTCTCCATCAGATCTTCGTAGGATAGGGGCGGTACTCTCTTCAGTTCCTTCCTGAAGAAACCTTATTGCAACTCCAAGGTAAAGGCCATCATCAGTCTATGCTCTGGCATTCTCGTTCACCCCCTGCTTGATGTGGAATAGGGACTCTGACTCCTTCTTCCTCCTCTTGGAGGTGGTGAACCTCAACATGAACCCCCGATGCAAGTCCTCGAAGCAGTAAATGGAACTGGCTGGTAGCTGGTGAAACCACTCTCTTGCCTTCTCCTTGAGAGTGATGGCGAAGATCCGACACTTGAAATGATCCGACATCTGTCGGATCGAAACCATGTCCTCAAACCACTGGACGTGTTGGACTGGGTCTCCCTTCCCGGTATAGTAAGACATCTCTGGCTCCCTGAACCCCTCTGGAACTGGGGCTAAAGAAACCAACTCGCTGAAGGGGTTGCCTCCACCTACTGGGCGAGTAGAGGTGTCTTGCGCCCCTATCTCGCCGAACCGGCCCCCACTTGCCCAGCCCGGGAAGAGTACGTGCCCAGGGAGCTCGCAGCCTCTAACCTCCTCAGCGACCTCCTTCCCAGCTCGCCTTTCGGGAGCGTCCTCGCCTTGAGAAAGTTTGAGGCTAAGGATGAAGAGGGAATTTTTCTAGGATATTCCCAAGTAAGCAAAGCCTATAGGGTTTTTAATAAATCATCTCTAAAAATTGAAGAATCTATTCATGTTACATTTGATGAAGCTAACATGTCTTGCAAGGAGAAAGAGATTTCTACCAATAACACTTTGCAGGTACCTCACTTGTGTGAGAGTTTGGATGGACTAAACCTCACCCAAGAGGTTCCAACACATCCTTCTCCACAAGTCATTGAAGAAAGTGAAGATGAAGGCACTAAAGGATGTGATCTTCCCCCAATAGCAAACATAATTCCACAAGGCGAATTAGTTCCTAATATTGTTGCAAAATAAACTCCACCCATTGATCTTGTCACACTAAGGGATAACCCCAGATCTCAATTGATTGGAAACATATCAGCAGGTGTACAGACCAGGCATCAACTCAACCAAGATTTGATGCATGCCTATTTTCTCTCTCAGGTTGAACCTCTATCCATCCATGATGCAGAGCAAGATCCCCACTAGATTATTGCAATGCAGGAGGAATTAAACCAATTTGAGAGATGTAGAGTTTGGCATTTGGTTCCAAGACCCAAAGTCTATCCAGTCATTGGAACCAAATGGGTATACAGAAATAAATTGGATGCCCAAGGTACAATAGTGAGGAACAAGGCTAGGCTTGTTGCTCAAGGATATAGGCAAGAGGAAGGAATAGATTATGACCAAACCTTTGCACCAGTGGCAAGGTTAGAGGCAATCAGAATATTCCTTGCCTATGGAGCCTACAAGAGATTCAAGGTATATCAGATGGATGTGAAGATTGCATTTCTTAATGGAGTACTTAAAGAAGAGGTTTATGTTGAACAACCTTCATGTTTTGTCTCTCCAACTCACCCGAATCATGTATTCAAATTGCATAAAGCTCTTTATGGTCTCAAGCAAGCTCCAAGAGCTTGGTATGAGACCCTAGCCAGCTTTTTGATAGAGCATAAATTCATTAGAGTCATAGTAGATAGAACACTTTTCACTAGATATCATAAGGATCAAATATTATTAGTACAAATATATGTGGATGACATCATATTTGGGTCTACTGATTCCAAATTATGCAAGAGGTTCTCTGACCTCATGCATTCAAGATTTGAAATGAGTAGCATGGGTGAGCTCTCCTACTTCCTTGGTCTCCAAGTGAATCTGTTTCCTGATGGCATCTTCATCTCCTAAGCTAAGTATGCTAAAGAGCTTATAAAGAAGTTTGGGATGGTTGATACTTCAGCAAAGAAAACACCTATAGCTACTAATGATGTGATTGACTCTGATGCACATGGGAAACCTGTGGATCAGAAATTATATAGGGGCATTGTTGGGTCCCTATTATACCTAACAGCAAGCAGACCTGATATCATGTTTGCCACATGCCTTTTTACTAGGTTCCAAGTGAACCCTAAAGAATCTCATCTAATTTTCTTAAAAAGAATTTTGAGATATATAAAGGGTTATCCTAGTCTAGGCCTATGGCATCCTGCTGAGTCAGAATTTGATTTAACTGGATTTTCAGATGCTGACTTTGTTGGATGCCGGGTTGATAGAAAAAGCACCTCAGGGACTTGTCAGTTCCTTGGTATGAGGTTGGTATACTAGTTTTGCAAGAAATAGTCTATTGTATCCACCTCAACTACTGAAGCAGAATATATTGCAGTAGGCAGTTGTTATTCTCAGATGCTGTGGATCCAAAACCAGCTCCTAGACTATGGATTAAACTTAAATAATTCAACTCTCTTTTGTGATAACAAAAGTGCTATAACAATAGCACAAAATCCAGTCCATCAAAGTAGGACTAAGCATATAGACATTAGATATCATTTCATTAGAGAGTGTGTGGACAAAAACAAAATTAATCATGTCTATATCTACACTGATTTACAAAGAGCTGATATATTAACCAAACCTCTGATGATAAAAATCACTTATTCTTTATAAATCAGCTTGGAATGATCAATGGAGAAGACTTAGTTTAGTTTCTGTCTGCACTCGACGAATTTTCCAGAGTTCGTCAAAAAGAGCTCGATAAACTAGGGAAAGTTTGGGAGATATTCATCGAACGGAGTTCGACGAACTCTTTGTGAGTGAAGTTGTTTTCATCGAACGGAGATCGACGAATCCACTTCAGAAAACTTTCGTCGAATGGAGCTCGACGAAATGTCTTCAAATCTTCAGGCTGCGCTCGACGAATTATTTGACTATCAATTATTTCGTCGATCTCAGGTCGAAGAATTCCTTAAGTTTCATGGAACGGAGTCTGTCGATTCATATTCTGGAAAACCTTATATCTAGGTTTTATTCGACCTCCATCACGTGCTTTCTGTTCCCTTGCACTTGATTGTTGTTTTTCTCTCTTGCAGGTAATTTCATGGCGATTCTAGCGGGAACACTTGCTGCAATGAAATTCGACACCGGATTCGAAGTCGACTTTGATTCCTTCCAGCATTCGGATCCAATCTTTCTGAGTATTCTGGAACTTCTGGAAAAGCAGTAACTAAAGACCCTAATGACAACCAGAATCAAGCTGTCTGGAATAGAAATTAGAGAATGGGTCTACACTTCATTAACATCTGAGGAGAATACCATGACAGGAATAATTGCGGGTAACGCTATAACTCTCTCTCCCACAGTATTAACTGAAATTTTTGGATTGAACAAGAAGAACTGGAAATAGATTCTGAGGAATATGATATAATGTTAAGTTTTATGGGCTATGCTGGAAATAATCCCATAAACTGTTGAAGAAACATTTAACTGCAAAATATAAATTTCTAGCAGATATTATTGGGAAAGTCTTGCTAGGCAAGCACACTGTACATCACTACATTACCAGGCATCAATTTTTGGTCATGTGTGCAGTGGTAAATAAGAAACAAGTAGACTGGGCTAAGATCATATTTGATCTAATAAAGAAAAAAACAATAAGAAGGAAGTCTGTTTTGGAAGGATCCTAGGGATCTTCATGAAGGAGAAGGATGCTGAAACACTGGTCTCCCCGACCATATTCATTAATGCCAGCAAGAGGCTCACATGTGCCTGGTTTGGTAGGTGGGAGAGGACCATATCCAAGCCATCCAAGGCTTCAACATCTTCCACCCTAGCTTCTGAAAGCACAAGGGCTGTTAGGGCCACTTCCCACCCTGCTAAAGAGATCATCCCCACACCTCCATCCCTTCTAAAAACTCAACAACAATCACCCTCCATAGTTCATACTCCCTCTCTTCAACCACATCAACAACTCCAACAACATCTTCAACCACATCAACAACTCCAACAACACCTTCAACCACATCAACAACCACAACCCTCTGTTCATGTTCCTATTATAGCTACACTACTGCCACCTCTACACCAATAGACCTTACTGAATTACCTTCCTCACCCACCCAGGAATACCATCAACCCACTCCACCTCAATCACCACAATCCCCCCCCCCCCCATGATATACCAGCCGCAACACCACCCTCGTCTCCTCTTCCACCCCATTTGTCCTCCATACCATCCTTCAATCTATTGTCATCTCCTCCCTACACTCCCTCTCCTCCAAATGCATCCATCCAGGATATCTAAATGCCAGATTCTCCTCCTCCATCCTCACCCACATCTACTATCCCTCCAAATGTTTCCACCTCAACAACATCTGCCACTCCATCACTGGATCCCTCCATCATCTCATCTGTCATTTCTCTCATCACACCCATTCTCAAAACTCTAATAGCAGATGCCATTACACCTCTTGATACTTCCATATCTACCATATCTGCCCAGATATCTGCCCTTTTTGCTGCCCTCTCTTCATTTAGGGGTCTGGCTCCAGTTATTACTGAAAACAGGCAGGGGGAGATGCTTGATGAAGAAGCTGCAGCAGCTCCAACAGTAACAACAGTTTCAGTTCTAGCAGCTCCAACTCCAGCAGATGCAGAGGCAGCCACAGTAGATGATTCAGAATTTATTAATTTTATTCATTTTATTGGGACTCACATGGATATAGAAGAGTCGGCTCCAGAAGAAATAATTATTGTTGGTGATTTCATCATTAATCCCACAGTAGACTTAGAATATTTGTTAAAAAATTTTGATACTGCATTCTTGAGCTTCTCTCCAGCTGGTCATACTAAGCCATCTTTGGCTATTATCCCATACACCTCTCCAATAAGCACTAAAGTGGCTAAGCAGCTTAAGGACAACTTTGCTTCTCAAGAGGTTCCTACTTCACCTCTTCCTAAAGTTGTTTCCCCAATTGTCTCTTCCCCTTCAGTTCCAACTTTTGTAATGGATGACTAACCCTTGCCTGATTTGGATGAGTTAATCAGGGCTGACATTGAAGAAGAAAATAAGGCAGCTGCTGAAAGCACTGTCACAGTAAGTTCTCCAGCCCCTCTTGAAATTTCTCTTCTAGCTCCAGATCTAGCATCCACTCCTGCTCCATCCCAAGTTGAGAAACCCATTATATCTGATGAAACACTGAAAAAGCTAGATGCTTTATATGATAATCCATAGGATAGCAGTGATGATGATGATGATGATGAGGATGATGAGGATTCTGATTAGGATGCTAAGAAAAAGAATAAGCCAGTATCTAAAAAGAGAAAAGCTCCTCCTCCTCCTGCTCCTAAGCCAAATCCAGCCAATGACACTCCATACTATTTCCTTCAGAAGATAACTCCATATAAAGGGATGTCAGCTTGGATGTGGCTATCCAAGAATGAGCAGAAAGAGAGGAAGAAAAGCAGAAGATGTTCCCCTCCTCCATCTCAGAAATATAGAAAAGATCCACCTCCTCCTCCTCCTCCTCCAGCTGCTAGTGCTTCAGGCAAAACTTCCCAAAGATCTACCCAATTCCAAACATATCAGAGACATCAAGGGAGATCTTCTTCTAAAAGCAGCCAGCATAGGTATTACTCTTCAGAAAAGCAACATCAATCTCAGTATCAACCACAGCAGTAGCATCAACAACAACTATCATTCCCTGCAGATCAGAAAGCTAAAAGCCATAAAATACCAAATTCTCCTCCTATTCCTTTTGAAGATCCTGAAATAGCTAATACAGCTAGAATGGCCAGGTTCCAAGAACTTGTAGGCCTTTCTATGATTAACAAGGTCAAAGCTGAAGGAAAGGATCGTTCTGAGTATTCCACAATGTCTAAGTACAGGAAAGAAGAGCTCAAGAGGTTTGAGAAAGCAAACAAGTTTTTCAATGTTGATGACTACATGAAGTTACACCCAGAAGCAGTTATCCCTAGAGCCATATCTTTGAAGATTATAGGGGCTGCTAACATGACCATGACTAAAGTGCAAGCTTCTGATCCTAACAGAGAGGTTGTCTTCACTAAGCCAGGAGACAAGAGCAAAGAAGAAAATCCAAAGGAAAAGAAACAAAAGAAATGAGTTCTGGTCTATTTTATTCCTGTTATGTTTTTAAAACTGCTTTCTATTTCTGAACAAAGCTTATCTGTATATATATATCTGTTGCATGCGTTATTGATCTCTGCCAGATATATGCTTTCTTGCTTTGTTTATTTTCAGTTCTAGTCTGAGTCAGTAATTAGTGACCTCACCCAAATAGGCAGAGATTGTTGGATCCCTAGTTTAATTTTGGCTAGGTTCACTAAGTTAGGATCATTTGACCCAACATGTATATCCAAGGTCATAGTTGTGTCCTAGAGTCTAGGCCAAGTCCTTAGAATTAACACTGCAAGGACCAGCCATCAACACTGCCAGAGACTTAAGACTTGGACAGATTTCATACTAAGAAAAATGAGTTCGACGTTCGTCGAACGCAGTTCGGCAAAAGTCTTGCTCACCTCGATGATCTCAGAGTAAATTCTCTGAGCTGAGCTCGACGAACTTGGTACTCAGGTCGACGAACTTTGGACACTATACTTCAACACTTCAAGATCAGAAAACATCTCTCTATTCTAAGTCCAGAGTCAGACTTTGGTCGACGGACTTGATTCTCATCTCCACGAACTCTGACCACAATAGCTAGAGTTATCCAGCAGTAGTTAGTGGTCCTCAGCCCAACGAAACCAATTCTTAGGTCGACGAATTTTGGATACTTCACTTCAACACTTTCATCCAGAAGCATCTGAAATTATTCTAAGTCCAAAAATATTTTGCTGAACTTCAGTCGACGAAACTAGTTATCAGCTCGACGAACTCCATACACAGAAAAGGCAAAGATTCTAGAGAATACAGTTCTGCACTCTGCTCGACGATCTTGGAACTCAGCTCGACGAATAGAAGTCATCTGGTTGACGAACTCAGCAACTCAGCTCGACGAACTGTGAACTCAGCTCGATGATTTATGTTATCAGTTCGACGAATCCAGACTTAGTTATTTTCTATCCTTTTGTCCCCTTCTTACTGCAATAGTTCCTGAGTAATTAATGCTCAAATATTCTCTGGAATATAACCGTTAGACAGAGCATTGATTATGGTCTTCTCCTAGGATTATTGCCTGCCGTTTTTCCATGGGACAGTTGGGGAAATAAATCAATGCAGATTATTCTCAATGCCGTTAGCATTGATTGCAGAGGAATTCAAATTTCAAAAGAGAATTTTGACAGGAAAAATAAAAGCAATTTTTCTCTCCTTTCCCAAAAAAGGCATCAGATAGAGAATATAGAAGAACAAAGTCACACACAGACAAAAAATAACAATCAGTCTGAATCAAGAAACTCCCAGCACCTTCTTCCATAGATTTCTGATACAGAAAAGAAGTCATATATCTGAAGATCATCAGCTATCTGAAGAAGAAGAACACCAAATCAAAATCATGAGTCTTCTATCTTCAACATTTCAGGACACTTCAAAGGACAACTACAACTTTATCTGTCAAAGAAGTTCCTGAACAGCTGCTGATCAAGGCTGAACTACTGAAGGCCTATCACCCTACAGCAAGGCTCCATCTCTCTGAACCATTCTATTCCTCATGGGGAGCCTTTGCTAAAATCAATATCCACAAGTCTTCTCAGTTGTATATTGAGAAAGAGAAGACCATATCATCTCTCACCCCCACTATATAAAGGGTTATAACTCCCTTCAAAAGTTATTCCTGGTTGCAAGTCAACTGATCAAAAGGCTTGAGGTATGGTTTTTGAGCACCTGATCAAAAGCTCATTGGTGTCAGGCACCTGATCAAAAATCTGAGTGGATTCCTACCAGGTTGGTAGAAGAGTGGATGTACCCAAGTTTAGGGGAACCACTATAAATTCTTGTGTTGTCTAGATTTCCCTTTTCTTTTGTTTCTTGTTGTGGCTGTGTTAGTTATTATGTTTGCTATTTATGCTCTGAATTTTATTCCTGCACTAGATAAAATAAATTGAAAATTTTATAAAACCTGAATACTCTATTCACCCCCCCCCCCCCTCTAGAGTACTCCTGATCTAACAGCTCACTTTCATCCTAGTTAAAGTCGAGAAGTTCATCTTCCCGGTGGACTTTGTCATATTGGACATCGAAGAAGACGTCGAGGTTCCCCTGATCCTTGGTCGACCCTTCCTCTCCACCTCCCGAGCTATCATTGACATAAGTAATGGTAAGCTCTTCCTTCGAGTAGGCGACGACGAAGTAACTTTCTCTATCACCCCCTCGATAAAGAACACCCTAGCAAATGATGACTCTTATTTTTTCGTAGATGCCCTAAGTGAAGAATCCTCACGTCGCCTCTCTGATTTTGAAAAAGAATTTTCTGATTTTTATTCCTCTTCTACTCCTCCAACTGAATCGCTACACCTAAGTGAAGAATCCTCATGTCGCCTCTCCAAATTTGAAAAAGAATTTTTTGATTTTTGTTCCTTTTCTCTACTCTTCCGAATGAATTGCTGCAAGAAGCCGTCATGGCCGCTAACCCCACCCCTTTAAATTTTTCGTATAAAAAAAATATATGAAAATATTGTTTTTGAAAAAGAACGGATTTCTAAAATGTCATATGAAGACCCCCCTACCCTGGAATTAAAAGAACTACCTGAGCATCTTAGATACATTTTCTTAGAAAAAGACTCCAAGCTTCACGTAATAGTTTCGGCCTAACTCAAGGATGCGCAAAATGATAAACTTCTTTTAATTTTACATAAGCATCGTCGGGCTATTACTTGGCAGATATCTGATATCAAGGGAATAAGCTCATCTTTCTGCACTCACAAAATCTTAATGGAAGATAGTTCGCGCAACTCCATACAACCTCAGCGCCGTATAAACCCGAACATGAAAGAAGTAGTTAAGGGCGAGGTTATGAAATTATTAGACGCAGGAATTATCTATCCTATATTTGATAGTAAGTGGGTTAGCCCAGTCCAGGTAGTACCAAAGAAGTGAGGGATAATGGTAGTAAGTAATGAGAATAATGAATTAATCCCGACACGGACGTTGACCGGTTGGAGAATGAGTATAGATTATCGTAAGTTAAATGATGCCACCCGCAAGGATCACTTTCCCTTTCCATTCATCGATCAGATTTTAGAACGATTATCCGGCCATTGCTTTTATTGTTTTCTTGATGGCCTCTCGGGGTATTTTCAAATCCCCATCTCTCCCGAGGAGCAGGAGAAAACTACGTTTACTTGTCCCTTCGGCACCTTCGCTTACAGAAGAATGTCGTTCGGATTGTGCAATACTCCACCTACATTCCAGTGGTGATGTCAGTCCAAACTGTATTAATTTTATTCTGCATGAACTTTAAACTAACTGGACACCATTTATTTACATGCTATTTTGGACAAATAAACTTTTGGACAATATTCTTTTGGTCGAGCTCAAACGATCTTTATAAACAAAGGGAGCTCTTGGGAGGCAACCCAAATCATTTTTCTGTTTTCTTTATTTTACACTTTTTGCCCCGGACGGCTCCACAAGTTGAAGCTTATGCAACCACCACCACCAATGCTACTAAATCCATCACAAAGTCCGAAGAAGACATATCAATAAGATCCAGAGCGCAAGCATGGGGGAGCGACATCAATAAACATTCGCGGCGCATAAATCCGGGGATGTACCTGTTTTTAAAATTCTGTACTTTATTTCTGTTTTAATTTCTCTCTCTCTCTCATACCCCTTCTTTCTTCATTGAGGACAATGTCTATTTTAAGCTTGGGGGAGGATTTCCTCCTTCTCTTGTCTTTATTATTGTTTCATGTTGTCTCCTTTAAAAATCAAAAGAAAACAAAAAGCATATTTCAAAATAAAAATTTTGTTATATTGATATTTTAATAGTACCCCCTGCTTTTGTTTTGTTTTTCTCAAAATTCCATATAAATAACTTAGCCAATTATAATCTCTCTAATCATTTTTTTTAATTATGTTTCACAAGTAAAATGTTTGTCTTACTGTGTTTCTAATTCACGGTAGCATGTTAAGGTGAAGTGTCTTTCTAAAACTCGCATTTTTATTATGGTTCTCGTTTTTATTTTCTTCACTTTCTCGAAAATCTTTCATCCACTATTTTCCTTTTCATTTTTGGATAATTTTTATAATATCAACATTTGATTGGCGTAGTAGATGTGAACGAACCAAAGCGCATATTATTTCTATTTCCAAGATAATTTCATTAGTCTTCTTTTATTATCTAGGACTTGTTTTTTGAAATTTTTCAAAACTAATGTTTAAATAAAGTTAGAAGCATGTAAATGATTTAGGTCGTCTTTGTTTTCGTTTGATCCTTCTTGCCAACCTAAATTTTTCTTTACCCCTAGTTAGCCACTTTTGAGTCTTTTTCCTAACTCAATTGATTAGCTTCACTTATCATCTCATTTTCACCAAAGCTTAAATATTCCAACCTATCTAATCACACTAGACTTTTTGAGTTTCATACAAACTAAATTTTCATGATTATGATAGCGTTATTTTTGTGATTTGTTTTTGAACTTTTTGAAAAATATGCTCAAAAGATGTATTTACTTTTTTTGGCCAATTTCAAATTGAAAAGAAAATTATTTTTGGCCGTTATTTTGTAAAAAAGAAGAAGAAAAAGAAAAAAAATAAAAAACAAAGATAAAAAAAAAATAGTTTATTTATGATGAATTTTTTTTTTGAAACTTTTCTATTTTGGTTTAGTGTGATTTTAAGCCTTCAAGTTTATCTTTGATTTCCATTCTGAAAGTGCAGGTTAGATCTGAAATACTCTAGAGAGGGGGGGTGAATAGAGTATTGTGCTCACTACAAACTTTTTACAACTTTTGTTGTAAGCCTAGGTGAACAAGTCAGTAAGTAAAATAACCTAAGCACAACAACCTATTAATCACAGAACAACACAGCCAAAACAAAAATAAAGGGCAACCAGACGACACAAGAATTTTTATAGTGGTTCCCCAACCTGGGTACATCCACTCTTCTACCACCCTGGTAGAAATCCACTCAGGTTTTTGATCAGGTGTCTGACACCAATGAGCTTTTGTTCAGGTGCTCAAAAACCAAAACCTCAAGTCTTTTGGAAGGAGACTTGCAACCAGAATAATTTTGAAGGGAATTAAAACCCTGTACAGGAATTGGAAAAGAGGTGATGGTATCTTCTCTGTCAACAATCAGAGAGAAGACTTGTGGATTGATGTTAGCAGATGTTGCTCCCCCTGAGATCTTGAATGTATCAGGAAAAACTGGAGCACTGCTTCAGGGTGATCGATCTTCAAAGACCTAGAATGCCTGGACCAGAAATTGCTTCAGGAACTTCTTTGACAGATAGTGTTTTGTTGTCCTTCTGAAGTTGTCCTGAGAGTTGAAGGAAGAAGACTCTTGATAGTATTTGAATGTTCTTCTTCTTCTTGATGAAGTTATTCTCTGGTCAAGGCTGATTGCATTAGAGCTTTTGATTTTGTGAATGATTGTTCTTCTGTGCAATCTGAGTGTGTCTGTCTGATTGTCTGTATTGCTTCTGGTTCTATTCACTAATTCTTTTCTATCTGTTGACTGACTAAGAACATTGGAAATTTGAATGTTGAGCAGTAATTGCAGTCGGCCTTGGAAAGAAGCCGCAATCAATAATTTCCCTAACTGTCCCATGGAAAAAAAGGCATGTAATAGTCCATAGTCAATGCGCGTTCCAACGGTAACATTCCGAGAAAATATGGCATTAATAACTCCGGAATCATCGCCAAGAAACGGGACGAGAAACTGGAAGAAGATCTAGTCTGGAATCGTCGAACGAAGAACACAATTCGTCGAGCGGAGTTTGAGTTCGTCGAGCTGAACTTGAGTTCGTCGAGCTGAGCTTGAGTTCGTCGAGCTGAGCTTGAGTTCGTCGAGCTTAGCTTGAGAGAGTTCGTCGACCAGACAATCTTCATTAGTCGAACAGACAAACTTCATTAGTTGAGCTGAGAATCAAATTCATCGTGCAGATAATTATCACTGTCAGACAGTATTCGTCGAACTGAGATCCAAATTCGTCGAGCGAAGAAGGATTGTGTACTTAGACAAATATTCTACATTGCTGATTTTCAGTGTCGACATAAGGTTGGTGTCGACTGATTGATCTTGGTGTCGACTCAAATCTTCTGGTGTCGACATGAACTGGTGTTGACTGATATACTGGTGTCGACACAAATCCTCTGGTGTCGACATAAATTGTCTGGTGTCGACACATGCCCTATGTGTCGACACAAATCCTCTGAATTCAGAAATCGTCGAGTAGAGTACTACATTCATCGACCTGAGAAGCTGACTTCGTCGACCTGAGAAGCTGAGAACTTGAGGTCCAAGTTCGTCGAGCTCAGAGTCTAATTCATTGACCAAAGCTTGAAGCTGGACTTAAAAAAATTCTGAAGCTATCCTGACTTTGGCTTGATGTAGAAACTCAGTGTTCGTCGAACAGAGAACTAAGATCGTCGAGCTCAGCACTAAGAATTGTCTCATGATCGTCGAGCGCAGAACTCCTTTCGTCGAGCTGAGTTCGACGAACGTCGAACTCACTTAACTTAGTCTTGAAATCCTCTAAGTCTGGAGTCTCTGATGGTCTTCCTGAAAGCTGGTCCATCTGAAGTTGAACCTAAGGACTTGACCTAGACTCTAAGACACAAATTTGACCCTGGCTATACATGTTGGGTCACATCCTAAGTCAGTGAACCTAGCCCAAATCAAGTAGGGATCCAACACATTCCTAATTATATTCCTAAATCAAACGTTTCAGTCCTAATAAGTCCTTTTGATTCATGCTTTTAACTTTATTTATTAGCTAAGTAAAGAAGAAAAGTAAAATAGTATAGTTTTGGATTTAAATTTAGATTTTTGTTAGTTGATTGATATAGATATAATGTGCCCCTTGAATCTAGTAAGAACTCAATGCCCTTTTTCATTTTGTTGCATTACTTAAATTTATTTAAAAGATCTTCTTAAAATTTTGGATGATTTATTTTCGTTAGTAAAGCTTATAATTTGTTAAACCATGGTCAAGTAACTGTTTTAGGTTTACGTTTCACATTCTCACTACTTGGAATTTCGCACAGTACTTGTGTAAGCATGATTAAAATTTTTTGAATTAGTTACTGTTTATGATTAGCTAGTTTTATATCTTTGCTTGGGGACAAGCAAAGCTTAGGCTTGGGGGAATTTGATAGTACACTTTGCAGTTAAATTTATTAGTGTATTTTCGGGTTTTTAAAGCACAAATCATGTCTTGCAAGTGCTTATATTGACCCCCTTTTATAAATATTATTGTCACTAATACGTTTTCTACTTTTTGCAAGTTTGCAAGGCTTTCAGCAAAATTTTGCTGTGACACGCCCCAAGGTCACGCCCTACCAGGGCGTGTACCTAGGGCGTGTAGCCTAGAGGAATGAAGCAACAGGTCCGAAAATGCATTTCTTGGAAACTCAGTGAACATGCCCTCTGTCACGCCCGTGTCATGTCCGACACGGGCGTGTTCAAGAGGGCGTGTCCCCAGATCCCAAGAAATCCCCGCAGCACACTATTTTTCTTGCTCCACCGTTATGCCGAATATGTCACGCCACACGGACACGCCCTGGTAGGGCGTGACATATGGGCGTGTAACACAACTACAACGCCTGTCACCTCCAGCATTCAATTTCAGCCCAAAAGTCGCACCGAATGTGTCACGCCCCAGGTACACGCCTGACCCGGGCGTGTTAGGGGGGCGTGACCCAGCCCGAAAAAATTCTATAAATTGAGCCCTTCTCCTAGGGTTCAGTAGGCACCTTTGGAGTGAGAGGGGAGGTTCTGCCCCTTAGTTTTCTTGTATTTTTCTTGCAATTTTCCATGTTTCTCCTCTCTTTCCTCATTTCAAGCTTTGTAATCTAGCTTAGTTTACTCCTATTTTGTATTAGTTGTTGTAACTGCTTAGTAGCCAAAGGGCAAATGTTCGCATAGATTTTCATTTTAGCACCTGTAATCTTTGATTTTCAAGTTGTGGTTCTCTTTCAGTGTTAATAAAAAGTTTGTCATTTTCCTTTTTTCTTAATGCATTTCTACTCATCTCCCTTTCTCCACTTCACCATGTAACTAATCCTCCCTGTACTCGATCTTGATGAACTGAGGTTCGAGTTGATTAAGTTATGATGCTTTAGTTTTTTTTTCTTTGTAAGGCTTATATCTTGATTTACTCTTGATTTACCTTTGCTTGGAAATATATCATCGATATATATTTTCCATCATTAGCTTTCATTCTTGGCTAGCCGAGAGGACGATAGGTTGAAGTGAGCACTCAAGAGTAAAGGGAGTTGTACGCACCCCTCGAGAGAGGCAGACGTCCAAATATACCGGATTGGAGTAAAACCCAATAGTGGTGTTCACAGCGTAAAGCGAGCTTTAGGTCTCCGATTTGGACGAGAGTTTGGTCGGACCTTCCTAAACACAGGTAGGCACGGCTTCGAGAGAAGCGTGTTCATGCTTATGGAAGTGGCGGATCCAGGAATTTTGCAATGGGGGGGGCACAAATTTTTTTTAAATAAAACAAGATAATGTAAAATTTTTGACATTGCAAATTCATACAAAATTACATTTAATTCATACAAAACAATAAGATAATATGGGGCGGCGAGATTGCTACTGTAGCACTCTCGCTGCCCCAGATTTCGGGACCCAAATCGAGGGTCAAGACCACTCCAAATCAAACTGTAATTAGCATGAAAGTTGTTCATCTCGCCGAGATCTACAACTTTCATGTTGATCACGTTTCGATTTGGGACCATCTTGACCTCCAAAAACAAGATTCTGTAAGCCCTCATATTAGATATTTGGTATATTATATATATATAAGAACAGACTGCGGTTCTTAGAAAGAACCGCAGTCTATTCTATATATATATATATATATATATATATATATATATATATATATATATATATATATATATATATATATATATATATATATATATATATATATATATATATATATATATATATATATATATGGGGTTACTCTAGTGCGTGCGTACAGGCGTACGGGCAAGGGTAAAGGATGCTTCAAATCGAAACGTGATCAACATGAACGTTGTAGATCTCGGTGAGACGAACAACTTTCATGTTGATCAATTTTTGATTTGTAGCCGTCTTGGACCTCGCTTTGGGCCCCGAAATCTGGGGCGGCGGAACTGCTACAGTAAAGCGTCCGCCGACCCAGATTTGGGACCCAAATTGAGGTTCAAGATGGCTCCAAATCAACACGTTATCAACATGAAAGTTGTTCGTCTCGCTAATATCTACAACTTTCATGTTGATCACTTTTCGATTTGAGACCATCTTGACCCCAAAAGGGCTTACCCGTACGATCACATTTTAGGATGCCGGCATTTGAGATATCCCCAATTAATATATATATATATAAATATATAAAAGAATAGACTGCGGTTCTTAGAAAGAACTGCAGTCTATTCTATATATATATATATATATATATATATATATATATATATATATATATATATATATATATATATATATATATATATATTGTGAACTTTAGAATAGCAGAATCGGGGACCGGCTAATACTAAATCGCTGTTCAAAAAAAAATTTTGGGGGGCACCAGTTTGGGCGAACCAAGCCTAATCAAACTTTCCAAAAAATTTGGGGGGCACGTGTCCCTGTGGCCCCCCTATAGATCCGCCCATGGCTTATGGGACCTCCACGGTCAAGGTTTTTTGCTTTATAAAGTTAGGGTTTATTATCGCATTTCTTAATCAACTTTACCCGAGGTGATTCTTGATCGAGTGCTCTTTTTCATCGTCTTAACCCATCTTTGTAATCGTTTTAATAGCTCTCTATTTAACCACAAGCTTTTCTCTTTTTAGCATAATACTTCTCTTCTTAATCGCATTTTAGCATTCTCTTAAATCCAAAATCAATCTTCGATAAGATAATAGTTTTCGTGTGAGTAAGATTATTCGACGGTTCCCGGATTTTAATACGACACTTGTATCCCCTAGCTGCATTTCGATAGGTATACTTGCCTCGTTGGATTGCTAGTTCAGTTTATTTTCTCCTTACAAATATAATCACACCAAGCAGAACATGGATGCGGCTTTGGATGGGTCAAATTCTCAATTTATTGTGAAGGATGGACTGTTATGGAGAGACAGTCGTCTGTGCGTCCCAATTGTGGGTAAACTACGGGAGGAATTGATGTACGAGGCTCATCATACTAAGTACTCGATTCACCCAGGTAGCACAAAAATGTTTAGAGATATGAAAAAGTTGTTCTGGTGGCCAGGACTTAAAAAGGACATAGCACTTTATGTGGCGAAGTGTCAAACATGTGCCTTGATGAAGGAGGAGTGTCAGAAGCCTGGAGGTTTCTTGAAGCCCTTGCCTATCCCGGAGTGGAAGTTCGACGATATTTCAATTAATTTCGTACATGGGTTGTCAAGGTCGTAGAAGTGAAACGACGCCATCTGGGTGATCGTAGATATATTGATGAAGGTATCAAACTTCATTCCGAATAGGAAGGATGATTCGGTGGATAAACTGACAAAACTTTACGTAGATAACAATGTTTGACTGCACGGTGTGCCCCGCAGCATCATGAGTGACCGAGATGGGCGCTTCACATCCAACCACTGGATGTTAGTGCATCAATTATTGGGAACCAAGTTGAATTTCAACACAGCCATTCATGCACAGATGGATGGTCATATCAAGAGGGTCAACAGAATGATGGAGGACATACTTCGCATGTGCGTCTTGGATTTCGGAAAGCGATGGGAAGATCACTTGTACATGGTGGAGTTTGCTTATAACAATAGCTACCAAGCGAGTATTCAAATTGAGAACTTCGAGGCCCTATACGGTAGAAAATGTCGCACTCTGTTGTCATGGTTGGAGACGGGTGAGTCGAAGCTGTACAAATGACAAGAAGTGGAAGATGCCACTTCATTGTTACAAATAATGCAAGAACGATTGTTGATCCTCAGGACAGGCAGGCTAAATACTATAATACCAAACATAGGAACGTTGAGTTCGCTGTTGGCGACTGGGTATATTTGAAAATTAAGCCGTTCAAGGCTATCACACGGGTACGACGCTCGAAGAAGTTGAGTTCGAGGTACCTTGGACCGTTTGAGATACTAGAGCGAATTGGTGAAGCGTCTTATCGACTGACGTTATCAGTGGAATTGATTGGTATACACGACGTATTTCATATATCGGTGTTGCGAAAGGCAGTGTGAGAGCCTTCGCAAGTTATTGCGGTCAATCAGGTACCTGTTGATCATGTGTTGACGATGAAAGTGAAGCCCGTTCGCATTGAGGACTTTGAAATCAAGCGACTTCATAACAAAGATGTCACGATGGTCAAAGTCCGCTGGGACAACTGCGGTCGGGAGCGGCTTTCGTGGGAGCGAGAGCAGACCATGTTTGAGGAGTATCCTGAGCTATTCCGCTCAGGTACCATTTAATTTTGTGTAGCTTTCTATTCTATAGTTTCGGGACGAAATTCTTTAATGGGGGGAGAATTATAACGGCCCAAAACTCAAAAAGGATCGGATAGCATTTTAAGGCCAATTTGGTGCCTGAATAGGCTTACACGGCCTGCGACACGGACGTGTTCAGGGTCGTGTCCTGCTCTATGTTGGCAGGGCAGTGTCGAGTGAGGCACACGGCCTGTGACACGGGCGTGTCCATGGCCATGTCATGCTTTGAGTTCGACAAATTTTTGTGAGGTCGACGACATGCATTCGACAATCCTCGGAGTGAAGCCAGGTCGGGCACATGGCCTGGGACACGGGCGTGTACAGGGCTGTGTCCTTCTCTGCGTTTGAATGGTCTGTGTCGATTGATGAACACGCCCGGTGACACGGGCATATCAGAGGCTGACACGGGCGTGTCAAGAGTAACATGGGCGTGTCTGAGCCTATGTCATGTTCTGTGTTCGACAACAGTGTTCAGATCGTGAGACATGGCCTGTGACATGGGAGTGTCACATGCCGTGTTCGGTCCAGGAAAGTGATTTTCAGGGCGATTCGTGGCCGTTCATTTCCTTCAAAAAGGATCCAGCGATCCAGAACTCTCCTTGATGTTATAATGCCGGGAGTTGAGGATTAAACCCTCATTTATCTTAGGTCTTTCTCTTTCTAAAGAGTTAAAGAGTGGGGAGAGCAAGGAAGAAGGAGAAGGAGGAATCCAACCACTGGTGGAGCTTCGGAGGCCCAAATCGCTTGCCGAGTCCAGATACGTGGAGGCGAGGCCGTTGCGGTGCCTTTCATCCGACTAGTTTTCCATGACGCCAAAGTGAACCTCTACGGTTCGATTCTCTACTTGGACATGTGAAGTCCTCTTTTTTGCATAGGAAACCCGCTTTTGCGAGTGTGCGGTGAGTGTGTGGTATTTCCTTCGGGTGGACATGAATAGTCCCCATAATCTTGCATATAGAGTCTGGAATTGAAGTACGGACATATGCATGGTGTGTGAAGCCTATGAAGACAAGTTGGTCTGGATCGGTGATGTTTCCATTATGCATTGATTGCCGGAGAAGACTCTGTGCGGTATGTTTTCGGGTTTCTACATGGTAGATTGCAACATGGAGTCTTGGGGATTAACTCCAAGGTGCACCCAAAAATCTGGGCAGAAGCGAACTTCTGCCATTTTTGGTGGCCTGGGAGCCAGCCTTGTACATAACCGGGCCATGTACTGTTGTATGATCGATATATTGGGATTCGATGAAGCTTGTCCCGTGTCGATGGCTAAATGGCCATGGCGAGGTGAGCAACGGGCTGGTGGAACCTTACCCACTCCAAGTGGTTCAGTTAAAGCGACCTAAGGTACATGGGACTTACTGATGGCTTGGAGAGCGAGTCTAAGCTTCGGCTGAAAGGACTTTAATGCTCACAATGTTTGCCATCCTGGGGGTGGTGGTGGAGTTGCGGGACGGACCGTGTTTGGACCGACTTTACCGTGTAAGTGCCCTGAGAGCACGGGTTATATGGTCGTACGGGCCTACGCCTGTGGTGAAGTGTGCTTTTTGTACTTTCACTTTATTGTTTGGCTATGCTACTAAAATGCAGGGAAGGAGCACTGCCACCCCATGTAAGGGGTGGAGTCGTTATAATTTGGTCAGCTGTAGCTGACCGTTGCTTTTATTTGCCGCTGATGCGGTGGAATGTTGATTGTAGGTGCTGCGGAGCCTAGTGGCAAGTAGCGGGCTGAAGCCCTGGTTGTGTGTCGGCCCTTGAATGCCAAAGAGAATGTTTATTATTTATGCTCATGTGTGGTCGGCCTGCGTGCCGATGTATGGAAGACATTTATTATTTAGGTAAACTCTTGTAAGGCCATAAGGCCAACTTTTTGTTGTATTTGTACTGTCATTCCTACTTGCGGTTTTGTGGACATTCATGCTTTGGAATTTGTGTTCTTATAACTATTTTATAAGCTTATGCTAGAATGCTCTGAGTTAGAACGTGTGTTCCTTTGGCAGTAATTGTGTATTAATACGTAACGCCACAAATTGTCTGTTGAATATGTAGTGGGGCCCAGGCCGAGCCTTCTGTTATATTTCATGTGATGGATGTGGGTGTTACAATTTGGTATCAGACTATGGTATCGGTCTTGCTTCTTTTAATTCATGGGCGAATTCTTTTAAGGGTTGGTGAGCACATTTACGTGTGTCATCGTTATAACAAGAAAAGAACCCATAAATGTCCACTTAGGAATGAAAATACACATGTTTGAGGAACATGTGTGTTCCAATAATTGCTTTTTGCAATTTTGTTTGGTCACTTAATGGTGTGTTGTACAATTATAGGTGACCAGGAGTGGCGCAAGCAGAACACCCGCTTTCTGAGGCAAGCAGTGCACCCAATGACGTGTCTGCAACCACTCCTTCAGCAGAAACTATAAGACTCATAGCTAGGCTTGAAGATTGTTTCGGAGCCATGAACTAGCCGGATGGAAATCACCGCCTCAGCTTTGCCTTCACGAATCCTATCTCGGATCTTTGCTCCGCACACCGCAGCTCCTCAAGCAGCTGGTTTCCCCTTCCTTTCCTTGCTCCCTAGCTTTCCCTTTCTCTCTCTCTTTGAGAATGAGAAGAAGAAGAAGAAGATGGAAATGAAGGGATTTTATCCCCATTTCTCGGCCTTGATCCACATGGAAGGAGCCTCGACCATTGGATCAAAGGATAAAAAAATGAACAGCTCGGATTTGCCCAAAAATAGGTCACTTAAGCGGCAGGCAACCGACTCAAATCCAACCAGTACAGAGCCATGTGACCCGCCCGTGTCACACCCTACACACCCGTTTCATGCCCGACACCCCTGTGTCCATTAGTCATGTATTTCACACAGCACAACTATTTCTCACCTGAGCAGGACACGGCCCTGGGACACGCCTGTGTCCCAGGCCGTGTTCACCAGGACACACCTGTGTTCAGTAACACACACATTCCTCACTACAACCCGCAAAGGACACGCCCTGTGACACGCCCGTGTCACAGGCCGTGCACTCTGCGCTCGACGATCGTCGACCTAATTTCGTCGACCACACACCCAACTACTCAACCCGAGCACGACATGCCCTGGGACACGCCCGTGTACCAGGCCGTGTAACCGAACCTGAAACCCAAAGGGGGCTTTGGGGTGTTACAATCCTCCCCTCCTTCAAAATATTTTGTCCCCGAAATTTGGCTCAACCACAACCAGCAACATAAAAACTCTACGTTGCACCATCAACAACTGATCACTCAAATAAAACGAGCTTGTTAAGAGCCCATAGGCCGCAGCTTGTCTCGCCCCAAGGCATCGCACAAACCAAACAACACATGCATCACATACACATATACCGATGTCTACCATATGTCCATTCATTATATATATATCCATGCATCATCGATGGACACCCATATCACCAAAATAAATGAAGGTGTATGCAAACATCTCATTCCTCATTTGATCAACAGACACCACAAAATGGACACCAACAACACATTATTTATTTTTCCCGACTAAACCAACAGCTATGTACATCCCCAAAGTCACATATTTCACTCGTTCACGCTTATTTATGCTCACCAGCATCATTTTGCACATATCGCTTCATAGCTTCTTGGAGTGACAAATTAAACACACGAGGTTGAACCTCACCAATTGAGCTTTGTGGCTCCTGCACTTCCAAATTATACAGTTGCGGTTGCGTCCGGGATGCAGATGACTCGGCCACTGCTTTACCTTTCTCTTCATATGACACACCGACCTTTTTCTCAACCCTTGGAGTGTCACTCCAACAATTGTTAGCTAAGTGTCCTTGCTTGCCACATCGAAAACAAGTACGTGTCTCCACACGTCCTTGTCCATAAGTTGCTCCCGAAGAAATAGTAGATGGAGTTGGTTCAGCAGGCCTGAACTTTTTCTTATCTCGTTTCCTAAACTCCGACTGTTCCGACTGCGGAACTTTGAATTCTGGCTTTTCCACCGCCAGGCTCATCTTTTCTTGTACCCGCTTGAAATCTTTTCCAGCGCCCGAGCTGTATCTACCAACGCTTGAAAGCCTTTGTTCACCGAACTCGGGAGTGCCAACCTCAACTCGTCATGCAATCCCTCGTAAAAGCAATTCGTCTTTCGCGCTTCCTCAGCGAACGTAGACCCGGCATAGCGCCCTAGTCTGGTGAACTCATGCAGATAAGTATCAATATCATGCTCACCATGTACCAGACGGAGAAACTCATTCTCCATGGCAATCCGTTGTGACACTAGCACATACTTGGCCAGAAATAACCGTGAGAATTCTCCAATCAATATTTCTTCCAATCCTCTCCCTTCCAGATGATTCACTTCTATTTCGTCCCACCAAAGCCGCGCATCGCCTTCCAACAGACACGTGGCTAACATCACTTTCTGTGCCTCCGCAATCCGGATTGCTATCAAGATTCTTTTGACTCTTGCAAGCTAGAGGTCGCCCCACCAAACGTAGGTGGATGAAATTCCATAAACCGCTTCAACTGCTCATCCGCTACTTGCTCTGCCATCACAACTTCAGTGCACCCTTGCCTTGCACCAGGCCATACTGGCACCCCTGCAGGCCTTGTCTGCCCAGTAGGCTGTGCTTGTAACACTGCGAGCACTGTCTCAGTCACCATACGTATGGTCTCTGCCGAGGGAGGTGTAGGCGCTTCACCTGGTGCTGCACTTTCATCCGAACGCTGGGGCTCAAACTGCCCACATCACTCCTCGCCACCTATCAATGTACAAAACACCATTAAGCATCCATTTCATAATGGTAATACATTGACTACAAGCTCATGCACCTTACGTGCATGGATTACATTCCTAGTGGACATTCATGAGTTCCATTATATTCTTCCCTCCTAAACAATCTCAACCTGGCTCTGATACCACTTTGTAACGCCCCCACTCGTCACATGGAATATAACGGTGGGCCCGGTCGGGGCCCACGCCATATTTCACAGATAAGTGATGGAATTACGTGTGGAAATCAAAATCTACTCGTATCTTAACTCAAAACATTCTAGCGCAGCATGTTATGTTCGATGAACTCAACACAGCGAATGTCCACTAATATATAAACTCCATATTTAAATATCTATAACCAGGAATTTATACAACACACACACCCATGGCCTTAAGGCCTTACAAGTTGCTCTTTACAAAAATGTACAATTTCATACATCGGCACACGGGTCGGCCACACATGAAATACAAACACCATTCGCACGGCCTTTAAGGGCCTTTAGCACCAAATCTTCATTCCGCTCATTACAATTCAATCATCAGCACCTGCAAGGAGATATCCACCTAAGAGCGGCAAACAAAGTAACGGTTAGCATTAGCTGACCAATGATAACGACCATATCCCTTATCTGGGGCAGTGGTTCCTTTCCTGTATGTAATTGCACTTATACTAGCTATCAAACACAACAAATGCGCTCAGGCACTACAATATCACAAACGCCGGTCGCAACAGACGCTCCGTGCACTCAGGGCACCTTACATTGTGTTGGGACCCGTGGCAACACCACCGATTAGAGAATTATTAACTTGTTAGCTGGCCGATCCTAGTCACCCCAACCCGCAGATTGGTTACATTCTGCCCACACCACTCAGAGGTGATAACCTCACGACAAAATTGAGCATTAAGATCGACCCACCAATGTGGTGCAGCAAGTAGGGTTTTCCACGTGTCCTCCCAAACATTGCCACTAATCGACCTCCCAAAACAACCTGGGTCAGGTTAGCCTTTTCCGTGCTCAATCCGTCAATAGCGCACCACTTGACGCGGGTTGGCCTTCACTCCCCCTGATTAGCCGCAGCTTTTCGCTCTCCCAGAGCAATTAGCGCTTATAGCGCTCACACTACAAGGAGCTTACGCAAATCATCCAAGATCCATTCATCCACACATCCATCCATACATCTAGACACAACATCCATACGTATAAAACAAACACAGTTATCAAATCCACGGAGTCTTCTCTAGTTTACCCATAATTATCACCAATCCAGACTAACCGTCCAGATGGGCTTCACACAGCATGCCTACGACGTACTCCACACTTCCGGCTCTAGATGTAAACGCAACCAAGGAATCACTTCCAAGATCCACCTCTTGGTGGAGGATTCCAAGCAAATGCATAAAGAAAGGACTTCAATGTCCAAGAAGGAGATTGTTACCCTTGAAGATCACCGCCTCGGCTTTGCCTTCATGAATCCGATCTCGGATCTTTGCTCCGCACGCCGTAGCTCCTCCAGCAGCTGGTTTCCCCTTCCTTTCCTTGCTCCCTTACTCTCCCTTTCTCTCTCTCTTTGAGAATGAGAAGAAGAAGAAGAAGATGGAAATGAAGGGATTTTGTCCCCATTTCTCGGCCTTGATCCACATGGAAGGAGCCTCGACCATTGGATCCAGGATAAGAAAATGAACAGCTCGAATTTCCCCAAAAATAGGCTGAACACAGCCTGACATGCCCTGTGACATGCCCGTATCGCAGGCCGTGTCACAGGCCGTGTCACTTAAGCGGCAGGAAACCGACTCAAATCCAACCAGTATATGGACATGTGACCCGCCCGTGTCACACCCTACATGCCCGTGTCATGCCCGACACGCCCGTGTCCATTAGCCGTGTACTTCACACAGCCCAACTATTCCTCACCCTAGCAGGACACGGCCTTGGGACACGCTCGTGTCCCAGGCCGTGTTCACCAGGACACACCCGTGTCCAGTAACACACACATTCCTCACTACAACCCGCAAAGGACATGCCCTGTGACACGCTCGTGTCACAGGCTATGTACTCTGCGCTCGATGATCGTCAACCAAATTTCATTGACCACACACCCAACTACTCAACCCGAGCACGACATGCCCTGGGATACGCCCGTGTCTCAGGACGTGTCACCCAACCTGGAACCCAAAGTGGGCTTTGGCGTGTTACACACGGTATGGGCATTATGAGTTCACCGTCATGCCGTTTGGGCTACTACACGGTAATGTGTTTATGGATTTGATAAAAAGAACGTTCAGAGAGTACCTGGACCACTTCGTGATAGTCTTTATCGATGATATATTGGTGTACTCACAGTGCGAGGATGATCATTTCAAGCATCTCCATATGGTGTTGGAGACATTGAGGAGGAATCAACTTTATGCCAAATTCTCCAAATGTGAATTCTGGTTATCCTCGGTAGCATTCCTTGGTCATATAGTTAGTGGAGAAGGGATTGCGGTAGATCCGGCGAAGATTGTTACGATACGGGAGTGGCAAGTGTTATCTACAGTGGCAGAAGTCTGGAGTTTCCTTAGACTTGCCGACTACTACAGGCTCTTCGTAGAGAACTTCTCACGGATAGCGTTACCCCTCACGACTTTGACGAGGAAAGACAAAAAATTTGTGTGGTCGCTGGAGTGCGCACAAGCTTTCGAAGAACTGAAAACTCGATTGACCACGGTGCCTATTCTATGTTTACCGAGTGGGACCGAAGGATTTGAGATTTACAGTGACGCTTCGGGCAGTGGCTTAGGTTGTGTTCTACTGCAGCATGGGAGTGTAATAGCTTATGGCTCGCGTCAGCTGAAGGTATACGAGAGGAATTATTCGATCCATGACTTGGAGTTAGCGGCCGTGATATTTGTTCTGAAGCTATGGAGGCATTACCTGTACGGTACGAAGGTCGATATCTATACCGATCACAAGAGTCTGAAGTACTTGTTGGATCAAAAGGACCTAAACATGCGGCAGTGGAGGTGGATGGAGTTCCTGGGTGACTACACCTTCAAAATACATTATGTGCCTGGGAAAGGCAATGCGGTTGTGGATGCGGTGAGTTGCAGGGCTCCCGCGCAGACCAACTGGTTGGTGATATATGATGAGCGTTTAGTTCTTGATTTGGAGGCATCTGAGATCTCTTGTGTTGACAAGCAAACTAGTGCTGAAGCGTAACTGAACTGGACAGAGGTGCAGTATGACCTTGCTGATAGGATTCGACAAGCTCTGGATGGGGATAACATCATGAAGCAGATCATGGATGAGGCTTTGGAAGGGTCAAATTCCCAATTTATTGTGAAGGATGGATTATTATGGAGGGACATTTGTTTGTGCGTCCCAAGTGTGGGTAAACTACGGGAGGAATTGATGTACGAGGCTCATCATACTAAGTACTCGATTCACCGGGGGAGCACAAAAATGTTTAGAGAGATGAAAATGTTGTTCTGGTGGCCAGGACTTAAAAAGGACGTAGAACTTTATGTGGCGAAGTGTCAAACGTGCGCCTTGGTGAAGGCAGAGTGCCAGAAGCCTGGAGGTTTTTTGAAGCCCTTGCCTATTCGAGAGTGGAATTTCGACGATATTTCAATGGATTTCGTGCATGGGTTGTTAAGGTCGCAGAAGGGAAATGACATCATCTGGGTGATCGTAGATAGATTGACGAAGGTATCGCACTTCATTCCGAATAGGAATGATGATTCAGTGGATAAACTGGCAAAACGTTACGTAGATAACATTGTTCGACTGCACGGTGTGCCCCGCAGCATCGTGAGTGACCGAGATGAGCACTTCACATCCAACTACTGGAGGTTAGTGCATCAATTATTGAGAACCAAGCTGAGTTTCAGCACTTCCATTCATCCGCATACGGATGGTCAGACCGAGAGGGTCAACAGGACGATGGAGGATATGCTTCGCATGTGCGTCTTGGATTTCGAAAAGCGGTGGGAAGATCACATGCACATGGTGGAGTTTGCTTATAACAACAGGTACCAAGAGAGTATTTAAATGGCTCCCTTCGAGGCCCTTTATGGTAGAAAATGTTGTACGATGTTGTCATGGTTGGAGACGAGTGAGTTGAAGCTGTACAAACGATAAGAATTGGAAGACACCACTTCATTGGTACAAACAATATGAGAACGATTGTTGATCGCTTAGGTCAGGCAGGCTAAATACTATAATGCCAAGCATAGGAACATTGTGTTCGTTGTTGGCGACTGGGTATATTTGAAAATTATGTCGTTCAAGGGTGTCTCACAGGTACGACGCTTGAAGAAGCTGAATCCGAGGTACCTTGGACTGTTTGAGATACTAGAGCGAATTGGTGAAGCGGCTTATCTACTGATGTTATCAATAGAATTGAGTGGTCTACACGATGTATTCCATACATCGATGTTGCGGAAGGCGGTGCGAGAGCCTTTGCAAGTGATTGCGGTCGATCAGGGACCTGTTGATCATGGGTTGACGACGAAGGTCAAGCCCATTCGCATTGAGGACTTTGAAGTCAAGCGACTTCGTAACAAAGACATCAGGATGGTCAAAGTCTGTTGGGACAACTACGGTCAGGAGGAGTTTTTGTGGGAGCGAGAGCAGACCATGTTTGAGGAGTATCCCGAGCTATTCCGCTCAGGTACCATTTAATTTTGTGTACCTTTCCATTCTATAATTTCGGGACGAAATTCTTTAAAGGGGGAGAATTGTAATGCCCCAAAACTAAAAAAAGGATCGGATAGCATTTTAAGGCCAATTTGGTGCCTGAATAGGTTCATATGGCCTGCGACACGGGCATGTCCAGGGCCATGTCCTACTCTGTGTCGGTAAGGTAGTGTCGAGTGAAGTACATGACCTGTGACACGGGCGTGTCCATGGCATGTGTCGTGCTTTGAGTTCGACAAATTTTCATGAGGTAAACGAAATGCATTCTACGTCCTCAGAGTCAAGCTAGGTTGGGTACACGACATGGGACACGGGCATGTACAGGGTTGTGTCCTTATTTGCGTTTGACCGGTCTGTGTAGACTGATGAACACGCCCTGTGACATGGGTGTGTTAGAGGCTGACACGGGCATGTCAAGAGTAACACAGGTGTGTCTGAGCCTGTGTCCTGTTCTGTGTTCGATGATCGTGTTCAGATCGTGAGACATGGCCTGTGACACGGGCGTGTCACAAGCTGTGTTCGGCCCAGGAAAGTGATTTTCAGGGCGATTCGTGGCAGTTCATTTCCTTCAAATAGGATCCAGCGATTCAGAACTCTCCCTGCTGTTATAAGGTCGGGAGTTGAGGGTTAAACCCTCATTTCTCTTAGGTCTTTCTCTTTCTAAAGAGTTAGAGAGTGGGGAGAGAAAGAAAGAAGGAGAAGGAGGAATCTGGACGACGGTGGAGCTTCAGAGCCCCAAATCATGTGCCGAGTCCAAATCGCTGGAGGCGAGTTCGTTGCGGTGCTTTTCATCCGGCTAGTTTTCCATGGCGCCAAAGCGAACCTCTAGGGTAACGATTCTCTTCGTGGACATGTGAAGTCCTCTTCCTTTTTGCATAGGAAACCCACTCTCGCGAGTGTGTGGTGAGTGTGTGGTATTTCCTTCGGGTGGACATGAATAGTTCACGTGATCTTACATATAGAGTCCGGAATCGAAGTACGGACATAGTCATGGTGTGTGAAGCCTACCCGGACAAGTTGGTCTGGATCGGTGATGTTTCCATTATGTATTGATTGCCGGAGAAGTCTCTGTGCAGTATGTTTTCGGGTTTCTACTTTATGTATTGATTATCGGGAGCTAAACAAGCTGACGGAGAAGAACAAGTACCCGATCCCTAGGATTGATGATCTCTTTGATCAGTTAGTCGGGTCGACGGTGTACTCGAAGTTAGATCTCAAGGCTGGGTACTATCAGCTGCGGATAAGGGAGAGTGATATCCCGAAGACAGCGTTTAGTACGAGATACGGGCATTATGAGTTTACGGTCATGCCGTTTGGGCTGACTAATGCGCCGTCAGTATTCATGGATTTGATGAACAGGACGTTCAGGGAGTACTTGGACCATTTTGTGATCGTCTTCATCGACGATATTTTGGTGTACTCGCAAAGTGAGGAAGATCACTTCAAGCATCTTCATTTGGTGTTGGAGACGCTAAGGAGAAATCAGTTGTATGCCAAGTTCTCGAAGTGCGAGTTTTGGCTATCCTCAGTGGCGTTCCTCGGGCATATAGTGAGTGGAGAGGGTATTGCGGTGGATCCGGCGAAGATTGTTGCGATACGGGAGTGGCCTGAGCTTGCTACGGTAGCAGAAGTCCGGAGCTTTTTGGGGCTTGCCGGCTATTATAGGCGCTTCGTAGAGAACTTCTCGCGGATAGCGTTACCTCTCACTACTTTGACGAGGAAGGAGCATAAGTTCGTTTGGACGCCGGAGTGCGCGCGAGCTTTTGAGAAATTGAAGTGTCGGTTGACCACGGCGCCTGTGCTGAGTTCGCCATGTGGAACCGAAGGCTACGAGATATATAGCGATGCTTCGGGCAGCGGTTTGGGTTGCGTGCTACTGCAGCACGGAAGCGTGATAGCTTATGGCTCGAGACAGCTAAAAGTGCACGAGAGGAATTATCTGGTCCATGACTTGGAGTTGGCGGCCGTGATTTTTGCCTTGAAGCTGTGGAGACACTATTTGTACGGTGTGAAGATTGATATCTACACCGATCACAAGAGCCTAAAGTACCTGATAGATCAGAAGGATCTGAATATGCGGCAGCGTAGATGGATGGAGTTCTTGGGGGACTATACATTCAAGATCCACTACGTGCCTGGCAAAGGGAATGCGGTTGCGGACGCGTTGAGTCGCCGAGCCCCAGCTCAAGCCAATTGGCTATCGGTGCACGATGAGCAGTTGGTGCGGGAGTTGGAGGGGTTGGAGATTGTTTGTGTGGACAGACAATCAAGTGCTGAAGCAGTTCTGAATTGGACTGAAGTCCAATATGACCTGGCTGATCGGATTCGGAAGGCTTTGGATATGGATGCTCATATGAAGCAGTTCATGATAGAGGCCCTGGATGGGTCAAATTCCCAATTCGTCGTGGAGGACGGATTGCTTTGGAAAGACGGTCGTCTGTGCGTCCCAAGTGTGGGCAATTTACGGGTGGAGTTGTTGTACGAGGCACACCATACCAAGTACTCGATTCACCCGGGGAGCACGAAGATGTACCGTGATGTAAAGAAACTATTTTGGTGGCCGGGTTTGAAAAAGGATGTGGCGCTATACGTAGCGAAGTGCCAAACCTGCGCCTTGGTAAAGGCGGAGTGCCAAAAGCCGGGAGGATTTCTTAAGTCCTTGCCTATTCCGGAGTGGAAATTTGACGACATCTCTATGGACTTTGTGCACGGTTTGCCAAGGTCGCAAAAGCGGAACGACGCCATTTGGGTGGTTGTTGATCGATTAACGAAGGTGTCGCATTTTATTCCGCATAGGAAGGACGATCCGGTGGAGAAGCTGGCAAAGCTTTATGTGGATAATATAGTACGGCTTCATGGTGTGCCCCGCAGCATCGTGAGTAACCGAGATGGGCGGTTCACGTCCAATGATTGGAGGCTGGTGCAGCAAATGTTGGGAACAAAGCTGAAGTTTAGCACAGCCTTCCACCCACAAACGGATGGGCAGACCGAGAGGGTGAATAGAACCATGGAAGACATGCTTCGCATGTGTGTCTTGGATTTCGGAAAGCAATGGGAAGACCACCTCTATTTGGTGGAGTTCGCATACAACAACAGCTACCAAGCGAGTATTCAGATGGCGCCCTTCGAGGCCCTATATGGTAGAAGATGTCGCACGCCGTTGTCTTGGTTAGAAACGGGTGAGTCAAAGTTGTATAAGCGATCGGAAGTGGAGGATGCTACTTCTTTGGTGAGAACCATTCGGGAGAGGTTGCTTATTGCTCAGGACCGGCAAGCAAAGTACTATAATGACAAACACAGGAACGTGGAGTTCGCTGTGGGCGATTATGTATACTTAAAGATCAAGCCGTTCAAGGGTGTCTCGCGGGTGCGGCGATTGAAAAAGCTAAGCCCGAGGTACCTTGGACCGTTTGAGGTTCTGGAGCGAGTTGGCGAAGCAGCCTATAGGTTGAAGCTTTCAGTGGAGCTAAGTGGTTTACATGATGTATTCTACATTTCGGTGCTTCGGAAGGCGGTGCAAGAGCCTACGCAAGTGATCGCGGTTGATCAAGTGCCGGTGGATAGTGGGCTAACGACAAAGGTCAAGCCCGTGCGGATTGAGGACTTGGAGGTCAAGCGGCTACGCAATAAAGAGATCAGGATGGTCAAGGTCCGGTGGGACAATTGAGGTCGTGAGGAGCTCTCCTGGGAGCAAGAGCAGACTATGCTTGACGAGTATCCGGAGTTGTTCCGCTCAGGTACAAATTTTGGTTTTGTATGTCTTTCCTTTATGTAATTTCGTGGGCGAAATTCTTTTAAGAGGGGGAGAGTTGTAATGCCCCGAAACTCAAAGGAGCAAAGGGGGACGTTTTGGGCCAGTTTGGGTTCTGGCAGCAGGCACACGGCCTGGGACACGGGCGTGTCCCAGGGCGTGTCAAGCGTGTGTCGACACTTAGCCGCGAAGTCGTCGTGTTTTACTCGACGATTCGTCGAGAGTGGGCACACGGCCTGCGACACGGGTGTGTCGCAGGGCGTGTCGACCCGTGTCGACACTTAGCCGTGAAGTCGTCGAGTTATACTCGACGATCGTCCCGGGGAGTCGTCGAGATTCACTCGACGATTGTCGAGACAAGGAACACGGACTAGGACACGGGCGTGTCCAAGGCCGTGTCATCAAGTCGTCGATCTTCCCTCGACGAAATGTCCCGTGTACACGGCCTGGGGTCCAGGCGTGTCAATGTGACACGGGCAAGGACACGGGCGTGTCCTAGAACCCGTGCAGTGCTCGGGTTGAAAATGGGGGAAAAATCATGGTGTACACGGCCGGCTACACGGCCGTGTCAGGTGGAACACGGGCGTGTCAGCTCGAATACGGGCGTGTTCGATACCCGTGTGAGGTTCCAGGTGATTCGATTTTGACGGCGAATGCGGCACACGGCCCTGGACACGGGCGTGTACCAGGCCGTGTTCGGCCCAGATTGGGCATTTCAGCCCCGAATCAAAGTCGTTCGTTTCCTTAGGTTGAGATCCGACGGCTGGGGGATGTTCCTGAAGGGATATACCCGTGAGTTGACTTAGAAATCCATCACTTTCCTTCACTTTTCATCTCTCTAAGTCCTTAGAGAAAGAGGAGAGCCAAGAGTGGAAGAGGAGCTAGATCCGCCATTGGAGGAGCTTCGGAGCTCCGAATCGCAAGCCGACTCCGGATCCACGGAGGCAACGCAAGTTCGGTGATTTCTATCCGATTACTTTTCGATGGCGCCAAAGAGGAACTCAAGGGTAACGATCCTCATCTTGAGCATGAGTCGCTCTCTTTCTTAGCATAGGAAGCCCGCTCTCGCGAGTTTGTGGAGAGTTGGAGGCGTTCCTTCGGGTAGATATGTAAAGTCCCCGTTGTTTAGAGTCCGTATGCGAGAACGGACGTAGGCATGATGTGTGAAGCCTACCCGGACATGTTAGTCTGGATCGGTGATGTTGCATTGCATAAGGCCGGAGAAGACTCCGTGCTATGGTTTGTTTTTCGGGTTTTCTACGTGGTAGATTGCAGCAGGGAGCCTTGGGGACTAACCCAAAGGTGCACCCGGAAAACTGGGCGGATACGAGATCTTGCCAACTTGGTGGCCTGAGAGCCAACTTGAACATAACGGGGTTATGTGTCTTGCGGTAGAATGGGACTCGGCGAAAGTTTGACCCGCGCAAATGGCTTAAATTGTCGTTGCGATGTGAGCACGGGTTAGATGGAACCGTACCCGCTCTATGTCGTTCGGGTTAGAGAGACCTAAGGTTACGTGGCACTCGCCGTTGGCATAGATGAGGGTCTTCGGCGGTCAATGGCTTAAACTGTCGTGACCCAGGCCAGAAAGACAAATTGCTCATAGGTTTGGCCGTCTAAGTGGCGGTGGTGAGTCCGGAATGTTAATGGCTTTAATTGACGTGACATCGACCGGTTCACCGAGAATGTGCCCTGAGTGCACGGGGCGTGTGGTCGTGCGAGCCAACGCCTGTGATGAAATGGCTATGGTTATATAAATTGCTCGCTTATGCTAATGAAATGCAGGGAAGGAGCATCGCCGCCCCGAGTTGGGGGCAGGATCGTTATAATTTGGTCAGCATTGCTGACCGTTGCCTTGTTTTGCCACCGTGCGGTGGTTTGTTGCTTGCAGGTGCAGCTGGACCAAGCGGTCAATAGCGAGCTAAAGCCCTTTTTGCGAAGCTGGCCCTCGAAGGCCCAAGTAGAAGTGTTTACTACTTTGTTCATGTATGACCGGCCTGCGTGCCGTGGTTTGTAAATCATGTAATTTTCAAGTGAAACACTTTGTAAGGCCTTAAGGCCGGTTTTGGGTATTTTTGTATAACATTCCTTTTGGTATTAGTGGACATTCATGCTCCTATGCTGGGTTCTTGTTTACAACTCTTATAAACTGCTTCCGCTAGAATGCTCTGTGTAGGACTTTGAGATTGGTTGGATGGTTTCCATACGTAACCACTCGGTCTGTCTGTGGTATATGGCGTCGGGCCCCGGCCGGACCTACTGCTATATGCCATGCGACGGATAGGGGGTGTTACAAAGGAAGTTAGAACTCGAGTACTCAAGTAATAGCTCTCGAGTAGCTAAGTTAACTACTTGAGTAGATTTCGTCTCATTCTCGAGTTTACAGGATTTTTTCTCCAGATATTTTCTAAGTAAATTACTCGAGTAGTCATATAAGTACTCGAGTAGTCTGAACCTTTTATCTCGAGTTACAGAAATCTGGGTCACGCGTAATTTCTCCTCACTCGAGTAGTCTAAGTCATGTACTTGAGTAGTTCATCTACTACTCGAGTAGTCTATGTTTTATACTCGAGTAACTATGTTTTCTTCCCTCAGAATTTTTCTAAGTCTCTTACTCGAGTATCTATTTCCATATACTCGAGTAGTTCGTATTCTCTCGAGTAGTTCAGTTCACCTACTCGAGTAACCCCATATTCTATTCTAGAAATTATTCTAATTCCCTGACTTGAGTAGTTCCTCTACCTCTCGAGTAGTTAATTTCTTTTCACTCGAGTAAAATTTATTGTACTCGAGTAGTCCAACTCCAATTCTCGTCTAACTATTTTAGCACTCGAGTATGTCTCTTTGTACTAGAGTATCTGCTCTTCATTTCCAGATTTTCTCCAAATATTTACTCGAGTATTTATCTTCAGCTCACTCGAGTAGCTCTATATAGTACTCGAGTAGTCTTATCTTTACTCGAGTATATCAACTTCATTTCTTCTGATTTTTCGTTAAGTCTAGAATTGACAGATTTATTAATGAGCCTTGATGTGACTTTTCCACGGTACCTCATTAAGATTTAATTATGACTGTTATCGCAGATCCTATACAATGTCTTGTCAAACCGACAAACCCAAAGAAGAAGTTTTGTAGCCGATTATTTTCTAAGTTCTCTGAATCTCTCTCTCGAAGAAGCGAAGACCGCCGCCGCCGATCTTCATCGTTCACATCCGGCTAGGGTTTTTGATTTCAGTGGATTCAGATCAAGAAGTCTTACAGATCGCGATTGTCGCTCAATTCCTCATATTTTATCCGATCGTGTGAAGCCAAGAAAGTCCAGATCTTTTTTGCCCAGATTTTCTTCACCTTTCTGATAAAGCCGCAAAGTCTACAAGAGGAAGATCCAGGCCGATTGTTTGTAGATCTGATAAAGATTCATTGTTTGTATTTCTACATACGCTCTATTTCATTCTTGTAGGAGAATTTTCTCCGAGTGATGGAGCTTTTGTCTCCGAGATTGTAGGAAGTTTTACCTTCCGAGTGTAGATTTGTTTTGTGGATCGAGTTTGTAGGAACTTTGTTACGAGGCGTAGGATTGGTTTTCAATACGAGATAGTGGAGTAGCCAAGAAAGTGGATGTACCCATGGTTGGGGAACCAATATAAATCTTGCTTCATCTGTGATTGATTGGTAGATAATTCTGTGCATAGATCTTAAATATTTATTCCGCAAAAGACGCACATCTCACCTATTCACCCCCCTCTAGGTGATTTAGGTAGGCAACTAAACACTTTCAATAGCTTTGTCATGTATTGTTGGTTTGTGTGCCGATGTATGTAAATTATGTAATAGCATAAACATTTGATGTGTGTAAGGCCCTAAGGCCAAAGAAAGACTATATAGTTCTTGTTTTGTCATTCCTATAGTATTATGGACATTCTGGTTCAAATTTTTATTAATGCTTCCATTAGTGTGTTTCTAATATGCATTGTTGTTCAGTATAGTTTGGATTGATATTCATTGAGTAGTTATTTCGTTTGTTCATTCAATATGGCGTAGGGTCCCGGCTGGACCTGCTATTATAATCCTTGGAATAAGCAGGGGTGTTACACTGATGACAAGGAATCTCTTTGTGTATAGTAGCACATATGATTAGCTTACATTAACCACAAAACAATTTGCAAGTTATTCTCCAAAATTTTAGTTAGGGATGGTCCAAATTTGAAATATGTTAAAAATTATCCATGTCATGCATGCCAAATGGGAAGGGCATTGCACACAAAGGCTCAATAAGATGTATTTATTTTTTACATATGGATCTTTTTGGTCCACTGCCCATTCAAAGTTTAAGAGGGAAGTTGTATACCTTTGTGATAGTATATGTTCACTCTAGGTATACATGAGTCTTCTTCCTTAGAAAGAAGTCAGATACCCTTAATATCTTCATGACATTTGTCAAGTCCATTCAGAAAGAAATATACTGCAATGTGGTCAAAGTAAGAAGTGACCATTGAATAGAATTTCAATCCAATATTATGCCAATTTTTGTCAAAATAAGGTATCTCCCAGGAGTTCTCTTCTCCCAGAACTACACAACAAAATGGAGTAGTTGAGAGAAAGAAAAGGACCATGATAAAGGCAGCTAGAACAATGTTTAGTGACTCCTCACTGATAGAATATTTCTGGGCTGAGGCAACCAATATAGCTTGTTATGTTTTGAATAGAGGCTCTATCAACAAAGTTCAAAAAAAAAATCTCTATGAATTTCTGAAAGGCAAAAAACCAAAATTTTCCTATTTTAGTGTAACACCCCAGATTTTGAGAAAGGGTCGATTTGCGTTTCTGGACAATTTTTTGGTTTCTGGCAGGGGGCACACGGCCCGGGACACGGGTGTGTCCCTGGCCGTGTCAGGCTGGAGTCGACGACTGGGCCGCGTAGTCGACACTTTGCGCTCGACGAAGTGTCAAGACAGGGCACACGGCCTGCGACACGGGCGTGTCGCAGGGCGTGTCGAGCCCATGTCGACACTCGTCCCGGGATGTCGACAGTTTCGCTCGACTATGTGTCGAGACAAGGCACACGGCCTAGGACACGGGCGTGTCCAAGGCCGTGTGGTTCAGTCGACGGTGTTTACTCGACGAGTGTCGAGTGTCGAGACTGGGGCGCACGGCCTGTTACACGGGCGTGCCACAGGGCGTGTCCCGCTTAGTCGACGATCTTCGCTCGACGTTTTTCCGCGGTGTCGACACAAAGGTTGTCGACGAGTGTCGAGAATTGGCACACGGCTTGGGACACGGGCGTGTCCGAGGCCGTGTCACTTCTCGGGGTGTTTTTGGGGCTGTGTCGATGGAGGCACACGGCCGACCACACGGCTGTGTCAGTTCGGACAAGGGAGTGTCGGGTCAAACACGAGGGTGTCGGATGCCCGTGTGTTGTTCCAGGCGCGTCGATTTGAGACGGCGAATGGTGGACACGGCCCTGGACATGGGTGTGTGCTAGGCCGTGTTCGGCCCAGGTATTTTATTTTTCAGACGGATCGTGGCCATTCCTTCCCTTATTTTGGGATCTGATGGTCAGAACTGCTCTTTGGGAGTTAAGTCCGAGAATAGGGTTGGAAACCCTCATTCTTCTTCAAGCTTTTCTCTTACTAATTTTTAGAGAGAAGGTAGAGCAAGGAAGAAGGTGAAGGAGGGTTTGGGCTGTAGGAGAAGCTTCGGTGCTCCAAATCGCGAGCCGAGTCCAGATCCGTGGAGGCTAGGTCGTTGCGAAGGTTTTCATCCGGCTATTTTGCCATGGCAAGGAAGAGGAGTCGGAAGGTAACGACACTTCTCCTCTCGGTCTTAGGATGCATGTCTTTAGCATCTTTTATTTCTAATTTATGGGCACCAAACTCTCAAATGAGAGGGGTTTTGTGTTGCCAAGGTTCAAGAGGAACCTCCGGGTTGATTGAGTCCGTCCCCGGCATGTTTTGCATTAGAGATCCGCTCCATTAGTGGATTAGGCATGGTGGGTGAAGCCGTAGTCGCGACCGTTAGTCCGACTCGGTGATGTTGCATACGAACTTTAGGGATTCGTAGAGATTCCGTTGCGGTAAGATGTTGTTTGTGATGTGGTGGTGTTTTCCCCATTTCTCAAATGAGTATGTGTAGTCGGAACCGGACAAGGTTAGCTCCTAGTGGCGGTAGATGGTTTCCCTGGTGGACAAGGTTAGCTCCGCATGAGTTGGAGATGGTTTCCTTGGTGCGCGGGAACGCAGCAGTACAAATGAGGGACTAGGGTGGAATTGTCTTGGTTTATGATGTGCCAAGGCGTGGCTATGTCTCCGTGGTCGGCTGGCTATCCCATGACGTTCACGTCATGTGTGGAGAGTGTCCCGGCGAGACTAGTCCCCTTCTGTGAGACTGACAAGAATGCCAAGCATGGGGGCAAGCCCGAGCAATGAGGCCATGAGCGGGTGGGGTCCGGCGAGGCTTCTTAGAATAGGTCAGTTTGTGTTTGTTGGAATCCTGACAAGAGACGTTAGAGCTTGCAGGCAAGCCCGGGACTAAGACCTTGAGCGGGTGGGGACTTTGCAAGAGTTCCATGTATCGTCCTGTGTGCCGTTGGGGGGAATGGTGTTACCCCTTTGTTTGCGGCTTTATGCCAATGGGGAATTGATGAGTACCCATATGATGTGATGATGTGCTAGATGCATACGAGATAGGGTGCCTTGGGTGAAACCCGGGTTGTTGCATACATGATTGCATAAGTAGGCCCTTTTTATTATATGCTCAACCAGTAGAGAACATGTATGATGTGTGTGACATCCAAGCCTGTTTCTGTAGTTGCTTTTCTTGCTTATGATTATTGCATACGAAGTGCTAACTTGCAGGTTGGAGGGGTACCCCGGGGTCCGTTAGGGGCGGCCGGGAGGAGATGTGTTGTTACACAGTTTGAGGTCAGCCTTTGCTGACCCACGTTACTAATAAATTTTACAGGGCAAGGATCGCATGCAGGAGCTAGCTCGCCGGCCAGAAAGGCCTAAGCCTCATGAAGTGTTTTTCTCTTTCGTAGCTCTACTTATATGATGTTGTATGTTTGAGACTCATGATGTCCGGCTTGCATGCCGAGGTAAACTAGGAGTGCTATGCACTTTCGTGATTGGTGTATTGTTAAGTTTGGACTCATTTTTGTTGTAAGGCCATAAGGACATTGTTATTAATCTTTTAGTGGTGGATAACTTCTAGTCCTGTTTTTGTTTCCGCTATGTAGTGAAAAGTGTTTTGAGTGTGGGTAGCTATATCAACTTATAATACTAAAGCTGTGGCGTACGTATGTTGTGGGGCCCCGGCCGGACCCATATTATATGGTCATTACAGGGGAGGTGTTACAATTTGGTATCAGAGGGAGGTTAGATTCAAGGTCAACGCGTAGAGAAGTTATCCACATAAGAGTAACACGGGGCCATCAGTGTCCTTATGTTTAAGTCTTGAGATTAGAGACTGATTCCTTATTTCTTATTTTCTTGAAGAGTGCAAGCAACGAGGCGGGTACGTCGAGAGCAAGAGAGGAACTCTCAGCGAGCAGTGCCACTGCTCCAGGTCTTTTGGGCACGGGTGTTAACCCGGCCGACTTTACCGCATGCTTGCAGAAGCGATGGTGGCAGCCCAAGCTGCAGCGACAGCTCAGGTAGCAACCCCTGCTACACTGGATACGGCGACGGCCGTGCCAGGATGAGAAGCCAGGCGAGTGGAGCCTTTGGCGGAAAGGGTGGTTGTCGGACATGGAGACCGACACATGAAGTATTTCCTGAGCTTTCATCCCCCGTCATTCAAGGGCGTTGGTACACCAACGGATGCGGAGGACTGGTGGGTTTGAATTCAAGATCTTTTGAGGGCGGTAGAGATGCCAGAAGAAAAGAAAGCTGAGTATGCGGCGTTCATGTTGGAAGGAGATGCCAAGTTGTGGTGGGTGAGCCATAGCGGCCGCCAGTTCCCTGGGCGCACCCCATCGGTGGAGGAATTTGGGGATGCTTCTCTTAAGAGGTACATTCCCGTTTCTACATGGTTGGCACTTTAGAGGCAGTTCCTGCACTTAATGCAGCGGGACAAGACGGTGGATGAGTATGTGCAGGAGTTCACCCGTTTGGGTCGTTACGCGGGAACGACGATGGCAGATGATGTAGAGAGGGATAATCTCTTCTATCAGGGGCTGAGGGATAACCTGAGATAACCCCTCATTTCCATGAAGAGAGCTGGTTTCAATGAGCTGGTTGAGACTGCCAGGATGTTGGAGAGTGATCTGGAGCGAACCCAACACCGTAAGGGTTTCACTCCCAAGCAAGGGGAAGGGAAGCCTTCCCAATCCCATGGAAAGTCTGAAGGGAGTAGGTGGAGGAATAAGCCTCACACATCCAGGTCCGGTGAGAAGAGCAAGTGGATGCCAGGAGGTTCTCACTCTAGGGGTCCGCCGACGTGCTACATCTGCGGTAAGGTGGGGCACATAGCTCGTGTTTGTCCCCAAGGAGGAGCGGGGCAAGAGGCAAGGCAGTAGCAGACTGTGCGCTCTGGCCCTAGTGCTGTGGAGAAAGGGAAGATGGCGGAGTCGAGCGCTTCTCGGTTCCAACTGGTGCAACCAAGGGTATACAACATTGGACAGCAAGAAGCGATCCGCCAAACCGATGTGGTGACAGGTATGAAGAAATTTTAAGTTGAAATTTTATGCTTCATACTTTTAGACCCTTTTTGTGTGATGTCTATGTTGTAGGCTTCGTATTAGTTTCCGGATACCCCGCTAGGGTATTGTTCGATACGGGAGCATTGCACTCCTTTCTTTCAGAGAGCTTCATCCAGAGAATAGGAGTTGAGCCTTTTTCGGCGGACGCAGAGTTGAAAGTGCGCATGCCCAATGGGTCATCCATGACCACCGGGGCCAGAGGGCGCATCTGTTGGGAGCTGGACAGAGTTGACTTCATTTTGGTAGCAGCGATTTTACCATTGGTTGAGTTCGATGTCATTTTGGGCATGGACTGTCTTGCAGAGCAGCGTGCCAGTATTGACTGCCTATCTAAGGTAGTGACCCTAAGGAGCAAAGGGCAGGCGGAGGTCAAATTTGAGGGCCTTTGTGGAGTGGACTGTTCCCTGATTTCGGCCATGCAGTTGATGCGGGCGGTTAACCAGGGTGGTGTAGCGCTTGTAGCATTATTGGAGGTTCGTCTCTCTCACCTATCTATTAAGGAAGTGCCCGTAGTGGCAGAGTTCAACGATGTGTTTCCGGATGAACTTCCTGGAGCACCTCCTCGGCGAGAGATCGACTTCTCGATCGAGTTAGTACCGGAGGCTAGGCCGGTGTCACGTCCTCCGTTTAGGATGGCACCAAAGGAGTTGGCAGAACTCAAGGTACAGTTGCAGGAACTGTTGGAGCAAGGGTATATCAGACCCAGTTCTTCGCCGTGGAGCGCGCCGGTGTTGTTTGTGAAGAAGAAAGACAGTAGCATGTGGCTATGCATTGACTACCGAGAGCTGAATAAATTGACCATCAAGAATAAGTATCTGATTCCTCAGATAGACGACTTGTTCGACCAATTGGTGGTGTATTCAAAATTGGACTTGAAGTCAGGATATTATCAGCTGCGAATTCGGGATGTGGACATCTCCAAGACTGCCTTTCGTACAAGGTATGGACACTTTGAGTTTACGGTGATGTCGTTCGGGCTGACGAACGCACCATCTGTGTTCATGGATCTTATGATTCGAGTATTTCGGGAATACTTGGATTCTTTTGTGGTTGTCTTCATTGATGACATCTTGGTATTTTCCAAATCTGAAGTGGAGCATGAGACCCACTTGAGAGTGGTCTTGCAAGTGGTGAAGGAGAATCAGTTGTATGCAAAGTTATCCAAGTGTGAGTTCTGGTTAGAGAAGGTGGCATTTTTGGGCCACGTGATTAGTGGGGATGGGGTGGTAGTGGATCCAACAAAAGTGGAAGCCATTAGAGATTGGCCGGTTTTGAGGACCGTGGCGGAGGTCTGAAGTTTTCTTGGACTAGCCGGGTATTACAGGAGGTTCGTGGAGAATTTCTCGCGGATAGCTCTACCCCTCACCTCACTCACTCGTAAAGATCATAAGTTTGTGTGGACTCAATAGTGCAGTCAAGCATTTTAGGCACTGAAGGAGAGACTGATGATGGCTCCAATCCTAAGTCTACCGCAAGGCACCGAGGGATTTCAAATCTTCAGTGACACATCGGGATGTGGTTTGGGTTGCATTTTGGTGCAACATGGCAAGGTGATAGCTTTTGGGTTTAGACAGATGAAGCCTCATGAGAGGAATTACCCCGTCCATGACTTGGAGTTGGTGGCGGTAATTTTCGCGTTGAAAATATGGTGGCGTTATGTATATGGTGCAAAGGTTGAGATCTTCACGGATCATAAAAGCCTGAAGTATCTCTTGGATCAAAAGGACTTGAACATGCGACAACGTAGGTGGGTTGAGTTTCTTGGATACTACGAGGTGGCGATTCAGTATACGCTAGGTAAAGCCAATGTGGTGGCGGATGCTTTGAGTAGAAAGTACTTAGGGCAAGGGAATTGGATCGAAGCTCATGATGAGCGGTTGGTACGAGAATGGGAGTCCCTTGGTTTGGAATGTGTGGCGAGAGGCGAGTCCAGCGTGGCTCGGTTGAACTGGATTGAAGTGCAAAATAACTTGACCGATCGCATTCGGGAAGCGACTCGGTTGGATGTGGAGTTTCAACCATTTGTGTTGGAGGCTCAAACGGGCGAGAGCAGCGCTTGGGAGATGATTGATGGGATTCTGAGGAAGGACGGAAGGGTTTGTATACCACAGTTCGGCAAACTCCGTGAGGAGTTGATGTTTGAGGCTCACTTCACAAAGTACTCCATTCACCCGGGCAGTACAAAGATGTACTTGGATATGAATAAATCCTTTTGGTCGTCGGGGCTGAAGCGGGATGTAGCTTTGTATATGAATCGTTGCCAGACTTGCGGCTTGGTGAAGGCCGAATGTCAGAAGCCGGGCGGGTTCCTGAAGCCCCTTCCAATCCCTGAGTGGAAATTTGATGACATCTCCATGGATTTTGTGCTTGTTCTGCCTAGATCGCAGCAGGGTAATGATGCTATTTGGGTGATCGTGGACCGCTTAACCAAGGTGGCCCACTTCATCCTAAATCGGAAAGAGGACAGCGTGGAGAAGCTGTTGGAGTTGTATGTTTGCAACATTGTGCGACTGCACGGGATTCCAAAGAGTATAGTCAGCGATCGAGATGGACGGTTTACGTCCAAGGACTGGAGATTGGTTCAAAAGAGTTTGGGCATGAAGCTAAAGTTCAGTACGACGTTCCATCCTCAAACCGATGGGCAACCTGAAAGAACGAACCGTACTATGGAGTATATGTTGAGAATGTGCGTTCTTGACTTCGTCAAGAAGTGGGAGGATCACCTCTTCATGGTAGAATTTGCATACAATAACAGTTGTCAAGCAAGTATAAAAATGGCGCCATACGAAGCTTTGTATGGGAGACGGTGTCGAACACCGATGTCTTGGGCAGATGCGGGAGACACCAAAATTTTGGGAAAGCAGGCGGTGGTTGACGCTTGTGAGTTGGTACGGACCATTCAAGAGCGTATGAAGGTGGCGCAAGACCGGCAAGCAAAATACTTTAATGCTCGTCACAGGAAGTTGGAGTTTGCGGTATGTGATTGGGTCTATTTGAAGATCAAGCCGTTCAAGGGCGTCTCACGGATTCGCCGACTCAAGAAGTTGAGTCCAAGGTTTTTCGGGCCTTTTGAAGTTGTTGAACGGGTGGGAGAAGCAGCCTATCGATTGGCGTTGTCCGCGGAGCTGAGTGGATTGCATGACGTCTTCCATGTCTCCGCCTTGAGGAAAGCCTTGGTGGAGGCTAGTGTGGTGATCGAGCCGGCATTGGTGCCTATTGAAGAAGACTTGAGGATGCGAGTCCGTCCAATCGCTATAGAGGATTCGGAGACTCGGCAGTTCCGGAATAAAGAGGTTAAACTCGTGAGAGTCCGATGGGACAACTGCGGTCATGAGGAGCAATCTTGGGAACGAGAGCAAGCCATGCTAGAAGAGTATCCAGAACTCTTCATTTCAGGTACAATTTAAGTTTTTGTCCCTTTTGTTTTGTAATTTCGGGACGAAATTTTGTTAAGGGGGGGAGAGTTGTAACACCCCAGATTTTGAGAAGGGTCGATTTGCGTTTCTGGACATTTTTTTGGTTTCTGGCAGGGGGCTCACGGCCTGGGACACGGGCGTGTCCCAGGCCGTGTCAGGCTGGAGTCGACGAATCGGCCGCGTAGTCGACACATTGCGCTCGACGAAGTGTCAAGACAGGGCACACGGCCTGCAACACGGGCGTGTTGCAGGGCGTGTCGAGCCCGTGTCGACACTCGGCCCGGGGTGTCGACATTTTTGCTCGACTATGTGTCGAGACAAGGCACACGGCCTAGGACACGGGCGTGTCCAAGGCCGTGTGGGTTAGTCGACGGTGTTCACTCGATGAGTGTCGAGTGTCGAGACTAGGGCACACGGCCTGTGACACGGGCATGTCACAGGGCGTGTCCCGCTTGGTCGACGATCTTCCCTCGACATTTTTCCGTGGTGTCGACACAAAAGCTGTCGATGATTGTCGAGACTTGGCACACGGCTTGGGACACGGGCGTGTCCGAGGCTGTGCCACTTCTCTGGTTGTTTTTGGGGTTGTGTCGATGGAGGCACACGACCGTATTAGTTGGGACACGGGCTTGTTGGGTCGAACATGGGCGTGTCGGATGCCCGTGTGCTGTTCCAGGTCCATCGATTTGAGACGGCGAATGGGGGACACGGCCCTGGACACGGGCGTGTGCCAGGCCGTGTTCGGCCCAGGTATTTTATTTTTCAGACGGATCGTGGCCATTCCTTCCCTTATTTTGGGATCTGATGGTCCAGAACTGCTCTTTGAGAGTTAAGTCCGAGAATAGGGTTGGAAACCCTCATTATTCTTCAAGCTTTTCTCTTACTAATTTCTAGAGAGAAGGGAGAGCAAGGAAGAAGGTGAATGAGGGTTTGGGTTGTAGGAAAAGCTTCGGTGCTCCAAATAGCGAGCCGAGTCCAGATCCGTGGAGGCTAGGTCATTGCGAAGGTTTTCATCCGGCTATTTTGCCATGGCAAGGAAGAGGAGTCGGAAGGTAACGACACTTCTCCTCTCGGTCGTAGGATACATGTCTTTAGCATCTTTTATTTCTAATTTATGGGCACCAAACTCTCAAATGAGAGGGGTTTTGAGTTGCCAAGGTTCAAGAGGAACCTCCGGGTTGATTGAGTCCATCCCCGGTATGTTTTGCATTAGAGATCCGCTCCGTTAGTGGATTAGGCATGGTGGGTGAAGCCGTAGTCACGACCGTTAGTCCGACTCGGTGATGTTGCATACGAACTTTAGGGATTCGTAGAGATTCCGTTGAGGCAAGATGCCGTTTGTGATGTGGTGGTGTTTTCCCCTTTTCTCGAATGAGTACGTGTAGTCGGAACCGGACAAGGTTAGCTCCTCATGGCGGTAGATGGTTTCCTTGGTGGACAAGGTTAGCTCCGCATAAGTTGGAGATGGTTTCCTTGGTGCGCGGGAACGCTGCAGTACAAATGAGGGACTAGGGTGGAATTGTCTTGGTTTGTGATGTGCCAAGGCGTGACTATGTCTCCGTGGTCGGCTGGCTATCCCGTGACGTTCACGTCATGTGTGGAGAGTGTCCCGGCGATACTAGTCCCCTTCTGTGAGACTGACGAGAATTCCAAGCATGGGGCAAGCCTGGGCAATGAGGCCATGAGCGGGTGGGGTCCGGCAAGGCTTCTTAGAATCAGTCAGTTTGTGTTTATTGGAATCCTGACAAGAGACGTCAGAGCTTGCAGGCAAGCCCGGGTCTAAGACCTTGAGCGGGTGGGGCCTTTGCAAGAGTTTCATGTGTCGGCATGTGTGTCGTTGGGGGGAATGGTGTTACCCCTTTGTTTGCGGCTTTATGCCAATGGGGAATCGATGAGTACCCATATGATGTGATGATGTGCTAGATGCATACGAGATAGGGTGCCTTGGGTGAAACCCGGGTTGTTGCGTACATGATTGCATAATTAGGCCCTTTTTATTATATGCTCAACCAGTAGAGAACATGTATGATGTGTGTGACATCCAAGCCTGTTTCTGTCGTTGCTTTTCTTGCTTATGATTATTGCATACGAAGTGCTAACTTGTAGGTTGGAGGGGTACCCCGGGGTCCGTTAGGGGAGGCCGGGAGGAGATGTGTTGTTACATAGTTTAAGGTCAGCCTTTGCTGACCCACATTACTAATAAATTTTACAGGGCAAGGATCGCATGCAGGAGCTAGCTCGCCGGCCAGAAAGGCCTAAGACTCATGAAGTGTTTTTCTCTTTTGTAGCTCTACTTATATGATGTTGTATGTTTGAGACTCATGATGTCCGGCTTGCATGCCGAGGTAGAGTAGGAGTGCTATGCACTTTCATGATTGGTGTATTTTTAAGTTTGGACTCATTTGTGTTGTAAGGCCATAAGGCCATTGTTATTACTCTTTTAGTGGTGGATAACTTCTAGTCCTGTTTTTGTTTCAGCTGTGTAGTGAAAAGTGTTTTGAGTAATGGAAAATCTTAATTAACAAAGTTTGTAGAGAAATGCTGTAAGGATATTCTTGTTGGATACAACTTACATAGCAGATCCTATAGAGTATTCAACAAGAAATCCATATTGTTGAAGAATCTATTAATGTAACTTTTGATGAGACCAACCTGATATATAAGGGCTGGAATAGTTCTCCTAATACTGCAGGTACAGAGCAAATCTTGCAAGAGCTATCTGTCCAAGATAGGCCCAGCTCAAGCATCATCTACCCTCTTCATGTAGTTTACTGTGAAGAAGTTCGGCTAATATATGGAGATCAGGAAGCTATTAATGTGACTCAGCAAGTTGAGGCTATTGCTAAAATACTGTTTATTGTTGAAAGGCTTCCTGTAGCAACCAAGAAACTAAAGGATCACCCCAATAACTTATTATTGGGGATGTCAGTCAAGGAGTCATAATAAGGAGCAAAATTCATAATGAAGCATTGTTTCTAATCCTCCTTTCTCAGGTGGAACAAAAAATTTTGAAGAAGCAAATCAAGATCATTTCTAGATAAATGCAATACAGGAGGAACTACACTGATTCAAGAGATGTAAACTTTGGAATTCAGTGGCATAACCATAAGGGAACAACATCATTGGCATTAAGTCGATCTTCAGAAACAAGCTAGATGAGAATGTTGTAGTGGTGAAGAACAAGGCAAGGTGGTTGCTAAAGGATATAGACAAGAAGAGGGTATTGACTTTGACCATACATTTACACTAGTTACTAGGGTAGAATCTATAAGGCTGTTTCTTGCATATGCTGCTTTCAAGGGATTCATATTATATCAAATGGATGTCAAGTCAGCCTTTATAAATAGTAATCTCAAGGAGGAGGTATATGTAGAACAGACCTCGGGTTTTGTACATCCTACTCTTTCTAATCATGTTTATTTTTTTTAGAAAAGCTCTATATGATTTAAAGCAAGCCCCAAGGGCATGGTATGATTCCATATCTACCTTGCTCATTAAGAATAAATTTTCAAGGGCGAAGATAGATAAAACATTGTTCCTTAGGGAAACAAAGGGTGAGTGTCTCCTAATCTAAATATATGTTGATAACATTATATTTAGGTCTACTGATGACAACCGTTGCAAGAGGATTGCCAACCTGATGTAGGGGAAGTTTGAGATTAGCAGTATTGAGAGGTTAAGTATTTCTTAGGTCCCTAAGTGAAATAGTCTGAAGATGGAATTTTCATCTCTCAGACAAAGTACACTAGAGAACTAATTAAAAAGATTAGTATGGAGTTTGCCTCCAGTATTAAAACTCCCATGGGGTCAAATATATTCTTGGACAAGTATGATAAATGGAAACCTTTTGATGAATCTATGTACAGGTGTATAAATGGCTCTTTGCTTTACTTAACTACTAGTAGACCAGATATAATATTTATAATTTGTGTTTGTGCTAGGAACCAGTCATTCTCCAAGGAATCTCACTACTCAGCTATAAAGGGGATTTTGAGATATATTAAGGGCACTCAACAACTTGGTCTTTGGTACCCGAGGAACAATTACTTTGATCTAATTGGCTTTTTCGATCCATATTCTACAGGTTGCAAAGAAGATAAGAAAAGTACCTCTAGGACATGCCAGTTCCTAGGGAGAAGATTGGTCTCCTAGAGCAACAAGAAGCAGACCAGTGTGGTTATTTCCACAGGTGAGTCAGAGTATATCTAAACATTCATTTGTTGTGCACAACTATTGTGGATTCAACATCAGTCACAGGACTAATATCTCTAGATAAGTAAAACCCCTATGTCCTGTGACTCATGTAGTGTCATCTCTATTTCTAAGAAACATTTGTCACATAGCAGTACAAAGCATATATAGATAAGGTATCACTTCATTAGAGAGTATGTGGAAAATGAATATATCTTCCTTGAGTTTGTACCCATAGACAAACAAAGGTTGATATCTTCATGAATCCTCAAGATGAATGATAAGTCTTTATTTATAGTTATTTTTATATAGTTTTTATTTAATAAATAATAATAGTTTATTTAGTTTATTTTAAAATTTGTATTAAAATGCTTTGTTTTCTTATTTCAAGTCTATTTGGGATGTAGATAAAACATTGGAGCATGTGATGCTAATCAGAAGAACAAACAGAGAATTCCATGAAAAATCCCTTTTACACGCCCATGTCACAGGCATGACCTTCAGGTCACGGGCGTGACATGTGGTCGTGACCCAAAAAGGAAAGCTCCAGAGTACATGCGACATCGGATAAAAGTTACACGCCACCAGACACGGGCGTGAACTAATGGTCATGGGCATGTACCGTAGGCGTGACTCCAAGAACCAACATCGTCTAGCGAAGAACGTCAACCAAACATCTATACGCCCATGACCTAAAGGTCACGGGCATGACCCAGGGCGTGTCAGGTGCATTTTCCAGCCAATAAAGCAGTCGTTCCTGCCGTTGCCGCCAGATTTCCATTGCAGCTTGACACGCCCTAGGTCACGGGCGTGTCTAGGGGGCATGGCGCCGCCATCAAGATCATTTTATTCCAGCCATCTTCAGCTTCCCTCCATTTTCCAGTAACTGATCGGACACGCCCTAGGTCACAAGCGTGACCTAGGGGAGTGACCCGTCATTTAATAGATTTTGGCGGTTTCTTCTCCAATATTCCCGGGCTTTCAAGATGACGGTTTCGAGCCTGACAGGCCTGAGGTCACGGGCGTGACCAAGGGCGTGACCGACCAGCAACTTTTCCTATAAATTCCAGATAAGTTCAGAAGCTAAAGAGGCATCTGGGGAGCAAAATCTAGGAGTAGTTCAGTAGTTTAGTTTTCTGTTTCGATGCATTTACTTTATGTACTTTTCAATTTCGTAGTTAAGCTTTCATTCTTGTACTTTTATTTTAAGCTTACTTTTGTTTATCTTTACATGTAGCCTCTTTTCATTACCACTTGATTTTAACAAGCTTTTGAATATAATAAAGTTCTTCTTCCTTAGCAAAAACACTATTATTTCTTCCCTTAAATCTATCTTTGATTTATTTATTTCCGACCTTAGTTCCGTATCCTAGATTTACCGAGAGTTTTTGGATACGAGTATAACACTAAAAGGTAGAAGGAACCAAATGCACTCCTCGAGAGAGGATGACACGGATCTTCCGGATTGGAATCAAGTCCAATATCGGGGTTCACCGCATAAGGCAATCTTAGGGATTTCGACTGGCCGAGAGGTCTTAATCCATCAACCTAAGTTTAGTCGAGAGCATATTCTCGAGAGAGGCGCTCTTGTAATTTAGGAACCTCTACGGTTGTAGTAGGATATTTAGAAATTTGCTTTTATGAAAAGTTTATTTTAATTCAAGGTAAGTCTAGATCAAGTGTTAATCTTAGTTCTTAGTTTTATTAATTTTTTATTATTATTTACCGATAAAATAATATTAATTTTTGTGAGTAGGAGTACTCAACAGGCCCCGAGTCTAATACGACAATTTCCTATACTATATTTCGATAGGTACACTTGTCTATTTCGAGATTATAGTTTGGATACATTTTTAAAACTATAAATTTCTCCATCAATGAGGATAAGTTCAATTGATTTAAAATTGAGTTGGGTATGCTCAACCAAGAATAACATTACCTACATAGGTTATTCCTTTTATTATTGTTAACGACTATTAAATATCATCTGATGGATGTTAGGTTACTAACCATTGTTGCAGGGACATCTAAGAATGAGTCATTTAACTATCACTCAAGAGTGTTATTGTTGTCTTGATCTATAGAAAGTTGAAACGGGGAAAAGAAGACTTGTTGAATCTAAATCGTCTTTATCATCTAGATCATTTTGAGGACACAAAACGATACCTCTTTGTCAAAGCGATATTGCCTTGTCGAGCTGTTATCGTTCATTATCTCCTCAAATTAAATTTCAGTCGTCAGATCTTAAATAAATCATCACTACAAGTACGCATCGCTTTTATTTCAAAATTTTTGAGATATATTACTGTGTGTGATATATATATATATATATATATATATATATATATATATATATATATATATATATATATATATATATATATATGATCCAAAGGGTTAAGTTTAGTATATAAACCCTCTTGTCCTAAAACACCATCTTCTACTCTCTGTCTCACGCAACTACACCAAACAACAAGGACTTCACTCTAATGGCACCTAAATATGAAGTGAAGTAGTTAGAATTGGATTTGAATCATCACTGAAACAAATTAAATCAGTAATTAGACAGCTGGATGCAGTCGGCTTAGAGTTCGTTCTGTTTGACCGTGTACAGTTCTGAAGTAGGAAATGCTTGAACTTCAAATATCAATGTGTCTTTCAACAAATTACATTAAGAGTAAGATTAGAAGTGTAAAAATAAATATCTACCCAAAGAGAAGTGCCAAGAAACTGTGTTTTCCACCTGCAAGTGAAGAACATCAGGAAATCACTCCACTGGAGATCATAGAAGCTCAAGATTGGAGTGAATTCTAAGGTGAGAGATATGGTTCCATGGAAAGAGAATTCTTCAATAAAAAAGGAAAACTTCTTGCTGAAATTATCGGGAGGCCCTCCTATACAAGGTGGGATCTCATGATAGAATATAAAAAACTATGTTTGAATTAATGACCAGAATAATTCTGAAGAAGAAGTCAAACTTGGCTCAAGTTGTCTTTCAAAAATTACTTGATAGCCTTCTTGTACCCAACATGGGAAGAGTCCTATATCTGTAACTTGTGAGTGCTTATCATAAGTAATTCAACACGAAGTAAGGTACAAAGATCCATCATATGAAGAGAATGGATATTAAGACTCTAGAAAGGTACGACAAGGTACTGGCCAAGGGTCCAGTTGAGAGGAAGAGTTAGACAATAGTGAAAGGAAAGAAGGTAGTTATTACAGATAGTTCATAATCATAGTTAGATGATAAGGGTCCTAGAGAAAAGATGGACAATGAACTTATCCATGACCCCAACCTGTCTCCCTCAGGGTAGGAAGAAGAATGTCACCAAGATACAAGTATCCGGGTTCAGGTTAATTCAGAAGAACAAGTTGAGAATATAATTACTCCAATGGTACTAGAAGTATCTACTAAGGGGGAACAAGCTAATCACGTGAAGACTGGTGTCCCAACTTAGAATGCGACTAATCCTAAGTTGGCAGTTGATGCGTATAAATCGGCAAGCGCACCGGTCGCACAAGTAATAAAGTTTTGGGAATAAATCCCCGAGTGTCGGTCTCTTGAGGAATGCAATTAGCGTAGAACGGCAACAGTACAGAGAATATCGTTATGAGAGTTATAAATAGAAAAAAAAAGAAATAGAGGACTTGAGAGATTGTGGATGTTTGATCTACTGAACTAGTAAAAGCTATGCGGGTCGAAGGCACCGCTTCGCAAGGTGGAGTGGGTTTGTCAGCCGCGATGCCGAACTTCAGTTGGGCAAGTGGAAGGGAAGCTAATGGATTGCAGTGTTCTTGTGTGGAGTGCAATCGGACAAGACACGGGAATGAAGTGGATGTGGGGTGAGCGAGGCACATTCACAGACAATACTCACAAGCATAAGAAGATACTAACATGCCATTAGTTATAAAATAAACTTGTTGTTCATGGATGGAAGTATTCATTACACTGCTCAAAACATTCCATACTATAGAGGAATGGGAAGAGGAGTAAACCAAAAGAGAGTGAAGATCCACCGCGGGTCGTGGCCGGAGTAGCGAGTTGTCAATCCGCTTCCGGGCTCAGTCCAAGGAGGCTTCCGGTACCAACGAGCTGTCACCTCGAAGGCCTTTAAGTCTGTTCTCTAGGTTATCTACTTCACCAACTCCGCAGGAAAGCTTGGAGTTGAAGTCATCAATGGCCGAGGGCTTTGTCGGAGGGTTGAAAAGCTTCGGAGTAGTTGGCAATGGCCTCCCGACGAAGGTGGAGGTGATGGAGCAGCTGGAGAAGTGAAATGGCGATTCCCGCGCACTCTCTGATCGCAGCAAATGACATGCGTTGACCTAAATCGCGGAGCAGGGCCTTAAATACAGAGGCAGCAGAAGCAGTGCGCACGATCAGTGCGCACGATCAGTGGCGCACGACCAGTGGTCGTGCGCACTGTAGGTCGATGATCGTGCGACTTTTCCAAATAGACCTGCAACCTGGACAAGAAGCATAAGCATATATGCGCACGAGCAGTGGCGCGTGACTAGTGGTCGTGCGCACTACGGCCAGTGCTCGTGCGATTACCGAGACAGGATTAGGAAAAAGGGAATATAATGCGCACGATTAGTGGCGCACGACCAGTGGTCGTGCGTAATAAGTCCAGTGGTCGTGCGCAGTATTCCTGCAACGTCGGTGTCTCTCGAGCGGTTTCGGAGCACGCACACGACTACTGTACCAGCAGAAGGGGCAGATAGGCCACCAGAACGTGCACACCACATCCCCGAGATAGGGCTAAAGAATAACAACAATATAGAAACACAGAAAGCACACAGAAATGGGCCTACAATGCACTTAATCGTGAAATAGGTACATAAGCACATATAAGCAATAAAGGATCTCAAGTGTAGTGCTAAGATGATAAAACTAGCCCATATGAGTCCAAAAATCAGTGTAAAATGTGGACTCATCACACCCCCAGACTTAACCATTTGCACGTCCCGAGCAAATCAATACTCCGTGGACTAGAAGATAGCTAACTGGCTCAGAAATTTCAAAAAGAAGTAAGACGAGAAATCAAATATATCATGCGTATAAAAGATATAATAGAAAAACTTTTTAATTATACAACGTTGTTTAAACTATTCGACAGACGTAAATAAATATTGTAATTTCTCAAAATTAGAATTATGGAGAATCTTGCGATCATGGGTAGGAAGAAAGTAGGCAGGCCACTAAGGTGAGCATTGTCAAAGTTCGGGAGTCTGGATCACCTCCAAAGGAATCCACCAATGTCGGGTACCATACGCTTGCACGTTCACACTCTCTCCACGGCGAGGGTTAGACTCAAGCGTGAATCAGTAGGACTTGTAGGAGAAAATGGGGCTTAGGCGACGGCTTGGTAGTCAAAGATAAACATGAAGGCTCTATGCAACCAAAGTGAGCGAATAAAACCCAAACAAAAACAGCCACTTAGAAATGAATGGGGCACACGCCCCCAGACTTAGCTTGAAATCCGGGTGTGAACACGGCTGAACCCGACCAAAATCAATAAAGAGGATGGGGACCGAAATATCAAGGCAATTCTTTCATATTTTTCTCTCTTTTGCGTGAATCAGTTTTTTATTTTCGTAAATTTTGTTTTCTTTTCTGCGCTAGCAATCCCCAAACAGAGCAATCAAAACGTGAATAAATTCAGCACCCCCCAAAACAATGTCCACTTATCACAACCTCGGCAAAACAGTAAATACAAATCAGCTCAAGCATTTGATTGCGATGGTGGGTTTAGCCTCAGGCCTTGGTGAAAGTGAGTGGAGCTGGATCAAAGGAAGGGTAGGCACAAATTTGGCATGCAACGGTTAACAGGTTGGAAAGGCTAAACAAGGCTCAAACTAGCCAAAATGAAGGCCTACGTCATGCTCACGTTTGACTAACCGTGCACCAATGCTTCGAGAGTAGCTTAGGGCAAGTCCTTAGCCACCGAGAAAGATGATCCTTCCTCCCGACTCGAGCAATACGAGTCTAGTGGAGGCTACACACATTCCTACACTATCGTTCGATTATCCCAGATTCAGGTTTTGAGCAGTACAAACAATATTTACGTTTGCAGAAAAAAATAAATCTACGAGCATAAAGAACAATTAATTTTATCCTAACTCTACACAAACCATGAGTATTCGATTAGGAGCACTGCATGAGTTTCGAACTACTCAATCCTGAAATCCTAAGCCAGTACCACTATTTTAAAGTTTACACAAAAGCAATAAATTTGACTCGGGTTGTGCGCGTGGGTAAGAGCGCACTCGTGTGGGTGATTCAGTGTGTGCAACATAAAGCAAGAAATAAGTAAACAAGAAACTGGTATGCAACAGAAAGTGCGGTGAAGTGACCACAGGCATGCTCTCCCCCCTAGACTTATAATCAATAACTAGTAAAAATCAGCAAGTCATATTTAATAAACAGCTAGGGTAGGAAGTACCTATGCTCAAAATTGAGCATACCAGTCGTGCAATGAGATGTCCAAGTGCGGCCAAGTTATCGCGCCTCAAATATTCCTGCACCTACGATTGAAGGATGTCAGCCAAACAAAATATGGAAACAGGAATATATGAATATATAAAAAGAAATCAAAACACAGCATATGACCAAACGGTCCAACTTGGGTTGTCTCCCGAAAGCCCTTTTGTTTACCATCCTTAAGGTGGACCAAATACCTGTATTAGCATTTCAAAAAGAGAGTTCTTGGCAGTAGCAAAAGGAAACAAAATTAAAAGTAGAGCAATCAGCATTCAACAAGTAGCGAGAAAGAGGATGGAAAGAGGAATGAGGGTGGCATAATCAGCTATAAGCAGATTTATGGTAAGTCTCCCCGGTGGGATGCAAGAGAACAGCAGAGTGTCTTTTTGCATTCGGGGTAGGCATTGTCCCATTACTGTGAGTGAACACTTTTTCGCGTCGGAAGGCAGTGTAGTGCTCTCCGCGTAAATGCTTGGCCTCTTTCAGTTTCTCCACCGTGGGAGACTTCCAATTGAGGTAGGTTGTGGGGTTTCCTTGTGTCGTGGTTTGTGGCGGCCTATCCGGCACCGTTAAGGCAACCGGATCTGCCCAAGCTACAGATCGCTTAACAGAATTATACAAATTAGTGTCCAGGGATTTCTACCAAATAAAACTTGCTTCGCCATGCTCAACAACAGAGTTGGCTGGCAGTAGAATGGTATTCGTGGCTTTGGTACAATTGATCCCCTCGTGGATCAGTAGCTCTTGCTTCTCATCGACTTCCTGAGGGAGTCCTTTCTTTGGCGTCTCCTGCAGATGTGCTTCCAATGCGGGGAGACCTGAATCCAGCTTGATATCTATGACACTCAGAGAATTGTTATTTTGGATGGGAGAAGAATGTATGGATGTGTTATCGAGGGTGGACTCTTCGTTTGGCCAAGTGACACGGCCTTGTGAAAAGTCGAGGGATGCGCCACTGGCTGTTAGGAATGGGACTCCTAATATAGGAATGGAGTTATTGTCCTGTGGTCCCAAAACCTAGAAGTCAGTGGTAATACTTGTGTCGTTAACCTCGATTTCAACGTCCCGAACACCGCCCTTAGTGTCAACCAAATTGACATTAGCTAAGATAAGCGATTTCTGATTTTCAATGTCAACTTGTAAATGCATCTTCGCAACATCTTGCAAAGTGAGTATGTTGCAGGACGCCCCTGAAAGTGCGAGTTAGATCTGATATACTCTAGAGGGGGGGTGAATAGAGTATGGTGCTTAAAAACTTTTTACAGCAGTTGTTGTAATCTGAGTGAACAGGGAAGCAAATAGTAAATCTAATCACAGAATAACCTAGTCACAAAACAATCACAGCCAGAAACAAAAATAAAGACAAGCAACCAGAAGACACAAGGAGCTATAGTGGTTCCCCTAAACTTGGGTACATCCACTCTTCTACCACCCTAGGTAGGAATCCACTGCAGGATGAGTTGATCAGGTGTCATGGGCACCAATGAGCTTTTGATAAGGTGCTCAAAAACCAAACCAGATTTTTTGATCAGGTGTCTAGCCACCAATGAGCTTTTGATAAGGTGCTCAAAAACCACACACAAACTTTTGAAGGGAGTTTGAAAAACCCTTTACAGTGGTGGGGATGAGAGAGTAATGGAAGTCTTCTCTTTCTCAAAGCAGCTGAGAAGATTATGTGGATATTGATGTTGTCAAAGCTCCCCCTGAGTTCTTGAGATGTTCAGGAAATGAAGCTTTGCTGTAGGGTGATAGGCCTTCAGAAAATTGATCTCCAGCAATTGATGATTTCAGCAACAGCTGAAATGTGAGATGTCTGGATTCTTGAATGATGATGGCCTTGAACACTTGAATCAAAAGAGATCTGAAGATTTCAGATTTGTTGATCTCCTTTTGGTGATGGTGTTCTTATGTGAATTCTTTGAAACTGAGAATGTCTACAGCTCTTTTTCTTTTTCTCTTGAGTGATTGTTATTGAGAAAGATGTTGTTCCAGAGAAGAGTTATTGCAGAGAATATTTTGTTCTTCTTCTTATGCACTCTCTTCTTGTCAGGAATTCAAAAATCTTTTCTTTTATTCCTTTGTTCTGAAAGGAATTGATCCTCTATCCAGAATAGCTGTTAGCCTGTCATTAATTACATCCTTAATTGCAATTGTCTTCTGTGGGAAAGTCCAATGAACCATTCCTTGATAATCCCTTGAAACTTGCTCCAGAATAAATGAAAACGGCTACAAGATCTTCTGAATTAATTGCTGAGAATAACTCCTTAACTGTCTGAATTTTGAATCTTGAAAATTATTTGAATCTTCAGAAAAACGTCGAACTGAGCTCCACTATCGTCGAACTGAGCTCAGTGATTTGGACTTAAACAGCAACAGAGATCGTCGATCTGAGCTCAACTATCGTTGAACTGAGCTCAGAGATAGAGAATCAATATTGGAGTCAAGATCGTCAAACTAAGCTCGAAGATCGTCTAATGGAGTTCGACGATTTGTTGAAGTTGAGCTCAGCGATCGTCGAATGGAGTTCGACGATGCGTCGAAGTGAGCTCAACGATCGTCGATTGGAGTTCGACGATTCGTCGTACTGAGCTCGACGAAATGACTTAGTCTCCAAACTGAAAAATCTTGGTCTTGAGGGCAGCTTCCAATCCTAACTAATAACCCTTAGACTCAATTCTAATTGACCTTTAGATCTATACAATGAGGTCAAAAACAGGTTTCCTAAAGACATAGTGATCCTGACCCAAATTAGTAATAGGGTGTTCCAACAATCTCGCCCTATTTGGGTTAGGATTACTATTTACAGAAATTGGAGAAATTAAAGGCATCATACAAAGCAACAATATAACAAACAACAATATTGCAAAATCACAGATTAAATATCTCAGACAGATCAGAAATCAGAATAATTGTCACCTTATAGAATTATTCTTTCTCCTTGCTCTTTATAAGTTTAATTTCTCTATTTGGATTAAGAGCTTCTTTCTTTGATCTTTTGTCATCAGCTGCACCTAAAGAAGTTTGTTGTTTAGGCCTTGGTACCACAGCTTCAGGGTGCAGCTCCATGTATCTTTCAGAATCAAAAACCTTGCTGGAAGCATATCTTTCAATTTCCTTCTTTCTTTGTTCTGATAATGTAGTAATGCTGGAGGTGTCCTTGCCTTGCTCTCTAGCTTTCTTAATTTGATACAAGACAGCGAATTCTTTCATTCTAGCAGTCCATGCAGTAGGATTATTCTTTGGATCCTCAAAGGGCGCTGGAGGTTCATATCTGTTGGAAGGATTATCTGGAGGAGCTCTTGATGAGACTAATTCTTTCAACTTATAGGGAAAAGGGCCTGAAGTTGTATCAGATGAAGCTTGTCCTTCACTTGAGTAAGGATGTTGCTTAGAATAGCCTTTGGAGTTAACTTGGAATTCCTTTTGGTTTCCTCTATAATTTCCTCTCCTAGATTGAGAACCTCTGGATCTGCCTCCCCTATATTGAGATCTTCCATGAGGCTGATAGGTAGTTTGGCTTCTAATAGAAGGATGAACAGTAGAGCTACCACCTGCACCTGCATCAGGAGGAGGAGATGGAGGAGGATGATGGAACTGAGAGGACCCTTTCTCATATTTCCTCTTCTTCTTCATAGCCTTTAGTTGATTCTTGGAATATTGCATCTAGTGTTCAGTTATAGGGCAGTCATGAAGAATGTAGTAAGGAATGTCATTGATATCTTTGACTTTAGCTGGTGGAACTCTTTTCATTGTCGTACTTCTTGCTTTTATTTTCCTGGCTATAGTAACAGAAGAATCATCAGAATCAGTTCTGAACTGATCACTGTCAGAGCTTTGTTCATCATATAAAGCATCAATCATTTTCAGATAATCTTTTTGTTGTTGGGTTGGAGCAGATGAGACAGTGGTGACAGCAGTTGTAGCAACAGCAGTAGAAATGGAAACAAAAATTTCAGAAGCAACATTCTCAGAAGAGAGCAGAAGTTTTAGATATAATAGTTTCAGTAGCAGCAATATCATCAGCAATAACAGTAGGCTTAAAATCAAATGCCTTTGTCTGCATATCCTTAGAAACTGAAACATCAGCAGCATCAGAACAAACAGAAACAGCAACATTATTGTCAGCAGGAGTAGCAGCAGCATCACTGGAAGCAGAAGGCTCAGCAGTATATAGGGAGGTTATATAGGAGTTAATTAAGCTGGTATCACAGCTGAAGAAGGGCACAATGGCCTTGGAGAGGTCTTCTGATGGCTGGACTGCAATTTGCTCTGGAAGACAGCTGAAGTAAACTGAATCAAAATCTGAAAGCAGGGACTTGAGGTCCACTGAAAAAATTGCAACCTGTGGTGGTGTTGAAACTGAAGCTTGAGTTGAAGAGACAGCAACAGCAGCAACAGGCAATCTAATATATTCATGAGGCATCTCCCCCTACCTAGATTCAGAGACAGCTGGATCAAGGCACCCAAAGGAAGGGATTGCCTGAAGAGGAAAGATGGAGGAGAGCCTGGCAGATAAGTCTGCAACTGACTTGAAGAGTGGAGCCAAGGAGGTCTCCAACAGAAGTGAAAGCCTGGGAGCTATCAGCTCATACAGTTGGTCAGCTAAGGCTGGAATATCTACATGCTCAGTAGGGACTTGAGCAGAGGTAGAGAAGGATGGAGGAGCAACTGGAGATGTTGGTGGAGAGCTGGTGGATGGTAGAAGGGAAGGTTAAGGTGTGGGGATTGTGGAAATGGAAGAAAGTGGTATGGAGATAGAAGGTGTGAAGGAGGGTTGATCAATGATATCTTGCAGAAGTTGTTGGTAAGAGGTGGATGAAGAGGGTGGATCAGGAGGGGATGAAGGTGAATCATCCATGAAGGAATCATCTAGAAGTGTGAAAGATGGAATGTTGGATGATGTGTCAATGTCTGGGTGAGGGTAGTGATGTAAAGGATGGAAGCTTTCTTCTGTTATTGGAAGAGTTGGGATTGGAGATGGAATTGAAGTAGGAGAGGGGCTGGAAATAATGATGGTGGATGAAATTTGAATGGTGGAGGTGACTGGTGGAGATGAAATAGGAGGAGGAGGAGAAGAAGCAACAGGCAAGTCTTCTGCAGGGGCAAAGACTTGAGGGGAAGAGACTGCAAGAGTCCTTGTGCCTGAAGTGGTGCTTGTAGAGGGCCTGCTGGGCTTCACTACCTGTCTGTCCCATTTGCCAAACAGGGCACAGGACAGCCTCTTAGAGGCATTGATGTGCATCCCAGATGAGACAAGCAGGGCAGGGCATCTGTTATGAAGAAACAGCCCTAGAATCCTTCCATAATTTACAAAATTCTTATTGATCTTCTTCTTAATCAGATCAAAGAAGATCTCTCCCCAATTTAACTGTTTCTTATCCACTAAGGCTCCCATCAAGCACAGCTGATACCTGGAGATGGTATCATGGGCTGAATGCTTGACCAACAGAACCTTTCCCACTACATCAGCTAAGAACCTGTATTCAACAGCTAAGTTCTTTTTCAGCAGCTTGCTAGGGTTAGCATCAGAATGACCCATTCTATCAAGCATAGTAGTAAATTCTTCTCCAGACATGTCAACAGAATCTCTTCCAGAATTTAATTGAAAAACCTCTGTCAGAATAGCAGGTGTCAGAGGTACCTGAGTTCCAGAAATGGATCCAACAACTGTATTTTGGTCCTGGTTGTGGGCAGTATACACTCACTCCTTAATTTCATCAGCAGCCAATTTGATTCTTGTGGACATGATAGTAATAAGCTTTTGTTCCTTGAACAGTTCCAGATTGTCTTGAAAAATTTGATCACTGGTGCTGAAAGACTCCATGTCTATATCAAATCCTGCATCAAACTTCATTGCGGCTAGAACGGCAACTGAGACGGCCATTGTTACCTGCAAAAATCAACAAACAAACAACCAAGTGTAGAGAAGTTTGGAGGGAAAGAGAATTTTTGCAGAGAGAATGAAGGCGCAAAGAGAGAACGACGGCCGAAAAATGAATTTTATATTAGGGTTCGACGCAGAAAAGGAAAGATCGTTGAACTCAGTTCGACGATCGGGGCTTCTAAAGGAATCTGAAAGGTCTTCAATATCGTCGATCTCCGTTGGACGATATTGGAGAATGTCGAGCTCCGTTCGACGATAGTTCAGAGAACAAAATCGTCGAGCGCCGTTCGACGATCGCTGACCTGAAGAGATAGTTGAACACTATCTGAGAAGCGCTGAACTCAGGTAGACGATTTCGGAAAGCGTCGATCTCCGTTCGACGATCTGAGGGAAAATCGTCGAGCGCAGTTCAGAGACCAGAAATACACTCTAGATACTAGAAAAATCAAGATGTTTGCCTAGTCTTGGTCATTTTTAGAGTTTCAAAATCTTGGAACTTATTTTAAACTTCCTCCATCTAACATTCCTAACTGATTTAGGAAGAAGGTTTGTTTCTTTTCATCCAAGGGTTTGGTGAAAATATCTCCCCTTTGTAAATCAGTTGAGATATATTGAAGTTCAATTTTATTCTTCTCAACATTATCCCTTAAAAAGTGATGCCTAATTTCTATGTGTTTTGTCCTACTATGGAGGACTGGATTTTGAGCTATAGAAATATCACTAGTATTATCACAAAAGATTTTAGACTTCTCTAAGTTATAGCCATAATCTAGGAGTTGGTTTTGGATCCACAATATTTGTGAACAATAACTACCTGCAGCCATATATTCAGCTTCAGCAGTTGAAGTTGACACAAATGTTTGTTTCTTGCAAAACCAAGAGACAAGTCTGTCACCAAGAAACTGACAAATTCCATTGGTGATTTTCCTGTCAATTCTACATCCAGCATAATCAGCATCAGAAAATCCAGTGAAGTCAAATGCTGAATCATTTGGATACCAGAGACCTAGATTTGGATAACTTTTAACATACCAGAGAATCCTTTTTACTAATGTTAGGTGTGACTCTCTAGGGCTCACTTGGAATCTAGCACATATGCATGTAGCAAATATTATATCAGGTCTACTAGCTGTAAGGTACAGTAAAGAGCCAATCATTGCTCTATATGTTGTCTAATCAACAGGTTTCCCATGTTCATCAGCATCCAATACAGCATTGGTTGGCATAGGTGTTTTCATACAAGATGCTTCAGACATACCAAATTTCTTAACCAATTCTTTTGCATACTTGGTTTGAGAAATAAAGATGCCTTCAGCATGTTGTTTGACTTGCAATACTAGAAAGAAGGATAGCTCACCCATGCTACTCATTTCAAATTTAGAATGTATTAGGTTGGAGAACCTTCTGCATAAATTTGAATCAGTAGAGCCAAAAATAATATCATCTACATAGATCTGTACTAGTAGGGTATGGGACTTATGGGTTCTAATAAAAAGAGTTTGGTCTACTCTACCCCTTATAAATTCATTTTCTAGAAGGAAGCATGCTAGGGTCTCATACCATGCTCTAGGAGCTTGCTTGAGACCATATAATGCTTTGTTCAGCTTAAAAACATAATCAGGATGGGTTGGAGAGATAAAACATGAAGGCTGTCTGACATAGACTTCTTCTTTGATGTCTCCATTTAGAAATGCACTTTTTACATCCATATGGTATACTTTGAAACCTTTATGTGTTGCATATGCTAAGAAGATTCTGATGGCTTCCAATCTTGCAACTGGTGTAAAAGTCTGGTCATAATCTATTCCTTCTTCTTGAGAGTATCCTTGAGCAACTAGCTTTGCCTTGTCCCTTACAATTACTCCTTGATCATCCAATTTTTTCTGAACACCCACTTTGTTCCAACAATGGAGTGATCCTTAGGCCTTGGCACTAGTTCCCAAACTTTGTTCCTTTCAAATTGATGCAACTCTTCTTCTTGCATTGTAATGATCTAGTGTGGATCTTGCTCTGCATCTTGAATGGATTGAGGTTCAATTTGAGATAGGAAGCAAGTGTGCAACAGGTTTTGGTTGACCTGATTTCTGGTTTGCACACTAGCTGAGATGTCTCCAATTACTTGGGAAATTGGATGATCTCTTGATGTTACTAAATCAACATGGGGTGTTGATTGTTCACCAACCTGTGTTGTTGTTTCCTCTTGTGGTACAACAACTGGCTCTTCAAGTTGTTTCTCTTCAATATGTTGAATGCTTTATTCATCTTCACTGTTTTCCTCTTTTTGAGTAATCTGTAACCTGTTCAAATCTTCATCAAGAGAATGTACCTGCAAAAGTTCTATTGTAGAAGTATTTTTCTCCTTGAAAGACATGTTAGATTCATCAAATGATATGTGAACAGATTCCTCAATTTTAAGAGATGACTTATTATATACCTTATAAGCCTTACTGATCATGGAGTATCCCAGAAACACTCCTTCATCAGCTTTAGCTTGAAATTTTGCTAAATATCTCTTGTCATTATTATGAATATAACAAATACAACCAAAAATTCTAAAATAATCAACTTTAGGTTTCTTCCCTTTGAGTAATTCACAGGGAGTCTTGCCCTTTAGTTTATGTATTAAACTTCTGTTCAGCATATAGTTGGAGGTGTTCACTGCCTCTGCCCAAAAAAGATAGAGGAAGGTGAGCATCTGACAACAATGTAGTGGCAGATTCAATAAGGGTTCTATTTTTCCTTTCAGCTACCCCATTTTGTAGAGGAGTTCTAGGAGCTGAGAAAGTATTGCCGATCCCTTCACTCAGACAAAACTCTTGTATAAGAAGAGAATCAAACTCTGTCCCATGATCACTTCTGATCAGGGCAATGTGAGTACTGAACTCAATCTGTATACATTTGAGAAACTCTGTCAAACACTTAAAGTTATCAGACTTCTTCCTCAGAAAGAACACTCATGTGAATCTAGAGAAGTCATCTACAACTACTAAAGTGTAAGATTTCCCTCCTAAGCTTTGTCCTGTAATGGGTCCAAAAAGATCCATGTATAACAGATACAAAATCCTAGGTGAATCACTCTTATTAAGTGACTTGAAACTATTTTTAGTTTGCTTGCCTAATTGACAAGCCCTGCAGAGTCCTTCCCTCTTGTAGGGGCCAGAAGGTAGTCCTCTAACAAGGTTGTCCTTGGATAGCCTAGCAATGGTTCTAAGGTTTAAATGTCCTAGTCTCTTATGTCATAGAACATTAGGTCTACTAACAGAATTAAACAGACAAATGTCTACATCTGTTGAAAGAAAATCTACTAAATAGATTTTACCTTTCCTTTTACCTGTCAATACAGTTGTGTTGTCCTCTGACTTGATCTTGCATAAGGCTTTGCTGAAAGTCACCTGATAGCCTTCATCACATAGCTGACTGATACTTATCAAATTGTGCTTCAGTCCTTCCACATAGGCTACCTTCTTGAATGTGACTGTGCCAATTTGGACTGCACCATATCCTTTAGTTTGTCTAAAGTTTGAATCACCAAATATGACTTTGGGTCCAAGCTTGGCTTTAAAGGATGTGAGGTTGTCCCTATTTGCTGTCATGTGTTTTGAGCACCCACTATCCAAATACCATTGTTGGTTTGATGTTGGATTGGTCTTCACCTGCACATAAAATAATTCATTTGTTTTTGACCCAGTTTACCTTGGGCCTAGGTTGATAACCTTTAAACTCAGAAATAAATGACATACCTGGTTGACTCTTATAACCTTCAGGATGATATCTCCTTGGAGGTATTATCCATTCAGTATAAGGGTTAAAGATTTGGGATGAAGGACCCCTAGGATTGGATTTTGATTTGCCCTTGAAGGAATTTTCAGAGCTCTGATCTCTGTTCGACGATCGTTGAGCTGCGTTCGACAATCTTGGGTCAGATCGTCGAGCTCCGTTCGACAGTCAACTGTGGCAGAGTTCAGGAATTAGAGATCATCGACCTGAGTTCGACGATTTTGCCTGAGATCGTCGATCTGCGTTCGGCGATCGTCGAGCTCCGTTCGACGATTTCTGCTGGAACTTGGTTTTCTTAGGCAGATCAGAATTTTTCCTAACTACCTCTACAACTCCCTTCCCTTTATCAGAAATAAACTTAATTTGGGTTGTTAGAACTATAGGTTGGTTGGATGAAGCACCCAAGCACAGTGTACTATTGAATCTGGAGTTCAATGTGCTTGTGATGTCCATCAGCTTGATACTTCTCCCATTAAGTGATTCTTCAAGCTTCTTGGCCTCTGATAGCTCACCTTTCAGTGAAGCTATTTGCTCCCTACAGCAGTCCAACTCCTCAGAGAGTTTGAGGTTTTCTTACTTTAAGATACTATGTTCAGATAATTGATTTCTGAGAGAAATAATTTCCTTCTCAGATTTTAGTAAGTCTAAACATAATGCTTTAAACTCAGACTTAAAGTCCTCAGAATTGAAATCAAAAGAACTAATTACCTGGTCCTCTTCAGGTTGAGTCTCTGAGTCTGACTCTGACTCTTCTGCATCTGAATTGTGTTGAGAGGCATTGATTGTCATCATACAGAACTCCTTCTCTTCAGCATCATCTTCATCATCACTGGAGCTGGATAAAGCTTCTGATTCTTCTTCAGTTTCACTCCAGGATTCAGCAACAAATTCCTTCCTTGTGTGTTTGTTCTTGCTTGAGGAGGGTTTGTCATTGTCATTCTTCTTGAAGTCTTTGTCCTTTATTCTTTCTCTCTTATCCCTTATGTCCTTGTTTTTGTTCTCCGGACAGTCAGGCATAATGTGCCCTAGTTTCCTGCAACCAAAGCAAACAATTTCTTTATTATTTGACTTATTATACCTTGGCTTATCATGCTCTTTGTATGATCTCTTCCTGAAGTCCTTTCTGGCCATCTTGTAAAATCTTTTAGCCAGCAGACTAAGTAGCTCATCATTGCCTGGGATTTTATATTCAGGCTGATCTTTAGTGGCTTTTAATGCTATTGTCTTTTCCTTTCTTGTGGCTGGTGAGGCAGCCTTCTGCTCTTCTTCTCTATTTTTGATGAGCAGCTCATAAGATTTGAGCTTGCCCAAGAGAGCTTCTGTGGTGATCTCATTCAGACTTCTGGCATCCTTGATTGGCCAGATCCTTGAGTCCCAGGTGCTTGGGAAGCACATTAGGATTTTATCATTTAGTTCAGTTAGTGAGATCTCTTTATCCAAGGTCTTGAGTTCATTGACTATCAGACTGAGTCTATTATACATATCTCCAACTGACTTAGCTTCTCCCTTCTTGAAATTCTCATATTGGGATATGAGGTGGGATCTTTTGTCCTTTCTTTCATCAGCTGATCCTAAGACTATTTCAGAGAGCTTATCCCAGATTTCCTTTGTTGAATTACATTCAGCCACCTTTTGGAATATATCATCAGACATGGTCTGGGCTAAGATATTCATAGCCTTTGCATCTGCTACCTTCCACTTCTTGATATCAGCATCTGTTTCTGATGGAGGTGGAACAGCATTTGTACTTATGTTCTCTGGAGATCTTGGACAAACTGTCAAAATAGAATTAAAAATGTCCTCATCAATAGAATTCATGTATAGTCTAATCATTGCTTTCCAAAGTGCAAACTTAGATAGATTGCACACTAGAGGTATGGTTCTAGCATAATCTTTGTTTTGGGCCATGTTTTGTGAGGAACTAATTCTAATAACAAAATCTACAACAAGCAGATCTAACTAGGAATCTTTGGGTTCAGGAGTTAGCCTGAGCAACCACTGAGATGTGGTATGTTTAACCAACCTTGCTTTGATACCAATTGAAAGTGCGTGTTAGATCTGATATACTCTAGAGGGGGGGTGAATAGAGTATGGTGCTTAACAACTTTTTACAATAGTTGTTGTAATCTGAGTGAACAGGGAAGCAAATAGTAAATCTAATCACAGAATAACCTAGTCACAAAACAATCACAGCCAGAAACAAAAATAAGGACAAGCAACCAGAAGACACAAGGAGCTATAGTGGTTCCCCTAAAATTGGGTACATCCACTCTTCTACCACCCTAGGTAGGAATCCACTACAGCATGAGTTGATCAGGTGTCCTGGGCACCAATGAGCTTTTGATAAGGTGCTCAAAAACCAAACCAGATTTTTTGATCAGGTGTCTTGCCACCAATGAGCTTTTGATAAGATACTCAAAAACCACACACAAACTTTTGAAGAGAGTTTGAAAAACCCTTTATAGAGGTGGGGATGAGAGAGTGATGGAAGTCTTCTCTTTCTCAAAGCAGCTGAGAAGACTATGTGGATATTGATATTGTCAAAGCTCCCCGTGAGTTCTTGAGATGTTCAGGAAATGAAGCTTTGTTGTAGGGTGATAGGCCTTCAGAAATTTGATCTCCAGCAATTGATGATTTCAGCAACAGCTAAAATGTGAGGTGTCTGGAGTCTTGAATGATGATGGCCTTGAACACTTGAATCAAAAGAGATCTGAAGATTTCAGATTTGTTGATCTCCTTTTGGTGATGGTGTTCTTGTGTGAATTCTTTGAAACTGAGAATGTCTACAGCTCTTTTTCTTTTTCTCTTGAGTGATTGTTGTTGAGAAAGATGTTGTTCCAGAGAAGAGTTGTTGCCGAGAATATTTTGTTCTTCTTCTTCTTGTGCACTCTCTTCTTGTCAGGAATTCAAAAATCTTTTCTTTTATTTCTTTGTTCTGAAAGGAATTGATCCTCTATCCAGAATAGCCATTAGCCTGTCATTAATTACATCCTTAATTGCAATTATCTTCTAGGGGAAAGTCCAATGAACCATTCCTTGATAATCCCTTAAAACTTGCTCTAGAATAAATGAAAACGGCTACAAGATCTTCTGAATTAATTGCTGAGAATAACTCCTTAACTATCTGAATTTTGAATCTTGAAAATCATTTGACTCTTCAGAAAAACGTCGAACTGAGCTCCATTATCGTCGAACTGAGCTCATCGATTTGGACTTAGACAGCAACAGAGATCGTCGATCTGAGCTCAACTATCGTCGAACTGAGCTCAGAGATAGAGAATCAATACTGGAGTCAAGATCGTCGAACTGAGCTCGAAGATCGTCGAATGGAGTTCGATGATTTGTTGAAGTTGAGCTCAGCGATCGTCGAATGGAGTTCGACGATCCGTCGAAGTGAGCTCAACGATCGTCGATTGGAGTTCGACGATTCGTCGTACTGAGCTCGACGATTCGTCGTACTGAGCTCGACGAAATGACTTAGTCTCCAAACTGAAAAATCTTGGTCTTGAGGGCAGCTTCCAATCCTAACTAATAACCCTTAGACTCAATTCTAATTTACCTTTAGATCTATACAATGAGGTCAAAAACAGGTTTCCTAAAGACATAGTGATCCTGACCCAAATTAGTAATAGGGTGTTCCAACAGCCCCGGAATCGCATAATGCTGGAGTTTTGATGTTATTGATTTTACAATTAATGATAAGTTCGTTGCGGTTTCCCGAAGTGTCCTCCCCAAGGCGCTTTCCCTGTTCATGGGGGTTCTTTTCGGTGTTGCTCGGTAAGGTGCCTTGGGTGCGCTCGAAAACCACTTAAGCCAATTGTCCCAATTGTGCCTCCAGTTTGCGCATCGAGGCGGCCTGATTTGTCATGTTGGTTTAGGAAATCTCAACGAACTTCTCGAACATCTCTTCCAAAGAATTTTTTTTAACGACGGGGGGGCCTTGGGAATAATTCGGTTGAGGCGGCCGCGGTTGGCTGCCGGAAGCATACGCATCGTTTTGATGCTGCCCCGGTTGCCATCTTTGGCCAGATGCGTTAGGATTCCAAGAAAAGTTGGGGTGATTTCTCACCCCCGGGTTGTAAGTATTCCCGTAAGGCACTCCCCTGTTTTGATTGGCAACAAAATTAACGGACTCATTCAGAAACAACGATTCGTCTGGTACCTCAACTCCTAAGCATTCGAAGCTGTGATGATTTGTGCTTCCGCACCCTTGACATGAGATTGCCATTACTGGGGAGGCAGGAGCAGGCTTGGGGATATCCAAGGCAAAAACTCCACTGGTGCTTCGTGGGATGTTTCTTCCAGCGGTCCAGTAAGCACTGTGGGTGGCGGCATCTTGTAAGACTTTCAGAGCATCATCTGGAGCAAGATTCATGATGGTTCCTCCGGAGGCAGCATCGATCATGGCTCGGTGGTGGGGATCAATAGCAAAGTAGAAACTTTCGACGAGATTCAACGTTTGGAATCCATGATTAGGGCACTTCCTCAGCAGCTTGTTAAAACGCTCCCAAACTTCAGCTAAACTTTCTTGATCGGCTTGCCGGAAGTTGGCTATTGCGCACCTCATACTCACGATCTGATCCACCGGATGGAACTTAGCTAGGAATTTTGTGGTCAAAGCCTCCCATGTGGGGGTTGTTCCATGTGGGAGTGTGTGAAGCCATGTCTTGGCTTTGTCCCTTAATGAAAAAGGGAAGAGGTGGAGCTTGACTGTTTCGTCTGGGATTCCAGCGTAGCAGAACGTGTCGCAGATTTCGGAGAATTCTATAAGGTGAAGATGGGCGTCTTCAGTGGCCATTCCGGAGAACTGAGCATTGTTTCGAATGATATTCAGAATAGCTGGTTTAATCTCGAACTGTGGATTGGTGATAGCAGGTCCGAATCCGGGGTATATGCTCCCGACAGTAGGTGTAGTATAATCCCTCATGGTGAGGACCTGGGGAGGGTTCACTTCATTTTCGTCGTCATTTCTATCGACATGAGGTATCCCTCCAACTCGGTTGCCTGCATCAATATTCAGCTGGTCTCCCATTGGGGCAAAAATGATGGTTGCGGCGCGTCTTCGTGCTAGGAGAGTACGTTCGATCTCTGGGTCGTAGGCGACAAAATCTCTTGTAGCTCTGTCTTGCATTCACTGTGGCAAACACTACACACTAGAAGGAAACAACAGTCAAAAACAAATAATACTAACTCTGATAACCATATTTGAAGTAATCCGAAGTCGCTCTACAGTTGCATTCCCCGGCAACGGCGCCAAAAACTTGATGCATGTAAATCGGCAAGCGTACCGGTCGTATAAGTAATAAAGTTTTTGGAATAAATCCCCGAGTGTCGGTCTCTTGAGGAATGCAATTAGCGTAGAACGACAACAGTACAGAGAATATCGTTATGAGAGTTATAAATAGAAAAAAAAAAGGAAATAGAGGACTTGGGAGATTGTGGATGTTTGATCTACTGAACTAGTAAAAGCTATGCGGGTCGAAGGCACCGCTTCGCAAGGTGGAGTGGGTTTGTCGGCCGCGATGCCGAACTTCAGTTGGGCGAGTGGAAGGGAAGCTAATGGATTGCAGTGTTCTTGTGTTGAGTGCAATCGGACAAGACACGGGAATGAAGTGGATGTGGGGTGAGCGAGGAACATTCACAAACAATACTCACAAGCATAAGAAGATACTAACATACCATTAGTTATAAATAAACTTGATGTTCATGGATGGAAGTATTCATTACACTTCTCAAAACATTCCATACTACAGAGGAAGGGGAAGAGGAGTAAACCAAAAGAGAGTGAAGATCCACCACGGGTCATGGCCGGAGTAGCGAGTTGTCAATCCGCTTCCGGGCTCAGTCCAAGGAGGCTTCCGGTACCAATGAGATGTCACCTCGAAGGCCTTTAAGTCCATTCTCTGGGTTATCTACTTCACCATCTCCGCAGGAAAGCTTGGAGTTGAAGTCATCAATAGCCGAGGGCTTCGCCGGAGGGTTGAAAAGCTTTGGAGTAGTTGGCAATGGCCTCTCGACGAAGGTGGAGGTGATGGAGTAGCTGGAGAAGTGAAATGGCGATTCCCGTGCACTCTCCGATCGCAGCAAATGATAGGCGTTGACCTAAATCACGGAGCAGGGCCTTAAATACAGAGGCAGCAGAAGCAGTGTGCACGATCAGTGGCGCACGACTAGTGGTCGTGCCCACTGTAGGTCGATGATCGTGAGACTTTTCCAAATAGACCTGCAACCTGGACAAGAAGCATCAGCATATATGCGCACGAGCAGTGGCGCACGACCAGTGGTCGTGCGCACTACGGCCAGTGCTCGTGCGATTACCGAGACAGGATTAGGAAAAAGGGAATGTAATGCGCACGATCAGTGGCGCACGACCAGTGGTCGTGCGCAATAAGTCCAGTGGTCGTGTGCAGTATTCCTGCAACGTCGGTGTCTGTCGAGCAGTTCTGGAGCACGCACACGACCACTGTACCAGCAGAAGGGGCAGATAGGCCACTAGAACGTGCACACCACATCCCCGAGATAGGGCTAAAGAATAACAATAATATAAAAACACAGAAAGTACACAGAAACGGGCCTACAATGCACTTAATCGTGAAATAGGTACATAAGCACATATAAGCAATAAAGGCTCTCAAGTGTAGTGCTAAGACAATAAAACTAGCCCATATGAGTCCAAAAATCATTGTAAAATGTGGACTCATCAGCAGTTCAAGAGTACCTGAGAATAACCATGGTTCTATCTCAAAATATTGATGAAGAAACACATCATGTTACCCACACTCAATCATCTGCTGGCATTACTGAAAGCTCCATTCTCAATGCTATGAAAAGTAATGTTACATAAGCAGACATCTTCTCTGAAAAGTTATATTGAGGAGTCGGTCAAAGAACTAAAATAAGATATTGTGAAAGAAGTGTAGAAAGTCAGAGCTAAAGTAATAAAAGAACTAGATGTTCTTAGAGTTTATATGCTCATATTAATGATAAGATTACAAGATGGTTTGACAAAGAAGCCAGCATAGTTCATAAAAATGTAAAAATATTAAGGTCCATGGATGAAAGTCTGAGGCTTAGCACAGAAGACATCACAAGTCTCGAATAATATGTAAGCTAATCTGATGAAACCATTAGACAAGGAGTGGAACACTTAAAGCAATATGTATATTCCAGTCAAATTCAAGCCATGTAGTTGGTGGAAGAAGTTAGAGATTTCATTCTTGAAGATAATGAGAATATCTTTCAGACTTTATCGTGCATGACTGAAGCAAATTCCCTTCATATAGATGACAAAATATTTGAAGAAGAAAGAAAGTGGGAGTGTATAGGAGTAGACGAATCCCTATAAAATCTCCACAGCACAAGGCTAGCTATAAACCTTCCTCTACTGGATGTGAATAAATCTTCTACTGAATTCATTAAGTAAAAGGGAATACATGACACTCAGGATGTGCAAAGGGCGAAGAAAAGAGAAAGAGATGGGACTGTACATCCAAAGGAATTCGTGGCAAAGTAGATGAAAAAGGTTTCTAAGGATCCTAACTATGAGTATGGGAGTGGTGACTCCAGGACCATCATAATGAATGCTAGATAAGCCATGGACAACTAGGTCATGAAATTGATAGTATCTATCCTTCTAAAGAATGGATAAAGCACTTGGAAAGGAAGACCCTAATAGAGAATACTTTCAAAGAGAATTTGGACAGGCAAAATCCTATTAGGGTGCTTTCCAGATACATCCCAAACCTCACAAGTACTTTGAAAGACAAGAGGCCAAAGCAAAAGGTGCTAGAAAGAGTATTATTGAAACTAGTGAAGCATCTTAAGCACTTGGCCACAGAAAGAAGGGCCCAGATTTTGAAGATGATATTAATTAATTGATTGACAAGCATCCTGTATCTTAAAATGCCGAGGACCACAAAAAGATTTGTTGATAACTGATGAGATTGAATGTGATCATTAAACGAACAAGTGATTATGTTTTAATTAAATTAAAGCCTCTGGCCATATATATATATATATATATATATATATATATATATATATATATATATATATATATATATATATATATATATATATATATATCCATATATCTTAGTTTAGTTAATGCTCGTAGTTTTTGTGTTCATTTATATACTTAACTTCTTATCTTTATGCTGATCTGGTATTATTGTTTAATGTATCTTCTTGTTGGTCCAAAGTTCTGACTTCTTCAAATATGAGGAGATAGTTGGGAATATTGCCATCAATATTCCAGGATTTGAAGAATTACCTTTTACAATGATAACCGCAAATTTTCTTTGATGTAAAATCTACCTGAATCTATGCAGGTAAACTTTCTTAAGTTGATAGTCTTTCTGAGTAGGTCTATAGAATACTTAAGACCATAAGTAAACTCACTTATGTCTCTAAATTAGTTTAAGTGAAGAGTAGTTGACGTTCAAGATGCATCGTTTTGAAAAGTAAAGAGTTCTTGACAATATCGTCATATAAGTTCGATGTATCAAGATAGTACCATTTTGTGGCCACAGAAAGAGCATTTTGTATGCCTAAGGCTTCATTACCATTGAGTGCCTAGGTTGTCAGGATTTTAAATTCTCGAAATCATAGACATATGTTATCAGTTTTTTCCGATCTTGTCATTACTCTGATGGAATTTTTTATAATCCGTCGACCATTTGAAATGTCAACGGTATATATGGATAAGCTGGGGCAATCAAATAGGAACCTTTGGAGATTTTCGAAATTGAGAAAAATGCGAAGCAACTGTAACTCTCTCAAAAGATAATCTCAGGGAGCAAGAAGTGTTCAATCCATACACCAAAAAGAAAGATCTTCTTAATGTTGAAGAAGAAGAAGAATAAATTTGTTTGTTTCTTCATGCAAGCTAAAACAACACTGGATCTCCTCAGAAAGAAATGGCACTCTCTGTTTAAGTGTTGCTTCAAGAAGAAAGCTTTCTCTGAAAAGTTAAAGAAGACTCAGAAATTCAAGGTTCTTCTTTTATTGATTCTATTTTTGTAACATTATTTAAAAACGGTTCTTTGTAGGATCTTTTATAGATCTGAGGCAATGCTTAGGGGTAAGAATGAGATAGGACTTTGAGAAAGTCTGAGGTGGGATCTTGGTAAAGATCTGATATAGGAGACCAGCTGGGTCTCTGAGTTATAGGAGTTGGTGAACTCTTATGTATGGTTGTGGAAAGTCTGAGGTACAGTCTGAGTTAAGACCTAAGGCGAGATTATAAGGAATCTATGTTGAAAGTTCTTAGAACTGAGATGTTTTGGAGTAGGTTGTCGAGTCTAGCGTACTGTTAGATAGGTGATAAGAGAAAGTGTATGTGCCCATTCTCTTGGGAAACACTATAAATCTTGTGTGCTTGTTTGAGCTGTATTCTGGTATATGTGTTCTGTGTTAATCTAACATAAAATAAAAAGTGATCAAAATTAGAAAAAAGCACTTTTACCCCCCCCCCCCCCCCCCCCCCCGAGGTGATTTAGACTTCCCATAATCTTTAAAGCTCACTAATAGGTTTTGACCAATTATATTTAGTAGTCCTTTCCAACTTCATGAACCCTAGTCAACGTACTTAATTAATAATTATTATCACCTGTTTACACTCCAAGAGAGTTAGTAATTAAATAATAAGTGATCAGGATCAAGTCTAAATCCATGGTTTTTTCATCTGAAGATATAGTTTCTATCAATGCATGGTTCTTAGTCAGCACAATAGTTTATAACAAAAACATTTATTTAAGGAATCATTTCAAATCAAAAACCTCTCAAACTTTTAATATATTTCATAATTAATATTTTGATCAGTTCCACCAAGTTTCAGTCTCATCAGATTTCACAATAATTAATTACGACAAGTTAAGTTTATATGATAATATGGACAAAATCTCAACAAACATATTTTCTAAACTAATGAAACTTATCAGTGTTGTTCACAATGATATCAAGCATATACTACCAAGTTCCATGAGCATCCAAAGAAAAAATTGAGAGAAATTCATAAAGAATGAAAACACTATATGAGAGTGCCACTGTTTACTAAAATACGATTTATAGGAGCTGTAGTCCACCAAAAATAACTTTCCACCCCATTCTGGAAAGGTCTCTTGAAGGGCTATAACATTCATGTTGGTACTGAGGTTTAGATCTAAATGCATCATGCCTAAAATTGGGTTTGAATTCAGTCGTGTAAAACTAAACAGAACTAGTTTGGGTACTTATGTTATATTTGGCCACGACACATGAATTTTGATTTCAGTTTTAGGGAGATGCAGAGCTCAACAAAAATCTTGCAACTACTCGTTGGAAATGTATTTTCAAGGGATACAACTATTGTGTTGTACCCGATGTATGAATTTACTTGGATCATGCCTAAAACGTGTGTTGAAGCCAGCTATGCGCACAAGATAAATTTTGTTTACCATATAAATAATAGGTCTTGCACAAATTTTGAACCAGATAGGACAACAACTGACAGTCTTCTTCATCCAGCCTTGTGTTATGATTGGCCTTGAAAGATATGGTATACCTTTGATAACAATGAAATAGGGGATAGATTTGATTACTCTAGAGGGGGTGAATAGAGCGAACGACTCATCTTGTAAGAAAAAAGAGGACTTAAAACTTTTAGTTGTTTTAGAAATTTATCAGAGTAATAAAATATGTGATACTTATAGTAGTATAACAGGAAATGCAAAATAAGCTAAACTATCATAGTCATAACAAGAACAGAAAGAAAATAGACAACCAGACAACACAAAAATTTTATACTGGTTCCCCAACCTGGGTACATCCACTCTTATACCACCCTGGTAGGATTCTACTATCAGGTTTGTGATCAGGTGACTGCCACCACAAGATCTATTTCCAGGGAGATTTCACAACCCTTTGAGCTTTTGATCAGGTGCCCAAAAACCAAGAATAAACTTTTGAAGGGAGTTAATAAACCCTTTTACAGGAGGTGAGAGAGAGTTGATGTTGTCTTCTCTTTTCTCTATACAATAGAGAAGTGGATTGTTAGTGTCAAAGCTCCTTCTAAAATGACTTGGTGCCTTGCTCAGGGTATAGGTCTTCAGCCTTGACTTGATGTGATCGAGGAACTTCTAAATGATTCAAAGTCTGTTGTCCTTGAATATTCATGGAGTATAAGTTGAAGAAGACTATTGATGTTTGATTGTTGTTCTTCTTCAGTCTTCAGAAAGTTCAACGGGAAAACATGATGTTTTTTGCACAGAGATGAAAGTTCTGTATATGTCTATGTATTCTCTTTTTTAAATGTTCTCTTTATTACTTCTATTACTTCTCCCATCTGAAAAGAGAAAAACTCTTTTATATTCTGCTGTCAAAATTCTCCTTTGAAAATTTGAATTCCAAGCAATGATTGCTGATCTGTCTGAAGAATGAAAAACGGTTGGAGAATATTATCTTAAATGAGTTTCCCCAACTGTCCCAATATATTAAGCAAGTAATTAACACTGATGAAGACCATAATTAATGCTTCCAATAATGGCTATATCTAGGAGAATATAAGCAATAATTACTCAGAGAATTACTGCTAAATAATATAAGAAATAAGGACAGAAATAAGGAAAAACTCTAAATCTGGCTTGAGATAGAATTCGTCGTGCTCTGAATAGAATTCGTCGACTAGTGTTCAAAGTTCGTTGAGCTGAGAATTTCTGTTTGTCAACCTGAGCTCACCGAACTGCATTCTGGAAATAACTAGCCAATTCTGCGCTCTAAGTTTGTCGAGCTAAGAAACTGCCTTCGTCGAGCAGAGTTCAGAGAACATAAATTGGAAAGAATATGTTGAAGTTGAATCCCAGAATTCATCGATCAGACAATCTATCTGAATGAAGAGATCGTCGACCGGAGCTTGAATATCGTCGAGCTCAACTCAGAGAAGGATTTCTGAGTTCGTCGATCTGCGATCGACGATCGTCGAGCTGTGTTTGAAGAATTTCGAACTGATAATTTTAACTCTGAATTCTTCTAAGTCTGGGTCAACTGAAGTCTTCTGTTGGCTGGTCCATGAATGTTGAACCTAATGACTAGCCTAGACTCTAGGACTCAACACTTGACCCTGACTATACAATGCGGGTCAAAACTCAACCTAATTAGTGAACCTAGCCCAAATCCAAACTAGGGATCCAACAATCTCACCCTATTTGGGTGAGGTCACAAATAAAAACAAAGGACAATAATTACAAAGCAAAATAAAATATATCCGGTAGAAAATTAAAAATATCTAGCAGATATGTACATAACAGGAGCTTTGTGACAGATTAATCAAATAGAGTTCAGAAATATAAAACTAAACAAAATATTCATTCGTTCTTCTTTGGTTTTTCTTTATCAGATTTGTCAGAACTTTCAGAGGGCTGTCTGAATTTGATATCTCTGTTGGGATGGGTAGCTTCTCTTTTTGACATAGTCATATCTGTTGCTCTAATTATGTTGACAGAAGCTGCTCTTGAAACTATAGCCTCTGGATGCAGATTCATATAATCATCTATATTGAAGAATTTGTTAGCTTTGTCATACCTTTTTTAGTTCTTCTCTCCTGTAGGAAGACGTGGTAGTATATTGTGAGGGATATTGCCTTCCTTTTTAGCTTTGTTAATGAGAGAGAGTCCAACTAACTCTTGAAATCTGGCCATTTTAGCATTTGTTTCTTGTTCAGGATCCACCAAAGGGATTGGAGGAGATTCTGGCCTTTCAGAACTAATATCTTTTTCAGAATGATCAATTTCAGATACTCTCTATTGCTTGCGTGGCTTTTGATGTTACTGTTGTTGTCTTATACTGCTTGATGAGTGTTTGTGCTGACTACATCCTTGAGATCTTGAAGATCTGCCTTGTTGCCTTTGGTATGTTTGAGTGTAAGAGATAGATCTCCGAGACAGATTCCATGAAGCACCTGCTGCTGGAGGAGGAGGAGGACCTCTCCAATTCCTTTGAGAAGGAGGAGGAGGAGAGTACCTTCTGCAATTTTTCCTTGCTTTTTGCTCATTTTTAGATAGCCACATCCATGAAGGCATCCATGGGTAAGGTGTAATCTTCTGGAAAATATAGTTAGGAGTGTCTACATTAGGATTGGTCTTTGGAACAGCCTTTGCAGGAGCTTTTCTTTTCTTAGCAACCTTCTTTTTAGATTTTGAATCATCAGAATCATCAGGGTCTTCATCATTAATGTCATCATCAAATGATCCTGGAGGATTGTCATATAAAGCATCAGTTTCCTTCAAAATATCTTTAGAGATCAGCTTCTCATCCTGAGAACGTACTTGAGATACTGCAGCTTCTGGTTCAACAACACTTTCAGAAACTAATTTATTCTCTTTTTTTATATCAGCAAGAATAATATCATCCAGATTCGGTAAAGGACTATCATCCATATTATAAGTAGGAGGGGAGATATCCTTGGGAGGGGAGATAGCCTTAGGTGATGATACAGTTAAAGGCTACTCAATGTCTGCAAAACTAGCCTTCAGTTGCCTAACAACTTCAGGGCTTATGGGAGCAGTATAAGGTACAATAGCCATAGAATGCTTTGGGCAGACTTCTGGAAGATAATTAAAGTGAACTTTATCAAGAGAATTTAATAAATTGAATAAATCAACTGTGGGATTGATAATGTAATCACCAATAGTAGCTATTTCAGGCAAAACTGTGTCAGCCATGTCTATATCAGAATCTGTAAACAAATCAATTATTTCTACTGGAGGGCCTGCTTCTGCTGAATCATCAAACATCTCAAAATCGACTGTTGCTACTGCTGTATAAGGAGGAACTAGAGCTTCTTCATAGAACATCTCCCACTGACTGGGTTCAGAGGGTCCTGAAGCCAGTCCTATAGAAGAAGGTACAGAAGACAAGGTAGTAATTCTGGAAGAGAGAGAGAGATAATGGAAGCAGAGAGAGGAGAAATAGCATTAGCTATAAGTTGCTCAAGAGTGGGGGAAATAAAATCAAGAAGATATTTTGCTATATCTAAAAAGTTTAGGTATAGGGGTTCAGGAGCAGAGGAGGTGTAGGGAGTGTGATGTCCATAATTTGAACACACAGAGAATGCATGTGAGAAGTATGTGTGTGTGTAGTCTGGAAGTGTGGAAGGGATAATGGATGGAATGTCAGTGGTGATGACTGGAGGGATATCAATGGAAGGAATTGAAGTGGTAGAAGGGGGAACTATGGTTGTTGGTGAAGAGATGGGTTCCTGAATTGGAGAGTGATTTGGAGATGGTGGAGGAGACAGTAGATTGAAAGATAGTTGTGAGGTAGATGGAATGTCAGGTAGATTAATTTGAGGTGGAGATTGAGGAGTTGGACATGGAGAATCCTCATGAATGACTATGGGAGAATGTGGAGGTGATGGTATAGGATGAGGTGAAACAGGAGGGATAATGGAGGATGCTTGTTGTTGTGGAGAAGGTGAAGGAATTCTGGTGGAGGGAAGGACATCTTCTGGAGGTGGAGTAGTGGTTGGAACTTCCCGTATGCTCTCAGAAGGTGTGGAGGAGGAAAAAGCCCTGGATGGCCTATTGATTTTCCTCTCCCATCTGCAGAAAAGGGCAGATGTATGCCTCTTTGAGGCATTGATGAACACTGTCGGGGAGACAAGTAGTTCAGGTGCCTTCTCCTGGAAGAAGATTCCTAGAATCCTCGCAAAACACACTTCTTTCATTGCATTCTTCTTCTTTATTAACTCAAATAAAATATGTCCCCAGTTTACCTGTTTCTTGTTAACCAGAGCACACATGACCAGAAATTGGTGCCTGATGATATAATCATGGGATGTATGCTTGCCCAGTAATACCTTGCCAACTATGTCTGCCAAAAATTTATACTGAACAGACAAGTTCTTTTTAAATAACTTATTGGGGTTTCCTCCTGAATGCCGCATTTTGCTCAGCATATTCTCATATTCATTGTTTGCCAATTCAATATCATCTTCTCCAGTAGGCAAATCAAAGATTTCAGATAAAACTGCAGGAGTGAGAATGACCTGGTTTCCGTTGATGTTGCCTATCATGGTGTCTGCATTTGGAGATGTTGCAGTGAAAACCCATTCTCTGATTTTATTTACTGCTATCTTGATTTGATTTGTCTTGTACTTCTTCAAATTCTGTTCCTCACACAACTGTAGGATGTCGATGAATATTTGATCAGTGTGACAGAATGAGTCAAAATCAAAATTTAATCTGTTGTCAAATTTCATCGTCGCCAGAGAGCTCGCCGGAAACGCCACTGTTCGCCTGCAAAAGAAAAATAGAAAGATCAAGTGCAAGGGGAACAAAAGCACATGATGGAGCTCGAAGAAAACCTAGATATATGGTTTTCAGAATATGAAGCGACAGACTCCGTCCGATGAAAAATAAAAAATTCTTCGATCTCATGTCGACGAAAGCTTTTATTGAAGAAAGAGTTTGTCGATCTCAGTCTGAAGAAGGGAAAACATTTTGTCGTGCTCAGGTCGACGAAACATTTTCTGAAGCAATATCATCGATCTCCGTTCGACGAATAGAACTTCACACACAGAGAGTTTGTCAATCTCAGGTCGACGAATTATCTCAAGAACATCTCTCAGTTCGTCGATCTCCGTTCGACGAACTGTGGCAAAAACTTCGACCACAGACAGAAAATTAAATTAATGCATCTCCATTTATCATACCTAACTTATTCATAAAGAATAGATGTTTCTTCTCATCCAAGGGTTTGGTGAAGATATCTGACTTTTGCAAATCAGTAGAGACAAAGGTGAGATTAATTTTCTTTTTGTCTACACACTGCCTAATGAAATGATGTCTTACATCTATATGTTTAGTTCTACTATGATGCACTGGATTCTGTGCAATATAAATTACACTGGTATTATCACAAAGTAGAGTTGAATTATTTAAGTTTACACAATAGTCTAGGAGGTGGTTCTAAATCCACAACATCTGTAAATAACAATTGCCATCTGCTATATATTCAGCTTCTGTTGTTGAACTAGACACAGATGTTTGCTTCTTGCAAAACCAAGACACAAGCCTATCACTAAGGAACTTACATATCCCTAATGTGCTCTTTCTGTCTACTTTACATCCAGCAAAGTCAGCATCAGAGTATCCAGTTAACTCAAATTCTGACTCAGTTGGATACCAGAGTCCTAAATTAGAGAAACTCTTTATATATCTCAAAATTCTTTTAAGAAAACAAGGTGAGATTTTTTAGGGTTCACCTGGACCCTAGTACAAAGACATGTAGCAAGCATAATGTCTGGTCTACTTGCTATAAGATATAATAGGGACCCAACAATGGCCCTATATAATTTCTGATCTATAGGTTTCCCATGTTCATCAGAATCAATTACAACATTTGTAGTCATAGGTGTTTTCTTTGCTGAACAATCAGCCATCCCAAAGCTTTTAATTAGCTCCTTAGAATATTTAGATTGGGATATGAAGATGTCATCATGAGACTGCTTCACTTGGATACCAAGGAAGTAGGAGAGCTCACCCATGCTACTCATTTCAAACTTGGAATGCATAAGGTTGGAGAACTTTTTGCATAGTTTGGAATCTATACAGCCAAATATAATGTCATCTACATATATTTGTACTAACAAGATTTTATCATGATGATGCTTAATAAATAAAGTCCTATCTACTTTGCCACTAGAAAAATTATACTCTAGGAGAAAGCTAGCTTAGGTTTCATACCAAGCTATTGGAGCTTGTTTTAGACCATAGAGAGCTATATGCAATTTAAAAACATAAGAGGGATGAGTAGGAGAAATAAAACCTGGTCGTTATTCTACATAGACCTCTTCTTTGAGTTCACCATTAAGGAATACACTCTTGACATCCATTTGATATACTCTGAACTTTTTTAGGCAGCATATGCAAGGAAGATTCTGATTGCTTCCAGCCTTGCAACAGGTGCAAATGTCTGGTCATAGTCTATGCCTTCCTCTTGTCTATATCCTTGAGCAACCAATCTTGCCTTGTTCCTTATGATAAGACCTTGAGCATCAAGTTTGTTTCTAAATACCCATTTAGTTCCAATGACTGGGTAGTCTTTTGGTCTTGGAACTAAATCTCAAACTCTATATCTCTCAAATTGGTTGAGCTCCTCTTGCATTGCAATAATCCAGTGTGGATCTTGCTCAGCAGCTTTAATGGATTGGGGCTCAGTTTGAGATATGAAGCAGGAATGAATCATGTCCTGGTGGAGTTGATGTCTTGTCTGTACACCAACTGAAATGTCTCCAAACACTTGAGATACAGGGCGATCTCTAAGTGTGACAAATTCAGTAGGAGGAGTTGGTTGAGCAACAGCTTGGGGAATTAATTCCTCTTGTGGAATTAAAGTTGTTGTTGGCTCTTCACAGAGTTCAGTGTCTTCATCTTCACTATCTTTAGCAATATGTGGAGAAGGATGGCTAACAGCCTCATTGGTGAGGGTCAACTTATCCAACTTCTCACACAGATTTGGTTCCTACAAAGTCTCGCTGGTAGAAGGAATCTTCTCCTTGTAAAACATGTTGGTTTAATCAAAATAAATATGAATTGATTCTTCCATTTTCATGGTTGATTTATTATAAACCCTATAAGCCTTGCTTACTTGGGAATATCCTAGAAAAATTCCTATTTCAGCCTTGACTTCAAACTTTCTAATATGTTTAATATTATTATTGTGAATGTAACAAATGCAACCAAATATTTTAAAATAGTCTACTTTAGGTTTCTTCCCTTTGAGTACTTTATAGGGGGTCTTGCCCTTAAGTTTGTCTATCAAACTTCTGTTCAGTACATAGTTTTTTGTGCTCACAGCCTCTGCCCAAAAGGATAGGGGCAAGTAAGCATCTGCAAGTAATGTGTCTGCAGCTTCAATTAGTGTTCTGTTTTTCCTTTCAGCTACCCCATTTTGTTGAGAAGTTCTAGGAGCAAAGAAACAATTCATGATACCTTCCTTCTCACAGAATTCTTGCATGGGAAGAGACTCAAACTCAGTACCATAATCACTTCTGATCAATGCAATTGGAGTAGAGTACACAATCCTCATGCTCTTAAGAAAGTCTGTAAGAACCTTGAAGTTATCTGACTTGTTTCTCAAGAAGAACACCCAAGTGAACCTTAAGTTGTCTCAACAATTACTAAGGTATAAGTCTTCCCTCCTAGGCTCTATTCAGCAATGGGTACAAAAAGATCCATGTGTAGCAAATACAGAATCATAGGTGAATCACTCTTATTAAGTGACTTGAAACTATTTTTCGTTTGCTTGCCTAACTGACATACCCTGCAAAATTTTTTCTTCTTATAGGGGAAAGAAGGCAAAACTCTAATAAGGTTGTCCCTAGTGAGTTTAGCAATATTTTTCAGATTAACATGACCTAATCTTCTATGCTAAAGTTCATTATTATTACTAGTTTGGTTAAATAGGCATATTTCTGATTTGGCAGACTTAAAGTTAACAACATAAATATTTTCTACTCTAGTACCTGTTAAAACTACTTGGTTGTCTAAAGAAGTAATAATACAGGAAGTTTTGTTAAATGATACTTGAAACCTTTCATCACATAACTGACATATGGATATAAGGTTATGCTTCCGTCCACTTACATAAGCAACATTCCTGAAGGTGACTGCACCAATCTTGACCTTTCCATATCCTTCAGTCTGGCCACAATTAGAATCACCAAATATTACTTTGGGTCCTAGCTTAGACTTATAGTTGATTAGGTTGCCCTTGTTTCCAGTCATATGTTTTGAACAGCCACTATCCAAATACCACTGTTACACTGTGGTGGGATAGTCTTTCACCTGCATTAAAATAGATTAGTTATTCTTGACCTAGGTTACCTTGGGTCCTTCTTTCTTTACATAATTAAAACTGGAAATATATGAATATTCAGGTTGATTTTTGTAACATAAGGGATGATATCTTCTAGGTGGAATTATCCACTGGTTCAATGGATTAACATATTATTTAGGTTGATTAAATGTTCTAAATGAATTAAAGTTTTTTGTTAAAATGAATTGGGTTTGATGAATTTTGTTAAGTTCGTCGATCTGAGTTCGACGAATGGGGATGAGTTCGTCAAACTCCACTCAGAGAAGGAAAGTATTCATTCTCTGGGCCCCGAAATCGTCGATCTCAGGTCGACGAACCATACTGGTATCGTCGATCATAGTTCAACGAATAATTATAATGAAAGTTTGCGTTCCGAGTTCGTCGACTTTAGTTCGACGAACTGTACACATTTCGTCGATCTGAGTTCGACGAAATCTGTTGAATATTGTTATGGTTAAGATTTTTCTTATTCTTTTCTTTTTCTAATTCTTTTGTTTTAGTTCGGTTTGTTTGACATTATTATTATTATCTATCTTTTCCTTACCTTTTTCTAAAACAAATTTTATAGGAGTTATTAAGATGTTCTTTTGAATTAGTGGGGGTTGGCTTGATGAAACACCTAAGACCAGCTTGCCATTAAGCATGGCATTCACAGTGCTTGTGATGTCCATCAGCTTGATACTTCTCCCATTTAGGGATTCTTCAAGTTACCTTGCCTCAGCCAATTCAGTTTTTAATGATATGATTTGTTCTATGACTAGGGTTAATTCATCTTTTAACTTATGTTTTCACAAATAAAGTTTTCTTGCTCAGATAATTTTTCTCTAAGTGTTTGAATTTCTTTTTCAGAATTAATTAGATCAATACACAATGATTTAAATTCAGTTTTAATACTATCTGAATTGTAATCAAAAGAGGATAGTGCCTTCCTCCTATCATTCTTGAAAAATCTTGTAATGGTGGAAAACTTGCCACCAGCTCTAACTCTGCCCGGATGTTCTTGGCCTAAAACAGATGCTAGGATATCATTTCTTCCATGTGACACTATTTCAGCACTCTGGGACTCTTGGCTCGATAACTCATCCTAAACAAAAGTAATAAATATTGGAACAGAATTGCAGATAAGAAAATATACTTCTCAAAAATATTACTATCGATAATTTACAAATGATGAAATGATACATTTACACTTACCATTTTAGATGCCAACTCAGCTGCATCTTTACTAATGTATTCACCAGTCTTTCTTTTATGACCGTCTTTCCATAACTCCGTACGTGAAATTGGTGCAGCTTCACCTTGTTCAACCTTGACAATAAAATGAAAATAAATTATCATACAAATAATTGAGAAAACCAAATTTTAAAATACAAAAAACGAGAGAGAAGTAAAAAACTAATACCATTATTTTTTCTAATCCAGAATAACCCATTCTGGAAGTAGTATGAAAGATCTTTCGTGCTTTTGCTCTCTCAGTATTAACCTTACTTTTCTCCTACACAAATAAATATGTGTTAATGCTTAATTTGATTATAAGTTATAAAATTAAAGAATGATATAAAACATTGAATTTAATAAAGAACACATAACCATATATTCTGTAGTAGTGTGATGGTCGACAAAAACTCTCCAGTCTTCGGCAGTAATAAAACTATACTTGTCAGGAACATTGTATCTCCAAATCAACATTTTTTTACATAATTGATAAAAAGTTTGGATTTCCAAGTCCTCCAACTTTCACCCATGCTTTTCATTAATGTCTTGTAAAGACCATCAATATTATCAAAATAAATCTGAAAATAATAGACAATATCAATTAAAAATTAACTAAAACACCAAAGTTATGTAATCACTGATAACAAGGTTACGTACATTTATTTCCGCCCATATTTGATCTTTAATTTGTTTATCAACATCCTTCCATGCAACATATGTAATTGACACATAAGACTTCACAAGAGATCTCATATAACTCATCAATTTATTTGTTTCAGGCCCGGGAATAATGCGGTCATCATCACGGAAATAAATAATAAGCTTCTTTCTCACTAGATTAAGCTTATTCAATTCATTCATTTTCGTGAAGCCTCTTGTTGACCTCGATGAAGATCCCTTATCCGACATTTTCCTGTAAAATCCTAAAAAAACCTAAACCATACAAAAAATCTAAACAAAATTCATACAAAACCGCAATGATATTGAGCTACTAGTTACTACCACACAATCACAATTCACACAAATAAATATACACCTTACTATGCTAGTATGTTACTCAGGAGGTTTAGATATGTATATTAGGGGTTAAACTGTAATATTTCGTCACATTGTGTTGTTTATAACTTCATATACATTTAGAATAGCAAGGAGTGCAGAAACTTGAACACAATGTTTATACTACATTACTAATTTACTACTACTACTACTACAGTACTACTACTAATAAAGTAATAATAATAAAAACATTAGCAATTTAGCACAGACCACAGAGATCAAAAGTTAAAAACAGAGAAATGTATTAAGAAATAGTATACCTAAGCGAGAATATTAGATTTGTTCAAGAAGAATCGTCAAATCGAAGCAAAGGAGAGCAGAAACTTGAACAAAATCGCCTTTAGGGTTTCTCGCAAAGCGCAGCGACCGTAAAAAGAAGAACCAAAAAATCAGGATAACACTAGATTTTTACGGCTCACAGTTAAAATTTAAAAATAGATAGTATAGATTGCGGTTTATGCATAAATCGCAGTCTATTCTGAGGTTCATGGTAGAATATACTGCAGTTATTAACAAACAACCGCAGTCTATTTGATGTATTATAGACTGCGGTTGTTTTATAAACCGCAGTCCATTTCCTGATTTGCGATTCGACTGCGGTTTATCTATAAACCGCAGTCTATTCTATAATGAATCCTAGCATAGACTGCGGTTCTCGTAAAAACCGCAGTCTATTCTCTGGTTCAAGGAATAAACTGCAGTTTTAAAATAACCGCAGTATATGCTCGGGTTCATGGAATAGACTGTGGTTGTTTCATACACAGCAGTCTATTTGAGAATAGATTGTGGTTTACATATAAACCACAGTCTATTCTACACTGACCCCTAGAATATACTGCGGTTTATATATAAACTGCAGTATATTCTCTGGTTCAAGGAATAAACTGCGATTTTAAAATAACCGCAGTATATGCTCGGGTTCATGGAATAGACTGCGGTTTAGGAGATCAGAAAGATACGCGAACGACTATAAATATTAGGCATGTAGGTTCAGAAGCGAAGCCAAATCGGAAGATTCCATTATGGATATATACCGTAGTCTATTCCCGTATTTTTTTATAAAAAAGGCGCCAAACGTCTTGTTTACAATTGGACGCCGTGACGCCTAGGCGTCGCCTAGGCGACGCCATGACAAGAATGCTACCCGGATGACCAGCGCGTCGCAGAATGGATCCTCATGATCTGGCATGTCCTTCACTGAGAAGGTGATCCTCTCCTCTATGGGTGGGGTCTGGGATGCTGAAGCAACGCTCTGATGGTACATGACATGAAGACTTGCTTTCCGAGTGGCCTCAATCCCCACTCCACCATGGATCACTCCTATACCTCCTTGGGTTCCTACGTCGACCTGGTCCTCATATACTTCATCTCCCCCCTCGCTTGGTAGAACTTTTTCAATACGCATCGGCGGCTGCTGCTGGGCTAGCGCACTTGCCTCTCTCACTTCCAGGAATTTGGGACAGGTAGCTATAGCGTGACCCTCTACCTGGTGGAAGTCACAGTACGGTAACACTCTTCCTTCCCTTCTTCGACGGGCTGGGTGATTTCTCTCGTTACCTCTTCCCCTTCTTCCTATCTCCATGTCTTGCTGCGGTGGGGGTAGGAGCTGTCTAGGGGCTTGCCTCTGGAAGTTGAACCTCCCTTGGCCTCCGTGAAAGTTCACCCCACCCTGTACGAGACCTCTTCTAGGACCCTGAACGTGCCCTCCATGTTGCCTCCAACCTGGCTCCGGACCTTCCTGAGGTCCCTGGAACCCATGAGCTCTCTGCTCCTCTCTCCGTCTCCCCTCCTGATGCCTCGAGCCACCTTTCTCCTTAGACTCTGCCTCTGTTAACCTTACCAACTTCTTGACAAACGACGGGTTGGACTCCTTAGTTGCTATCTCCTCTGTCGCCCTTTCCATCAGTTCCTCGAAGGATAGGGGGGCCTTTCGGGTCAGACTCATCTTGAAGAACCCTTTACGCAACCCTACTGTAAACGCCATCTGGAGGGCAAACCCCGGCATCAGCTGGATGTCCAGGATCTCTTCTTGAAACCTATCCACATATTGGGGCAACGACTCATCCGCCCTCTGACTTATCATGAAGATGGACTTGGGACACTTCTTCCTTCTCCCCTCCTGATGCCTCGAGCCACCTTTATCCTTAGACTCTACCTCTGTTAACCTTGCCAACTTCTTGACAAACGACGGGTTGGCCGCTTCAGTTATTATCTCCTCTATCGCCCTTTCTATCAGCTCCTCGAAGGATATGTGGGCCTTTCGGGTCAGACTCATCTTGAAGAACCCTTTACGCAACCCTACCGTAAACGTCATTTGGAGGGCATACCCCGGCATCACTTGGATGTCCAGGATCTCTTCTTGAAACCTGTCCACATATTGGGGCAACGACTCATCCGCCCTCTGACTTATCAGGAAGATGGACTTGTGACTCTTCTTCCTCTTTTTTGAAGTGGAGAAGCGAAGTTGAAAGCTTTGGCTCAAGTCTTTGAACCCGTAGATCGATCTCTCTATGAGTTGATGGACTCAATCCCTTGTCTTGTCTTTCAACGTGATCGCGAAGAGGGGACACTCGAATACATCTGTCATCGGCCTGATAGAGACCGCATCTTCGAACCACTGCAGGTGCTGGATGGGGTCATCCTTCCTGGTATAGTAAGTCATGTCAGGTTCTCTGAACCCCTCGGGAACGGGAGCTGAGACAATCAGCTCGCTGAAGGGTGACCCCCTACTTGGTGGTCTCGGATGCTCTGTTGGAACACCCTATTACTAATTTGGGTCAGGATCACTATGTCTTTAGGAAACCTGTTTTTGACCTCATTGTATAGATCTAAAGGTCAATTAGAATTGAGTCTAAGGGTTATTAGTTAGGTTTGGAAGCTGCCCTCAAGACCAAGGTTTTTCAGTTTGGAGACTAAGTCATTTCGTCGAGCTCAGTACGACGAATCGTCGAACTCCAATCGACAATCGTTGAGCTCACTTCGACGGATCGTCGAACTCCATTCGATGATCGCTGAGCTTAACTTCAACAAATTGTCGAACTCCATTCGAGGATCTTCGAGCTCAATTCGACGATCTTGACTACAGTTTGTTCCGCTATCTCTGAGCTCAGTTCGACGATAGTTGAGCTCAGATCGACGATCTCTGTTGCTGTATAAGTCCAAATCGCTGAGCTCAGTTCGACGATAGTAGAGCTCAGTTCGACGTTTTTCTGAAGAGTTCAACGACTTTCAAGATTCAAATTCAGAACAGTTAAGGAGTTATTCTCAGCATTTAATTCAGAAGATTTTGTAGTCGTTTTCATTTATTCTGGAGCACGTTTCAAGGAATTATCAAGGAATGTTTCATTGGACTTTCCCCCAGAAGACAAAAGCAATTAAGGAAGTCATTTATGACATGCCAATGGCTATCTTGGCAGTGGATCATTTCTGTTCAATCAACAAGAGAATAAAAGATTAGATTTTCAGAACCAAAAAAAAGAAAAGGAGACACAAAGAGAAGAGCAAGGGAGAGACACATATTCTGCAATATTCATTCTCTGCAAATCTTCTTCTGCAACAACTCTCACAACCACAATCACACAAGAGAAAGAAAAAGAGTTGCAGACACTCTCTGTCTCAGAATTCATACAAGAACACCATCACTAAAAGAGATCAACCATCTGAAATCTTCAGATCTCTTTTGATTCAATTGTTCAAGGTCATCATCATTCAAGACTCCAGACATCTCACATTTCAGCTGTTGCTGAAATCATCATTTGTTGGAGATCAATTTTCTGAAGGCCTATCACCCTACTGCAAATCTTCATTTCCTGAACAACTACAGATCTCAGGGGGAGCTTTGACAATATCAATATCCACATAGTCTTCTCACTGTGTTTGAGAAAGAGAAGACTTTCATCACTCTCTCATCCCCACCTCTGTAAAGGGTTTTCAAACTCCCTTCAAAAGTTTGTGTTTGGTTTTTGAGCACCTTATCAAAAGCTCATTGGTGGCAAGACACCTGATCAAAAAATCTGGTTTGGTTTTTGAGCACCTTATCAAAAGCTCATTGGTGCCCAGGACACCTGATCAACTCATCCTGCAGTGGACTCCTACCTAGGGTGGTAGAAGAGTGGATGTACCCAAGTTTAGGGGAACCACTATAGCTCCTTGTGTCTTCTGGTTGCTTGTTTTTCTTTTGTTTCTGGCTGTGGTTTTTGACTAGGTTGCTCTGTGATTAGATAGTTTTTGTGATTAGATTTACTATTTGCTTCCCTGTTCACATTTAGAATACAACAACTGTTGTAAAAGTTTTTAAGCACCATACTCTATTCACCCCCCTCTAGAGTATATCAGATCTAACTCGCACTTTCAATTGGTATCAAAGCGAGGTTGGTTAAACATACCACACCTTGGTGGTTGCACAGGCTAACACCTGAACCCAAAGATTCATAGTTTGATCTGCTTGTTGTAGATTTTGTTATTAGAATTAGTTCTTCACAAAACATGGCCCAAAACAAAGATTATGCTAGCACCAGACCTCCAGTGTGCAATCTGTCTAAGTTTGCACTTTGGAAGGCAAGGATTAGACTCTACATGAATTCTATTGATGAGGACATTTTTAATTATGTTTTGACAGTTTGTCCAAGACCTCCAGAGAACACAAGTACAAATGTTGTTCCACCTCCTTCAGGAACAGATGCAGAGATCAAGAAGTGGAAGGTAGCAGATGCAAAGGCTATGAACATCTTAGCCCAGACTATGTCTGATGACATCTTCCAAAAGGTAGCTGGATGCAACTCAGCAAAGGAAATCTGGGATAAGCTCTCTGAAATAGTCTCAGGATCTGCTGATGAAAGAAAAGACAGAAGATCTCACCTCATATCCCAATATGAGAATTTCAAGAAAGGAGAAGCTGAGCCAGTAGCTGAAATGTATAACAGGCTCAGTCTGATAGTCAATGAACTGAAGACTCTAGACATGGAGATCTCATTGACTGAGCTAAATGATAAAATCCTAATGTGCTTCCCAAGCACTTGGGACTCAAGGATCTGGTCAATCAAGGATGCCAGAAGTCTGAATGAGATTACCACAGAAGCTATATTGGGCAATCTCAAATCTTATGAGCTCCTCATCAAAAATAGAGAAGAAGTGCAGAAGGCTGCCTCACCAGCCACAAGAAAAGAGAAGTCTATAGCTTTCAAAGCCACTGAAGATCAGCCTGAAGATAAAATCCTAGCCAATGATGAGCTACTTAGTCTGCTTGCCAAAAGATTTTACAAGATGACCAGGAAGGACTTCAGGAAGAGATCATACAAAGAGCATGACAAGCCAAGGTATGATAGATCAAATAATAAAGAAATTGTTTGCTTTGGTTGCAGGAAACCAGGGCACAATGTGCCTGACTGTCCAGAGAACAAAAATAAGGACAAAAAGGATAAGAGAGAAAGAAGAAAAGATAAGGACTTCACGAAGAGTAGCAATGGCAAACCCTCCTCAAGCAAGAACAAACACACAAGGAAGGGATTTGTTGCTGAATCTTGGAGTGAGACTGAAGAGGAATATGAAGCTTCATCCAGCTCAAGTGATGATGAAGATGATGCTGAAGAGAAGGAGTTCTGCATGATGGCAATCAATGCCTCTCAACACAATTCTGATGTAGAAGATTCAGAGTCAGACTCAGAGACTCAACTTGAAGAGGACCAGGTAATTAGTTCTTTTGATTTCAATTCTGAGGACTTTAAGTATGAATTTAAAGCACTGTGCTTAGACTTATTAAAATCTGAGAAGGAAATTATCTCTCTCAGAAATCAATTGTCTGGACACAGTTCCTTAAAATCAGAAAACCTCAAACTCTCTAAGGAGTTGGAGTGCTGTAGGGAGCAGATAGCTTCACTGAAAAGTGAACTATCAGAGGCTAAAAAGCTTGAAGAATCCCTTAATGGGAGAAGCATCAAGCTAATGAACATCACAAGTACAGTGAACTCTAGATTTAATAGTACACTGGGCTTGGGTGCTTCATCCAGTCAACCTATAGTTCTAACAACCCCAATTAAATTTATTTTTGATAAAGGTAAGGGAGTTGTAGAGGTAGCTAGGAAAAATTCTGATCTGCCTAAGAAAACCAAGTTCCAGCAGAAATCGTAGAACGGAGCTCGATGATCGCCGAACGCAGATTGACGATCTCAGGCAAAATCGTCGAACTCAGGTCGACGATCTCTAATTCCTGAACTCTGTCACAGTCGACCATCGAACGGAGCTCGACGATCTGACCCAAGATCGTCGAATGCAGCTCCACGATCGTCGAACAGAGATCAGAGCTTTGGAAATTCTTTCAAGGGTAAATCAAAACCCAATCCTAGAGGTCCTTCATCCCAAAGCTTTAACCCTTATACTGAATGGATAATACCTCCAAGGAGATATCATCCTGAAGGTTATAAGAGTGAACCTGGGATGTCATTTATTTCTGAATTTAAAGGTTATCAACCTAGGCCCAAGGTAAACTGGGTAAAAAACAAGTGAATTATTTTATGTGCAGGTGAAGACCTATCCAACATCAAACCAATAATGGTATTTGGATAGTGGGTGCTCAAAGCACATGACAGGAAACAAGGACAACCTCACATCCTTTAAAGCCAAGCTTGGACCCAAAGTCATATTTGGTGATTCAAACTTTGGACAAACTAAAGGATATGGTGCAGTCCAGATTGGCACAGTCACATTCAAGAAGGTAGCCTATGTGGAAGGACTGAAGCACAATTTGATCAGTATCAGTCAGCTATGTGATGAAGGCTACCAGGTGACTTTCAGCAAAGCCTTATGCAAGATCAAGTCAGAGGACAACACAACTGTGTTGACAGGTAAAAGGAAAGGTAACATCTATTTAGTAGATTTTCTTTCAACAGATATAGACATTTGCCTGTTTAATTCTGTTAGTAGACCTAATGTTTTATGACATAAGAGACTAGGACATTTAAACCTTAGAACCATTGCTAGGCTATCCAAGGACAACCTTGTTAGAGGACTACCTTCTGTCCCCTACAAGAAGGAAGGACTCTGCAGGGTTTGTCAGTTAGGCAAGCAAACTAAAAATAGTTTCAAGTCACTTAATAAGAGTGATTCACCTAGGATTTTGTATCTGTTACACATGGATCTTTTTGGACCCATTACAGTACAAAGCTTAGGAGGGAAATCTTACACTTTAGTAGTTGTAGATGACTTCTCTAGATTCACATTGGTGTTCTTTCTGAGGAATAAGTCTGATAACTTTAAGTGTTTGACAGAGTTTCTCAAATGCATATAGATTGAGTTCAATACTCACATTGCCCTGATCAGAAGTGATCATGGGACAGAGTTTGATTCTCTTCTTATGCAAGAGTTCTGTCAGAGTGAAGGGATCATGCACACTTTCTCAGCTCCTAGAACTCCTCAACAAAATGGGGTAGCTGAAAGGAAAAATAGAACCCTTATTGAATCTGCCACTACATTGTTATCAGATGCTCACCTTCCTCTATCTTTTTGGGCAGAGGCAGTGAACACCTCCAACTATGTGCTGAACAGAAGTTTAATACATAAACTAAAGGGCAAGACTCCATATGAATTACTCAAAGGGAAGAAACCTAAAATAGATTATTTCAGAATTTTTGGTTGTATTTGTTATATACATAATAATGACAAGAAGTATTTAGTAAAATTTCAAGCTAAAGCTGATGAAGGAGTGTTTCCGGGATACTCCATGATCAGTAAGGCTTATAGGGTTTATAATAAATCATCTCTTAAAATTGAAGAATCTGTTCACATATCTTTTGATGAAACTAACATGTCTTTCAAGGAGAAGAACATTTCTACCATAGAACCTTTGCAGGTACATTCTCTTGCTGAAGACTTGGACAGATTACAAATTACTCAAAAGGATGAAAGCAGTGAAGATGAAGAAGACATTCAACATCATGAAGAGAAACTTCTTGAAGAGCCAGTTGTTGTACCACAAGAGGAAACAACAACAACATAGGTTGGTGAACAATCAACACCCCCTATTGATTTAGTAACATCAAGAGACCATCTCATTTCCCAAGTAATTGGAGACATCTCAGCTGGTGTGCAAACCAGAAATCAGGTCAACCAAAACCTGTTGCACACTTGCTTCCTATCTCAAATTGAACCTCAATCCATTCAAGATGCAGAGCAAGATCCACACTGGATCATTGCAATGCAAGAAGAGTTGCATCAATTTGAAAGGAACAAAGTTTGGGAACTAGTACCAAAGCCTAAGGATCACTCCATTGTTGGAACAAAGTGGGTGTTCAGAAACAAATTGGATGATCAAGGAGTAATTGTAAGGAACAAGGCAAGGCTAGTTGCTCAAGGGTACTCACAAGAAGAAGGCATAGATTATGACCAGACTTTTGCACCAGTTGCAAGGTTGGAGGCCATCAAAATCTTCATAGCATATGCAGCACACAAGGGTTTCAAAGTATACCAGATGGATGTAAAGAGTGCTTTTCTAAATGGAGACATCAAAGAAGAAGTCTATGTCAGACAACCTCCAGGTTTTATCTCTCCAACCCATCCTGATTATGTTTTTAAATTGAACAAAGCATTATATGGTCTCAAGCAAGCTCCTAGAGCATGGTATGAGACCCTAGCATGCTTCCTTCTGGAAAATGAATTTATAAGGGGTAGAGTAGACCAAACTCTTTTTATTAGAACCCATAAGTCCCATACCCTACTAGTACAGATTTATGTAGATGATATTATCTTTGGCTCTACTGATTCAAATTTGTGCAAAAGGTTCTCCAACCTAATACATTCTAAATTTGAAATGAGTAGCATGAGTGAGCTATCCTTCTTTCTAGGATTGCAAGTCAAACAACATGTTGAAGGCATATTCATTTCTCAAACCAAGTATGCAAAAGAATTGGTTAAGAAATTTGGTATGTCTGAAGCATCTTGTATGAAAACACCTATGCCTACCAATGCTGTATTGGATGCTGATGAACATGGGAAACCTGTTGATCAGACAACATATAAAGCAATGATTGGCTCTTTATTATACCTTACAGCTAGTAGACCTGACATAATGTTTGCTACATGCATCTGTGCTAGATTTCAAGTGAGCCCTAGAGAGTCACACCTAACATTAGTAAAAAGGATTCTCAGGTATGTCAAAAGTTGTCCAAATCTAGGTCTCTGGTATCCAAAAGATTTAGAATTTGACTTAACTGGATTTTCTGATGCTGATTATGCTGGATGCAGAATTGACAAGAAAAGCACCAGTGGAACCTGTAAGTTTCTTGGTGACAGACTTGTCTCTTGGTTTTGCAAGAAACAAACATCTGTGTCAACTTCAACTGCTGAAGCTGAATATATGGCTGTAGGTAGTTGTTGTTCCCAAATATTGTGGATTCAAAACCAACCCCTAGACTATGGCTACAACTTAGAGAAGTCTAAAATCTTTTGTGATAATACCAGTGCTATTTCTATAGCTCAAAATCCAGTCCTCCATAGTAGGACAAAACACATAGAAATTAGGCATCACTTCTTAAGGGATAATGTTGACAAGAATAAAATTGAACTTCAATATATCCCAACTGATTTGCAAAGGGGAGATATTTTCACCAAACCCTTGGATGAAAAGAAACACACCTTCTTCCTAAATCAGTTAGGAATGTTAGATGGAGGAAGTTTAAAATAAGTTCCAAGATTTTAAAACTCTAAAAATTGACCAAGACTAGGCAAACATCTTGATCTTTCTAGTGTCTAGAGTGTTTCTGGTCTCTGAACTGCGCTCGACGATTTTACCCCAGATCGTCGAACGGAGATCGATGCTTTCCGAAATCTGTTGGAGTTACCATGGTGATCTAGAAGCGGTCAAACATGTAATCTCACTGCCAACGCGATATGAGCCTGCAGGGTCGCACATAAGAGATGTGGAGAAGTTGGATGATTAACTGTGTTGGTAAAGGTTACCAATCACCGACCTGAATGGGGTTATGGGCAAAGTGTTGCCTTAAAGGATCGTCGGGTTGGGTAAATGTTGCCTTGAAGGATTGGTAAGAATAGTCGACCGAGGGTCGACGACAGTCGACCGAAGGTCGACGGTCGTTGACCGCGGGTCGACGTGTATCGTCGACCGAAGGTCGACGGTCGTCGACCGCGGGTCGACGTGTATCGTCGACCGCGGGTCGACGAGTATCGTCGACCGCGGGTCGACGAGTATCGTCGACCGCGGGTCGACGAGTATCGTCGACCGCGGGTCGACGAGTATCGTCGACCGCGGGTCGACGAGTATCGTCGACCGCGGGTCGACGAGTATCGTCGACCGCGGGTCGACGAGTATCGTCGACCGCGGGTCGACGAGTATCGTCAACCCACGTTCGACGTGAATCGTCGAGTATTATACTCTGATTCTCGCCGATCCTAGGTGATTCTCGCCGATTGATTCTCACCGAATCTGCTAGGTGATTCTCGCCGATTCTGGAACCCTAATTGTTGAAGCCAAAATTGACCTCTGTGGAGTTTGGGGTCCCTGAAAGAGGTGACCTCACACCTACTACACTCGAGAGAACGTCACGGACCGGAGACTTAGGAGACTATGAACAGACCCTCGGCTCTAGCACGGAGGTCCCACCTCACACCCGGAAGGCTACCTGAGCCCTTCCCCTCCCTTACCAAAGGGCTAGGCTGGGCGCCTTAGAGAGCTCTCTCTACTCTACCAAGAGGAAGCTAAGGGAGGAGGAAGCTAAGAAAAGGATCCTCTCCAAGGCACCCAAGGGGGTCTATTTATAGTTTTTCCAAGTCCTGGGGGTAAAAAGACTGAAATACCCTTACACCCAAAAAACCTCGGGCCAATAGAAAACAGCCACGCCGGGGGGTAAAGAGGGAATTCCCCCCGAGGGCAAGAAGGTAAAACTGCAGGGGGGGCAAGGGAGAGACCGCGACCTCCGGCCAGTCTCGCCCCACCAGGCCGCCAGGCTAGAAGGAGCAGGGACGAGACCCCGGCCCCCGGCCGGTCTCGCCCCACCAGGCCGCCAGGCTAGAAGGAGCAGGGGCGAGACTCCGGCCCTTGGCCGGTCTCGCCCCACTAGGCCGCCATGCTAGAAGGAGCAGGGGCGAGACCCCGGCCCCCGGCCGGTCTCGCCCCACCAGGCCGCCAGGCTAGGAGCAGGGGCGAGACCCCGGCCCCCGACCGGTCTCGCCCCACCAGGCCGCCAGGCTAGAAGGAGCAGGGGCGAGACCCCGGCCCCCGGCCGGTCTCGCCCCACCAGGCCGCCAGGCTAGAAGGAGCAGGGGCGAGACCCCGGCCCCCGGCCGGTCTCGCCCCACCAGGCCGCCAGGCTAGAAGGAGCAGGGGAGAGACCCCGACCCCCGGCCGGTCTCGCCCCACCAGGCCGCCAGGCTAGAAGGGGCAGGGGCGAGACCCCGGCCCCCGGCCGGTCTCTCCCCACCAGGCCGCCAGGCTAGAAGGAGCAGGGGCGAGACCCCGGCCCCCGGCCGGTCTCGCCCCACCAGGCCGCCAGGCTAGAAGGAGCAGGGGCGAGACCCCGGCCCCCGGCCGGTCTCGCCCCACCAGGCCGCCAGGCTAGAAGCAGCAGGGGCGAGACCCCGGCCCCCGGCCGGTCTCGCCCCACCAGGCCGCCAGGCTAGAAGGGGCAGGGGCGAGACCCCGGCCCCCGGCCGGTCTCGCCCCACCAGGCCGCCAGGCTAGAAGGAGCAGGGGCGAGACCCCGGCCCCCGGCCGGTCTCGCCCCACCAGGCCGCCAGGCTAGAAGGAGCAGGGGCGAGACCCCGGCCCCCGGCCGGTCTCGCCCCACCAGGCCGCCAGGCTAGAAGCAGCAGGGGCGAGACCCGGCCCCCGGCCGGTCTCGCCCCACCAGGCCGCCATGCTAGAAGGAGCAGGGGCGAGACCCCGGCCCCCGGCCGGTCTCGCCCCACCAGGCCGCCAGGCTAGAAGGAGCAGGGGCGAGACCCCGACCCCCGGCCGGTCTCGCCCCACCAGGCCGCCAGGCTAGAAGGAGCAGGGGCGAGACCCCGGCCCCCGGCCGGTCTCGCCCCACCAGGCCGCCAGGCTAGAAGGAGCAGGGGCGAGACCCCGGCCCCCGGCCGGTCTCACCCCACCAGGCCGCCAGGCTAGAAGGAGCAGGGGCGAGACCCCGGCCCCCGGCCGGTCTCGCCCCACCAGGCCGCCAGACACCTATCGGGACGGGGGTTGGTGTTAGCCAATTTGCCGCACCCGCCCCCCAAAAGAGGGTCACTGGGGGAGGTAGATTTTTCCTCCCCCTACTAGTATGTTTCCGAGCTAGAGCCAAAATTGGTCACCGAGAGTGCAAAATCTCCCAAAAGCTTAAAACTATACAGGGGCGAAAACGGGGTTGTACACAATCCCCGCTATTTTCGAGGTTGGCACAAACTCGGAAAGAAATGTCCAACCAACGTATTCGCCGAGTGCAATTTCCTTGCACGCCTCTCCAGGGAGTCAACCTACCACGCCAGCTATGGGAGCCTAGGTGGCGAGAGCTTCTCTGGGTAACAAACTTGGTTCCCACGAGAGATTAATCAGCCCTGCCAGCTAGGTGAGAGCCTGACAGCGGAATCCATCTCGGAGCAAAGGACTTGGCTTCCACGAGAGATCAACCTGCCCTGCCAGCTAGGTGAGAGCCTGACGGCGGAATCCATCTCGGAGCAAAGGACTTGGCTTCCACGAGAGATCAACCTGCCCTGCCAGCTAGGTGAGAGTCTGACAGCGGAATCCATCTCGGAGCAAAGGACTTGGCTTCCACGAGAGATCAACCTGCCCTGCCAGCTAGGTGAGAGCCTGACAGCGGAATCCATCTCGGAGCAAAGGACTTGGCTTCCACGAGAGATCAACCTGCCCTGCCAGCTAGGTGAGAGCCTGACAGCGGAATCCATCTCGGAGCAAAGGACTTGGCCTCCACGAGAGATCAACCTGCCCTGCCAGCTAGGTGAGAGCCTGGCAGCGGAATCCATCCCGAGGTGAGACCTTCCCACCCTCCGAGAGATCAACCTGCCCCGCCAGCTAGGTGAGAGCCTGGCAGCGGAATCCATCTCGATGTGAGACCTTCCCACCCTCCGAGAGATAAACCTGCCCCGCCAGCTAGGTGAGAGCCTGGCAGCGGAATCCATCTCGATGTGAGACCTTCCCACCCTCCGAGAGATCGACCTGCCCTGCCAGCTAGGTGAGAGCCTGGCAGCGGAATCCATCTCGAGGTGAGACCTTCCCACCCTCCGAGAGATCGACCTGCCCTGCCAGCTAGGTGAGAGCCTGGCAGCGGAATCCATCTCGAGGTGAGACCTTCCCACCCTCCGAGAGATCAACCTGCCCTGCCAGCTAGGTGAGAGCCTGACAGCGGAATCCATCTCGAGGTGAGACCTTCCCGCCCTCCGAGATATCAACCTGCCCTGCCAGATAGGTGAGAGCCTGGCAGTGGAATCCATCTCGAGGTGAGACCTTCCCGCCCTCCGAGAGATCAACCTGCCCTGCCAGCTAGGTGAGAGTCTGGCAGCGGAATCCATCTCGAGGTGAGACCTTCCTGCCCTCCGAGAGATCAACCTGCCCTGCCAGCTAGGTGAGACCTGGCAGCGAAATCCATCTCGAGGTGAGACCTTCCCACCCTCCGAGAGATCAACCTGCCCTGCCAGCTAGGTGAGAGCCTGGCAGCGGAATCCATCTCGAGGTGAGACCTTCCCACCCTCCGAGAGATCAACCTGCCCTGCCAGCTAGGTGAGAGCCTGGCAGCGAAATCCATCTCGAGGTGAGACCTTCCCACCCTCCGAGAGATCGACCTGCCCTGCCAGCTAGGTGAGAGCCTGGCAGCGGAATCCATCTCGAGGTGAGACCTTCCCACCCTCCTAGAGATCGACCTGCCCTGCCAGCTAGGTGAGAGCCTGGCAGCGGAATCCATCTCGAGGTGAGACCTTTCTGCCCTCCGAGAGATCAACCTGCCCTGCTAGCTAGGTGAGAGCCTGGCAGCGGAATCCATCTCGAGGTGAGACCTTCCCACCCTCCGAGAGATCAACCTGCCCTGCCAGCTAGGTGAGAGCCTGGCAGCGGAATCCATCTCGAGGTGAGACCTTCCCACCCTCCGAGAGATCAACCTGCCCTGCCAGCTAGGTGAGAGCTTGGCAGCGGAATCCATCTCGAGGTGAGACCTTCCCACCCTCCGAGAGATCGACCTGCCCTGCCAGCTAGGTGAGAGCCTGGCAGCGGAATCCATCTCGAGGTGAGACCTTCCCACCCTCCGAGAGATCGACCTGCCCTGCCAGCTAGGTGAGAGCCTGGCAGCGGAATCCATCTCGTGGTGAGACCTTCCCACCCTCCGAGAGATCAACCTGCCCTGCCAGCTAGGTGAGAGCCTGGCAGCGGAATCCATCTCGAGGTGATACCTTCCCACCCTCCGAGAGATCAACCTGCCCTGCCAGCTAGGTGAGAGCCTGGCAGCGGAATCTATCTCGAGGTGAGACCTTCCCACCCTCCGAGAGATCGACCTGCCCTGCCAGCTAGGTGAGAGCCTGGTAGCGGAATCCATCTCGAGGTGAGACCTTCCCACCCTCCGAGAGATCAACCTGCCCCGCCAGCTAGGTGAGAGCCTGGCAGCGGAATCCATCTCGAGGTGAGACCTTCCCACCCTCTGAGACATCAACCTGCCCTGCCAGCTAGGTGAGAGCCTGGCAGCGGAATCCATCTCGAGGTGAGACCTTCCCACCCTCCGAGAGATTGACCTACCCTGCCAGCTAGGTGAGAGCCTGGCAGCGGAATCCATCTCGAGGTGAGACCTTCCCACCCTCCGAGAGATCAACCTGCCCCGCCAGCTAGGTGAGAGCCTGGCAGCGGAATCCATCTCGAGGTGAGACCTTCCCACCCTCTGAGAGATCAACCTGCCCTGCCAGCTAGGTGAGAGCCTGGCAGCGGAATCCATCTCGAGGTGAGACCTTCCCACCCTCCGAGAGATCGACCTGCCCTGCCAGCTAGGTGAGAGCCTGGCAACGGAATCCATCTCGAGGTGAGACAACTAGGCATCAACGAGAGGTACCACCGGCCCTGCCCAGCTAGTGAGAGCCTGGGCAGCGGGACCGTCTCGGAGCAAAAGAACTAAGCATCTCAATCAATCCTTACCAAATCTTACATCCTCAAATGGGGAAAAAGATGAGTTACATGACCCCCCCCCCCCCCCGACTCAGCTGGTCGGGGGCTGGACTCAATACAACATAAGAAAAATACAGGACTCTACCGGGACGAGGCTTCTTCAGGGGGTCTGGGCCTGGTGGTCGCCATCCGCTTCCTGCTCGCCGGACACTTCCATCCTGCTTAGGCTCTCCATGATCTTCTCCATCTCCTCTGCCTTGGCCAACCAAGAGATGGTGTTGACGGCCGTGACATAACACTGTCTTGCCATCCTGGAGTCTCCCTTAACTCTGACCTGGATCCCTCCGGAGCTGAACTTGATGCATTGGTGGAAGGAAGATGGCACGCAACAGAAGGCGCTGATGAGGGGCCTTCCGAAGATGGCGTTATAGATGCTTGGAACGTCCACAATGACGAACCGGCAGTTCCTTGAGACTCCCCCCAATTTAACTTGGAGTCCCACTCCACCCTCAACCTCCTTCCTCTCCCCTGAAAATCCGAACAGGGGTCCGTCCGAGGCCAACACCCTCCTTGGCTCTACCTGCATCTCATCAAACACCTTCCTGAAAATGACGTTGACAGAGCTCCCGTTGTCCACCAAGATTCGGGAGACGCTGTAGCCCTCGATGGCCGTCTGGATGACCAGCGCATCGCAAAACGGATCCTCATGATCCGGCAGGTCCTTCACTGAGAAGGTGACCTTCTCCTCCTGGGGCGGTGTCTGGGAGGTTGAGGCGACGCTCCTTCGGTACATGACATGGAGGCTTGCCTTCCGAGTGGCCTCGATCCCCACTCCACCATGGATCACCGCTATACCGCCTCGGGGTCCGACATCGACCCGGTCTTCACAAACATCATCCCCTCCTTCTCTGGGCAGAACCTCTTCAACCCGCACCGGTGGTTGTGGCGGGGCAGGGTCTCTCACCCCCCTCACTTCCAGGAACTCGGGGCAGGTAGATGTGGCGTGCCCCTCCACCTGGTGGAAGTCACAGTACGGCAACTCTACCCTGACCCTTCTCCTTCCCTGGCGGTTCCTCCTCTCCCTTCGACCAATCTCCATCGCTTGTTGTGGTGGGGCAGGAGTTGCCTAGGGGCTTGCCTCTGGAAGTTGAACCTTCCTTGGCCCCCATGGAAGTTTCCCCCATCATGGGCGTAACCTCTTCCCGGGCCCTGAGCGGGTCCTCCCTGCTGCCTCCAACCTGGTTCCGGACCCTCCTGAGCTAGAAGGAGCAGGGGCGAGACCCCGGCCCCCGGCCGGTCTCGCCACACCAGGCCGCCAGGCTAGAAGGAGCAGGGGCGAGACCCCGGCCCCCGGCCGGTCTCGCCCCACCAGGCCGCCAGGCTAGAAGGAGCAGGGGCGAGACTCCGGCCCTTGGCCGGTCTCGCCCCACCAGGCCGCCATGCTAGAAGGAGCAGGGGCGAGACCCCGGCCCCCGGCCGGTCTCGCCCCACCAGGCCGCCAGGCTAGGAGCAGGGGCGAGACCCCGGCCCCCGGCCGGTCTCGCCCCACTAGGCCGCCAGGCTACAAGGAGCAGGGGCGAGACCCCGGCCCCCGGCCTGTCTCGCCCCACCAGGCCGCCAGGCTAGAAGGGGCAGGGGCGAGACCCCGGCCCCCGGCCGGTCTCGCCCCACCAGGCCGCCAGGCTAGAAGGAGCAGGGGCGAGACCCCGGCCCCCGGCCGGTCTCGCCCCACCAGGCCGCCAGGCTAGAAGGAGCAGGGGCGAGACCCCGGCCCCCGGCCGGTCTCGCCCCACCAGGCCACCAGGCTAGAAGGAGCAGGGGCGAGACCCCGGCCCCCGGCTGGTCTCGCCCCACCAGGCCGCCAGGCTAGAAGCAACAGGGGCGAGACCCCGGCCCCCGGCCGGTCTCGCCCCACCAGGCCGCCATGCTAGAAGGAGCAGGGGCGAGACCCCGGCCCCCGGCCGGTCTCGCCCCACCAGGCCGCCAGGCTAGAAGGAGCAGGGGCGAGACCCCGACCCCCGGCCGGTCTCGCCCCACCAGGCCGCCAGGCTAGAAGGAGCAGGGGCGAGACCCCGGCCCCCGGCCGGTCTCGCCCCACCAGGCCGCCAGGCTAGAAGGAGCAGGGGCGAGACCCCGGCCCCCGGCCGGTCTCGCCCCACTAGGCCGCCAGGCTAGAAGGAGCAGGGGCGAGACCCCGGCCCCCGACCGGTCTCGCCCCACCAGGCCGCCAGACACCTATCGGGACGGGGGCTGGTGTTAGCCAATTTGCCGCACCCGCCCCCCAAAAGAGGGCCACTGGGGGGAGGTAGATTTTTCCTCCCCCTACTAGTATGTTTCCGAGCTAGAGTCAAAATTGGCCACCGAGAGTGCAAAATCTCCCAAAAGCTTAAAACTATACAGGGGCGAATACGGGGTTGTACACAATCCCCGCTATTTTCGAGGTTGGCACAAACTCGGAAAGAAATGTCCAACCAACGTATTCGTCGAGTGCAATTTCCTTGCACGCCTCTCCAGGGAGTCAACCTGCCACGCCAGCTATGGGAGCCTAGGTGGCGAGAGCTTCTCTGGGTAACAAACTTGGTTCCCACGAGAGATTAACCAGCCCTGCCAGCTAGGTGAGAGCCTGACAGCGGAATCCATCTCGGAGCAAAGGACTTGGCTTCCACAAGAGATCAACCTGCCCTGCCAGCTAGGTGAGAGCCTGACAGCGGAATCCATCTCGGAGCAAAGGACTTGGCTTCCACGAGAGATCAACCTGCCCTGCCAGCTAGGTGAGAGTCTGACAGCGGAATCCATCTCGGAGCAAAGGACTTGGCCTCCACGAGAGATCAACCTGCCCTGCCAGCTAGGTGAGAGCCTGGCAGCGGAATCCATCCCGAGGTGAGACCTTCCCACCCTCCGAGAGATCAACCTGCCCCGCCAGCTAGGTGAGAGCCTGGCAGCGGAATCTATCTCGATGTGAGACCATCCCACCCTCCGAGAGATCGACCTGCCCTGCCAGCTAGGTGAGAGCCTGGCAGCGGAATCCATCTCGAGGTGAGACCTTCCCACCCTCCGAGAGATCGACCTGCCCTGCCAGCTAGGTGAGAGCCTGGCAGCGGAATCCATCTCGAGGTGAGATCTTCCCACCCTTCGAGAGATCGACCTGCCCTGCCAGCTAGGTGAGAGCCTGACAGCGGAATCCATCTCGAGGTGAGACCTTCCCGCCCTCCGAGATATCAACCTGCCCTGCCAGCTAGGTGAGAGCCTGGCAGCGGAATCCATCTCGAGGTGAGACCTTCCCGCCCTCCGAGAGATCAACCTGACCTGCCAGCTAGGTGAGAGTCTGGCAACGGAATCCATCTCGAGGTGAGACCTTCCTGCCCTCCGAGAGATCAACCTGCCCTGCCAGCTAGGTGAGAGCCTGGCAGCGGAATCCATCTCGAGGTGAGACCTTCCCACCCTCCGAGAGATCAACCTGCCCTGCCAGCTAGGTGAGAGCCTGGCAGCGGAATCCATCTCGAGGTGAGACCTTCCCACCCTCCGAGAGATCAACCTGCCCTGCCAGCTAGGTGAGAGCCTGGCAGCGGAATCCATCTCGAGTTGAGACCTTCCCACCCTCCGAGAGATCGACCTGCCCTGCCAGCTAGGTGAGAGCCTAGCAGCGGAATCCATCTCGAGGTGAGACCTTCCCACCCTCCGAGAGATCAACCTGCCCTGCCAGCTAGGTGAGAGCCTGGCAGCGGAATCCATCTCGAGGTGAGACCTTCCTGCCCTCCGAGAGATCAACCTGCCCTGCCAGCTAGGTAAGAGCCTGGCAGCGGAATCCATCTCGAGGTGAGACCTTCCCACCCTCCGAGAGATCAACCTGCCCTGCCAGCTAGGTGAGAGCCTGGCAGCAGAATCCATCTCGAGGTGAGACCTTCCCACCCTCCGAGAGATCAACCTGCCCTGCCAGCTAGGTGAGAGCCTGGCAGCGGAATCCATCTCGAGGTGAGACCTTCCCACCCTCCGAGAGATCGACCTGCCCTGCCAGCTAGGTGAGAGCCTGGCAGCGGAATCCATCTCGAGGTGAGACCTTCCCACCCTCCGAGAGATCAACCTGCCCTGCCAGCTAGGTGAGAGCCTGGCAGCGGAATCCATCTCGAGGTGAGACCTTCCCACCCTTCCGAGAGATCAACCTGCCCTGCCAGCTAGGTGAGAGCCTGGCAGCGGAATCTATCTCGAGGTGAGACCTTCCCACCCTCCGAGAGATCGACCTGCACTGCCAGCTAGGTGAGAGCCTAGCAGCGGAATCCATCTCGAGGTGATACCTTCCCACCCTCCGAGAGATCAACCTGCCCCGCCAGCTAGGTGAGAGCCTGGCAGCGGAATCCATCTCGAGGTGAGACCTTCCCACCCTCTGAGAGATCAACCTGCCCTGCCAGCTAGGTGAGAGCCTGGCAGCGAAATCCATCTCGAGGTGAGACCTTCCCACCCTCCGAGAGATCGACCTGCCCTGCCAGCTAGGTGAGAGCCTGGCAGCGGAATCCATCTCGAGGTGAGACCTTCCCACCCTCCGAGAGATCAACCTGCCCCGCCAGCTAGGTGAGAGCCTGGCAGCGGAATCCATCTCGAGGTGAGACCTTCCCACCCTCTGAGAGATCAACCTGCCCTGCCAGCTAGGTGAGAGCCTGGCAGCGGAATCCATCTCGAGGTGAGACCTTCCCACCATCCGAGAGATCGACCTGCCCTGCCAGCTAGGTGAGAGCCTGGCAACGGAATCCATCTCGAGGTGAGACAACTAGGCATCAACGAGAGGTACCAGCGGCCCTGCCCAGCTAGTGAGAGCCTGGGCAGCGGGACCGTCTCGGAGCAAAAGAACTAAGCATCTCAATCAGTCCTTACCAAATCTTACATCCTCAAATGGGGAAAAAGATGAGTTACATGACCCCCCCCCCCCCCCCGACTCAGCTGGTTGGGTGCTGGACTCAATACAACATAAGAAAAATACAGGACTCTAGCGGGACGAGGCTTCTTCAGGGGGTCTGGGCCTGGTGGTCGTCATCCGCTTCCTGCTCGCCGGACACTTCCATCCTACTTAGGCTCTCCATGATCTTCTCCATCTCCTCTGCCTTGGCCAACCAAGAGATGGTGTTGACGGCCGTGACATAACACTGTCTTGCAATCCTGGAGTCTCCCTTTACTCTAACCTGGATCCCTCCGGAGCTGAACTTGATGCATTGGTGGAAGGAAGATGGCACGCAACGGAAGGCGCTGATGAGGGGCCTTCCGAAGATGGCGTTATAGCTGCTTGGAGCGTCCACAATGACGAACCGGCAGTTCCTTGAGACTCCCCCCAATTTAACTTGGAGTCCCACTCCACCCTCAACCTCCTTCCTCTCCCCTGAAAATCCGAACAGGGGTCCGTCCGAGGCCAACACCCTCCTTGGCTCTACCTGCATCTCATCAAACGCATTCCTGAAAACGACGTTGATAGAGCTCCCATTGTCCACCAAGATTTGGGAGACGCTGTAGCCCTCGATGGCCGTCTGGATGACCAGCGCATCGCAAAATGGATCCTCATGATCCGGCAGGTCCTTCACTAAGAAGGTGACCTTCTCCTCCTGGGGCGGTGTCTGGGAGGTTGAGGCGACGCTCCTTCGGTACATGACATGGAGGCTTGCCTTCCGAGTGGCCTCGATCCCCACTCCACCATGGATCACCGCTATACCGCCTCGGGGTCCGACATCGACCCGGTCTTCACAAACATCATCCCCTCCTTCTCTGGGCAGAACCTCTTCAACCCGCACCGGTGGTTGTGGCTGGGCAGGGTCTCTCGCCCCCCTCACTTCCAGGAACTCGGGGCAGGTAGATGTGGCGTGCCCCTCCACCTGGTGGAAGTCACAGTACGGCAACTCTACCCTGACCCTTCTCCTTCCCTGGCGGTTCCTCCTCTCCCTTCGACCAATCTCCATCGCTTGCTGTGGTGGGGGCAGGAGTTGCCTAGGGGCTTGCCTCTGGAAGTTGAACCTTCCTTGGCCCCCATGGAAGTTTCCCCCATCATGGGCGTAACCTCTTCCCGGGCCCTGAGCGGGTCCTCCCTGCTGCCTCCAACCTGGTTCCGGACCCTCCTGAGCTCTCCGCTCCTCTCTCCTTCTTCCCTCCTGAGGCCTCGAGCCACCTTGATCCTTTGCCTCTGTCTCTGTCAGCTTTGCCAACTTCTTGACAAACACCGGGTTGGCCGCCTCCATGGCTATCTCCTCTGCCGCCCTTTCCATCAGCTGCTCAAAGGAAAGGGGGGCCTTCCGGGTCAAGCTCATCCTGAAGAAGCCCTCCTTCAGCCCAACGGTGAAGGCCATCTGGAGAGCATACCCTGGCATCTCCTGGACCTCCAGGATCTCCTCTTGGAACCGGTCAACGTAGCGGGCCAACGACTCCTCGGCCCCCTGCCTTATCAAGAAGATGGATTCAGGACTCCTCTTCCACTTCTTGGAGGTGGAGAAGCGGAGCTGGAAGCTTCGGCTCAAGTCCTCGAACCCATAGATCGACCTCGGAGGGAGTTGATGGAACCAGTCCCTTGCCTTCTCCTTCAGCGTGATCGCAAAGAGGCGACACTTGAAGGCATCCGTCATCGGCCTGATGGAGACGGCATCCTCGAACCACTGCAGATGCTGGACGGGGTCATCCTTCCCCGTATAGTAAGCCATGTCTGGTTCTCTGAACCCCTCGGGAACGGGAGCTGAGATGATCAACTCGCTGAAGGGTGACCCCCTAAGGGGTGGTCTCGCCACCTCCACTCGCGCAACCTGCTCGCCTGGGAGGTTGGCACTCGCCGGGCTAGAGAACAACTCCCGGCCAGTGAGGTCTCGCTCGACCCCATCTCCCATCCTCTCCTTTCCTGGCCTTCTTCCTGGTGCACTTCCTTCTCCCCCCGCTAGGGTCATCTCGCCTAGACCCATGGGAGTCGACTCGTCGAGGGGGGGAGCCAGCTCCTGGGGGGTCGGGGTGGAGCTGCCACCCTGAGGAGCAATGCTTCGCAGCATCTCCATGATGCCCTGGATGGAGGCCATGAACTCTTGCCTCCCCACAAAGGGTCCTGGGGTGGGGAGCTCGCCGAGATCATCACTACCTCCTTGACCTCCCGTCATGACACTCTCCTGAGATCTTCTGTGCTGGTAACTCTCCACGCTCACCGCACCAAAGTGTTGAAGCCAAAATTGACCTCTGTGGAGTTTGGGGTCCCTGAAAGGGGTGACCTCACACCTACTACACTCGAGAGAACGTCACGGACCGGAGACTTAGGAGACTATGAACAGACCCTCGGCTCTAGCACGGAGGTCCCACCTCACACCCGGAAGGCTACCTGAGCTCTTCCTCTCCCTTACCAAAGGGCTAGGCTGGGCGCCTTGGAGAGCTCTCTCTACTCTACCAAGAGGAATCTAAGGGAGGAGGAAGCTAAGAAAAGGATCCTCTCCAAGGCACCCAAGGGGGTCTCTTTATAGTTTTTCCAAGTCCTGTGGGTAAAAAGACCGAAATACCCTTACACCCAAAAAACCTCGGGCCAATAGAAAACAGCCACGGCGGGGGGTAAAGAGGGAATTCCCCCCGAGGGCAAGAAGGTAAAACTGCAGGGGGGGCAAGGGCGAGACCGCGACCTCCGGCCGGTCTCGCCCCACCAGGCCGCCAGGCTAGAAGGAGTAGGGGCGAGACCCCGGCCCCCGGCCGGTCTCGCCCCACCAGGCCGCCAGGCTAGAAGGAGCAGGGGCGAGACTCCGGCCCTTGGCCGGTCTCGCCCCACCAGGCCGCCATGCTAGAAGGAACAGGGGCGAGACCCCGGCCCCCGGCCGGTCTCGCCCCACCAGGCCGCCAGGCTAGGAGCAGGGGCGAGACCCCGGCCTCCGGCCGGTCTCGCACCACCAGGCCGCCAGGCTAGAAGGAGCAGGGGCGAGACCCCGGCCCCCGGCCGGTCTCGCCCCACCAGGCCGCCAGGCTAGAAGGAGCAGGGGCAAGACCCGGGCCCCCGGCCGGTCTCGCCCCACCAGGCCGCCAGGCTAGAAGGAGCAGCGGCGAGACCCCGGCCCCCGGCCGGTCTCGCCCCACCAGGCCGCCAGGCTAGAAGGGGCAGGGGCGAGACCCCGACCCCCGGCCGGTCTCGCCCCACCAGGCCGCCAGGCTAGAAGGAGCAGGGGCGAGACCCCGGCCCCCGGACGGTCTCACCCCACCAGGCCTCCAGGCTAGAAGGAGCAGGGGCGAGACCCCGGCCCCCGGCCGGTCTCGCCCCACCAGGCCGCCAGGCTAGAAGGAGCAGGGGCGAGACCCCGGCCCCCGGCCGGTCTCGCCCCACCAGGCCGCCAGGCTAGAAGGAGCAGGGGCGAGACCCCGGCCCCCGGCCTGTCTCGCCCCACCAGGCCTCCAGGCTAGAAGGGGCAGGGGCGAGACCCCGGCCCCCGGCCGGTCTCGCCCCACCAGGCCGCCAGGCTAGAAGGAGCAGGGGCGAGACCCCGGCCCCCGGCCGGTCTCGCCCCACCAGGCCGCCAGGCTAGAAGGAGCAGGGGCGAGACCCCGGCCCCCGGCCGATCTCGCCCCACCAGGACGCCAGGCTAGAAGGAGCAGGGGCGAGACCCCGGCCCCCGGCCGGTCTCGCCCCACCAGGCCGCCAGGCTAGAAGGAGCAGGGGCGAGACCCCGGCCCCCGGCTGGTCTCGCCCCACCAGGCTGCCATGCTAGAAGGAGCAGGGGCGAGACCCCGGCCCCCGGCCGGTCTCGCCCCACCAGGCCGCCAGGCTAGAAGGAGCAGGGGCGAGACCCCGGCCCCCGGCCGGTCTCGCCCCACCAGGCCGTCAGGCTAGAAGGAGCAGGGGCGAGACCCCGGCCCCCGGCCGGTCTCGCCCCACCAGGCCGCCAGGCTAGAAGGAGCAGGGGCGAGACCCCGGCCCCCGGCCGGTCTCGCCCCACCAGGCCGCCAGGCTAGAAGGAGCAGGGGCGAGACCCCGGCCCCCGGCCGGTCTCGCCCCACCAGGCCGCCAGACACCTATCGGGACGGGGGCTGGTGTTAGCCAATTTGCCGCACCCGCCCCCCAAAAGAGGGCCACTGGGGGGAGGTAGATTTTTCCTCCCCCTACTAGTATGTTTCCGAGCTAGAGCCAAAATTGGCCACCGAGAGTGCAAAATCTCCCAAAAGCTTAAAACTATACAGGGGCGAATACGGGGTTGTACACTAATTTTTTGGGTGGTCTGCGGATAGCGATATTCCTAAGTCTGTTTATGCCTTTGGTATAAATAGATACTTAGTGTTTTCGGGAATGCTGTCTGATCGATCGATGATTGTTCCGTCGTTCTTCGTTCGTTCCGCCGATCCCGAATCCCGCCGACGGAAGTGTTCCGCCGCCGTGCTCGCTCCGTCGACCTCCTCCTCTCCGGCGATTGTCGCTGGTGTTGCTATCCCTGGCGCGGACCTAGCAGTCCGTGGAAAAGCAAGGTGTGGTCATTCTCCTTCCCGATTATCCGTGCGACGAAAAAATCGGTGTTCTCCTGCTCGTGTGGATTTCTGCAGAGACGTGGATATCATTCCACGTAGAACTCGCCACCAGCAAGAACACGAAACTTGGAGCATCTCCGTTGAGTTGTGACTCGACGCCACCGAGGTAATTTTTGCCTAGTTGTATGTTAACTTCTTGATTCAACTACCATGGCCCGATCTCATCTCTTTTGGGTTTTTCTTGATGTTTTTACTCTTCCGCTGCGTGCACAAGTGTTGTGCCATCCTCATAGAGAAACCCAACAGTGGTATCAGAGGGAGGTTCCGGTCATGATTGTTGTATTGGAAGTTTTATTATTCCAGTGCGTGTAAACCTAGGGATTTAGAAGTGTTCTAAATGTCTAGATTTAGTCTTGGTACCCCGCCAAGAACTTCTGGGATTTCGTGGAAATTTCTAATTGTTAGAAATTGTAGTCTCTTTAGCAGTAACCATCCCTCGAGATTGTTTTGGATTTTGAATCCAACATAGAGAGATGAGCTTGTCTACAGCTTTAAGTTGAGTTGTCTTTGCTTTTGTCCAATGCATGTAAATCTGAGGATTTGGAAGTTTCCGGATGTTCAGATTTAGTCCTTCCTTCTATCAAATGTTGATGGTGTCAGGTTGTGCACATAAGGGATGCATGTGGTTTTAGAAAATTTGTTTTTCTTTGGATGTGCACATTGATCAAATGTTGATCATGGTTAACTGTTAACCTATAATCAAAATCCCTTCATCAAATATTAAGTGTTTGTATGTCTTCCGATGGATGACACTCTTCCTGCCTCGATCGATGAAGTGTGGGCTTGCCAAAGCAAGGTGCATTAATCTATCTTGGTAAGGGTGCAAGCGGATAATTGTGATATCCCACTGTAGACATCGGGTCCAGCTTAACTAGGTGACCTCAAAGGTTGAGTGCCTAGAGGCATAGGGTTGGCATGCACCATATGATGGATGCGAGTAAGGAGTTATTCACCAACCATACAAGAATTGCATGAGGAAGCAATTGGCAAGCGTTGCCTACCTAAATAACCGCATCGTGAGAGGAAAGCCAAAGCTGACTCATTGTGTTGGTGAAATACGGATCTTGTCCACTAAGAGAGTAGCTCACATGAACTCTCTGAATTGTTAGTGAGGGCTATCAATTCGAATAAAATAGTGGGAGTGTTTTAATTGAAGTCCAAATTAAAATAAATTGTATTTGAAATTTTGGTACTGGTTTTATTCTGTATAAATTCTTGTAGAATTCCATGGCAAGTGTTTCACACTCCACGTTGTCTCTGAGAGCCATCCTTGAGAAGGATAAGCTCAGTGGGACTAATTACATGGACTGGTACAGGAACCTGAGAATTGTTCTCAGGCAAGAGCGAAAGCTCTATGTCTTGGAAGAAGAAGCCCCCGAGGTGCCGACCAGGAACTCTTCCCGTGCTGAGAAGGATGCTTATAAGAAGTATACTGATGATGCTTTAGATGTCAAATGCCTTATGCTTGCCACTATGGACTCTGAGCTTCAGAAGCAACATGAGAACATGGGGTGCAAGGAGATTGACGAGCATCTCAAGAAAATGTTTCAAGGGTAGGCTCGTCAAGAGAGGTTCGACGTCACAAAAGCGTTATTTCAGTGCAAGATGGGAGTTCGAGACTCAGTAGGGACTCACGTACTCAAGATGATTGGGTATATAGAGAACCTTGAAAGTCTGGGTTTTCCTCTTGGTCAAGAGTTGGTCACAGATCTGATCCTGCAATCGTTGTCGGACAGTTATGAGCAGTTCGTCTTGAACTACAACATGAATGAAATAGACAAGACACTGCCCGAACTCCTAGGCATGTTGAGAACTGCCGAAATCAATATGAAGAAGGCCAAGCCTGCCAGCCCCATACTGATGGTGCATAAGGGCAAGGGCAAGGCCAAGGGCTCTAAGAAGACGAAGGTGGGACCTAAGTCATATCTTGAGCCCAAGTCTTCTGCACTGATGAAAAAGAAAAGCACGGTGAAGGAAGGGAAATGCCACCACTGTGGCAAGGCTGGTCAATGGAGGAGGAACTGTTCTTCGTACATTGAAGGTCTGCAGAAAATGAAGGGAGGTATGACTTCCGCTTCAAATGTTCACGTTATAGAGATAAACCTTTCTGCTCCTTCATCTTGGGTATTGGATACTGGATGTGGTTCTCACATTTGTACAAATGTGCAGGAACTGGGAAGGAGAAGATTGTTGAGTAAAGGGGAGGTGGACCTCCGCGTCGGCAATGGAGCAAGAGTTGCTGCTGTAGCCGTAGGGGTTTACCATCTTTCTTTGCCCAGTGGGCTTGTAATAGAACTAGATAATTGTTATTTTGTTCCGGCCATAACTAGAAACATTATATCTATTTCATGTTTGGACATGATTGGATTTTCTTTTATAATTAAGAACAACTGTTGTTCTATATTTAAGAATGATGTTTGTTATGCTATAGCCCAATGTTTAATGGTCTTTATGTTTTGAACTTGGACCATCTGATCTGTAATGTAGAAAATAATAAAAGACTAAGAACAAATGACTCGAACCCTACATTTCTCTGGCATTGTCGTTTGGGCCATATCAACGAGAAGCGCATATCCAAGCTCCACAGAGATGGACTTTTGGACTCATTTGATTATGAATCATTTGAGCGATGCGAATCTTGTTTGTTAGGCAAGATGACTAAAGGTCCTTTCACTGGTTATACTGAGAGGGCTGAGGATCTCTTGGGTGTTGTACATAGTGATGTATGCGGACCCATGAGTTTCATGGCTAGAGGTGGGTATTTCTACTTTGTTACATTTACTGATGATTTCAGTAGATACGGATATGTGTATCTTATGAAGTGCAAATCCGAGACCTTTGAAAAGTTCAAAGAGTTCAAGAATGAAGTAGAAAACCAGTTGGGTAAAACGGTTAAAGCACTCCGATCTGATCGAGGTGGCGAATACCTGAGTCATGAGTTCTGTGATCATCTGAAAGAGTGTGGTATTGTATCACAGCTCACTCCACCTAGAACACCACAACATAATGGTGTGTCTGAGAGGAGAAATCGTACTCTGTTAGACATGGTACGTTCGATGATGAGTCATGCAGACTTGCATGTTTCCTTTTGGGGTTTTGCTTTAGAGACTGCTGCAATGACATTGAATCGCGCCCCAATGAAAACGGTTCTGAAGACACCATATGAAATATGGACTGGGAAGCGTCCTGGTATGTCGTTCATTAAAATTTGGGGCTGTGAGGCATACGTGAGACGTCAAATGCCTGACAAGCTGGAACCCAAATCGGATAAATGTTATCTGGTGGGATATCCTAAGGAAACGAAAGGGTATTACTTTTACCTACCGTCTGAGGGCAAAGTGTTTGTCGCAATGACTGGTGTCTTCTTGGAGAAAGAGTTCTTATCAAGAAAGACTGAAAAGGTAGAGCTTGAAGAAGTTCAAGAACCACATGTAGTGAATGAACCGGAATTGGATTCTGAGACAGGACTACTGTAACATCCCATTTCCAACTAGACCCCTAAGAGTGGTTTTGGCCATGACTAGGTCATGACAAACCCTAGGAAGCCAGTAATGGGCCAAGAGATAGGGGACAGAAAGGTGGGAGATCATCATGGTCTGCAAATAGTAGAACTCTAAACAATGGTGTAGGATGACCATGGGCCACACCCTAACCCCAAGACCCTACCACAACACCCCTAATACCTTGGGAGGCCCATTAGAGCCAAAAGGACCCATTAGGGTCAACCCAAGAGGCTCAGTTGACCAAGGTCAACCCTAGCCCTAAATGGGTCAAACTAGCCTACTTAGGGTCAATTGACCTACTCCTAGCCTAGAGGACCCCACCTATGCCTCCTAACCCTAAAGTGAGGTCAATGGGTCACTAAGGACACATTGGGGTCAGCCCTAGAGGCCAGGTTGACCCAAGTCAACTCAAGCCCCTAATCTGGTCAAAGTACCCTTACTAAGGGTATGTGACCTCAAAAGTGCAGGGTAACCCTACATAACCCTACCTAGACCCTAAGGGAGGCCAATGGGTCACCAAGGACCCAATGGGGTCAACCCAAATGGTTATGTTGACCCAAGTCAACTCTAGCCCTAAAATGGTCAAAGTGCCCTTGCCAAGGGACATGAGACCACCAAGAGGCCCAACCAACCCTATTCAAGTAACCCTAGACCTTAAGGGAGTCCAATAGGCCACTAAAAACCCAATGGGGTCAACCCAGATGGTCAAATTGACCAGGTCAACCCTCATTTAGGTCAAGTCAAACCTAGCCCAAAAAGGGCTAACCCAAGCCCCAAGCCACTTCTCCCTTAGGCTAACCCCACCCCCCATGACCATCATAATCAAGTGGGCTGCATTTAGCTTGTGAGGTTGACTAGTCAACCAGAGGTGACTAGGAGAGAGAAAGGAGCTCCCCTCCATGATAATGGAGGAGAGAGAAATTGAGGAAGAGGAAGGGGAAGTGGAAGGCCGGCCAAGGGAGGCTAACAGCCACCATTTATGGCTACAATCAACTCCTCTAGAGGAGAGGAGTTGATTCCAGCCGTTTCCCGGCCACCAAGGGATGGGTTCAGCCCCCCTCCACTCTACCCGAGCCACACCTTTAATGGTGTTAATGGCCATTGAAGAACCAGCCTCCCCTCTCCCCCATTTGCCATTTAAACACCATCAGGGGGCCAAGGGGATCATTTTAGAGCGTTTACCTGGAGGAGACGAGCCATCCCACTGTGCGGTTGCAGAAGCCGAGCGCCGCCGCCGTCGTCAATGGCATCCCGCCGCTCCTCTCGCATCCAGGCTGCCAGGAAGGTCCTCCTCCTCTCCTTAACTCGCGGGTAGATCATAGGACTCTTTAGGTTTAAGATTCGGGCTCAATTGAGCCCGATCAAATCCAGGATTCCTCATGGTTTCGGCAAGAAATCTTCTTGTTATAACCGCCGGAAAACGCCTCTCCGGCGGCAGAGCCGCCGCCTGGCGATAGCCACCACCTCAACGGAGGTGTTGGTGGCGGTGGCTGGCCGGGGAAGGGGCTGGATCGCCGGCGGCAAGGCTTGGAAATGGCTCCAGGCGAGATGGATCCTGGCCGTTGGCTCATTGAAGAAGACGACGGGATTCCGTCGAATCTGCGTCAAGATTCGTGCCTCCCCTGATTTCAAACTATAGGATTCATTTTATATTCATGTGTATTATGTCACAGATTTTGATATATTTGGTTGTAAATTTTAAAAATACTTAGGCCCCTCTGCAGGAAAAGTCACCAACACAAAAGTTGTAGCCCTCTGAGTCTATTTCACTTTAAAATTTCTTTGAACCCATTTGGGTGCATGGTCTGACCAGGGCACCCATTTTGGTGAGACATACCCTTAGGGCTAGGCAGTCATTAAATTGAGTGCCCACGCTTCATCCCTAGCCCAAATCAGTTGAAATTTTGATAGGGAGTCTATCCTAGCTATACCTAGGGCCTTTCCAAAAATGGGAATTTTTGGAGAAACTATTTCTATAGTTTTTATAAACATTTAATAATTATTAAATAAATTAAATAGGTGCCCTAAACACCTCCAAACCCTCCCAAATTTTGGTGAGTGGTCCCTGGGTTCACTTCAGGTACCTGTATAGAGTTTCACCTAATTTGGATATGTTTTGAATAGGTTTTGACCCAACCCTAACTATACCTTATTAAGGGCATTTTGGTCAAAAGTGCACTTTTGATTTTGAGTGATCAAATCACCTCAACAGAGGCTGAAATTTGGGCCACTGACTTGTTATGGCACTTATCACCTCCCCATGGAATATGGGATAGTGAGGAATAGATTTGCCCTAAGTTCCTAGGTCAAACCCTAAGGAGGGATCTTTTGGCCTTGTGAAGGGCATGAGTCCTAAACACCTTGGATGAACACCAAATTTTGCAAGGAGGTTCCTAGGATATATAAAACCCTCTGTTAAAAATATTAGCAAATTGTGAAAATGGTAGGATCCCCAAAACCCTAACCCTAGCTTAGGACCTAAAACTTGTAGTGTAGGTTTAGGTTAGCTAAACATCTTGAAACTTAACCAAATTTGGGTAGTGAGGGGATTAGGGTATTTTGAGCCTCTGATAATTTACTTGAGGAATTTTGATCAATATTTGTAGCACTTCATTTGTAATCAATAGTATTGCCCTAATTAATAATTTGGCTATTGTGGTCTCACTGCCCATAGAAAGGGTATGAAATATGGGCAGAGTTAGTTTTAGGCTATAATAATCTTGTATGAATTTTGTTAGAATTTTTGGATATCTATTTAGGGCATCTACTTCACAAGTGCTTTATTTTGATTACATACTAAATAATTCTTGCAAGAGCCCATTACTTATTGAAAAATCATGAAACTTGCTGCATAGTGTTTCTAGCTCAATAATATCATGTGGGAATTTTTGTGGAATTATTTGATGGTTAATTAGTATACTTTGTTCATTAACCCATAAACTTGAAAGCTCATGAGAAAATCAAATATAGCCTTATTCTTATGTGATAAATTATGAAACTTTTTCTAGGGTATTTGTAAGCCATGACAGTCATCCCTGAATTTTCTCTGAATTTTTGGAGGCATTATTATTGTAAAAGCTTTTAAATTGACTATTTATGAGGCAACTTTGAAATTAAATTTAAGAGCCCAAACCTTGCTGAAAAATTGGAAGACTTAGGATTTAGAGTTGATTATGCATTTTGTAATTATCATAAATTTAGTGGATTATTATCTTGTCTGAAAATGGTACCTCATGTTCAAACTTGGGCCTTTTGGACACTAGAATAAATAAATTAATTATCAGACAAATTAGGAAAATTATGGATTTCTGGATTTATGCTTCAAATGTCATTTTAGCCCTCTAATAATTATCATAAGGGTACTGGATGAGTATTTCATGTACTTCCCTTTTTACGGGTCATGTAGCTTAAGTGGTCTGCATATAGCAAAACTGCAGGATTTCATTTGGATGTGAATTAGGGCACGTATGATGGGTCTTGATGGTTTGCTGGAAGGATAAGTGGAATGGGCTGCATCTATGGAAGATGAGTGAGTAGGGTGTGGTTTTGTCTAGGGTTTATAGGCGTTCGGGTCCGACGAAAGATCGTCCTACCCTAGGAGAGTTGGAGTCAAATCACCCTAGGATTAGCTTATCGGAACATGAGAAAGTAATGGGTAAGGGAATCAACCAATAACAAAATAAGTACCTTGCGAAAGGGAACGCTGGGCGTAATCCCAACACAGTTCCTAGTGCCCCTTGAGAGCCCTTCACAGGGAATACCGGGGGCAGTCCTGGGTTAACGTAAACCGTTTTAAAAGCTGAAAAGATTAACTTAGTAATTAGGGTTGCACCTTTCACAAACACTGATAGCACTGGTAGATAGCTTGGAGCTTCGGCTCGGATGGTTAAAAGACGGACTTTGGGTCCGGGGAGCTTCGGCTCGATTGTTTGAGTCGGATGTGTTTGTCCGGGGAGCTTCGGCTCGGGTTTGATTACGCTAAATTTGCATGTGCATAAAAGGAAAGAAAATTAAGGTGGTGGGTCTTCGGTATTGGAGGGTCGATGCACCGACGCCAATTCGTTGACTCGGCAAGTGTGGTTAGCACTTCGCCATCAGAAGTCCGGTGCGCCAGCCGGCAAGAGTACGCAGGAGTCCGCTTCGTGCACCAAGCGTTGAGGCGTACGATAGGTCTGACCGGTAGTGCTTTACTGGTTTAGAGGTGGGCGAGGCCCAACCCACTGCTTCCGTCTGCCACTACGGAGGTATCTTGGGAGGTTACGGCTCCAGAAAGGGGGAACTAAAGGTCTGTGTGCACAGAGTCGGGTGTGTGTGTTGCACTTGCATGTCCATCATACCCACTTGCATGTCATAGCATAATCGTTACCTTTAACCTTGACACCTAAAGTATAAGTGGAATGGGACGCTTATACTTTAGGACCTGCTACACGACCCCTTAGTCTATAAGCTTGTGTGGGCAAGTTTATAAATTACGGTTAATTTTGATATATATAGTTACTGCTGTTTGATAACCGACACCCCAACGTATAAATTGGTATGAGACTTTTTATACGATGGGAGCCTTGCAGAAGACCCCTTGGCTTATGTGTTCTCACATAAGTGAAGGTTACTTTTCATATTTCAGCTTATTGTCCATACATGTTATAGAGTTGCTAGTATAGGTCCACTGCCATCTGCTTTTTGATATTCTCCACCTTCAAGTCCTCCCCTTTCTTCCTCTCCGCTCGGTGCCTAGGAGCCGTGGGGGAAGGGGCAGGGGATGATAGGACTTAGTCTTTTAGACTAACGGTTTTCGAACCGCATCATTTAGGGGATCGTGGAGACCAGCATGGAGGAGCAGCCCCAGAGACCGGTGCGCTTGGAGGTGGGGCAGTCTAGCTCCGGAGTTCATACAGCCGGGACCGTGAGTCTCGACCTTGAGTAGTTTTTCTGCTTCCGCATGAGTGATTTTGTAGTGAGGCTATGATGTACCGGGCATAAGCCCGTATTTTTGCTACTCTGATGTTTTATTCTGTGGACACTCCCTTCGTGGAGTTATATTTATTATGACATGTGATTTTCTGTGGACAGTTAGTTTTCATGACTTCTTTATGCTACTTTTCTGTGATCGAAATGGCCGGCAGAATCGGCGCTTTGTGGTGATGACTCTTCAGGGCGTGAAGGAGTCACCGCAAAACGGCGGTTCTGGGCCTAAGACCCCGGTGTCGAAAGAAAAAAAAAGGGGGGGTCTTACAACTACAAGATGTTGTAGCTAGAGAACCTGCTCAAGGAACACAAGTCCTACGTAGATCTGGTAGACCGAGGTTTGAGCCTGAGAGATATGGATTTCTCGTGTCTCAAATAGGTGATGTGTTGCTTATGGATCATGATGATGAACCAGCAACCTACCAAGAGGCTATGAATGGACCAGACTCCGACAAATGGCTTGAGGCTATGAAATTCGAAATGGACTCCATGTATGCAAACCAAGTTTGGAACTTGGTGGAACCACCTGAAGGGGTACGACCCATAGGGTGCAAGTGGGTCTTCAAGAAGAAGACCGAGATGGATGGGAATGTACAGACATTCAAAGGGCGACTGGTGGATAAGGGTTTCAAGCAAATTCATGGTATTGACTATGATGAGACCTTTTCCCCTGTTGTCATGGTAAAGTCTATAAGGATATTGCTTGATGTTGCTGCGTATTATGACTACGAGATCTGGCAGATGGATATCAAAACAACTTTCCTTAATGGAAACCTCCTTGAGGAAGTGTATATGACACAACCCGAGGGTTTTGTATCCCCAGATGAAGCCACTAAAATATGCAAGCTGAATAAGTCCATCTATGGACTGAAACAGGACTCTCGAAGTTGGAATCTTCGTTTTGATGAGAAAATCAAAGAGTTTGGTTTCATCAAGAATGAAGATGAGCCTTGTGTTTACAAGCGAATCAGTGGGAGCATTGTTGTCTTCCTGATATTGTATGTAGATGACATACTGTTGATTGGGAATGACATTCCTACCCTGAAAGTTGTTAAGAACAACCTAGGGAACTGCTTTTCAATGAAGGATTTGGGTGAAGCGACTTACATACTCGGTATTAAGATCTATAGAGATAGATCGAAGAAGTTGCTGGGTTTGACCCAGAGTACGTACATCGAAAAGGTGTTGAAGCGGTTCAACATGCTTGAGTCCAAGAAAGGACTTTTGCCCATATCTCATGGTGTGAATCTCTCTAAGGACCAGTGTCCAAATTCTTGTGAAGATAAGGACCGCATGAAGTTGATTCCATATGCTTCGGCAATTGGATCAATCATGTACGCGATGTTATGTACTCGACCCGACGTCTCCTTTGCTTTGAGCATGACTAGCAGGTATCAGTCAGACCCCGGTGAGTGTCACTAGATTGCAGTCAAGAATGTCCTGAAGTACTTGAGAAGGACTAAGGATGTGTTCTTGGTGTATGGTGGAGAGGAAGAGCTCGTTGTAAGTGGTTACACGGATGCTAGCTTCCAAACTGATAGAGACGAATCCAAGTCTCAGTCAGGTTTTGTGTTTTGCCTGAATGGAGGAGTTGTGAGCTGGAAGAGTTCCAAGCAAGAGATAGTTGCTGATTCTACAACAGAGGCCGAGTATATCGCCGCAGCTAATGCGGCGAAGGAGGCTGTATGGATTAGGAAAATCATCGGCGAGCTTGATGTAGTTCCTAGCATTGTTGGTCTCGTAGTTCTCTACCGTGATAACAATGGTGCAATTGCACAATCTAAGGAACCTAGATCCCATCAGCGCTCCAAGCACATACTTCGGCGGTTTCATCTTATTCGTGAGATTGTCGAATGAGGAGATGTGAACATTTGCAGAGTGCCGACTGAGGAGAATATTGCGGATCCACTGACAAAGCCTCTCGCGCAGAGAAAGCATGATGGTCATACTAGATCGATGGGTATACGATACCTAAATGATCAACTCTAGTGAGAATCTTGTGGATTGCATGTAAACATGTATTTTGTTGGCCATTTGTTCATATGATGAACAGTGTATCTAGTTTTTCTCTTACAATTAATGACAAGTTCTTTTATTATGAGTTTTTCTATATGATAGTTAAATGTTAACATAATAGATACCCTTAGAATGTTCGCTTCCATGGGACATCAAGTATGTGACTTGAATGTGAGAGCCTATGATTTATTTGAAGCTTCATTCTTAAAAAGTCCCTGGTCGAGTATCATTATAGAAGCTAAGGGTGATGATGGTACATGAAGGCTAGCACGTGCGTTGACTGATGACCGGTTCTCACAGGTCATGATATTGTGATATCAAGTCATCACGTGGGTACTTGTTAGTGAACAAGTTGCACTGGACAGACCCAACCTGAGACTACTATGTGGATTGTCATCCAATCGTGTCACGAGTAGGTCTCAATTGACAATGGTGTTGTGGTCCTTTGACCTGAAGTCACAACATTCATCAAGTGAGGAAGAGCGTGCTTTGATGCCATCTAAAGTCTTCCTTGAGAAAGGTTGATGATAAGGGTGGTTGTTGGGCATGTTACGAATCATTTGGGTGTTTGTGTGTGAGCAGATATGGGATTTGTCCTCCTGTATGACAGGAGTTGCATCCATGGGCCCCTTGATGGAACTGGACTGAGAAATGCATGACCATGCTTGTTGGGTACATTGGTCAAATGTACCTGATTTGAAGAAGCCTCACCCAACTCAATGATATACATCATAATGTATTTGATGTATGTTGAGTTTACTTGTGCAGGTTAAGTAATCACTGGACTGAAGCAAAACGTTTCTAATTCCATGTGTCGACACCTAGAGGGAAAGTGTCGACACTTAAGAAAGCTTGTGTCGACACCCAGACAAGCAGTGTCGACACTTGGAGTCATTGTGTCGACACCTGGGATGCAGAGTCGACACCAGACAGAAAGTGTCGACACTTGGAGCTGTGTCGACACTCAGTGAAGAAAAGTGCAGACAGAAAGTGTCGACACAAGGAGCTGTGTCGACACCCAGTGAAGCTGTGTCTACACCAGAAAGTGTCGACACTTGTAGCTGTGTCGACACTCAGCAAAAGTCTGCAGAGACTAAGTTAAAGTGTCGACACTCAGAACAATGTGTCGACACTCAACAGAAGAGTCAACACTTGAAGTATATGTCGACACCCAGCACAATGTGTCGACACACAACCAGAAGAGTCAACACATGAAGTAAGTGTCGACACCCAGCACAATGTGTCGACACACAGCTAAAGACTCTACACTTGAAGAAAGTGTCGACACAAGGAGCTGTGTCGACACTTAGCAAAGATCAGAAAGATCAACAAAATTATTCTAAGTACAAGTGTAGATACTAAGGGAATGTGTCGACACTCAGCTGAAGTCTCAACAAGAAGAAGGTGTGTCGACACAAGGAGCTGTGTCGACACTCAGCAAGTATCAACATAGAAGACTATGTGTCGACACCAAGAAATAGTGTCGACACTTGACAGATTCAACACAAGAAGTTGTGTCGACACAAAGGTGATGTGTCGACACTTAGAAGAATTCAGTACAGATAGAAGATCAAGTACTTGTGTCGACACTCAATTTCAGTGTCGACACCTGAAGAAGAATCTGTGTCGAGACATACAAGGAGTTGTGTCGACACCTTGTAGACTTGTGTCGACACTTACACAGCATGTGTCGACACTTGGTCTATAAGTGTCGACACTTAAAGACAGAAAGTCTCGACACTTTCAGACAGTTAGAGATTTTCAAGAAATGACTGGATGACTTGACAGCTGCCGTTCCAGCCGGTCTACAACACCTGTCAGAGATATCAGAAGTCAGTTATGGACCGGACCAGCCGGTTACCATGAAGAAGGCCTATAAATAGGCTCATACAGTTTACAGAAACAGAGTTGTTGAGGTTGATCACATTGTTGAAGAACAAGTTATTAAAGTGGTACATAGAGTATCAACACAAGAAGATCTTGCAGTCCAAGTGCAGATCTAAGAAGTTGGAGAGAGAGGGCTCCATCCAAGAAATTAGCCTCTGGAACTAGGCTGAGAAGAAGGATTCAGATTCATTCTGGATCTTAAGTGGCAAAGGTCAAGGAACAACTGCAGGAGGAGTCAGTCTTATTCAGTTCTACTCAAGAAGCTTTGAAGAAAGCTAAGTCAGATTGAATCCAGCTGAGTTCTTCCAAGAACTCATCAAGAAACTCTCAACTCCCCTCTTTTATTTCTGAGTTGTTGAGTTAATATTTGTAATACATTTTTATCTTGTAGGATCCTTTGGATCTGAGTGTATTGTAAGCCTATAATTATAAAGGCTGAGGGTAGGGCTTGAGAGCCTGAGTGTAGGAGATTGAGATCTCTGAGTGTAGGCCTTGGTTGGCTGAGTGTAGGACTTGATTGGCTGAGTGTAGGCCTTTATGGCTGAGTGTAGGCTTTGGGATAAAGCTGAGTTGTAAGGCTTTGGGCCTGAGGTGTAGGAACCAATTTGGGTTCTGAGACAGTGGAGGAGTTTGGCCGAATCTAGTACACTGCTAGATAGGCAAAGGGGGAAAGTGGATGTACCCATATCTTGGGGAACCACTATAAACCACTGTGTATGCTGTGCTGTGCTGTGATTGTTGCTGTGTATGCTGTGTGTTTGCTGTGATAAAATAGTTAGTATTCTGTGATATAACTGATTGCTGCCATTAAAGTTTAAAAAGGATTAGGTCACCTATTCACCCCCCCCCCCCCTCTAGGTGTTTAGGTACCATATCTTTCAAGTGGTATCAAAGCGAGGTTCCTCAAAAAGGACTAACAGTCTGAGGAGATCCTGTTTGGCAGATTCAGTGTAAGGCAAAACACAGATTCAAGAAATTCAAGAAAATCAAGAAACATGGGTTCCACTGAGAATCACAAGGAATTGGGTTCCATGAAATTACCCATATGCAGGAAAGAGATCTTTAGGATCTAGAAGGAAAGGGTAAGGCTGTTTTTGGAGGCCTCAGACCCTAGAATCTACATCACAGTAAAGGAAGGGCCTTATATGCCCATGAAGATTTCAGTTTTAGATGCAAATCAGAGAACTCCAAAGGATTTCTATGAGATGACTAAGGATGAGATTGTCCTAGCCACAATGGACAAGAGGGCACAGAACATAATAGTGAGTGTCATTGATGATGCAACTTTTCAGAATCTTATACACTGTAAGACAGCCAAGGAGATGTGGGACACTCTTATAGTGTATATGGAAGGATCTGAAGAAGTTAGACAAGATAGAAAATCCTTGCTAAATCAGGAGTATGAGAGTTTTAGACAAGGAAAAGGTGATAGCATAACTGAGTGCTACAAGAAATTCTACAGAATAGTTAATGAACTCATGTCTTATGGAAGAGAGTTCAGTAACTATGAACTAAATGATAAGTTCTTAAGGTCCCTAACCAAAGATTGGGACACAAAGATCTGTGCCATTAGAGAAATGGCTAAGTTGGGAGAAATTCCTCCTCCTACACTGTTTGGCAAGTTGTTGTCATATGAAATGCAATTGACAGTGAGGAAGGAGGAGGAGAAATCAACAAGGACTGAGCACAAGGAAAGAACTGTTGCTTTCAAGACAGAAGTTCCCAAAAAGTGCAGGAATAAGTCATCAACTCCACCTCCACAGGTAGTTGAATCAGAATCAGATGAGTCAGTCAGCACAAAGACTGAGAGCAGTGAAAGTGATGAAAACTTTGCTGCATTCACTAGACACTTTCAGAAATTCTTGAAGAAGAAACAATGGAGGTCAAGACCTTCTTCTTCAAAGGGAAAGGAAGTCTTTTATCAGGAGAAAAAGCCTTCAAAGAAAGACAGGAAGAGGACAAAGTCAAGCAAGGCAACTGGTTCAAAGATAGTGTGTTATTGCTGCAATAGACAGGGCCATGTTATTGCAGATTGTCCTGAGAAGAGAAAGGAATCTGGTGACAGAAAAAAGGCTCACTTCAAAGGCAAGAAAGAGAAGTCTTTTGTAGCCAAGAAAGAGAAGACTCTATCAGATATCTCTTCTTCAGAAACTGTGTAAGACCCCTCGTCCCGGATCCCAAAACACGGCACGAAGAGGGAGTCTTATGCCCGGAACAGCCGCCTTGCGGTAGCATTAGCACACGGGCTAACCTGTACCACAAGACGCCTATTCCGCCGGCTACAACAATATCAATAAATCATGCCAACCCAACCAAATAAATAAACATGAGAAGTCAAATCCACACTAAGTTATAATGTCCAAAACCATCAATAATGAGAAGCTAAAACATGCTTCTACAATATATCAGAGTACAGCTAAACATTGCCCAAACGGGCTACATCAGAGTATCAAAAACTAACATCAGTAACAGACGGTATCGACGGCACCGTCACATCAGGCCCTGTCTCCCTGGCCTGGCTGTCCTGCTGCGTAGTCTGCGGCTGCTCCACCTGCGGCGTGACCTCCTAAAAAGGAAGACGTAGCAACCGTTAGTCGAAACGACTAAGTGGTTTCACATCCGCTCCCCCGGCGACTCCTCGGCACCGGGCGGAGAAAAGGAACAAGAGTATAGTATATGTAACAAGTAAGCAAGTAAAGGAAGTGCAAACAGGTGGCAGTAGTGTAAGAGAAACAGTATCATAATCAGCATTTATATAAGAGCTACAACTAGACTAGCAAGTATAAGAGCTACAACAGGAAAGTAACTTAACTTATAAGAATGCCCATACAAACTTATAAGTTAAGGATCGGGTTACATAAAAGTAACTCATCGTATAAGAGTGCTCATACAAACTTATACGATGAGGATCTTGTTGTGCAATGATATGAAATGCTATGAATGCTATGCAATGACTCACCCATGCACTTGCTATGTCGACACAGACTATAGTTCCCACTTTTCGAGCAGGTAGCTAACCTCTCAGGCATCAGCCGCCGTGGCCAGGCGGTGACAGTAGAACGGGCACTTCTACTACTAGGCGGGTATCACACTACTTCACCTAGGCCTCCGTACGCCTCAACGCTAAGAACACAACAGCGGAGCCCATGCGTACTATGGCCCAGCGGGGTCTTGGGTAGATGTGCACCAAGAACACAGCCCGAACTGCCCTTGCGTGACCCGGAAGGGGCCTCGGAAGAAAGCACGAGGACACAGCCCAACCGTCCACATGGTCGGAGGGGCCTCGGGACGTGATCACCGAGGACACAGCCCAAACCGACCAAGTCTAACTGCCAACTCCCGTCGGTGTGACGACTGGCGAGCCCGTAGACCTGCCACACTATCCTTAACCCAGGATTACGACACCGCGTGTCGACTCACATCACATGCACATACCACACCACATATCATGGAAGGGGTCTCGGAAGTAAACACGAGGACACAGCCCAACCATCCATCCATACTTTACCTCAACACAACCAAAACAAGTGACGGTCAACACCGCACTTTCATTCTTCCACAATACTACCCGTAGGGAGACGACGCTCTAAGTATTGGACTAATAAATTTCATTTCACCAAATCAACATATCATGGCCATAGTTTAATCTTCTAAATGTCATTCCATATGAACTCTACATAAGACTTATATGATGCGCATATGTTATAATCTATCAACATCTTATCAATTCGATTCGATTAAACATAAGGAAACCATCCAAATCTCAAGACAACTTGCAATAATAAATCAATTGTATGCATCCTAAATAATAAACACCATCATTCAAAGTTCTTCGGTGATTAGCATCAATTATCTAATCTTGACAGAATTCCACCGACTCTAATTGCACTTTATATTAAACCAGAATTCTAAGTGTATCACTAATCTGGACAGCAATTTCGACCGGAGATTCCCGAGGCTACAGGAATCCGGTGAAGTTGTGTAACCCATCGTTGGAAAGATCTTTTCACGATCTACAACTTTCATATTCAGGTCACAACCCAGATCTAACAATAACTTACTCGAAATCGGCTTCAAAGTTCACTGCGCACAGAACACAATTTCTGTGTACAGGAATTGCCGGACAGCAAACTCGATTTGGTTTTCCCGGGGCCACAGACATCACCTGAAGTCGTGCAACCACTCGTTGGAAAGGTATTTCCAAGGGCTACAACTTTCGTGTTTGGCCAAAAGCCCAGATCTGCACATATCCTACATAAAAAGGGCCTAGAAGATCGCTGCGCGCAGAATACAGATTCTGCGCGCATCTTAAAGGAAAATGAACGGCATCGGTTCGTCTTCCTCGTCAAGGCGATCGTTCCTAAATTTTCCAGAAATATTCTCCTCCCTTATTCAACCTCAAAGGCCATAAACTCCTCACGAAACCATTCACCCATCATCGTATTGAAGAAAAGGGGAAGGGTTGAAGAGATCTAAAATCTAGGATTCAAATCCTAGCATGGCCAAACCTAGAATCTTCTCCTCTCCATCAAGTTCTCTTGAACCGATGTCTCTCCTAAATACCTAAGATCTAGCACCAAGGGAGAGGGTAGGAAACTCACGTTGGCTCCAGCGGTACCACCATTTCCGGCCATGGATCGCGTAGTTCTCCTTGGCGGCATCTTCTCTTTCGCGGCGATGGCGGATCTCCTTCGGTAAAACTTGCTCCTGCAGTTTTCCTCTCACCAGGAACTCTCACAGGAAATAGGGGAAGGAAATAAGGATGAAAAACGGCTAGGGTTTCTCTGCCCCTTATAAGCAAAATGTGACACGGGTATGGACACGGCCGTGTCCGTACCCGTGTCCTGCTTCTGCGAAACGGCCGTGGCGGTTTCCATGTCGGTTCAATGTTTGACACGGGTCGGGACACGCCCGTGTCCCAACCCGTGTTCACATGACACGGCCGTGTGCCTGGCCGTGTCATCGGCCGTGTGCATCTTCAGTTACATCTCGACACTTCTCGTCGAGCTCAACTCGACGCACACGGGTAGGGACACGGCCGTGTCACTACCCGTGTCACCATCTCGACGACTCTCGACGATTCAACACGGCTCGTCGAGATCATCTCGACGCACACGGGTAGGGACACGGCCGTGTCACTACCCGTGTCATGATCTCGACGACTCTCGACGATCTCGACACGCCTCGTCGAGATCGTCTCGACGCACACGGGTAGGGACACGGCCGTGTCACTACCCGTGTCACTTCTCTCTACACTGATTTCTCCACTTCTCCACAAGTGCAGCCCAACTCCCTGCACTTCTCAGGACTTGAGTCAACCCTCCTGACTCAAAAACTCACACACTAGGGGCCTAGAGCGATTCGGGTCGTTACAAATCCTATAAACAAAATAAAAGATTTCGTCCCCGAAATCAGGCTTAAGCTGTGTGGAGAAAACTTAACAGGAAGTTTATCACATGTTTTTAAATAAGGTTACCTTGGGCAAACAGCTCCGGGTAGCGTTGCTGCATCAAATCCATTGGCTCCCAAGTGTACTCCTCCTTCCCATGATTCAACCATAGCACCTTTACTAAGGGAACACTTTTGCGGCGTAATGTTCTTGTCTCGCTATCAACAATCCGCACCGGCTCTAGTCGCACAGACCTATCTGATGCTACTGCACCATCAGTAGTGGGGATATACTGGTCGGGCCGCAACAGTGCTTTTCGAAGCGACGACACATGGAACACGTCGTGGAGATTTTCTAGTTCTGGCGGTAACTCCAACCGATAGGCCAACGGGCCGATCCTTTCCAATATAGTATAAGGCCCAACATACCTTGGGCTGAGCTTTTTCACTCCACGCACCCGCGACACTCCATGCATCGGCCGAATTTTGAGGAACACTTTTTCGCCCACCTGGAACTCCACCATCCGATGCTTTTTATTATAATATTTCGCCTGTCGACTTTGAGCCTCCAACATGCGATCCCGTATCAATCTAACCGCCGCATCAGTATCATTTATGTATTCGTTTCCCAATGCCTTCGGATCTTCATCTTGCACCCAAGACAAGGGAGTCCTGCACCTTCTTCCATAAAGGGCTTCATGGGGCGCCATACCGATGCTTGCTTGATGACTATTGTTGTAGGAGAATTCCACCAGGGGCAAGAGTCTTTCCCATGGCTCTCCTCTGTCCAACACACATAGCCTCAACAAATCCTCCAGCGTTCTGATTGTCCGCTCTGACTGTCCGTCAGTCTGAGGATGAAAAGCGGTACTAAAGGTTAGGCGTGAGCCCAAATACGCCTGCACCGCCTTCCACTCATTTGATGTAAACCGACCATCCCTATCCGAAACAATCGTCTTGGGCACGCCATGATACCGTACAAATTGCTCCACAAAAAGGCGTACCAAAACATCCACGTGTGCTTCCTTCTTCATTGGAATGAACCGGGCTACCTTTGTTAGTCGATCCACAATAACCCACACCGAATCATTCCCGGAGCGGGAACGAGGTAGCCCATGAACAAAATCCATGGAGATATCCTCGAACTTCCATTCGGGGATGGGCAGCGACTGCAACAAACCACCGGGACTCCTGCATTCAGCCTTCACTCTTTGACAAGCTTCGCAATGTGTAACATAGTAGCGAACATCCTTCTTCATTCCCGGCCAACACATGGTCTTCCGCAGTCCGGCGCACATCTTAGCAATACCCGGGTGCACTGAATATTGAGAGGAATGCGCCTCTCTCAATATATCTTCCCGAATTTTGCCGCCCTTGGGAATATAAAGTCGGCCACGAAAATAAATGAGGCCGTCTTTGAGTGTGTACTCATCGGTGGTCCTATCTTCAATTGCCTTGATTACCGGGGCCAAGGCCGCATCCATACCTTGCTCCACCCGAATCCGATCTCGGATATCACAAACTATGCTCACGTTGGCCAAATACCCCGCATACTCTGTCGAAGGATCCTTGAATACTAGAGTAATTTCCATCTCCTCGATCATCCGAGCCAACTCCATGCTCATCAGCCGAGACTCTGGGCTAGAGCCTGGCACTTTTCTACTCAAGGCATCGGCTACCGAGTTCGCTTTCCCGGGGTGGTAGTTCATGGTGAACTCATAGTCGCATAGAAATTCCAACCACCGCCGTTGTCTCAGGTTCAACTCCTTCTGAGTGTGAACATACTTCAAGTTTTTGTGATCGGAAAAGATCTCGCAGTGGACGCCATATAAATAATGCCTCCAGACCTTCAAAGCGAACACCACTGCTCCTAACTCCAAATCATGAACCGGGTAATTGATTTCATGTTTCTTTAACTGCCTTGAAGCATAAGCGATCACATGCCCGTGCTGCATCAGCACCGCACCCATCCCTTGATATGACGCGTCCGTGTAAACCTGAAATCCTTCCTTCCCCGACGGAAGTGCAAGGATGGGGGCGGAGGTAAGCCTATCCTTCAACTCTTGAAATGCTGCTTCACATTGAGGTGTCCACTCAAAGGGCACACCCTTCTTCGTCAAGGAGGTAAGAGGAAGGGCAATCTTGGAGAATCCTTTCACGAACTTGCGGTAGTAGCCAGCAAGTCCAAGAAAGCTTCGTACATCGGCCGCCGACTTCAAGGGCGACCACTCCTTCACGGCCCGCACCTTAGCTGGGTCCACAGCTAATCCTGCTCCACTGATCACATGCCCTAAGAAGGCAACCTCCTTAAGCCAGAATTCGCACTTGCTAAACTTGGCATACAAGGCGTGCTCCTTCAATTTCTTCAAAACTAAGGTCAGGTGCTCGACATGCTCCTCCTCCGTCTTTGAATAGACTAAGATGTCGTCGATGAAAACGATGACGAAGATGTCCAAGTATGGTTCAAACACCTTGTTCATCAGGCTCATGAAGGCCGAAGGTGCATTCGTGAGCCCAAACGGCATTACTGTGAACTCATACAAACCATATCTCGAACTGAAGGCTGTTTTCTGAATGTCCCCCTCTTGTATCCTCAACTGATAGTATCCAGAGCGCAAGTCTAATTTAGAGAACCAATGCGCTCCCACTAATTGATCGAACAACTCGTCGATCCGAGGTAGCGGATAAGTGTTCCGCACCGTCAATCGATTGAGTTCCCGATAATCTATGCACAATCGCAGGGTTCCATCCTTCTTCTTTACGAACAATACGGGGGCACCCCACGGTGACGAACTGGGGCGAACGAACCCTGAATCTACTAGTTCTTGCAGTTGAACTCTAAACTCCGCGAGTTCTTTCGGGGCCATTCTGTACGGAGCCTTAGATACAGGCTTGGCACCTGGTACTAAATTAATCTGGAAATCGACCTCTCTATGCGGCGGTAATCCTGGTAGCTTCTCAGGAAATACCTCGGGAAAGTCCCGCACAACCCGTACATCCTTTAATTCCAACGCTTCCTCCTTCAACTCGAACCGGATCATGAAGACCTCGTCCCCCTTCATATGAGCTTTTACAACCTGGATAGAAGATAATATCATACGTGGCGCGAAGCCAATACCTTGGAAGATGACGTCAGAGTCTCCATGCCTCAAATAGATCCGCTTCTCCGCGCAGTCGATCCTCGCGAAGTGCCAGTCCAGCCATGCCATGCCCAAAATGATGTCAAACTCCGGCATTCTCAGAACCGTGGCCGGTGTATCAAAGGCCTTCCCATCAATAAATAACTCCAACTCGCACTTGGCGGTCGCGATCATCTCCGAGCCGTCCGGAAGGCGTACACGTCGGGCTATTCCCGTGAAGTAATGAACATCACCCACGTCTTTTATGAACTCTTCGGACACAAAAGAGTGTGAGGCACCGGTATCAAACAGCGCATAGGCCGTCTTCCCGCCAATAATCACGGTGCCTAAGTGTCAACGACCAAAACTTATTGCTAGTGTCTAATAAGTTCTATTCAATTCGTGTTAAACCATGCAGATATGTAAATTAATTAAATCATACCTGCAATCACATCTTGTGGGTTCCGTTCCTGCGCCATGTCAAGCGCGTACACCTGATCCCGGACCGGTCCGGGGTTTCCTCTTGGCGGTCCTCGTCCTCGACCACGCCTATATCCCCGTCCTCGTGGAGCTGGTGGAGGGAGAGCAGGAGGGAGAGCAGGAGGGACGTTCCCATATAGCTGTGGGCAAAAACGTCGGATGTGGCCCGGCTGGTTGCATTCGAAGCACACCAGACCACGACGCCCTTCAGGTTGTTGAAATCGCTGAGGCTGTGGGGGTGGGGGCAACGCAGGCGGCTGCGGAACTGGATGCTCCACCCTATAGTTTCGGTGGACACGCCCTCCACCTCTTTGATAACCTCTTCCTCCTCTGAAGTCCGTCTCCTTCTATTACTTGGGCCGGCTTCCATCACGTCCTCCGCAGGCCTCTTACTACATCCCATGTGGTCTGCCTCCAATCTTTTCGCCATATCAATGATCTCCGCCAAGCTACCATCCGCTATAAACAAAAGGGACTGCCTTAGGGGATCTCGCAGCCCTTTATAGAAGCGCTTGGCATAACCTCTGTCATCCAACTCATAAGAATCTGCAAACCTTGCGAGATGCTGGAATTCCCGCTGGTATTCTGTAACCGACTTTGATCCCTGCTTTAGTAGAAGGAACCTCTGCTCAAGCTCATCTCGGGCCGATGTAGGGATAAAGTGCTCCAAGAAAACCTCCGAGAATTCACTCCAACTTATCTCTGTGTAGATCCGGCCTTGGAAGGTAGAGCCCATGAGGGACTTCCACCACCTCTTCGCATGTAAGTCCAAGACAGACACTGCCAATGTTACTGCCATGTTGGTCGGGCAACGGATTCCAGCCAACAACTCTTGTATCGTGTCTAGCCATTCCTCTGTACGTACGGCTGACTCCGTCCCAAGGTAGACGGGAGGGGAGAGAGCCCGAAAGGTGCTCAGCCAGTTGGAGCTCGGGGCCTGTTGTTGCACCGGAGCCTGCTGTGCCTTAAAAGCATCAAGAATGGCGGTGAGTGTTTGCCCCAACTCAGACTGTTGGAACTGAGTGGGTATGGGAGGGGTAGGAGTACCCCTCATCGGCTCAACATGCAGTGGAACCTACACGTACACGACAAATTTGTGGTCAGGTTGGCTAATCGTAGGGTCAAAGTTGGACAAACTTAATGTGAATTACATATGGGCACACCACTGCTTCCGCTAAGTCAGTTTGTCCCCAAACTGACTAACCAAACGGGGGTGGCACCATTGTTGAATGACTTCGTAGTTGAGGATCGTGGCAAACTGATACCATTTGTAAGACCCCTCGTCCCGGATCCCAAAACACGGCACGAAGAGGGAGTCTTATGCCCGGAACAGCCGCCTTGCGGTAGCATTAGCACACGGGCTAACCTGTACCACAAGACGCCTATTCCGCCGGCTACAACAATATCAATAAATCATGCCAACCCAACCAAATAAATAAACATGAGAAGTCAAATCCACACTAAGTTATAATGTCCAAAACCATCAATAATGAGAAGCTAAAACATGCTTCTACAATATATCAGAGTACAGCTAAACATTGCCCAAACGGGCTACATCAGAGTATCAAAAACTAACATCAGTAACAGACGGTATCGACGGCACCGTCACATCAGGCCCTGTCTCCCTGGCCTGGCTGTCCTGCTGCGTAGTCTGCGGCTGCTCCACCTGCGGCGTGACCTCCTAAAAAGGAAGACGTAGCAACCGTTAGTCGAAACGACTAAGTGGTTTCACATCCGCTCCCCCGGCGACTCCTCGGCACCGGGCGGAGAAAAGGAACAAGAGTATAGTATATGTAACAAGTAAGCAAGTAAAGGAAGTGCAAACAGGTGGCAGTAGTGTAAGAGAAACAGTATCATAATCAGCATTTATATAAGAGCTACAACTAGACTAGCAAGTATAAGAGCTACAACAGGAAAGTAACTTAACTTATAAGAATGCCCATACAAACTTATAAGTTAAGGATCGGGTTACATAAAAGTAACTCATCGTATAAGAGTGCCCATACAAACTTATACGATGAGGATCTTGTTGTGCAATGATATGAAATGCTATGAATGCTATGCAATGACTCACCCATGCACTTGCTATGTCGACACAGACTATAGTTCCCACTTTTCGAGCAGGTAGCTAACCTCTCAGGCATCAGCCGCCGTGGCCAGGCGGTGACAGTAGAACGGGCACTTCTACTACTAGGCGGGTATCACACTACTTCACCTAGGCCTCCGTACGCCTCAACGCTAAGAACACAACAGCGGAGCCCATGCGTACTATGGCCCAGCGGGGTCTTGGGTAGATGTGCACCAAGAACACAGCCCGAACTGGCCTTGCGTGACCCGGAAGGGGCCTCGGAAGAAAGCACGAGGACACAGCCCAACCGTCCACATGGTCGGAGGGGCCTCGGGACGTGATCACCGAGGACACAGCCCAAACCGACCAAGTCTAACTGCCAACTCCCGTCGGTGTGACGACTGGCGAGCCCGTAGACCTGCCACACTATCCTTAACCCAGGATTACGACACCGCGTGTCGACTCACATCACATGCACATACCACACCACATATCATGGAAGGGGTCTCGGAAGTAAACACGAGGACACAGCCCAACCATCCATCCATACTTTACCTCAACACAACCAAAACAAGTGACGGTCAACACCGCACTTTCATTCTTCCACAATACTACCCGTAGGGAGACGACGCTCTAAGTATTGGACTAATAAATTTCATTTCACCAAATCAACATATCATGGCCATAGTTTAATCTTCTAAATGTCATTCCATATGAACTCTACATAAGACTTATATGATGCGCATATGTTATAATCTATCAACATCTTATCAATTCGATTCGATTAAACATAAGGAAACCATCCAAATCTCAAGACAACTTGCAATAATAAATCAATTGTATGCATCCTAAATAATAAACACCATCATTCAAAGTTCTTCGGTGATTAGCATCAATTATCTAATCTTGACAGAATTCCACCGACTCTAATTGCACTTTATATTAAACCAGAATTCTAAGTGTATCACTAATCTGGACAGCAATTTCGACCGGAGATTCCCGAGGCTACAGGAATCCGGTGAAGTTGTGTAACCCATCGTTGGAAAGATCTTTTCATGATCTACAACTTTCATATTCAGGTCACAACCCAGATCTAACAATAACTTACTCGAAATCGGCTTCAAAGTTCACTGCGCACAGAACACAATTTCTGTGTACAGGAATTGCCGGACAGCAAACTCGATTTGGTTTTCCCGGGGCCACAGACATCACCTGAAGTCGTGCAACCACTCGTTGGAAAGGTATTTCCAAGGGCTACAACTTTCGTGTTTGGCCAAAAGCCCAGATCTGCACATATCCTACATAAAAAGGGCCTAGAAGATCGCTGCGCGCAGAATACAGATTCTGCGCGCATCTTAAAGGAAAATGAACGGCATCGGTTCGTCTTCCTCGTCAAGGCGATCGTTCCTAAATTTTCCAGAAATATTCTCCTCCCTTATTCAACCTCAAAGGCCATAAACTCCTCACGAAACCATTCACCCATCATCGTATTGAAGAAAAGGGGAAGGGTTGAAGAGATCTAAAATCTAGGATTCAAATCCTAGCATGGCCAAACCTAGAATCTTCTCCTCTCCATCAAGTTCTCTTGAACCGATGTCTCTCCTAAATACCTAAGATCTAGCACCAAGGGAGAGGGTAGGAAACTCACGTTGGCTCCAGCGGTACCACCATTTCCGGCCATGGATCGCGTAGTTCTCCTTGGCGGCATCTTCTCTTTCGCGGCGATGGCGGATCTCCTTCGGTAAAACTTGCTCCTGCAGTTTTCCTCTCACCAGGAACTCTCACAGGAAATAGGGGAAGGAAATAAGGATGAAAAACGGCTAGGGTTTCTCTGCCCCTTATAAGCAAAATGTGACACGGGTATGGACACGGCCGTGTCCGTACCCGTGTCCTGCTTCTGCGAAACGGCCGTGGCGGTTTCCATGTCGGTTCAATGTTTGACACGGGTCGGGACACGCCCGTGTCCCAACCCGTGTTCACATGACACGGCCGTGTGCCTGGCCGTGTCATCGGCCGTGTGCATCTTCAGTTACATCTCGACACTTCTCGTCGAGCTCAACTCGACGCACACGGGTAGGGACACGGCCGTGTCACTACCCGTGTCACCATCTCGACGACTCTCGACGATTCAACACGGCTCGTCGAGATCATCTCGACGCACACGGGTAGGGACACGGCCGTGTCACTACCCGTGTCATGATCTCGACGACTCTCGACGATCTCGACACGCCTCGTCGAGATCGTCTCGACGCACACGGGTAGGGACACGGCCGTGTCACTACCCGTGTCACTTCTCTCTACACTGATTTCTCCACTTCTCCACAAGTGCAGCCCAACTCCCTGCACTTCTCAGGACTTGAGTCAACCCTCCTGACTCAAAAACTCACACACTAGGGGCCTAGAGCGATTCGGGTCGTTACAAACTGAGTCTGAGGCTGAAGCCTACATAGGGCTGTTTGCTGAAGAAGAAGAGGAAGAATTCATGCAGTTAATGGAGTCTATTTATGAACAAGAAGACAGTCAATGCCAAGGGCTAATGGCTTTGACAGAGAGTGCCAAAATCCTGGAGCAGCCAGGATCCAGTAAGGTACAAGGTTCAAGTTCAGTTTCTTGTTCTAGTTCAGATTCAGATTCTTCTTCATCAAGTGATGAGAATGTATCTGAGTCTGAGGATGATATTCATCAGCTTATAGATGAATATAAAGTGCTGTTGCAAGCTTACAAGAAAAGCAAGTCCCTAGCCAAAAGTCAGCAAAGGAAATTGCTGATCTTAAAGCTGCTGCAACAGATTTTGAGAAGCAATTTGATCAAAAGCTGAATGATATAGCCAGACTGAAACACATAACAGTGATTCAGATGGGGACTATCACCTTTAAGAATGATCAAATCAAGGGTCTGGAGATAAATCTTCAGAAAGAGAGAGATCTTGTTGCTAGGTTTTCTAAACCTAAGTCAGTGCTACCTTTAATTGATGAATTTGTTCATCATAAAGGCACGGCTGGACTGGGCTTTATTAGACCTACAGGGACTGAGCAGTCCAAGTCTAAGTCCAAGGGCAAAGCCCCAACATTCAACAAGCCTACTGTAGATAAGACATCCAAGGCTGTAACTAAGCAAAGGTACAATAAGTTTGAATGTTGGTGCTGTGGCAAAGTTGGCCATTTTGCAGTGGACTGTTGGCACAATGCTAGTGCCAAAGTGAGTACCAAACTACCTGTTGGAAAGCCAGTGGGTAGCTTTGTCAGATTGCAGACTAACAAGTACCAAGGACCCAAGAATTCTTTGGGTTCTAAGGTTCATTAATCTGTTTTGCAGATGAGTCCAAGTGGCCATACCCCAACATGGTACTTGGACAGTGGATATTCCAGACATATGACTGGAACAAGAGGATTACTAAAGGACTACATTCCAGTAAAAGATGGTCCAAAAGTAACCTTTGGTGGTTCTGAAAAAGGAATCATCAAAGGATTTGGTAACATTTCTACAAACTTAGTTACCATTACTCAAGTGGCTTATGTTAAAGGGTTAAAACACAACCTAATAAGTATAAGTCAATTAAGTGATGTAGGGTATGACATCTCATTTGTTAAAAATGGTTGTCATATCAAGAGGTCAAGTGATCAAGAGATCATTTTGACAGGTTATAGGAAGAGGAATGTCTACTGCCTAGACATTATGGTTGAGAACAATGGTTCTCCAGTTTGTCTTATAGCTGATGAGACAGTCTCTCATTGTGTCAAATGGCACAAGAGGCTTGCCCATCTTAACTACAAGACTATTAGCAAACTCTTTAGCAAAGAGTTAGTGAGGAATGGTCCTCAAGTTAAGTGTGTCAAAGATGGTATTTGCTCAGCTTGTCAAAAGGGCAAGCAGACTAAATCCACCTTTAGAAGCATAGAAACAAAGATGCTGTGAGGTGTTTGTACCTCTTGCATATGGATCTCTTTGGTCCAATGCCAGTTCACAGCTTAGGTAGGAAGGTCTACCTTTGTAGTTGTAGATGACTACTCAAGTTTTCCTAAGGGTGTTCTTCTTAAGACAGAAATCTGAAACTCCTAGTGTCTTCTATAGCTTTGTCAAGCAAAATTCAGAATGAACTAAATAGTACAGTGGTCAAATTAGAAGTGACCATGGTACTGAATTTCAGTCTGATAGCATGACAAAACTATGTGAAGATTTTGGGATATTTCAAGAATTCTCTCACCTAGAACACCTCAGCAAAAGGACATTGCTGAGAGGAAGAATAGACCTTGATAGAGGCTGGTAGGACCCTACTAAGTGATACATCACTGCCAGAGTATTTCTGGGCTGAAGCAGTTAACACTGCATGCCATTGTTATAAATAGGGCTACCATCACTAAAGGCTAAACAAGACCCCCTATGAAGTTGTGAAAGGCAGGAAACCAAACATATCCTATTTCAGGATCTTTGGTTGCAAATGCTTCATACTTAACAATGGGAAGTCTTACTTAACTAAGTTTGCTGCCAAGTCCCAAGAGGGAATTTTTGTTGGGTACAGCAATAATAGTAAGGCTTATAGAGTCTACAACTTGACTACACAAGTTGTAGAAGAATCAGTGCATGTAGTTTTTGATGAGACTAAACTTATTAATAATGAGTTGTCTAGTAGTGTATGCAGCCCCAGGTTTGACAAAGAAAATGGACAAGCTTACTATAGAAGAAGTGTCTGCTGCAAGACAGCAAGTAGAAGACAGTAGCTGTTGTCAGGGGAGAACTACATGTGCCAATTGCTGAAGAAATCCAAGGTATACAGCATGATGCAGATGCTGAAGTGGTTCAACCAGAGTTAGGATGCCTCCAGCCCACAGGCATCTTAGAGATCATCCGTAGAGCTGATTATTGGAGATCCAAGACAAGGAGTTCAAACCAGGAGTAGAACATGAATGCAGCAATCTACTCCAGCTTTCTGTCTCAAGTTGAACCTAAGAAGTTTGAAGAAGCAATAAAGATCCACAATGGACTGAAGCAATGCAAGAAGAGCTTAATCAGTTCAAGAGGTGCAAGGTCGGGAATTAGTTCCTAAACCTAAAGACCACAATGTAATAGGAACTAAGTGGATCTACAGGAATAAGATGGATGAACAAGGGGTCATCATTAAGAATAAGGCTAGACTGGTTGCTAAAGGATATAGGCAAGAAGAAGGTATTGATTTTGATCAACCTTTGCTCAAGTAGCCAGACTGGAAGCCATAAGGATGTTCTTGGCCTATGCAACCTATCAAGGATTCAAGGTATACCAAATGGATGTCAAGTCAGCATTCCTAAATGGTAATCTTAAGGAAGAAGTCTATGTGGAGCAGCCCTTCAGGTTTTGTTGATCCAACTCTACTCTCATCATGTCTATAGACTTAGGTAAAGCTTTATATGGGTTTAAGCAAGCCCCTAGGGCTTGGTATGAAACCATATCTAGTTTCCTCATTGAGAACAAATTCTCAAGGGGGAAAATAGATAAGACTCTATTCCTTAGGGAATCTAGAGGCAAAGTCATACTAGTCCAAATATATGTAGATGACATTATATTTGGGTCTACTGAAAGCAGCCTTTGCAAAAAGTTTGCAAAACTTATGCAAGGTCAGTTTGAGATGAGTAGTATGGGAGAGCTGAAGTTTTTCTTGGGTCTCCAAGTTAACAGACTGAAAGTGGTTTATCCATATGTCAGTCCAAGTTCACCCTAGAACTCATAAGGAAGTATGGTATGGATTCATCCAGTACCATGAAGACTCCTATGGGTCAAGTATGTCTCTTAGCAAGGATGATGCAGGGAAACCTGTAGATGAAACCTTGTATAGAGGGATAGTTGGCTCCCTATTATACTTGACTGCTAGTAGACCTGACATCATGTATGCTACATGTGTTTGTGCCAGGTATCAAGCCTGCCCTAAAGAGTCTCATTTGACAGCAGTCAAAAGAATATTGAGATATCTAAAGGCACTCCCTATCTAGGCCTCTGGTACCCTAGGAATGGAGATTTTGATCTAACAGGTTATTCAGATGCAGACTTTGCAGGATGCAAAGAGATAGAAAAAGCACTACTGGAACCTGTCAATTCCTAGGTGGGAGACTAATTTCATGGAGTAGCAAGAAGCAAACCAGTGTGGCTATCTCCACAGCTGAGTCAGAGTATGTGGCTGCAGGAAGTTGATGTGCTCAACTTCTGTGGATTCAATCATCAGCTAGAGGACTATGGATTTCAGGTAAGTAGAACTCCACTTTTCTGTGATTCTACAAGTGCTATTTCAATAGCTAATAACCCTGTATCTCATAGTAGAACAAACATATTGAAATTAAATATCATTTTTCTTAGGGAGCATGTAGAAAGAGAAGATATTTTACTTGAATATGTTAAAACTGATAATCAAATAGCTGATATGTTTACTAAGCCCTAGAAGAAGCTAAGTTCAATAGATTCAAAATTGAACTAGGAATGTTAAACTTAGATTAAGTTTACAGAATTAAATTGGCTAAGTAAAAAAGTGTCGACACATAGACAAGTCTATGTCGACACAGAATAGTGGTGTCGACACTTCAGAAAAAGGTGTCACCACATCCAGGATGTTGGTGTCGACACTTCAGAATGTTAGTGTCGACACATGACAAGTAGGTGTCGACACATCCAATATGGTGTCGACACTTATGTTTTACTCAGAATTTTCTAAGTAAAGTCTCGACAATGTGTCGAGTTATGTTGTGTCGACACATAACCAAGTGTCGACACATAAAATCTGTTGACTAAACTTGTGTCGACACATATGTGTCGAGACATTATAAGTCATGTCGACACTTATTGCCAGTGTCGACACATTTTAAGTTAGCTGTCCCCTGTTCATCTTCAAAATCAGAAAGGTATAAATAGGGTTCTGTCTTTGTTTGTCGACACGCTTTCCAAAGTTTCGAGACCAAACTACTGTGTCGACCACCTCTCTTTTCTAAAGACAAATTCTACAAACCTAATGGCGCCTAAGCTTGAGGAGAACGTTAACGAAGGATATGAGCTTGTGCGCGGCGCGTTTCGACGATGCCGTGATCAAGAAATCCAGGCAGTAGTAACCCTAGTGCGACTCTGGTTAGAGTACTTAGTTTCAGAACCTACTAAGATATGGAAGAAAGAGGTTCTTGAATTCCTAATGGAGCTGCATAGATGAATCTTGGATACAGAATCAAATCCAGAGTTCTGGAACTAAGGTCAAGGTTTCACCTAAAATCTGAGGAAGGTGCTCCAGCTACCAAAAACTCAAGATGAAGAAGAAATTACTGCATCCAAGACCAGGGAAGCTCTAACCGGTGTGGACTTGATCCAAAGATGAAGATAGGTTCTGTATTTACAGGAAAGGCATGAATAGCCAAGGAAAGTTCATGTCTGAGATTGTTGGAAAGGTCTTACTCAGTAAGCCAGGAGGGCATGACAGAGTGTCTGCCTCCATGTTCAATATAATGACAATTATCTTTACTCTAAGAACTGATTGGTCAGTGATAGTCTTTGAGAAAATTAAAGAAAGTCTGAAGAAGCCCAATCTGGGCAGAATCATTAGTCTATACCTAGCTGGTGTGATACCAGAGGTAATGAGTACTGCTGCAGGAAGCAAGATAAACCACATGAGGAAGATGGATCAAAGGATCTTTTCAAGATGGGACAGGGTGTTGTCAAAGGACATGCCAACCCCTGAGAAGACAGTTACTGAGAAGGAGATTCCTCCAAAGAAAAAGAGAAAAACAGCTCCAGTGGCACAAGAGTCCTCCAGCAGTTCTGGGAGTGAAGAACATGTTGTTTTCACTCCTGATGATCAAGAGGAAGAGCCTGTAGTGAAGACTCCTGCTACTCAAGAGATTGCTGAGATCCAGAGGGAGCTACCACAAGCTAGCTCCATCCACAGGGATCAAAGCCAGGGGGAGCCTCCAGCTGTAGAAGAACCCTCTACACTGGACAGTGAGCAAGCCACCATCATCATCCAAGAGGTACTCACTGACCTAAATACTTTAGAATATCTTATAGAAGATGCTGATTTGTCTGATGTTCCTCAGCAAACTCAGCTGCATAGTCCAGTTCCAGATGTTGTTAGAAAAGACACATCTGTTGTACATGAAGTGATTCCTGATCCAGTAGTTGAAGACCTAAGAACTTCTCCTGCACAGTCTCCATAAGAGTTCACCATGGAAGATTAATTCCTCAATCTCGACCAACAAGATTTTGACCTGGACAAGGAAGCTGCTGGAAGAGATAATGCTGCTGCTGAGGGGGAGCAAGTGCATGTTCTGGAAGAGCCTTTAAGGCCAGAAACTGAGAAGGCACCTGATGTGCAAGCTGACAGACCTCCAAGCCCTAAGGATAGGGTTGACATAGCCAGCACTTCTGCCTCTGAAGATGAGGAGAGTGCTAGGGCAAAGAAGAGAAACTGTATGTTTTTAAAGGAGAAGTCAGAGTTATAAGAAAGCTCTGCAATCTATAGCCCCACAGCCTATAGTTCAACAAGCTCCAACTGTTGATTATAGTGCTTTACTGATTGCACTGCAGATAAAAATGGATGAACAAAGAAAAGCCATAGAGGCTTATGTTGATGCAGGGCACAGATCATTACAGTTTGATCTTGCCCAAGATATAAAATCTATAAGGTTTGAAATGAACTTTAACAAGAAAGAGATGACAGATTGCTTCCACAAAGGTGGAAATGCAGTGGTGTACTTGGCAACACACCAGGAAAGATAAAGGCACAGTAGATGATATAGCATTGAAGCAAGGATATGTTCTTGAAAATCAGTTAAGAATGAATGACAACTTGACTGCTTCACATAATGCTATAGTCACTGAATTGAAGAACAAGGCTGCTGAACCTTCTACATCTACTGCTGCTGCTAAAGCTGATTTTGATAAAGTATTTCAAGAGGAAATTTCTGCTGTAAAGACTGCAATCCAAGCTCCCAAAAGGTCATATCTGAACAACTTCAAAAGCTTAAACCTTCTTTAAAGATGGCATCAGATACTTGGATAGTCAAATCAGATTTTAGAAGGATGATGTCAGAGATCACATGGCTAGAGAAGTCATAAAGGGGAGAGAGTACTAGTCAAGGCAAGCTCTGAACATGCTAAGTGGATATCTAATTCCATCAGAGCTACACTTGGATATCCTCCTCTGTGTGATGACAATGAGGTTGCTGAATCTGGACTAAATCCTGCTTATTTTGGAGTGAGCAACCAGAAGTAGCTCAGGTCATTTATCCACCTCCAGACTTTGAAATGATTCAAGCAGATGTGAGCACAATGTATAGCCCACCAGAGGGCAAGGACAATGTCCATATTGAAAAGGTTGTTCAACCTATATCTGAAGCCATGCAAGAGGCTCTATAGAAAGAGGAAGAGACAAGGTTGTCCAAAAAGAGGTTTAGGGAACAAGCAGAACAAAGGCCAGACTTTGAACAGTGGAGCCCTACCTCTAGGAATATAATTTTAACTGTCTGAAAAGCTGCCAAGGACAATACTCATGACAGGAACAAATGGTTTTCTGAAGCAGAATGGAGAAAACATGAGATCAGGCAGGAAGCAATAGTTCAGTATAGAAGGAAGGCAAAGATGGGAAAGCTACCTCCTACTGCAGTGGAGCCTAGCAAGTACTTTCCTAAGCCATATCACTATTTTGAGAGGCAGAAGATCAAAGCTGAAGAGCTTAAGAAGACTTGAAAGGAAAGAAGCATGCTGATGCTGAAACTGTTGATGCCCCTGTCAAAGCTCAAGTTCAAGCTGGCAAGGGAATAGTTATCAAGGAACCTGACCAGAACTAGATTAAGAATTTACTTGAAGATTATTTTGTAATCTGTTGAATGTAAAACATTTTTGTGAACTACTGAGAATGTATAAGTCGCATGTTAGAACAATATATGATTCATATATTTCATGTTTGTTCTGTGAATGTGTCTATTTCTTATTTGTTCTGTGTTGATGTATGTGTATACATGTGTAAATTAATACATGTTTATGTTTACCCTACTGCTGAATATAACCTGCTTTACATCATTTTGTAATTTTTAATTATGAATGGTGTATATCATTGACTAAGTGTTATGACTTCTCCAAATAGGGGGAGATTGTTGGGTACATTGGTCAAATGTACCTGATTTGAAGAAGCCTCACCCAACTCAATGATATACATCATAATGTATTTGATGTATGTTGAGTTTACTTGTGCAGGTTAAGTAATCACTGGACTGAAGCAAAACGTTTCTAAGTCCATGTGTCGACACCCAGAGGGAAAGTGTCGACACTTAAGAAAGCTTGTGTCGACACCCAGACAAGCAGTGTCGACACTTGGAGTCATTGTGTCGACACCTGGGATGCAGAGTCGACACCAGACAGAAAGTGTCGACACTTGGAGCTGTGTTGACACTCAGTGAAGAAAAGTGCAGACAGAAAGTGTCGACACAAGGAGCTGTGTCGACACCCAGTGAAGCTGTGTCTACACCAGAAAGTGTCGACACTTGGAGCTGTGTCGACACTCAGCAAAAGTCTGCAGAGACTAAGTTAAAGTGTCGACACTCAGAACAATGTGTCGACACTCAACAGAAGAGTCAACACTTGAAGTATGTGTCGACACCCAGCACAATGTGTCGACACACAACCAGAAGAGTCAACACATGAAGTAAGTGTCGACACCCAACACAATGTGTCGACACACAGCTAAAGACTCTACACTTGAAGAAAGTGTCGACACAAGGAGCTGTGTCGACACTTAGCAAAGATCAGAAAGATCAACAAAATTATTCTAAGTACAAGTGTCGACACTAAGGGAATGTGTCGACACTCAGCTGAAGTCTCAACAAGAAGAAGGTGTGTCGACACAAGGACCTGTGTCGACACTCAACAAGTATCAACATAGAAGACTATGTGTCGACACCAAGAAAAGTGTCGACACTTGACAGATTCAACACAAGAAGTTGTGTCGACACAAAGGTGATGTGTCGACACTTAGAAGAATTCAGTAAAGATAGAAGATCAAGTACTTGTGTCGACACTCAATTTCAGTGTCGACACCTGAAGAAGAATCTGTGTCGAGACATACAAGGAGTTGTGTCGACACCTTGTAGACTTGTGTCGACACTTACACAGCATGTGTCGACACTTGGTCTATAAGTGTCGACACTTAAAGACAGAAAGTCTCGACACTTTCAGACAGTTAGAGATTTTCAAGAAATGACTGGATGACTTGACAGTTGCCGTTCCAGCCGGTCTACAGCACCTGTCAGAGATATCAGAAGTCAGTTATGGACCGGACCAGCCGGTTACCATGAAGAAGGCCTATAAATAGGCTCATACAGTTTACAGAAACAGAGTTTTGAGGTTGATCACATTGTTGAAGAACAAGTTATATAAGTGGTACATAGAGTATCAACACAAGAAGATCTTGCAGTCCAAGTGCAGATCTAAGAAGTTGGAGAGAGAGGGCTCCATCCAAGAAATCAGCCTCTAGAACTAGGCTGAGAAGAAGGATTCAGATTCATTCTGGATCTTAAGTGGCAGAGGTCAAGGAACAACTGCAGGAGGATTCAGTCTTATTCAGTTCTACTCAAGAAGCTTTGAAGAAAGCTAAGTCAGATTGAATCCAGCTGAGTTCTTCCAAGAACTCATCAAGAAACTCTCAACTCCCCTCTTTTATTTCTGAGTTGTTGAGTTAATATTTGTAATACATTTTTTTCTTGTAGGATCCTTTGGATCTGAGTGTATTGTAAGCCTATAATTATAAAGGCTGAGGGTAGGGCTTGAGAGCCTGAGTGTAGGAGATTGAGATCTCTGAGTGTAGGCCTTGGTTGGCTGAGTGTAGGCCTTGATTGGCTGAGTGTAGGCCTTGTGGCTGAGTGTAGGCTTTGGATAAAGCTGAGTTGTAAGGCTTTGGGCCTGAGGTGTAGGAACCAATTTGGGTTTTGAGACAGTGGAGGAGTTTGGCCGAATCTAGTACACTGCTAGATAGGCGAAGGGGAAAGTGGATGTACCCATATCTTGGGGAACCACTATAAACCACTGTGTATGCTGTGCTGTGCTGTGATTGTTGCTGTGTATGCTGTGTGTTTGCTGTGAAAAATAGTTAGTATTCTGTGATATAACTGATTGCTGCCATTAAAGTTTAAAAAGGATTAGGTCACTTATTCACACCCCCCCCCCCTCTAGGTGTTTAGGTACCATATCTTTCAATGCTTGGTTTGAGTCAATATGTGATATTGGACTCACATTCTCTGGAAGTCCGTCCTGGATCAAGAAACTTGGATTGAGCTATTACGAGGGTGACACGGTCCATGCCTCTAGTTCTTTCGGATGTAAGGGACAAAGGACAAAGACAACGCTGATACATTGGTCATAAAGGCTTATGAGTTATAAACTCTTATTGCTTGGGGAGCAATGATGCATTGCTAGATGCCGCTCATTGTTTGTGAGGTTTTTGTTTTGATACTTTCAAGATCAAGTGGGAGACTGTTGGAGTTACCATGGTGATCTAGAAGCGGTCAAACATGTAATCTCACTGCCAACGCGATATGAGCCTGCAGGGTCGCACATAAGAGATGTGGAGAAGTGGATGATTGACTGTGTTGGTAAAGGTTACCAATCACCGACCTGAATGGGGTTATGGGCAAAGTGTTGCCTAAAGGATCGTCGGGTTGGGCAAATGTTGCCTTGAAGGATTGGTAAGAATAGTCGACCGAGGGTCGACGATAGTCGACCGAAGGTTCGGTCGACGATCGTCGACCGCGGGTCGATGTGTATCGTCGACCGCGGGTCGACGAGTATCGTCGACCGCGGGTCGACGAGTATCGTCGACCGCGGGTCGACGAGTATCGTCGACCCACATTCGACGTGAATCGTCGAGTATTGTAATCTGATTCTCGCCGATACTAGGTGATTCTCGCCGATCCTAGGTGATTCTCGCCGATTGATTCTCACCGAATCTGCTAGGTGATTCTCGCCGATTCTGGAACCGTAATTTTCTGGGTGGTCTGCGGATAGCGATATTCCTAAGTCTGTTTATGCCTTTGTATAAATAGATACTAGGGTTTTTCGGGAATGCTGTCTGATCGATCGATGATTGTTCCGCCGTTCTTCGTTCGTTCCGCCGATCCGAATCCCGCCGACAGAAGTGTTCCGCCGCCGTGCTCGCTCCGTCGACCTCCTCCTCTCCGCGATTGTCGCTGGTGTTGCTATCCCTGGCGCGGACCTAGCAGTCCGTGGAAAAGCAAGGTGTGGTCATTCTCCTTCCCGATTATCCTTGCGACGGAAAAATCGGTGTTCTCCCGCTCATGTGGATTTCTACAGAGACGTGGATATCATTCCACCAAGACCAGGAACACGATATGCCTCCGGGTGTTCTGCCGCGGCTTCAGGGGTTATTCATGTATGGCTTCTATTCCTGCCTAACCAAAATCTCATTGTGGATTTTCTGTATTTTACGTTCGGTGGAGGAACTTATAGGGCACCCTTGGGGAAATGCGACCCGAGTGCAGTACTTCTCGGTTAGTGCTTTAGAAGCCATGTGTACACGCTCGTAATGGCGGGACGTGATCTTGCTCACGGAAGGTAATCGATATTATACGTTGAAGCTAGCAAAAGGATCGTTGATCAA